>CM038676.1:528630943-530050119 GCA_021605205.1 Aegilops longissima
AAGAACTTGTTGTTATTTTTTTAGTTAAAACAATTTTTCCCGCATCGACGTGGACGATGCCTATCCCGCATCCTCGTCGTCGAGTCGGCGGAGGACGACACCTGCTTGACCAGACGGGCCATGTCCGGGACTGGGCTCCGCCGGGGTGGTATTGGGAGGCGCTACCTACCGGGGGCGCAGGTTGGTGAGGAGCCAGCCTGTCGTTGACCCGAACCTTCTTTGGTGGCGGTCGCGTGGGCCAGTGACGGTCCACAGGCTCGAGGACCCCGCGGAGGTGGTGCGTCACCGTGTCAGTGAGGAGGACGCGCACGTCCGTCGCTACTTGTTTGCGTTGGAGCAGAGGTTCACCAATACCTGGCAGGTTCTCCAGGGATCTCACTGGAGCTATGATCCCGTGATGGTTCCTTCTCTGTGGGTGTCCACCGCCCGCGCCGATACCCGTCGTATGCTAGGGTTTTAGTTGTATTAGTGATGTTATATGTATGACACTATTCGGGATGTATTAGTGATAATATTCGAAGATGTACGGACGCATGAGATGATTTACTTTTGCTTATATAATGCATGCTAATTTGAGTCCTATAAGATATTTTGAAATGTATATATTGTGTTGCTCAAATAGGATATGTGCTTGCCCAAGTGGCCGGTCATGTTTGCAGGTTACACCTCCGAGTGGCCTATGTCCTGCCGGAGTGTTGATTCATTTCTTTTCCGGCAAATTTTAGGCGCTCGATATGTCCTATTTTAGCAAAGGTCATGCCGGATTTATCCGTGAATTTTGGCATGACTTGTGCAAGAATATGTAGGAAATATCGAGTGCCCCGGATTTGTGTGTTGAGTATCCTGGTAGTTGTCTTCGATTGATTTTCAATTAATGTTTTAACTATGAACATAGGAAATGTCTGACGACGAAAAGGATTTCGGTATTTGCAAATACTTCGAAGATGAGCGCGGCCTGTGCGACGGAATCTTCCTAGATGATGATAGGCGCTTCAGCATCCAGCTGGACGAGAACTTCGAAGTGGATATAGTAAGTCACAACGACAAGTATTTTTTCATAATTAAGCATGACATTTGCTTCATTTGCTTCAACTTATAATTTTTTTTACTATTCTACTAGTGTATCCCCTGCCATGCAAGAGTTTTTGTATTGGATAAGATAGGTTTCAGTCGTACTATGGAAGTAAAGAAAGTTTACTTGAAGACCGAGCATGATTATATTTTCAACGTAAAATTATACAATTCAGACGACTACACCTATTTTGGATGCAAAACATGGCGAGCACTATGCAAGACTTATGCATTTGAGCCTGATATGGTTATCACCTTTGATATTCGTCTCGAAGATGATATTGAAGGTAATACCGACATCTGGGTCTATGCGCAGACGCCTCCAGTTATACCATTATGTAAGTTTCTCAACCATATTTATGTCTTTGATATTGTTTATTCAAAAATAGTTGACAACTAATTTTTATTGTCAGCTTATTTCGTGCAAGCAAACATGTCCAGCACTTGGTAGACAGGACCGTGATTATCTTGCCGGGGATGAACTCAAGCTGCGAGGAGCTCAGTCATTATGTTTCATGGCTTCGGATCTTGATACTGTCAAGACAAATTTTCTTCCTGCATTTAGAAATGTTAGTACTGAAAACGTGTGACCAATAGTGTTCGTAATGAACTACGGTCACATCTATTTAGGAAGGATGGTAAGATTTTTACTATTTGTCCTCAGTGCATATTTTCCATACATTATTTTTGAAGCTAAACTTCATTGCTAAGTATGTTACCATACGATGTTCTTCAACAAGGACTCCCGATGAATGTTGTGCCTTATGGGATCGAGACTAAAGGTACCATGAGTATTATTAGCTTACGCCAAGATATCCTCTGATTACTTTAGTGCATTCAAGATTAGCGATTTAATTCTTAATAGTGCAAGACTGGACCAAATATGTGATGGGGGAGCGCATAGAAGTACTAGGGGGCAGCAAACAGATGCGCTACCCACAATTAGGAGACAGGTTCATCTGCATGCTCCAACTTGATCAAGGAGGAGAGCTATACATGTTTTATGTTATTTTACCTAAGAGAGAGCAGCAGGAGTGATTAGCTAGCTAGAAATGAGTTTGAAGATGATGATGTGCTACACTATTACTATGATGATAAAATAGCTAGTTTTGGTGGTAATGACTATGATGATTATTATTAGCTACTGTTAGTGGTGATTAAATAAATACTGTTGGTGGTAATGACTATGATGATGATTAAATAGCTTGTGGTGGCGGATTAGATTCAAGTGGAGGAAACATGTGGTGCACATCGAAAGTACTACTAGTCCAAACTAGATCAAGTTTGGATTAGTAGTATACTTTTGACATGCACCACATATTGCCTCCACTTGAACCTAATCCACCTTCATTTGACACACTGTTATGGACATAATGATGTAAACCTAATAAATGATATTGTACCAATATTTGTACGATGGAGCATAAATACACTAAAAATAAAAAAAATAAAAAAAGAATACTAGTAGCGATGGAGACAAAACACGCTGCCACTAGTTACATTAGCAGTAGCGTGGGAGTGAACAAACGTTACAGCTATTTGTCCTAGCAATAGCGCGTGCGGGCACGCGTTACTGCTAAGCAATAGCTGTAGTGCCTTAATAGTAGCGCCCCCCCCCCCCCCCGCGCTACTAGTGAGCACAAAACCAGCGCTACTGCTAGGGTTTTCCCTAGTAGTGTAATATAGCATGGAGCAATCAAAAATTATAGATACGTTGCAGACGTATCAGTCGTCGGCTTCAGCCCCCACGCATATAATGCGGGGGTGTTCGCAAAAGCGTGTATTCACACTTGATCCAACGTCTTGGTCCATTAAGGAGGTGGTAGCGCGGCGAACGATGCAATCGGACTATATTGCTTTAACACTTTCACTTAAGCATAGGAGTTTGACAGTGGGGCTACTATATAGCCCCTGGTATTTTCGCGTCTATCCGAATATGGTGCGCGTACGTACATGACCGAGAAAACCGGTCCTTCGTTAATGTGGAGGAATCCCGAAGATTCCAATGACTCATAGAGTGGTTGACCACCTTCGCGCTTTATCATGACAGTCAGTTTTCGGCTTTCTCTACTGAGGTGCTCGTCCGGATGAACCAGGGCACAATCACAGTAGTTCTCCCGGTGTCACCTTAGCCGATAAAGCGGAACGTAAGGTAGCAAAACACGGGAGACGGGCAAACCCAACATTTGACGAAAGACATGATTCGGAGCTGATGCATATAAGACCAAACTCGCGACACCGAACACTCCCTAAGGTATTCGGTCTTTACAACATATACTGGGCCGAGTAACACCCTGGAACCCTGAATTTCCAGGTACGTGCATTAGTCTGACGTGGCGAAATGCCAATAACGCCAGCGTCCCTCTCGGTTGTGTTGAGTATCCGGAGGGTGTGAAGCAACAAGAGACAGTAAGAAAGGTTTACGCAGGGTCTTAATCTAAAAAGAAACATTTGAGCGGGGCCCTGCTGCACGTCTGCGCCTATGTTTCCGTTGTGCCTTATCCTGGAAGGGTGTAGCACGATTATCATCTGTTAAAAGAGAAGAACTTAGATGAAATTTGTCACGCAAAAAATTGGTTGTTCTTAATAAACCATTAAAATTCAAAAAGAAGGTCGAGCCAACTGTAGACTTTGTTTTTTTACATGCGGGAAGCCCTAGCATCGTCTACGGGGGTATATCCATCAACCCCATCTCGGTTTTATCTAAGCTGTTACAGCTAGTGGTGAGCCGGACTCATCTAGCCGTGTCCGCGGTCTTAACGACTGATCGTTTTTGCTAGTTGGAGAGGTCATTTAGTGTTCGGCTGCCAAAGCTGCCGCACATTCTTCCGCGCGTAAGAAACGCCCAGTGTTTCCGCTAACTGTGATGATGCCGCGTGGACCGGGCATCTTGAGCTTGAGATAAGCATAATGCGATACTGCATTAAAACGAGTGAAGGCCGTTCTTCCGAGTAGTGCTTGCTAGCCGCTTCGGAATGGAGCGATGTCGAAGGTTAACTTTTCACTTCGGAAGGTGTCGGGGGAACCGAATACAACCTCTAGTACGAGAGAACCCGTGCAGCTGGCCTTTGAGCCTGGTATTACTCCTTTAAAGGTAGTATTGCTTTGGCTAATTCTCGTTGGGTCTATCCCCATTTTGCGGACTGTGTCCTGATATATCAGATAAAGACTATTGCCGCCGTCCATGATGACTCGGGTGAGATGGTATCCGTTGATTATTGGGTCGAGCACCAAGGCAGCCGATCCTCCATGCCGGACATTGGTCGAGCTATCCCTGTGATCGAAAGTGATAGGGCAGGTTGACCAAGGGTTGATTTTCGGGGTGACGGGCTCTACGGCGCATATGTCTCGGAGTGCGTGTTTGATCCTCTTCTTCGTCACGTGAATCGTATTCACTGTTTTAACCTCTAGTGGGAAATTTTTCTGTCCCCCAGTGTTTTGCTGACGAGGCTCATCCTCGTCTTCACTTGGTGTCTCCCTCCCCTTGTGTTTGGCGTTTAGCTTACAAGCCTGCTTGAAGACCCATCATTCTCTATGGGTGTGATTTGCGGGTTTATCGGAGGTGCCGTGAATCTCACATAATTTGTCTAGAATCTTGTTAAGGCTAGACGGTCCGTCTCTGTTGCCTTTGAAAGGCTTTTTCCGTTGACCGGGTCGAGAGCCCCTGAATCCGGCGTTTACCGCCGTGTTGTCTGGGCTGCCTTCGTTATTTCGACGCTTGCTTTTACTGCGTCGTGGTTTTCCATTACCATCCCTGACTTCAGATGTGCCTGGGTCGCTGGTGCTACTACGGGCCAACCAGCTATCTTCGCCCACGCAAAAGCGGGTCACAACGCTTGTTAGGGCTGCCATTGTCCTTGGTTTTTCTTGGCCGAGGTGTCTGGCGAGCCATTCGTCTCGGACGCTATGTTTGAAAGCTGCTAAGGCTTCGGCGTCCGGGCAGTCGATGATTTGGTTCTTCTTAGTGAGAAATTTGTTCCAAAGCTTTCGGGCTGACTCTCCGGGTTGTTGAATTATATGACTTAAATCGTCTGCATCCGGAGGTCGGACATAGGTCCCTTGAAAGTTAGCCCTAAAAGCATCCTCGAGCTCCTCCCAACTTCTGATTGAATTTTCGGGGAGGCTCTTCAGCCAGTGCCGAGCTGGTCCTTTCAGCTTGAGGGGCAAGTACTTGATGGCGTGGAGATCGTCTCCGCGAGCCATATGGATATGGAGGATGAAGTCCTCAATCCAAACCCCTGGGTCTGTCGTTCCGTCGTACGCCTCTATGTTCACGGGTTTGAGTCCCTCTGGGAATTCATGATCCAGCACCTCATCGGTGAAACATAGGGGGTGCGCGGCACCCCTGTATTTGGATGTGTCATGGCGTTCTGACGGTTGTAGTGTTCTGTTTTGATTATGCGCTGGAGCGCGCTTCCTAGATCCGTAGATGGATCTGGTCACGCCGGCCTTTTGATGCAAGTCCTCGCGTGGATCATGTGTTGACTTATGTGCGGCCTCGTTAGCCGCCCTATCGCAGCCACGAGGTGGTCGATCCGACGGGTCGGCCGTTTTATTTTTCGGCTGTGTGGGCTCTAAGGCCTCATCATCGAATTTAGGCAACAACTTGCGCTTTGGATAGCGCTTTGTGTGGCAACTACCACCATACTTTTCTTCAGTGTCGAGCACTTTGTTCCATCTGCTTTTGAGCGTATTCTGTGCGGCCTTAAGCCTTTGCTTCTGCTGCGTCAAAATCCTCGCGGTGGCAATAAGCCTTCTACGGAGGTTCTCTTGTTCCAAGTGCCTTTCCGGGATGATGTGTGCATCATCATCTGGACTGTTTTCCTCTCCGGAGAGAGGTTGATCAGCTTTATCCTCGGCGTCGATGTGATCGGACAGCGGCTCCGTACTATGTTCGCTGTCCGCTGGTTCACCCTGCTCTGTCGCTGGGTCAGTGTGGTCGTCATTTCCTCTGGAGTCAACCGGGGTGTTATTTTTTCTTGCGCTGTTATCGCTATTTTTGCCAATGCGGGATTTGGAGCGGCGCCTACGTCGTTGCTTTGGTTACTTCTCGAGGGAGCTATCCTTCGCTGCATCCTTCCATTCCTCGTCATTGTTTTCTTTGGGTGTATCCATATATATATATATATATATATATATATATATATATATATATATATATATATATATATATATATATATATATATATATATATATATATATATATATATATATCGTGTGATGAAGTGGCTGTCCAGCGCCCTGTGGGCGGTGGTTCCTATTCCTCTCCTGCATCGTCGTCCATACCGTCGATGTCCTCGAAGTCGATATCGAGCATGTCGGTTAAATCGTCGATAGTGGCTATTAAGTGGGTGGTGGGTGGGGAGCGAATTTCTTCGTCGTCCGCATCCCATTCTAGTCGGACATAGTTCGGCCAAGGTTCTCCTGACAAGGAGAGAGACCTTAATGAATTTAGCACATCGCCAAAAGGCGAGTGCTGAAAGATATCCGCGGAGGTAAACTCCATGATCAGCGCCCAATCAGATTCAATAGGCATGGACGCAGGCGATTTGGGGCCTGTGGCCGGGGATGAATCCGAGGATCCGGCGACACACGTCTCATAGGAGGTGAAGTTAGTATTCGGCTCTATCACCACTGAGCGTGTGGCCTCCGAGGTGGGGTCCATCCACCCGTCCTCGGACGGTGTAATCGACTCCGGAGCTAGGGCCGGAGTAGGCACAGGTGTGATCTCCCGAACATCGTCTGGCGGCAGAGCTAAGTCATGCTCGTCGTGACTGTGCGGCGCACCTGACATGTGCTCGAATCTGTCAAAGATCAAGTCTCCGCGGATATCGGCAGTATAGTTCAAGTTTCCAAACCTGACCTAATGGCCAGGGGCGTAGCTCTCGATCTGCTCCAGATGGCCAAGCGAATTGGCCCGCAGTGCGAAGCCGCCGAACACGAAGATCTGTCCGGGGAGGAAAACCTCACCCTGGATCGCATCGTTGCCGATGATCGAAGGGGCCATCAAACCTTGTGCTGACGGCACAATGGAACTCTCAATGAAAGCACCAATGTTGATGTCAAAATCGGAGGATCTCGGGTAGGGGGTCCCGAACTGTGCATCTAAGGCAGATGGGAACAGGAGGCGGGGGACACGATGTTTAACGAGGTTCGGGCCCTCTCGATGGAGTTAATGCCCTACTTCCTGCTTGATTGATCTTGATGATATGAGTATTACAAGAGTTGATCTACCACGAGATCGTAGAGGCTAAACCCTAGAAGCTAGCCTATGGTATGATTGTTGTCGTCCTACGGACTAAACCCTCCAGTTTATATAGACACCGGAGGGGGATAGGGTTACACAGAGTCGGTTACAAGGGAGGAGATCTACATATCCATATTTCCAAGCTTGCCTTCCACGCCAAGGAGAATCCCATCTGGACACGGGACGGAGTCCTCAATCTTGTATCTTCATAGTCCAACAGTCCGACCAAAGGATATATTCTGGCTGTCCGAGGACCCCCTAATCCAGGACTCAATCACCCCCCAGCGGGAACTGTTCATCCAAACCCCCCCCCCAACAACGCTCATTGTTCATCCAAAGGCAACATCGATCGGCTTCAGTTAGCAGCAATAGTGAAGGAATCACTCGGGTTCAGTTAACAGTAAGGGATGGATCGATCTCTCGGGTTCAGCAATGCGTACATGCAGTGCAATCGCTCGGGTTCAGTTAGAGCCCAATGCCTCACCTGGGTTCAATTAGAGCGCAACGCCTCACACACACGTGCGTACGTATGAGAGAAACACGCATCGCTCGGCCCCCGACCACCCACCGTAACAGGGAACTCCCCCGATATTTTCCTCGCCTTCGCTTCTACCATGGTTTTTCCGTCATGGACGGCCCAAAGAAAGTCATGCAGCTGCGTCTCCGGCCCGCACAGGACGAAAAGCCCATTTTTTGTCATGATTTTTTGTCATAGAAGTAGGAGCATGGGCGGAGCCAGCACCTAGCGACCCTGGGCACTTGCCCGGGCTCGCTGCGTACGCGACCCTGTACGACTCGATGTTACAACTGGCCAAATCCACCTGCACGTCGTTGTTTCCCGGGCAAAATTGTTTTGGGCTTATTTCTCGGTAATGCGCCTCATGAGAATTATCTACAGGCCTTGGCAGGGAGGAACGTTCGGTACTTCCGCTGTTCACCTCCGGAATGGATGGGCAGACGATGCTATGTGCACGACGTGTAGCCGATAAATACTCTGCATCGTCAGATGCATTAGGAACAAAAGTACAGATGGTTGGATGGGGCACGTCGTCTGTGTGTCGACCAAAAGTATCGGCTGTATAGCAGTGCTCACGACTGCCATAGCGGATGCAGAGACCGATGGCGGCGAGGAGCGGCGGTTGGCCAAGGCAGCTGGGCGTGCTGCCGGCAGCGGCCGGTGGGGGGAGCGACTGGATCCATCCCTAGGAAGTCGGGAACGGCTTGCATGCTCCAGTACTCGTCCTCTCCTTCATGAGTACTCCTAGGTAAAATTGTGAACCGATCTGGCCATCTGGGGCTTAGACTTGCGGATTAAAATTTGATGTCAGTACAAGGTGAATTATCTATTGGGAATGATCACGACTTCATAACCTAGTCTTTGATTTAGAGATTTCGTTCTTGATAGTTGAATGTTAACTTTAAAATTTGAATCATTAAACTTAAAAATGAAGAGGTTTGTGGTTAATAGAGTAAGTAAGAAAATGTGAATATTGTGCAATCAGAAACGAAAGTGGAGTCACAGCAATGGGCTAAAGTTGCCGATGAGTTTCATCCAAATGAGATTGATTGTGATCCAAGAAAGAACAAACAAAATTCGTGAGTATCATCCCGATATTCAAGAGCAAATGAGGCGAGCATATATTCAACGGTACAATGCAACCAAATTCAGAAAAGAATCACAAATAACAAAACTTAATTTATGTTAATTACATATCCATTTATTTTACATTATGGTGTCTTCTATGACGTTTGGATGGACAGGATGGTAGATTGGCTACCTACAATGTTGTCAACAAGACGAGTTTGGTTCTATGCATGGCCTAGTTTTATGTCTTATGTTGTCAAATCTCAACTTTATTTTGAAATACAAAACTGAATATTAGCATATTTTTTTGCGACTGGAATATTAGCATATTATATATTAGTTTACTTTAGAATCACAATTGTATTTTCACTTAATTTTCAGTTTAGATGTTTGGTTCAAAATTTAGGGCGATTTTATGTTGCATATGCAAACACCTGACTGTGATTTTCGTATGAGAAGCTTCGGCTCAAGTTTGCCCAGGCTTAACAAAATTTCTGGCTCTGCCACAGAGTAGGAGCCCACCACATCTATGATGATACCGGATTTTGTCACAATTATCGTCATAGAAGTGTCATAAGTATGACAAAAAAATCGTTCGACCCAAAATGTCATGGATGTATCTTTTTTTGTAGTGCTTGGTGACGAGGATGCTGCTGATGGTGGGCGAACAGAGAATCGGGATCGTATCGGCAGTAGCCGCGCACTTGAGCTAGCCAGTAGAGTCGAAGGTGAGTGAATTTCTTGAAGATGCGATGGGAAGCGGGGCCTGAGCACCGCCTAGGATGCAAGTGATGGCACGATGCTCTTGGAAGCACCTGGCCCATCATCTTGGTGGTGGTCGTCATTCCTCCTTGGTGGTGGCGGCAATGGGGGAAGGCCAGCATTGCCTTGGCGGTCCTCGCGAGGTTGGTCCCTTCATGGGTCCTCGTGAGGCTGGCCCTGCCAGCGGTCCTCGCGAGGCTGATGACGCCAGTCCTGGTAGGGTCGCGGTTGTCCCAGCGTCCCCCACCTCGGCCTACTCCACGGCCATAGCCGCGGTCGTTGCGCTCAGGGCGGCAACCAAGGCACCCATCGCGGAAGGCCCTAAGCTCCTGGCAGTCGTTGGTGTTGTGGTTGTGCACGTTCTGGAAGACGCGGAACGGGCGTCTGCCCTTGGAGGACTCTGGGTGGTTGCAGCCGCATTTCATCTCAGGTTCGGTCGCGAGCACAGCTGGGCCCTTGCGTTTCACGTCCTTGTCCTTGGCCTTCTTATCTTATGGAACGGCCTCCGGGAGCTCAAGTAGGGAGAGTCATCGGCTCTCGCGCATCTGGTTGCTATGTTGAAAATCTCTAGAGCCGAGCACAGGTCCTCGTGTATGGCAAGCTCTTCCTTCATCTTGACATCGCGGACGCCACTAGTGAACGCCGAAATGATGGACTCATACGACACCTTGGGGATCTTGAGGCGAACGTTGGTGAAGCGCTGGATGTATTTGTGCAAGGTCTCTCCTGGCGGCTGCTTGATGCGCCGTAGGACACCCGGAGCAGGTGCACGATCGCGAGTGCCCTTGAAGTTGGCGATGAAGCGCTCTCGCATCACGTCCCAGGAGGAGATCGATCCCGCGGGGAGGTTCAGGAGCCACGAGCGCATGCCATCCTTGAGGGCCATGGGAAACCAGTTTGCCATGACCTTTTTTTCGTCGTTGGCCACATTGATAATCAGCTCATAGAGCTGCAGGAACTCGATAGGGTCGGGGGTGCCACCATAGCGTGGAGGGAGGTCCGGCTTGAACTTCCCAGGCCAGACGATGTGCCACAGCTCCCGGGTGAATGCAAGGCAGCTTGTCGTGCTCAATGGAGCCCGCCGTGGAGGAGGAGCATGGTCTACGCGCTCGCGCACCACCGCCTCGGGCGGCACGCGGTCTTGACATGGTGGTGCTGGGAGCGCACGCGCCTCTTCTTGGGGCCGCTGCACCACTTGGCAGCTCTCTTCGTCGCGCGCTGGCGCCCTGCATGGCGGGTCGCGCCGAGGGGCCTCGCGCCTTGGCTCGAGGACGACATCTTGCCTGGGAGGTGGAGGAGGGCGCACTGTGGGCCTCATCGCCCGCAAGAGGCGGCAGGGGACGTAGCGAGCGGGATGGTGCAGGGGCTTCTCTAGCGGCGCTGACGAGCTCGGCGATGCAGTCCTGCCAGTCCTCGTAGAGGTCATCTGTCGGGCGATAGCGCAGGAGCTCGCGTTCCATGAGCAACGCAGCCTTCGCATTCACCGGCCCATGAGGAGTGTGGGAGGACTAAGCAGCTGCCGAGGTCCACGATGGAGTGGCGGTGCGGCCGTCACGCCGCTCAGAAGACTGCAGCGACGAAGCCCGCTGCTCACTGGCCACGGGGCCGGTGGCGGCATTTGCTGCAGGTGATGGAGAACGACGGTGGGCGCCGCCGCCCGCAGGCGCTGTTTGGGCGACGCGGGTGGCGAGGGCAGCCCGACGCTCAGCACGGACTCGATGAGCGTCAGCCATGAGAATGGCGGAACGATGGTGAATCGACAAGCGGAAGAAATATTCCAACGCACCCCTACCTAGCGCGCCAAATGTCGGATTCAGAGCTTCGCAGACCCAAGAAAGATTAGAACTCGGTGGTGCGTGCGAAGAACTCAATCTTCCTAGTCTGCCAACTCGTCGATCTCATGGCCTAGCTCGATGAACTGGAAGGGACAAGGGACATGACAGTTTACCCAGGTTCGGGCCACCTTGCGGTGTAATACCCTACTCCTGCTTTGTGGTGGATTAGCCTCGAGGTGGGCTAAGGATGAACTAGTACAGGGGAAGAACAACCTCAGGTGGTGTATTTTGGGGTGGTGTGAGCTGGTGAGGGTGCGGATGGTCTGAATGATCCCCCTCGCTATGGTGGTGGGTAGACTATATTTATAGTGCCTTGGTCCTCTTCCCCCAAAATGTAGGCGGGAAGGGATCCCGCAACAGCCAAATTCGAAGGGAGACAACAAGTACATCGTATCCTGATGAAAGGTGGTCTTTGCCTGCAAAGCTTCTAGCCATGACGCCGTGGTGGGATCTGCGATGAACTCCGTCCTGCCGTCCTGGCGGTCTTGGTCTTGTAGCACGGAAATGGAAACCTTTGGCTGGTTCCTCGGGACTCCGCGCCTGCGCTTGCCTCTTTAGAACCAAAGAGGAAACCTGTTGCACTGTGCCCACTGGCGCCCGCCTGGCCATGGTCGTCATGGCTTGCGTCACCTTAACCTCACGAGGTGAGCGCTTGCATAGGAATCTCCACTCCTCGGGAGCCAGCCTAGGAAGGACGCTCCCTCTGGAGGTCTTGGCGTCGTCCGCCTCGCGAGGCTTGGCCCCTCACGAGGGTCTTGTGTTGTTGACGCTGAAGATGGGCCGTACCAGGCCGTTGATGCAGCCACGCCATGGGCTGCAGGTAGGCATGTTTGAGTACCCTGATTCCTGGAACACCGACATCATCGTTCGGTCGTGCAAGTGGAAGGCAATAATGACGATACATGATGAAATGATGGAGATGAGGAAAAGCTGGTATGAACTCGACCTATCTTGTTTTTGTAAATATGATTAGTTCATCGTTCTTGATTCAGCCCATTATGAATGAAACATGTTTGCAATGACAATTAGAGATTATAGTTACCCATGTCATGCTTAATTAGCTAGGAGTTTATAATGGTTTACCTTGCGTGCCAACATGCTTTTAGAATGGTTGTAATGTAGTATGATACGATGGTATCCTCCTTTGAATGATTCGAGTGGCTTGACTTGGCACATGTTCACGCATGTAGTTGAAACAAAATCAACATAGCCTCCACGATATTTATGTTCATGGTGATTTATATCCTACTCATGCTTGCATTCAATGTTGGTTACTCTCAATGCATGTTTATGACTGTTGTCGCTCTCTAGTTGGTCGCTCCCTAGTCTTTTTCTAGCCTTCACTTGTACTAAGAGGGAATACTGATTGTGCATCCACTTCCATAAACCCGTTGTTCCATATGAGTCCATCATACCTACCTATATGCGATATTTACCTTCTGTTCCAAGTAAATTTGCATGTGCCAAACTCTAAACCTTCAAATGATAATATGTTTTGTATGCTCAAATCGCTCATGTAGCAACTAGGGTTGTCAATATCTTCCATGCTAGGTGGGTTATTCTCACGATGAGTGGACTCCGCTCATCATTCACGAGAAAATGGCTGGTAAGTGGGATGCCTAGTCCCATGCTCAAATCAAATCAAAAGATAATTGCAAACAAAACTCCCCCAGGACTGTTGTTAGTTGGACGGTACCCATTGTTTCGGACCAGCCGTGGAGTGTGCTTGTTGGTGGTGGGGGAGTATAAACTTTACCATTCTATTTGGGAACCTCCTATAATGTATGTAGCATGGAAGATACTGAGATATCTTGGTTGTTATGATGACAATGAAAACATGCTGCTCAAAATATTATTTACCTCTATTTCAAAACTTGAGCTTTGGCACCTCTGCAAATCCCTGCTTCCCTCTGCGAAGGGCCTATCTATTTACTTTTATTGCTGAGTCATCATCCTCTTATAAAAGGCACCAGTTAGAGAGCACCACTGTCATTTGTGTGCATTGTTATTAATTGATATTGAGTATGACTGGATCTCTTTTACCATGAATTACAATGTCTAGTCAGTCCTTGATCTTCGGGGGTGCTCTGCATTTATGTTTTGCGGTCACAGAAAGGGCTAGCGAGTTACTATCTCGTTATATCATATCATGATTCTTTTGAGGAAGTGTTGTCATCCAAGATTTATTATTACTGCTCGCTATTTGATTATGCCATTGATATGAGTAAATCCGAGACATAAACGTTATTGTGAATATGGTTATTTCATAATCTTTGCTGAAAACTTGAATGCTGGCTTTACAGATTTGCAACAACAAGACAAAATAGAGTTTGTAAAAGTTTTTCTTTATCACTTTCAGTTTGTCAACTGAATTGCTTGAGGACAAGCAATGGGTTAAGCTTGGGGGAGTTGATACGTCTCCATCGTATCTACTTTTCCAAACTCTTTTTCCCTTGTTTTGGACTCTAACTTGCATGATTTGAATGGAACTAACACGGACTGACGTTGTTTGCAGCAGAATTGCCATGGTGTTATTTTTGTGCAGAAATAAAATTTCTCGGAATGACCTGAAACTTCACGAAGATCAATTTTGGAATAAATAAAAAATATTGGTGAAAGAATCAACCGAAGAGGGCCCACACCCTGGCCACAAGGGTGGAGGGCGCGACCACCCCCCTGGGGTGCGCCCTCTATCCCCGTGGGCCCCCTGGACCTCCACCGTCCTCAACTCCAACTCCATATATTCACGTTCGGGGAGAAAAAAAGAGAGAGAAGATTCATTGCGTTTTGTGATACAAAGCCGTCGCCAAGCCCTGTTCTTCCTTGGGAGGGCAGATCTGGAGTCCGTCTTGGGCTCCGAAGAGGGGAAATCGTCGCCATCGTTATCATCAACCATCCTACATCACTAATTTCATGATGCTCACTGTGTTGCATGTGTAATCCCATCGTAGGCTTGCTAGACGGTGATGGGTTGGATGAGATTTACCATGTAATCGAGTTAGTTTTGTTAGGGTTTGATCCCTAGTATCCACTATGTTCTAAGATTGATGTTGCTATGACTTTGCTATGCCTAATGCTTGTCACTAGGGCCCGAGTGCCATGGTTTCAGATCTGAACCTATAATGTTTTCATGAATATATTTGTGTTCTTAATCCTATCTTGCAAGTTATAGTCACCTACTATGTGTTATGATCCGGCAACCCCGGAGTGACAATAGACGGGACACTTCCTGGTGATGACCGTAGTTTGAGGAGTTCATGTATTCACTAAGTGCTAATGCTTTGGTCCGGTTCTCTATTAAAAGGAGGCCTTAATATCCCTTAGTTTCCAATAGGACCCCGCTGCCACGGGAGGGTAGGACAAAAGATGTCATGCAAGTTCTTTTCCATAAGCACGTATGACTATATTCAGAATACATGCCTACATTATATTGATGAATTGGAGCTAGTTCTGTGTCACCCTATGTTATAACTGTTGCATGATGTATGCCATCCAACATAACTATCCATCATTGATCCATTGCCTACGAGATCGTTTCATATTGATCTTTGCTCGGTTACATTTCCGTTGCCACTGTTACAACTGCTACAAAACTACTACTGTTACTTTTACCACTGTTACCGCTACTTCCATGTTACTTTGCTACTAAGTACTTTGTTGTAGATGTTAAGTCTTTCAGGTGTGGTTGAATTGATAACTCAGCTGCTAATACTTGAGAATATTCTTTGGCTCCCCTTGTGTCGAATCAATAAATTTGGGTTGAATACTCTACCCTCGAAAACTGTTGTGGTACCCTATACTTGTGGGTTATCAATAACCCTAGCCTCGCAGCCTTCGCTTTGCCCCCTCCTTTCTCGTCCCCTTTCTCCTCTGTGTCTCTCGATACAGCCGCCACCACCTCTCTGCTTGCCCCGCCGTCGTTCCTCAGGTGCCGACTAGTGGATGGGTGTCCGAGCCAGTGCCCACCTGTCGGTGTGAGTTGCAGCTGCGCGGACATCCATCGCGAGCCGCCGCCACATCTCCTCCTCCTCCAACCCTGATTCCGGTCGTCCATCTAGGTCTCTCACTCTGTGTGTGTGTGTGTGTGTGTGTGTGTGTGTGTGTGTGTGTGTGTGTGTGTGCGCGCGCGCACGCGTGATGACCCAAAAGTATAGGGGATCAATTGTAGTCCTTTCGATAAGTAAGAGTGTCGAACCCAACGAGGAGCAGAAGGAAATGACAAGTTTCAACAAGGTATTTTCTGCAAGCACTGAAATAGTCGGCAACAAGTAGTTTGATAGCAAGACAATTTGTAACGGCCAAGTAGCAGTAAAGGTAAATAAAGTGCAGCAAGGTAGCCCAATCCTTTTGTGGAAAAGTACATGCCAAAAAAGTCTCGTATGATAAGCAAAGCGTTCTTGAGGGTACACAGGAATTTCACCATGTCAATTTCATCATGTTGGTTTTATTTGTGTTCGCTACTTTGATAATTTGATATGTGGGTGGACCGGTGCTTAGGTGTTACTCTTACTTGAACAGACCTCCTACTTATGATTAATCCGCTCGCAAGCATCCGCAACTACGAGAAAAGTATTAAGATAAAATCTAAACATAGAATTAAACTTTTGGATCCAAATCGGTCCCTTTCGAAGTAGCGCATAAACTAGGGTTTAAGCTTCTGTCACTCAAGCAACCCATCATCTAATAACTACTCCAAAATGCATTCCTTTAGGCCCAAGTATGGTGAAGTGCCATGTATTCAACATTCACATGACACCACTAAGGGAATCACAACATACATATCATCAAAATATCAAACAGATATCAAGTTCACATGATTACTTGCAACATGACTTCTCCCGTGACATCAAGAACAAAAGTAACTACTCACAAATGATAATCAAGCTCAAGATCAGAGGGGAATTAAATAGCATAATGGATCTGAACATATAATCTTCCACCAAATAAACCATATAGTAATCAACTACAATATGTAATCAACAGTACTAGCCACCCATAGGTACCAATCTGAGGTTCCGGTATAAAGATTGAACACACGAGATGAACTAGGGTTTGAGAGGAGATGGTGCTGTTGAAGATGTTGATGGAGATTAACCTCCCAAAGATGAGAGGGTTGTTGGTGATGACGATGGCTTCGATTTCCCCCTTCGGGAGGGAAGTTCCCCCGGCGGAATCGCTCCGCCGGAGGGCAAAAGTGCTCCTGCCCAAGTTCCACCTGCAGACGATGGTGCTTCATCCCGAAAGTCCCCTCCTGGTTTTTTCTAGGTCAAAATGACCTATATACAAGAAGATGGGCACCGGAGGTGGGCTGGGCTGAGCACAACCCACCAGGGCGCGCTTGGGGGGCCTGGCGCGCCCTGGTGTCTTGTGCTCACAAGGTGGCCCCCCTCCGGTAGTTATTTGCTCCAGTATTTTTTATATTCCAAAATTATTCACCGTGAAGTTTCAGCTTATTTGGAGTTGTGCAGAATAGGTAAATCTGATGTAGCTTTTTCAGGTCCAGAATTCCAACTGTCGGCCTCTTTGTGTAAACCTTGCATACTATGAGAGAAAAGGCATTAGAATTACTCCATAAAGCACTATTATGTATAAAAAAAATTATAAATAATAGTAGGAAATCATGATGCAAAATGGACGTATCAACTCCCCCAAGCTTAGACCTCGCTTGTCCTCAAGCGAAAAACTAAAATCGAAAAACATGCCCACATGCTTAGAGAGAGAGGTGTCGATAAAAACAAAATACAGACATAGTAGCATCATGCTTATTATCATAACAACAACACTCTATCATAAAACTTCTATTATAAAACTTTTATCATGTGACTTCTCATAAACAATTAACAATTCGTCACAACATCAAAGTATAAAGCATAAATTTTATTGAAAACCAACAAACTATGTTTTCTGTCAACTTTGCAATTACATTTCATCATATTTTCAGGGAGGGTCACGTATCGGAGCCTTTAGGAAAGTCCACATGCTCAACCATCATTTAACCTTCTATCATTGCTAACACTCACATCATATCCATGAACAAAAAGTTGCAACTGGACACATAGAAAGATAGGGGCTTATAGTTTCGCCTCCCAACGTATTCATCTCGGGGTTGATGTCAACAATAATAACTCATGCTCACTCATATCCAACTGGATATATGTGCCTAGATCTTTCCTCACCACATGATGCTTGCAAAAAGATAAAAATAAAAGGAATAGGGAGGAATACTTTGACTCTTGCATAAAAAGTAAATACATAAAAGTAAAATATGGGCCCTTTGCAGAGGAAAGCATAGGTTGTCATGCGCATTTTTGGTTTGTATGCTCAATATCTTAATGCAAAAGAACATCACTTTGTATTGCCCCTTGTGATAGCAACCTTTATTATGCAGTCTGTCGCTTTTATTATTTTGCCATCATAAGTTCGTACAACGCTCAATTTTCTCTTACACTAAATGATCTATCACATTTAGAAGCAATTTTTATTTTCTTATTGCACCGATGACACCTTACTTGAAGGATGTTACTCAATCCATAGGTAGGTATGGTGGACTCTTGAAATAAGATTTTGGGTTTAAGGGTTTTTGGATGCACAAGTTTTTGGCTAGCAAAGATGTTGAGCAAGCACCAGATGTTCACTACTGGAATCAGCTTCTTTGTCGTCTGCCATGGCAGACGGCAAAGGCATAGATCTCGGATGGCAAACTTCTTTGCCGTCTGCCAGCAGACGGCAAACTGTCCATCTGAACACGTGCCAGCAAAGGCCTTCTTTGTCGTCCGTTTCTTAGAAACGGACGGCAAAGGATTGTGTCGTCCGCCATCCGAGGCCAGCAGACGGCAAAGACAACGCACGACAGTAGGGTGGGGTCAGAGCCGTTAGGGGGTTAACGGCGCTCTTTGCTGTCCGCCGACGCACGGCAAAGAGCTTAGCTAGGCCAGCACTGGGAAGCTGCCACATGGCCAAGTATGCCGTCTGCCAGCCGATGGCAAAGATTCAAAGGACTTTGTCGTCCGCCAGCAGACGGCAAACTGACCAAATAGGCAGCCAGTGTTCCCAGTTTCTACAGGTAGCTGACACGTGTCCTCTTTGCCATCTACTAGGGGACGGCAAAGCTCTTTGTGGTCTGCTAGCGGACGGCAAAGAGGCTATATATCCCCTGTTTTTATTTATATCCATTTAATTTCACTGGAATTCACACACAGAAATGCATATATATTTTTTTTCACAGGACAGCAGACATATGATGTATCCAACACATAGCTCCATCCATGACAACATACATACATAAGAAACACAGTTTCATCATGCATCTTACACTAATATCACAATGTTCATCCAACACATTGTTCCATGCATCCGTATAACAAGTTCCACATTATTCTTCGATACAAATGAAAAGAAGAACAGGGAAACAAGCACTCCATCCATGCAAGCTTCCATATAGTGTATTAAATCTGCAAAATGGGAAACAAGAAAGTTAGAAGAAGAAGAAGAAGAAGAAGAAAACTAGAAGAAGAAGAAGAAGCTTCTTCTTCTTCTTCTTCTTCTTCTTCTTCTTCTTCTTCTTCTTCTTCTTCTTCTTCTTCTTCTTCTTCTTCTTCTTCCTTCTTCTTCTTCTTCTTCTTTTCTTCCTATTCCTTCTTTACTTCCTCTTCCTTGATTTTCTTCATCTTATTATGTCATGTGTGGACTAAATAGGCTAAATTATGTCAAAAATGGATTAAACAGGCTAAATAAGAAGAAAAATACCGTTATCACGGAGGTGTGGTAATGGTCGGGGCTGCGCTAGTGGCAGACGGAGGTGAAGGACCGGTCAGGGTTCCGGCATTGGCAGATGCGGAAGGATTGGTCGATGCTTGTTGGGAGCCATGCTGAACCAAAGATCATTTCCAATAAGGTCTCATTAGCATCATGCAAACTGAAATGTGAATAGTAGTAACTAAGGACCATTCAAATCAAACTCACCGTGGTCGCCGGAGCAATCTGGGGCATCGGCGGAGGGGCCTGACCGTTTTTCTCGCACATGGTCTGCACATTTGGTTCTCATGAGTCAGTCATATTAGTTAGTAGTGTGAACATTACGTGCATGATTGGGCTAATATGCATGAGAAACGTAGCACGATAAGCTCATATAGGGCCCGGTTAGACGCCTCATTCCGGTTCCTCTCCTCCTCCAACAGCTTAGCCGTCCTCTCCTCCATCTCCCTCTCCCTCTCCACCGCCTCCCTTTTTGCCTCCTCCAAAAGCGCCTGGGTCTTTAATCTCTCTTTCTCAACCAATGTCTGCAACACAGCACTCCTCATTAGCATTGTAATCATCAACGGATGCACACACAATGTAATGGTGGAAAGGTGAGAGAGTCCATTTAACTAACCACCATGGTGAGCTCCGCGGGTCGTGCACGAGGCGTTATCTCAGGATCAGAGCTACTCAGGCGCTTCTTGATCTACGGGAGAGTCTTAGGACAACGTATCAGTCCATCACCAATGGCTTGAGAGCCATGGGACCTCCTGCCACCAGATATCATCACCAGCTCTGTATCAAAAGGATCCTGGCTCGGGTTAAAGTCCTCCCCTTTCCTCGCCTTCCCCTCGTCTCTATACTTCACAAGCTAATGGTGGGAGGAGATGTTGGTGAAGCTCTCTGGATGATCTAGGTCAGACTCCGTGAATGACTTGTCCATCTTGTACGGGGCCATATGGGCCATGCCATAGAGGTCGAACAGACTTGGCACAGGCTTCTTGAGGTGGTGCGCCTGAGAGAGAGGAACAAAATATTAGTTAAGGGCTCAAGCTAGCATGAAGAATGATATTGCTATGTAAATAGGTCATTTTGGAGCTAAGAAAGGTTATTATGTCATTTTTGAGGAAAATAATCTAAGTTTATGTCATTTTTTAGGTAACCAAGATTATTATGCCATTTTTTACCAAAGTATGCTAATTATGTCATTATTGAGCTATCCAAGGTAGTTATACCATTTTTAAGCTAACTATAACATATTTAGGCATTCTATAGAGCTATCTAAGGTTATTATGTCATTTTAGAGCTAATTATGTCATGAATGAACTAGCTAAGATTAGTTTAGGTCGTTATTGAGCTATCCAAGGTAGTTATGGCATTTTTTAACTAACTAAAGCATATTAAGTCATTTTATAGAGCTATCTAAGGTTATTATGTCATTTTATAGCTAATTATGTCATGAATGAACTACCTAAGATTAGTTTAGGTCGTTACTGAGCTATCGAAAATAGTTATGGCATTTTTTAACAAACTAAAGCATATTAAGTCATTTTATAGAGCTATCTAAGGTTATTATGTCATTTTAGAGCTAATTATGTCATGAATGAACTAGCTAAGATTAGTTTAATTAGGTCGTTATTGAGCTATCAAAGGTAGTTATGCCATTTTTAACTAACTAAGCATATTAAGTCATTTTGGAAGGGATAAATGCTAGTATGAAGAATGAAATTGCATGAATCATGTAGCAAAGCACATACCCAGTTATCCCTATACTCAAACAGGTTGGAGCTCCCTTGATGGTGTGGCACACCTTCCATTTGGTCGCGCGTATCCTTGGCCCTATGGTGTTCGACTAGCCATTGGGGAGAGCACCACACATCCACCAACGCCTCCCAACAGTCCATCTTATCCACACACCATCTTGGGGGCACCTAAGTAAGTCAAGAGAAATTTCAGCGCTACGCCTACGAATCAAATCAAGAAAACTAAGTTCAAGGCCTTAAGAATAGGTAATTACCTGCATGTACTTCTCCTTACTCAGAAACTTGTCGCGACACTTCTTCTTGGCCCTCCTAATACCCTTCGAGGCGTAGTAGTCTCGAACGGCCTGCACCCGAGCCTCGTGCCGTAAGTTCAGAACTAGGCGATTGCACTCATTTTCGACAACCATACATGCGGCCTCCTGCTCTCCCTCTGAAACCCTGCAGAAGGTCTGCAATCAAACAAGACAACACTGATTAGTACATTCACTAGTCAGTGTTGATTTTTAATTCTATAAAGGAGAAAATACCGAAAACCAGCGGAACACAATATCGGCCACCGTCTCGCACAAGACACCGTCAACCCTCTCCTCCAGCGGGGCCGGGGCAACCGAGTACAACTCCCAGGTCAGTGCTAGCTGTGCAACCTGACCCTCACCGGGCAACGTGACCCACCCAGGGAAGTGCTACCGGCAAAGCACACCAAGG
Source organism: Aegilops longissima (assembly GCA_021605205.1). NCBI lineage: Eukaryota > Viridiplantae > Streptophyta > Magnoliopsida > Poales > Poaceae > Aegilops > Aegilops longissima. Next base: position 528,652,650 of record CM038676.1, read on the forward strand.
ACCTGGTTGGGCCTGCGGACACCACGGGGGTGTACCCAGCCCCTGCAGTATGACAAGGCCAACGCATTAGATATTAATTTGAAGGAACATGAAGGCAAAAGGTTAAAAAATAGTAAATACACTTACTTCAACCCTTTAGGCGCAATCAACCACTTCTGGTCGGGGTCGTCGGCACGGGCGGGAGCTTTGTATAGCCACGCTTGTAGACCTTCTTGCCCTTCTCAACCAGCTCGTCGTCGCTGTAGCTATCATCTGAAAAGGTGTCCTCGTTACCATCCTCCGGGCCACTAGCCTCCAGCGTGTCATGGGAAGAAGACTGCGGGATCGGAGTCTTCTGGGACGAAGACCCTGTGACCGGAGTGTTCTGGGACGAAGACTTTGGGACAGGACTCACGTGGGGCGAAGGATCGGTGACACAAGCCTGGTGGGGCGAAGGATCGGTGACCCGAGTCTGGTGGGGCGAAGGATCGGCGACCCGAGTCTGGTGGGGCGAAGGATCGGTGACCGGAGGCTCATGGACTGGAGTCCGAGACGGGTCCACGTCAGACGGAGCAGTCTTGTGGTCGGGTGAATCAGCTGAGGGTGGCGGCGAGGAAGGTGTAGCAGCCTTCTACGTCTCCCGCTGCCACGTCCACCTCTACCAGCCTTCTTCGTCCTCCCCCGACCTCTCCCAGCCAAAGAAGAAGCGCCCGCTGCAGCTGTCTGCATATTGTCTAGCAGCGCTCTCTGGAGGGGCTGGGCTGCAATAATGGAACCACCCCTCCCAGTAGCGCTCGCAGGAGGGTCAGGGCGCTCTGGACCCTTGCCCACCATCCTGTCAACACCTGCAATGACAAAAAGTAAACGAAATTAGTACAACATAAAAAATTTGGATACCTGACATGAACATAATAATATGTATATAATTTAAGTGTACCATCATCATGAACATAATAAAAAAATTGAAAGCTCACATTACTAATATTACTCGGAATTGTCTATATATGCTCCGGTCGGGGTTGGGGTGTGGTTGTGGTTTCAGGGTGTCGGGGTCGATCGGGGTGTCAGGGTGTCGGGGTCGGGGTCGGGGTCGGGGTGTGCTGTCAGGGTGTCGGGGTGTCGTGTCGGGGTCGGGGTGTCAGGGTGTGGTGTCAGGGTGTCGGGTGTTGGGGTCAGGGTCGGGGTGTTGTGCCGAGGTGTCGGGGTGTCGTGTCGGGGTTGGGGTGTCAGGGTGTGGTGTCAGGGTGTCAGGGGTTGGGGGTCGGGGTCGGGGTGTCGTGTCGGGTTGTCAGGGTGTCGTGTCGGGGTCGAGGTGTCATGGTGTCGGGGTCGGGGTCGGGGTGTGGGTCCGGGTGTGGTCTCAGGGTGTCCGGCTGTCGGGGTCGGGGTGTCAGGGTGTCGGGGTCGGGTTGTCGGGGTGTCAGGGTGTCTTTTTGTTCTTCTTCTTCTGCTTCTTTCTTATTTTTCCTTTTCTTCTTCTCTTCTTCTTCTCCTCCTCTCCTCTTTCTTCTTCTTCTTCTTCTCCTCCTCTCCTCTTTCTTCTTCTTCTACTACTTTTTCTTCTTCTTTTCTTCTTCTTCTTCCTCTCATCCTCTTCCTCCCTCTTCCTCCTCCTCTTCATCTTCTTTCTTCCTCTTATTCTTCTTCTTCTTCTTCTTTTCTTCTTCTTCCTCTCATCCTCCTCTTCCCCCTTCTTCTTCTTTCTTCCTCTTCTTCTTCTTCTTCTTCTTCTTCTTCTTCTTCTTCTTCTTCTTCTAAACTAATACTAAAACTAATCTAAAATAAACTGAACTAAAATAAACTAAAACTAAAATAAAATAAAAATAAAAAAACTATAACTAAAACAGAAACTAAACTAAAAGAAACTAAAAACCTAAACTAAAAAAAGGAGGAAGAACTCACCTGCAGGGATCGCCGGTGGAGGAGGCACGGGGCAGCTGGTGGATGGGAGGGCGGCCGCTGGAGGAGGCGGCTGCCCGATGGAGAGGGAGGCCGGACGGTCGTGGCGGGATGGTGCGGAGACGGCGACGCAGGGAGGGGCGGGCGGCTGGACGGCCGCGGCACGACCGACCGACGTGGAAGGGGCGGGGGCGCGGTGGAGGTCGGGCACCACAGGGGAGGGTGCGGGCGGGCGCGGCGGACGGGTCGGCGGCGGTGCGGATCAGGGATGGCAACACTGGGGGAGGGGCGGGGGCTTGGCCGACGTGGAAGGGGCGGCGTGGGCGCGGTGGAGGTCGTGGCGCCGCAGGGGAGGGCTGCAGGGTGGCAGGGCGGCCGGCTACGACTGACGGGGTCGGCGGCGGCGGCGCGAGTGTGGGTCGATTCGGAAGGAAACAGAGAGAGAACAAAGAGAGGACGGGGGCGGGACGGCCGTTTACGTACCAATCTCTTTGCCGTCCGCTGGCGGACGACAAAGAGGTGGGGCCGTTTGGTTGTTATGGTTTAGATCTCCACTGGACCCCACCCACCTCTTTGCCGCGGCTAGCTAACGGCAAAGAAACTTTGCCGTCAGCTGGCAGACGGCAAAGAACTAGCTAATGGTGAAGGACCTCTTTGTCGTACGCTGACTCTTTGCCGTCCGCTTCCTCAAAGCGGACGGAAAAGGACCTCTTTGCCGTCAGCTGGCAGACGGCAAAGAGGTGGCGGACGGCAAAATGCCAGATTCTAGTAGTGGTTGAAGGATCTATGACTGTCGTGGAATTAACACGTCAGGTGTCCTTAGTGTGGGGACTTAGTCGTGAGGCCAACGCATCTATGTGGTAGCTTGAGAGGGGTTGAGCGGAATCGAGAGACGCAACACAAGACAAGGGTTTAGACAGCTTCGGGCCCCGGGAAACATCATCCGGTAACAACCCTACATTCTATTTGAGGCTAGATCTCATTATGACCATGAGGGAGTCGCCGTAAACCGGCTCTCCTCTAGTTGTGTCTAGCCCTAGAGATTGTTTCTTGCCCCTCCCTCTTGGGGTGCCCCGCCCCTCCTTATTTAAGCTGAAGGGGCGGGTTACATGTAGAGTCCAACTCGGACTTAAGACTTAACCTTATTTTGATGTCTTATCATGGGCTTCTCACCATGGGCTTCTTAACGTCTTGGGCTTCTTAAAATCTGGCTTACCATCTGGCTTACGGTCTGGCTTACGGTCTGACTTACCTTCTGGCTTACCGTCTGGCTTAACATCTGCCGGCTTAACTGTCCGGCTTATATGACCGTGTCTGTCCGGCTTACATGACTATGTCTGCCGGGTTACATGACTATGTCTGCCGGGTTATATGACTATGGCTGCCAGGTTATATGACTATGTCTGCCGGGTTACATGACTATAGCCTGCCGGGTCACCAATGAAACATCAAGTCCCAGTCGGGTCATATCTCCGGCTGGGTCATACCGCGGGGTATATCCCCAACATAGGCCCCCAGTTTAATTTGGATTCATCCATGTTAAACTGATCCTGTAAATAAAACACAAGAACAATTTTAACAGGTTATGCTCCGGGTTAAATATTCTTGTAAGCCGGCACCTGATCATCCTTAACACCTTGTTATTTCCTCCTTCGCAAAACCGGTCAATAAGCCAACTTCATAATCAATTTGCTGACGTTGGTTTCTCACAGAGGAAGACTGTGAAGAATAATTCATTTGACTCAGCTCCCAATGCTTAAAAATATTGGTCTTGAAATACTCATGTGACCTTCAACCGGCTTAAAGATGAAAAAACTTGCCGGGTTTATAAATAGATGATGCCAAGTCATAATTGTTGCCGATCCATGGTCAAAACTGAGAATTTTGAAGATTTCTCTCCCTCATATCCATATTACCTATAGCCCCCAAGTCTCGAGTAGAACAAAGTAATGACTTAAGACTTGCTTCAACAATAATATTATCACTTTGAAGAAATCCATGTTGTTTATCTAAATCACTAGCCCAAACTGAGTATTCCACATATGTAGCCCCCAAGTGTCGGGTTGTCATGCTTGCAGTAACCTGGGACTTGAAATTGCTTTATGCTCATAAAAACTTCAACCAGTGTAGCCCCCAAGGGCCAGGTCATTATGCAATAATGAGCAGGGACTTTGTAGATATGATCATGTATACTTGAACAACAACGTGTAGCCCCCAAGGGCCGGCTCATTATGATATGATGAGTCGGGTCTTCAATAAGGCCAGTAAAAATGACTTTGCATTAGCCCCCAAGTGTCATGGTGCATGCTTGCAGCGACATGAGACTTGCACATTTGATGTAATCTCAACTTGAATAATGTAGCCCCCAAGTGTCGGGTCATAAGCCTGCAGCGACTCGGGACTATTCCTTCCATTATAGAATAAATTATATCCATTGCGCTGAAGCGACTTTGAAAACCTCAATCGTAATATTGGTTATTGATAACCATAATAAAAATCCAGCCATGTTGGCTATTAAATATTTGAATAATATAATCCGGTTTGGAAAACCGATTCCTGTGATATCGAATCATACTGCCGGTTTAGGATACCTGTGCAGTAAGGTTGATAACCCAATCTTTTAGAAGCCAAAACTTCCAAATGTTTATGATTGTCATCTGATGGCGACTTATCATCCAAAACCAAGTCGGGTTAAATTTAAACCACATTTATACTTAGATCTGAACAAAAAGGTCTCAAGACAAAACCAAAGATTGTGTTCAAAAAGACTTAATCCAAAAAAAGAAGAAAATCAGGGCTTCTGATTCGAATACGATCAGTAAACCGTTCCAAAGGGGTTAAGCTAGGATTCGAATACGATCATGTAGCCCCCAGTGGCTTTGGCGTTGCTGATCAAGAGGGTACCGACAGCTATGTTCTCTTTGGTTCGAATACGACCTATGTTTGAACAGGAAGCCCCCAAATGACCTTGAGAGTTGTTTAACGACGCTGATTCGAATACGATCCACGTCGGTTCCCAAAAGGGGTTGAGCTATGATTCGAATACGATCAAGAAGCCCCCTAGTGAGCTCGGCAGTGTGCCGATCAAGAGGGTATCGACATCTACATTCTCTTTGGTTTGAATACGACCTATGTTTGAATAGGAAGCTCCCAAATGACCTTGAGAGGTTTTTAACGACCCTGATTCGAATACGATCAGAGTCGGACCCAAAAGGGATCTTCATTTTGAGCCGAAAATTTTCTGACGGCCTTTTAATTTTGCACCAATGTGGCAGTAGCCTCGGGTCCGGGTTATTTTTCCCTCCAATAACCCGGGGTTTTTACTCTCACAATGTTTGCTAAGTCATGTCATCGTAGCCCCTGAGTCTTAAGACTACTCGAGGAGTTGGGTTGAGACTCTCCATGCTTGACCATGATATGACCAATGGATTGAATCCTGCATGGGACAACTTGCAAACCAAAGTAATTGCTCTTTTAAAGAAAACAATATACAATATACTGGATGAATTTCACCTGATATGTCAGGCCAGTAATTATCCACCGCGGAGCTGATGATCGCCATGGTGAAGCTGAAATCAATCACGGGTGAGCCATCCGCGACAGTGTGAGACAGTGCGGACGGGCGAGTCAATTGCCAGCGCGGACGGGCGACTCAACCACGTCATGTTTGACGTAGCAGGGGCGGCGATTTGCACACATATTCATCGACAAGCATGGCATGGATAAACGCTAGTGCAAAGATAATGTTTGGCACACACCCCTTTGCGACACATTTGTATTAAATAGTGGTCCTGTGAGAGAAATACCACGAACCCAAAGTAATTTCTCTTAAAAGAGTAAAACATGTATTGATGAAATTCATAAGAAAAATAGCACCTGGTATTTTTTGTTGGATGACCGTGCTGGATAATGCATAACACCGCTTTTGCTTTTGACAGAAGAATTACTCTGATGTGTGTAAAGACAGTGATTGCAGACTGAAATCTGCCAACATGTCTCATTTGGTTCCTTGAAAATCGTGCCATGTTGAGAGGAGCAATAATACTGATTCTCCTGTCTTCAAGTGCCCAGGATGAATGTGGTCGCTGTATATAGCTTCTTTTGACCGCAACTTACTTGATCATGAAATCTTTCACGTGAACAGTGGCAGGAGTGACTAATGGAACTTTGCTTCTGCACCACTGTTGCTTTTATCGTCACGTGCATGTGTAGCAGACCTCTATTTGTTTTCCTCATCATCAGGATATCCACGCAGATTATGACTGAAACATAAACCGGCGAGCTTCAGAAAACAAATGTAATGGTTTGAAACGGCTACATGGCAGGAGGCCGTAGCTGCTTGAGTTTGTGTTGTAGATGGTCCATGGCAGTTCGACCATAGCATAGTAACGGGCGGCTCATGGTTGTGAAGATGGCGACTGTGAGGCGGCATCGAAGTTGACTTGGAAACGAGGCGGGACTGTCCGCGACCCGGATCCAGACCCGTGGCCATCCTTTCGCCGAAGGGGCCGACAACGGCGTTGGTAACTCGGATGACGGCGGCTCTGCCGCGGGCAATTCGCGAGCCGGCGGCGACTCGGACGACGGCGGCTCTGCGCCGGGCGACTCGTGAGCCGGCGATGGTGACTCGGGACTACGGCTACAACAGAGCAGAGGCAGAAACGTCGAACGGAGCCGCGGCGACTGGCGTCTTAACAGCAGAGGCGGCCGGCGGCTCTCCCCCGACGCAGTTAAGGCGAGCGGCTTGCAAGACCGGCTCGTGGGCGGCGCTTTGAGGGAGGTGATGAAGCGAGGCCTTTCAACCACGGTGACTTAGAGCGAGGCGGGTCACAGTGTGACGACTTGGCCATGAATTTAGGCGGCTCGGAAGGCGAAAGCAGATGCTGCTACTACGGCAGCCTCGGCCATGGTGGAACCGCGGCGGGTTGAGGAGGCACTCGGATGCGGAGGCAAGCCTGGCGACTCAACGACGTGGTGGAGGAGGCAAGCCGGCTCGGAGCCGCGATCAGAGGAAGAGATTGGTTTGGAGGTGAGGCCCCTAGCCGTAGAGGCGGGGGCGGCTTGACCACAAGGTCGGTGGTTTGACCACAACGGCGGGTTCGACTTGCAGGTTGCAGCAGAGGACGGAAGTCCGCGGCGGGTCATGGTGACTCGGCGTGGATGAGGTGTCGAAGACCGCGGCGGCAACTCAGAATAGCTTAGAAAGGCGGCTCGCAGTAAGACGGGTCCGCGGCTGAGCAAAAAGCAAGGGCGTCGGCGGGTCGAGGAAGAGTCAGACCGTGCAGTTTCAGAAGTAGCCGACGTCTCGCCGTGATGGCAGTTCAGAGCAGGCGCGAGGCCTAGATGGCTCGACCGAGAAGCCAGAGACAAGGCCGTGCTATTGAAGGACAGTGGTGGCCTAAGGTGGCGACTCCAAGCGAGGCCCGCTGGCGTCTTGGTGCGTCAGTAGAGGCCGGTCAACTTGAGACCGCGGGGGTGGCTTGAGGCGGGTCATAAAGCGGGCCGAGACCTTGGTGGCCCACGGCGGCGAAGTGCCCGAACGCGAGGAGGCCTGAGGCGCGGCTGGCGACTCATCCGCGTCAGAGGTAGAGCGGCGTATTAGCAGAAAGATGCTCAGATCGGCGAGGCGAGCAGGCGATTGACAGGTGCCACAGCCCCGTCGATTCGGCGACTTGTGGTTGCACGAGAGGTAACCCGACAGCGCCTTGGAGGTGCGACTCGGAACTGTGTGTGAGCCAGCGGGGAGTAGCGGCGGCTCGGCAATTTGGATCCATGGAGAAGGCAAGGCGGGTCACGGCCGTGGTCTGCGACTTTGACATGCGGCCGTAGCATCGGCCGAAAACGGCGCGGTGGCGGTGAGCCGGCAGATGTATGTGGTGGTGAGCCAGCGCGGCTGAGCCAGCGGGTGGAGACGGAGCCCAGCCAGTCAGAACGGGAGCAGTGGTCCGGGCACGGTGGCAAGGGTGGCCGAGTTGGAACAAGGCCGTAGATTCACGGGGAGGCTGAGTTTGCAGCGGTGGCTCGGAGGCGAACGAAGGCAACCCGGAGTCCGTATCCTCCTCAGCCGTGGATAACTTTCCTCCTTTTTTTAATATCAGATTTTTTTTCAGATCCGCCTTGGGACTTCTTCTTGTGCAACTCACACGGGTGCTTGATACAGGATGACGTGACCCAGTATACGGCGGCTCAGCAGAATTCTTGCTGGTCTCGGCGACCCGGGAATAACTGAATTAACTACACCACGATGGTAGACAGAGCGCAACCCTGATCTCTGTAGAACTTAAATCTCCCGGATCGTATATCCGAACTTTTGAACTGGAACACTGACGCAGATCCTTCCGAATCAAGTCTTCCTCAACTAGCCAATCGCGAGCTTCTCAATCCCTAGAAGAGATCCCTCCAAAAACTTATCATCATCGTGCGTCAGGCCCCATGGTAAGCCGGATAGACACAGTCATATAAGCCGGACAGTTAAGCCGGCAGATGTTAAGCCAGACGGTAAGCCAGAAGGTAAATCAGACGGTAAGCCAGACGGTAAGCCAGATGATAAGCCATATTGTAAGAAGCCCAAGACGTTAAGAAGCCCATGGTGAGAAGCCCATGATAAGACGTCAAAATAAGGTTAAGTCTTAAGTCCGAGTTGGACTCTACATGTAACCCGCCCCTTCAGCTTATATAAGGAGGGGCGGGGCACCCCAAGAGGGAGGGGCAAGAAACAATCTCTAGGGCTAGACACAACTAGAGGAGAGCTGGTTTACGGCGACTCCCTCATGATCATAATGAGATCTAGCCTCAAACAGCATGTAGGGTTGTTACCGGATGATGTTTCCCGGGGCCCGAAGCTGTCTAAACCCTTGTCTTGTGTTGCGTCTCTCGATTCTGCTCAACCCCTCTCAAGCTACCACATAGATGCGTTGGCCTCACGACTAAGTCCTCACACTAAGTACATCTGACGTGTTAATTCCACGACAATGACAATATAACTTCTATGTGAATATGAACAAACATAAATCATTACATTGTCTTCCTTGTCCAACGTCAACAATTTTGACATATAATATTCAATGGGGGCTCACATTCAAAAAAGATGTCCAAGATAGTGTATTTGCATGTGAATCTTCTCTTCCCTTATTAATTCTTTCATGAATTGCATTATTGACCAATGCTATGTTTGTCAGCCTCCAATAAATTTTACCACTTATACTTTCCCTTATATAATGTCATTACTTACCATAAGATTAGCATATGATAATTTTCCTTTATTTTCCAGTCTTTTTATTGAAACATAAGAGTAAAGAAACAAAATTCAAAATTACTCTTTATTATATATGTCGCACACGATTACATACATAGATAGATCACTAAGCAAGAACTTGAAAATAGATTGAACTAACTTTTATTCAAATAAATCATAAGAAAACTAAAGATCAAACTAAAATAGATAAAGCGAAAGATAGTGGTGGTGATACGATACCGGGGCACCTCCGCCAAGCTTGGCACGAGCCAAGGGGAGTGCCCATACCATGGACTCAAGTCTCCTTTGTTGGGGAAGATGATGGTGGTGGTGGTGTTGAGGTAGTAGCGAGCTTCAACAGGTACTCCAATCTATGGATGATGCTCCGGAGGGCGATGACGTGTTCTTGTAATAGAATATTTTCATGAGTGAGGTATTTATTTTGAACACGAACCGTCTCGAAGGCCTTAAAGGCTTCTATTTCAGTGGGTGTAAGATGAGCATAGTAAGGTTGAAGGAAATCTTCTTCCTCTTCCACAGGAATAGCTTGCCCTCCTATTTGAGTTTGATCCACCGTAGCCTCCTTGCCCTTGCTCTCCTGGATGGCTTCATTTGGTTCCTCTCTTTTCAGTTCTATCTTCCTCAACCAAGCATCTTCGTCCCTGTTGTTGAAAGAGGGAGACGACATGATGCCTGGATTTGCTAAATCTGACAGAGAAACAACGCAAAATAAGAAGAGGAGAATTCTCCGCAATACAGTGGTCAAATCTATTGGGGTGTATATAATGATTTTTTAATCTTGGGAAACAAGCAAACGAGAGGAAAATGGAGTCGAGAAGGTTCCCGAGGTGGGCACAACCCACCTGAGCGCGCCAGGCAAGGCAGGCGCGTGATGCGGCTTGAAGCTACGTCGGTATTTCCCCAAAGAGGAAGGGATGATGCAGCACATCGGCGGTAGGTATTTCCCTCAGTTATAAGATCAAGGTTATCGAACCAGTAGGAGAACCAAGCAACACAACGTAAACAACACCTGCACACAAATAACAACTACACGCAACCAGTCGTGTAAAAAGGGTTGTCACTCCCTATTGCGTAGCGGCGCCTTAAGATAGGCAAACAGACGTGAATAAAATTGTAGTAGATTGGTAGATCGAACTGTCGGTGTACAAAAGTAGGTCTCTTCTTTTGAACCTTTACTTGTGCACGGGCAGTCAGAGCCACGTGCCACGACCACACTTAGCAGGGCAGAGGAGGGAAGCCGGAGATAAGCCGAAGCATAAGACAACCAAGGCAACGTCAAGACCAGAAACACAGGAGAGCAAGAGGGCGAGGTGGACCCCCCGGCAAGACCCTTGCCGGGGCGGCCCCGGCAAGCGCTTTGCTGGGGCAACTTTCCCAACGCCAGCAGAGCGAGCCACCCTTGAGCCCAAGGGTTCCAAACGCCGTCAACAACTACATCGGAACTAGGGCTCGGGAGGCACCTCCGTGGTGGCATTCAGATCTTTGTCAAGATCATAAACACACAAGATCAGGTGAGGATCAGAAGACGATGATCCTCGGCGGGATCCTAGCCGAGGGAATCCATAAGACCCCCGGCAAGCACCTTGCCGGGGATGACTACAACGCCACGACAAGACCCTTGTCGGGCCCCCGGCAAGACCCTTACCAAAGGCATCAGCGGGGCCACTGCCAGGCCCGCACCAGCCAAGACTCCACCATCGTCCCCAAGCAGCTGCTAGCTCAACCAGCTGGGCAGGCACCTGCGTGGCGACGGGCGGCCTCTACACCGACTCAACAAGCACCTGCGTGGAGGCATGCGACCCTTCATGAAGGCTCCACCACCGCGCCAGCCCAGCAGCCTGCCTACATGGCGCTGCACACATCGCTGGCCTGGGCACGTGTCGAAGCGAGGCAGAGCGGCGGCGGACGGGACGGGCCTCGTTCCCGTCCCCTATAAAGCTAATGGAACCTAAGTAGTGCATTTAATGCGCTTTGTCCCGTAACGTCGGGTGATAAGCTCGCGCTCTGTACACCTTTCCACCTTCTGTGTGCCACTGTGGCAACCCCTTTTTCCTATAAAAGGAGGCCCGAGGCGACCAGCAGAAGGATTCGGCTCTTTGGAACTACGCTACGCAACCACCGTAGCTAGTTCGAGACCTCAACAACACTCAATACATCCACCAAAGCAGGACTAGGGTATTACGCATCTCTGCGGCCCGAACCTGGGTAAACAACCCGTGTGCTTCCTGTCAGACCTGCTCTTTGCACAACCTCGCGCCCGCCGACCGTAGAAGGGATCCCAGTGACCCCATAGGTGTCGTTTCCACTGACATCTTTGGCGTGCCAGGTAGGGGGGCGCAGTTGTGAGAATCTAGTCTAGCAGTTCTTCATCGCCATGGCTCCCAAGAAGAAGACAATCACGGCGATCGGCTCGTCGGGAGCCGAACGGCCCGTGCTAGTGCGGGCAAGCAGCGAGCCGGTCGCGGGCAGAACCCAAGCCGTGGCCCGCGAGCACCAGCATCGCTCTGGTAGTCCGAGTCTAGCGAGTGGCGTCGTTCGTGCTCCAAACGACGGGCCGCACACCGCCAAATCCAAAGATGGGGCTGGGCCCCCCGCAGGCGGCGTGGGGCCCTCCAGGGGTGTCGTTGTGCCCCCTACGGACGGTGCAGCAACCTCCAAGACACCTACGTCGGCGCCCACAGCGCGCTCTTTCCAGGGTGTGCGCAGCGAGCAGCGTCACCACGCCGGTGACCCTGGACACCGCCGTGGGAAGAGCCATGTTCATCATTTGTGGGACGAAGGAGGCTAGCATGCCCGTCGAAGTGCTGGCAAAAATGGCACGCAGCCGCTGGGCCGTGATAGAGATCCTTCTAACGTTGTTAGAAGTCGAAGCGTGCCACGGTCCATGCAGCTTTCGCCACCACCCACGCCAGCAGAAGCTTTGGCACGCGTGCAGCTACTCCTCGACTTCCCTCGTACCGCGAAGAAGCTCGACGAATGGAGGGCCACCATCCGAAGCCTCGTCGCCATCGCCAACAAACATGATCCACGACCTGTGGGGCCCTCGGGCCGGCACTCCGTCGAGCCACCACATGCCAGCGGTGGAAGGACCGGGGGGGGGGGGCTGCAGCCATAGTGCACTCTCCTCCCCCGCGCCAGTTGCCGCCGGTGCTGGTCCGTCGTGACAACGCTTGTGATAACATTTCCATAGCGTCAACCGACCCACGGACCCACCGCGACCAGTGCCAAGTTCTTCGAGAACGAGCCCATGAAGACGTCCGAACCACCATCGAGCGTCGGCACGATACACGCCACCAGTCGGATAAGCGGGCAGGACCCGCTATGGACCACCCAGCACCGGGGGGCTCCGGCGACCTACCTTACGAGGTGGGTTGCCCAGTCTTTACCCGTGAGCTGCGGCAGTTCCAGTGGCCGTCCCACCGCATGTTCAAGCCCGGCGTCGGTGAGAAGTACAACGACAAGACCCATCCGTCAGAGTTCCTCAGCATCTACACCATCGCGAGGCAAGCTGCTAGAGCTCGCGACGACAAGGTTCTTGCCAATTACTTCCCGTTGGCACTGAAGCCCAACGTCATGTCTTGGTTGATGCACTTGCCGGCGGATTCCATTTCTTCTTGGTCGGATCTGTGCCATGAGTTCGTTGGCGCCTTCATCGGAGGCCACCAAGCTCATGGCCAGGCCAGTGATTTGCATATCATTCCCCATAAGGAAGGGGAAACCCTGCGCAAGTACATATAGAGGTTCAGCCGGGTGCAGTACAATATTCCCGATGTTCATCCCGCCACCGTGATTAGTGCATTCCATCAGAACATGCACAATCGCAAGATGCATGAAGAGCTGGGGATGAACAAGGTTAAGGATGTGGCCGAACTTTATGTTCTGGCCAATACGTGCGCCCAGGCTGAAGAGGGAAGGAAGTACCCTGGCAAGGACGCCGGCGTGGAAACCGACTCTACTGATGAAGACACCGCTGCCCCGACGAAGAAGGGCCGGTGTCGCAATAGGAAACGCAAGGGCAAGGTCGTGCTTGTCGTCGAGTGATCCGACGACATCGGCGCTGCCAAGAAGGCTAAGGCAGACAACCCCGGCAAGGAGATTGCCGGGTGCACCGCTTGCCGGGCCTTGGCAGCTGCCGACAAGCCAGGAGGCTCCGACAAGCACTATTGCAAGATCCACCGCACCAAGGGCCACGACCTCCAGGACTGCCGACAGGTCGAGCAGCTTGCCGAAAAGCAAAAGGCCGAGTATGAGAGGCGGGACAAGGAGAAGGGTCAGGATGGTGCCGAAGGATCCGGCAAGAAGTGTGGCAGCCAAGGAGGCTGCCGCGGCAAGGATAACCAGCAAGAGAGGCCCGCTCGGGGCCATGACAAGAAGCAGGAAGACGATGATCATGACGAGGACGACGAGTCCGGCGAGCAAGAGTTTCAGAAGGCTACGGAGGCCATGTGCATCGATGGTGGCGCCTCGCTGCACACTTCTCACCGCGAGCTCAAGCAGTGGGCGCGTGAGATCACAGCAGCGGAGCCATCGTTTGACGCTCAGAAGCCGCTGAAGTGGTCCAGCACGCCCATCATCTTTGACGCCGAGGACCACCCTGATCGCACCACTGCGGTTGGGTGTCTGCCGTTGTTGGTCTCACCAACAATACGCAACCTCAAGGTGAACAAGATGCTGGTTGACGGCGGGGCCGGTCTGAACTTAATCTCGCCCGTTGTGATCAAGAGGCTGCAAATTCCCGACGGAGACCTCAAGGAGACAGGCACGTTTCAAGGGGTCAACCCGGGAAGGAGCCAGCCGAAGGGAAAGGTCACGTTGCCTGTGACGTTTGGAGGCGAGCTGAACTAGAGGACGGAGAGGATTGTCTTCGATGTAGCCGAGATCCATTTGCCCTACAATGGGATCCTCGGCCGCCCGGCACTAGCCAAGTTTATGGCGGCGTCGCATTACGCCTAAAACACGCTGAAGATGCATGGGTCGATGACCATCATCACCGTCCCCTGCGACAAGAAGGATGCACTAATCTGCGCCGACCTACTCTACCGGGAAGCAGTTGCAGCAGCTGCTGCCAAGGCACTTGCTCCTGCTGCTGAAGCCCCGGGAAGGAAGAAGAAGACCGGCAAGACCTCTCGCACCCACTCCGGCAAGCGCACCTCCTCAGAGTGTTGTGCCACCGTCGAGGATGTGCCAGAGAGCTCCACCGGCAAGAGCAAGAAATCCTGAGCTGCGCCACCAGAGACCAAGAAGGTGTCCGTCAAGGAGGATGGCACGAGAGGAGCTTTCACCATAAGCTCCACCCTCGATAGCAAATAGGAAAGCGCGCTCGTCACTTTCCTGCGGGCGAATGTCCATGTGTTTGCATGGCAAGTATCTGACATCCCTCGCGTTCCCAGGGAAGTGATTGAGCACCATCTTGTTGTCTGCCCCCATGCGCGACCCGTCAAGCAGAAGGTCAGGAAGCAAGCTTTGCAACGGCAAGAGTTCATCACAGAGGGGATCAAAAAGTTGGAAGCAGCAGGCTTGGTGAGGGGAGTGCTCCATCCGACATGGTTGGCCAATCCGGTGGTGGTGCGCAAAGCAAACGGGAAGTGGAAGCTGTGTATTGACTACACAGATATCAATAAGGCTTGTCCTAAGGACCCATTCCCATTGCCGCGCATCGACCAGATTGTTGACTCCATGGCCGGGTGTGATATGTTATCATTCCTCGACGCCTACTCGGGCTACCACCAGATCTTCCTGACAAGAGAAGACGAAGAGAAGATAGCATTCATCACCCCATGTGGTACATATTGCTTTTTACGGATGCCTTTCGGGTTGAAGAGTGTTGGTTCAACGTTCGCGAGGGCGGTCCAAATTGGTTTTGAGTCCCAGCTACATAGAAATATGGAAGCTTACATGGATGACATAGTGGTCAAAACCAAGGACAAGGCAACTCTCGTACAAGACTTAAAAGAGACGTTTGCCAACCTGCGCAAGATCAACCTCAAGCTGAACCCTGAGAATTGTGTTTTCGGCGTTCCGTCCGGCAAACTTCTCGGGTTCTTTGTGTCGTAGCGTGGGATCGAGGCAAACCCAGACAAGAACAAGGCTATCGAGCAGATTGAGGCGCCCAAGCGGATCAAGGATGTGCGTCGGCTCACTGGTTGTGTTGCCACCATGAGCTGATTCATCTCCAAGTCTGCCGAGCGCGCCCTTCCCTTTTTCAAGATTTTGAAAAAGGCGGGCCCAATGGAGTGGACCCCAGAGGCCGAAGCAGCATTGCAGGATCTGAAGAAATACCTCTCTTCTACACCAGTACTGGTGGCGCCTAAACCGCAAGAGGCGTTGCTGCTGTATCTAGCGGCGACGAACCAAGTGGTCAGCGCCGCGCTGGTGGTGCAGAGGGAGGACGACGAAGAGGCAGTGGCAACGGCAGGACCGGCGGATGGCAAGTCAGAGATTCCCCCGGCAGGGCCTGATGCCGGCAAGGCAAGGCCCCCGGCGGAGTCTGACGCCATCGAGACAGGGCCCGCGCAACCAAATGAAGTGGTGCAGAAGAAGAAGATGATGCAGCACCCGGTTTACTTTGTCAGCTCCCTCTTGCAGGGGGCTAGGTCAAGGTACTCCGGTGTGCATAAATTGCTCTTCGGCCTCCTTATAGCCTCGAGGAAGCTGCGTCATTACTTCCAAGCCAACAAGATCACTGTCGTCACCCGCCTCCCGTTGCAACGGATACTGCACAACCCAGACGCAACTGGAAGGATTGTGGAGTGGGCCTTGGAGTTATCAAGCTTTGGGTTGAAGTTCGAAAGCACTTCGATAATCCAGAGTAGAGTCTTGGCGGAGTTCATTGCAGAATGGACCTCAACACCTGATGAGGAAATCCAGGAGACCACTCTCCCCGGCAAGGAAGCAAGTCGCAACTGGATCATGTACTTTGACGGGGCTTTCTCGCTGCAAGGCGCCGGTGCTGGTGTGCTACTCGTCGGCACCCACCGGAGAGCACCTCAAGTATGTAATCTAGATGCACTTTCCCAAGGAGATGTCCACCAACAACACTATTGAGTATGAGGGGTTGCTTGCTGGTCTCAGGATCGCGGCAGACCTCGGGGTTAAGAAGCTCATCGTCAGGGGTGATTCGCAGCTTGTCGTCAGACAAGTCAACAAAGATTATCAGAGCCCGTTGATGGAGGCTTACATAGATGATGTGAGGAATCTAGAGGAGCGCTTTGACGCTATACAAGCGGAGCACATTCCCCGATTGGAGAACGACATCGCCGATTACCTCTCAAAGCGCGCTGCATTCAAGCTACCTATGGAACCAGGTACTTTTTTGCTTCGGTTAACTCAACCATCCGTCGAACCATCAACGGAGAAGAACAAACGGAGGAAATCAGGCCCCGGCAAGTACTTTCCTAATACGTCTCCAACGTATCTATAATTTTTTATTGCTCCATGCTATATTATCTACTGTTTTAGGCAACAATGGGCTTTATTACCCACTTTTATATTATTTTTGGGAATAACCTATTAACCGGAGGCCCAGCCCAGATTTGCTGTTTTATGCCTATTTCAGTGTTTCGAAGAAAAGGAATATCAAACAGAGTCGAAACGGAACGAAATCAACTGGAGAAGTTATTTTTGGAAGGAAAGCCACCGGATAGAGTTGGACTCTACGTCAGAAGATACGGGAGCTGGCAACGAGGGTGGGGGCGCGCCCACCCACCTAGGGCGCGCCCCCTGCCTCGTGGGGCCCCCGAAGCTCCACCGACATACCCCCTGCACCCATATATACCTACGTATCGTAAAACTTCCAGAACAGAGATTAGATCGGGAGTTCCGCCGCCGCAAAACCTCCAGAGCCACCAAAAACCAATCGGGACCCTATTAGGCACCTCACGGAGGGGGGAACCTCACCGTGGCCATCTTCATCATCCCGGCGCTCTCCATGACGAGGAGGGAGTACTTCACCCTCGAGGCTGAGGGTATGTACCAGTAGCTATGTGTTTGATCTCTCTCTCTCTCTCTCTCATGTTCTTGATTTGGCACGATCTTGATGTATCGCGAGCTTTGCTATTATAGTTGGATCTTATGTTTCTTCTCCCCGTCTACTCTCTTGTAATGAATTGAGTTTTCCCCTTGAAGTAATCTTATCAGATTGAGTCTTTAAAGATTTGAGAACACTTTATGTATGTCTTGTCGTGCGTGTCTATGGTGACAATGGGATATCACGTGATTCACTTGATGTATGTTTTGGTGATCAACTTGCGGGTTCCGCCCATGAACCTATGCATAGGGGTTGGCACGTTTTGTCGTGATTCTCCGGTAGAAACTTTGGGGCACTCTTTGAGGTTCTATGTGTTGGTTGAATAGATGAATCTGAGATTGTGTGATGCATATCGTATAATCATACCCACGGATACTTAAGGTGACATTGGAGTATCTAGGTGACATTAGGGTTTTGATTGATTTGTGTCTTAAGGTGTTATTCTAGTACGAACTCTAGGGCTGTTTGTGACACTTATAGGAATAGCCCAACGGATTGATTGGAAAGAATAACTTTGAGATGGTTTCGTACCCTACCATAATCTCTTTGTTCTTTCTCCACTATTAGTGACTTTGGAGTGACTCTTTGTTGCATGTTGAGGGATAGTTATATGATCCAATTATGTTATTATTGTTGAGAGAACTTGCACTAGTGAAAGTATGAACCCTAGGCCTTGTTTCCTAGCATTGCAATACCATTTACGCTCACTTTTACCACTTGTTACCTTGCTGTTTTTATATTTTCAGATTACAAAAACCTATATCTATCATCCATATTGCACTTGTATCACCATCTCTTCGCCAAACTAGTGCACCTATACAATTTACCATTGTATTAGGTGTGTTGGGGACACAAGAGACTCTTTGTTATTTGGTTGCAGGGTTGCTTGAGAGAGACCATCTTCATCCTATGCCTCCCACGGATTGATAAACCTTAGGTCATCCACTTGAGGGAAATTTGCTACTGTCCTACAAACCTCTGCACTTGGAGGCCCAACAACGTCTACAAGAAGAAGGTTGCGTAGTAGACATCAAGCTCTTTTTCGGCGCCCGTTGCGGGAGGTTAGTGCTTGAAGGTATATCTTTAGATCTTGCAATCGAATCTTTTTGTTTCTTGTTTTAGCACTAGTTTAGTTTATAAAAGAAAACTACAAAAAATGGAATTGAGTTTGCCTCATACGCTTCATCTTTTTAATATCTTTCGTGAGTATGATGGAAAGGAAAACTGTGCCAAAATGTTAGAGGAAGAATGCATTAGAATGTTTGGCATTAAATACTTGAATGATGAGCGTGATTGCAATGTTGTTAGTATGAATTCCTTAAATATCCATGATGCCATTGATATGCAAAGCCACAAGCTTGGGGAAGCTATGTTTGATGAAGATGATATTTTTTGTCCCCCAAGCTTTGATGAGCAAATTTACTATGATGAAAGCGTGCCTCCTATCCATGATGATTATTGTGATGACACGTATGCTTTAAAGAATAATGATAACCATGAAATTTGTCATCTTGATCTTAATTTTCAATCATATGATAGTTATTTTGTTGAGTTTGCTCCCACTACTATTCATGAGAAGAAATTTGCTTATGTGGAGGGTGATAAAAATTCTATGTTTGTAGATCATGAAAAGAATGATTTAGTTTCTGGTTATATTGTTTAATTCATTCATTATGCTACTAGAAATTATTATGAGGGAGGAATATATGCTTGTAGGAATTGCAATAATATCAAGTTTCCTCTCGATGTGCTTAAAGTTTTGAAGTTATGCTTGTTTCGCCTTCCTATGCAAGTTGATTCTTGTTCCCATAAGTTGTTTTCTCACAAAACCCTATGCATAGGAAGTGGGTTAGACTTAAATGTGCTAGTCATATTCTTCATGATTCTCTTTTTATGTTTCAATTCTTATCTTTTATGTGAGCATCACTGAAATCACCATGCCTACCTAGGGGTGTTAAACGATAGCGCTTGTTGGGAGGCAACCCAATTTTATTTTAGTTTCTTGGTTTTTGGTGCTGTTTAGGAATAAATAATCCATCTAGCTTCCGTTTATATGTGGTTTTGTGTTTTAATTAGTGTTTGTGCCAAGTAGAACCTTTGGGAAGACTTGGGTGAAGTATTTATGATCATGCTGTAAAAAACAGAAACTTTAGCGCTCACGAGATTTGCTTCAACTTTTTACTGGAGAGTGATATTTAGTTGATTATTTTTGTAGATGATTACTAGAAAAATTCCTCAGGTCCATAAATTTATTTTAGAATTTTTGGAGTTCCAGAAGTTTGCGTTAGTTACAGATTACTACAGACTGTTCTGTTTTTGAGAGATTCTGTTTTCATTGTGTTGTTTGCTTATTTTGATGAATCTATGGCTAGTAAAATAGTTTATAAACCATAGAGAAGTTGGAATAAAGTAGATTTAACACCAATATAAATAAATAATGAGTTCATTACAGTACCATGAAGTGGTGTTTTGTTTTCTTTCGCTAAAGGAGCTTACAAGTTTTCTGTTAAGTTTTGTGTTGTGAAGTTTTCAAGTGTCGGGTAAAGATTTGATGGACTATGGAATAAGGAGTGGAAAGAGCCTAAGCTTGGGGATTCCCAAGGCACCCCAAGGTAATATTCAGGGATAACCAAGCGTCTAAGCTTGGGGATGCCCCGGATGGCCTCCCCTCTTTCGTCTTCGTTCATCGGTAACTTTACTTGGAGCTATATTTTTATTCACCACATGATATGTGTTTTGCTTGGAGCATCATTTTATTTTGTTAGTATTTGCTTACTGTTATTTATAATAATATTTTGCATCTTTATTTTCAATAAAAAAAGTCAAGGATAGCCTTTGCCATGCTTATTTTGCTAGTATACATATTGCTGTTTGAAAACAGAAAGTTTATCGATGTTGCAAAAATTCCCTAGTAAAGTCAGAGAGTGGTATAATGTTGAATATTTTTGAATATTGAGATCTGATAAATATATTACAGTGGGAATTTTCTGTCATAATTTTTTGAGTTAGGGAAGTATGATGAATCTTGCATTCTTTACAGACTGTACTGTTTTGGCAGATTGCTGTTATGTTTGCATTGTTTGCATATGTTTGCTTGTTTAATGATTCTATTTGATGATAGGAGTATTAAATATGCAGACACATTTAGTATGCAATGTTGAATAATAATTTTAGTGATTTACTACAGTATATTATGATAAGGTTTTTTCATTGGTTTATACTAACTTATCTCACGAGTCTTTGTTGAGTTTTGTGTGGATGAAGCTTTTGAGATTTAGGAAACCGTGATATGAGAGGAATTAAAGAGACACAAAAGTTCAAGCTTAGGGATGCCCAAGGCACCCCAAGATAATATTTCAATAAGTCTCAAGCATCTAAGCTTGGGGATGCCCCGGTAGGCATCCCACCTTTCTTCTTCAACAACTATCGGTTAGTATCGGTTGAGCCTAAGTTTTTGCTTCTTCACATGAGTTGTGCTATCCTTGCAATGTCATTTTATTTTGTTTTGCTTGCTGTTTGAATACAATACCAAGATATGAGACTCCTTAATGTTAAATAGTCTTCACATAGTTGCACAATTATTCGACTACTCATTGACCTTCACTTATATCTTTCAGAGTAGTTTGTCATTTGATCTAGTGCATCACTTATATCTTTTAGAGCATGGTGGTAGTTTTATTTTTAAGAAATAGATGAACTCTCATGATTCACTTATATTATTTTGAGAGTCTTAAATAGCATGGTAATTTGCTTAAATAATCCTAATATGCTAGGCAAACAAGATTTGTAAGAATTCTTATGAGTGTGTTGAATACTAAGAAAAGATTGATGCTTGATAATTGTTTTGAGATATGAAGATGGTGATATTAGAGTCATGCTAGTTGAATAGTTGTGAATTTGAGAAATACTTGTGTTGAAGTTTGTGATTCCCGTAGCATGCACGTATGGTGAACCGTTATGTGATGAACTCGGAGCATGATTTATTTATTGATTGTCTTCCTTATGAGTGGCAGTCGGGGACGAGCGATGGTCTTTTCCAACCAATCTATCCCCCTAGGAGCATGCGCGTAATACTTTGCTTTGATAACTTCTAGATTTTTGCAATAAGTATATGAGTTGTTTATGACTAATGTTGAGTCCATGGATTATACGCACTTTTCCTTCCTTCCACCATTGCTAGCCTCTCTAATACCTCGCACCTTTCGCCGGTATCATACACCCACCATATACCTTCCTCAAAACAGCCGCCATACCTACCTATCATGGCATTTCCATAGCCATTCCGAAATATATTTCCATGCAACTTTCCATCGCTCCCTTCTTATGACACGCTTCATCATTGTCATATTGCTTTGCATGATCATGTAGTTGACATCGTATTTGTGGCAAAGCCACCGTTCATAATTCTTTCATACATGTCGCTCATGAGTCATTGCACATCCCGCACATCACGGAGGCATTCATATAGAGTCATATTTTGTTCTAAGTATCGAGTTGTAATTGTTGAGTTGTAAGAAAAATAAAAGTGTGATGATCATCATTATTAGAGCATTGTCCCAGTGAGGAAAGGATGATGGAGACTATGATTCCCCCACAAGTCAGGATGAGACTCCGGACGAAAAAAAAAGGAAAAGAGGCCATAAAAAAGAGAAAAGGCCCAAATAAAAAATAAAATAAAAAATGTGAGAAAAAGAGAGAAGGGACAATGCTACTATCTTTTTACCACACTTGTGCTTCAAAGTAGCACCATGATCTTCATGATAGAGAGTCTCCTATGTTGTCACTTTCATATATTAGTGGGCATTTTTCATTATAGAACTTGGCTTGTGTATTCCAATGATGGGCTTCCTCAAATGCCCTAGGTCTTCGTGAGCAGGCGAGTTGGATGCACACCCACTTAGGTTCTTTTGTTGATCTTTCATATACTTATAGCTCTAGTGCATTTGTTGCATGGCAATCCCTACTCATTCACATTGATATCTATTGATGGGCATCTCCATAGCCCGTTGATACACCTAGTTGATGTGAGACTATCTTCTCCCTTTTTGTCTTCTCCACAACCACCATTCTATTCCACATATAGTGCTATATCCATGGCTCACACTCATGTATTGCGTGAAGATTGAAAAAGTTTTGAGAATGTCAAAAGTATGAAACAATTGCTTGGCTTGTCATCGGGGTTGTGCATGATTTAAATACTTTGTGTGGGGAAGATGGAGCATAGCCAGACTATATGATTTTGTAGGGATAACTTTCTTTGGCCATGTTATTTTGAGAAGACATGATTGCTTAGTTAATATGCTTGAAGTATTATTATTTTTATGTCAATATGAACTTTTGTCTTGAATCTTTTGGATGTGAATATTCATACCACAATTAAGAAGAATTACATTGAAATTATGCCAACTAGCATTCCATATAAAAAATTGTCTTTTTTATCATTTACCGACTCGAGGACGAGCAGGAATTAAGCTTGGGGATGCTTGATACGTCTCCAACGTATCTATAATTTTTTATTGCTCCATGCTATATTATCTACTGTTTTAGGCAATATTGGGCTTTATTACCCACTTTTATATTATTTTTGGGACTAATCTATTAACCGGAGGCCCAGCCCTGATTTGTTGTTTTATGCATATTTGGTGTTTCAAGAAAAGGAATATCAAACGGGTCAAACGAACTAAATAAACTGGAGAAGTTATTTTTGGAAGGAAAGCCACCGGATAGACTTGGACTCTACGTCGAAGATACGGAGCTGGCCACGAGGTGGGGGCGCCCACCCCCTAGGGCGCCCCGCCTCGTGGGCCCCCAAGCTCCACCGACGCACTTCTGCACCCATATATACCCACGATCGTAAAACTTCCAGAACAGAGATTAGATCGGGAGTTCCGCCACCGCAAAACCTCCAGAGCCACCAAAAACCAATCGGGACCCTGTTCCGGCACCCTGCCGGAGAGGGGGGAACCCTCACCTGTGGCCCTCTTCATCCCGGTGCTCTCCATGACGAGGAGGGGGTAGTTCACCCTCGAGGCTGAGGGTATGTACCAGTAGCTATGTGTTTGATCTCTCTCTCTCGTGTTCTAGATTTGGCACGATCTTGATGTATCGCGAGCTTTGCTATTATAGTTGGATCTTATGTTTCTTCTCCCCCTCTACTCTCTTGTAATGAATTGAGTTTTCCCCTTGAAGTAATCTTATCGGATTGAGTCTTTAAAGATTTGAGAACACTTGATGTATGTCTTGCCGTGCGTGTCTGTGGTGACAATGGGATATCACGTGATTCACTTGATGTATGTTTTGGTGATCAACTTGCAGGTTCCGCCCATGAACCTATGCATAGGGGTTGTCACACGTTTTCGTCGTGATTCTCCGGTAGAAACTTTGGGGCACTCTTTGAGGTTCTACGTGTTGGTTGAATAGATGAATCTGAGATTGTGTGATGCATATCGTTTAATCATACCCACGGATACTTGAGGTGACATTGGAGTATCTAGGTGACATTAGGGTTTTGATTGATTTGTGTCTTAAGGTGTTATTCTAGTACGAACTCTAGGGCTGTTTGTGACACTTATAGGAATAGCCCAACGGATTGATTGGAAAGAATAACTTTGAGGTGGTTTCATACCCTAACATAATCTCTTCGTTCTTTCTCCACTATTAGTGACTTTGGAGTGACTCTTTGTTGCATGTTGAGGGATAGTTATATGATCCAATTATGTTATTATTGTTGAGAGAACTTGCACTAGTGAAAGTATGAACCCTAGGCCTTGTTTCCTAGCATTGCAATACCGTTTATGCTCACTTTTACCACTTGTTACCTTGCTGTTTTTATATTTTCAGATTACAAAAACCTATATCTATCATCCATATTGCACTTGTATCACCATCTCTTCGCCGAACTAGTGCACCTATACAATTTACCATTGTATTGGGTGTGTTGGGGACACAAGAGACTCTTTGTTATTTGGTTGCAGGGTTGCTTGAGAGAGACCATCTTCATCCTATGCCTCCCACGGATTGATAAACCTTAGGTCATCCACTTGAGGGAAATTTGCTACTGTCCTACAAACCTCTGCACTTGGAGGCCCAACAACGTCTACAAGAAGAAGGTTGCATAGTAGACATCATTTCCCACTGAGCCCCCGGGGGCCGCCGGCAAGGGTGTTGCCATGGATTCTGGGCCTACCGAGGAGCGACTGACTCCGGCAGGCCGTCAAGCCCTGGCCGTAGAGACGGCCGCTCCCATGGCAAAAGAAATGCCATTGGTCATTGCTGTTGAGCCCCAGGCTCCGGCATGGGCACAGCATACCGTCCGATTCCTCCAAACAGGGGAGCTTCCTGAGGAGCAGGAAGAAGCGGAGAAAGTAGCCCGTCGGTTTGCTATGTATCAGTTCGTTGATGACGTCCTGTACATGAAGAGACCGAACGGTTTGAAATTCAAGTGCATTCCCCGGGAGGAAGGACTGGAGCTGTTGGCGGAGATACACGGAGGTATATGTGGCTCCGACATAGGGTCAAGATCCCTTGCCGGCAAGGCGTTCTGGCAGGGTTTCTTCTGGCCCACTACCCTCCGGGATGCAACGGCACTAGTAACCAAGTGTGAAGCGTATCAGATCCATTCGAAGAAGCTTCATCAACCAGCTCAAGCCCTTCAAACAATTCATCTTTCCTGGCCATTCTCGGTCTGGGGGCTCGACATCCTGGGCCCTTTCCCCGCGCGCTGTCGGGGGCTTTGAGTACTTGTACGTTGCGATCGACAAGTTCACAAAGTGGCCGGAGGTGGAAGCAGTGAGGAAGGTGACAGCACAATCAGCCGTCAAGTTCTTCAAGGGGATAGTGTGCCGTTTTGGTGTGCCAAACAGAGTCATAACCGACAACAGCACGCAGTTCACAAGCCACACCTTCATGCAATAAATCCAAGACCTCGACAGCAAGGTCTGTTTCGCTTCTGTGGCACACCCACGGAGCAACAGCCAGGCGGAGAGGGCAAATGCGGAAGTGTTGCGAGGCCTGAGGACAAAGACTTTTGACAGGCTACACAAGAGCGGAAGGCGCTGGATTGATGAGTTGTTGGCGGTTCTTTGGTCGATCAGGACGACACCAAATCGAGCCACCGTCCAGACACCCTTTACCCTGGTATACGGGGCAGAACAGTTCTCCCCACGGAACTCATATACGGGTCACCTCGAGTGCTCACTTACGACGAGCTTGATCAAGAGAATTGCGGAAATATGATGCAACGCTCCTTGAGGAAGATCGTCATCGGGCGGCTGTGAGAGAAGCATGCTACTAGCAAGCCTTGCGCCGCTACCATAGCCGCAAGGTTCATGCCCGAAGCTTTGAGGAAGGTGACCTTGTTCTTCGGCGCGTTCAGTCGGCCAAGAATTCCAACAAGTTGACGCCAAAGTGGGAAGGCCCTTATCAGGTAATATGAGTCACCAGGCCCGGTGTAGTCCGCCTGGAGACCGAAGATGCTATTCGAGTGAGCAACTCCTAGAACATTGAACATCTTCGCAAGTTTTACCCATAAGGCGCAGTTGCCGGCCCCCCCCCCGGCAAACCACCTTTTGTACAAGCCTTGCCGACAAGGCATGTAACCCTTTGTATAAAGCCAGGCGCAGACCCTGAGCATAAATAAATGAAGCGCTGGCGCTCTAAGTTATAGCATGCATGCTAGCTTAAGTCTCTCCCTCGGTTAGGGTTGATAGTGCTTAGAGGTGACTAACCCCTAGCCTAGAGGTCGAGTATGCGTCTTTCTGTCCTCGTTGGTTCGCAGGGCACATGGACACTTCTGCTGAGCCACTTGGGAGAAAGAGGACGAACCGGCGCTCCGGCCCCGGCAAGCCAGGACTGCCAGGGGCTGAAGACACAAGGATCCAACCACGGCAAGCCAAGGTTGCCGGAGGCTTCGGATTCAGATAAGTCTTTCATCCTCTGTTATGCATTTCCGTATGGAACTGGGACATGTGAAACCTCGTTTATATTCTTAAACCATTGTGCTCCCCTTTTCCTGTACCCAAGAGCTACCCCCTGGGTCGGAACTTGGTCGTAGTCGCGGTGGCAAGAAAATGAACGAAGGGCCTAACTCTACTTCGCCCCTGCCACCGCCAAGAGCGTGAGAATGGTCAACTGAAGTGGGGGGACGGCAAGGCCTATTGCCGGGAGACAATGTTTATCTTAAGAATAACAAGGACTCATCCGTTGGCATGGGCCTCGCTCACGCACAAAGAAACCCGGCAAGCACCCTTTTTCATTAAAAACATCCCATACATGTACAGTTCATACCAAATTAAAAACATGAGCAAGGGGATTACAAGTCTTGAAATTAGCAAGTACCCGCAGGCTTACAAACTAAAAAGAGATAAGGTGCTTGTAATCCCTTTCTTGTCCCTCTCCTCAGAACGTGGAACAAGACGGCAGGAGGGCCAAAAGAGCGCCTAGGCAAGGTACGAGGAACAGAAGGCACCAAGAGAACATCTTGGTGCCGGGAAGGAGCTGCAAGACGAGGCAGCGGGCCGGCAATACGCGATGAAGGCGGCGGTGCCCGCGTACTTTGACTTGACGGCCGCCACCCGCCTTCTTCGCCTTCTCCATCCCTCCTACGCCAGCCGCCCAAGGAGACGACGGGGAGCGCCCGATGGAAAGCTTGGTGAGGAAGGCCCTTGGCAGGGCGCTTGGCCGAGGGAGGGGCGGCGCGGTCGGTCGGAGTCGGGGTCGGCATCCCGCCGCTCGACTCCCTCGTTGTCGTTGTCGCTATCCTCCTCGTCACTCCCGCTCGAGGAGGAATCTTCATCGTCGGAGGAGCTCTCCACGCAGCACTTTAGGCGAGTTCCAAGATTTCCAAAGACCTTGACGGAGAGCAGGTCGCCCTCCATTAACTTGAAGTAGAGGACGAGCCCCGCCGTCAGGTTGTGGACGCGAGCAAACATCTTCCATCCGCAACGGAGGTACATGACGCGAGGAGCGGGGAAATCGACGTCGACCCGCATGCCGCTGTTCCTGCAGCCCCTCATGTGCAGCCTGAGGGTCTGGGGCGGATCGAGCTCCATCTCCCGAGCAAATGGGGTGGGGAGGCGGAGACGTCGCCGCGGTGGCCGGCGCAGCCTGATGAAGAACTCGCGGGGATGGTCCCTGACATGGCCCTCCATAGCAGGGGGCATCGATGGCGGAGGCATGGCCATTGCGCCGCCTCGTCCCCCTCTTCCCCGAGCGCCACGGCGACCTCGGCCTCACCCCTCCCCCTTCCTCTCGTAGCCGGCTCCGCTGCCGCGGGCTCTTGAGAAGGGGGAACGCGCTGTTGGGCGGCGACCCTCGCTGCTACCGTCGAAGGCCCAACACCCCCTCTCGCCATGGCGGGTGGAAGAAAGGAGTGAAACTGGAAGAGGATGGATGCTAAGAGAATGTGGGATGACATCCCCCTCCCCTCCTTATAAAGGGGCGGGGTCGAGGCTCGGCCGCCCCACTCAGCCAATCCAGCCATCGGAGGCGTAGGGAATCAGGACCAACCTGCTGCCCCAATCAGCAACGGCCCGGTTTCCCGCCTCCACCGCCTGCCACCTTCATGGAGGACACGTGGCGAGCGAGCAGGATCGAGAGGACGGGTGAGGCGACCGTTCCCCGCCCCATGATCGTGGGGTGTGGGCGCCTTGAAGACCGCGACCAGAGTCCACTCAGTAAATGAGCCGCACCTCCGCGCCTCCCTCTTTTTTTAGGGAAGGCGCGAGCCACCTCTTTACTGCGTTGTGACGCATGCGTGCGGGAACCGCCCCACGCATGACCCCCACGTCATGCACGATCCTCGACGTCACGCGTTCCATGCGGGTTGTGGGGAAGCGCAGCCCATGAAACAGTTACTATGGTAAAAATCCGCCCCACCTGCCGGCGCACCATTCTAGGCCTGGCCCGAAAATGCGTCGCGCTTATGTGTGGCCCAGACCCGGGGGATCCTGTCGGTGTACAAAAGTAGGAGCTCTCCTTTTGACCCCTTTACTTGTGCATGGGCAGTCAGAGCCACGTGCCACGGCGACACTTAGCAGGGCAGAGGAGGGAAGCCGGAGAGAAGCCAAAGCATAAGATAACCAAGGCAACGTCAAGACCAGAAACACAGGAGAGCAAGAGGGCGAGGTGGACCCCCCCCCCCCCGGGCAAGACCCTTGCCGGGGCGGCCTCCGCGGCCCCGGCAAGAGCTTTGCCAGGGCAACTTGCCCAACGCCAGCAGAGCGAGCCACCCTTGAGCCCAAGGGTTCCAAACGCCGTCAACAACTACATTGGAACCAGGGCTCGGGAGGCACCTTCGTGGTGGCATGCAAATCTTTGCCAAGATCATACACACGCAATATCAGATGAGGATCACAAGACGGCTATCCTCGGCGGGATCCTAGCCGAGGAAATCCATAAGACCCCCAGCAAGTGCCTTGCTAGGGACGACTGCAACGCCACGGCAAGACCCTTGCCGGGCCCCCGGCAAGACCCTTACCGAAGGCATCAGCGGGGCCACTGCCAGGCCCGCACCAGCCAAGACTCCACCACCGTCCCCAAGGAGCTGCTAGCTCAACCAGCTGGGCGGGCACCTGTGTGGCGACGGGCGGCCTCTACACTAACTCAGCAAGCACCTGCGTGGTGGCATGCGACCCTTCGTGAAGGCTCCACCACCGCGCCAGCCCAGCAGCCTGCCTACATGGTGCTGCACACATCGCCAGCCTGGGCGCGTGTCTAAGCAAAGCGGAGCGGCGACGGATGGGGCGGGCCTTGTTCCCATCCTCGATAAAGCTAATTGACACCTAAGTAGCGCATTTAATGCGCTTTGTCCCATAACACCGGGTGTCGGTGTCAAAACCGGCGGATCTCGGGTAGGGGGTCCCGAACTGTGCGTCTAAGGCGGATGGTAATAGGAGGCAGGGGACACGAAGTTTACCCAGGTTCGGGCCCTCTCGATGGAGGTAATACACTACTTCCCGCTTGATTGATCTTGATGATATGAGTAGTACAAGAGTTGATCTACCACGAGATCATAGAGGCTAAACCCCAGAAGCTAGCCTATGGTATGATTGTTGTTGGTCCTACGGACTAAACCCTCTGGTTTATATAGACATCGGAGGGGGCTAGGGTTACATAGAGTCGGTTACAATGGGAGGAGATCTACATATCCGTATCGCCAAGCTTGGCTTCCACGCCAAGGAGAGTCCCATCCGGACATGAGACAAAGTCTTCAATCTTGTATCTTCATAGTCCAACAGTCCGGCCAAAGGATATAGTCCGGCTGTCCGGATACCCCCTAATCCAGGACTCCCTCAGTAGCCCCTAAACCAGGCTTCAACGACGATGAGTCCGGCGCGCAGATTGTCTTCGGCATTGCAAGGTGGGTTCCTTCCTCCGAATACTCTGTAGAGGATTTTGAACACAAGGATAGTGTCCAGCTCTGCAAAACAAGTTCCACATGCCACCGTAGAGAGAATAATATTTCCACAAATCTAATCTGCTGACGCACTTGATATCATGACATCATACCATGGCCCGGTCTTTATTCGAACCGTTATTCTCGACCAGCCTTGGCGCATATCGCGAGGCGGTTTCCTTGGCACGTCTTGTCGCAGCAGAGATCGTGTCCCCTTATTATGGGATTCTCCTCAATACGGGCGTGGGTAACCTAATCGTGCCCGTCGGTATTACTCCTCGATTGTAGGCAAGTCCCAAACGGTCACGAGGAGGACGCTTGGTATTCGCCCTCTTTATAAAGAGACCAAGGCCTATCCTTTTTACTCCTCGAACTCAATCGAATCCTTCCCCCGCCTCGAGTTCCAACACCCAAAGCTCAGGTCAGGCACTTCGGACCTTCAACCATGTCCGGATCCGACCTTCAAGGTTGGTGGATGCCTTCCTCCGTCATGGAGGAGGACGTCAAAAAGTTAAGAGAGGCCAGGTTTCTGACCGGCGAGATCCCGCACCGGCTGCCTGCTCGAGGGCAGGTCATTCCCACTCCCAAACCCGGCGAGAGCGTTGTGTTCGTATCTCACTTCCTCCGAGGGCTAGGCCTTGCCCTAGATCCCTTCGTGAGGGGGCTCATGTTTTACTATGGGCTGGATTTCCATGATCTGCCTTCGAATTCTGTCCTCCATATCTCGTTGTTCATCATCGTGTGTGAAGCTTTCCTCCGTATTACCCCTCACTTCGGCCTGTGGCTCGGGACCTTCACGGTGGAGCCGAAGATGATCGAGGGCCGGTGTCGGTGTCAAAACCGGCGGATCTCGGGTAGGGGGTCCTGAACTATGTGTCTATGCGGATGGTAACAGGAGACAATAGCCATGATGTTTTTACCCAGGTTCGGGCCCTCTCGATGGAGGTAATAATACCCTACTCCTGCTTGATTAATATTGATGATATGGGTAGTACAAGAGTAGATCTACCACGAGATCGTAGAGGCTAAACCCTAGAAGCTAGCCTATGGTATGATTGTTGTTGTGTCCTACGGACTAAAACCCTCCGGTTTATATAGACACCGGATAGGTTAGGGTTACACAGAGTCGGTTACAATGGTAGGAGATCTACATATCAGACGCCAAGCTTGCCTTCCACGCCAAGGAAAGTCCCATCCGGACACGGACGAAGTCTTCAATCTTGTATCTTCATAGTCTTGGAGTCCAGCCGTGATGATAGTCCGCTATCCGGACACCCCTAGTCCAGACTCCTCTGTAGCCCCCGAACCAGGCTTCAATGACGACGAGTCCGTGGCGATATTGTCTTCGGCATTGCAAGGCGGGTTCCTCCTCCGAATACTCCATAGAAGGTTTTGAACACCAGGATAGTGTCCGGCTCTGCAAAACAAGTTCCACATACCACCGTAGAGAGAATAACTTTTGCACAGATCTGCCGACATATTCCGCGGGCGTGACACCACACCACGGCCGTGCCTTTATATGAATCGCTTTTTACCGCTCCACCTTAGCGCTTAGCGAGGCGGTTTCCTAGCACGCCTTATCAAAGCATAGATCGTGCCCCCTTATTCCGGGATTCTCATCAATATGGACGTGGGTAACCCATCCGCGCCATTGATTACGGCGCTTGGGAGATAAGCGAGTTTTACCAGGCTGGTGGGGACGATAGCTTCGTCCGTCCATATAAGGGATAAGGATCCACCTTTTCACCTACGCCTTCTTCCTCCTTTGCTCATCCATTTCCGCGCACTCGAGCTTCTGCGCCCAAGTCCGCACATCCCACCTCAACCCTTTCTCCAACCATGTCAGGAGCGGGAGGCAGGTGGATGGCCTCCTCCGTCATGGAGGGGCACATCACAAGACTGCGGGAGGCCGGATACTTGTCCGCGATATCTCGCCTGAGCTGCCCGACGAGGGGCAGCTCATTCCAACCCCCAGGCCCCATGAGAGGGTGGTGTTTCTCCCCCACTTCCTCCGCGGACTAGGTTTTCCACTTCACCCATTTGTCCGGGGGCTCATGTTCTACTACGGCCTGGAATTCCATGACCTGGCCCCAAATTTCATCCTCAACATCTCGGCGTTTATCGTCAGGTGCGAGGCCTTCCTTCGATCCAGCCCCACTTCGCTTATGGCTGAAGATTTTCAACGCCAGCCAAGGTAGTGGGCGGCCGCTGCCGGAGTGCGGAGGCGCCATGGTTGGCCAGATAGCCAAAGTCCTATGGCTCGAGGGCTCCTTTGTGGAGACGATAAAGGGGTGGCAATCGGGGTGGTTCTACATCACCGAGCCACGCGACCCCAAATGGGTGGCGGCCCCCGAATTCAGATCTGGCTTCCCCACACGGCTCTCGTCATGGAAAGAGACAGGCCGGACTTGGGGGAATTCGGACGAGACATCCGGACTCCAAACATGCGTCCGAAACCTGGTGGACAAGACTCTCAGGCTTGTCAACGTAATCCAGGTGATGCTCATCCGCCGGATCCTCCCATGCCAACAACGGGCCTTCAAATTATGGGAGTTCGGTCCGGCACAGCACTCGTCTCTAAAAAGGCTCTTCGACACTACGTACAAGGACGCCTGGAAGGGGTTGTTTAAGGGCGCCAAGGCTCCCTCATCCGCTACTGAAGATCGCGGGTACAACTCGCATCGTCCAGCCGGCGAGGTAAGTTATTTTGCCCTTTACGGGACTCTTTTTTCATAGATTGACTCTATGTGGGATCTAAAATTCCCTAATCTTTGACAGGACTGGCTGAAGACGTCCGGACAGATCAACTGTCTGGCTCCTTTGCCGCAAGACCCAGCGGACGCCCAATTGACAGGGCTACTGGCTCCGGCACCCCATGTGGTGCCGGAGAAGAAGGCCAAGAAGGAGGCCACGGGAACTCGAAGGAGCTCCCGCCGCCAGTGCCGCCGATTCTGAAGCGAATCTTCTCCCGAGGACGAGGAGGAGGAAAGAAGCTTCTCCCCAGCGGGGAGGAGAGAAAGGAAGGCCGCCCGGTGGGAGGCCGGAGGGTCCAAGAAGGGAAGAACCCTTCCTCCGGACTTCTCCACCAACGTCGACAGCGACGAGGAGGATTGGCCGACAAGGGCCAAGCCCCTGGCGAGATCGTAAGTGTCCGGATGCCCATGACTTTTTTATTATTGCATAGTGTTCTTTTAATGTCAAACAATCGTGCAGCCCGCCCAAGAGCGATCTAGCCGCTTCGACAAGCGGGTCCCTTGGTTCGTCGGAAATGGAGAGTACTTCGCTTCCGACCGCCTCCTCGCCTCACACTGCGGACGACACCGAGGTGCCTCCCCAAGGGGGGCCTGGTCAAGAGGAGGTGGCGCAAGAGGTGCCACAAGGCGACCTCCCGGACTCCAGGCGCGTGGGGGGCAAGACCCCCAGGGGCTCTAAGCCCAACCCTTGTCCGGACTCCATGCCGGAACCTTCAGTGGTTCTGGAGTCCGGCAAGCGGTCCCTTCGTAAGAAGGGTAAGACGCTGGTGTCCTCCGTCCAACCGGAGGCACCGGATAGCATCGGAGGCGCTAGACAGCGCCCATCGAGGAGGAGCACCGCTTTATTATGAGTGCGGTGATCCGGACAGTTCAGTCCGCCAAGAGCGGGCTGACGAAGCTGCACCAGCCTTCTAACGGGCTTTGAGGTAAGTTTAGAATATGTAAAAATATTACCGTGATAGACAGTAGTTCTCGATGCTTAGTTCGTGTTCGGAAAGAAAAGCCGGACTAAGGATCTAAAAAGATATACGCAGGAGTCTAACGTAAGGATGTCAATATGAGAATGCGGGCTGCGCTGCTGACCTCTGCCGCACTGACTGCGAAGGTCAATGCATTGAAGCAGAACCTCGAGCAGTCCGAGAACGAGCTCGGACAAGCCAAGAAGCAGCTCGAGGACAAGGAAGGTAAATAATACCTTATTAAGAAAAATACCTTATAGAAAAGGTTTTGGTTGCCAAAAATAACAGGAATAACATGGATGCGTAGGGCCACTTAACGAGGTGGCGACTTCAAGGAAGCGGTGTCCGTGGCGAAAACAAAGCGGCTGCGGAACGCAGCGAGTGAGAGAAGGGGAGGCGAGCTGGCTACAGAGCGGCAAGAGCTCCAAGCTCGTGGAAAACACGAGAGTTTGGAGCGTGACTCAATACTCGAGAGTCCGAGCTTGCCTCGGCTCTTGAGAGTGCCAAAAGCTGCTAAGGCCGAGGCCCAAAAGCCCTCCAAGAAATTGAATCATTAAAGAAGATCACGGCGGGTAAGGCATTCTTTATGCAAAGCAAGCATGTGAAAGTGAATTACCTATTACTTACCCGGATTCGGAGCTCTCCAGGAGCATTCGCAGATTTGCCTCAGAGTGTGTCTCGATGCTGCCGCATTCTACGCGCCAAGGAGGGGAGCTCGATAGAAAAGGTGTTCTGGTCTCAGTATGCTGAGGCCGGACATTCGGTGCCCCTGAGCGACCAGCTGAAGCAGCTGGTTGAGCTCCACAAGGTCGCCAAACAGGCCATGAAGGGCCTTATAGCCTGGCTGTGGCCATTGGAGGCCATGCCTGGGAGCTACTTCGGCTTGGTGCAGCGGCTGGTGGACGCCTGTCCACGAATTGAAGTCATCAAGCGCTCCGTCTGCATCGAAGGTGTCCGTCGGGCCCTTGCCCGTGCTAAAGTGCACTGGGGTAAGCTGGATGCGGAGAAGCTTGTGACGGATGGGCCACCGAAGGTCAAGGAGCATCGCACGCCCGAAATGTACTATGAGGGCCTTCTGAAGGGTGCTCGCCGAATAGCGGATGAGTGCTCCAAAGATGTAATTTTTGAATAGACTCGCATTTGTTATCCTATACGCTGAAAACTTGTTCATATGCTCTAAGCAACGCTTGTTAATTTAAAATATTACCTTTCAGGCGGCCGCTTATCAAATTTGAGAGATGGCAAGTCGTTGGCTTCAGCCCCCATGCCACGAAAGTGGGGTGTTCGGATAAACTTGAGCACTCTTGTTCCCATTCTTGGGTCCATCTAGGAGGCGCCAACGCAACGTAACAAGGCAACCGGACTTATAATGCTTGAACACTCTCACTTAGCCATAGAATTCTATAATTTTAAATTTCGACGAAGCCCTAGTATTCGAAGACCGAAGTTCGGGCGCTATCCACGCCTTTGGCCGGACAACTCCGGTTCCTCGCTCTAAGCGGCATAACTCTTTAGGGACCCAAAAACCTCTCGAACAGCGACCGCCTCGCCTCTATCATGACGGTCAGTTTTAGCTTTCTCCACTGAGGTGCTCGACCCAGCTCAACTGGGGCACAATCGCAGTGGTTCCCCCGGTGCTACCTTAGCCGATATAACGGAACGTAAGGTACCAAAACAAGGGAGCCGGGCAAACCCAACTATTGACCCAAGACATGATTCGGAGCCGATTCATATAAGCTATAAGTTCGGGGTGTCGCACTTGTGAAAGTGTTCGGACTTATCACACCATAATTTTGGGGTACTTAAGCCCCTGGTGTATTGGCCGTACCAAAGTGTACGGGTGCAACATGTCACGAAATGAACATATATATAGATAAAAAAGAGTACAATAATAGGCAAAAGCTATGCATTGTTTATTCAAAAATGTACTGCGATGAAAGCAGAACGATACAAATAGTGCGACAAGCAAGGAATGGCACTATCTAGCATGTCCTCTCCAGGGTAAGCGGATGGTATGTAAAACAGGTATAATGCTCGTAATAGAGACCACCTGAACACTGACGTAGCCGCTTCCCTGGCTATTGCATCGTGAGTTCGGGCGATTCTAGTGCCGACAGACTTGGAAAACGGAGTCCTGAAAAAAGGAAAAAAGAAGAAAAAAGAATGACACAATCGAGTCCCCAGTGCGGTCGAGCCGCATTCTTGGCATGCCGTGGTCGCTCCCCCCTTATGCCCATGGTATCTCCAGAGCGTACTTATGTACGCGTAGTACTGTCTTCTCAACTTCGCGAGGGCTGGGGTTGGGGCCGGATTGCTACGCTTGCTTGAATCGTGTCAGGCGGTCTTGTTGTAGGTTACTTCGGGCGCGCTTGGCAGTGTCCGGACGCTTAGTGGACGGATTCGAGAATTGCCGTGAGAGGCTGCTTTGCACCTCCGCCGCGAGGGCCGCCGTGTGCTCCTCCGTTCAGAGAGAGCGTTCAGTGTTTCCATTGATCTGATTACTCCTCGAGGGCCTGGCATCTTGAGCTTGAGGTATGCGTAGTGCGGCATGGCATTGAACTTTTCAAATGCGGTTTGTCCGAGCAGTGCGTGATAGTCGCCATGAACGGGACTATGTCAAAGATTAACTTCGCTCGAAGTTATCCGGGATCCAAGACCACTTCGAGTGTGACCGAGCCCGCATAATTGGCCTCTACACCCGGTATGACGCCTTTAAAGGTCGTCTTTGTAGGTTTAATCCTTGAGGGTCTATGCCCATTTTATGATTTGTATCCCGATAAAGCAGGTTCAGTTGCTACCGCTGGCCCATCAGACTCGTGAGGTGAAATCCGCCAATAATTGGGTCAAGAACCAATGCGCGAAACCGCCGTGACAGATGCTAGTGGGGTGGTCCTTCGATCGAAGGTTATCGGGCAGGAAGACCATGGGTTGAACTTTGGGGCGATCGCTCCATCGCATATACGCCCCTTAGTGCACGCTCCGCTCCCTTTTGGGTATATGGGTTGCGATATCATGTTCACCGTCCGCACTTGTGTGGGAAAACCCTTTGTCCTCTATTGTTTGGCGGCCGGGCTCTTCCACGCCGTTGCTATGCAGCCCTTGTCATTGAGTTCGCACTTAACTTGCCTGCTTGCTTGAACACCCAACAATCC
Source organism: Aegilops longissima (assembly GCA_021605205.1). Classification (NCBI taxonomy): domain Eukaryota; kingdom Viridiplantae; phylum Streptophyta; class Magnoliopsida; order Poales; family Poaceae; genus Aegilops; species Aegilops longissima. The sequence goes on from CM038676.1 coordinate 528,689,067, forward strand.
CTGTTGGTGTGATTGGCTGGTTTTCGGGTGCCATGTATCCGCACGAGCGATCGAGCATTCGGTCCAAGTTGGACGGGCCCCGGTATTTCTTTTGAATGGCTTCTTCCGCCGACCGGGTTTAGAGCTCGAATCCGCATTGACGGTCGATTCAGTATTATCGCCGCACGCGGCGTTTGTTCTTGTTGCGACGCGACCTGCCATTGCTGTCCTTGGTATCCGAACTATCAAGGTGTTTGGCCAAGTTGTTGCTTCGAGCTAGCTAGCTGTCCTCTCCCGCACAAAAGCGAAGTCATGAGGGTTGTGAGGGCTGCCATAGATTTCGCTTTTCCTATCCTAGGTGCCGGGCAAGCCACTCGTCGCGGATGTTATGTTTGAATGCTGCAAGGGCCTCTGCATCCGGACAGTCAATGATTTGATTTTTCTTTGTTAGGAACCGTGTCCAGAATTGCCTGGCCGATTCTTCTGGCTGCTGAACTATGTGGCTAAGGTCATCGGCGTCTGGTGGTCGCACATATGTGCCCTAGAAGTTATCAAGGAATGCGGCTTCCAGGTCCTCCCAACAACCAATTGATTCTGCTGGCAAGCTGTTAAGCCAATGTCGAGCTGGTCCTTTAAGCTTGAGGGGGAGGTATTTGATGGCATGTAGATCATCACCGCGGGCCATGTGAATATGGAGAAGATAATCCTCGATCCAAACCGCAGGATCTGTGGTACCATCGTATGATTCGATGTTTACGGGTTTAAAGCCCTCAGGGATTTGATGATCCATTACTTCATGTGTGAAGCATAGTGGGTGTGCGCACCTCAGATAATATATCACGACGTAGCTCAAATGAGCTTTGTCTATTGTGTTCGCCCCGCCGAGTTTTCAGATCCGGCGTGACGGTAATCATCCCGCGTCGCTACGCCCACGCGATCCGTAGATCGATCTTGTATGTTTTGCCTTATCCTCCAGTATGTCTCGCAAGTCCGGTGCGTTTTCCCGTGCCCTGGTACTTTTGGAACGGCGTCGGGGTACGGCTTGAACGGAGGGTCTAGAGACCTCTCTATCGCGGACACGGGGTGGCCGGTCTGCCATGTCGTGCGCTGGTGACTTGGGTGCTTCCTCCTCTAATCGAGGCAACGGCCCGCGCTTGGGGTAGCTTTTGAGGGCGCCGAAGTTCATACTCTTCGATGCGTAGGGCTTTAGTCCATCTATCGCCTAGCAGGTCTTGATCAGCTCTAAGCTGTTGCTGCTTTTCTTGAGGCTGTTTGTCGTGGCTATAAGCCCGCGCTTGAAACGCCCTGTTCGGCGGGATCTCGGCACGATAAATTGCCGTTGTCGAGGCTTGCCTCATCTTCGTGAGGGAGGCGATAATTATCGCCCTCAACCTCTTTTTCTGCCGACCGTCGCGGCGGACTTGCTTCTCCTCCTCCCGCGCTGAGTACCGCTGGAGGGGTTTTTTCAAGACTGTTTGGGGTGTTATTATCTCCGTGCGGAATCACCATTTTTTTGTGGCGGATTTAGAGCGCGCCACCGACGCCGGGCGCTTCGGTTGCTTCTTGAGGGTCATCCTCCGTTGTTCCATCGCTGCTCCCATCTTTTGGGATGTCCACCATGTATATGTCGATGACGAGGTGGCCTTCCAAAGGCCCTGTAGGCGCTGGGCCTTGGTCGCCTCCGCATCGTAGTCCATACCGCCGATGTCTTCGAGTCGAAGTCGAGCATGTCGGTTAAATCATCGATGTGGCTACAAAGTGGGTGGTGGGTGGGCGGCGAATTTCTCCGTCGTCCGCATCCCAACCTTCCCGACCGTAATCCGCCAGGGCTCTCCGGATAAGGAGAGAGACTTTAGTGATTCACGATGTCGCCAAAGGGCGAAAGTGCTGAAAGATGTCCGCGGCGGTGAACTCCATGACCGGTGCCCAATCGGATTCGATTGGTAGGGGCGCGGAGGGTTCAGAGTCCGGAGAGGAGTCCGGCACCTTGGAGTCACGGTCTTCGCAGGGGACAGGGATAGAGTTCGCCTCAATCGCCAGAGAGATCGTAGCCCCGAGGCGGTGTCCAACCACTCGCCCTCGATCGGGGAATCCGCCCGGATTGAGGGTCGGAGCGATGCCGGTGCGGCCTCCGTGGCACCGCTCGGCCGCAGAGCTAGATCATGCCCATCAAGACAGGCGGCACGCTTATTGCGGCTCGAATCCGTCAAGATCAAGTCTCCGCGGATATCGGCCGTAGTTCAAACTTCCAAATCTGACCTGATGGCTGTGGGCGAAGCTTCGACCTGCTCCAGATGGCTGCTTAATTGCCCGCAGCGGCAAAGCCGCCGAATATGAAGATCTGTCCGGGAGAAAGGTCTCACCGAGTGCGCCGTTGTTGATGATCGGGAGCCATCGGGCCTATCGGTGACGACACGAGGAACTCTCAATGAAAGCACCAATGTCGGTGTCAAACCGACGGATCTCGGTAGGGGTTCCCGAACCGTGCGTCTAGGCGGATGGTAACAGGAGACAAGGGACACGATGTTTTTACCAGTGTTCAGCCCTCTCGATGGAGGTAATACCCTACTCCTGCTTGATTAATATTGATGATATGGGTAGTACAAGAGTAGATCTACCACGAGATCGTAGAGGCTAAACCCTAGAAGCTAGCCTATGGTGTGATTGTTGTTGTGTCCTACGGACTAAAACCCTCCGGTTTATATAGACACCAGATAGGTTAGGGTTACACAGAGTCGGTTACAATGGTAGGAGATCTACATATCCGTATCGCCAAGCTTGCCTTCCACGCCAAGGAAAGTCCCATCCGGACACGGGAGGAAGTCTTCAATCTTGTATTTTCATAGTCTTGGAGTCCGGCCGTGATGATAGTCCGGCCGTGATGATAGTCCGGCTATCCGGACACCCCCTAGTCCAGGACTCCCTCAGCCGGCATGCAGAGTGCGGAGGCATAGTAATAAGCAAAAGTGCCGGCGCCCCATGGCCAGAGGGTTCTTTCCGGGAGGTGTCGAGCTTATGGTAGCGAGAATGGTTTTATATCACAGCTCCCAGGGGCACCAAGTGGGTGGCTCCCCCTGTTTTTCGCTCGGGCGCCCCGCCACAACTAGCGTCATGGGTCAACAAGGGGCTGGACTGGGGGCCAGTATAGGATGTGCCAATATTGCAGAGCCGCATCCAAGATCTCCTAGAGAGAGACATCAGTCTAATCACGGTAATGCAAGTCATGTTAATTCGTCGAGTCCTACCCTGCAAACATCGTCCCCTCCGCATGTGGGAGTTCAACCCGGAGGGACCGCGAGCTATCCATCATTTCCTTGGCATGACGCCTGAGGAGATGTATAAATTGTTCTTCGGACCACAAATAATGTGTCCGGACACCACCGAGGATGCGTGTTTGAACTGCAATCGCCCAGATACCCAAGTAAGTAGTCCTGTAACCGAACATGATGTATCTTTATTTATCACGACATCATTCTGAAAAGTCACTCTCTGACCAGGACTGGGTAACAAAGGCGAAGATGATCAGGTGTCTAGCCCCCCTCCCTGAGGTCTCACCGGATCCTGTACTAGCCAGGATGCTGGAGCCCGCGCCTTATCAAGCGCCCTTAGGGGAAGACAAAGGGGGGAAGAAAGAGGCTAGCGCCTCTGTGAAGGAGGATAATCGGGGGGAAGAAACTGAAATTCCCGCTTCCCAAGGAAAGAAGAGGACCGCCTCTGAAGACCCGGAGACAATGGTCTCCAAACGGGGGAAGAAATCTTTGCCATAGGGTCCTGCCCTGGGGGATACCTCGGCCGCACAATGCCCACAAGGGGGTCAGCCCCCAGCCGAGTTGTAAGTAGAAAGGGGACTTAATAGTAAAATATGTCCTGCTTTGCTTCTGAGGAAAATAACCGAAACGCTTATCTTGTAGTTCGGATCATAGCCATTCTCGGCAGAGTTCGTCTTCGGGGGATCTTCTTCCGGAGATGATAGAGAGTGAAACGCCTCCCCATGCCCTCCCGCCTTACGAGGCGGGCGACCCCGAGGTGTCATCGTGGACGGCTTCTCCTGATCCAGCAAGGCCAGAGGGTAATGCTTTGGCCGCCCAAAGTCCTTAGTATCCGACTCTTGAAGAGAGCAATCGGATGGGTCCGGCACCGTCTGTTATGCGGTCGGACGCAATGAAGGAACTGCTAGAGCAGGCGGCTATCTCAGAAGCGCATCGTACGCTAATGGTTACGGTGGTTGAGAGGATTTCATCCGTCGAAAGCGGGTTGCATGAAGCCTTTATGAGTCTGCTGAAAGGTTTTGAGGAACGTGAAATAGTGTGTATTTTTGTCAGTACCGCACACGTTAAGGCGTGTCCTGTGCAGATAGTAGCCCCTGAGACTCTAGTTGCTGTCGAAAACGGCGGCAAACAGAGGATCATAGTCCCAGGTAACAATCGGGTCGTCCTCATATGCAGGTGGCGGAAGGTCCGATGGCTAGCCGGACTAGTGAGTTTGCCGAGCTGAAACGGCAACTTGATACGGCGGATGCCGACATCGTGCTTGTCAACAAGCGGCTTGACGAGGCACAGGGTATGTGATTTCTCCAGTGATTGGTACGTAGTAAGAGGAGCATGATGCCAGTATCTTTAATATGTTGCGACTGCAGATGGAGCTACGGCCATGGAGACCCTTCGAGCGGAACTTGCCCGGGCCAAAGAACAAGCTAGAAAAAGTGATGCGGCCGCCCTGAAGGCAGTCGAGGAGATGAGAGCCAAAAAGGTTGCTCATTGCCGAAGCAAGGAGGAAATAGCCAAGATGGCTGTGGAATTGAAGGATGCCGCTGGCCGTTACGAGCTTCTCAGAAAGGAAGGTCGAGCGAAGATGATGGACCTGGAGAAGGCCACGGTGGCGGCCAAGGACGCCCGCTCTACAATTAGAGCGATGAAGGAGGAGCTGCATCACGCCGGGGATATCACAGCTAGGAAGCCCTTTATGCTGTGGATGAAGTTCGTAGATCCTCAGTATGCTCCGTTGGATCGGCTGTGGAGTTCTGCGGACGCTCATCTGGATTTGGCAGCAAGTGCCGCTGATGCGGCCAAATACTTCAAAGATCAAAAAGATCGCGAAGTGGAGAAGTTGTTCTGGTCATAATTTAACGTTCCAGCGCGTCCGCTTCCTTTGAATGAGCGGATGGCCGAATGGGCCAAGCTCCATAGGTTGCCCGGGCTCGCCATGAGGTCTGTTGTGGATTATCTATGGCCGGAAAGGCCAAGGCCGAACAACTATTTTAGTTTGGTGCAGCAATTCCTTAGTACTGTGCCACGCATCGACGCTATGAAGAGGTCGGCGTGCATCGAGGGTGCACGGATGGCGCTTGCCCGTGTCAAGACATACTGGGCGGAGATGGAAGCCACCGCAATTGCAACCCAGAGTTCGCCGTTAGCCGAGTAGCCGTCGAGCACTACTTTGACGAAGTCCTTGAAGGTGCTCGCTCAATAGAAGCTCGATGCTTTCGAATAATATTATGTTCTAGTGACATGTATTCCCATTGAAAACAATGTTTCACTGAATTGTAAAGGCTATTTTTATACTTTTGCTGAAAGTATGATGATGCCTCCCAATGCGGCCGCTTATGTATATATGTATATAACCTGAAAGTTTGTAGTCGCCGGTTTCACCCCACGCCAGATAATGTGTGGGTGTTCACGTAAGACGCGTGTTCACACTTGATCCAACGTCTTGGTCCATTAAGGAGGTGATAGTGCAGCAAACGAGGCAACCAGACTATATTGCTTTAACACTTCCACTTAGCCATAGGAGTTTGACAGTGGGGCTACTATATAGCCCCGGTGGCTCCAAGGCCATCCGAATACGGGCGCAGACATGCCTGTCCCGAAACGCCCTTCGTTAATGCGGATGAATCCTCAAGATTCCGTTAGGTCATCGAGTGGTTGACCAGTCTCGCTTTATCATGACATCAGTTTTCGCTTTCATCGAGGTACTCGTCCGGCCAACCAGGCACAATCGCAGTATTTCTCCGGTGCCGCTTTAGCCGATAGAGCGGAACGAAGGTAGCAAAACACAGGAGCCGCAGAAACCCAACATTTGACCAAAGACATGATTCGAGCTGATGCATATAAGGCCAACTCGCGACGCCAACACTCCCTAAGGTATTCGGTCTTTGAGATATATAACGGCTAAATGATGCCCTTAGATAATGAGCCCCTAGTGTCCGGCACGAGCAATATTCGACATGGCCACATGCCAAGAACGCCAGCATCCTTCTCGGTTGTATTGAGAATCTGGAGGATGTGAACAACAAAAGACAGTAAAAAAGGTTTACGCAGGGTCTTAATCTAAAGAGAAACCTTTGAACGGGTCCCTGCTGCACGTCTGCGCATGTGTCTCTGTTGTGTCGTATCCTGGACGGGTGTAGTATGATTGTCATCTGTAAAAGAGAGGAACTTAATTGAAATTTGTCGTGCAAAAAATTGGCTATAATAAATAAACCATTTCAAAGTTAAGATGGTTAAAGTTGAACCGAACTATCGTTGAGAAGCCCCTCGTACCGTCTACAAGGGTATAACCATCAAACCAATCTCTATCCAATGATTAGCTGGACTCGTCTAAACGTGTCTATGGTCTTAACGACCGGTCATCTGTTCTGGTGGTGAGGCCGTCTAGTGTTCGGCTGTTAAAGTAGCCGTACGTTCTTCTGCTCGTAAGGAGCGCTCAACATTTCCATGTACTGTGATGATGCCATGCGGACCAGGCATTTTAAGCTTAAGAAAAGTGTAATGCGGTATTGCATTAAAACGAGCAAAAGCCGCTTGTCGGTGTCAAAACCGGCGGATCTCTGGTAGGGGGTCCCGAACTGTGCGTCTAGGCGGATGGTAACAGGAGACAAGGGACACGATGTTTTACCCAGGTTCGGGCCCTCTTGATGGAGGTAAATGTTGGAAATATGCCCTAGAGGCAATAATAAATTAGTTATTATTATTATATTTCCTTGTTCATGATAATCGTTTATTATCCATGCTATAATTGTATTGATAGGAAACTCAAATACATGTGTGGATACATAGACAACACCATGTCCCTAGCAAGCCTCTATTGGCTAGCTCGTTGATCAATAGATGGTTACGGTTTCGACCATGGACATTGGATGTCATTGATAACGGATCACATCATTAGGAGAATGATGTGATGGACAAGACCCAATCCTAAGCCTAGCACAAAGATCGTAGTTCAGATGCTAAAGCTTTTCTAATGTCAAGTATCATTTCCTTAGACCATGAGATTGTGCAACTCCCGGATACCGTAGGAATGCTTTGGTGTACCAAACGTCACAACGAATCGGGTGGCTATAAAGGTGCACTACAGGTATCTCCGAAAGTGTCTGTTGGGTTGGCACGAATCGAGATGGATTTGTCACTCCGTTGACGGAGAGGTATCTCTGGGCCCACTCGGTAGGACATCATCATATTGTGCACAATGTGACCAAGGGGTTGATCACGGATGATGTGTTACGGAACGAGTAAAGAGACTTGCCGTAACGAGATTGAACAAGGTATCGGGATACCGACGATCGAATCTCGGCAAGTACAATACCGCTAGACAAAGGGAATTGTATACGGATCGATTGAGTCCTTGACATCGTGGTTCATCCGATGAGATCATCGTGGAACATGTAGGAGCCAACATGGGTATCCAGATCCCGCTGTTGGTTATTGACCGGAGAACGCCTCGGTCATGTCTCAGATGGTTCCCGAACCCGTAGGGTCTACACACTTAAGGTTCTGATGACGCTTAGGGTTATAAAGGAAGTTTGTATGTGGTTACCGAATGTTGTTCGAGTCTCGGATGAGATCCGGACGTCACGAGGAGTTCCGGAATGGTCCGGAGGTAAAGATTTATATATGGAAAGTTGTTGTTCGGTTCGGAAAAGTTCGGGTTTTTCGGTATTGTACCGGAAGCTTCTGAAGGTTCCGGAGGATTCGGAGGGGTCCGGAGGTCCAGAAATTGTTCCACCACGTCCAATACAGTAGCATGGGCTGTGGGGGCGCCCTAGCCTTAATGGGCCAGGGGCACCAGCCCCCAAGGCCCATGCGCATGGGAGAGGGGAAACCCTAAGGGGAGGGCCTCCACTTGACTTGGGAGGCACTCTCCCTCTTGGCCGCCCCAAGTCCCATCTAGGGCTGGCCGCACCCCTGGGGTGGAAACCCTAAAGGGCGCAGCCCCCCTTCCCTATATATACTTGAGGTTTTGGGCTGCCCAACACACATGAGAACTTCTCCTCTTGGTGCAGCCTGCCGCCTCCTCCTCCTCCTCTCCCTTGGTGCTTGGCGAAGCCTGCGGATTGCCACGCCTCCATCACCACCATGCCGTTGTGCTGCTGCTGGATGGAGTCTTCTCAACCTCTCCTCTCTCCTTGCTGGATCAAGGCGTGGGAGACGCCACCGGCTGTACGTGTGTTGAACGCGGAGGTGCCGTCTGCTCGCACTAGGATCTCCGGTGATTTGAATCACGACGAGTACGACTCCTTCAACCCCGTTCTCATGAACGCTTCCGCTTAGCGATCTACAAGGGTATGTAGATGCACTCTCCTTCCCTCGCTGCTATAATCTCCATAGATAGATCTTGGTGATGCGAGAAAATTTTGAATTTCTGCCACGCTCCCCACAAAGGGCATCATGAGCTAGGTCTATTGCGAGATTCTTTGCACGAGTAGAACACAAAGTAGTTGTGGGCGTTGATGATGTTCAATATGCTTACCGTTACTAGTCCAATCTTGTTTCGACGGTATTGTGGGATGAAGCGCCCGGACCGACCTTACACGCATTTCACGAGAGATGTGTTCCACCGACCGACATGCACTTGGTGCATAAGGTGGCTAGCGGGTGCCGCCTCCCACTTTAGTCGGAACGGATTCGATGAAAAGGGTCCTTATGAAGGGTAAATAGCAATTGGCATATCACGCTGTGGTTTTATGAGGTAAGAAACGTTTGCTAGAAACCCATAGCAGCCACGTAAAACATGCAAACAACAATTAGAGGACGCCTAACTTGTTTTTGCAGGGTATGCTATGTGATGTGATATGGCCAAGAAGAATGTGATGAATGATATGTGATGTATGAGATTGATCATGTTCTTGTAATAGGATTCACGACTTGCATGTCGATGAGTATGACAACCGGCAGGAGCCATAGGAGTTGTCTTTATTTATTGTATGACCTGCGTGTCATTGAACAACGCCATGTAATTACTTTACTTTATTGCTAACCGTAGCCATAGTAGTAGAAGTAATAGTTGGCGAGACAACTTCATGGAGACACGATGATGGAGATCATGATGATGGAGATCATGGTGTCATGCCGGTGACGATGATGATCATGGAGCCCCGAAGATGGAGATCAATGGAGCTATATGATATTGGCCATATCATGTCACTACTATATAATTGCATGTGATGTTTATTATGTTTATGCATCTTGTTTACTTAGAACGACGGTAGTAAATAAGATGATCCTTACACAAATTTCAAGAAGTGTTCTCCCCGATCGTGCACCGCTGCTACAGTTCGTCGCTTCTAAGCACCACGTGATGATCGGGTGTGATGGATTCTTACGCTCACATACAACGGTGTAAGACAGATTTACACAGCAAAAACACTTGGGGTTAACTTGACGAGCCTAGCATGTGCAGACATGGCCTCGAACACGGAGACCGAAAGGTCGAGCATGAGTCGATAGTAGATACGATCAACATGAAGATGTTCACCGATGATGACTAGTCCATCTCACGTGATGATCGGACACGGCCTAGTTGACTCGGATCATGTAATCACTTAGATGACCAGAGGGATGTCTATCTCGAGTGGGAGTTCATAAGATGAACTTAATTATCCTGAACATAGTCAAAAGACCTTTTGCAAATAATGTCGAAGCTCGCGCTTTAGTTCCACTGCTTAGATATGTTCCTAGAGAAAATATAGTTGAAAGTTGAAAGTAGCGATTATGCGGACAGAGAAAGCTTATGTCCTTAATGCACCACTCAGTGTGCTGAACCCCAAACGCCGCTTGTGGATGTTGCGTAACATCGGACATACACGCTTTTGATAACTACGTGATAGTTCAGTTAAACGGTTTAGAGTTGAGGCACCAAAGACGATTTCAAACGTCATGAACATATGAGATGTTTCGAGGGCTGAAATTGGGATTTCAAGCTCGTGCTCACGCCAAGAGGTATAAGACCTCCGACGATTTTCTTAGCCTGCAAACTAAGGGAGAAAAGCTCAATCGTTGAGTTTGTGCTCAGATTTTCCGAGTGCAACAATCACTTGAATCGAGGGAGTTAATCTTCCGATGAGATAGTGATGTTTCTCCAAAGTCATTGCCACCAAGCTGCTAGAGCTTCGTGATGAACTATAACATATCAGGATAGATATGATGATCCTTGAGGTATTCACGATGTTTGACACCACGAAAGTAGAAATCAAGAAGGAGCATCAATTGTTGATGGTTGGTGAAACCACTAGTTTCAAGAAGGGCAAGGGCAAGAAGGGTACTTCATGAAACGGCAAATCAGTTGCTGCCCAAGTGAAGAAACCCAAGGTTGAACCCAAACCCGAGACTAAGTGCTTCAGTAATGAGAGGAACGGACATCAAGCAGGATTACCCTAGATACTTGGTAGATGAGAAGGCTGGCAAGGTCGATAGAAGTATATTGATATACATTATGTTAATGTGTACTTTATAGTACTCCTAGTAGCACCAGGGTATTAGATACCGTTCGGTTGCTAAGTGTTAGTAACTCAAATAAAAGCTACGAAATAAACGGAGACTAGCTAAAGGTGAGTCGACGATATGTGTTGGAAGTGTTTCCAAGGTTGATGTGATCAAGCATCGCACGCTCCCTCTACCATCAAGATTAGTATTAAACCTGAATAATTGTCATTTGGTGATTGCGCTGAGCATAGACATGATTGGATTATGTCTATCGCAATACGGTTATTCATTTAAGGAGAATAATGGTTACTCTATTTATTTGAATAATACCTTCAATGGTCTTGCACCTAAGGGAATGGTTTATTTAATCTCGATCATAGTGATACACATTTTCATGCCAAAAGATATAAGATAGTAATGATAGTACCACCTGCTTGTGGCAATCGCCATTTGAGTCATATTGGTATAGAACGCATGAAGAAGCTCCATGTTGATGGATCTTTGACTCACTCGCTTTTGAAAAGTTTGAGACATGCGAACCATGTCTATTGGTTTATATGCATGAAGAAACTCCATGCAAATGGACCGCTTGGACTCACTTGATTTTGAATCACTTGAGACATGCAAATCATACCACATGGGCAAGATGACCGAAAGCCTCGTTTTTCAGTGAAATGGAACAAGAAAGCAACTTGTTGGAAGTAATACATTTTGATGTGTGCAGTCCAATGAATGCTGAGGCATGCAGTGAATATCGTTATGTTCTTACTTCACAGATGATTTGAGTAGATGTTGAGTATATATACTTGATGAAACACAAGTCTGAATTATTGAATGGTTCAAGTAATTTTAGAGTGAAGTTAAAGATCATCGTGACAAGAGGATAAAATGTCTATGATATGATCATAGAGATGAGTATCTGAGTTATGAGCTTTGGCACGCTATTAAGACATAGTGGAAATTGTTTCACAATTAATACCACCTGGAATACCATAGTGTGATGGTGTGTCCGAACATCATAGTTGCACCCTATTAGATATGGTGCGCACCATGATGTCTCTCATCGAATTACCACTATCGTTTATGGGTTAGGCATTAGAGACAACCGCACTCACTTTAATAGGGTACCACGTAATTCCGTTGAGACGACACCGTTTGGAGAAACCTAAGTTGTCGTTTCTTAAAAGTTTGGGGCTGCGACGCTTATGTGAAAAAGTTTCAGGTTGATAAGCTCGAACCCAAAGCGGATAAAATGCATCTTCATAGGACACCCAAAACAGTTGGGTATACCTCCTGATTCAGATCCGAAAGCAATAGGGATTGTTTCTTGAATCGGGTCCTTTCTCGAGGAAAGGTTTGTCTCGAGAATTGAGTGGGAGGATAGTGGAGACTTGATGAGGTTATTGAACCATCACTTCAACCAGTGTGTAGCAGGGCACAGGAAGTTGTTCCCATGGCACCTACACCAATTGAAGTGGAAGCTTATGATATTGATCATGAAGCTTCGGATCAAGTCACTACCGAACCTCGTAGGACGACAAGGACGCGATCGCTCAGAGTGGTACGGTGATCCTGTCTTGAAGGTCATGTTGCTAGACAACAATGAACCCACGAGCTATGGAGAAGCGATGGTGGGCCCAAATTCGACAAATGGTTAGAAGCCATGAAACCGAGATAGGATCGATATATCGTAACAAAGCATGAACTTTGGTGGACTTGCCCAATGATCGGCAAGCCATTGAGATAAATGGATCTTTAAGAAGAAGACGGACGTGGATGGTAATGTCACCATCTATGAAGCTCGACTTGTGGCGTAAGAGTTTTCACAAGTTCAAGGAGTTGACTACGATGAGATTTTCTCATCCGTAGCGATGCTTAAGTCCGTCGGAATCATGTTAGCATAAGCTGCATTTATGAAATCGCGATGGATGTCAAAACGAGTTTCCTTACCAGCCAGTAAGGAAAGGTTGTATGTGATACAATCGAAAGTTTTGTCGATCCTAAGGATGCTAAAAGGTATGCTGGCTCCAGCAATCCTTCTAAGGACCGGGTAAGCATCTCGAGTTGGAATGTGCGCTTTGATGAGATGATCAAAGATTTTGGGTTTATACAAAGTTTATGAGAAACTTGTATTTCCAAAGAAGTGAGTGGGAGGACTATAGAATTTCTGATGAGTATATGTTGTTGACATATTGATGATCGAAATGATGTAGAATTTTCGAAAGCATATAGGGTTAAAGTGTTTTCAAGTGAAAACCTGGATTAAGTTACTTGAACATTGAGCATCAAGATCTATGAGGATAGATCAAAACGCCAATAGTACTTTCAAATGAGCACATACCTTGACATAATCTTGAAAGTGTTCAAGATGGATCACCAAAGAAGGAGTTCTTGCCTGAGTTGTAAGGTATGAAGTTAAGAGTTAAAAGCTCGACCACAGCAGAAAAGAGAGAAAGGACGAAGGTCGCCCCTATGCTTCGTATATAGGCTCTATAGTATGCTATGCTGTGTACCGCATCGAAGTGTGCCTTGCCATGAGTCACTAGGGTACAAGAATGATCCAGAATGGATCATTGGACAGCGGTCAAAATTGTCCTTGGAGTAAATAAGGACATGTTTTCGATTATGGAGGTGATAAAGAGTTCGTAAAGGGTTACGCCGATGCAAGCTTTAACACCTATCCGAATGACTCGAGTAGCAAACCGGATACGATAGTGGAGCAACCATTTGGAATAGCTCCAAGTGGAGCGTGGAAGCAGTATTTACAATATGACCTAGAGATTTATGAAGTACCTACGGATCTGAATGTTGCGCACCGCTGACTAAAAACCTCTTACAAGCAAAACATGATCAAACCCCGTAACTCATTGAGTCTTAATCACATGATGATGTGAACTAGTTTAATGACACTAGTAAACTCTTTGGATGTTGGTCACATGGTGATGTGACCTGTGAGTGTTAATCACATGGCGATGTGAACTAGATTATTGACTCTAGTGCAAGTGGGAGACTGTTGGAAATATGCCCTAGAGGCAATAATAAATTAGTTATTATTATTATATTTCCTTGTTCATGATAATCGCTTATTATCCATGCTATAATTGTATTGATAGGAAACTCAAATACATGTGTGGATACATAGACAACACCATGTCCCTAGTAAGCCTCTATTGGCTAGCTCGTTGATCAATAGATGGTTACGGTTTCTGACCATGGACATTGGATGTCATTGATAACGGATCACATCATTAGGAGAATGATGTGATGGACAAGATCCAATCCTAAGCATAGCACAAAGATCGTAGTTCGTATGCTAAAGCTTTTCTAATGTCAAGTATCATTTCCTTAGACCATGAGATTGTGCAACTCCCGGATACCGTAGGAATGCTTTGGTGTACCAAACGCCACAACGAATCGGGTGGCTATAAAGGTGCACTACAGGTATCTCCGAAAGTGTCTCATTGGGTTGGCACGAATCGAGATGGATTTGTCACTCCCGTTGACGGAGAGGTATCTGGGCCCACTCGGTAGGACATCATCATATTGTGCACAATGTGACCAAGCGGTTGATCACGGGATGATGTGTTACGGAACGAGTAAAGAGACTTGCCGGTAACGAGATTGAACAAGGTATCGGGATACCAACGATCGAATCTCGGGCAAGTACAATACCGCTAGACAAAGGGAATTGTATACAGGATCGATTGAGTCCTTGACATTGTGGTTCATCCGATGAGATCATCGTGGAACATGTAGGAGCCAACATGGGTATCCAGATCCCGCTGTTGGTTATTGACCGGAGAACGTCTCGGTCATGTCTCAGATGGTTCCCGAACCCGTAGGGTCTGCACACTTAAGGTTCTGGCGACGCTAGGGTTATAAAGGAAGTTTGTATGTGGTTACCGAATGTTGTTCGAGTCTCGGATGAGATCCCGGACGTCACGAGGAGTTCCGGAATGGTCCGGAGGTAAAGATTTATATATGGAAAGTTGTTGTTCGGGTTCCGGAAAAGTTCGGGTTTTTTCGGTATTGTACCGGGAAGCTTCCAGAAGGTTCCGGAGGATTCCGGAGGGGTCCGGAGGTCCGGAAATTGTTCCACCACGTCCAATACAGTAGCATGGGCTGTAGGGGGGCGCCCTAGCCTTAATGGGCCAGGGGCACCAGCCCCCCCAAGGCCCATGCGCATGGGAAGGGGGAAACCCTAAGGGGAGGGCCTCCACTTGACTTGGGAGGCACTCCTCCCCCTCTTGGCCGCCCCCCAAGTCCCATCTAGGGCTGGCCGCACCCCTTGGGGTGGGAAACCCTAAAGGGGGCGCAGCCCCCCTTTCCCCCTATATATACTTGAGGTTTTGGGCTGCCCAACACACATGAGAACTTCTCCTCTTGGTGCAGCCCTGCCTCTCCTCCTCCTCCTCTCCCTTGGTGCTTGGCGAAGCCTCTGGGATTGCCACGCCCTCCATCACCACCATGCCGCTGTGCTGCTGCTGGATGGAGTCTTCTCAACCTCTCCTCTCTCCTTGCTGGATCAAGGCGTGGGAGACGCCACCGGCTGTACGTGTGTTGAACGCGGAGGTGCCGTCTGCTCGCACTAGGATCTCCGTGATTTGAATCACGACGAGCACGACTCCTTCAACCCCGTTCTCATGAATGCTTCCGCTTAGCGATCTACAAGGGTATGTAGATGCACTCTCCTTCCCTCGTTGCTAGAATCTTCATAGATTGATCTTGGTGATGCGTAGAAAATTTTGAATTTCTGCTACGTTCCCCAACAGTAAAACCCTACGTCCTGCTTGATTAATATTGATGATGTGTGTTACAAGAGTGGATCTACCACGAGATCAAAGAGGCTAAACCCTAGAAGCTAGCCTATGGTATGATTGTTGTTCGTCCTATGGACTACAGCCGTCCGTTTATATAGGCACGGAGAGGGCTAGGGTTACATAAAGTCGGTTACAAAGGTAGGAGATCTACATATCCAGACGCCAAGCTTGCCTTCCACGCCAAGGAAAGTCCCATCCGGACACGGGACTAAGTCTTCAATGTTGTATCTTCATAGTCTTGGAGTCTGCCATGACGATAGTCCGCTATCCGGACACCCCTAGTCCGGACTCCTCAAGAGCTCTCGAACCAGGCTTCAATGACGATGAGTCCGCGCGTTGATTGTCTTCGCCATTGCGAGGCGGGTTCCTCCTCTGAATACTTCATAGAAGGTTTTGAATACAAGGATAGTGTCCGCTCGCAAAACAAGTTCCACATAACACCGAGAGAGAATAATTTTGCACAGATCTGCCGACGATTCGCGGGCGTGATATCACACAACGGCCAGGCCTTTATATGAATCATTTTTACTGTTCCACCTCAGCGTGTTTAGCGAGGCGGTTTCCTTGGCACGCCTTATCAAAGCGTAGATCGTGCCCCTTATTCCGGATTCTCATCAATACGGACGGGTAACCCAACCATGCCCGCTGGCCTGCCTTCTATCAAAGGCGAATCCTCGATCGACCACGGGTGGGCTCTTGTTATTAAACCTCTTTATAATGAGACCAAGGCCCTCTTCTTTTTACACCTCCATCGAAGTTCGCCTCGGCTTCGAAGTTCCAACACCCAAAGCTTCAGATTTTAGGCGCTCGACTTTCGACGATGTCCGCTCCACCAGCACGGCCGATCGATGTCTTCCTCCGTCAGAGAAGAGGATGTGCTAAAGCTGCGAGACGCCAGTATCTAACCGCGAGATCTCGATAGGCTGCCTGCTCCAGGTATGGTCATTCCCACACCCTGAGCCCGGCGAGAACGTGGTGTTTGTGTCCCACTTCCTTCGGGTTTAGGCTTCCGACGGACCCCTTTGTGCGGGGGCTCATGTTTTATTATGGGCTTGATTTCCATGACTTGAATCTGAGTCCATCCTCCATATATCATCATTCATTGTCGATGTGAGGCCTTCCTCCATATTACCCCCACTTCGGATTGTGGCTCAAGACCTTCAAGGTGGAGCCAAATATGATCAAGGGGCAGCAAGCGGAGTGCGGAGGGGCGGTCATAAGCAAATGTGCTGATGCTCCGTGGGTCCGAGGGCTCTTTTCAAGAGGAGCTTGGTTGGCAATGGGAGTGGTTTTATATCACCGCCCTGGGGCACCAGATGGGCGGCGCCCCGCCTTCCGCCAGTCCACCACAGCGGGCCGGCAGCATGGGTCAACAAGGGGCTCGACTGGGGCCGCCCAAGAACGTTCCTGCTGCAGGGCCGATTCGAGATCTCCGTGAAAGAGGGATCAATCTGGTTGCAGTGGCGCTGGTTATGGTGATCCGCGCCTTCAGCCCCTGAACGCCCCCTCCGCCTGTGGGAATTCAACCGAGGGACCACGAGCTCTCCAAAATTTTATGGGCACGACGCTGTGGAGATGTATAAACTGTTCTTCGGATCACAAGAGAAGTGTCCGGACTTGACCGAGGACGCAGGACTAAGCTGCAATGGCCTGATACTCAAGTAAGTAGTCCCAGAATCAACAAGCTGTTCATTCATTTATTTCATATATATATATATGCCCTTTAAAGGAGCCGTTTTTGAACAGGAGTGGATAGCTAAGGCAAAGTTAATAAGGTGTCCGCCCTCCCGAGACCACGCCGGATCCCATGTTGACCAAGATGTTGAAGGTCGCGCTTTTGAAGAAGGCGAAGGGGGAGCGGGAAGCAACCGCCTCTGCGAAGGAGGATATCAAGGAAGGAGGGATTAAGAGTCCCACCTTCCGAGGAAAGAAGAGGACCACTTGAAGATCCGAGGTCAAGGCCTCAAAGAGGGGAAGGAATCTTCGGCAGGAGTCCGCGCCGGAAGTAACCCAGCCGCATTATTTCCCCAAGGGATCAGCCCTCCACCAGCCGTAAGTAAAAAGAAGGGGTCTTGTAAATAAGGAACATCCCTGTATTTATTCATGAAGATAACCAAAATTGTACCTTGTAGTTCGGACTTCAGCCCTTCTCAGCAGAACTCATCTTCGGGGGATCTTCTTCCGGAGATGATGGAGAGCTAAACGCCCACCTGTCGCAGACTCATAGAGGCGGACGACCCGGAGGTGTCGTCGCGGAGGGTTCCCCAAGTCCGCGGGGCCGAAGGTCCGCGCCAAGTGGCGTCTTGGTCGGAGGAGCTGAAGGATCTGCTCGGGCGAAGCGGTTATTTCAGAGGATCACGTGCTCTAATGGGTACGGTGATTGAAAGAATTGCATCCGCGGAGAGCGGATTGCATGAATCCGCCGAAGCTTATCGACGGGGTTTGAGGTACGCCAAAATGATGTACCTTCGACGCTTATGCATATAAAATGCGCTCAGATAGATAGTAGCCCCGAGACTTGGTATGTTGTCAAAATTGACAATGTGCCGAGGATCAAATTCTCGATAATAACATATCGCCGCCCTGAACAGGTGGCGGGCGTCCCGAGGCCAGCCGGACTGCTGAATATGCCGAACTAAAGCGGCAACTTGACGAGGCGGATGCGACATCGCGCTGGTCAATAAACGGTTTGACGAGTCACAAGGTATGCGACCTCTATGCGGACACCTTGTAAGGGAGCTTGACGCCCATGTCTTCTGTTTGTATGCTTAATGCAGATGGTGCCGCTGCCATGGAGGAGCTGCGGGCAGAACTCGCCGAGCGAAAGAGCAAGCAGAATTAGTAATGTGGCACCAGAAGGCGGCCGAAGAGCTAGAAGCTGAACAGGATGCTCACTGCCGAAGCAAAGAGGAGATGGCCGATATGGCCAAAAAGTTAAGGAATACTACCGATCGCTGCGCGGTTCTTGAAAAGGAATGTCAAGCGGAACAAGAGGGCCTAAAAAAGGCCGCCGCCGAATCCAAGAATGCCTAATAGGCTTTGAGAGCTGCCAAGGAGGAGCTGAGTCAGGTCGGGGCAATTGCGGCTGGAAAACCATTTCTACTGCGGAGGAAATATACAGATCCAAAGTATGCTCAGTTGGATAAATTGTGGAGTTCAGAGGATGCTTCTCTGGACTTGGCGGCGAGCGCTGTGGACGCGGTTGAGCACTTCCGGGGCCAGAAGGGGCACAGAAGGGAAGAGCTATATGGGTCGCAATTCCATAGTCCGGAGCGTCCTCTGCCGCTGACCGATCGGTTGGCCGAATGGGCCGAGCTGAATCGATTGTCCGGATTTGCCATGAAGCATGTCTTGACTCACTTGTGGCCGGACGGACCCTAGACGAAGAGCTATTTTGGTTTAGTGCAGCAGTTTCTTGGTGCGGTGCCGCGTATCGACGCAATGAAGCGATCGGCGTGTATTGAGGGAGCGCAGATGGCTCTTGCCCGTGTCAAGACATACTGGGCAGAGATGAAGGCCACTGACGTTGCATCCCAGGATTCGGACAGAGGCCGAGTACCTGCCGAGCACTACTTTGAAGAAGTCCTGCCGGGCGCTCGTTTAATAGAGACGCGGTGCTCAAGGATATTATGTTCAAATGACATGTATGATTTGTGAAAACAATGTTTCAATGTAATATAAGTGCTTTTTATACTTGTGCGTTCAAGTAGTAAACTACTCCTGTGGCGGCCGCTTATGTATATGTGTATATAACCTGAAAGATGGCAGTCCTGGTTTCAGCCCCCACGCACTAGTGCGGGGTGTTTGCAAAAAAGGCGCTTTTTCACACTTAATCCAACGCCTTGGTCCTGTTAAGGAGGTGATAGCGAGCAAACCAGGCAATCGGACTATAATGCTTTATCACTTTCACTTAGCCATAGGAGTTCGAGGGTGGGGCTACTATATAGCCCTGGGGCACCGCACTCTCCCGAATTTGGGGGTGCGATGTGCCCGATCGAAAACCGTCCTTCGTTAATGCGGAGGAATCCTAAACATTCCTGTGAGTCATCGAAAGTGGTTGACCAGTCTCTCGCTATATCATGACATCAGTTTTCGCTTTCATCGAGGTGCTCGCCCGCCGAACCGGGCACAATCGCAGAGTTCTCCGGTGACGCGTTAGCCGTGAAAATGGAACGTAAGGCAGCAAAACACAGGAGCCGGGCAACCCAACATTTGACCAAAGACATGATTCGAGCTGATGCATATAAGGCCTAATCTCGAGACGCCGAATACTCCCTAAGGTATTCGATCTTTATGAAAATGGGCAGAATAATGCCCTAAGCCCTGGTGTCTAGGTACACATAAAAATTCTGGTGCGGCCAATGCCAAAGCACCAGCCTCCTCCTCGGTTATATTAAGGAACCGGGGATGTATATCAACAAGAGACAGTGAAAAAGGTTTACGCAGGTCTTAATCTGAAAAGAATCCTTGCAACGGGTCCCTCATCGCACGTCTGCGCTGTGTCTCCGTTGTGCGTATCCGGACGGGTGTAGCACGTTGTTCATCTGTAAAAGAGAGGAACTTAGTTTGAAATAAAAAGGGTCGTGCGAAAGGTGTACTTAATATTAAATAAACAGAGTATGGTTCGAAGAATTAAATAAAATTGAGCTTTATTGTCTCTTGTTATACATGTATGCGGCCCCTCGTATGGGGGTATGCCGCTAGTAGGCGCCTGACTCGTCTAACCGAGTCCGGGGTTTGAATGACCTATTCAGGTTCTTTTCCTAGCAGAGCCGGATAGCTGTGAGGCTGTCAAGGCAGTCTCCCGTTCTTCCGTGCTCAAGTGACACTTAATACTTCCTTTTAACAAGATGATGCCACGTGGACTGGGCATTTTAAGTGTTAGAGATGCATAATGCGGTATTGCGTTAAAGCGGGCGAAAGCTGTACGCGTCAGTAGTGCTTAAGGGCTACTGCTGAATGGGGCGATGGGAAGTGAGCTTTCCGCGACGGGGGTTGTCGGATGAACCGAACACAACCTCTAGTGGTACAGAGCCTGTATAATAAAGAGGGGCTGGCGTCATTCCTTTGAAGGAAGTGCTGCTATAGCGAATTTTGGTAGGTTCTATCCCCATTATGCGGAGGGTGTCCTGGTATGGTAGGTGCCGCGCTGTGTGTTATCACATGAAGTGAGTTCACTGTTTTGACTTCTAGTGGGAAAGTCTTTTGTTTTCCGGAGTACTGCTTTTGGGTTTCGTCACTTTCACTTGGTGTGTCGAGCCCCTTGTGTTCGGCGTTAAGTCGGCCGGACTGCTTGAAGACCCAACAATCTCTGTGGGTATGGTTTGCGAGCTTCCCGAGGTACCATGTATTTGACACACCTATCCGAATCTTGTTTAGGTTGGATAGCTCGTCCACCGTTATCCTTTAGGGGCAATGTTTTGTTGTTCGCCGAGAGCTTTTGAATCGGCGTTGACCGCCGCATTATTTGGGCCATTTTCCTTATTCCGCGCTGATCTTTTCTGCGTCGTGATTTCCATTTCCATACCTAATTTTGGATGTACTCGGGTCGCTGGTGTTGCATCTAGCCAGCCAGCTGTCTTCCCCTGCGCAAAAGCGGGTCATGAGGCTTGTTAATGCGGCCATTGTTCTTGGCTTTTCTTGGCCGAGGTGTCTTGCGAGCCATTCGTCCCAGACATTGTGTTTGAAAGCTGCCAAGGCTTCGGCGTCCGGACAGTCGACTATTTGGTTCTTTTTAGTAAGGAACCTGTTCCAAAATTTCTGGGCTGACTCTCCGGGCTATTGAGTTATGTGACTTAGATCGTCTGCGTCCGAAGGGCGGACGTAGGTCCCCTGAAAATTTGCCCGAAATGCATCCTCGAGCTCTTCCCAGCTTCAAATGGTATTTTCGGGGAGGCTCTTAAGCCAATGCCGAGCTGGCCCTTTGAGTTTAAGGGATAAGTATTTTACGGCGTGGAGATCATCTCCTCTAGGCATGTGTATGTGGAGGATGTAATCCTCAATCCAGACTCCAGGGTCTGTTGTTCCGTCGTATGCCTCTATGTTTACGGGTTTGAATCACTGAAATTCATAATCCAGCACCTCATCGGTGAAACATAGGGGTGTGGCGCCCTATATTTGGGTGTGCCATGGTTTTTGGAATTTTGGCGTGTTGCATTGCTTTGACGCGCGGTTGTCTTGGCCCATAGATGGACCTAATCGGGCCATCCTTTTGATGTGAATCCTTAGGCGGATCGCATATTGGCTTTGTGCGGCACCATTCGCGCTCTCTTTTTTTGCCGTGAGGTCGCCCATCCGACCGGTGGCCTTCTTGCTTTTTAATTGTGGGGCTCTAAGGCCTCCTCGTCAATTCGGCAGTAGCTTTCTTTTGGGTAGCTCTTTGTTCGGCGACTAACGCCGTACTTATCTGCGGTGCTGAATACTTTGCTCCATCTAATCCTGAGTGCATCTTCCGCTGTTTTGAGCTTCCGCTTCTGCTTTTTCAGGCTACGCGCAGTGGCGACGAGCCTTTTCTGGAGGTCATTTTGCTCCAATGGTTTGTCCGGCGTGAGGTCGTCCGGACTGTTGTCTTCGCCGGGACAGATTGTTTATCCAAGTTGTCTTGTTCGGACGATTGCTCGATAGCTTGTTCGTTGTCCACCGGTTCGCCCTGCTCTATGGCTGGGTCATTGTTGAGGCGGGACTTTGTTCGGCGTTTACGTTGCCGTTTTGACTGCTTTTCAAGGGATTTATCCTTCGTGGCGTCCCGTTGTTCCTCGTCTTCATTTCCTTTAGGTGTATCCACCATGTATACATCATGGGATGAGGTTGTCCAGCATCCTATAGGTGTTGGTTCATTGTTGTCTCCTACATCGCCGCCCATACCGCCGATGTCTTGAGTCGAAATCGAGCACGCCGTGTAAGCTTTCGGCGCTGGCTATGAAGTGGGTGGTGGGTGGGCATTGAGTTTCTTCATCGTCCGCATCCCAACCTTCCTGTTCAGTAGTCCGCCAGGCTCTCGGGATAAAGAGAGAGACTTTAGTGAATTCAGGATGTCGCCAAAGGGCGAGTGCTGAAAGATGTCCGCGGCCGTGAACTCCATAACGGGCGCCCAATCGGATTCGATTGGCAAGGGCGCGGAGGGTTCGGAGTCCGGAGAGGAGTCCGCACCGGAGTCGAGGTCTTCGCAGCGACAGGATGGAGTTCGCTCGATCGCCGAGAGATTAAAGCCCCGAGGCGTGTCCAACCACTCGTCCTCGATCGGGAATCCGCCCGGATTAAGGGTCGGAGCGGATTCGTGCGGCCTCGTGGCACCGCTCGCTGCGAGCTAGATCATGCCCATCGAGACAAAGGCGGCGCGCTTGGTTGCGGCTCGAATCCGTCGAAGATCAAGTCTCCGCGGATATCGGTCGATAGTTTAAACTTCCAAATCTGACTCGACGGCCAGGGCGAGCATTCGATCTGCTCCGGATGGCTGCTTAATTGGCCCGCATGCAAAGCCGCCGAACACGAAGATCTGTCCGGGAGAAAAGTCTCACCCGACCACGCCGTTGTTGATGATCAAAGGAGCCATCGGGCCTGTTGGTGACGCACACGAGGAACTCTCAATGAAAGCACCAATGTCGGTGTCAAAACCGGCGGATCTCGGTAGGGGTCCCGAACTGTGCGCGCTAGGAGGATGGTAACAGGAGACAAGGGACATGATGTTTTACCAGTGTACGGCCCTCTTGATGGAGGTAAAACCCACGCCCTGCTTGATTAATATTGATGATGTGTGTTACAAGAGTGGATCTACCACGAGATCAAAGAGGCTAAACCCTAGAAGCTAGCCTATGGTATGATTGTTGTTCGTCCTATGGACTACAGTCGTCCGGTTTATATAGGCACCGGAGAGGGCTAGGGTTACACAAAGTCGGTTACAAAGGTAGGAGATCTACATACCCGTATCGCCAAGCTTGCCTTCCACGCCAAGGAAAGTCCCATCCGGACACGGGACGAAGTCTTCAATCTTGTATCTTCATAGTTTTGGAGTCCGGCCATGACGATAGTCCGGCTATCCGGACACCCCGTAGTCCGGGACTCCCTCACCGCTCGTCCGAGTAGTGCTTGATAGCCACTTCGGAATGGAGCAATGTCGAAGGTTAACTTTTCGCTTCGGAAGTTGTCGGGCGAGCCGAACACAACCTCTATTAATAGAGAGCCCGTGCAGCGAGCCTCTGTGCCTGGTATTACTCCCTTGAAGGTAGTATTACTGTGGCTGATTTTTGTTGGGTTTATCCCCATTTTGCAGATGGTGTCCTGATATATCAGATTTAGACTACTGCCGCCGTCCATAAGGACTCGTGTGAGATGGTATCCGTTTATTATTGGGTCCAGCACCAAGGCGGCTGATCCTTCATGCCGGATGCTTATTAGGTGATCCCTGCGATCAAAAGTGACCGGGCAGGCCGACCAGGGGTAGAACTCAGGGGTGACGGGCTCTACGGCTTGTGTATTTCGGAGTACATATTTGTCTCTCCTCTTTGTCACGTGGATCACGCCATCGCCTTGACTTCGGTGGGAATTTTTTCTGTCCCCCAGTGCCTTGCTGGCGAGGCTCATCCTCGTCTTCGCTCGGTGTGTCCTCCCCCTTGTGTTTGGCGTTTAGCTTGCCAGCCTGCTTGAAGACCCAGCATTCTTTGTGGGTATGATTTGCAGGTTTATCGGGGGTGCCGTGGATCTGACATAGTTTGTCTAGAATCTTGTTTAGGCTGGTCGGTCCATCTCTGTTGCCTTTAAAGGGCTTTTTCCGTTGACCCGGTCGAGAGCCCCTGAATCCGGCGTTTACCGCCGTGTTCTCTGGGTTGTCTTCTTTGTTCCGGCGCTTTTTTACTGCGTTGTGGTTTTCCATTGCCATCCCTGACTTCGAATGTGCTTGGGTCGCTGGTGCTGCTTCGGGCTAACCAGCTGTCCTTGCCCGCGCAAAAGCGGGTCATAAGGCTTGTTAGGGCTGCCATTGTTCTTGGTTTTTCTTGGCCGAGGTGTCTGGCAAGCCATTCGTCTCGGACGCTGTGCTTGAAAGATGCTAAGGCTTCGGCGTCCGGACAGTCGACAATTTGGTCCTTCTTAGTGAGAAACCTGTTCCAAAGCTTTCGGGCTGACTCTCTGGGCTGTTGAATTATATGACTTAAATCGTTTGCGTCCGGAGGTCGGACATAAGTTCCTTGAAAATTAGTCCGAAAAGCATCCTCGAGCTCCTCCCAACTTCCGATGGAGTTTTCAAGGAGGCTTTTTAGCCAGTGCCGAGCTGGTCCTTTGAGCTTGAGGGGCAAGTATTTGATGCAATGGAGATCGTCTCCACGAGCCATATGAATATGGAGGATGAAGTCCTCAATCCAGACCCCCGGGTCTATTGTCCCGTCGTACGCCTCTATGTTCACTGGTTTGAATCCTTCTGGAAATTCATGGTCTAATACCTCGTCGGTGAAACATAGGGGGTGCGCGGCACCCCTGTATTTAGCTGCACCATGGCGTTCGGACGGTTGTGATATTTGGTTTTGGTTGATTGCTGGAGGGTGTTTCCTTGATCCATAGATGGATCTGGTTGCGTCGGTCCTTTGATGCAAGTCCTCGCGTGGGTCATGTACTGACTTATGTGCGGCCTCGTTGGCCGCTCTATCACGGCTACGAGGTCATCGATCCGACCGGTCGGCGGTTTTATTTTTTGGCTGTGGGGGCTCTAAGGCCTCATCGTCGAATTCAGGTAGCAGCTTTCGCTTTGGGTAGCTCTTTGTGTGGCGACTGCCACCATACTTTTCGCCGTGACGAGCACCTTGTTCCATCTACTGTTGAGTGTGTTTTGTGCGGCCTTGAGCCTTTGCTTCTGCTTCTTAAGACTCCTCGCAGTGGCGATAAGGCTTCTATGGAGGTTCTCTTGCTCCAGCTGCCTTTCCGGGATGATGTGTTCATCGTCATCCGGACTGTTCACTTCTCCGGAGACGGGTTTATTAGCTTGACGCTCGGCGTCGCCGTGTTCGGTCAGCAGCTCCGTACTTTGCTCGTCGTCCGTTGGCTCACCCTGCTCTATCGCTGGGTCTATTAGGTCGTCGTTTCCTCCGGAGTCGATCGTGGTATTGTTTTTTCTTGCGCTGTTATCGTTGTTTTTGCCGAGGCGGGATTTGGAGCGACGCCTACAGCGCCTCTTTGATTGCTTCTCGAGGGAGCTATCTTACACTGCATCTTTCCGTTCCTCGTCATCATTTTCTTTGGGTGTATCCACCATGTATATGTCATGTGATGAAGTGACGGTCCAGCACCCTGTTAGCGGTGGTTCCTGTTCGTCTCCTGCATCGTTGTCCATACCATCGATGTCTTCGGATTCGAAGTCGAGCATGTCGGTTAAATCATCGATAGTGGCTACTAAGTGGGTGGTGGGTGGGGGTGAATTTCTTTGTCATACGCATCCCATTCTAGCCGAACATACTTCGGCCAAGGTTCTCCTGACAGGGAGGGAGACCTTAATGAGTTTAGTACATCGCCGAAGGGCGAGTGCTGAAAGATATCTGTGGAGGTGAACTCCATGATCGGCACCCGATCGGATTCGATAGGCATGGGCGCAGGCGGTTCGGAGTCCGTGGCCGGAGACGAGTCCAGCAGTTCGCCGTCACGGTTCTCGTGAGGGGTAAGGTCAGTATTCGGCTCTATCGCCACTGAGGGTGCAGCCTCCAAGGCGGGGTCTATCTGCCGTCCTCGGATGGCGTAGTCCGTTCCGGATTGAAGGCCGGAATGGTTGCTGGCGTGATTTCCCAAACACTATCCGACGGCAGAGCTACATCATGCTCGTCGTGATCGTGCGACACACCTGGCATGGGCTCGAATCCGTCGAAGATTAAGTCTCCGCGGACATCGGCAGTGTAATTCAAGTTTCCAAACCTGACCTGGTGGCCAGGGGCGTAGCTCTCGATCTACTCCAGATGGCCAAGCGAGTTGGCCCGCAGTGCGAAGCCGCCGAATACGAAGATCTGTCCGGGGAGGAAAACCTCACCCTGGACCGCATCGTTATCGATGATCGGAGGAGCCATTCAGCTTTACGCGACGGCACAATGGAACTCTCAATGAAAGCACCAATGTCGGTGTCAAAACCGGCGGATCTCGGGTAGGGGGTCCCGAACTGTGCGTCTAAGGCGGATGGTAACAGGAGGCAGGGGATATGAAGTTTACCCGGGTTTGGGACCTCTCGATGGAGGTAATACCCTACTTCCTGCTTGATTGATCTTGATGATATGAGTAGTACAAGAGTTGATCTACCACGAGATCATAGAGGCTAAACCCTAGAAGCTAACCTATGGTATGATTGTTGTTGGTCCTACGGACTAAACCCTCCGGTTTATATAGACCCGGAGGGGCTAGGGTTACAGTAGTCGGTTACAATGGGAGGAGATGTACATATCCGTATCGCCAAGCTTGCCTTCCACGCCAAGGAGAGTCCCATCCGGACACGAGATGAAGTATTCAATCTTGTATATTCATAGTCCAACAGTCCGGCCAAAGGATATAGTCCGGCTGTCCGGATACCCCCTAATCTAGGACTCCCTCACCGGGCGATAAGCTCGCGCACTGTACACCTTTCCACCTCCTGTGTGCCACTGTGGCAACCCCTTT
Organism: Aegilops longissima; assembly: GCA_021605205.1. Lineage (NCBI taxonomy): Eukaryota > Viridiplantae > Streptophyta > Magnoliopsida > Poales > Poaceae > Aegilops > Aegilops longissima. The sequence continues at coordinate 528,716,182 of CM038676.1, forward strand.
TTCCTATAAAAGGAGGCCCGAGGCGACCAAGAGAAGGATTCGGCTCTTTGGAACTACGCAGCCACCATAGCTAGTTCGAGAGCTCAAGAACACTCCATACATCCACCAAAGCAGGACTAGGGTATTACGCATCTCTGCGGCCCGAATCTGGGTAAACGACCCGTGTGCTTCCTGTCAGACCTGCTCTTTGCACAACCTCGTGCCCACCGACCGCAGAAGGGATCCCAGTGACCCCATAGGTGTCGTTCCCACTGACACGAATGCCAAATAAAATAAATGTGACACCCCAAAAATTTAACCATGTTTTGTTTATTAAAATTTTGCCAGGAAATTAAATTTTTATTTTTCTGGATTTATTCTTGATCTCAGACCCTCTCTTTTCCTTTAAGTTGTGGAGTTTTCACCCCAAGTAAAAACTTTCCAATTATTATTTGACTTGTTTACCCTCTCAAATAAAACAATTCTTTTATCAGTGGGATTATTTATATAATTATTTTTTCCTGAGCTTTATCTCTCTAAAATGGTTTTTCATAAGTTTAGGGTCCCATTTGCACTGCAACCCTTTTATAAATTCATTTAAAAATCCCACCAAAATTTGGGGATGACATATGATGTCCCTAAATCACTTTTATGCAAAAATATTCCTTAGTCATTTGGAGATTTTGAGTTTTTCCACAAGTTTTTAAATCTGGTCCAGTTGCACTTTTGCACTACACCCTATTTAAATATTTCTTTAAAACTTCCACCAAAATTAGGGGATGTCAGTAGGAGTACATTATTCAACTTTGTGCAAAAACCCATTGATGTTCTTTGAAATATTTGAGCAAATCATCCTCATCTTCATTCTGGTTCAACTTGGTGATTTGTACTGCAACCATAATTTTGCTTGCTCTTTTTCCCTTGATTCTTTCTCTTGCTTTTAGACCACCCTACCTAGCCCTTAAGTCCAGGAGAGTGGACCCATTGGAGGATTTTTAGTGCAAGCAATGATGCCATTTACCTTCTGTCCAGAACAGAAGATTTGCAAAACTTGCACTAGCAAGTTTCTGGTTTTGCCCAAATGACCTTGCCATCATCACCTACACCTAGAGAGAGACTGATCTGGAGATTTTGGCCACTCCAAGAGTTGCCTAGCAGCCCATGGCATTTGGTCAAACACTTGGTGTGCATAGCCAGATTTGGCATGATTTTTAGTTTGCAATATGAACTCGATCCACTGACCCAGCAACCTTGTCCACTAAGCTCCTAGCTACTCCTAACCTAGGTCTGCTAATTGCCAGCCTCACCCAAGCCCTGTGGCATGCATTGGCATTTCGTCGAGAAGCTAGCGTGCGTGCTCTGGGCGCGCCCAGAGCGCACGTTTTGCACGCGCGTGCACTGAGACGCCGCGTCGCGCTGCCCGCCCACCCCGCGCCCGTTCTGGCCCTTGGCCAACCGCAGCCAGCGCGCCCCGTCTCCTCCTGCACCGCAGAGCCACCCCGACCATCCCTGGCACCCCACAGTGCCACCGTCAGGTCGGCCGTGGTGGCTAGCTGACGGCCGCAGCAGGCCCCGGCCGTGGCAGCACCGCCCAAGCAATACACGCGCGCCAGCTCGCCCCTTGAGCAGTATGGAGCTCGCCGGAATGCGCCGGCCAGCTCCACGTTGCCCTGTCCACTACAGAAAGGCGGTTCACCGGCGACCTTATCCACGGCCGCGGAACCGACCTCGGTCGCCTATAAAGAGGCGCCCCGAACTCGTCCAGGCCCTCAGGCAACCTCAAGCTATCCCCCTAGAGCTACCATGGCTGGCAATCGAAGAGAAGAAGGTCGTCTTCCCCATCTTCGGTCGGCTCGGCCGCCGCCATGTCCCAGTCCATTTCATCGCGAATAGAGCTTCTCCAGTCCATCCAGCGCCACCAACCTTCTCCCCTCGACCTTGCGGAGCTGCCCAGAATCTCAAACGCGATCAAAAAACCACCATAGCTCAGACCCCCAAACCCACCCGAAGCTACCGTCCGCCGCGGAGCTCGCCGCCGGAGACTCCCTCCATCCCCGCCACCCCCTCAACCACCAGGAGTACCACCCTGGCCTAGCGGATCCATCCCCGCCCTCGGAGCCCCGCGAGGAGCCGCCGTTCATCGATGGCGATCGCCGGAGTCCCGCCATCGCTCGGGCAGAGGAGAAGGGAGGGAGAGGCGACTCGTCAAACCTGACCAGTGGGCCCCCTGGACCCACTGTCAGTGACCCAGCGCCGGTCCACGCAGGCGTAAGTGGAGACGTAAAACAAGAGTACGCCTTCGACGTGTTTAGTTTTCGAAACATTTTTCCTTTTTCTGTTTTATTTTAAAAACAGAATTTGACCAAAACTTTGACTGGCTATAACTTTTTAAATATAACTCCAAATGAGTTGATTATTTTTCCTACCTCTCTCAAATATTGTCTAGTTTATTTTCAGATTTATTTGAAAAATATTCAGACAACTTTTTTGTACTATTTTGAAACTATGTGTTAATTTGAATATTTTCAAAATAGGATTTTTGGAGAAGAAGAAAACTTTCAAAAGTTTTAGGATGCACCCTGCCTCTACACAACTTGAAGGCAAGCATTCTGAACCCTGGCATAATATTATCGTGTGTTGTTTGATACGGTTACAACACCCCTCGTTTCGGAGTTTCGTTATTTATGTGGTGATACGGTTATTTGCATGAATGCATATTGGAGACTTCCTTGCTGTTGGAAGTGGATATACTTGTGATGGTAATCGTCCTCGTATGCCTTGCATGCATGCTGGAAAGAAATCCGAGAAAGCCTCTGCCTTGGGTAGGCATGAGCTTGTCTCCGGTCTTCGTCGGGATGGTTATGTCCAGTATGGCATAGTAAGGTATAATGAGTGGTGATTCTGTTGGTTGAAATATTTTTGTTATACATATCATGCAGGGAATTTTAAACCTCCTGAGTTGACCGTAGATCGAGTCTTGTTCCAGTAACCCCCATGCTTGTTTCGTACTACCACTTGTCCCTGCCGCAGGTAGGGTACGGTTCAGTAAGTTGTCAACCCCTTCCTAGCACACACCATACAGAGAGGCCATGGTGGAAGATACCGGATACATCCGGTAGGCACGCCACCTGGTCCAGGGGCATGGGTGTTTCCGGTTGGGACCGAGAGGGGGCACCCCTTAGAGCGCGCGATATAAATTTGATCACATGCTACGCGAGGTTGTAGCATCCCCACTTAGAGTTTTGCTTAACAAGTGTCGTGGGTGATTCCAGACACCGGTAAGTTAAGCTGGTGTGTGCGTTCATGTGTGTTCTCAATTAAAAGACCGTGAATGGAATTAGTTCCGATGGACTAAAGGAATCCGTTACTCATGGGTAAAGAGTACACCCTCTGCGGAGGTTAAATCTATTCGAATAGCCGTGTCCATGGTTAAGGACTATAGTCTGGGATGGGTCAAGTGTCGGTCTTAGTGTTGGTCTTCGAAGGAGAAACTGTTAAACCAGAACTTGGATCATGACTTGTGACTTGTGCTGATTATGATTATTATTATTATGGACTAACCCATTATATTATTTGAAATTATTGAGTATCCCTGGGACGGTTCTACCTCCTGGATACCCACTGTGATTATTTCCTTATAAGCCCTTTATGTGGTGTCGCTCAGACGCCCAACTGTGGCATGTTTGTTATTTATTTACTTTATAAGCCCTTTATGTGGTGTCGCTCAGACACCCGACTGTGGCATGCTGTTATTTATTTACTTTATGAGCCCTTTATGCGGTGTCGTCAGACGCCTGACTGAGGCATGCTCGTTATTTACTATCCTTTCGAGCGTCGCTTCAGACACCCGATCGGTGCATTTTATCACTACTCTGTTATTGCATATTCATGTTGTATATAAATAACCTGCTTGCATGCAGCAGGGATTTTATTTTATGACTGACATTGTGATCATAGAATATTTCAGAGCATGATTATCGTTTGTTATATTATACCGTGTTCATAATGTTTATGTAGTACATTCAAAGTACTCACCGGCTTGTCCTCGCTATTGTCTTGGCCAGATTTCTTGCATGGAGAGGAGCGACGTGATGATAGCCCCGAACCTAAGCAATGGTGATAGCAGCCTCGCGAAGATAGGAGTTAACCTGGTCAGCTGTTCCTGTGGGAAATGGAGTCCCATAGACGCTGATGATCCACAAAGTGCTTCCGCCATCAACCACTAGAAACCATTTGTTGTACTCATAGGCCAGAATGGTCTTGTACTACATATTTTGCATTTTGTTGGAATTTCTGTATCAAGTTGGTGCCTCATCAGCTAACAGTAATCCTGGGGCTGATGAGCACAAGGGCCAGTTTCTGGAAAATAATATCCCGGAAATCAGGGCCTGACAATAAATAAGAATAAAACGCAGCAAGGTATTTTTGTATTTTTGGTTTAATAGATCTAAAAATAAAATAAAATGAAAAGTAGATCACAAAGGCAAACAATATGAGAAAGAGACCCGGGGGCCGTAGGTTTCACTAGTGGCTTCTCTCGAGAAAGATAGCAAATGGTAGGTAAACAAATTACTGTTGGGCAATTGATAGAACTTCAAATAATCATGACGATATCTAGGCAATGATCATTATATAGGCATCACCAAGATTAGTAGACCGACTCTTGCCTGCATCTACTACTACTACTCCACGCATCGACCGCTATCCAGCATGCATCTAGTGTATTAAGTTCATGGAGAAACGGAGTAATGCAATAAGAACGATGACATGATGTAGACAAGATCTATCTATGTAGAGATAGACCCCATCGTTTTATCCTTAGTAGCAACGATACATACGTGTCGGTTCCCCTTATGACACTGGGATCAAGCACCGTAAGATCGAACCCACTACAAAGCACCTCTTTCCATTGCAAGATAAATAGATCAAGTTGGCCAAACAATACCCAAATAGCGGAGAAGAAATACGAGGCTATAAGCAATCACGCATAAAATAGATCAAAGAAACTCAAAAACTTTCATGGATATAAAAAGATAGATCTGATCATAACCTCAAAGTTCATCCGATCCCAACAAACACACCGCAAAAAGAGCTACATCATATGGATCTCCAAGAGACCATTGTATTGAGAATTCAGCGAGAGAGAGGAAGCCATCTAGCTACTAACTACAGACCCGAAGGTCTACAAAGAACTACTCACGCATCATTGGAGAGGCACCAGTGGAGGTGGTGAACCCCATCAGTGATGGTGTCTAGATTGGATCTGGTGGTTCTGGACTTTGCGGCTGTTGGAATTGATTTCCGTCAACTCCCCTAGGGTTTCTGGAATATTGGGGTATTTATAGAGCAAAGAGGCTGTCCGGGGGGCACCCGAGGTGGGCACAACCCACCAGGGCGCGCCTGGGCCTCCTGGCGCACCCTGGTGGGTTGTGCTCTCCTTGGAGCACCCCCCCCCCCCCCAGGCGCAGCCTTGGCCCATTAGGTGTCTTCTGGTCCAAAAAAATCTTCGTAAAATTTCGTTTCATTTGGACTCCATTTGGTATTGATTTCGTGCGATGTAAAAAAACATGCAGAAAACAGGAACTGGCACTTGGCACTATGTCAATAGGTTAGTACCAAAAAATGATATAAAATGACTATAAAATGATTATAAAACATCCAAGATTGATAATATAACAGCATGGAACAATAAAAAATTATAGGTACGTTGGAGACGAATCAGCGCGCCCTGGTGTCTTGTGCCCTCCTCGGTTGCCTTCCGGGTTGTTTCTTATTTTCCTAATTTTTGTAATATTCCAAAACTGACAAAAAATATTTTTGTAGATTTTTCGGATTCCGTTTACTTACCGTATCACATACCTCCTCTTTTTCAGGGCCCTGGAGGGTTCCGGAAGGTTTCTTTTATGTGTTCCTCCGGTGTCATGGTTTGGATAATATTGCTTTCAACATTAATAGGCGTACCTGAGATATAGTGTTTAATTCTTTGCCCATTGACTAACTTCGGGTTAGTACCTTCGGCATTATTAATCTTGATAGCTCCAGAGCGATAAACCTCTTCGATAATATATGTTCCTTCCCATTTGGAAAGAAGATTTCCTGCAAAGAATCTAAAATGAGAGTTGTAGAAAAGAACATATTCCCCAACTTTAAATTCCGCTTTTGTATTCTTTTGTCATGCCATCTTTTAACCTTTTCTTTAAATAATTTGGCATTTTCATAAGCTTGGGTTCTCCATTCATCTAATGAGCTAATATCAAATAACCTCTTTTCATCGGCAAGTTTGAAATCATAGTTAAGTTCTTTAATTCCCCAATAACCTTTATGTTCTAACTCATCAAGAGGCAAATGACAAGCTTTTCCATAAATCATTTTATATGGAGACATACCCATAAGATTTTTATATGTTGTTCTATAGGCTCAAAGTGCATCATCCAATTTCTTAGACCAGTTCTTTCGTGACCTATTAATAGTTTTTTCTAATATTAGTTTTATTTCTCTATTGCTAAGTTCAACTTGACCACTAGATTGAGGATGATGCAATTCTATGGTTAACATCATATTTAGCAAGCATTTTATGGAAAGCGCCATGAATAAAGTGTGAACCACCATCAGTCATTAAATATCTAGGGACGCCAAACCTTGGGAAAATAACTTCTTTAAGAATAATGGAACTATTATGATCAGCACTACTAGTTGGAATAGCTTCTACCCACTTAGTAACATAGTCAACAGCAACCAAAATATGAGTATACCCATTGGAAGAAGGAAAAGATCCCATATAATCAAAACCGCAAACATCACATGGTTCAATAACAAGTGAATAATTCATAAGCATTTCTTGACGCTTACCGATATTACTAATTCTTTGACATTCATCACAAGATTAACCAAACTTACGGGCATCATTGAAGACAATAGGCCAGTAAAAACCAGATTGCAATACCTTGTAAGCAGTTCTATCTCCCGCATGATGTCCTCCATAAGCTTCAGATTGACATTTTCGTAGAATTTGTTCATGTTCATGCTTAGGTATACAACGTCTAATAATACCATCTACTCCTTCTTTATAAAGGTGTGGGTCATCCCAAAAGTAATGTCTTAAATTATAGAAGAATTTTTTTTCTTTTGTTGGTATGTAAAACTAGGTGTTATGTATTTAGCAACAATATAATTAGCATAGTTAGCATACCAAGGAGTATTACGAGAAATATTTATTGCAGCTATTTGTTCATCAGGAAAGCTGTCATCTATAGGTAGTGGGTCATCAAGAATATTCTCTAACCTAGACAAGTTATCAGCTACGGGGTTCTCAGCTTCCTTTCTATCACTAATATTGTCGACGTTATAGGAGCGGGGGTCCCCAGACTTGCCTGCCTGCGGCCCATGGCGTGGCTGTGTTGCAGGCCTGTACGGCCCATCTTCATCAACAAGGCACTCAAGACCCTTGCGAGGGGCCCAGCCTCGTGAGGCGGACGATGCAAGACCTCCTCAGGAGCGGCCTCACCTGGCTGCCTCGCGAGGAGCAGAGAGATCAAGGCAAGGCAAACCTCGCGAGGTCCTCGTGACGTGAGCCACAACGACTCAGACCAGGCGGGCGCCAGCGCACGCAGCGTCCTTGTTTCCTCTTTGGTGCTAAGGAGGCAAGCGCAGGCGCAGAGTACCGAGGCATCAAGCAAAGGTTTCCATATCAGTGCAAACGAGACCAAGACTAGCAGGACGGCAAGATGGAGGTCACCATGGAGCCCAAGACGGCGTCACCACCAGAGCCTTTTGCAGGCGAAGACCGCTTTTGTCAGGATAAGCTGTACTAGCTGTCCCCCTTCAAATTGGCCGTTGTTGGCTCCCTTCCCGCTCAATATTTGGGAAGAGGACCAGGGCCTCTATAAATAGCACCTAGCCACCACAGTAGAGGGCATATGATCGAGAGCCAATCCTTAGCCACACATCAAGCACAAGAACACCTCACCCTCAGGAGGTTGTTCTTCCCCTTGTACTGTTCATCATCAGCCCAAGAGGCAATCCACCACCACCACACTGGAGTAGGGTATTACACCACAACGGTGGCCCGAACCAGTATAAATCTTGTGTCTTTGTGTTGTGAGTTCGTCCGCGAGATCTTAGTGAGCTAGGGTGTGGATCGGTAGGTAGGAAATCTTCGCGCTCACCCCAGTGTTCGAACCTTGAGGGTTTTGTCGGAACCCGTGATCCGACATTTGGTGCGCCAGGTAGGGGTGCGCCGGAGCTTCCTTTCCATCATCTAGCGTCAAGTTGCTCCGTCGCCTCCATGGCGGACGCTCGTTGTGCTCGTGCTGAGCGCTGGGCTGCCCTAGCCACCCGCGCCGCTCAGACGGCGCCCGTCGGTGGAACCATATCTAGCTGCACATTTGTACGAGTGTGTCCATTTATATGTCATTTATTTATACTAACAGTTTTTGTTCTCTCACATATGCAGATTGAGAACTATAATCAACCATATATCAGTGCTTTATATGAGTGTAATGCTAGGAAAGACCTTAATATGATTTTGAGGCTGACTGCTTTAGTTCTCCTTATGATGATGTTAATAAAAGGAAGCTTGCATCTGAATCTGGGCCGTCGGATTAGCCGTCCAAAATGATCCTGGCTGACGGATCTTCATTTGGAGTGATCCTGGCCGTCGGATCATAAGAAACATTGCTACAATGAATTGTCCACATGCTTGGTACACCTACGGTATTGCTTTGGCTCTCCATGACACGCGGGACCCGGTTGTGGTGGGTCGTACCCGTCAGTGCCAAGTCATTTCCATGAAATTTTGTTACATTAGATTAATCATATCTATTGCATTTAACAGTGAACATTCTAAATATGGCGACATCCAGTGCTCATAATACTCTTGTGAAAACTATAATATATATTCAATTTCATGAGAATGACTGAATAGTCCATATAAATTGATGAGGGAATTCATATAGTAGCAGTCTTTGTACTCTGTAGCAACAAATTCTTTCGTTGTATTTGGTCGATGATGTTCAAGCCTAATCCTTATGATGTTTCTGCTTGGCCTTAACTTTTGGCAGTTTCTAACAACTGGTAGTAGTATGTTAGTCGATTCTGTGTGCCAACTTATTGTTTGTGCAAATCCTTTTTGTTATTGAGCTCCTGTCTACTGATGTAGCTGATGCAAGGATTTTGTTTTTTGCAGGAAGGTTATCATCAGGGCGAGGAACCTGAGGAACGGTGTGTAGTTCGTCCCGGCCAAGGCCTTCAAGGCCTACAAGCTTTACTACACCAACGGGGTAACTCAACTAGAAGCATATGTATTTGCTAGGAGAGATTAGTATAGGGTAGCCCTTTAAAGGTCGGGATTTAGAAGATACTCCGCATGATGTAGTATTCTGATGCAAGTAACATAATTATAGAACTGCAGAAGGGCCGACTTGATGATTGCTTACTTGAATTTCATTTTCTTCGATTTTCTTTGTTTGCAATCCATACTTAATCTTCAAAAAGGAGACTAATAGGTTTAGACAATTCTATGTCTAATTGGCAGGTTAGTAGACTGATATGCATCTTTGTTTGTATAGGCATCCCATGTGTTCATAATATTTCATTAATTTTTTCATCAACAATTTAAAAGCGTTGTCCTAGGTGATCTGGATAACATGTAATTTTAATGATTGCATGTGTAATTAACTACATATATTATTTGAGGAAGAATTCAATCCATATATGCTTTTTCGTATATTTTTAAAATTCTCAGCAGCATGAAAGTGATACATTTCAGTTCTATTGCTGGTTATGGGGATAGCAGTTCCAAAGTTTTGTATTCTTACTATGGTTTTGTAATTGCTCATCCATGTACTTCAGTCAGTATTGAAGGGCACGCCTAATTTGTTGTTGGTTTCTTTGTGGTGTGTCAATTATGCCTTGATGTGTTGCATGACCATCATGGATCATGTCGATGTCACAAGCCTGTATGGGCCTAGCCACAATGGCGTGCTGACCAGATGGCCTGCAGGTTTTTGGTAATTTTCTCCTTAGCAATCCTGGTTCGATTGGTACAACTAAAGCAAAGAGGCACCAGCTAATTTTAGTTCTTGATTTTTATAGGACTTTGGATCACCAATCATATAATTGCATAGGATTTGGTAAAGCCATTGCATAGATTGTATTCTCATTGTCCATGAAACACACACTTTGAATTGTTTGGCTAACAAAGTATCTCCATCAGCATATCCGTCATCGCAAGACGTGGGCGAGCCAGAAGACAAGGTGTATATATCATTTATATTAGACTACTGTTGACTTTTGATACTTCATGCGAGGTTTTTTGTGACATGCACAAAATAATGAGGTAATAGTATGCAGATCAAAGCTATAGTTGCTAAATCTGGTTATCCTAATTTGATTGTTGAATGTCAGCTAATGTAGCTACCATGCATGCTTTCTTGCTTTAGCATCGTTGATCAATTGTTACACTTGATTTCATGTGTCGAAAGCAATTGGAAGTTTGAAACATATACCTTGATCTCAATAGTTGTGTTGTGTGGTTCCTTGTTGTTGGCCTATTCTGATCATTATTTCCTTTCAAAGCAGCCAATTTTAGTTTATTGGAAGTAGATTAATGTCGTGGTTGGTTTTAGCCATCCTTTTTGAAACTAGATTTCATTTTAAGCCCTACTTTATATTATTTAGCGTTGCTTCCATTTATGTTGGTGAGATTATGTAGATCAGTCACTACTAGAATCAGGATCTTTGCCATCTGCCAGTTCTTCGCCGTCAGCTAGCAGACGACAAAGGAGGTATTTGCCATCAGCATACAGGAAGCAGATAGCAAAGAAAGAGCGGACGGCAAAGATGGTGTTTGCCGTAGCCAGTTCTTCGCTGTCCTCTAGCGAACGGCAAAGAGGGAGGGTGGCATACCAGCAAGGGCCTCCTAATGGCCACTTTCTTTGCCGTCAGCTAGCGGACGGCAAAGAATCTTTGTCGTCGGGTAGCGGACGGCAAAGAGAGTGGCCAACTAACGTCCGTTAGCTAGGCTCTTTGTCGTCCGCTAGCAGACAGCAAAGAGCTGTGACCTAAACTAAAAAGCCGCCAGCCCCACGTCCCTCTCTCTCTCCCCTCGCTCTCCCTCCCTCATCACACCCGCGCCACTGCCCCGTGCCTGAGCCGCCCCCGCCGCCCCGCTCCGCCACGCCGCCTGCCCAGCCAACCCACCGCCCCTCTGCCCGCCGCCCGCCCGCCTCCACGAGCCGCCCTAACGCCCGCCCCGCCACCTCGAGGCGCCTCGGCCGACCAGCGCCCGCCCGCCGCCCTACCCGGCCCCCTCCTCCATCCGCACCCCTGCCACGCCTAAAGGTGAGACATCCTCTTTTTCTTTTTTTCTGGTTTTTTAGATTTAGTTTAATTTAGGCTTGGTTTAGTTTAGGTTTTGTTTCTATTTTTTAGGTTTAGATTTAGTTTAGTTTAGGTTAAGTTTATTAGGTTTAGTTTAGGTTAAGAAGAAAGATGAAATATGGAAAAAAAAGAAGAGGAAGAAGAAGAAAAGGAGGAAGAAGAAGAGGAGGAGGAGGAGGAGGAGGAGGAGGAAGAAGAAGATTAGGGGTGCATCACTGACGAAATCGGGTTGAGCGGGTTAGGGGGTTCCTCGGTGTCAATGGAACCCTAAATAGCAAGTATCGTCGGTGCGAGATACATGTGGCCGTCGGTGTCGAACACTACATCCACGTCCCACAAATGACGCCGGCATCCGGCGTCCCACATCAATAGTTCTCCGCGTCGATGGCGGTCGAACACCATTGCAAATTTGTCTGGCAGCCTGTGCGATGACGATTAAAGGCAGCAAACCGAGGCAAGATTGGGGGGGCGTGCAAAATCGTTGGTGCTACGGCACTGAGAGGATGCAGAAGACGCTACGAGCAAAATGTAAAAATAAACGTAGAATTGAAGCATCGATGGCTGAGGCATTCATTACTGAGGAGGCGACAAACTTCGTGACAGCACACTACGAAGCTAAAAACCATCATTTGCATAATCCGAAGCCTCGGTACAATGCTGACGACCCTAAAAAGGGTGGATCCAACCTCAGCCTATTCAAAGGGGATCTCGCACCAGCCGGTGCTTCTAATTCCTTAATGTTGGATTTCAAAGAATGGCAGATCATTTCGTTGTATATCTTCACCAACCTAATAGAAGTGCGGCCGTACATCGAGTAAGTTCTCGGTACATTGTTTTCCAACTTCTAATTCCTTTGAACTGCTCTTATTCCCGGATAAATTTGATACAGTCGATACGTCGCCAAATTCTTGTATGGAGCGGTGATCCAAAAGGATTCCGTCGAAGAGTATGAGCTTCTGGCAAAGCATGGGGGCGGCTATCCGGTTTCATCTCTTGGTTCAAACAAATGGTAATTTACATTATACCATTTCATTTCTTCGTCTAATTTGTGGCTAATGCAACAATCCTTTTCGTATTAAACTTGTAGGCTAATTCAGAGTTAATGGACGCCAAACTGAGACAAGTCACTAATGGTTTTGACTTTAAGGTCCATTCATTTGACAAATATGACATCAACGGGTATCGCTTTCGTACCTATGGCAAAGAGCTATCTATGGCCAACCGAAAGTCTACAAATTGTTGTGTCTTTGCTGTCGGCGAAGGAGATACCGAGTATTATGGAAGAGTTGAAGCAATTTATGAACTTCAATTCTATGGTGCAAACCCACCAAATGTCGTAGTATTCAAATGTTATTGGTTCCAGCCGAAGGAGACAAGAAGGACTCATGAACACTTAGGGCTACTGGAAATCAAACAAAGCACCCATTTGGATGTTCCCGGTGTCTATATTATGGCTCAACAGGCAACCCGAGTTTTCTATCTACCGTGGGTCTGTCAAAGTGATCCAAATCTCAATGGTTGGGATGTCGTTTATGAAGTGCCGCCACGTGTTAGACCACCTCCCCCCAAATGAAGAGGATTAGGAACCTCACATTAACCCAGACACATATGAAGGAGAATTCTTCCAAGAAACACGTCTTTCCACAAAACGTTTCAAGAACCGCTCTACTTCACCCCAGAACATTGAAATAGACAGCGACAGTAAACCCGACTTCACCCCTCAGCCGGAACAAGAAGAGCCTGAACTAGAAGAGGTTACTGATGCGGATGACCTATCAATGCTTGACCGATTACGTAAAGGTGGCCTTCCACATGATGATGCATTTATTAATGATGATGATGAGCATGTCATTACCGATAGTGATGATGATGATGCATTTATTGATCCCGGAGCATTTATTGAACCCGACGATCCAGATTATTATTAGGTATTCAATTTTTATGATGTACTTTATTTATATAGTTACTTGTATGATTGTATGATTTATATAGTTGGTATGTATAATTTTCTTACCTTGTATGATTGTTTCTTATACATAGTGCCATGGTCTTGATGTCCGTCCCCATCGGCCCTCGCCCGCTTTATGATTCGAATGTGGTAAATTCTCTTTAATAACTATTTGTTGCATTTCGCATTTATGACAATTATGGCCATCAAGTTGACATAGACATATTTTAACCTAGGAGGTATGTGAACCGGAATTTGAAACCGACCCTCTTGTCGAGAAGTTAAATTTAGTTGAAAAACAAAATGAGTATTTGAAAGAAAGAATTAAAAGAATTGAAGAAGAGAAGATGACATTAGAGTTGTATGTTGCCGATGTCGTCGATGATCACAAGATGAATATGAATGCAATGTGCTTGAAGATGGATGCAATGCACCTGAAGCTTAAAAGATTAGAAAATATGCCATTGATAATGAGGCTTGGTATCATTATGTTGTTGGGTCAATTGTTACCTTAGTTGTGATCTTCATCACATTTGTTGTGATGAGGGTAAGTTTTCTCTAGTGTTTTGCTTTACAAATGGATACTTAGCTTATTTTCCTCCTAAATGGCATAATTACCTAAGTTAGATAAAAATGAGCTATACTTAGCTTCTTCAGTTCATTTATGACATACTTAGCATACTTAGGTCAAAAATGGCATGATAATCTTTGTTACCTCCAAAATGATATAGACTTAGCCTATTTTCCTCGAAAATGACATAATAACCTTACTAAGCTCCAAAATGACCTATTTAGCTAGATTAGCTCTAAAATGACCTACACTTAGCTTTTTTACCTAGCTTAGCAATAAAATGGCATTTTTACCTACCTTAGTTAGAAGAAGAAGAAGATAAAGAAGAGGAGAGGAGAAAAAGAAAGAGAATAAAAAAATCTTCTTCTTCTTCTTCTTCTTCTTCTAACTAGTCTTCTTCTTCTTCTAACTAGTCTTCTTCTTCTTCTAACTTTCTTATTTCCCAATTTGCAGATTTGCTTTAGATGAGGAAGCTTGCGTTGATGGAGTCTACTCTTCACTTTATGCTTCCTTCTTGTTTTGATTTTGTAGGATGAACAATGTGAAACTTGCTACCTATATATGTATGTATGGATGAAACCGTTGTATGCTTGTTGTTGGATATGTTGGCTAGCTATATATGTTGCATATGGACTTCTGATTTGCTATGTACATGTGTTGGATGATCATATCCATATGGCATGGATATGATTTGGTATGTATATGTGTTGGTATGCTTGTCGAAAGCATTTTCATATATGTGTGTGTTTGTGTATCTGTGAAATTGAATGAATTTATGAAAAAAACAGGGGCTATACAGGCTCCTTGCCATCTGCTGGCGGACGGCAAAGAGCTTTCCATCAGCCAGCAGACGGCAAATATGCCATGTGTCAGCTACCTCTGCATCCTAGGGCAATAGGCTGGCTATTTGGATGCTTTGCCGTCTGCTGGCAGACGGCAAAGACCATTGCATCTTCGCCGTCAACTAGCGGACGGAAAAAATCAAATAGGCCAGCCCCCCGGGTGCTGCCACGTGGATCGCTATGCCGTCCGCTGGCAGACGGCAAATATGCAAAGGTCTTTGCTGTCCGTCGGCAGACGGCAAACATTCAAAGGTCTTTGCCGTCTGCCAGCAGACGGAAAAGCACGCCATTAACCCAATAACAGCATGTAGCTGACACGTCTGCCGTCCAGGTCCTTTGCCATCTGCTGGTGGACGGCAAAGACCATTTCAACTTTGTTGTTCGCCAGTAGATGGCAAAGATGCCTTTGCCGTAGCTCATTCAGCCGGACCTACTGTCGTCCGCTAGCGGACGACAAAGGCCTTTGCCGTCTGCCAGGCATGCCTTTGCCGTCCTCCATGGCAGACGGCAAAGTTCATGATTCCTGTAGTGAGCGGGGAAATCAATTTCTACTTCTTGATGGAATTTTGTTCATCCAGTAGTTAAGAAGCAAACAAATGGATTTACGCAGCAGTTTGACGGAGTTTCCACTTCTCTTTTTGTGTGTGATTCTTTTTATAATGGCTGGATTGGTCATGTTATGTGCATACTGTTGGAGAACCTATTAATTAAGTTTAAATAATCCCTAAGAATAAGATAATAGAGATAACGATCAAATGGGAATATTTCTTAAGTCTGCATTTAGTTTTGAAGGAAATATGCCCTAGAGGCAATAATAAAGTTCTTATTTTATATGTCCTTATTTCATGATAAATGTTTATTATTCATGTTAGAATTGTATTAACCGAAAACTTGATGCATGTGTGGATACATAGACAAAACACCGCGTCCCTAGTAAGCCTCTACTAGACTAGCTCGTTAATCAAAGATGGTTAAGTTTCCTAACCATAGAAATGTGTTGTCATTTGATGAACGAGATCACATCATTAGGAGAATGATGTGATGGACTTGACCCACCCGTTAGCTTAGCATAATGATCGTTAAGTTTTATTGCTATTGCTTTCTTCATGACTTATACATATTCCTTTGACTATGAGATTATGAAACTCCCGAATACCGGAGGAATACCTTGTGTGCTATCAAACATGACAACGTAACTGGGTGATCATAAAGATGCTCTACAGGTATCTCCGAAGGTGTTTGTTGGGTTGGCATAGATCGAGATTAGAATTTGTCACTCCGAGTATCGGAGAGGTATCTCTGGGCCCACTCGGTAATGATAATCCTTGCAAGCAATGTAACTAATGAGTTAGTTGCGGGATGATGCATTACGGAACAAGTAAAGAGACTTGCCGGTAACGAGATTGAACTAGGTATGAAGATACCGATGATCGAATCTCGGGCAAGTAACATACCGACGACAAAGGGAATGACATATGTTGTCATTACGGTTTGACCGATAAAGATCTTCATAGAATATGTAGGAACCAATATGAGCTTCCAGGTTCCGTTGTTGGTTATTGATCGAAGATGTGTCTCGATCATGTCTACATAGTTCTTGAACCCGTAGGGTCCGCGCGCTCAACATTTGATGACGATTTGTATTATGAGTTATGTGTTTTGGTGACCGAAGATTGTTCGGAGTACCGGATGAGATCACGGACATGACGAGGAGTCTCGAAATGGTCGAGAGGTAAAGATTGATATATTGGACGATAGTATTCGGACACCGGAATGTTCCGGAGGGTTTCGGGTATTTATCGGAGTACCGAGGGGTTACAGGAACCCCCCGGGGAAAGTAATTGGCCACATGGGCCATACGGGAGAGAGAGGGCAGCCCACAAGGCGGTGGCGCCCCCCCCCCCATGGGGAGTCCGAATTGGACAAGGGGAAGGGGCGCGACCCCCATTCCCTTCTCCCTCTCCCTCCCCTTCCCCCTTTCCCCCTCCGTCGAAAGGAAAGGGCCCCCTAGGCCGGCCTCCTCCCCTCTCCTCCTTTATATATGGGGGCACGGGGCACCCCAAAGCACATCAATTGTTTCTTAGCCGTGTGTGGTGCCCCCTCCACCGTTTACTCCTCCGGTCATATTGTCGTAGTGCTTTGGCAAAGCCCTGTGCGAATCACATCACCATCACCACGCCGTCGTGCTGACGAAACTCTCCCTCGACACTTTGTTGGATCAAGAGTTCGAGGGACATCATCGAGCTGAAGTGTGCAGAACTCGGAGGTGCCGTACGTTCGGTGCTTGATCGGTTAGATCGCGAAGACGTTCTACTACATCAACCGCGTTAAGCTAACGCTTCCGCTTTCGGTCTACGAGGGTACGTGGACACAATCTCCCCCTCTCGTTGCTATGCATCTCCTCGGTAGATCTTGCGTGATCATAGGAAATTTTTTGAAATTGCATGCTACGTTCCCCCAACTAGTTTTTCTTCTTTCACTAAATTATTGTTATGGCAAAATATTTTTACATGGTTCTAACAAAATAAACAACACAAAAATATCAACTTGATGCAAAGAAATACCATTCCAGAATGTCAGTTCTTTTCAGAAGTGTCCTTTAATTAATAGACTGTAGTCATTATTATTCTTTGAATGCCAGCAACTTTCAACTAATCATATCATCATATTTATATTTGAGTTGTGTTCGTAGTCTAGAAACAAGGCATCCAAGTATTGAAGCACATCTACTTATTTCTTCAAACCTGCTATAGTCTTGCTACCCTTGATATTCTTTTTCTTCCTTATCAGTATAAATGTATTTGCTTTGTGCATGTCATAGAAAACATCACATGAAGTATCAAAAGCGAAGATAGAGAAACTTGCATTCGTTCAGGAGCAGGTATGTTGCCAATTGGTAATAATAAAATTTTGAGGGGTCATAGTGAAGATTGCATTAATAAAAAATGCATATCATGGCTGCAGGTTCGGATGTTCCTGGATCGTCAAGATTATGTGCGTGCACAAACTTTATCCAAGAAAATTAGCCCTATGGTCTTTGATGCAGATACATCAAAGGGAAAAAACAAAATTGAAGGAAGGTGATGATATGGTTTAGGAAGACCAAAGCTGATGTGAGCCCCCTCCTCCTTTTCGTGCCTTTCCATGTAGCTCTCCATCATGGTGCTGATATGGTGTGTCAGTGCTAGTGAAAGCAGGCATGACGAGATGGAAGCGGACAGGCGAGTTGTGATATGAACCACCGGCCGCCCCTCCGGCGACTAGGCCTTCTCGCTCGCCCTCAGCCTCGCCACTGTCGTTGAAGCCTACGGGAGTAGGGAAGGCATTAGCGACCCTACCAACAAGGCAGCAGTGAGCGCTGAGGGAGTCCTGGATTAAGGGGTCCTCGGGCGTCCGGGCTATGTGACGTGGGCCGGACTAATGGGCCATGAAGATACAAGACAGAAGACTTCCTCCCATATCCGGATAGGACTCCCCTTTGCATGGATGGCAAGCTTGCCATTCAGATGTGAAGATTCCTTTCTCTATAAACTGACTCTGTATAACCCTAGGTCCCTCTGGTGTCTATATAAACCGGAGGGTTTTGTCCGTAGAGGCAATCATAATCATAATCATACAGGTTGGACAGCTAGGGTTTAGCCATTACGATCTCGAGATAGATCCACTCTTGTAACCTCATATTCATCCAAGATAATCAAGCAAGAAGTAGGGTATTACCTCCATTAAGAGGGCCTGAACCTGGGTAAACATCGTGTCCCTGTCTACTGTTACCTTCGATCCTCAGACGCACAGTTCGGGACCCCCTACCCGAGATCTGCCAGTTTTGACACCGACATTGGTGCTTTCATTGAGAGTACCTCTGTGTCGTCGCCAGAAGGTTCGATGGCTCCATCAGTCATCTATAACAATGCTGCCCTGAGGGAGGTCTTTCTCCCTGGCCAGATCTTTGTGTTCGGCGGCTTCGCACTACGGGCCAACTCGCTTGGCCATCTAGAGCAGATCTACAGCTACGCCCCAGGTCACCAGATTAGTTTTGTACATCTAGATTATGTCGCTGATATCCGAGGAGATTTGATCTTCCAAGGGTTCACAACCCCAACCTCCGCTCTGGCCCTAGATCCAGAGCACATCACCAGGTCCGAAGACGGGATTCCTAAGCCCACTGGGCCCTCTGCGGCTATCGAGCCTAGTACGGGAGAGCTGGAGGAAGCAGCGCCACCGGCAATCATTATGAAGTCGGACTCTTCTCCGAACACTGGCTCTGAACCCTCGGAGTCAGCATCATGTGAGCTCAGCCAAAGATTTTTCTCCCCGCCGTACTCCATGGACTCTTTTCTCCTGGACCAAACGTCGCCTTTAAGCGAGGCTCTGGACTTGATGCGATCCCTCGTCATTACAGAGGTGCAACGTCCGAACTACGCCCAGCCCGGACTAGGGGCTGAGAGCGGGAAATTTTACATCCCACCCACCACCCACCTCATAGCCACTGTCGAGGACTTGACCGACATGCTCGATTACGGCTCCGAAGACATCGGCGGTATGGACGACGATGACGGAGATGAGCAGGCCCAAAACCCGCTGTTAATCGGATGCTGGACGGCCACCTCTTCCTATGACGTGTACATGGTGGATACACCCAAAGAGGGTAATGGCGATAATGAGAAAGATCCAGTTGAGGATAAACCTCCTGAGATACAACCAAAGCGCCGGTGTCAGCGGCGCCACTCTAAATCACGTCATGGAAGAGATAGCAATACCGGCACCGGAGACAACAATACTCTCCGGAAGACGCCGAAGACCAAGAAGACCCCGTCGAGCCAACCTCCGAACAGGACGATCAGGAAGACGGGCAAATTGGCCCTGAGGAATAGGCTGTAAACGAAGACTCGGAGGATAGTAATTATCTTCCACTCTCCGAGGATGAGGTGAGCTTCGGCAACGAAGACTTTATCGTGCTTGAGGAACCCCTTGAGCAAGAGAGCTTTAAGCGCCGACTAATAGTCACTGCAAGGAGCCTGAAAAAGAAACAGCAGCAGCTTCAAGCTAACCAAGATCTGCTCAACGACATGTGGACCCACGTCCTGGAAACCGAGGACTACGGCCTCGGGGCCCAATCAAGAGTTACCCGAAGCGTAAGCTACTACCTCAATTCGATGACGAGGCGCTGGAGCCCGTACCATCAGCGCGTAGCGCGGCAGACCGACCACCACGTGGCCATGACAAAACGGCAACTCAAGCCGAACACCAGCCCGTACTACCTTGCCGTAAAAGTAGAGACGCAATAGCTCGGGGATATACGTATGACCTACGGCAGGACTTGGAAAATAGAGCAGGTCAGACCAGATCGATCTACGGATTACGGGGGTGTGTTCCGACGTGCGAGGACGACTATCTAGTCGGGCGCGACAAGCATAAATACATCCAGGCCGAAAACCGTAGACGGACTTCATCCAAACTGCAGCGCAACTTGGCCCAATATACAGGCGCCGCACACCCTCTCTGCTTCACTGACGAAGTAATGGAGCACGAATTCCCAGAAGGGTTTAAACCCGTGAATATCGAATCATATGATGGAACAACAGATCTCGCGGTATGGACTAAGGACTTTCTTCTCCATATTCATATAGCTCGCGGTGATGATCTTCATGCCATCAAATACCTCCCGCTAAAGCTCAAAGGACCATCTCGGCACTGGTTAAACAGCCTGCCAGAAAACTCCAGTGGCAGCTAGAAGGACTTGGAAGACGCCTTCCGCGACAACTTCCAGGGTACATACGTCCGACCTCCGGATACCGATGACCTAAGTCACATAGTTCAACAGCCCAGCGAGTCGGCCAGGAAGTTCTGGACT
The DNA here is from genome assembly GCA_021605205.1 of Aegilops longissima. Taxonomy (NCBI): domain Eukaryota; kingdom Viridiplantae; phylum Streptophyta; class Magnoliopsida; order Poales; family Poaceae; genus Aegilops; species Aegilops longissima. The sequence goes on from CM038676.1 coordinate 528,736,752, forward strand.
AGGTTCCTAACTAAAAAGAACCAGATCGTCGACTGCCCGGATGCCGAAGCCCTAGTGGCCTTTAAGCATAAAATTCGCGACGAATGGCTCGCCCGACACCTTGGCCAAGAAAATTCGAAGTCCATGGCAGCCCTCACGGCACTTATGACCTGCTTTTGCACGGGCGAAGATAGTTGGCTAGCCCGTAGCGGCAACAATACAAGCGAATCGGGCCCCTCTGAAGCCAGAAATAGCAACATCAAGCTGAGGGAGTCCTGGATTAAGGGGTCCTCGGTCGTCCGGACTATGTAACATGGGCCGGACTGAGGGACTGTGAGGATACAAGACCGAAGACTCTCTCCCATGTCCGGATGGGACTCTCCTTGGCGTGGAAGGCAAGCTTGGCGCCCAGATATGAAGATTCCTTTCTCTGTAACTGACTTTGAACAACCCTAGTTCCCTCCAGTGTCTATATAAACCGGAGTGAGGGAGTTCCGGACTAGGGGGTGTCCGGATAGCCGAACTATCATCATCGACCGGACTCCAAGACTATGAAGATACAAGATTGAAGACTTCGTCCCGTGTCCGGATGGGACTTTCCTTGGCGTGGAAGGCAAGCTTGGCGATACGGATATGTAGATCTCCTACCATTGTAACCGACTCTGTGTAACCCTAACCCTATCCGGTGTCTATATAAACCGGAGGATTTTAGTCCATAGGACGAACAACAATCATACCATAGGCTAGCTTCTAGGGTTTAGCCTCTTTGATCTCGTGGTAGATCTACTCTTGTAACACACATCATCAATATTAATCAAGCAGGACGTAGGGTTTTACCTCCATCAAGAGGGCTCGAACCTGGGTAAAACATCGTGTCCCTTGTCTCCTGTTACCATCCACCTAGACGCACAGTTCGGGACCCCCTACCCGAGATCCGCCGGTTTTGAAACCGACATTGGTGCTTTCATTGAGAGTTCCTCTGTGTCATCACCGATAAGCTCGATGGCTCCTTCGATCATCAACGACGACGCGCTCTAGGTGAGACTTTTCTCCCCGGACAGATCTTCGTGTTCGGCGGCTTTGCATCTTGGGCCAATTAAGCAGCCATCCGGAGCAGATCGAAGCTCGCCCTGGCCGTCAGGTCAGATTTGGAAGTTTAAACTATACGGCCGATATCTGCGGAGACTTGATCTTCGACGGATTCGAGCCGCAACCAAGCGCGCCGCACTATCTCGATGGGCATGATCTAGCTCTGTTGCCGAACAGTGCCCTGGAGGCCGCACCAGAATCCGCTCCGACCCTTAATCTGGAGCCGGAATCCCCGATCAAGGACGAGTGGTTGGACATCGCCTCGAGGGCTCCAATCTCTACGGCGATCGAGCCGAACTCCATCCCTGTCCTTTGCGAAGACCTCGACTCAAGGGTGCCGGACTCCTCTCTGGACTCCGAACCCTCCGCACCCTTGCCAATCGAATCCGATTGGGCGCCCGTTATGGAGTTCACGGCCGCAGACATCTTTCAGCACTCGCCCTTTGGCGACATCCTGAACTCACTAAAGTCTTTCTCCTTATCCAGAGAGCCCTGGCCGGACTACGGTCAGGAAGGTTGGGATACGGGCGACGAAGAAATTCAATGCCCATCCACCACCCACTTCATAGCCACTGTCGAAAGCTTACACGACGTGCTCGACTTTGACTCCGAAGACATCGACGGTATGGACGACGATGTAGGAGACAACAATGAACCAGCACCTATAGGATGCTGGCCAACCTCCTCCCATGACGTATACATGGTGGATACACCTAAAGGGAATGAAGACGAGGAGCAACGGGGCGCTACAAAGGATAAATCCCTCGAAAAGCAGTCAAAACGGCAACGTAAACGCCGAACAAAGTCCCGCCTCAACAAAGACCCAGCCATAGAGCAGGGCGAACCGGTGGATAACGAACAAGCTATCGAGCAATCGTCCGAACAAGACAACTTGGATAAACAATCTGTCCCCGGCGAAGACAACAGTCCGGACGACCTCACGCCGGACAAACCATTGGAGCAAAATAACCTCCAGAAAAGGCTCATCGCCACTGCGCGTAGCCTGAAAAAGCAGAAGCGAAAGCTCAAAACAGCGGAAGATGCACTCAGGATCAGATGGAGCAAAATATTCAGCACCGCAGACAAGTACGGCGACAGTCGCCGAACAAAGAGCTACCCGAAAAGAAAGCTACTGCCCGAATTCGACGAGGAGGCCTTAGAGCCCCACAATTAAAAAATAAGAAGGCCACCCGGTCGGATGGGCGACCCCACGGCGAAAAAGAGAGCGGTGAATGGCGCCAAGACACAAGCCAATATGCGATCCGCATGAGGATTCACATCAAGAGGATGGCCCAGTTAGGTCTATCTATGGGCCAAGAAAGCAGGCTTGTCAAAACAATGCAATACGCCAAAATCCAAGATCACGGCACACCCAAATATAGGGTGCCGCACACACCCTATGTTTCACCGATGAGGTCTTTGGATCATGAATTTCCAGCGGATTCAAACCCGTAAACATAGAGGCATCTGACGGAACAACAGACCACTGAGTGCGGATCGAGGATTACATCCTCCACATACACATGGCTAGAGGAGACGATCTCCACGCCATAAAGTACTTACCCCTTAAACTCAAAGGGCCAGCTCGGCATTGGCTTAAAAGCCTCCCCAAAAATACCATTGGAAGCTGGGAAGAACTCGAGGACGCATTCTGGGCAAATTTTCAGGGGACTTATGTCCGCCCTCCGGATGCAGACGATCTAAGTCACATAACTCAACAGCCCGGAGAGTCAGCCTGGAAATTCTGGAACAGGTTCCTTACTAAAAAGAACCAAATAGTCGACTGTCCGGACGCCGAAGCCTTAGCAACTTTCAAACACAACGTCCGAGACGAATGGCTCGCTAGATACCTCGGCCAAGAAAAGCCAAGAAAAATGGCCGCATTGACAAGCCTCATGACCCGCTTTTGCGTGGGAGAGGACAGCTGGCTGGCTAGATGCAGTACCAGCGACCCGAGTACATCCGAAACCAGGGATGGAAATGGGAAATCACGACGCAGAAAAGATCAGCGCCGGAATAAAGAAAATGGCCCAAACAGTACGGCGGTCAACGCCGGATTCAAAAGCTCTCGGCCCAACAACAAAACGCTGCCCCTAAAGGATAACAGTGACGAGCTATCCAACCTAAACAAGATCCTGGATAGACTATGTCAAATACATGGTACCTCCAGGAAGCCTGCAAATCATACCCACAGAGATTGTTGGGTCTTCAAACAGTCCGGCAGACTGAACGTGAACACAAGGGGCTCGACACACCAAGAAAAGATGACGACGAGCACCACAAGCAGAACCCCGGAAAACAAAAACTTTCCCACAGGAGGTTAAAACAGTAAACTCACTTCACGTGATCAAAAAAAACAAAGCGGCGCCCCTAAAAGGCGCGCCGCACACCGGGTTGTCAAAACCAATCACCTTCGACCATCGGGACTATTCCGATAATATCCGGAGCAGGATGGACTGCCTTGATATTGGATCCTATAATCGACGGATTCCAATTTACACATGTCCTCATGGATGGCGGCAGTGATATAAACCTGATATATCGAGGACACTATCCATGAGGATGGGGATAAACCAACCAAAATTCGTCGTAGCAACACCTCCTTTAAAGGAGTCTTGCCTGCCCATACGCCCTCTGCACGGGCTCCATACTGCTCGAAGTTGTGTTTGGTTCATCTGACAACTTCCGTCGCGAAAGGTTACTCTTCCATGTCGCCCCGTTTAAAAGTAGCCATCAAGCACTATTGGGACGCGAAGCTTTCGCCCGCTTTAACGCAATACCGCATTATGCATCTCTAACACTTAAAATGCCCAGTCCACGCGGCATCATCTCTTTAAAAGGAAGTATTAAGTGTCACTCGAGCACGAGAAAACGGGAGACTGCCTTGACAGCCCCACAGCTATCCGGCTCTGCTAGGCAAAGAACCTGAATTGGTCATTCAAACCCGGACACGGCTAGGCGAGTCCGGCGCCTACTATGCATACCCCCATACGAGGGCCGCATGCATGTATAACAAGAGACAATAAAGCTCCATCTTATTCACTTCTTGAACCGTGCATTTCGTTTATTTAATATTAAGTACATTTTTCGCACGATTCTTTTCTTTTCAAACTAAGTTCCTCTCTTTTACAGATGAACAATGTGCTACACCCGCCGAGGATACGGCTGCGCGGAGACACGGGCGAGCGTGCGATGAGGGACCCGTTGCAAGGATTCTTTTCAGATTAAGACCCTGCGTAAACCTTTTTCACTATCTCTTGTTGATATACATCCCCCCGGTTCCTTAATATAACCGAGGAGGAGGCTGGTACTTTGGCTTTGGCCGCACCAGATTTTTTTGCGTGCACGGACACGGGGCTTAGGGCATTATTCTGCCCATTTTCATAAAGACCGAATACCTTAGGGAGTATTCGGCGTCTCGAGATTAGGCCTTATCGCATCAGCTTGAATCATGTCTTTGGTCAAATGTTGGGTTGCCCGGCTCCTGTGTTTTGCTGCCTTACGCCCGTTTTCACGGCTAACGCGACACCGGAGAACTCTGCGATTGTGCCCGATTCGCCGGGCGAGCACCTCGATGAAAGTCGAAAACTGATTGTCATGATATAGCGAGAGACTGGTCAACCACTCGATGACTCACAGGAATGTTTAGAATTCCTCCGCATTAACGAAGGACCGGTTTTCGGTCAGGCACATACGCACCCCGAATTCGGGAGAGTGCGGTGCCCCCATGGGCTATATAGTAGCCCCACCCTCGAACTCCTATGGCTAAGTGAAAGTGATAAAGCATTATAGTCCGGTTGCCTGGTTTGCTACGCTATCACCTCCTTAACAGGACCAAGGCGTTGGATTAAATGTGAAAAAGCGCTTTTTGCAAACACCCCGCACTATATGCGTGGGGCTGAAGCCAAGGACTGCCATCTTTCAGGTTATATACACATATACATAAGCGGCCGCACAGTGAGGTAGTCTACTACTTGAGCGCAAAAGTATAAAAAGCACTTATATTACATTGAAATACCGTTTTCACAAATCATACATATCATTTAAACATAATATCCTTGAAACTGCGTCTCTATTAAGCGAGCGCCCGCGGGACTTCTTCAAAGTAGTGCTCGGCAGGTACTCGGCCTTTGTCCGAATCCTGGGATGCAACGTCAGTGGCCTTCATCTCTGCCCAGTATGTCTTGACACGGGCAAGAGCCATCCGCGCTCCCTCAATACATGCCGATCGCTTCATCGCGTCGATACGCGACACCGCTCCAAGAAACCGCTGCACTAAACCAAAATAGCTCTTCGGCTGGGGTCCGTCCGGCCACAAGTGAGTCAAGACATGCTTCATGGCAAATCCGGACAATCGATTCAGCTCGGCCCATTCGGCCAACCGATCGGTCGTGGCGGGGCGCTCGGACTATGTAATTGCGACCAATATAGCTCTTCCCTTCTGTGCCCCTTCTGGCCCCGGAAGTGCTCAACCGCGTCCATAGCGCTCGCCGGCAAGTCCAGATAAGCATCATATGAACTCCACAATTTATCTAACTGAGCATACTTTGGATCCATATATTTCCTCCGCAGCAGAAACGGTTTTCCAGCCGCAATTGCCCTGGCCTGACTCAGCTCCTCCTTGGCAGCTCTCAAAGCCGATTGGGCATTCTTGGATTCGGCGGCGGCCTTCTTCAGGCCCTCTTGTTCTGCTTGACGCTCTTTTTCAAGAACCTCGCAGCGATCGGTAGTACTCCTTAACTTTTTGGCCATATCGGCCATCTCCTCTTTGCTTCGGCAGTGAGCAGCCCGTTCAGCTTCTAGCTCTTCAGCCACCTTTAAAGCGGCCGCATTACTAATTCTGGCTTGCTCTTTCACTCGGGCAAGTTCTGCCCGCAGCTCTTCCACGGCAGCGGCACCATCTGCATTAAGCATATGATTAGTAAAACATGGGCGTCAAACTCCCTTACCAGGTGTCCGCATAGAAGTCGCATACCTTGTGACTCGTCAAACCGTTTATTGACCAGCGTGATGTCCGCATCCGCCTCATCAAGCTGCCACTTTAGTTCGGCATATTCATCAGTCCGGCTGGCCTCCAGACGCCCCGCCACCTGTTTAGGATGGACGATATGTTCAAACTGAGAATTTGATCCTCGGCACGTCGTCAATTTTGACAACATACCGAGTCTCAGGGGCTACTATCTATACATGGCACATTTTATATGCACAACTGTCAAAACGTATATTATTTCTTGCGTACCTCAAACCCCGTCAGTAAGCTTCTGACAGCTTCGTGCAATCCGCTCTCTGCGGATGCAATTCTTTCAATCACCGTACCCATTAGAGCACGGTGATCTTTTGAGATAGCCGCTCGCCCGAGCAGATCCTTCAGCTCCTCCAACCGCACACCACTTGGGCCGGACCTTCCGGCCCCGCTAGACTTGGGGGAACCCTCTGCGACGACACCTCTGGGTCATCCGCTTCACATGAGGGTGCGGCGGTGGGGCGTTCGCTCTCCATCATCTCGGAAGAAGATCCCCGAAGGCGAGCTCTGCTGAGAAGGGCTGAGGTCCGAACTACAAGGTACAATTTGGTTATCTTCATAAATAAATACAGGATGTTCCTTATTTACAAGACCCCTTCGTTTTACTTACGGCTCATTGGAGGGCTGATCCCCTTGGGAAATAGTGCGGCTGGGTTACTTCCGCGCCGGACTCTCGACGAAGATTCCTTCCTTTCTTTGAGGCCTTGACCTCCGGATCTTACAAGCGGTCCTCTTCTCTCCTCGGAAGGTGGGACTCTTAATCCCTCCTTCCTTGATAGCCTCCTTCGCGGAGGCGTTGCTCCCAGTCCTCCCTTCGCCTTCTTCAAAAGCGCGACCTTCAACATCTTGGTCAACATGGGATCCGGCGTGGTCTCTGGGAGGGGAGCCGGACACCTTATCAACTTTGCCTTGGCTATTCACTCTAGTTCAAGAAACGGCTCCTTTAAAGGGCATATATATATATATAATAAATGAATGAACAGCTTGTCCGGTTACAGGACTACTTACTTGAGCATCTGGCGATTGCAGCTTAGTCCTGCATCCTCGGTCAAGTCCGGACACTTCTCTTGTGATCCGAAGAACAGTTTATACATCTCCATGGCGTCGTGCCCATAAAATTTTGGAGGCTCGTGGTCCCTCGGTTGAATTCCCACAAGCGGAGGCGGCGTTTGCAGGGCTGAAGGCGCCGGATCACCATAACCTGCGCCACTGCAACCAGATTGATCCCTCTTTCTGGAGGTCTCGGACACGGCCTGCAGCAGGGGAGCGTCCTTGGGCGACCCCAGTCGAGCCTTGTTGACCCATGACGCCAGCCGCTGTGGTGGACCTGAGCGGAAGGCAGGGAGCGCCGCCCATTTGGTGCCCCTGGGAGCGGCGATATAAAACAACTCTCGTTGCCACAAACCAAGCTCCTCTTGAAAAGAGCCCTCGAGGCACGGAGCATCAGCACATTTGCCTAGGACCGCCCCTCCGCACTCCGCTTGCTGCCCCTTGATCATCCTTGGCTCCACCTTGAAGGTCTTGAGCCACAATCCAAAGTGGGGGGTAATATGGAGGAAGGCCTCACATATGACAATGAATGACGAGATATGGAGGATGGACTCGGTTCAAGTCATGGAAATCAAGCCCATAATAAAACATGAGCCCCGCACAAAGGGATCCGTTGGGAAGCCTAAACCCGAAGGAAGTGGGACACGAATACCACGTTCTCGTCGGGCTTAGGAGTGGGAGTGGTCTGCCTGAGCAGGCAGCCTATCACGAGATCTCGCGGTCGGATACTGGCGTCTCGCAGCTTTATCACATCTTCTTACGTGGCGGAGGAAGACATCCATCGGCCGTTGGTGGAGCGGACATCGTCGAAAGTCCAAGCGCTGAATCTGAAGCTTTGGGTGTTGGAACTTCGAGCGAGGCGAACTCGATGGAGGTGTAAAAGAAGAGGGCCTTGGTCTCACTATAAAGAGGTTGAATACCAAGAGCCCACCCGTGATCGATTAGGACTCGCCTTTGATAGAGAAGGCAGGCCAGCGAACACGGTTGGGTTACCCACGTCCGTATTAATGAGAATCCGGAATAAGGGGCACGATCTGCGCTTTGATAAGGCGTGCAAGAAACCGCCTCGCTAAACACGCTGAGATGGAACAATAAAAAGCGATTCATATGAAGGCTGGCCGTGGTGTGATGTCACGCCCGCGGAATCGTCAGCAGATCTGTGCAAAAATTATTCTCTCTACGGTGTTATGTGGAACTTGTTTTGCGAGCGGACATTATCTGGTGTTCACAATCTTCAATAAATTATTCGGAGGAAGAACCCGCCTTGCAATGCGAAGACAATATGCGCGCGCGGACTCATCGTCATTGAAGCCTGGTTCGAGGGCTCTTGAGGAGTTCGGACTAGGGGTGTCCGGATAGCCAAACTATCATCATCGGCCGGACTCCAAGACTATGAAGATACAAGATTGAAGACTTCGTCCCGTGTCCGGATGGGACTTTCCTTGGCGTGGAAGGCAAGCTTGGCGATACGGATATGTAGATCTCCTACCATTGTAACCGACTCTGTGTAACCCTAACCCTATCTGGTGTCTATATAAACCGGAGGGTTTTAGTCCGTAGGACGAACAAAAATCATACCATAGGCTAGCTTCTAGGGTTTAGCCTCTTTGATCTCGTGGTAGATCTACTCTTGTAACACACATCATCAATATTAATCAAGCAGGACGTAGGGTTTTACCTCCATCAAGAGGTCCCGAACCTGGATAAAACATCGTGTCCCTTGTCTCCTGTTACCATCCGCCTAGACGCACAGTTCGGGACCCCCTACCCGAGATCCGCCGGTTTTGACACCGACACGGAGGGTTCAGTCTGTAGGGAGAATCATAATCATAGTCATACAGGCTAGGTTTTTAGGGTTTTAGCCATTACGACCTCGAGGTAGATCAACTTTTGTAATACTCATATTCATCAAGATCAATCAAGCAGAAAGTAGGGTATTACCTCCATAGAGAGGGCCCGAACCTGGGTAAAACATCGTGTCCCCTCTCTCATTTTACCATCAACCTTAGACACACAGTTCGGGACCCCCTACCCGAGATCCGCCGGTTTTGACACCGACATTGGTGCTTTCATTGAGAGTTCCGCTGCGTCATCTCCAAAAGGTTCAATGGCCCCGCCAATCATCAACAACAATGTTGTCCAGGGGGAACTCTTCCTCCCCGAATAGATCTTCATATTCGGCTGCTTTGCAGTGCGGGCAAACTCGCTTGGCCAACTAGAGCAGATCAACAGCTACGCCCCTAGCCATCAGGTCAGATTTGGAAGCTTGAACTACATCGCTCATATCCGCGAAGACTTGATCTTCGATGGATTCGTGCCCACGGCAGCCGCTCCCTACCACCCCGATGAACATGACTTAAATCTCTCATCGAACCACACCCAGGAGCTAGGGCATGTAACCGCTCTGGCCCTAGATCCGGAGCAGATCGCACCATCCGAGGACAGGAAGCTCAACCCCGCCATGGAAGCCGCAGACTCAGCGGCGTTGGAGCCACACACAGACCCAACCTCGAGCAGGATCTGCGTCACCGGAACCGCGGATTCGTCTCCGGCCATAGGTTCCGAACCACATGCATCCGTGGCCATTGAGCCTGATTAGGCGCTGATCATTGAATTCAGCGCCACGGACATCTTCCCGCACTCACCTTTAGGTGATGTGCTAAACTCATTAGAAACCCTCTCCTTAGCAGGGGATTCACAGCCGAATAATATCCGGTTTGAGCTGGGGGCTGTTGACGGGAATTTCACTTCCCACCCACCTCCCAGTTAATAGCCACTGTCGAGGACTTAACCGACACGTTCGATTATGGCACCGAAGACATCGACGGCATGGACGACAATGCCGAAGAGGAGCAGGCCAAAAACCTGCCATTTACCGGGCGCTGGACGACCACCTCCTCATACCACGTATACATGGTAGATACACCCAAAGAGAATAGCGTTGATGACAAGGAAGATCCAGTCGAGGATGAACCTCCTAAGATACAACCAAAGCACCGTTGTCAGCGGCGCCGCTTAAAATCATGCCACAGCAATACCGGCACAGGAGAAGATAACACTCCGGACGGTGCCGAAGACAGAGAAGACCCCGACGAGCAAAGTGCTGAACAGGACGATCAGGAAGATGGGCTAGTTAGCCCTGATGAACAGGCCATAAACGAAGACTCGGAGGACAGCAATTATCTACCACTCTCAGAGGATGAGGTGAGCCTCGGTGACGAATACTTCATCATACCTGAGGAACCTCTCGAGCAAGAGCGCTTTAAGCGCCGGCTAATCGCCACGGCAAGAAGCCTGAAAAAGAAGCAGCAGCAGCTTCAAGCTGATCAGGATCTGCTCAATGACAGCTGGACTAATGTCCTGGCAGCCAAAGAATACAGCCTCGAGCGCCCAACCAAAAGTTACCCGAAGTGCAAATTGCTACCTCAGTTCGATGACGAGGCGCTGGAGCCCGAACCACCATCTCCCAATGTGGTTAACCGACGACCACGTGGCCGGGACAAAGCGGCAGCTCAAGCCGAACACCAGCCCGCACTACCTCACCGCAAAGGCAGAGATAAAACAGCTCGGGGACATACATATGACCTGCGGCAGAACTTGGACAGTAGAGTAGGGCAGAACATATTGATTTATGGCTCACGAGGGCGTGCCCCGACACGCGACAACGGCTACCTAGCCGGACGCAATATTCATAATCACGCCCGGGCCGAGAACCGCAGACGGACTCCATCCGAGCTACGTCGCGACATGGCCCTACATAGAGGCGCCGCACACCCCCTTTGCTTCACTGATGAAGTAATGGAGCATGAATTCCCAGAAGGGTTTAAACCCATGAATATCGAATCATATGATGGCACAACAGATCCTGCGGTATGGATTGAAGATTTTCTTCTCCACATCCACATGGCCCGCGGTGATGAATTCCACGCCATCAAATACCTCCCACTAAAACTAAAGGGACCAGCGCGGCACTGGCTAAACAGCCTTCCAGAGAACTCTCTTGGCAGCTGGGAAGACCTGGAAGACGCCTTTCATGATAACTTCCAAGGTACATATGTCCGGCCACCAGATGCTGATGACTTAAGTCACATCATCCAGCAGCCCGGAGAGTCAGCCAGAAAGCTCTGGACTAGGTTCTTAATTAAAAAGAACCAAATTGTCGATTGTCCGGATGCCGAAGCCCTCGTGGCCTTCAAACACTGCGTCCGGGATGCGTGGCTCGCCCGCCACCTCGGTCAAGAAAAACCAAAATCCATGGCAGCCCTTACCGTTCTAATGACCCGCTTTTGCGCAGGAGAAGACAGCTGGCTCGCTCGTAGAAGCAACAGCGCCAGCGATCCGGGCACTTCCAAAGTCCGAGACGGCAACGGCAAGCCACGACGCAATAAACACAAGCGTCACAATAATAATGAAAGAACGCAAGACATGTCGGTCAACGCCGGATTCAGTGGCTCCAAACCCGGTCAACGGAAAAATCCATTCAAGGCAAATAGAGACGGACCATCAAATCTTGACAAGATACTGGATCGGCCCTGCCAGATTCATGGCACCCCCGATAATCCAGCTACTCGCACCAACAGAAGCTGCTGGGTCTTCAAACAAGCTGGCAAGCTTAATGCCGAACACAAGGGGAAGGGGCCACCCAGTGATAGCGATGACGAAGAGACTCGTCAGACGAACACCGAGAGTCAGAAGCCATATCCGTCCCGAAGGTTCGGCAGCTCTGATCATCGACCCAATTATCGATGGGTTCCATCTCATGAAAGTCCTTATGGACGGCGGCAGTAGCCTTAATCTACTCTACCAAGACATTGTCCGCAAAATGGGCATCGATCCTTCAAGAATCAAGCCCACCACAACTACCCTCAAGGGATCAGTACTCGGCATAGAAACTCACTGCACGGGCTCCATCACATTGGAAGTCATTTTCGGTTCACCGAACAACTTCCGAAGCGAAGGCTTGACCTTTGACATTGTCCCGTTCCGCAGTAGCTACAATGCACTTCTGGGGCATACCGCTTTTGCTCGTTTTAATGCGGTCCCACTCTACACCTGCGCAAAACTTAAGATGCCCGGTCCACGCGGCGTCATAACAATAAACGAAAATACGGAACACTCCCTCCGTACAGAGGATCATACTACGGCTATTACAACCGAAGTACAAAGCGGCCTCATCAAGCCGCATAACTCATCGGCCATTAAGCCGCCGGTCTCTATTAAATGGAACCGACCAATCTCGAAACTGGATTAGCAGTTTGGCCTCCGTCGTTCGCCTCACATACCCGTGAAGTTTGTACCGCGCATACATAATTATGTACTTAATATACCCTAGTCACCGGCGGAGGCACAATTCGGACAGGCCTACAAGCACTCCCATGGCCTCCTTTTCTTTTCTAACTATTTTTTATATTTTATCACAGGTGGCTCAAAGACTGGTCATCCCACGGACTCTTTCGGAGTTCGGCTTCGTACACTTACCCAAAGGCTATTCCTGTTAAGGAGTCCTTTCACCGAGGCAAGGTGGCGCAGACGTGCTACAGGAGGTCCAAATAATTTTGTGTAGACCGCACTCTCTATTTCGAGCCTGTAAAGTGCCTTCTCCCTCAGCCTTCGACCACCGGCATGTCAAATAGCCTGGGTTGTGACGTTATTATCTGTAAGATGGCAATTGACATACAAATAAGGTTCCAGTGAACAAATCCGTATTTAGTATTCGCTTTTTCTAAAAGAACTAAATTTTGCTTCTCCGGTTGTTTCACACGCGCACCTTGGCACAAATTGTCAGGGGCTCGATGTGGGAACAAATGAGTTGCCGACAAGTCCGAACAGCTTTATAGCGCACTTCGGCGTCATGAGTTTGGCCTTATATGCACTAGCTCTGAATCATGTCTTTGGTCAATAGTTGGGTTGCCCGGCTCTTGTGCTTACTACCTTACGTTCCGCTATATCGGCTAGGGCAGTAAAGGGAGAACTACTGCGATTGTGTCCCAGTTTATCCGGATGAGCACCTCAGTAGAGAAAGCCGAAAACTGACTGTCATGATGCCGCAAGAGCTGGTCAACCACTCAATGACTCATTGGAATCTTCACGATTCCTTCCGTATTACATGAAGGACCGTTCTTCTGGTCACCTATGTAACGTGTCGTATTCGGACAATCGCGTACATACCAGGGGCTATATCGTAGACCCACCGTCAAACTCCTATGGCTAAGTGAAAGTGTTAAAGCCCTATAGTCCGATTGCCTAGTTCGCCGCATTGGCACCTCCTTCACGGACCAAGACGTTGGGTCAAGAGTGATCAAGTGCTTTTCCGAACACCCCCGTATTATATGCGAGGGGGCCGAAGCCGACGACTGGTAAACTTTCAGATTATACAAAAAAACGGCCGCACAGGAGGAATCAAATCCTTTCAGGCAAAAATATAAAAAACATAGCCTTAATATATCATAAATATTGTCTTTACAATTTTGATACATCCACTCGAACATCATATCCTTCGAGCACTAACCCTCTATCAAGCGGGAACCCACTAGGACATCTTCAAAATAGTGCTCTGGCGCGTGATGGTCCTTGCCCTCGGGTGGACTGTTCGCTTCAATATCGGTGGCCTTCATCTTCGCCCAGTACGTTTTGACACGGGTAAAGGCCATCCGTGCACCTTCAATGCATGTTGACCGCTTCACGGCATCGATACGCAGCACCGCATCAACAAGTCGATGCACCAAACCGAAATAACTATTCGAAATTTGCTCAGCCGGCCACAGCCGAACCACGATGTCCTTCATGGCAGATCCGGATATCTTGTGGAGCTCGGCCCACTGGGCCATCTATTCGTTCAGCAACAGCGGACACTTTGGCATGTTGAATTGCGACCAGAAAAGCTTTTCCGTTGCATGTCCTTCTTGCGCTTGGAAAAACTGCGTCGCATCAGAAGCACTCTTCGGCAAGTCCAAAAATGCGTCTGGAGAACTCCACATTTGATTAAGCGGGGCATACTTTGGATCTCTGAATTTAGTTTGTAATAAGAAGGGCTTACCGGCCGCGATCTCCCCAGCTTGCCGGACCTCCTCCCGAGCCGCTCTAGACTCGGACCAGACTTCTCTCACCTCTCGTAAGGCCTTGTCGAGATCGGTTGTTTTGGCTTTGTTATCCTTTTTGAGGGATTCGCATCGGACAGTAGCATCCTTCATCTCGCGCACCATAATGGATATTCTCTCCTCACATTGGCGCCGAGCAACTTGTTCAGCCTTTAGCTCAGCAGCTGCCTTCGCGGCAGCCACATCGCTCATCCTGGCTTGCTCCTTGGCCCGGGCAAGCTTAGCCCGAATGGTCTCAACCGCGGCCGCACTATCTACACTTACGCATAGCTCAGTGCACAATTCTCAGCATCATATCATACTTACGAATACTGACTGTACCAAAAAACATACCTTGCGCCTCGTCGAGTCGCCTGTTAATAAGCGTGATGTCATCATCTGCAGCTTCAAGTTTTTGCTTCAGACATACAACCTCTGTAGCTTGAGCTGTCGCCATGTGTGTAGCAGCATGTGTTCCAATTAATTGGATTATTTCCTGAGCATATCTTTTTTTTATGCTCTGATCGCCTCCGTTTGGGCGGCAACCAGAGTCTCAGGGGCTACTATCTATACACAGGTGCATTTTGCGTACAGAGCACAATTGAAAATATTACAATACGTACCTCGAAGCCTCTTAGCAGGCCTATGAAGGCTTCATTCAATTCGCTTTTCACGGACAGAATCCTTTCAGCCACCGTACTCATTAAGATACGGTGTTCCTCCGAGACGGACGCATGTTGCAACATGCCCATCATTGTCTCCGGCGCCTCCGGATTCCTGGGAGCGGCCGCGGGAGTGCGGACTCCCTTCGAAGGGATATGTTTACTCGACTCTAGAGTCGTCTTCGTCTATAAACCGGATAGTCCGAGGCCTTTATGGTTGATCCCCGTTGAGGCCGCACACCCTGGGCCCTGGGCGACCGAAATTTCGCCATCAGGCGTTGTCTTCATTGTCCCCCGCACCACTTGTTGATCGGGAAAGATCCTCCGGGACGACACCTCGAAGTCGTCCGCCCTATTGGGTGAGGGAGCCTGTGGAGGCGTCTCGCTTTCCATCATCTCCGGAAGCAGATCCCCCGAGGAGGAGGATTATTAAGGAAGACTGCACACCGGACTGCAAATATACATTAAATGTTACCCTTGCAGCCTGAAAGGAATGGGATATGCTTAGGACACCCTTGTTCACTTACGACTCGGCTAAAGCTTGTCCTTGCGGAGGAACTGCACGACAGCGCCGTCTTCCGAACCCGAACCGCCTAAAAGGGACATCTTCCCTCGCTTGGGAGCCCTTACCTCCAAATCTTCGGAGGCGCTCCTTTTCTTACCATGGGGAGAAAGGATGTCAGCTTCTCCTTCTCTTTTGTCTTTGGAAGGGGGAGCCCTAACCTCCCCGGACGTAGTGTCTGGTGTACCTTCAGAGTGGAGGCCACCTTTGGCCTTCTTGCTCTCCTCATTGTCCTCTTTCACTGGCACCTGGTATGGTGCCAGGACCAGCATCCTTGTTAGCACAGGACTAGTTGAGTCTTCGGGAAGAGGAACCGAACACCTAATTCGCTCCGCCTTCTTTGTCCAGCCTTGGAAGAAGATGGTTTTCTCAGTATCTTATTATGGGATATTTAACTAAACTATGTTCGGGAGTCGAGTGCTTACCAAGGTATCCAGATGGTTGCAGTCAAGGCCGATATCCTCTGTAGCATCCGGCCACTGCTTTCGTGTCCCAAAGAATAATTTCCAATTTCCTTTGTGCGTCGTGCCGAAGTGCTGAAGGGTTCGTGGTCCTTCCGGATTGAACTCCCACATGCGGAGAGGCCGTCGCTGGCACGGTAGGACCCGTCGGACTAGCATTACTTGGATTACATTGATAAGGCCGGTCCTTTTCAATGAGGCTCCGGATGCGGCTTCGCAGCGTTTGCACTTCATCAATTGATCCCCAGTCCAGCCCCTTATTAATCCATGATGCAAGCCATAACGGAGGGCCAGATCGGAACGCAGGTGTAGTTGCCCACTTGGTGCGATGGGGTTCAGTGATGTAAAACCACTCCCGCTGCCATAGATTGGAAGTTTCCGTGAATGAGCCTTTTGTCCAAGGCATATTGGTGAGTTTGCTCACCGTAGCACCACCGCACTCTGCTTGCTTCCCCTCGACTACCTTCGGCTTCACGTTAAAGGTCTTGATCCATAAGCTGAAGTGGGGGGAACGCGGAGAAAGGCCTTGTCGCGACCGGTTTTTCCAGATATTAAATTCCAGAAAATGGCCCTTGTGCTCACCAGCCCCAGGATAATTGTTAGCTGATGAGGCACCAACTTGATACAGAAATTCCAAGCAAAATACAAAATATGTAGTACAAGACCATTACGGCTGTGAGTACAACAAATGGTTTCTAGTGGTTGATGGCGAAGCGGTTTGTGGATCATCGGTGGAACTCCATTTCCCACGGAACAGTGACCAGTTAACTCCTGTCTTCGCGAGGCTGCTATCACTGTTGCTTAGGTTCCGGGACTGTCGCACGGTCACTCCTCTCCGTGCAAGGAAATCTGGCCAAGACAATAGCGAGGACAAGCCAGTGAGTACTTTGAATGTACTCATAAACATTATGAACACAGGTATAATATAACAATGATATGCTGAAAAATATCTTATGCTCATGACGTCGGTCACAAAGATAAATAAAACCCTGATGCGGCATAAGCATGTTATTTTTGAATATGCAATAACATGGTAGTATTAAAATGATTATGAAATAAATAACAAACATGCCACAGTCGGGCGTCTTAGCGACACCACATAAAGGGCTTATAAAAGAAATGCCACAGTCGGGCGTCTCAGCGACACCGCATAAAGGGCTTTAAAAGAAATGCCACAGTCGGGCGTCTCAACGACACCACATAAAGGGCTTTAAAAGAAATGCCACAGTCAGGCGTCTCGGCGACACCAAGGGCTTTAAAATAAATGCCACAGTCGGGCGTCTCAGCGACACCACATAAAGGGCTTAAAAGAAATGCCACAGTCGGGTGTCTGAGCGACACCACATAAAGGGCTTATAAATAAACACGGTGAATATCCAGGAGGTAGAACCGTCCTAGGGATACTCAATGATTCAAATAATATAAAGGGGTTAGTCCATAATAATAATCATCCATAATAATAATCATCATCATCATCACAAGTCACAAATCATAAACCAAGTTCTGGTTTAGTAGTGCTCCTTCGGAGACTGACACTAAGACCGACACTTGACCCATCCCAGACTAGAATCCTTAACCAAGGACACGGCTATTTGAATAGGTTTAAATCTCTGCAGAGGGTGTACTCTTTACCCACGAGTAACGGATTCCTTTAGTCCATCGGGTGTAACGCCCCGAGACTGACACTCCAGACGCCTTCCATGTTTTGCGTAACCGTCATGTGTTTTATTTTGTTGTTATTGCATTTCATCATGGCATCATGCGCATTGCATCCACATGGTTTTCATAAAACTTGCTTTCGCTCGTCGTTGACCGTTTCAGACCAATCAGGTTTTTTTCGCTTCCCTCTTGTCCGTGTCGGCCTAACCCCCCTTTGCGTGCGTGTCCGAAACTTCTCGGACCCAACTCGAGCAGTCATGACCGTTGGATCCGGATCATCCCCAAACATCTATAAAATATATCCGTTTTCTTATTTAGGCTACCTAACCTATTTTTCTCCGCCGTTCGATTACGATCGTAGGGATGAGGTATCCCCTAACCTAAATTCATCTGATATAAATATCAGTCTAACCCTAGATCCTAGGGGCTGTCCCATCATTCCCTTTGGGCCGCCACTCTCTCATCAGATCCTCCCGATCCACCCACCTCCTCTCCCTTGAATTCCCCATCGGGCCAACCCGGCCTTTTCAGCGCAGCAGCCACCGAGGCCCCAAGCAACCTGCCGCCCGGCGACCTGCGCCGTCGGCGTGACCCGCATGGTCAGGCCTCTTCCCTGCCTGTTCCTCCTTCCCTTTCTAGCTCCCTCCTTTCTCTCATGGACGTCGCTTGCTGTGTCTCTTTTTCACAGCACCAGAGGCCATGAACGTCGCCGCCCCTTGGGAAGTCGCTGCCGTTGCCGCTCCCTGCGTCAGCCCCGCCATGGACACCGTGGAGTTTCCTCCGCTCCGGAGCTCCTTCCTCGACGCCGAGCTCACCAAGCCCCGCCGCCAGGGACCTCCTCTGCGCCCCGTTGACCCGCGCTCGTCCGCCTCGGAGCCGGCCTCCACCGCCTCCTCCCGAATCTGCTCTGCCTCGCCTCTACCGGACCGGAGCAGCACCGGACCAGCAGGACCGTGCCCTTCCTCTCCATGGCCTCGCCTCTGCTTCGAGCAGACGAACAGCAGCGACCGTCGCGTGCTTCCTTTGCATCGACACGACCGCGCCAAGTCCGCCGCCGTCCTCTGCATCGGTCACTACCCTCCATGGAGCCCAAGTCGCGCCGCTGGAGCTCCATCCCCGCGCCCGATCTGCTACAAGCCGCGCCGCCGGCCAAGTCCCTCGACCCACCGACCAGAGCCACCTCCTCTTCGCCCGTTGACCGAGGCCCAGTCCCACCTCACCGATTTGGAGCCGGCCCATCTCTCCCCCGCGGCCTGATGTCTCCACCGACCTGGGCCTGGCCCATGGGTGAGCAGTCCCCCAGCTCTGTTCAGTTTCATCCTGCATCGTTTTTTTTTTCAGTTCTGGACATTTTAGCTATTTTCCAGGAAGTGCCAGTTTTGCAGAAAAGTCCCCATAGTTCATGCATTTAATAACTCAACAACCGTGCATCACATGTAAATAATTTATATATGTAAAATGCTTAGAATTTTGTGTAGATTAATAATTTGCAACTCTCATCCATGTTTAAAATGTTTAACTTGCTGTTTGCTTTAATTTGCATATAAATGCCATGTTAAAATGATTTATTTTATAACTAATTAACCGTAACTTGGAATTTAATAAACTTTATATGTAAATGGGGTGGAAAAATGCCTAGTTTAACATGGTGACATTACTTTGCATGTTTAACAACTCTAAAATATGGTTTAGGGCAGAACAGTACCAAATCTAAAATATGGACATGAGGATTTTCCGGATTTGTTGTTTGTTGTTTCCGGCCTCATTTAAACTTGCCTAAATAGATAATTTACTTATACTTCACCTCTTGCCATGTTTAATAACATTTAATGTTGTTGGGTACATAACCGAGAGAGAACTAAATAATTGATGTGGTGTTTCGTTAATATGCAACTCGTTGCATATTGAGCTACATTTAACTTGTAGTTTTGTTTGTGCATATTGCCATGCCATGCTATTTAAATCGGGCATGCATCATACTTGTTTGCGCATCATGCCATGTTTATGTGATGGTTGTTTACTATGTTGTTTGTTTCTTTCCGGGTTGCTTCTCTCGTTAGCTTCGGTTTCGTTCTAGAGTTGTGAGGATTCGCTCGACTACGTCCGTTTGTCTTCTTCATGGACTCGTTCTTCTTCCTTGCGGGATCTCAGGCAAGATGACCATACCCTCGAAATCACTTCTATCTTTGCTTGCTAGTTGCTCGCTCTTTTGCTATGCCTATGCTAAGATGCCTACCACTTGCTATATCATGCCTCCTATGTTGCCATGTCAAGCCTCTAACCCACCTTTCCTAGCAAACTGTTGTTTGGCTATGTTGCCGCTTTGCTCAGCCCCTCTTATAGCGTTGCTAGTTGCAGGTGAAGTTGAAGATTGCTCCATGTTGGAACATGTTTATGTTGGGATATCACAATATCTCTTATTTAATTAATGCATCTATATACTTGGTAAAGGGTGGAAGGCTCGGCCTTATGCACAGTGTTTTGTTCCACTCTTGCCGCCCTAGTTTCCGTCATATCGGTATTATGTTCTGGATTTTGCGTTCCTTACGGTTGGGTGATTTATGGGACCCCCTTGATAGTTCGCTTTGAATAAGACTCCTCCAGCAAGGCCCAACCTTGGTTTTACCATTTGCCACCTAAGCCTTTTTCCCTTGGGTTCTGCAGACTCAAGGGTCATCTTTATTTTAACCCCCGGACCAGTGCTCCTTCGAGTGCTGGCCCAACCTGGGCGATGTTCGTCGCCCCCTGGGCAATCCAGCGTCTATGCCAACCCGACGTCTTGCCCATCCGGTGTGCCCTGAGAACGAGATATGTGCAGCTCCTATCGGGATTTGTCGGCACATTCGGGCAGCTTTGCTGGTCTTGTTTTACCATTGTCGAAATGTTTTGTAAACCGGGATTTCGAGACTGATCGGGTCTTCCCGGTAGAAGGAATATCCTTCGTTGACCGTGAGAGCTTATAATGGGCTAAGTTGGGACACCCCTGCAGGGTATTATCTTTCGAAAGTCGTGCCCGCGGTTATGAGGCAGATGGGAA
Organism: Aegilops longissima; assembly: GCA_021605205.1. Taxonomy (NCBI): domain Eukaryota; kingdom Viridiplantae; phylum Streptophyta; class Magnoliopsida; order Poales; family Poaceae; genus Aegilops; species Aegilops longissima. Next base: position 528,757,350 of record CM038676.1, read on the forward strand.
TTTGTTAATGTCCGGTTGTAGAAAACCCAAAGTTGATCTTAATTAAAATACACCAACCGCGTGTGTAACCATGATGGTCTCTTCTCGTGAGTCCGGGAAGTGAACACTGATGTTGGAGTTATGCTTAGCGTAGGTTGTTCTAGGATCACTTCTTGACCATAGTTGTTCGATCGTGCTTTTGCCTTCTCTTCTCGCTCTCATTTGCGTATGTTAGACACCAGATATGCTAGTCGCTTGCTGCAGCTCCACCTCACTACCTTCTCCTACCCATAAGCTTAAATAGTCTTGATCTCATGGGTGTGAGATTGCTGAGTCCCGTGACTCGCAGATACTTCAAAACCAGTTTGCGGTGCCGATGAAACCGTGCGGTGGCCACCGAGCTCAAGGAGGAGCTCGATGAAGATCTTGTTCATTGTGTTGTTTCGTTTCAATTGATCGATGAGTGGAGCCAGTTGGGACGATCGGGGATCTGTGTAGCATTTGGGGTAGTCTTCTTTTATTTTTGGTTCCGTAGTCGGACCTTGATTGTATCTGTATGATGTAATGCTTTACTCATGTATTGCGTGAAGTGGCGATTGTAAGCCAACTATGTATCTCTTTCCCTTATGAATTACATGGGTTGTGTGAAGATTACCTCTCTTGCGACATTGCTTTCAATGCGGTTATGCCTCTAAGTCGTGCTTCGACACGTGTGAGATATAGCCGCATCGAGGGCGTTACATCGGGACTAATTCCGTCTATGGTCTTTTAATTGAAAACACACCTGACTTGCACACACCAGCTTAACTTACCCGTGTCTGGAATCACCCATGACACCTGTTAAGCAAAACTCTAAGTGGGAGGCTGCAACCTCACGTAGCATGGGATCAAATTTATAAGCGCTCTAAGGGTGGCCTCCTCTTGGTCTCAACCGAAACACCCATGCCCCGGACCAGGTGGCATGCCTACCGGCTTCAACTGATATCTTCCACCATGGCCTCTCATGCGGTGTGTGCTAGAAAGAGGTTGACAACTTCTTGAACCGTACTCTACTTGTTGTAGAGGCAGTGGTAGTCTGAAACAAGCATGGGGTTCTTTGGAACAAGACTCGATCTAGGGTCGACTCGGGGGTTTAAGTATTCCTGCATGATTAGAATAACAAATATATTTCACCCAATGAGACGAGTCACCGCTCATCATACTCTTCATGCCATGCCGGACACACTCGTCTCGACGAGGAACTAGGGACAAGCTCTGGTCTACCCAAGACAGCGACTTTCCCATTTTCCTTTCGGCAGGCACGAAAGGCATACGAGGATGGTCATCATCCCAAGCAAGTCCATTTCCAACAGCAAGGAAAAATTTAAATAAGCATGCATGCAAATGATCATACCACCACATAAAATAACGAGTTCCATGTAATGAGGTGATGTCATAATCGTGTCAAACAATGCATGCAACATATTGTACCAGGGTTCAGAATGCTTGCCTTCAATGTGTGGTAAGGCAGGGTGCACTCCAAAACTTTTGAAAGTTTTCTTCTCTCTCTCCAAAGTCCTATTTTAAATAAATTTGAATTAACACACGAATCCAAAACAGCACGAAAAGTTGTTTTGAAAAATTATCAAATAAATCTTAAAATAAACTAGATCAAATTTGAGAGAGGTAGGAAAAAGAATCATTTCATTTGGAGTTGTTTTTAAAAAGTTATAGCCAGTCAAAGTTTTGGTCAAAACTGTTTTTTTAATAAACAGAAAAAGAAAAAACGTTTCTAATATAAGCATACGTCGAAGACGTACTTTGGCGCCTTCACTTACTACATGTGGAGGCGGGGCTGTCATCCTTGACGGTGGGCCTGCACTGCCCATTGGTCGGGTTTGACGATCGCCCTCCCTCCCTTCCTCTGCTGGCGGGGTGCGGGACTCCGGCGATCGCCACCGGTGAACAGCGGGTCCTTGCGGGGAGCTGAGAGCGGGGATGGATCCGCAGATCAAGGATGGTCCTTCCGGTGGTTGTAGGGTCGTCGGGGTGGAGGGAATCGCCGTCGACGAGCTTCTCGGCCGATGGTTTCGGGGGCGGAGTGAGTTTGTGGTCTTGGTGGCTCTCCGTCATGGTGAAGTGCAGGTGGCACCGCAAGAAGGAGTGGAGTCATCTGGTGGCGTTGGATTGGCCGGGGAGGCTCTGGTTGTGCCGAACGGAGCTGGGAGGCGGCGGTGGCCGAACTGGCCGGAGTCGGTGAAGACGGCCTCTTCCCCCTCAATTGACGGCAGCGGGGGCACTAGGAGGATAGTGAGAGGCTGCCTGCATGCGGGGATGAGCTCGGGGCTCCTTAAATAGACTCGCCAAGGCGGTTCTGCGGTGGCCGGGGATAAGGTTGCCGGAGACCGTCTTTCTGTAGCTATGGCGACGTGGCGGCGACGCGCGCTAGGAGACGAGGCTGCGGATGAGCTGGAGATGCTTAAGGGGGCAGCTGGCGAGCGCTGGTGGCTTGGGAGGCACCGACCTGGCCGAGACGCGCTGCGGACGCCGGCGTGCCGCCAAGAGCTCTGACGGCGGTGCTGTAGGCTGCCAGGGCGGCTTGGCGCATTGTGGGGAAAAGGGGAGCGCGTGACGTGGTGCTACAGAGCGGGCAAGAACCAGGGGCGCGACGTGTCGGCTCGGGCGCGGCACATGCAATACGCGTGCTCTGCTCGCGCCCAGAGCACGCACGGAACGTGCTCGACGAAATGCCGGGGCAAGCTAGAGGTCTCAGGGGAGGTTGGCAAGCAACAAAACTAGGTTAGTGATAGAGGGAAGATCAAGGGACAAGGTGGTTTGATCTGGAGACCAAGTCCACCATGTAGACTTGAAATCATGCCAAATCTGGCCTTGCACTCAGGGTGTTTGTCAAAATGCCACAGGCACCTAGGCATTTCTTGGAGTGGCCAATTCTTCCAGATTGAAGTCTCTTTGGATGCTCAAGGGGGTGGTGAGGTTAGTTTGTGAAAAGTACAAACTTGCTAGTGCAAGTTTTGCAGAACTCCAATTCTAGACAGGAGGTGAATGGCATTATTTCATGAACCAAAAATGATCCAATGGTTGCATGCTCCTGGACTTAGGGGTTTTTGCAGGGTTGACTACAAGCAGGAGGAAGAATCAAGAGCCAATGAGCAAGCAAGGATATGGTTGCTGTACAATCCATCATGTTGGACCAGAATGAAGATGAGGCTGATTCACTCAAAATTTTCAAATAACATCCTTGGATTTTTGCATATAGTGGAATAATATGCTCCTACTGACATCCCATAATTTTGGTGGAGGCTAGAAAGAAGTATTTAAATGAGTTGCAGTGCAAAAATGCCTACTGGACCAGAGAAGAAAATTGGGTGTAGAGCTCAAAATAATTCATGAATAAATTATAACTCTGCACAAAAGTGATTTAAAAACATCACCAGACATCTCCAATTTTTGGTTGGAATTTTAGGTGAATTTATCATATGGTTGTAGTTCAATTATGGCCATATAATCTTGGAAACCCATTTTTCAAGCAACTAAAGATCAAGCAATTTAATTATGTAATTAGTTCTACTAATAAAAGAAAAGTTTTTCTTGAGTGTTTAAACAAGTCCAATATTATAAGTAAAAGATTTTCCATCTTAGGGAACAACTCCAAGATAACCAAGAAAAGAATGGTTTTGAAATCAAGAAAAACCAAGAAAAAGGAAAGGTTCCTAGCAAGATCTTTGTTAACAAAACAAGGTTAAAAATTTTGGGGTGTCACAGGCCTCGCACATGATGATGAACGACGATATATGAAGGAAGGAGTCTGGAGCTAGATCGTGAAAATCCTGCCCGTAATAGAACATAAGCCCTCGAACAAAGGGATGGAGAGCGAACCCCAGCCCCCGAAAGAAGTGGGAGACGAATACGACCCTCTCGCCGGATCTGGGAGTAGGAATCATCTACCCTTGAGCAGGGAGCCTGTGGGGAATTTCCGCAGTCAGGTATCTTGCCGCCTGGAGCTTCGCAATATCCTCCTCTGTGACAGAGGAAACCACCCACCGGCCTTGGGGGCTGGGTCCGAACATGACTGGGAAGCTCGAAGGAATTAAATTGAACCTTGGGTGATGGAACTCAAGGTTGAGGAAAGGATTGACGTAGAGGAGAAGGACGGGTCTTAGCCCCTTTATAAAAGTGATGAATATCAAACGCCTCCTCCTAGGCCTTAAAACATGCCTACTCCTAAGGAATCATGCCAACCGAACGGTTGGGTTACCCACGCCCGTATTGATGAGAATCCCGCAATAAGGGGACACGATCTCTGCTTCGACAAGACGTGCCGATAAAACCGCGTCTCGAAACATGGAGCAACAGGCCAAAAACGGTTCGAAATAATAACCGGGTAGTGACGCGATATCACGCTACAAAAAGTTGTCGGCGGATCGGATTCATGAAATATTATACTCTCTACGGTTGTGTGTGGTACTTGCTTTGCAGAACCGAACACGCTCGTTGCGTTTGAAGACCGTTTTGGAGTATTCGGAGAAGGAACCCGCCTTGCAATGCCGAAGATGATTTACGTGCCAGACACATCGTCATTGAAGCCTAGTTCAGGGGCTACTGAGGGAGACCTGGATTAAGGGGTCCTCGGTCGTTCGGACTATGTAACATGGGCCGAACTGAGGGGATGTGAGGATACAAGACCGAAGACTCTCTCCTGTGTCCGGATGGGACTCTCCTTGGCGTGGAAGGCAAGCTTGGCGCCTGGATATGAAGATTCCTTTCTCTGTAACCGACTTTGTACAACCCTAGGTCCCTCCGGTGTCTATATAAACCGGAGGGTTTAGTCCGTAGGGAGAATCATAATCATAGTCATACAGGCTAGACTTGTAGGGTTTTAGCCCTTACGATCTCGAGGTAGATCAACTCTTGTAATACTGATATTCATCAAGATCAATCAAGCAGGAACTAGGGTATTACCTCCATAGAGAGGGCCCGAACCTGGGTAAAACATCGTGTCCCCTGTCTCCTGTTACCATCAACCTTAGACGCACAATTCGGGACCCCCTACCCGAGATCCGCCGGTTTTGACACTGACACAAGCCCCGACGCAATAGGCACAAGCGTCGAAACAACGGTGACAATACCGATGACACGGCGGGCAACGCCGGATTCAGTGGCTCCAAGTCAGGTCAGCGAAAGAAGCCATTTAAAAGAAGTAATCCGGGCTCATCCATCTTGGACCGAATACTCGATCGTCCATGCCAGATCCACGGCACCCCCGATAAACCCGCCAATCATACCAACATAAGATGTTGGGTCTTTAAACAGGCCGATGAGTTAAATACCGAGAACAAGGAGAAGGGGTCGCCAAGTGAGGATGATGAAGAGGAGCCCCGTCCACCAAACACAGGGGGACAGAAGAAATCCCCACCCCCCCTAGTCAAAACGATGAACATGATATACGTTACTCATATCCCCAAGAGGGAGCGCAAACGCGCGCTTAGGGACGTCTATGCGATAGAGCCAGTCGCCCCAAAATTCAATCCATGGTCATCTTGTCCGATCGTAGGGACCATCCGACCAATATTCATCATGGAGGCTCAGCCGCACTAGTCCTCAACCCAATAATTGACGGATTCCATCTCACGCGAGTCCTCATGGACGGTAGCAGAAGCCTTAAGCTGCTCTATCATGACACAATCCGCAAGATGGGCATCGATCCATCAAGGATCAAGCCCACAAAAACTACCTTTAAAGGAGTAATACCAGGAGTAGAGGCCCGTTGCACGGGCTCAATCACATTGGAGGTCGTTTTCAGATCGCCGGACAACTTCCGAAGCGAAGAGTTGATATTTGACATCACCCCCTTCCGTAGTGGCTATCATGCACTGCTTGGATGAACTGCATTTGCTCGCTACAATGCGGTGCCACACTATGTCTATCTCAAACTTAAGATGCTCGGACCACGCGGTGTCATAACACTAAACGGAAACATGGAACGCTCCCTTCGTACCGGGGAGCACACTGCGGCCCTCATAGCGGAAATACAGGGCGGCCTTATCAAGCAGATCATCAATCTGCGGACAAGCCCCCGGACACCATTAAACGAGTCTGGACTACCCCGCAGCATGACAGTCCAACTCGTCAGGAGTTCGATTAGCAATTCAGCCTCCATCTCAGTCCCGACCAAATTGCGGCATACGTATCGCGCGTACATAACTATGCGCTAAAAATACCATGGGAAAAGACGGAGGCATAACTCGATCATGGTCCACAATACGGCTCGGCCTTATCTGGGCACTCATACTTTCCCTTTTTCTTTCTATCCTTTTCAGGTTTCTTTTCCACAGGCCCCTCACGACGGCCTGATCATCGATCCTTTCGAAGGATAAACATACCAAGGAAACAAGCAGCATAGACGTGTGGCAGAACATCTAGATGATCTTCTTGACGATCACTTTGCCTGTTGTTAGGACCCGCACGCAGCTTCCCCTTGGTCTCGGCATGTTAAGTAGCCATGTTGCTTATCGCATTATTTGTACAAATACACTTTGACATATCAATCAGATTATAATGGGAACAGTTTGCGGCCCAACATATGTCGCACTGGCTTACTCCCTCATTATATTTCACTACTTTTATCGATTGCACACATACACTTTGGTACGCCTTAACTCGCCAGCGGCTCCATTGTGCCCCATACATTTGCAACAAGTCCGAACACTTTTTACAGTATAGTTAGGCACCCCGAATATAGCATTATATGCATCGGCTCTGAATCATGTCTTTGGTCAATAGTTGGGTTGCCCGGCTCCTGTGCTTGCTACCTTACGTTCCATCTTATCGGCTAGGGTAGTAAAGGGAGAACTACTGTGATTGTGTTTCTGGTTTATCCGGACAAATACCTCAGTAGAGAAAGCCCAAAACTGACTGTCATGATACGGCGAGAGCTGGTCAGCTATTCGGTGGCAAAACATAAATCTCTTGCGATTTTTTCCGCATTATGCGACAGATCGGCCTCCACCCGATCAGGTGTCTACAGCGCCCTAGTCCGGATAAACAAATATTAACTAGGGGCTGCGCCTAGAATTCTATTGTCAAACTCCTATGGCTAAGTGAGGGTGATAAAGCCACATAGTCCGATTGCCTCATTCGCTGCATGATGTCTACTACGCAACCTTCTCCTTGTAGACGTTGTTGGGCCTCCAAGTGCAGAGGTTTGTAGGACAGTAGCAAATTTTCCCTCAAGTGGATGACCTAAGGTTTATCAATCCGTGGGAGGCGTAGGATGAAGATGGTCTCTCTCAAGCAACCCTGCAACTAAATAACAAAGAGTCTCTTGTGTCCCCAACACACCCAATACAATGGTTAATTGTATAGGTGCACTAGTTCGGCGAAGAGATGGTGATACAAGTGCAATATGGATAGTAGATATAGGTTTTTGTAATCTGAAAATATAAAAACAGCAAGGTAACAAGTGGTAAAAGTGAGCTCAAACGGTATTGCAATGCTAGGAAATAATGCCTAGGGTTCATACTTTCACTAGTGCAAGTTCTCTCAACAATAATAACATAATTGGATCATATAACTATCCCTCAACATGCAACAAAGAGTCACTCCAAAGTCACTAATAGCGGAGAACAAACAAAGAGATTATGGTAGGGTACGAAACCACCTCAAAATTATTCTTTCCAATCAATCCGTTGGGCTATTCCTATAAGTGTCACAAACAGCCCTAGAGTTCGTACTAGAATAACACCTTAAGACACAAATCAACCAAAACCCTAATGTCACCTAGATACTCCAATGTCACCTCAAGTATCTGTGGGCATGATTATACGATATGCATCACACAATCTCAAATTCATCTATTCAACCAACACATAGAACCTCAAAGAGTGCCCCAAAGTTTCTGCCGGAGAATCACGACGAAAACGTGTGCCAACCCCTATGCATAGGTTCATGGGCGGCACCCGCAAGTTGATCACCAAAACATACATCAAGTGAATCACGTGATATCCCATTGTCACCACAGATACACACGGAAAGACATACATCAAGTGTTCTCAAATCTTTAAAGACTCAATCCGATAAGATTACTTCAAGGGGAAAACTCAATCCATTACAAGAGAGAAGAGGGGGAGAAGCAACATAAGATCCAACTATAATAGCAAAGCTCGCGATACATCAAGATCGTGCCAAATCAAGAACACGAGAGAGAGATCAAACACATAGCTATTGGTACATACCCTCAGCCCCGAGGGTGAACTACTCCCTCCTCGTCATGGAGAGCGCCGGGTGATGAAGATGGCCACCGGTGAGGGATCCCCCCCTCCGGCAAGGTGACGAAACAGGGTCCCAATTGACATTTTGTGGCTACAGAGGCTTGCGGCGGCGGAACTCCCGATCTATACTCCGTTTTGGAAGTTTTAGGGTACGTGAGTATATATGGGTGCAGAAAGTACATCGGTGGAGCTTCGGGGGGCCCACGAGGCAGGGGGCGCGCCCTAGGGGGGTGGGCGCGCCCCCCACCCTCGTGAGCACCTCCCTTTGCTCCTGACGTGGGTTCCAAGTCCATCCATGCATCACATAACGGTTCACCATACGTGCATGCTACGGGAATCACAAACTTTAACACAAGTATTTCTCAAATTCACAACTACTCAACTAGCATAACTCTAATATCACCATCTTCGTATCTCAAAACAATTATCAAGCATCAAACTTTTCTTAGTATTCGACACACTCATAAGAATTTTTACAAATCTTGAATACCAAGCATATTAGGATTGTTTAAGCAAATTACCATGCTATTTAAGACTCTCAAAATAATATAAGTGAAGCATGAGAGTTCATCTATTTCTTCAAAATAAATCCACCGTCGTGCTCTAAAAGATATAAGTGAAGCACTAGAGCAAACAACAAACTACTCCGAAAGATATAAGTGAAGATCGATGAGTAGTCGGATAATTATGCAACTATGTGAAGACTCTCCCATTGAATAATTTCAGATCTTGGTATTTTATTCAAACAGCAAGCAAAGCTAAAGAAAATAAAATGACGCTCCAAGCAAAACACATATCATGTGGTGAATAAAAATATAGCTCCAAGTAAAGTTACCGATGAACGAAGACGAAAGAGGATGCCACCCGGGGCATCCCCAAGCTTAGACGCTTGGTTATCCTTGAATATTGGCTTGGGGTGCCTTGGACATCCCCAAGCTTAGTCTCTTGCCACTCCTTATTCCGTAGTCCATTGAATCTTCACCCAGAACTTGAAAACTTCACAACACAAAACTTAACAGAAAACTCGTAAGCTCCGTTAGCGAAGGAAAACAAAGCACCACTTCAAGGTACTGTAATTAACTCATTCTTTATTTATATTGTTGTTAAACATACTTTATTCCAACTTCTCTATGGTTTATAAACTATTTTACTAGCCATAGAGTCATCAAAATAAGCAAACAACACAATGAAAACAGAATCTGTCAAAAACAGAACAGTCTGTAGTAATATGTAACTAACGCAAACTTCTGGAACTACAAATATTCTAAAATAAAATGGCAGACCTGAGTAATTTGTCTAGTAATAATCTGCAAAAAGAATCAACTAAATAGCACTCTCCAGTAAAAAGTTCTAGCTAATCTCGTGAGCGCTAAAGTTTCTGTTTTTTACAGCACGATCATAAAGACTTCACCCAAGTCTTCCCAAAGGTTCTACTTGGCACAAACACTAATTAAAACACAAAACCACATCTAAACAGAAGCTAGATGGATTATTTATTCCTAAACATAACCACAAAGCAAGAAACTAAAATAAAATTGGGTTGCCTCCCAACAAGCGCTAACGTTTAACGCCCCTAGCTAGGCATGATGATTTCAATGATGCTCACATAAGACATAAGAATTGAAACATAAAGAGAGCATCATGAAGAATATGACTAGCACATTAAGTCTAACCCACTTCCTATGCATAGGTATTTTGTGAGCAAACAACTTATGGGAACAAGAATCAACTTGCATAGGAAGGTAAAACAAGCATAACTTCAAAACTTTAAGCACATAGAGAGGAAACCTGATATTATTGCAATTCCTACAAGAATATTTTCCTCCCTCATAATAATTTTCAGTAGCATCATGAATGAATTCAACAATATAACCAGCACCTAAATCATTCTTTTCATGATCTACTAGCATAGAAATTTTACTACTCTCCACATAAGCAAATTTATTCTCATCCGGAATAGTGGGAGTATCATAAGAGACTTGAATACTATAAATTATTTCCACATTAAAAGAGTAATGTTCACAGAAAGGGTACTCATAATCATGACAAGTTTTATAAATATAATCATCACTACTCTTTATAGCATAAGTTTTATCACAATAATCATCATAAGTAGCAACTTTGTTCTCATCATAATCGATTGAAACCTCTTCCGAAATAGTGGATTCATTACTAAATAAAGTCATGACCTCTCCAAATCCACTTTCATAAATATTATAAGATTCAACATCCTCCAATATTGTGGGATCACTAATTCCTAAAGTTGACACTCTTCCAAACCCACTTTCATCAATATAATCATCATAGGTAGAAGGCATGCTATCATCATAACAACTTTGCATATCAAAACTTGAGAGGCTAAAAATATCATCTTCGTTAAACATAGCATCCCGAAGCTTGGGACAAACATTAATTGCGGCAAATATATTATCAAATATGTCATCCTCATCAAACATAGCTTCCCCAAGCCTCGGCCTTTTCATATCATAAGCATAATCACTCTCATCATTAATAGTATGGATAGCACCAATAGTATAGCAAACATTATTATCATATTCTTCCAAGCAAGTGCCAAAAAGATTTTCAAGATCATAAGAAGTATCATTATCTTCCCAATCATAATCATCACAACAAGCAATAGGCATAACGAGATCATCATCAAGTGTATCATCTTCATTTTCATGAGGCACAGCAATAATAGGAGCAACTTTATTTGGGAAAGATACCTTTTTACCTCTCTTCCTTTTTCTTTTGTTCTTCTTCACCACATCATGTGTGGGTTCAATCTTCTTTTTGGAGCTCCTTATTAATGAGATTGGTTGAATAGAAGGCTCCTCCTCGTTACCTGATTCATCATAAGAAATAATAGGAGGATATTGGGAAGTCTCTTCCCTTTCATTAGTATTTTCTTCATCTTCTATTTTTTTTCTTTTCTTTATGTAATTGGCAATATAAGGATTTTCAATACAATTCACTGCACAATACATATAAATCTTCTCTAGATCAAAGCCAAGAAGTTTGTAACGGGCAAATTCTGGAAGATCGTTAGTTAAACGTTTCATTTCTTCATAACCCATAAGCAAGCTAAGTTCATTATAATTTGCAAGGGTAATCAACTCATCACAATTTTTGGACACGATTAGATTGTGAAACAATTTGCATCGGATAGCTAAATGACTACTTTCATTGCAAAGTCTACAAGTACAGCCAAGAAAATTTAAATTTTCAGCACATTCATCTAGCTCTTCTTGCAACAATTTGGTTTCTAAGTACTTATGCCTCTTGCAATATCTATCTTCCCTGTTTGGTGTGTACTTGCAAACCCAATGCACCCCACAAAAATTGACATGTTTATAGGAGGCATTTTCATCATAACTAGTGCAATCATCATTAGTACTATGGATATTCAAGGAGTTCATACTAACAACATTGCAATCATGCTCATCATTCAAAGATTTAGTGCCAAACATTTTAATGCATTCTTCTTCTAACACTTTGGCACAATTTTCCTTTCCATCATACTCACGAAAGATATTAAAAAGATGAAGCGTACGAGGCAAACTCAATTCCATTTTTTTGTAGTTTTCTTTTATAAACTAAACTAGTGCCAAAACAAGAAACAAAAAGATTCGATTGCAAGATCTAAAGATATACCTTCAAGCACTAACCTCCCCGGCAACAGCGCCAAAAAAGAGCTTGATGTCTACTACGCAACCTTCTCCTTGTAGACGTTGTTGAGCCTCCAAGTGCAGAGGTTTGTAGGACAGTAGAAAATTTCCCTCAAGTGGATGACCTAAGGTTTATCAATCCGTGGGAGGCGTAGGATGAAGATGGTCTCTCTCAAGCAACCCTGCAACCAAATAACAAAGAGTCTCTTGTGTCCCCAATACACCCAATACAATGGTAAATTGTATAGATGCACTAGTTCGGCGAAGAGATGGTGATACAAGTGCAATATGGATAGTAGATATAGGTTTTTGTAATCTGAAAATATAAAAGCAGCAAGGTAACAAGTGGTAAAGTGAGCGCAAACGGTATTGCAATGCTAGGAAATAAGGCCTAGGGTTCATACTTTCACTAGTGCAAGTTCTCTCAACAATAATAACATAATTGGATCATATAACTATCCCGCAACATGCAACAAAGAGTCACTCCAAAGTCACTAATAGCGGAGAACAAACGAAGAGATTATGGTAGGGTACGAAACCACCTCAAAGTTATTCTTTCCCATCAATCTGTTGGGCTATTCCTATAAGTGTCACAAACAGCCCTAGAGTCCGTACTAGAATAATACCTTAAGACACAAATCAACCAAAACCCTAATGTCACCTAGATACTCCAATGTCACCTCAAGTATCCGTGGGCATGATTATACGATATGCATCACACAATCTCAAATTCATCTATTCAACCAACACATAGAACCTCAAAGAGTGCCCCAAAGTTTCTCTGGGAGAATCACGGCGAAAACATGTGCCAACCCCTATGCATAGGTTCATGGCGGAACCGCAAGTTGATCACCAAAACATACATCAAGTGAATCACGTGATATCCCATTGTCACCACAGATCGCACGGCAAGACATACATCAAGTGTTCTCAAATCTTTAAAGACTCAATCCGATAAGATTACTTCAAGGGAAAACTCAATCCATTACAAGAGAGAAGAGGGGAGAAGAAACATAAGATCCAACTATAATAGCAAAGCTCGCGATACATCAAGATCGTGCCAAATCAAGAACACGAGAGAGAGATCAAACACATAGCTACTGGTACATACCCTCAGCCCCGAGGGTGAACTACTCCCTCCTCGTCATGGAGAGCGCCGGGTGATGAAGATGGCCACCGGTGAGGGATCCCCCCTCCGGAAGGGTGCCGAAATAGGGTCCCGATTGACTTTTGGTGGCTACAGAGGCTTGCGGCGGCGGAACTCCCGATCTATTCTCCGTTTTGGAAGTTTTAGGGTACGTGAGTATATATGGGTGCAGAAAGTACGTCGGTGGAGCTTCGGGGGCCCCACGAGGAAGGGGGCGCGCCCTAGGGGGGTGGGCGCGCCCCCACCCTCGTGAGCACCTCCCTTTGCTCCTGACATGGGGTCCAAGTCCATCCGGTAGCTTTCCTTCCAAAAATAACTTCTCCAGTTGATTTCGTTTCGGTTCGACTTTGTTTGATATTCCTTTTCTTCGAAACACTGAAATAGGCAAAAAATAGCAAATTTGGTTTGGGCCTCCAGTTAATAGGTTAGTCCCAAAAGTAATATAAAAGTGGATAATAAAGCCCAATATTGCCCAAAACAGTAGATAACATAGCATGGAGCAATCAAAACTTATAGATACGTTGGAGATGTATCACTTGGGTCAAGTGTGTCTAGGTTCCAACCCGAACACCCCCGTAGGGCTGAAGCCGACGACTGGCCAACTCTCAGATTTAATAAACGGCCGCACAGGAGGAAATATTTTCAAAAAACAATAAGCAATACATTACATATAGGCTTTGTTCCATAATACAGGACCGGATAAACACGAATACATTCATTCAAAGATAATGCCCTTTGCACACTGGCCCTCTACAATGCGGGATCCTTCCAGGAGATCATCAAAATACCGCTCGGGCGTGCGGTGCTCTTTGCCGGCACGCGGTCCCTCGGTCGCAAGCTTGACGGCGTTAATCTTCGCCCACTGTACTTGACACGGGCGAAGGCCATCCGCGCACCTTCAATGCAGACCGACCGCTTTATGGCATCAAGCCGAGGGCAGGCTTCGACCAACCACTTCATGAGCCCGAAGTGGCTGTTGGGCATGGCTTCGGCAGGCCATAGACGGATTATCAAATCTTTCATGGCCAATCCGGCCACCCTATGCAGTTCAGTCAGCTGTTTCAGCTGATCACTAAGGGGCACCAGATGCTCTGGCGCAAGGTATTGCGACCAGAACAGCTTCTCCGTTGAGCTCCCTTCTTCGGCTCAGAAGAACTCCGCAGCATCAGCAACACTGCGAGGCAGATCCGCAAATTCTCCTGGAGAACTCCAAATCCGGGTCAGTAAGAGGTACCTTTTCTTCACAAATTTGCTCTGGATAATAAAGGCCTTACCCGCCACAATCTGCTTGGCCTCCTGGATTTCTCGGAGGGTGCCCTGGGCTTCAATTCGGGCCTCTTGTGCGCTTTGGCGGGCCTTAGCAAGTTCGGACTCTTGGTCCGCAATCTTGCGCTCCAAGGACTCGCATTTCTTTACGGCGTCCTTGAGCTCCTGCTGAACCTCCCCGACCCTTGACTCGTGTTTTTTGCGGGCGGCTTGTTCCTTCTCCGCTTTCTTCTTGGCCTTGGCCAGCTCGCTCTTGAGGGACTCCACCATGGCCGCAGTTCCTATTAAACACCATAATAACAAGATCAACACAAACAATTCATATCATTTGAGATATGAATAGGCCATTGCATACCCTGGTTGTCCTCTAGTTGTTTTTTGATACGGCCGAGCTCTTCATCGGCCTGCTCCAGACTCTGCTTCAGTTTGGAGACTTAGGCAGAATGGGAGGTCGCAGCCAGCATCGACGCCTGCTTATTCAGATAGACATATATGATTAGTCTCCTGCAGAGGTTATTCAATCCTCTGTCCGGCCTTTCTTTTCAAACGCCGGACAGAGTCTCAGGGGCTACTGTCTGTACTATGGCATTCTTTTTACATAATTATGTCACATACCTCAAAGCCTGTTAGCAGGCTGGCGCAGGCTTCGGTCAGTCCGCTCTTAGTGTACCGAACCCTCTCAACCACCGTACCCATAAGGATACGGTGTTATTCCACAATGGAAGCACCTTGAAGCGCTTCCAGTAAAGTATCTGATGCCTCTGGGTGGACAGAGGTCACCGACGGCATAGGTGCACCTCCTTCTTTCGAAGGAGGCTGCTTACCTGATTCCGGAGCGGTATGGGCCTCCGGAATAGTATTAATTTGGGGGCGGGTGGGTATAGCCCCATCGCCATTTCTGGGGGTCTATTCCCCCATGTGTCCGGCGGCCGAGGTATCACCCTCTGGCGCCGCCTGGACGGCCTCTTGTACCTCTCCCTGGAAAGGGAGGTCCTTCGGGACAACACTTCATGAAGGAAATATGCCCTAGAGGCAATAATAAAGTTATTATTTATTTCCTTATATCATGATAAATGTTTATTATTCATGCTAAAATTCTATTAACCGGAAACATAATACATGTGTGAATACAAAGACAAACAGAGTGTCACTAGTATGCCTCTACTTGACTAGTTCGTTAATCAAAGATGGTTATGTTTCCTAACCATAGACATGAGTTGTCATTTGATTAATGGGATCACATCATTAGGAGAATGATGTGATTGACTAGACCCATTCCGTTAGCTTATCACTTGATCGTTTAGTATGTTGCTATTGCTTTCTTCATGACTTATACATGTTCCTATGACTATGAGATTATGCAACTCCCGTTTATCGGAGGAACACTTTGTGTGCTACCAAAGCGTCTGGCGTAATCGGGTGATTATAAAGGTGCTCTCAGGTGTCTCCGAAGGTACTTGTTGGGTTGGCGTATTTCGAGATTAGGATTTGTCACTCCGATTGTCGGAGAGGTATCTCTGGGCCCACTCGGTAATGCACATCACTTAAGCCTTGCAAGCATTGCAACTAATGAGTTAGTTGCAGGATGATGTATTACGGAACGAGTAAAGAGACTTGCCGGTAACGATATTGAACTAGGTATTGAGATACCGACGATCGAATCTCGGGCAAGTAAACATACCGATGACAAAGGGAACAACGTACGTTGTTATGCGGTTTGACCGATAAAGATCTTCATAGAATATGTAGGAGCCAATATGAGCATCCAGGTTCCGCTATTGGTTATTGACCGGAAACGTGTCTCGGTCATGTCTACATAGTTCTCGAACCCGTAGGGTCCGCACGCTTAACGTTTCGTTGACGATATAGTATTATATGAGTTATGTATGTTGGTAACCGAATGTTGTTCGGAGTCCCGGATGAGATCGGGGACATGACGAGGAGTCTCGAAATGGTCGAGACGTAAAAATCGATATATTGGACTACTATATTCGGACATCGGAAAGGTTCCGAGTGGTTCGGGTATTTTTCGGAGTACCGGGGAGTTACGGGAATACGGGGGAAGATGTATATGGGCCTTATTGGGCTTTACGGGAGAGAGAGACAGCCCCCCAATGACTAGTCCGAATTGTACTAGGGGGAGGGGCGGCGCCCCCTCCTTCCTTCTCTTCCCTCTCCCCCTTCCTTGTCTCCTACTCCTACTACATGGAAGGGGAGGAATCCTACTCCTGGTGGGAGTAGGACTCTTCCAGGGCACGCCATAGGGTCGGTCCTCTCCCCCTCCTCCACTCCTTTATATACGGGGGCAAGGGGGCACGTCTAGACACAACAACAATTGATCTCTTGATCTTTTAGCCGTGTGCGGTGCCCCCCTCCACCATATTCCTCCTCGATAATATTGTAGCGGTGCTTAGGCGAAGCCCTGTGATGGTAGAACATCAAGATCATCACCACGCCGTCGTGCTGACGGAACTCTCCCTCGACACTCGGCTAGATCGGAGTACGAGGGACGTCATCGAGCTGAACGTGTGCTAGAACTCGGAGGTGTCGTAGTTTTGGTGCTTGATCGGTCGGGTCGTGAAGACGTACGACTACATCAACCGCGTTGTTCTAACGCTTCCGATTTCGGTCTACGAGGGTACGTGGACACACTCTCCCCTCTCGTTGTTATGCATCACCATGATCTTGCGTGTGCGTAGGAAATTTTTGAAATTACTACGTTCCCCAACAGTGGTATCCGAGCCTGGTTTTATGCGTAGATGTTATATGCACGAGTAGAATACAAGTGAGTTATGGGCGATACAAGTCATACTGCTTACCAGCATGTCATACTTTTGTTCGGCGGTATTGTTGGATGAAGCGGCCCGGACCGACATTACGCGTATGCTTACGTGAGACTAGTTCTACCGACGTGCTTTGCACACAGGTGGCTGGCAGGTGTCAGTTTCTCCAACTTTAGTTGAACCGAGTGTGGCTATGCCCGGTCCTTGCGAAGGTTAAAATAGCACTAACTTGACGAACTATCGTTGTGGTTTTGATGCGTAGGTTAGAATGGTTCTTGCTCAGCACGTAGCAGCCACGTAAAATTTGCAACAACAAAGTAGAGGACGTCTAACTTGTTTTTGCAGGGCATGTTGTGATGTGATATGGTCAAGACATGATGCTATATTTTATTGTATGAGATGATCATGTTTTGTAACCGAAGTTATCAGCAACTGGCAGGAGCCATATGGTTGTCGCTCTATTGTATGAAATGCAAACGCCCTGTAATTTCTTTACTTTATCACTAAGCGGTAGCGATAGTCGTAGAAGAAATAGATGGCGTAAACAACAACGATGCTACGATGGAGATCAAGGTGTCGCGCCGGTGACGATGGTGATCACGACGATGCTTCGGAGATGGAGATCACAAGCACAAGATGATGATGGCCATATCATATCACTTATATTGATTGCATGTGATGTTTATCCTTTATGCATCTTATCTTGCTTTGATTGACGGTAGCATTTTAAGATGATCTCTCACTAATTATCAAGAAGTGTTCTCCCTGAGTATGCACCGTTGCGAAAGTTCTTCGTGCTGAGACATCACGTGATGATCGAACATGGTTTAGTTGATTTGGATCACGTGATCACTTAGATGACTAGAGAGATGTCTGTCTAAGTGGGAGTTCTTAAGTAATATGATTAATTGAACTTAAATTTATCATGAACTTAGTCCTGGTAGTATTTTGCAAATTATGTTGTAGATCAATAGCTCGCGTTGTTGCTTTCATATGTTTATTTTGATATGTTCCTAGAGAAAATTGTGTTGAAAGATGTTAGTAGCAATGATGCGGATTGGATCCGTGATCTGAGGTTTATCCTCATTGCTGCACAGAAGAATTATGTCCTTAATGCGCCGCTAGGTGACACACCTATTGCAGGAGCAGATGCAGACGTTATGAACGTTTGGCTAGCTCAATATGATGACTACTTGATAGTTTAGTGCACCAAGCTTAACGGCTTAGAATCGGGACTTCAAAGACGTTTTAAACGTCATGGACCATATGAGATGTTCCAGGAATTGAAGTTAATATTTCAAGAAAACACCCGAGTTGAGAGATATGAAGTCTCCAACAAGTTCCATAGCTAAAGGATGGAGGAGAATCGCTCAACTAGTGAGCATGTGCTTAGATTGTCTGGGTACTACAATCGCTTGAATCAAGTGGGAGTTAATCTTCCAGATAAGATAGTGATTGACAGAGTTCTCTAGTCACGATCACCAAGTTACTAGAACTTCGTGATGAACTATAGTATGCAAGGGATGACGAAAATGATTCCTGAGCTCTTCGTGATGTTGAAATCAACGAAGGTAGAAATCAAGAAAGAGCATAAAGTGTTGATGATTGACAAGACCACTAATTTCAAGAGAAGGGCAAAGGGAAAGAAAGGGAACTTCAAGTAGAATGACAAGCAAGTTGTCACTCCTGCGAAGAAGCCCAAAGCTGGACCAAAGCCTGAAACTGAGTGCTTACACTGCAAAGGATATGGTCACTGGAAGCGGAAATGCCCTGAATATTTGGTGGATAAGAAGGATGGCAAATTGAACAAGGGTATATTTGATATACAGGTTATTGATGTGTGCCTTACTAGTGTTTATAGTAGCCCCTGAGTATTTGATACTTGTTCGGTTGCTCAGACTAGTAACTTGAAACATGAGTTACAGAATAAACAGTGACTAGTTGAAGGGGAAGTGACGATGAGTGTTGGAAGTAGTTCCAAGATTGATATGATCATCATCACACACTCCCTATATTTTCGAGATTAGTGTTAAACCTAAATAAATGTTATTTGGTGTTTGCGTTGAGCATAAATATGATAAGATCATGTTTATTGCGATACGATTATTCATCTAAGATAGAGAATAAATTGTTATTCTGTTTACATGAATAAAACCTTTTCTATGGTCATACACCCAATGGTGATGGTTTATTGAATCTTGATCATAGTGATACACATATTCATAATGTTGATGCCAAAAGATGCAAAGTTAATAATGATAGTGCAACTTATTTGTGGCACTGCCGTTTGGGTCATATCGGTGTAAAGCGCATGAAGAAACTCCATAAAGATGGATTTTCGGAATCACTTGGTTATGAATCATTTGATGCTTGCGAACCGTGCCTTTTGGGCAAGATGACTAAAACTCCGTTCTCCGAAACAATGGAACGAGCTACTAACTTGTTGGAAATAATACATACCGATGTATGTGGTCCAATGAGTGTTGATGCTCGTGGCAGGGTATCGTTATTTTCTGACCTTCACAGATGATTTGAGAAGATATGTGTATATCTACTTAATGAAGCACAAGTCTGAAACATTTGAAAAGTTCAAGTAATTTCAGAGTGAAGTGGAGAATCATCGTAACAAGAAAATAAAAGTTTCTACAATCTGATTGTAGAAAAGAGTTACGAGTTTGGCCTTCATTTTAAACAATGTGGAATAGTTTCACAGCTCATGCCACATGGAACACCATAGCGTAATGGTGTGTCTGAACGTCATAACCGCACTTTATTGGATATGGTGCGATCTATGATGTATCTTACCGATTTACCACTATCGTTTTGGGGTTATGCATTAGAGTTAGTTGCATTCACTTTAAATAGGGCACCATCTAAATCCGTTGAGATGACACCATATGAACTATGGTTTAGCGGTAAACCTAAGCTGTCATTTCTTAAAGTTTGGAGTTGCGATGCTTATGTGAAAAAAGGTTTCAACCTGATAAGCTCGAACCCAAATCGGAGAAGTGCGTCTTCATAGAATACCCAAAGGAAATTGTTGGGTACACCTTCTATCACAGATCCGGAGGCAAAACATTCATTGCTAAGAATGGATCCTTTCTAGAGAAGGAGTTTCTCTCGAAAGAAGTGAGTGGGAGGAAAGTAGAGCTTGATAAGGTAATTTGTACCTTCTCCCGAATTGGAAAGTAGTTCATCACAGAAATCAGTTCCTGTGATTCCTACACCAATTAGTGAGGAAGCTAATGATGATGATGATGAAACTTCAAATTAAGTTACTACAAAACCTCGTAGGTCTTCCAAAGTACATTCCGCACCAGAGTGGTACGGTAATCCTTTTCTGGAGGTCATGTTACTTGACCATGACGAACCTACGAACTATGAGGAAGCGATGGTGAGCCCAGATTCCGCGAAATGGCTTGAGGCCATGAAATCTGAGATGAGATCCATGTATGGACTTTGATTGACTTGCCCAATGATCGGCGAGCCATTGAGATTAAATGGATCTTCAAGAGGAAGACGTACGCTGATAGTAGTGTTACTATCTACAAAGCTAGAATTGTCGCAGAAGGTTTTCGACAAGTTCAAGGTGTTGACTACGATGAGAGTTTCTCGCTCGTATCTATGCTTAAGTCTGTCCGAATCATGTTAGCAATTGCCGCATTTTATGAAATCTGGCAAATGGATAAACAAAACTGCATTCCTTTATGGATTTATTAAAGAAGATTTGTATATGATGCAACCAGAAGGTTTTGTCAATCCTAAAGGTGCTAACAAAATATGCAAGCTCCAACGATCCATCTATGGACTGGTGCAAGCATCTCGGAGTTGGAATATACGCTTTGATGAGTTGATCAAAGCATATAGTTTTATACAGACTTACGGTGAAGCCTGTATTTACAAGAAAGTGAGTGGGAGCACTACAACCTTTCTGATAAGTATATGTGAATGACATATTGTTGATCGGAAATAATGTAGAATTTTCTGAAAAGCATAAAGGAGTATTTGAAAGGAGTTTTTCAAAGAAAGACCTCAGTGGAGCTGCTTACATATTGAGCATCAAGATCTATAGAGATAGATCAAGACGCTTGATAAGTTTTTTCAATGAGTACATACCTTGACAAGATTTTTAAGTAGTTCAAAATGGAACAGTCAAAGAAAGAGTTCTTGCCTATGTTACAAGGTGTGAGATTGAGTAAGACTCAAAACCCGACCACGGCAGAAGATAGAAAGAGAATGAAAGTCATTCCCTATGCCTCAGCCATAGGTTCTATAAGATATGCCATGTTGTGTACCAGATCTATTGCATACCTACCACTAAAATTGGACAAGGGAGTGCAATAGTGATCTAGGAGTAGATCAATGGACAGCGGTCAAAATTATCCTTAGTGGAATAAGGATATGTTTCTCTATTATGGAAGTGACAAAAGGTTCGTCGTAAAGGGTTACGTCGATGCAAGTTTTGACACTAATCTAGATAACTCTATGTCTCGGTCTAGATACATATTGAAAGTGGGAGCAATTAGCTAGAGTAGCTCCGTGCAGAGCATTGTAGACATAGAAATTTGCAAAATACTTACGGATCTGAATGTGACAGACCAGTTGACTAAAATTATCTCACAAGCAAAACATGATCACACCTTAGTACTCTTTGGGTGTTAATCACATAGCAATGTGAAGTAGATTACTATCTCTAGTAAAACCTTTTGGGTGTTGGTCACATGTCGATGTGAACTATGGGTGTTAACCACATAAAGATGTGCACTATTGATGTTAAATCACATGGCGATGTGAACTAGATTATTGACTCTAGTGCAAGTGGGAGACTGAAGGAAATATGCCCTAGAGGCAATAATAAAGTTATTATTTATTTCCTTATATCATGATAAATGTTTATTATTCATGCTAGAATTGTATTAACCGGAAACATAATACATGTGTAAATACATAGACAAACAGAGTGTCACTAGTATGCCTCTACTTGACTAGCTCGTTAATTAAAGATGGTTATGTTTCCTAACCATAGACATGAGTTATCATTTGATTAACGGGATCACATCATTAGGAGAATGATGTGATTGACTTGACCCATTCCGTTAGCTTATCACTTGATCGTTTAGTATGTTGCTATTGCTTTCTTCATGACTTATACATATTCCTATGATTATGAGATTATGCAACTCCCGTTTACCAGAGGAACACTTTGTGTGCTACCAAATGTCACAACGTAACTGAGTGATTATAAAGGTGCTCTACAGGTGTCTCCGAAGGTACTTGTTGGGTTGGCGTATTTCGAGATTAGGATTTGTCACTCCGATTGTCGGAGAGGTATCTCTGGGCCCACTCGGTAATGAGTTAGTTGCGGGATGATGTATTACGGAACGAGTAAAGAGACTTGCCGGTAACGAGATTGAACTAGGTATTGAGATACCAACGATCGAATCTCGGGCAAGTAAACATACCGATGACAAAGGGAACAACGTATGTTGTTATGCAGTTTGACCGATAAAGATCTTCATAGAATATGTAGGAGCCAATATGAGCATCCAGGTTCCGCTATTTGTTATTGACCGGAAACATGTTTCGGTCATGTCTACATAGTTCTCGAACCCGTAGGGTCCGCACGCTTAAGGTTTCAATGACAATTTTATTATGAGTTTATGAGTTTTGATGTACCGTAGGAGTTCAGAGTCCCGGATGAGATCGGTGACATGACGAGGAGTCTCGAAATGGTCGAGACGTAAAGATCGATATATTGGACGACTATATTCGAACATCGGAAAGGTTCCGAGTGGTTCGGGTATTTTTCGGAGTACTGGGGAGTTACGGGAATACGGGGAAGAAGTATATGGGCCTTATTGGGCTTTAGGGGAGAGAAAGAGAGGCAGGCCGCGCGCCCCCCTAATGACTAGTCCAAATTGGACTAGGGGGAGGGGCGGCGCCCCCTCCTTCCTTCTCTTCCCTCTCCCCCTTCCTTGTCTCCTACTCCTACTACATGGAAGGGGAGGAATCCTACTCCCGGTGGGAGTAGGACTCTTCCAGGGCGCGCCATAGGGGCCGGCCCTCTCCCCCTCCTCCACTCCTTTATATACGGGGCAAGGGGCACCTCTAGACACAACAACAATGATCTCTTAATCTCTTAGCCATGTGCGGTGCCCCCCTCCACCATAGTCCTCCTCGATAATATTGTAGCGGTGCTTAGGCGATGCCCTGCGACGTTAGAACATCAAGATCGTCACCACGTCGTCGTGCTGACGGAACTCTCCCTTGACACTCGGCTGGATCGGAGTACGAGGGACGTCATCAAGTTGAACATGTGCTAGAACTCGGAGGTGCCGTAGTTTCGGTGCTTGATCGGTCAGGCCGTGAAGACGTACGACTACATCAACCGCGTTGTTCTAACGCTTCCGCTTTCGGTCTAGGAGGGTACGTGGAGACACACTCCCCTCTCACTGTTATGCATCACCATGATCTTGCGTGTGCGTAGGAAATTTTTGAAACTACTACGTTCCCCAACACTTCGGCGTCGTTCGTAGTCTTAGGGGAGGAGGCCGGTGGAGGCGACTCACTATCCATCACATTTGGATCCAGCGAATTCCCCGAAGATGAGGATCACTGGGGGCGGGCGTGAGCGGACTGCAGTGCATGGTTCAACATATTAAAACCACAAAGTAAAGGAGCTGGATATATATGTGCATAAGTGCCTTTGAGTACTTACGATTCAGCCGGGAGCTTCTCCCTGGGACGCCACTCGGAGCTGCTATCGGTGTCCAATGCGGAATTATCCGCAAGGGAGACCCTCCCTCTCTTGGACGCCTCTGCCTCTGCCTCCAGATTCATGGAGGCTGCCCTTTTATTCCTTCCCACCTCGGGGGGAGAATTGCTTTCCTCCTCCTCCTCGTCGTTCTCGGCAGGGGAGGACTGGGTTTCGGTGTCTTCAGACATTGCGTCCGAAGTACCTTTACGGCGAAGGCCGCTTCTTGCCTCCTTGGCCTTCTTCTCCGGCACCTTGTAGGGCGCCGGAACCAGCATCTTCGTCAGAAGTGGGGCTGCTGGGTTTTCACGCAGCGGAGTGCTACCTCTTGAGCACTGCGTTGGTTTTCCCTTGAAGAGGAAAGGGTGATGCAGTAAAGCAGCGTAAGTATCTCCCTCAGGTTTTTAGAACTAAGGTATCAATCCAGTAGGAGGCCTCCACGAGTCCCTCGCACCTACACAAACAAATAAAATCCTCGCAACCAACGCAATAAAGGGGTTGTCAATCCCTTCACGGTCACTTACGAAAATGAGATCTGATAGATATGATAAGATAATATTTTTGGTATTTCATAAGATAATATCTAGTATCAAATTCTCATGATATTATAATTAAAGCAAATTGCCATGCTGTTTTAAAGACTCTCAAAATAATATAAGTGAAGCATGAGAGATCAATAGTTTCTATAAAACAAATCCACCGCCGTGCTCTAGAAGATATAAGTGAAGCACTAGAGCAAAACTATATAGCTCAAAAAATATAAGTGAAGCACATAGAGTATTCTAATAATTTCCGAATCATGTGTGTCTCTCTCAAAAGGTGTGTACATCAAGGATGATTGTGGTAAACTAAAAACAAAGACTCAAATAATACAAGACGCTCCAAGCAAAACACATGTCATGTGGTGAATAAATATAGCTCCAAGTAAAGTTACCGATGGAAGTAGACGAAAGAGGGGATGCCTTCCGGGGCTCCCCAAGCTTTGGTTTTTAGGTGTCCTTAGATTATCTTGGGGTTCCATGGGCATCCCCAAGCTTAGGCTCTTGCCACTCCTTGTTCCATAATCCATCAAAATCTTTCACCCAAAACTTGAAAACTTCACAACATAAAACTTAACAGAAAATCTCGTGAGCTCCGTTAGCGAAAGAAAACAAAAATACCACTTCAAGGTACTGTAATGAACTCATTATTTATTTATATTGGTTTTAAACCTACTGTATTCCAACTTCTATATGGTTTATAAACTATTTTATTAGCCATAGATTCATCAAAATAAGCAAACAACACACAAAAAACAGAATCTTTCAAAAACAGAACAGTCTGTAGTAATCTGTAACTAACGCAAACTTCTGGAACTCCAAAAATTCAGCCAAAATAGGACGACCTAGACAATTTGTTTATTGATCATAAGAAATTTGAATCAATATTTTATCACGTTCTGGTGATTCTTAACAATTGTTTTCGTGAACAGAAAGTTTCTGGAATTTTCAGCAAGATCAAATAACTATCATCCAAGAAGATCCTATAGGTTTAACTTGGCACAAACACTAATTAAAACATAAAAACACATCTAACCAGAGGCTAGATCAAAGATTTATTCCTAAACATAAGCAAAAAGCAAAAAAAAAAAAAAAAATTGGGTTGCCTCCCAACAAGCGATATCGTTTAACGCCCCTAGCTAGGCATTGAGATTTCAATGATGCTGACACGAAAGACAAGAATTGAAGCACAAAGAGAGCATCATGAAACACATGACAAACACATCTAAGTCTAACATACTTCCTATGCATAGGCATCTTATAGACAAACAAATTATCATAGCAAGCAAAAACTAGCATATGCAAGGAAGCGGAAAGAAACAATAGCAATCTCAACATAACGAGAGGTAGTTTATGATCATGAAAATTTCTACAACCATATTTTCCTCTCTCATAATAATTACATGTGGGATCATAAGAAAATTCAATAAAATAGCTATCACATAAAATATTTTCAACACGATCCACATGCATGCAAAGTTGACACTCTTCCAAAATAGTGGGATTAATATTAACTAAGGTCATGACCTCTCGAAACCCACTTTTATCAAAAATACCATAAGATTGAACATTCTCCAAATATGTGGGATCTAAAGTTGACACTCCAAACCCACTTTCAATATTACTGCAAACACTATTATCAATCTCATATTCATCATGGGGCTTAAATAAATTTTCAAGATCATAAGAAGAATCACCCCAATCATGATCATTGCAACAAGTCGTAGACATAGCAAAACTAGCATCCCCAAGCTTAGGGTTTTGCATATTATTAGCACAATTGACATCAAGAGAGTTTATAGTAAAAGCATTGCAATCATGCTTTTCATCGAAGGAACTATCAAGTATGGGTGCAATAGCAACGATCTCATGTTTAACATAAGGAACTATAGCAAATTCATCTTCATAAATATTGGCATCATGGCCACAAGAATAGAAAGCATCATGTTCATCAAGGGATATTTCAATCAAATCATCGGAATCATAATTATCTATAGATTCATGCATATCATTATTTTCTTCCTCCATAGACTCCTGCAAAATATTAGCTTCTTCTTGGACAGCAGAGGAGTCCTCAATATATGGTTTAACATAGGCATTGGAAGCATAATTATCATAACGATATTTAAGTATGGCAAAATTTTCAGATTTGTAAAGAGTAGCACCATACGTTTCAATCAAAGAAGCAATTTCATAAGTACCCTTAAAATCAACAAATTCTTCAATTTGTTGAACATCATAGTAATTATAAAAACCCCTAGCATATGAAGATACGATTCCATTATCACTAAACTCACATTGGTAGGGAAGGTGTTTCTTAATGTTTCAGAGCAACAAGTAAAATCATAAATTTCACAAAGATTCCAAGCATAACACATCAATTTGTTTATTTGATTCCATAAGAGTCTCCCTTTTTCAGACAAACGGTGACGCACAAAATGAGCATGCTCATCTAAAGATTTCCCATCAACTAGGCTAGTTGGGGTTTCAGCACGGGCGCATAAGGATCAAAGATGATCCAAGTAGAACACTTTAAGTGGATCCATATCAATAGATTTTTAGCAAGCAAAGATGCAAGCAAATAGAAGGCACAAGGAAACACAAACAAAGATGCATACGGGAAGAAGGCAAACAAAAAAGGGCGAATAAAACGGCAAGGGTGAAGTGTGGGAGAGGAAAACGAGAGGCAAATGCCAAATAATGTAATGCGGGAGATAAGGGTTTGTGATGGGTACTTGGTATGCTGACTTTTGCGTAGACTCCCCGGCAACGGCGCCAGAAATGGCTCGTTGTCGGGAGTCAAATCTTGACTTGACTTCGCATAAGCCTCCCCGGCAACGGCACCAGAAATCCTTCTTGCTACGTCTTGAGCACTGCGTTGGTTTTCCCTTGAATATGAAAGGATGATGCAGTAAAGCAGCGTAAGTATTTCCCTCAGTTTTGAGAACCAAGGTATCAATCCAGTAGAAGGCCACGCACGAGTCCCTCGCACCTACACAAACAAATAAAATCCTCGCAACCAACGCAATAAAGGGGTTGTCAATCCCTTCACGATCACTTACGAAAGTGAGATCTGATAGATATGATAAGATAATATTTTGGTATTTTTATGATAAAGATGCAAAGTAAAATAAAAGGCAATAAAAACAACTAAGTGTTGGAAGATTAATATGATGGAAAATAGACACGGGAGCCATAGGTTTCACTAGTGGCTTCTCTCGAGAGCATAAGTATTACGGTGGGTAAACAAATTACTGTTGAGCAATTGACAGAATTCTAGGTATGATCATGTATATAGGCATCACGTCCGAGACAAGTAGACCGACTCCTGCCTGCATCTACTACTATTACTCCACACATCGACTGCTATCCAGCATGCATCTAGAGTATTAAGTTCAAAAGAACAGAGTAACGCTTTAAGCAAGATGACATGATGTAGGGGGATAAACTCATGCAATATGATATAAACCCCATCTTGTTATCCTCGATGTCAACAATACAATACGTGCCTTACTGCCCCTACTGTCACTGGGAAAGGACACCGCAAGATTGAATCCAAAGCTAAGCACTTCTCCCATTGCAAGAAAGATCAATCTAGTAGGCCAAACCAAACTGATAATTCGAAGAGACTTGCAAAGATAACCAATCATACATAAAAGAATTCAGAGAAGATTCAAATATTGTTCATAGATAAACTTGATCATAAACCCACAATTCATCGGTCTCAACAAACACACCGCAAAAGAAGATTACATCAAATAGATCTCCACAAGAGAGGGGAAGAACAATGTATTGAGATCCAAAGAGTGAGAAGAAGCCATCTAGCTAATAACTATGGACCCGAAGGTCTGAGGTAAACTACTCACACATCATCGGAGAGGCTATGGTGTTGATGTAGAAGCCCTCCGTGATCGATGCCCCCTCCCGTGAACTCGGAAAAAGGCCCCAAGATGGGATCTCACGGCATGAAGGTTGCGGCGGTGGAATTAGGTTTTGGCTCCGTGTCCGGTAGTTTGGGTGCGTGAGGTATATATAGGAGGAAGAAATGCGTCGATTGGAGCAACATGGGCCCCACGAGGGTGGAGGGCGTGCCTGGGGGGTAGGCGCGCCCCTACCTCGTGCCTTCCTGGTTGATGTCTTGACGTAGGGTCCAAGTCCTCAGGATCACGTTCGTTCCGAAAATCACGTTCCCGAAGGTTTCATTCCGTTTGGACTCCGTTTGATATTCTTTTTCTGAGAAACTCTGAAATATGCAAAAAAAACAGCAATTCTGGGTTGGGCCTCCGGTTAATAGGTTAGTCTCAAAAATAATATAAAAGTGTATAATAAAGCCCAATATTGTCCAAAACAGAATATAATATAGCATGGAACAATCAAAAATTATAGATATGTTGGAGACGTATCACGGAGCCGGACACTGCATCTGCTCCGCCTTCTTTGTCCAGCCCTGAGAAGACAGACGGAGAAGCTTAGACATCTTCCTTGCATGTACTGGTGGAGGATACACCTTGAAATATGAAGAACTTACCGGACTGGCTAGATGAGTCAGGTTGTAGCCGCGGTCCTCGGTCGTCTTTGGCCACGTCTGATTGGCCTTGAAAAGCACCTTCCAGATACCTTCGTGCGTAGCACCGAAGAACAGTTGCAAGGTCTAGTGCTTGGCCGGATCAAACTCCCATAAATGGCAAGTCCGGCTTTGGCAGGGAAGGACCCGGCGAAAAAGCTCACCTGGATCACGTTGACGAGCTTGATGTTCTTGTCCACCATGCTCTTAATGCGCATTTGCAGCATTGACACCTCGTCCGATGACGCCCAGTCCAGGCCCTTGGTTAGGCAGGAGGTGAGCCCTGTTGGGGGCCCGGACTTGAATTCAGGAGCCGCGGCCCAGGTGGTGTCGCGGGGCTCTGTGATGTAGAACCACTGTTGTTGCCACCCCTTGATGGTCTCCACAAAGGTGCCTGTGGGCCAGGTGATGTTGGACAGTTTGCTCACCATGGCGCCTCCGCACTCAGCATGTTGACCATCCACCACTTTCGGCTTCACAGTGAAGATCTTTGGCCATAATCCGAAGTGGGGTGGGATGCGGAGGAAGGCCTCGCACACGACAATGAATGTCGAGATGTTGAGGAAGGAATTCGGGACTAGATCGTGGAAATCTAGCCCGTAGTAGAACATGAGTCCGCGGACGAAGGGGTGGAGGGGAAATCCTAACCCGCGGATGAAGTGGGGAATGAATACCACCCTCTCGTTGGGCTCCGGGGTGGGGACGATTTGCCCCTTGGCCGGAAGCGGGTGGGCGATTTCCTGGGCCAAGTACCCCACTTCCTGGAGCTCCGTGATGTTCTCCTCTGTGACAGAGGAGGCCATCCACTTGCCCTGCGCTCCAGATCCGGACATGGTCGGAGTGCTTTTTGGTGGAAGAAAGAATGGAAGCTTGGGCGCTGGAGCTCGAGAACGGATGGGTAGAGAGGAAGAAGGCGTGGGTGAAAGAAGGAATACTTATCCTCTTATAAAGGTAGCGAGTATCAAGCGCCTCCCCACTCGCCTTAAAACTCACCTATTCCCCAAGGGTCGTGCAGACGGCGCGGTTGGATTACCCACACCCGTATTGATAAGAATCCCGCGATAAGGGGACATGATCTCTGCTTCGACATGACGTGCCAATGAAAACCGCATCTCGAAACATGGAGCGGGAGGCTAAAAATGGTTTGAAATAATGACCGGGCAGGGACGTGGTGTCTCGCTATGAAAGTTGTCAGTAGATGGGACTTGTGAAATATTATACTCTTTGCGGTTGTGTGTGGTGCCTGTTTTGCAGAGCCGAACACGTTTTCTGTGTTTGAGGACTCCGTTGAAGTATTCAGAGGAAGAACCCGACTTGCAATGCCGAAGACAATCTGTGCGCTGGATACACCGTCATTGAAGCCTGGTTCAGGGGCTACTAAGGGAGTCCTGGATTAAGGGGTCCTCGAGCGTCCGAGCTATGTGACGTGGGCCAGACTAATGGGCCATGAAGATACAAGACAGAAGACTCCCTCCCGTGTCCGGATAGGACTCCCCTTTGCATGGATGGCAAGCTTGGTGTTCGGATGTGAAGATTCCTTTCTCTGTAAACCGACTTTGTATAACCCTAGGTCCCTCCAGTGTCTATATAAACTGGAGGGTTTAGTCCGTAGACGCAATCATAATCATAATCATACAAGCTAGATAGCTAGTGTTTAGCCATTACGATCTCGAGGTAGATCCACTCTTGTAACCTCATATTCATCCAAGATAATCAAGCAGGAAGTAGGGTATTACCTCCATTAAGAGGGCCCGAACCTGGGTAAACATCGTGTCCCTGTCTCCTGTTACCTCGATCCTCAGACTAACAGTTCGGGACCCCCTACCCGAGATCTACCGGTTTTGACACCGACAAGCGCCCTCTCCATTGTTCTCCTTTTCCTCTCATTGTGTGTCATGTCGTGCTCATGTATGTTGATTCACTTGTATTACAAAGCTTGTGGTTACGGTTTAGTACTAGGTTCCTTGCTGCCGTATCTGCTGGGGAACACTTCTATGCCTATTGTCCGGTGGCAGGGTTCGGGCATGTGGCGGGTGCTCCTTCGGATTGGCATGGGTGCCTCTTTGCTCAGATTTTATTGTACCTATAGGTTCCTAGGTTCATCCCTTCCTCTCTGTGGTGGTCCAGGAAGACAGAATTTTCTTAACAGATCTATGTGTTGTGAAATGCTCAATATGTACAAATGTTGTTAGGATTTTTTGTTCCATTACGATATAGATCCCAGGAACCAGCTACCTGCTTTTGATCTTGGGTAAAGAAAACCTTGTTGTTATGTTGTGAAGGCATTGACATGATCCATGTTGATGATGCTTAGTAGTAGACTACAGTCGAGGTTGTATTTTGGTTCTTTGGATGGTTCCAGCTACCAACTAAGTAGATAATTTTATAGTTGTTTTCTTATACTCTATAAAACTATGTTATATCTGCAGTTGAGACCCATGTTATATATGCAACAGACAATGCATCCAATGCAATTGTTCCAGTGCATCATAATCGTTTATTCCAATGCCTATTTATTAACATTTTTTATTAACGTTTTTATGGTATCAGTGGCTCTACTTCTAGTGCTTTTGTGCTGATAAAGAGCAGGGGCATCAGATCATGTATCCTTTGCTTCATGGGTTGATGTTCTAAATTCATTATCAATGATTCTTCAGGCAGCAGGGCACACATACCGTTTAGGTAAATAACTCTTGAGGTATTCCTTCAATGACGTAATGCAACAGTAGCATATTTTGTTCGCGACATCATTTTTCACTGTCTTGCAATATTATTTGATTTATTCCTCTCATAAACAGAGCAGAAGTTTCCTTCTAATTGATATGTGTTGTATCTACATGGTGTAATGGATTTGTTTCCGTAGAGTATGTACAGTCCCATGTTTTGTTTTATGCATTGCTTTGTTGTTCTCTAAGCTCTACCAATAGTGAGACCAACATCGTTTTGGTATATTCCTTGTGTAAATATTTACCTGGACCCAAAAATTGCAATGTTAATGTGATGGTATAAATCGAGCAATATTGATTGTTATGCACGTGATTGATTCTTCCTTATAGTTTTCTAACTATTAGTTGCTTTATTACAAGGGTGAGTTAAAGTTGAGACTTATTGGACCATCGTTATACATCCAAACCATTTGCATTATGTCAAGTACCCTGTCCAATACCTATGTAATCCAAAACTATATAACTGAAAACTAATGTTCTAACGATGCCACTTTCTATTTGCAGTACTATCGTAGCCAATTGATGCTAGGTGTGCTCGAAGGTGTTTCACTCCATGAATCGATAGAGTACAATGGTGAGATCATTTAGTTTCTTGGGTTGCACCAATCTGTGATGTCAAGGATGACTAGCCTGACATGTGCAAACTATAGAGGAGTAGGCAGTAGTGCATGGAAATAATAATAAATACATCATATATGTGTGGGTGGACACATGCCCATGATTCATAATCATTTGCGAGAAGAACAGTTTCCCATTGTTTTCATCCCCTATTGAGTGTTGTTTGCAAATTTCTTCTGTTGGTGAAAGGAATCTTGAAAGGAACATGTACTCTTCTTTGTTTTAGTGCTCTATTTCCCTACATTTGTGGTAGAGAATGGTGTGCCTTCGTATATAATAATTGTTCTCTACTCTTGCAGCCCATGAACTATTATTGTTATTATTGCCATCTACTTATATAGAATGATGAGAAGTGATCATGCACTTGCATTATCCAAATTCTTACTGCTAATTAGGTAGGTTCAGCTAAAATGGAGTTGGTATCATGCCCTTCTACATTATGTAGATTATTTGGTGTTCCAAAATAAAAGCATGCCGTTTTTTTGTCATGTGAATGCGAGGGACCTGATGCATGTTTCTCTGCTCACTGATGGCTGATGATGATTTAATAGCTAAGGGGCTTCCACATGTTATAACTAAGGCATGCATATGTCTAAAATTTACTAATGGTAACATGCCCAATTAACCTAATAGATTTTTTACCTTTTCAAAGAATGTAGCTCTCTGCCATCTGTTTTACCATCAGCAGGAGGTATATGCTCGAAGAAGCTACCAAACGGATCGACGGTACAATTCATGCATTCCAACTTGCTGATGATGATGACACCACAGTAATGGCATCGGTGAAAATTGATCTCCGACCCCACAAGAAAAGCATATTGCCAACTCAATAGGAATTTTATTGAATCAACATGTTCTGCTGCTTTAGACTATCTACTGATCATGGGCGTAATTACAAAAGATGATATAAACTCGGCGGAGCTCAAGAAATGTCAAAGACAACTAAATGTTGAGAAGTTCTAGTCATCAGTGTTGTATGATCGTGCGGAATCCTTTCAGAATCAGTTTTCACTTGAAGCCTTTTGTTGTTTCTTGGACCACTTGCTATGTTCTGAATGTTAAACTTGAATATTAGATTGATAGACACAACTATATTATGCTATTTTTATATTTGCAATGCTTCAATGACTGCATTATTGGGTTGGATATGACTATACCCGGCAGCATCCTGTCGGGTGCGACAAGCCGCACTGTCTACCTAGTAGATCAGTATGGCTGCGCATAATCATTGTGCCACGCTTTGGCTTTGCCATCGAGCGTCCATTTCATTTCGTAGTAGCTAGGAAACTGAGGCACCATATGAACCACCCCGATGCATTTGTAGCAGGGTAGAAATAAAAGATGCCAATGGGGGTTGAGCTCAATGGAGGTCATAATTTGAATAGTTTAAAATTCAAACCTTTTAGTGTCAAGAGATTCTAAAAAAATACACATTACATCCTTATATACATGTGTTTTATTTAGAATTATTTTTAACTAAAACTTTGAATTTTGAAAAATTCAAAAATTAAAGCCACCATAAAGCCCGGTCTTCAAAATGACCTACTAAATGGGAAATTTTAGATGAGACATTTTCTCAGTTGAGGACCACACTGATTGCTGGTCCAATGGTCACTTCTCTACCCTCCCTAAGCCATTTTTTGTGGGAAACTGTCGATCTATTCTAGCAAAAGTAAGTATCACTAGCAGGCGAAGGCATGGCGTGCTATTTTTGTTTGAAAACTTGAGTAGAGAAAGCGTAGAAGAGGGTCGATGTTGCATCGGTAAAATTAAAATCAGGAGCATGTTGGTTAAATATTTCAACCCTAGTGGGTTAACCAGTTTGTGAATTGTAGATTATCTTATTGCTGCAAAACATATGCATAATATATTGCATAGTTTACTCGTTGTTGGTTGGTGATATACATATTTTTTAAGAATTCATATTCTTTTTTTGCGGGATTAAGAATTCATATTCACTAGTCGTTAACCCATGCACCTTCATAGGTAGCTATTTTGAGGACGCGTTAATGATAATAAATCTATAGTACACACTGTAATTTGTGAGGCCAACATTACACATGTTTAATTAGTGCTTCAATATGCAAGTTTATTTATGGGTTATGTTTTAAGTTTATATTTGATGAACATAGTTGTTTCATCATTCTTATACTTTTTTTTTGCATATTTAATTAGCAGGTAACCATAAAATCTTTTAAGAAAAAGTGTTGAAATTTACTTTTTATGTGAGTGTATTCTAATTTATTTGGGCTATTGAACGTATAAGCGTTATATGTCAATGTTTGAGAAGTAGGAATTGTGAAAAATAATTTAAGATGACGTGCGATTACTGGTTCTGTAAGTATGTACTTACAAGTTGAGTTTCTAGACCAAGATTTTTTGCAGATATGTATTATCTCTCTAAGGTAGTGAAGTCTACGCGTAGCAGAAAGAGAAGTGAAATTATATGGCAGTTCTTCATATGTATATTGTGTTGTAAGAATATTCTCAATTATGAGAACAAATATGAAAGAAATAATACTGAATTAGTGGAAGAAATCATAGTACTGCCTTTCAAAATGTTTGAACATTAAAGTACAATAATTTTTAAGACAGTGGTGAGACATTACTAGCTCAGGAAGTAGGATAGGTAATAAGATCGAACATGAGCAGTACAAAATGACATTCTTGCATTAGCAGGACATGTGTACGAACAGTGCGATGATGCAACAGGAGTAGGACAAGCCCTACAGTCAGTAGATCAGATGATAAAACTACTAAGCTGAACATCAAATTCAAGCAAGAAACAGGACAACGCCTTCACTATTTTGGTTCTCGATGAACATCAGTTTGTCTCGAACTTTGAATTTGGTATGCTTCAATACTTCTATCCAACCATTAATGATGACACAATCATCAACAGAACATGTGTACGTAGATGTGAAGTTGATAGTGGGATGTAGAATAATCCTGAGAAAACCTATGTCATCTATCAGGTTAGGCATGGCATGTTTTGGCAGTTTCTGGCGCAAGGAAATTTGTGTAAGAAAGCAAGAATTATAGATACTATCATGAAAGTTTGTTGAAAACCTAAAATGAAATATAAAGCTTATCACGAGTGTTCTTAATGTTAGACCTCGTCAAAGTGTGCAGTAGTGGAACATATGGATGATCAGGATACTGAATGTTGTATTTATTTAGAAATGAGTAATATCGCTTAATAAACTTAATTGCATGGTCAATGTCTTCCTAGGTTTTTGTTGTGCCATATGTATTATCAATCCTCTTCACGATTTGTTTTTATGCTTTATCTAGTTTGAAATAGCTATGACATATATATGAATAAAGTTAGTTATGATGTATGGTGTAAAGTCAGGAAAAGGACTAACGGATGTTCAGTGAGTACAAATACAAAGTAATGGTAGTTCTATAAGACATGGATGTGAAGGAAAACAATATTTATATAGAACTATGCTAGAAAAGTACATACATGGATGAGTAATTGAAGGATTTGGTAGGTTCGCCAATATCGATTGATGAGTGTCGCCGGCTAAAGCGAGTCACATTTCTTTATCAACTCGGAGATGGTACAGTTTCAAGAATTGTTTTCAAGACTTGCCAGTAAAATATGGTTTGTCCCGTTCATTTGTGACATCAACAACAAAGTGATTTCTTTATCTGAAGCAAAGACGTAAATTGAGTGATAGCACATTTTGTAACGCCAATGTTTTGTAAGAAATATTTTCTTGCAAAGTAGGGGATTTCCTGGGAAACATGAAACCAAAGAAAGAACTGTTGTAACAAAAGAATATGAACTCGATATTTGTAGAGAAAGTAAGTGTATCTTAATGACATTATTTTCTTGAAAGATTGTATTTAACAGAAGGATATGTAAGCTTAAGTTGGAAATGGAAGAACCGTTACTATATGTTGGTGTGCAGAACAAAATGAAGGTATAAGTATGTACCGTTGAAGATTAAGTAAACTATCATTATGGGTTGAAAGGAAATCTATGTTGGACTAATCAGGAAAATTCTGCAATCATGAGGAAGAGTCAGGTGAATTGGAAATAAGTTAGACCTATGTTTTGTTAGGTGAACATCTTGTTGAGTGAACAGGAACTGAATCAGAGAATGTAATCCAGTAAAAGTTGGAAAAAAATGTATTGAACAAGATTTGAACAATAATTTGAAACTTGTCGTTCTTATTTTTGCATTCTACTCGAAAAAAGGGGAGAATCACTTGTCCTAACAACGTGGTCACTGCCACACAAGCCTCTGGGGTCGTAACGGATTGGGCACTACAAATGCATCAACAAGAAATTTAACACAAAATAAGATTTGGGGGTCTGATTTGGAGCCCAATGAAGAGCGATAGCTAGTAATTTACCTCCATTTCATGAAGTAGATCGATCTTCATTTCTTTGAAGCGGGAAGTTGGAGCACAATGCAAAGATCCAGCTGCAGTACCTATAGATCATGCCGACGGTTGAAGCCGTCAAGATCCGGCGACCTATTGGAGGAACATCGAGTAGCAGCCTCAGGAAAGTAGGTCTAAATGATCACAGTGGAAAGGAAGAGGAGGAGGGGAAAAGAGTACCCAGAAAGAAGTTGAAATGTGTGTGCACTATGAGCCCAAAAGAATATTTGGTAACTCGGGGTGGCTGGTTGGATGTGCTTAGGAATAAAAAGGAGGACAAGTAAGTGTCAGAAGGCAGAACAGAAAGAAGTTCCGATGGACAGAATTGAATTGATGGCGTAAGTTTTGTACAAACGAACTTGACAGAACAAGAACTAAATCCGTAGGAGTGCAAATCAAATCAAATGATGGGGAAGTCACTACAATTGGAAGAAATAAATGTGGAAAACATTTTTTAAGGAAGGTACTGAGCAGTTCCCAAAAATTCAGATCAACAAGGATTGCATTAGCTAATCGACAGGTATATATTTGACAGACGATATCATGTGTCGTACAACAATGTAAAGGTGGCAAAAGCAGTGTATGGAATATTCATACGAAAGGACAGAAGAGTGTGAACTGATGAGTATGAATCAAGTAAAGGAATGAATTGAATAAAGGCAAAAGCAATAGAAATTGAAGACGGTTACGGGATTAAAAGGAAGAACATATGTGACGCAAATGAGGAGAGTACGGACACGTTGGACTAGAAGAAGGGAACGACCGAACGAAGGAAAAAGAAGATGAACGG
Source organism: Aegilops longissima (assembly GCA_021605205.1). Taxonomy (NCBI): domain Eukaryota; kingdom Viridiplantae; phylum Streptophyta; class Magnoliopsida; order Poales; family Poaceae; genus Aegilops; species Aegilops longissima. The sequence goes on from CM038676.1 coordinate 528,794,849, forward strand.
TGTGACGACTCGTGTAACAGGGTATGTAACAGAACGGGAAATGTAGCATGTGGACAGGTAGAAAGACATATAACAACTTTTGACTGAGGTATTTACATACCCCATTTTTCAATGAATTTCCGCTGCAACAACTTGTCCAATCACGGAGTAGATTGACGGCCGGAGACGTTTCTACAGGTGTGTGCCCCTACGAATTCTCACAATATGGGGTGGGGCGATTGATTCATTTGTGCATAACCAATGTGTAAAAAAATTATTTTGGCTTCTGTCGAATTGTTGAATCGTGGTTCGTTTTGAGTTGGTTGGAATTGTTGAGTTTGTGAATTGATTATGTGCTATATGCGATTACGTGCATGAATTTATATTATTTAAAGTTTTAGATATGACAGGTGTGGCTTCCTGGACACGGATAAAATGGGCACCTTGTTCCTACTAGTAAGCGTGCACGTGCAATGCACGAATGAGCATAAAAGTGAACTTCCATGTACATCTTAGTCATGAAACAATTATTTTAATAAACACAGTTGTTAACTGGTTCATACCTAGACGCATCTTCTTAACTCATCTTTTTAGATAGATTTTGCAATGTTGCAAGGATATAACGAAATATGAACGAATATGCATGTGAAGTGCATGGATAAATCGGGTACATACGAACCCTCTTTGAACAACACATTTTAAAATGTCTAAATCTTCAGAAAAAGGTGCGTGTGGACATCTCAATATTCTGTGTGTGTGCAGCAAGTTTCACGGGAAGACAATTTTTTGTGGCATGTGCGAAAAAGACAAAACATTGTGTCGCGAAACGCTATTTAGAAGCACTAAAATTTGTCTTTTTTGCTGGGATAAAATGGAAGTATTTTTTTATAAAACTTTGTCCCGCAGACATATTTTTGCGAACATGTATGCACACAATTTTGTTTTAAATTTGTTGACATTACGAAATGTGTTTAAAGTACATTTTTGAAAAGCGGGTTCATATTTACCCATTTTCAAGATGTGCCGATTCGAACGTGCACAAGCTATACAATGGTAAAATAATATATAGTGATGTCAAAAGTTGGTTATAAAACCTGTCAAAAGTTGGTGATGTCAAAAACTGTCAAAAGAAGATCTTCATCAGGTGTTGGACTTATAAAAATATAGTGATGTCAAAAGTTGGAATGTCATAAACACTCGTATGTCGAAATGAAACCTCCATGCTCGATCCTTATATACAAGAAAAATAGTAATAATATATTTTACAATGTTACTGCAAGAGAAAATCAACAATTTGCATGCATTCGTCAGGTTGAGACAAAGCACCTTCAGGCAAGGGTAGTTATCACTTCTCCACTTTCCCTGTACAACAAGGTGTTTTTCCACATAAACAAAATATATATTTTGTTAGGAAAAAAATTCTTTTGCAACATTGAGTTCTAACATGCAACCATCAAGGAAAGCAAATCGACATGGGAGATGAACCCATGACATGGTTGTTCATAAGTAGGTAACTTGTACTATGGTGTCATTGTGGAGGTACCGGTTCAGTGAGAGATAGTGCAGATGCATAACATAGATGTACATCACGCTATAAGATGAAAAGTTCCTAAGATTCACATATAAAAATGAAAATGTGGAAACCATAGAGCATTTTCATTCATAACAGGAACCTAGCTATTTTCCTGCTTGGTATCGAAACTAAACAATTTCATTTTGTCAAATGTATTGTTCTGTTATTCACTCATGGGGCCCTGGTGTATGATAATTTATTCAATACTTTATTATTTGTAGCTGGATTAACTTCAGTACAATAGCTACGGTACTCAAACCTCATATTCCATGGCAGGACTTTAAATTACAGAACAAAAAGAATTCTAGTGGACAACAACTATGTTAGTATGGAAGAACAAATACCAGTAAATGAGAACATACCGTATCTTGTTATTGTGCAGTAATGACAATACCGTATCAACAACTCAGAGCACCGCTTCTTTTCAAATATGTTCATACGGGAAGTGGTGAGAAGGAAAATGCCATATCTTGCAAAAAAAAAGACTGGAAATTAGGTGAAAAATAAAAAAACAAGTTGCATGCAACCAAAACATCCCATTTTCTATATCACCTGATTTCACAGCCGATCCTAGCTGCAGAGCAACACTGACTTCTCCTTCCATCTCTGCGTCAATGTGAATACGTTGGAGAGCATGACGTAGTTGGCATCATGAGCAGGGTACTCTATAAACCTCAGTTTTGGCTGCCCAAATATAATCTGAACTTTGGTTTTATTAGACAAAGTTGAAAATATGTACATGGGCAGTGAAAAACTTTACAAAGTATTGCCTTCAAATAAAAATGCAGATAATACAAATGCACTTCACCATTAGCAATACTCCACTCTATAGTTGTGCAACTGAAACCTAACGTTTGTACCTAAAATGCACTTCACCATTGACTTCTCGACGGCACTGCTCCGTAGTCAGGAGTCATTTGATTGCGTCAAGGCTGACTCCGTTCCTCAGCACCGCGCTCATGATGTACCAACAACTACGAAATACAGTAGTGAAGTAGCAGCAATCGGATGCGCACCTCATGTTCGTGTGCTTCACGTTGAGCTGCCCTGCGCACGACACACATGTTGTCGCCAAGCTTGCCGCCCGTGCGCGCTGGCCACCGCCCGCACACCGCCACCACTCGTCGGGCAGCTGTTGCTCCGCAAGGCACCCTGGCCATGTTGGTCGCCCGTGTCGCCACGACGCGCTGGTTCGCGCGCTGGCCGCCGTCGCCGGCACCGATGTCCGCCGCCGGTCTCTGGTTGAGCGCGCTGTCAGTTACCGCTGCCATGCGCCTGGGCAGCTGATGTGCCGAGCACGGCCTCCTGGCCACACATATACGCGTTCCCGCCATCGCCCCAGCGTCCCACCCACTGCCCATTGCGTCACGCGAAGCACGCCCAGGACCCGGCCCACTGCCTTCATGGCCATGCCATGCCCACAGTCCGCAGAGCCGAGTTCCACCGTGAACCGGCTCGACCACCCTCATAAAAGGCCCGCCTCCCTGCGATGTCAGGAGCACGCCGCCGTCGCCTGCCATCGTCAACAACCATTAGTCGTCCGTCGTCGCCGCTCGGACGTTTAGGAATAAGCTAACACCATCGTCACTGCTTGACAAGGGCCACGTCGTCGCGGGCCGAGCGTCGCGCGCTCTGGTTCATCACCAACAACGTGGCTCCACTCCCGCCCCCCGACGGCCCTCCTGAAGAAATCCATCTCAGCGGCGATCAAGAACGAAGACTCCTCATCCTCTGGGTTGTTTCATTGCTTGATGGCCGCTAGTTTCTTTTTCTTGTTTATTGCCTAACATGCGTGGTTGCAGGGGTCGAGGACTCGGGCGCGGAGTTTGTTATGCGGTGGATTGAGTGGAGAGGTGAGTGCTAATCACGGAAGAGAGGTTGTGGACGCGGGGTGGATGGTGGATAGGGCTGGAAAAAAAGCTCGAAGCTCGCGAGCTAAACGAGTAGCTCGTGACTCGGCTCGAATCGACTCGAACTCGAAGAATAACGAGTCGAGTCGAGCTTTAGTTAAGATCGTTTATAGGCCAAGTTAAGCGGCCATCTCACGAAGATCTTCGTGTAACTCGTTAGGCTCGGTATAAAAGATCAGCTACTCCAAATCCAGATAAAAGCAGCCACTCAGCACTCTGCGTCCCAAGCGCACAACACAAGGCCCAACCGTTGAAGGCCCAGCCGCCCAGGAGACTCGTGCGTGGCAAGGAAATTACTATTATTTAATGATATATATGTTTAATATATACATAATCATTTTTATCATATTTGAGGGCTCTATGTTCATATCTTTAACGAGCTTAACAAGCTAAACGAGGCGGCTCGCGAGTTATACGAGTCAACCCAATCTTGGATTTGAGATCGTTATAGTAACGAGTCGAGTCGAGCTAGCTCGTTAACAAAACAAGCTCTAGCGAGTCGAGCCGAGCTGGTTCGGCTCGGCTCGGCTCAAATTCCAGCCCTAATGGTGCAGTACGGTCAGTCAAGATAAATTGCACATAAAAAAGGATTAGATCAAGGCTAACGGTTGGATTGAGTTTAATGACCCTAATCTTGTCGTGGTAATGGTTCGTGTATATTTATGGAGTGCGTTTAAAGAAGTTTATATTTGATTGTTTATTAGTAGTAGAGATTATGTTTAATTGTTTATTAGTAGTAGAGATAGAGATAGAGAAGAGATAGAGATGCGGGCGCAGTCGGACGCTGTTTGTGGAATACAGGCGGTCAGATTTGACCGGTTCGATTGGACTGTTGTTCGTTATTTGCGAAGAAACCAACGTTTTACACAGTACGCAGAACGTCATGTAGACCAAGTTCATTGTAGGGTTCCAAAAATTGTTTCCACGATTATTGTGAATGTAGCATCCCGCGTGTATGGTTGTGCACAGTACGCCTGTACACTGATAATGGCAGCTTTGAAGAGCAACGTCCACACCGCATCCCTATCGCAATTACTCCTCTGTTTCTCAAATAAAAATGATCCATTACCTGCCAAGAAAATATACACATCCACCGGTCCATGCAATGCATGCATCCAAGTCCACATCTCAATCGTCGCATACACCAAAACCGAGCACACCTACCGGCGGCGCGTCACCGTCACGTCTGGGCCGCTCACCTCGCCACCGGCGCCGGCTCTACCTCCGGCCGGTAGACGCACGTCCGAGGCGGAGCCGACGGCGTCGACGGCCCTCTTGGACATACAGCCCATCAGCAAGCCGCTGCCGTTGCTTCGTCTCCTCCGGTTGATCGTTCGTCCTGCCGCCATGTGCCGCGTCGTCTCTCCGTCGCCGTCGTTGAAGTAATAGTGGCATCCCGAGGCCGCGCTGGAGAAGTTGCCGGACGCGGCGCCTTCCGCGGTGACCACGCTCCACACCACGCTCGCGTCGCTCGGCGGGCACACGCTCTCGAGATCGCCGGAGTCGCGCCTCCTGCTTGGTGGGGAGGGGCTTCCTCTGGCACCGCCGCCTGCACTTGCAGTTGCGGCACCACCCCACGCCGTGCTTCCCGCCACGATTGTGATGGCAGAGCCTTGGCCTGCCTGGTGAAACATGTCCAAAGATTCCCGCCGGAGCCGGTCGTTGTACGACGCGTTGGGTGCCGGATCAAGGATCCTCATGGACAATTCGCCGGAGTTTGCAGCTCGTCTGAGCGTAGCTTCCGCGACCAGCAGGGTAAGTGGTGCATCGCCGTCGTCGGCCCTCTTGCCAGACATCAGCCTCGCCGTGGTGCCGTCCTCCACGGCGGCCTGCTTGCTCGTCATTCTTGGCAGCGCCGCATCCGCTTCGGGGCTGCGTTTCTGGCCACCGTGAACAGATCCGGACTCCAATTCATGGCGACTTGGATCTTCGGTGCTCATCGCCTCCTCGCCGTCGCCGCAGACGCAGGCGCGCCCTGCCATGCCGAGAAGCCAACGCCGCAGGTGAGACGACGACGAGCGTGCCTTTCTTCCGGTCTCATCACTCTCTGTCCTGGAATCCGGCTTGCTCTCAACGGGCGAGGGGACTGCCATCGCCGGACGGGGAGGCAGAAGCGCAGAGCGGCTGTTCCAGCTGGCCTCCGACGAGCTGGTGGCAGCCGTCGGCGTCGGGGCAGATCCGTCGTGCTGCCATGTCTTGAACGCGGACGAGAACGACGACGACGACCGGTCGCACCACAAAGCCTCCTCGGCGGCGAGGGCGCCGTTGAAGTAGCGCTCGGCGGTGAAGACACCGAGCTCCTCCTCGCCCAGCTCGGACTCGTCGTCGGCGTGCCAGCCACTAATCCGCGACGCCGGCGGCGGTGCTGCTCCGCGTCCGTCCATGCTCTGCTCGGCCCAGCTTCTCACGTTACAAATTTTCCTGTGACGACTGACGAGTGTGTGTGGTGACCGGTGAGTGGAGCGAGCCTACACGGACCACGGAGGATATGCGCGCTTTGCTAAGGACATCTCCATCGGGGTACACCAAGCCGGCCCTAAATGTTGGAACCGTGATGTCCGGACATTTTGTGCATTGTGCCGTGAACGTCCATAAACGCTTCTGAACATGCGAATTCTTGCAAACGGACACCGAATTAGAGATTTATGGGCGTCCGAACCTCCGCCACGTAGCCACGAAGGACTCTTACACCTTCGGCTCACCCAAAATTCCACTTGGAGCCACGTTTTTTTTTTAGAAAAGGAGGATGACCTCCGGCCTCTGCATCTGGAAGATGCATACGGCCACTTTATTAATTATTCTTGAGGATCATACAAAGTATTACATCAATGTGCCTGAATCCATCATCTTGGCAACATATACCAATACTCCTATCCAATATGATGAAGGGGTGCTAGCCGGGCCACTACCCAGACCACTCACGTAAACCTAACATCAAAAGCGGAAGTCAAACACATTGGAAGCCCCACCGAGCCACATACCGGTGCAGGGCATAATCTGTCGACGACTTTCGTGTCGTCGCCGCCATCTTCCACAGTCCGTCTTCGGATCAAATTGAGGCCTCTACCATGTCCGCCACTCGCCATCGACGTCACCATGATGCCAAACAACAACCTCCTCCTCGCGAGTCCATCTCCGTGCATCGGACGTCGAGCCTCCACGCGCCATGCCGCCGACATCCGCCGCCATCAATGAGTGAGATGGAGCACCGCTCCACCATCCCCCACCAACACTTACTCCAAAACGACGCCCCAGAGAACCGGACGCGTCGGAGGAAAAGCGAGGCTTGGGCGAAGAAGGGCATGCTGTCGGCGGTGCCACCGACCCCAAACAGCGCCGCCACCACCCAGCCCTCAAGGCGGCGCCTTCAAGAAGGTCGCGGCGCCAAAGACGCCGCCGCCGCCACCGGAGTTAGGTTTTCACCGAGAAGCTAGGTGGTGGGGAGTGGAAGGCGACCTTGACGACGTCTCCATGAAGAAATCGGCGCCCATGGCGTCGTCGTCGCATGCCGGCCGGAGCCGACTGGTTTCCCGATCTGGATCCCGACCACCAAAATCGCCGCATCCCATAGGCGAGCCATCCAAGACACCGAGGACCTTCGCAGGAGAAGCGCACCGAGCAGGGAAGAAGGCCAACAGCCAGATCTGGCGCCGCCAGCCGCCAAGGCAGCCACGCGAGGCCCTAGGCCACCGGAGATCCATCGGCCACCCGACCAGATCGCTGGCACCACGCCCACCCCACTGCCCGCCGTAGGAGACAGGGAGCCTCGCCAGGAGCCGCCGCCCGGATCCGAGACCCTCCGATGCAGATCGGAGCGGAGCCGGCCCCACCGCCGCAGTCCCAGACCGCGCCCCAGGCATGGCCCGGCGCCAGCCTCGTGCGGCGGCGAGGAGAGATGGAGAGAGAGGGAGGTTACGCGCGCCTCAGCCACGTTTTTCTTGCCCCCCCCCCTCGTGTTCTGTATCCGCTCCCTCCGAGATCGATGTACCATCCTCCCAAAAGTTCCATCTATTTTATTTGAAAACTAATGAATATTTATATCTGAACTATTGTTGCATTTGAATTTTTGCACTATTTGAAGAATTATTTATGCTATATATGGGTGTGGCAGACATAGGAAAAAAAACATTGGCGGAAGGAGCCAGATGTTTGGTGCATGGTGTTGGGTGGCTAGCTCATGTATTCGGATCCGCGGATGCGTCCGCAGACGTTTAGTGTGTCCTCGCCGTTGGAGATGCCTTGAGGAATCTTCCAAGTTATTCACACGTAGCTTTTCCATCATCACAATAAAAGAATGGGTGAAATTAATAGTGTGTTTGCTTCGGGGACCAAGAAATGTAATGTGATGGTTTCATTTCAAAGGGACTGATCGGTTCTATTTTTGTGTTTGGTAGAGGTAGAAAAGTCGAATGGGTCGATTTTGTTCATGTGTTTGGAGAGATAGAATGAGAAGAATATGTTGAGCTAACTGGATATGCCGGTCCATTTTAGTGAAGTATTGCTAGATTTAAGCTATATCTATATGAAAATGTTCTTTTCATTGTAATTGGTGGAAATAAGCTTATTGATTTTGAGAGAAGAAAATGTTAATATGAAGAAGTGTGAACCTTGCATTGTTAAGGGATGGCGGCGAAGGTGAAATGCTTGTAGGAATCCCGCATGGTGGATGTAGCATGCACCGATGGGCTCCTCTCCTTTCCGCGTGGCTCGATGGAGGAGGGGGGGAGAAGGGAAGAAGGCCAATTGGATCTAGAGGAAGAAGAGGGGATGGACTAGGGGGTTGCTGGATCACGGGAGAGGTTGCGTCGATGTGGAGGAAGGGTCGAAGTAGTGGGAGGCTATCGGGGCTAGCGAGAGGGGGCGAGCAAAGTGAGAGGAGAGGAATTGTGCAAAATATATACTGAAGCATTTTGTTGGCCAATACGAGAATGCTCTCGTAATAGAGTTGAGAAAGGGAATATTGTTGTTTTCAATTCTTTCAACTCAACCATACCTTGTATCACACACTTTGACATCAAGAAGCAATTTCAACAAATTCAAAGTTCAAAGAATTTCAAAAGAGCTAACACAAAAAATGTATTGTGATCGGAAGTTAATATAAAAAGAAGGGATAAAAGAAACGCATGAAATAACCGAAGATGTGCTAACTGAGGAAGAAAAAGGATGGAGAAAATATATTGTGTACCATGTATATTTCAGCAAGGAAGAGTTCGAAGTTAATTATTTATGGCATCGCTTTGAGTTCATAGGTATTCTTTGTAGGCATGTGTTATGTGTGCTCACTCACAAGAAAATCAAGGAGGTTCCTCAACAATACATCCTTGATCGATGGAAAAATGGGAAAAGAAAATATAACTTTACATATGCACATATGACAGCATGGAAGCATTCCTATTGCAAAACGCTTTAATAGATCGTGCAATCCTTTCTACTCAGTTGTAGAGATAGGCGTCATGTCATGTGATTCATGCAATTCCTTGCTTGGAGATCTCCGCACCTTCAAAACCCGGTACTCTACCAACTCAAGCTCTGAATATAAAAACGAGGATGTACATAAGAAGATCAATCGCGGGAAGATGCACCTTCTAATGGTAAGACAACAAGTAAAACCACACTAGATGTTCTATGTGTTTGACGTCCTCCTTCGTTGAGGGAAGAATCTAAAGTTGATAAGTTTATTTGTTAAGCAAATGTAAAGAAGAAGAAAATTGAACAATGGGAGAAGGAAATGACTACATAGAAGGAGAAGAAGGAAGTTGAACAGAAAACATTGTTGTCTATATTACGTTCTTCTTTTGCGAAAAATAAGAACAAAAAATTATGCATTTGAGTTCACTAAATTTGGTCGTATAGAGAGTCGTTGAGGTAACTATCCTTCAAAACAAAAGCTGTGAAAAATCGTAGTTCATTTGCCCGTCTAATCCATCTGCAGGAAAGGGCCAAACGATGCATCCGCGTGGTGTGTCAAGACCACTATGCGCCACACCCGGGCGAATAGAGCACCGACGCAGACAGGGGATCCCGACTGGGCCTACCCATTAGCACACTCCACAAAGCACGACACTGTGCCACGAGGTTTGTACTGTAGCACAATTTTCTGTTACTCTATAGTAGGTTACCGTAGCGAGTGGTTCACAAGAATCCTTCCAAATTCTGAAATAAAAAATTCAAATTTTGATCAATTTTAAAATGCAAACAATTTTTGAAAAACCATACATTTTTTAAAAAGAACAGTTTTAAAATTCCGAACATTTTTGGAAAATATGTTCATATTTTGAAAATTAGGAAAAACATTAAAATAATTATAAAAAATACCTAAAATTCTGAACATTTTTTGGAAATTAGAACTATTTTAGAAAATATGAACATTTTTGGAAACCATTTTTAAAATCCTATATAGTTTTCGAAGATATTGAATATTTCATGAAATTTGTGAATTGTTTGAAAAATAATAAAATATACAGAAAACAAGTTGATCAAAGCAAATAACAAACAAAATATTAAAAACCAGGAGGAAACCAGAATATAAAACCCAACAAATCAGTAAAATAAACAAAATAAAAAACCGAATAAAGCCTTTTTTAGCAAAAACCGAATAAAGCCGGACAGAATGTGTCAGAAGTTTCCTAAAATCAGAAGCCTATGCTAGCGTTAAATGGTCCGGCCTACTCTGCTTGCGTCCGTGCACCGGCAATTTAACGCATGGTGATTCCTATATGGCGCCTTAAGCTCCCTTTACAGGAGAACCTGCTAACTGGCGCATACTCGCCTTTTTTTCTTCTATTAAATTTCAAAAAAATATGCATCGGTCGCGACTCAGACTCAGGACCGCTACGCAATGTGCACGCAGTCATAACCATCAGGACGCGTTCGCTATTGTGATGTTTATACTTCATTCTACTTCTTTAACACAGCTGTAAAACGTTGTGGTTTCTCTGTTTTTGTTTTTTTAGTTTGTTGGTCCATTTTTCTCCTGGCCATTTTTTCTCTTTCTCACTATTTTTTGATTGTTAAAATTCGTGTACTTTTTCTAAAAAATCGTGAAATTTTCTTAAATCCGCAAACTTTTTTAAAAATTAGTGAACTTTTTTTTAAAGATTGATGAACTTTTTCAAATTCATTGAGCTTTTTAGAAAATTGGTGAACTTTTTTCAAATTTCATGATTGTTTTCAAAATTGATGAACTTTTTTTAAAATTGATGAATCTTTTTAATAATTGATGAACCTTTTTCAAATAGATGAAATTTTTAAGAAGTTTCTGCACTTCTTTCAAAATCCCATGAATAACTTTTAATTCATGAACTTTTATTTTTATTTTTTTCCTTTTTATTCAAAAGTCAACGGTTAATCGATCAATTGGTCAACCAGTCAACCAGCCAACCAGCTGGAGCGAGCGGCGGAATATCAGGTCCTTGGGATCGATCGAATATTCGTTCGAAGTTTAGCTAGCCGGGCCCAGGAGTGCCACCCTTCGAGCGCCAGAACTCTAAACCGGCGTTGAGAGCACCGGTTAGGAGCTCCCGTGCGTCATGGTATCTCCTATTTTCTACATACCGTCGTCCTAGATAGCAAGGAAACACACACCTCCTGTCCGCTGGAGATGTTGAATACAGGATTTAGCTATAGTTTCCTCCCTTCGGTTTTGTTTCTTCTAGTTTTGGTAGATTTGCAAATTTTGTTTTTTCGTTTTTTTTGCTTTTTCACATTTGCAAATTTGCTAATTTTTTGACTTTATGATTTTTTTGCACCCGCAAATGTTTGTTTGAAAATTAGAAATTTTAAAAATCCTGATAATATTTTGAATTCACAAACTTTTTTGAAACTCATGAAAATTTCAAATACAGCTATATTTTCTGAATTCGTGACCTGTTTATAATCGGTGAATGTTTTTATATTCAGGAATTGTTTTGAATTCATGAACAAATCTCCAATTGATGTTTCTTTTGGAATTCAAAACATTTTTGGAGATATGGTTACATTTTTAAATTAATGAAGATTTTTTGACATCCAGGGACATTTTTCAAATAGGTGAATATTTTCGGAAATTTGGACACTTTCTCAAATTTGTCAACATTTTTGGAAATCTTACAATGTTTTGTAAACTCCATGAAAACATTTTTTAAAATTCAGCATATTTTGAAATTAAGGATTAATTTTTAGGTTTACGAATATTTTTGAATTAATGAAAAAAGTTTTTTTGAAATTCTAAACAGTAAAAAAAACGAAAGGGAAAACAGGGTCTCTCCCGCCTTTGTGTGTGTGTGTGTGGGGGTGTTTGCACACTATCCTTGCATGGGTCAGGTAGGAGCTCCCATGCGTCATACAGCAAACACATGGTGAGTCCACAAATGTTGTGTCGGTCGCTAAGCATCTGATTACCTACGCGTGTTCATAGCGGCACGCCCATCAATCACGCTACACGGGCTAGCAAGCCAGCCTATTTTGAAGGTTACAAAAGCTTGCTTGCCGGTTTTGGAAGCTTTTGGGTTGCTTTTTTTTCCGGGGTTTCCAGTTTTATGCTTTCTCTAACCCATATTAATTGTCGCTTATTTAGTACAAAGTTGTACTAAATTAGCTGCAGTTAATATGGATGGATTAGAGGGGATAATTTATTACTATTATTTTGCTTCTCTTTTTCTTTTTTCCAAAAGTTTAAAATTTTGAAAAAATTGGTTAAAATTTTGAAAATTGGTCACGTTTCCAGAATTGTGTTCGCACTTTTAAAAAAGTTCTTGAAACTTCAAAAAATGACCTCATTTGGAAAAATATGTTCAAAATTTTGATACTTGTTCATAGTTTCAAGAGAATTTTAATTTTCAATAACTATTCATATTTTCCAAAATTCTGTTCACATTTTCAAAATTTGTTTGTTTTGTAATTCTTGATTTTTTTTCAAATTTCATGAACATATTTTGGATTCATGATTTTTTAATCTTACAAACATTTTTTGATTTCATGAACTTTTGAAAAAATTATGATTTTTTTAATTCACGATCACTTTTTTTAAAAAATTCGCGGACGTTTTTTGTATTTGTGTATTTTTGGAATTCACAAGATTTTTTACTCCCTTCGTTCCATAATACATGTCGCAACTTTTACAACTGAACATTTTTTGGTTTTTTTTGCCGTGAAAAAAATACCAAAACAAACTAAAATAAAATAAAAATCTCAAATGGGCTCACACCAGCCAGCCATTGGACTTGCCCGCCTGCCTGCCTGTGCGGCAAAACACGGCTCGGAAAGCGGCGCTCTTCGCTGCCGTTCTCCCACTCTCGCCTGGCCTGACCTGACCTGACCTTATCCACCGCCCCGACGCGACGACTGGCCGCGAGCGACGCAGCCGCATACCTGCGCGCGTGAGCCCTCCCTCCCCCTTCCCCTCTCCCCACCACCCCGCCCCTGTTCCCCGGAAGCGCGCGAGCTGCCGCCGGAATCAGCAGCCCGCGAAGATGGCGGCCGCCTTCGCCGTCACTCCTTCGTCCTCCATGTGCGTAGCCCCAAATCAAATCAAGTCAAGCTCCCCTCCCTACCTGTTCTTGCTGATTTTCTTCCTTTTCTTCGCAGATGCGGCGTCTGCACCCCGACGGCGTGCCGTCCGGAGGCGCGGGGCATAGTGCCGGCGCCGAGGTTCTTCCACAGCCGGAACCAAGGTACATACACTTTTGTTTCCCTTCCACATAGTTACAGTACATTGCAGCGGGGACTCGCGGGCTATGCAAACTTAAGTGTAAAAGATGAGTCCAATGTTAGGCTAACAAGGACCTGAGTCAGGCCGGCGATATGCTGAAATAGATCAGGAATGGTCGTTTCTTTGTTGGTCCATAACTCATATCGAACTGGTGTGGTGGTTAATGTGGAAACTGCGCCGCGAATAGCTTCTAGCAATGCTGAATTGGCGATACTTCGCTTTCCTCTTTCTTGTTAATGTTTTTTTTCTTCTTCTGAGTATTTCTTGTTAATGTTTGGAAGACGCCATCAGTCTATCTATCTCTCATGTTGCTGTACTCATCCCCAAATACCAGCTATGCTATTTGCACATCTTGTGGGTAAAGTGGCTCCGTGGATTAGCGCTTAAAAATCATCATCGTACTTGCTAGGAGGCCACTGATTGCACTGTCTCTTAAAGTGTTTTAATGTCCAATGAACTTGCAGGCCTTTGTTATTTTGTCATCTTCTAGTTGCTGGTAGGCCATTGTTCGTCATGTGTTCTGTCACCCCTATTGACCTGTTCATGAAGCAAGAAGCATAAATGTTTATTTGCTGAACTAATAAGTACTTGCCAAGCACTAATGATCTAATCATGTTTTGATTGCAGCGAACAGACGGTCTGCAACAGCTTGGTCCTTGAAGGCCGGTCTATGGGACTCTCTCAAATCAGGGTAGAGTACATTATTTACCCTTTTAAAAATTTGGGTTATGTTTATGTTTAAAAAATATCTACTACCATAACATCTATGTACTATTGTAAAAAAAAATACATTATTTCCAGAGCTTCCCGCCTTGATGAAAAGGGTTAAACCATTAGACAAGTGCGGGTTTCCTACATTATCATGTCTGGGACAAAAGAAGGCGAGGAGAAAGTAATAGTGACATCTACGAATTCACATGTTAATCATGAGAACAAACATTGCTATAGTGGAACCCAATCATGGTGGCAGGAAAATGATCCTGCTAAAATTCACGTCTTCTTTTCTCCAGAGGAAGCAACAGGAGCTTTACCTCTCCATTAAGTAGAAAAACCAGCCGAAACCCGATACAGCGGACGCAACCAGCCTAGCACACTAGGCCCAGAGCTCACACACATCGCAGTTGCAACACCTGAACACCCACAAACCAATGGACATCTGAGCATAGCCAGAAAAGAGCACACCACACTGCAACTCTGCTGAAAACGTGCTCGCCGCACCACAGAAACCCTATGCCCCTGTTGAGTATGCTAGATGCAGTGTGACTGCCCCAACGAAGAGAGCACGGGATTCCACCCAGGCTTGACAGAAGCATGATACAACCCCAAATAAAGCGTCGAGGAAAGAAACTCTGACTGCTGCGATGCTGCCAAGAAGCCACTCTCCGAACAAGTAGTTTGGTATTTTCTTTTTATTGCCCACTTAACAAGGGAGTCTCAAAATATTATACTGAACACCAAGCCCGAAAACTCACAATCTTTCTTGCATGCTACATATCTCTAGAGTATTATCCAAAAGTTGCATATCATGCTTCTGAAATTTGTACCTTATGGGGAAAAAACCCAATGCTTTTGCTTCACAGGTTTTTAAAAAGTAGCAATAGTACAGAGACAGTAGAGCCACTATCCACAGCACTTGAAGAAGAAGAAATTGTACCTGAGGAATTAGTGCTCCTAGAAAGGACACTACCTGATGGCAGCACAGAACAGATCTTATTTTCTTCAGCTGGTGATATTGATGTATATGATCTCCAAGCCTTATGTGACAAGGTGATCTTTCTTCAAAGCACTTTGATGTTTCGTCCTGCAGTGTTAGTGATTTATCCTACAACTTCATCTCATAGGTAGGATGGCCACGCAGACCTCTGACCAAAATAGCGGCATCCTTAAGAAACAGCTACTTGGTCGCCACACTGCATTCAATAACTAGGTCTTCAGAAACAGGTACTTGCGTTGTTCAATCGTTACCGGATCTCATGTGGTCCTGCGAATAAGTTAAAACCAGTTTCCTAATCTAAAGATTATCTGCAGAAATTCATTTTTCTAGCTGACGAACATCTTAGTATAGAAGTTGTTTGACAGAGGGAGAAGAGAGGAAGCAACTGATTGGTATGGCTCGGGCAACTTCAGACCATGCGTTCAATGCTACAATCTGGGACGTCCTTGTCGATCCTTCCTATCAGGTGAATTAGCGTAGACTTTTCTGCTTTGTGTTCGAGTCCTCCTTTACTAGCTGTTGTATCAAAGATTCATTTGTAGTGGCTTAGAACTTAATCATTCCAGGGTCAAGGTCTTGGTAAAACACTCATGGAGAAAGTGATCCGCACTCTGCTCCAGAGGGACATCAGCAACATCACACTCTTTGCGGACAGTAAAGGTACAGAATCCGATCCCCACACAACACACAGGAACTTCTGTCAAAAGCATACAAGACTTGCAGGTCCTGTTTAGGGTTGTATTCCTTGGTATACACACATTCTGCAGCGCATCAATACCATTTTGCTGCGGCAATGTAGCGAGGAAAGTGGATGTTCTGTTCATAGCCGGATGCAGATAATGCGGCACAGTAGTATATACTGTTTCATCAGGCTGCTAACGAGTCATAGTTCGTGGTCCTTGATTCCTTCTGATTAATTGCAGTGGTGGACTTCTACAAGAACATGGGGTTCGAAGCTGACCCCCAGGGCATCAAGGGCATGTTCTGGTACCCCAGAGTTTAGCTCCGGTGGCGGCCCGAGCACCCGCCTCGTTTCTGCAAGAGCGACGTCCTACGACGACCGGCACAGTTTGCTCCAGTGCAGAAGAATATTGGCAGGAGGTGAGCTGTGTATAACAGTGACTCGAGTGGCCGATGGCCATTTGCAATATCTGGTGCGACCTGCTCTGTCCCAAGTCGTGTTGGCCTGTATGTACGTAACTGCTAGGAAAGTAAAGTATCCCTGTTTTCGTATTGCGAAGGAGACAGCCACACCGAACATTATTACACCGTGGAAGTCAAGAGATTGCTCTTCCAATCAACATGTCCAGGTCCACATCGCGTCGCCGTTCACTCGGTCGGTCCAGTAATCGGTCTGTCTCTCGACTGTTCTTGTCACTAACGTGTGAGATTTTTCGAGCAGCGTCTGTATTCTTTAATGTATGCATATGGGATCGTCTCGTCTCATGTTGGCCGTCATCATCCACTGAAGCTGGAGAGCTGGGTCGTGCCGTGGAGGCTTTTCATCTAGCTGGCCGACAAGCCAAGCCACTCAATGCAGCTGGTGTCACCGGCGGCCAACCTGTGCCGTCAACGACAAGCCTCCGCCGCTGCTCGCACGCGGTCACCGCGCGTGCGTTCTTGACCACATCTTGTGGCAATCCTCTTCCATTCATCCGTTGTATTACACGTACTCGCAGATGGGTTCCAGAAGGCGAATAGTACTGAGGCTATGGTCCGTGGTTGTCTGCACGTTTCAGCCTCCAACCGATCCGAATAAATGGGATGGGAGCTTGTTTTTCTATGCACTGCCGTCAGTCAAGTACGTACGTTGTCTTGCTCGGGAATCCTGCCATGGCGTGCGGGCTACACACAGTGTGCGCCCTCCACGACAGTGATATCAATATATCATCATATCACGCAGCTGGAATGGAAGATCGACCGGGTGCTTGAATCGTGATAGGTTAGCCTAACAAACCCCGACCATCCAGAAGAGGTGATTATTATTATTCCACGCTCTTTTTTTTGTGAGAAATTATTATCACACGCTCTTACAACGACTGATCAATCAGACGGTTTTTCTTTCTGATTCCCAGCGCCAAGCCCGCGAGCTGATGAGATGATCGAGGATATGATGTTTCTTGGCGGTTTGCAGGTCTGTCTGCGGCCGGGAAGTCTGGCCACGATTAGAATCTCGCGCAAGGTGATGGACCGGTCGATCGATAGTCTCGTCCAGGGAGGTGTGCGCGCGTCATGGCAGCGTCAGTGTGTCGCCGCGTTACCGCGTTACCAGTGGGAACGCTGCCACCGTTGTCTAAAGCCCATGCATAAGCATGCTTCCACTTGAACCTTGATCTTGCTTTCTCGGTGCGCACTTACATCCATCATCTATATTCGCCACTCACCATCACAGGCTGCGTATATATTTGTTTACGGCATCGATGTGGCCACTCTACTCTCATTCAGTCATTCTCTGCTGATCCCCGAGGCCAAGAAATGTAGACTAATTTCGCCTGGATATTGTATTCAAGTTAGATGGGCTCTGTTATGGTTACGCAGATATTACCCTCTCAAAACTCATGTCATATGTTATTGGATGCAATGATGCAGTGATTCCCAGCTTGATTAAGATAAGCTGCTATCAAGTAGCAGAAGGTCCACATATTCAAAAGCTGCTTAGCTTAATGAGGCTATCGGAATCACTTTGTACCAACTTGAGTAGCTTTCAAATCTCGTGGACTTCCAAAGGGACAAAAGGAAGAAGAGAAGAAGAAGATCAGGCCGTGTTGTTGTTGATCCTTTTTTCCAAACTTAGTCATGTATCACGCGTCACTGATAAAGGTGAAAAAAACCTTCTCTAGCTGGATCTCTCCGGACTGTTAAATTGGATTAGATCAAGCCGGGGGTAAATATCCCAAAAGCACACGGCCAACATGCATGCACTAGCCAGTAGCCACACATTTTGACCAGAGCAACGGTAACTATATATACATATCTACTAGCACAATCTTAATCAAACTGAGCCGCTTCACTTTCACCACTGTCGTCCGATGTACGCTCCACTAATGATGGAGACCACTTTGACTTTGATGGCCCTCGGCTAGCATGCTTGCATGCCTCTCTGTCGATCCACCTCTAGTTGTTGCTCCACGAAATCTAAGGCCGCCGTCATTCTTTTTGCTCAAAAGGTCGATATATGCTAATTAATCTTTGTACAAATCGGGGTGCCCCGTAGGCGCACGGAATGCATCACTACTGCGGAATGGGGCTAAGAAAACCCATCTACTGCGCATCCTTGGACCGAACTATGTGTGATACAGACGTTGCAAACAGTAGAAAACTAAACACATGTGCCAGAAAATGAAACGTGTGGGCCCATCCATCAGACACGATTTTGAGACGCAAATTGTGTGTGATAAAGGGCACACATTAAGGTATAATGTTGTTGCGATATTGTCGTCATAACACACACAATTGATATTTCTTAATCATGTGCGTTGATGGGCAAACACTTTACCAAAACGAGTTGTGTGCGATGCCTTGGAGGGATGGGGATCCCCTGATGTGGCCTATGCTGCCATTGAGTCACTAACACATGGGTCCCACCAAGCGTAGGGGCCCACATGTCAGTGACCGAAAGGAAGGGATTGCTACGTCAGAGGATCCATGTCCGCATTGGAGCATCGCACATGTTACGCAATATGGTAACTGTTGAACTATAGATGGACTTTGGCCCATATAAGACAATATTCTTGGTTAATCTCTAACGCCCATGTAGGTGTACGATAATTAGGTGGAAAATTTAGTACCACGCTGCTAGTGGAACAAGAGTTGAACCTCTTTAGAAGGGTTGCTCTACCACATGCCATTGGGAGCTTGGAAAGAGGAGTGGTACACGCGCGCTCCTCCTCCGCCGCCCGCCTCATCTCGTTACGACGAGCGCGCGCGCCGCTGGTTGCGGGAATGAGCCGAGCCGAGCTCACACCTAACAGAAGTGCCACTGTCCAAGACATTGGACTGTGGGCTGTTCGAGGACTCGGTCGTGGGCCTCAGCCAGGCCCATTTACCCGACGGCCTATATATTGGAGGAGTTGGCCAGTGCAGCCGGCTCATTCACTCCTTCCTTGCGCAGCCCTAGCCATCATCTATCGTTCCTCTCAGTGTGCTACTTCCGGCGTTCTTGTTTCGACGACCGCGTGCACGGTTGGTTGAGAGAGCAGGTGCCTCCGGAACCTTGTCCTTCGATATCCTGCCCGGGAGAAGGGTGATAAGGTTTTTGGGAAGCGTCTCGGCGTGACTGCGCTTGATCTGTCCCCGTCTATGTCCTCCTCTGCTTTGACTACTTCCCCTGCATCGACCCCATGGCCGACAATGAAGCCATCAAGAAGAAGGCCGCGGATGATGCCGAGGCTGTTGTTGCCGCTGCTGCGTTGGCCTAGCCAACCAGAGGGTATGACTTGCGCAACCCCTATTTTCTTGTTCATGTGCTAGCCGTATATCATGTGTTCATAGATGTTTCAGTTCTATATCCTGTACGTGCTCACATGCTTAGGTATCAGTATGAGTTGCATATTGTGATTGTCATGTTTATTATCTGCTCATGGATTAGATTAATAAAAAATGTGCTAGTATTTCCAGCAGTTACCGTGTGTGATGATTCGAAAGTTGCGCAGACGGTTTCTGAAGGTCAATCATGTGCAATAACGTGAAAGTGCATATGATTGTGTTGTGAGAATTGTGTGCTCTACCAGGCACACAATTTAATCAACAAAACTGTGTATGATACTGAGGATCATCTCTCATGATTCCTTCATATGGATTGTGTGCGATGTGACTTGCCCCATCTATATGAACAACATCCTCTGTCTGCAGACGTACATACTTAATTAGAGCAACCCTAGGATAGTCGTCATATGATTGCATCAACTTATATGTTTCATTAATAGAAACCATTAGGATTCATACGAAATCAAAACCTAAAATGGGCCTAGCATTAAGTTCACACATGTCATATCCCGTGCCTGAAGATATATAAGATTGAAGAAGCAGAGCTAAAAGGGTAAGAACAGAAAGTTGAGGTTACCAAATGTGTAAACGACTCCAGATAGCCATTAAGAGACTACATTACATCAGTTATATATATAAGTAGAACGTATCAAACATAGGGAATATATAAACCTTCATGGTTCTCCAGGTGCTCCTCCTCCGAGTCGGGCTCCGATGGCGGCTTTGGCCCTTCCATGAAATGGATAAATTCGAGGTTGGGGATCAAGGGCAGAGTCATGGATTATGAGCCCAATGATTCCTCGCTTGAAGCGACCGGACTGGGGGTGTCATCCTCGCAGGAGGAGTCCGAGTTCTTTCATGGCCCTTCAGAGAAGGACATGCCGACACTGCTAGAGATTGCAGAAAGAATGGGAGAACGCGGGGGTGAAGAAGAGAGCGGATTATATTAGCGCATTAGAGGGCGGTTAGAATTTTGACATAATCAATAGCAATCAGTACCACCGCTCCGAGCTCACGCGGTTGCAATTCTCAAGATGATAACTACACACACCGTGTTGAACGTTCACATGTGTGCTTTGAACTATTCACACGCTTTGCTCAAACAAAACATGTGTGATAACTATCAGTTAATATAGATCAGATATAGCATCATCATGCACCGTGTTAAACGACGTTAGACTAGTCTTTTTCGCAAAACACCCTCCCTCCAAACATGAATATCCCTCCCCCGATCCAGATCGGATCGGGTCATTCCGACACTCCGCCGCCCTTCATCCTGTCATCTGACGTCGTCGCCGACGGCGTGCACCCCGCCACCTGTTGATCCCGATCTCGGGACGCGTCACTCGCCGCCAAGGTCCTGCACGGGTCACTCCGCCTCCTCTCGCTGGTGGACCAGCGCCCTCCTCACCGGCTGCTCTTCGCGTGAAGGGTGCTGAGTTGGTAGTGCCCGCTGTGTGCGGAGGGGCAACACGACGGGAGGACGGCGGGAATGTCCATGCGGGCGCCACCTACGGGGGAAGAACTCAGGGAGGGAAGAGGGGAGATGAGAGGAGGGGAGAAGAAGGTCGGGTGGCACGGCGGCGCGGGCTGTCCTGTCGCCCCGCCGCCCGGAAGAGGGGCTCGTCGGCGCTGCTGGGCGCGGCCGACGCCGCCGCCACGCTGGTGGAACGGTGCGCAGACGCCGACGCAGCCCCTGCATCCACCTCGTCCGCCCGAGGGGCGCCGAGCTCCACCACGGCCACGACCTAAGTACTGTCTCCGCCGCCGGCCATCTTGCTTGCACTGGAGCCCCAGTCCTCGCACATTGAGTTCCCGCGGGGAGCGCTTGCGAGGCCAGCGAGGAGCGCGTGCAGGGGCGCCGGAGTTCGGGTGCCTCCCCGGCGAGATGGGCGAGCTGGGGTGCTGATTGCATTTTTCTATTATAAATGAAGGGTGTCTATGCAAAATATCAGGGACTGTTTTGTAAATTTAGAACTAACAACTGTCTAACGCCATCTGTACTGAACCGTTACGCCACATCAGCAAATATGGGACCCATCTGTCATAACTGTGCTTAAAACAGCCTAAGCTGTCGATCAGTGTTTCTTGCAAAAGATTGAGCTCAAAATCAGTGCATTCTGGCAGAAATTCATAGAAGAGTGTTTTCTGCAAAGCTAAGCTTTAATGTGGTGGTTTTTCGCAATTCACTCAGTTTTTATGCATTCATTTAGGGAAGGCCAGAAAAATACTAGGTTATAGAATAGATTACCTTATTCTCTGCAAATTCATGTTTGAACCCCCTAAAACTATGAGATGATTAAAATTAAACTAGATAACGTGTGACTACTAAGTGATCATATTTTGGTTCAACGATCCCATCGACTGCAACACGCCTGTGGTGACTTCGTAAAATCTGAAAATGCTATGTCGGTTCACTGTCTCGAAGGTGCTCATAGAGGTAGAGTATGCGTGTGCACGTTCATAGGGGTGAGCGTATGCTCATGTATGCGAGCGACTTCGATTGTACTGTATTAAAAAAAGGCAAACCAATTTTTTTCATTTCTTTTCTTTTGGACTCAGTAGTTATCATACTACTGTGCGAATCAACCTGTGGTTGGATGGTTAGAGGGAGGGATTGTGGTATCCCCAACCCATCGGAGTTCCAGTCCTGGTGCTCGCATTTATTTCTGAATTTATTTCAGGATTTCGGGCGATGCGCATTTGGTGGGGGAAGACGTTCCCATTGACGATGAGGTACCTACGGTGACTTCGTAAATTTCAAGATAATATGCCGGCTCGGTCTTTCGGATGTGCTCATAGGGATAGGGTGTGCGTGTGGTGTTCATAGAGATGAGTGTATGCACGTGTATATGAGCGCTTGCGGTGTCAAAAAAAAAGTTATCATACTACTACTGTTGTAGCGTGCCCCGTGTATACGGGCCAGCTAGCTGGTGAGATAGCGGGGATCCACAAGGGCCCACGTGCAAATTCCCAATTGCAAAGGAATTTCCAGTACAGTCTACACCCAAAGCAGCCGGGGTCCCTAAAAAAGGAAAAGAGCAGCCGGGGGATCCCCCACCCCACTCATATAACCAGCGCGCCACGACGGCGGTGGACTCCAGTTCCACGGCGCCTACCTACAATAGTCTCGCCTCGTCTCCTCCCCGGCTCTCCACTCTCCTACCTCTTTGCCGCCGCTACCAGTACCAGCACGACACAGGCCTCGCAGCCGCAGGGACGGAGGTCGGAGGATAGGATCATCGGAGGGAAACGCCGTGCCCGTGTGGGAGTGAACTAAGCAGAGAGGACAGAAGCATCCGGGCTCCGGCGGGACGACGCGAGGCTGCGCCCCCTTCCCCGCCGGCTTTCCTGTCCTCTTCTTGCAGGGAGGGAGGAACTTTGCGGCACAACTTCGAGGTTCGTTCTTTTCTTGCTCAGATTCTTCCATCTGGTTTACAGTCTACCAGAGGGCATTTCCCCGAATCTTGTTCTGCTGGCCAAAGTCCTCTGTCTCATGCGCCGCAACAAATTACTGGTTTTCCGGGTTTCGTTGATGAGATCATTTCCATGTGTTGGTTGGATTGCTTCAGACATTTCTACTACAGTAGTTATTATAATTCCCTTCGGATCTTGTCCCAAGAGCGTCTCAGAACAATTCACCGTTTGAAGACCCAGTTTAATCCGCAACATCATTGTCTTGGTAGCACTCCACTGCTTACCGGTAGCTTTGTCGACACTTTTGCCATCGGTATCGTGTGCAAGTACCATCTGTTGCATCTCCCAGTTTTCAGTTGGCATGTCGTGGTAGCAAAGTATATCTTTCTTTCGAAGAATTGTGGTTGCAAAATAGTATGGCGTTATTATCAGCGCTGTCGCCCTCGTCGCCGTGGGGCGCGGTCCCTGGAAGGCGAGTGATAAGATATGCAAGCTCCTCTGTTTGTCACCAGTTTTTAAGAAAAGTCTGGCTTGTGCAAAGGAGGGGGTAGGTGCACGGCTGCATGTGACTGTTATCACATCTGGCCAATTGGCCTGGCCATCATCAGCTCGCCCCCCATTAAAAAATCGTGCAAGGACGAATAATACTTGTATATGTTTTCTGATCTTAGCGTCGGCATCACGGACGTTTTGGCTTTTGGGTTGTCACTACGAGGAGATGCTAATCACTGCTGCATTTTTCTTGTTTAGGACCCAGAGCTCTTGAAAAAAGAACAATATTCCTGTTGGGGATGTCAGAAGTTTCTGCTTAATTAAACAGTGGGAGAGATGGCTACTTTTGGAGGCGTCTTCTTCTGCGTGGTTGTCCTGGCTGTGATGCTCCCCTGCTTGGATGTTGCACTGGGGCAAAGTACTGACCCTTCCGAAGGTAATCTCCTGCTTCCGTGTGTAGTTCATAATTTGCTATCTTGTATGTTACTGCTACCATTCTGAAAGAAAGAAAGAAAAAACAAGGAAAATCGATTGATATCTGATGTTCAGTTCAGACAGTAATTTCTCACTATGTTATATTTTTTATTTTTTCATTTTCAACCTTTCACAGAAACTGAGTGTTTTATTGTTCACAATGATGTAGTCGATGCACTCGGGGCTATCAAGGGAAGCTTACTTGATCCTATGAATAACCTTGAGAACTGGAACAGGGGAGATCCATGCACTTCTAATTGGACAGGAGTTTTCTGCCAGATAATCAATGATGCGCTTCATGTAACAGAATTGTATGATCAGTACTTCTATCTAATTTATTCATCAAATCTTCACTTCTGTTTATTCATTCTATGAGCTCTGGTCATCATAGTTTTTAAAGATGAGCTCTCTATTTATTAACAGACAAGATTGTTTACAAGCAGTAGCCTTTCCAATTAAATGCTAATGTCTATGTGTCATGTGGATCACTAATAAAATATATGTTTTCTGCATGCACCCATAAGAAACTAATTAATGCCTTAAACTTAAAAGTATCTCATGGTCATAATAAGCAGTTTACTCGAAGGCAAAACAGGAACTACCTTTACTTGTAAGGGGCAACTGTGCATCTCCCTTGTCCCTTGATATTGATAATTTGTACCACTATATTTTCCTGTAGTTTTGATTGTTATAGGTGACTTATTATTTGCCGGGTTGATTATTTCAGCGTAGTGTGCAACCTGTCATGTTCCTGATAGCATATATTTTATTCAATGCAGACAGTTATTTAAGAGGAACCTGTCTGGAACTTTGGCACCAGAGGTCAGTCTTTTATCTCAGCTGAGAACACTGTAAGTATTACTCTGATGTGTGAAGTTACTGATTTACTTAAGTTCTTCTGCAGTAGTTAAATATTAAGACTTGTTACACTTCAGTATTATCAACGTATACAAATTCATGGTGCTGTAGTGGCAATTTGATACAAAGGCTTAAATTATCCTACACTATGTAATTACTGAAGAGAGTAACCAGTCAGTAAAACCATAATCCTATTCCGATGTTGATTGCTTGTCTCATGCTTATAGTAGCTGTCATGTTTACTCTGAAGCTATTCTACCCTAATACTAAATAATTCTTATTTTTCATGAAGGGATTTTATGTGGAACAATTTAACAGGCAGCATCCCAAAAGAGATAGGAAACATCACTACACTCAAACTTATGTAAGTGCTTTCTATTGACTTCCCCCTTCGATATGCAAAGAAATCAATGGAACCTTCTAAGATACATAATTTGTATGTTCCTTTGCTGCTAAACCTATGCAAGATCTTTTTGGTGAAGAAGTACTTACACAATAGATACTGCGTACATAAAAAAACAATTAGTATCATTTATTATTTTTACATGAGGAATAATCACAGCAACATCCCAATATGTATATAACAAATTATGCCAGTTGTTAAGTTTTATGCCTTTTGCAGACTATTGAATGGCAATCAGCTCTCTGGTTTCCTACCAGATGAGATTGGCAACCTTCAGAACTTGAACAGGTTACAAATTGACCAAAACCAAATACTGGGACCGATACCAAAGTCATTTGCCAACTTAAGAAATGTGAAACATCTGTAAGAAATGTTCATTTCCATTTTCCCTATGCTTTGCTAATTGATGTTCAATGTGAACTTAGCTCTAACCTCTGTTTTCCATCCATTTCAGCCACATGAACAATAATTCATTAAGTGGGAAAATTCCATCTGAATTGTGGAGAATCCCATTACTTCTTCACCTGTATGTGGAAGTCTATTTCTTTCCCCAAATTTCCTCCTTGTGAAAGTTTAGTAGGAATTATGGATCTGATATTTGTTTTCCGATGTAACCAACACTTAACATTTGCAGCCTTGTTGACAACAACAATTTGTCTGGACCTCTTCCTACAGAATTAGCAAAGGCACCTGCTTTGAAAATATTGTATGTGCCCCATTAGCACTTTCTGAGTAAAACTTTTTCTCATAAAAAGAAAAAGAAAAAAACACATGTTTCTTATATTCATATGTTTCTGTTTCTAGTCAGGCTGACAACAATAACTTCAGTGGAAGTTCCATCCCTGCTACATACAGCAACATAAAAACACTGTTAAAGCTGTGAGTATGATCTTGTCTTTCTTTGTACTTACACGTTTGTCTTCTTCCTTCTTATTTTATACAATTTTAAATATCTCCGTATAATAATTTAGTTCCAGTTTTATTTAGCAACATCTCAACATGGCAATATCTAATATCCGTAATTCTTACACTTACACCGAGTTCGCGGAACTGAGGAGAACTTTTCTTGTGTTATCAGGAGTCTTAGGAACTGCAACTTGCAGGGCGCTATTCCTGAAATGAGTGCCATATCTGAACTTGGCTATTTGTGAGTGCACTAGCCCTGCTAAAAGCACATGCATAGTTATTTTCCATGATTGTGTTTTGATGTTATGGCTTGCACTTTGAACGTGGCATACCTTATACTCCTTGTTACTGATGATTTATGATTGAGATAGCAGTTACAATCCATTTTAGTTCATGCATTTCAGGAAATAACTCCACAGGTGTCTAAACTTCTATTACTCGCATGCATTTTCAGGGATCTTAGCTGGAACAAACTGACAGGACCAATACCAACTAATAAGCTTGCGTCAAATATCACTACTCTGTATGTACCTCTGATAACGTTTGTCTATTGTCTTTAGTCACTCGACTAATTTCTGTTTTCTGGCAGTGATTTGTCACACAACATGCTTAATGGAACTTTCCCATTAAACTTCTCAGCGCTTCCTAATCTTCAGCTTTTGTAAGTATACCATGTAGGCCATGTTTGGCATTGCGCTGGATTATCATACTGTTTGCCCAACCCACTTGTGCCAACTGTAGTCTTTGTTTGAACAACTCTCGCATATTCTATTGGATAATTGTTCACAAAAGATTATAAAATAAGCACAGCAAAACACAGTTCAGCAACCGCAAACTGAACCTTAGTTTCCTAAATCCTGCTTCAGACATCTGTCCGTCTTACTGCAAACGTAAATAATGTGAACTCTAGATCATATCTTGAGGTT
The DNA here is from genome assembly GCA_021605205.1 of Aegilops longissima. NCBI lineage: Eukaryota > Viridiplantae > Streptophyta > Magnoliopsida > Poales > Poaceae > Aegilops > Aegilops longissima. The sequence continues at coordinate 528,821,674 of CM038676.1, forward strand.
CTGCAGGTGTATATTGATCAACTCATTGTTGGTTTACAAGTACTACTTACTTTTATTTAGATTGATACAAAATCACCCTGTATGAGTTGTTTATTTTTTATCATGATCGCAAATAGAGGCATATGTAAATAGTTTCTATGTAATCATATACTTTTTATGCTTTATTTTTCTAGATGCGCATGACAAGTTCATTTTTCAGATCAGTTGAAAACAACCGTCTAGATGGTGCTGTTCCCTCGACAATCTGGAATGACATCGTTCTTACTGGAAATCGAAGCCTTGTTCTGTATGATCCCTTTTGCAGATATTTTTCCTGATAGTATCAAATATGTATATTTAATGCATTTTTCGATCATGCAGGGACTTCCAAAATAATTCCCTCAAGACTATTCCGGCTGCATTTAATCCTCCCCAAAATGTTACTGTAATGTACGTGCTCATACATATGTCATGCTTCGTCATGCATCAGCAATTTGCATTCCCACATAAACATATCAATATTATCTGTTCAAATGCATCCTGTGAACATGCAAGTATTTTGTAACTGATCTCCGTTTTGGTGATCAGCACCACCTTTGTTGTCTGGTTAGAGTTGCTACAAATCTCCTTTTTCTGAATTTGAGAATAAATATAAATAACTAGAAATTGGTTTCGCAACGCATACTTGTATCTGTTGTAAACTGAAATATAATGTAATGGATAGTAATCACTACTGTTGTCATTTTGTGCAGGTTGTATGGAAACCCTATCTGTGGGAATTCTAGTGGAGCTCCGATAGACAGCCTCTGTCAACCCCAGTCTGTAAACCAGCAAACCTCTAAACAGCAACAAGACTCTAGCCTAATTTGTTCACCTTGCCCATCGGATAAAAATTACGAGTACAACCCATCATCACCTATACCGTGTTTTTGTGCCGTGCCACTTGGAGTTGGAATTCGACTGAAGAGTCCAGGAATCACAGACTTCAATCCTTATGAAGGTGCCTTCGGGGACAGCACAACGTCTTTATTGAAACTGTATGTTTACCAGCTACATGTTGAGCACTACATATGGGAGGTGGGTCCAAGGCTCAACATGCACCTCAAGTTATTTCCAAGCAATACAAGTTTGTTCAATATGTCTGAGGTTGTGCGACTCCGACATGTACTTGCTGGATGGGAAATTACTCTTCCAGATATCTTTGGTCCATATGAGCTTCTCAATTTCACACTTGGTTCTTATGCAGATGGTATGTACTCTTCGAAGATCAATTGTGCAAAAGCATAGTTTTATGATGAAAATTCTAATTTTAGGCCATGTGGGAGTACTAAATAGTGGCAATTTTCTTTGTAGCCGTTCTGTTAGTTTGGTCAGCACAATTGATGGCTCCATGCAACACAACTATCTAGTACTTGTGGTTCGCAAGTTATTTTGATTAAATACTTCTATATATTTCTGTAGAAGATAGGAAGGCATAGTTTGACTAATGATTGATTTTTTATTTTATTTTTGACTCATGATCCATTGGTTTCTATGGCGCCACTGTCCACTGACCAGTTACTCCCATCTGTTACTAGTAACATGTCCGTTGTGCATAATTTTTACAGAATATCCAAATGAAGCTTCGTCAGGTTTAAGCAAAACCGCAATGGGTGGTATCCTGGCAAGCGCAATAGCTGCTGCTTTTGCACTTTCTGCAGTAGCCACTGTTCTTATAATGAGAAGGCGTTCAAGACACAGAAGTAGAACTGTTTCAAAACGGTCACGTAAGTCACTAATACTTTTGTAAGCAATAAACTGATTATGCAAATAAACGTTGCTAGCAGATATCTTATTCAAGAGGTAGCACCTGAAGATTTGCATCACATTACCATTTGCAGTGTCGAGGTTTTCTGTCAAAATTGACGGTGTGAGGTGCTTCAAATTTGAAGAAATGGCTAGGGCCACCAACAATTTTGACCTATTAGCTCAAGTTGGTCAAGGAGGTTATGGAAAAGTCTATAGAGGAACTCTAGATGATGGAGAAATTGTAGCGATCAAACGAGCACATGAGGATTCTCTGCAAGGTTCGAAGGAGTTCTGCACGGAAATAGAGCTGTTATCCAGATTGCATCATCGGAATCTGGTTTCGTTAGTTGGCTATTGTGATGAAGCAGATGAACAGGTGCATCTCTTTTGTTTGCATTATTAATATAGATGTGATATTTGTCAGCATTACACTGATAAGAAGATGTGCTTAAGGCTACACTGAAGGGCATTCCTATTAATTTGTGTTATTCATGCTGTCATGCGACATTGTGTCTTTGCAGATGCTAGTTTACGAATACATGCCAAATGGTACTTTACGCGATCATCTTTCTTGTAAGTACACAGCAACCTTATATTATTCAAGTTTTATTTTAAATTTCACATTTTATTTCCAGTACTACATTGATTCCGTAGGCCCAGTTGGGTTGGGTGGTCCGGGATCCCAGCTGATCCTGCTCATCCAAACTAGCCAGGGCTCTTAATTCAAGATCATATGTATACTCATCAGTTTAGTGAATCTTATTTGTAGATGTGTTTTCATCAATTATATATGATTTGGAACTCTTGATAGTGTAGTGCAATCATTGGACCATTCGACCTGTTCAAAATGTTTTCCTAAATTAAGCACCTCATCTTATGTTGCAATTTTCCGCCGATCGCAGCCAAGGCCAAACTATCTCCCGGTTTTGGGTTGAGGCTTCACATAGCATTGGGTGCTTCCAAGGGAATTCTGTATCTACACACTGATGCAAACCCTCCTATATTTCACCGTGATGTGAAGGCCAGTAACATTCTTTTGGACTCGAAATTTGTTCCAAAGGTGGCTGACTTTGGTCTTTCGAGGCTTGCTCCGGTGCCGGATATTGAAGGGACATTAGCAGGTCATGTTTCCACTGTTGTTAAGGGCACACCAGTAAGTATTAGTTATACCAGAGATACTACAGTTGCCGTGCTTTCTAGCAGAATAACGAGATAATTCATTTCTTTTCGGCAGGGATATCTTGATCCAGAATACTTCCTGACTCATAAATTGACGGATAAAAGTGACGTGTACAGCCTTGGTGTTGTGTTTCTTGAAATGTTGACTGGGATGAAGCCAATTGAGCATGGGAAAAACATAGTGAGAGAGGTAAATAATCTTCACTTTAAACTGTAATGTTAGCTAGCTTTGGAAATCCACATAAAGTATAAACATGATTCAGCATGTTTAACTTATATAATGAGGGTATATCAGTGGGCACCAGGCGGTGGCTCAACATGTTCTTTTGTGCTTGCTTCACAGAAAATGACAACATCATTCAGCATACATGAATTTTAAGTGGAACGCAAATAGTTCACTAAAGTAACTAATTTTATGCATGTTATAGGTAAACAAAGCGTACCAATCAGGCAATATTTCCGAAATCGTCGACAGCCGGATGGGCATGTGCCCTCCAGACTGCATCAATAGGTTCCTCTTGCTAGCAACCAAGTGTTGCCAGGATGAGACCGACGAAAGGCCTTCCATGTCAGAGATCGTCCGAGAACTTGAGGTCATCTTGAGGATGATGCCGGAGGTGGATCTTAATTTGCTGGAGACTACGGACACAGACTCGGGTGATATGAGTAAAGCTTTGTCAACTTCTTCAGCAACCGGGACTTCCTTTGTAACACAGACATCTGGCAGTGTTAATGCAAGCAGCGGCGTGCTCTCTGAGGTGCTGGCTCCTCGCTGATCTTGGTGTTTTCATATGATTTTAACTTGTAAATGCGGCGATGTTTTGTACCATTGGCTTAGCATACTCGGATCATTTGTCTTGTACATTAATTAATTATTAGTCAGCTTTGATGTAAACTAGAGAATGTGAATGAGAACAGCTGAGGAATATTAACATAGCTTGCGCGTTCCATAATTTTAGAAGCTTCATGTACACACAGTGACATGAGCGGTGATTCTCTCTTATGCTGGACATTCCACAATTTCAGAAGCTTCATGTGCACAGAATAATGAGTGATGATTAGCATCATGTACACATAAGCATGGTGAGAAACATATTGCAGTGCTTGAGACACACCATATAGCATAATATATAGGGGTTACGAATGCTAGATTACTGGTACCAGAACACTTCTTTACATGTAATCTAGGCCGACAATATGCTGATAATTGGCTAAAAATATCGGTTTGCCGCAGTGGAAGGGTGATTACTGAGCACCCATGTTTTAAAACAGGCCAACAAAAGATGCAAAACAGATGACCTGGCAGGAGAGCGCATGTAATACAGCAACATACTTGCCCGAAGTACCTATATTTCAGGACTGATGGAACCAATAAGAGAACTACCGTCGCCCACGGAGCTTTCTTCTTTTAGCTCCTTTTAGAGGTTCAGGGCTGGAAGGGGGTTCAGAAACAGGTGAATCCGTCTGGTCAGGAACTTCCTGGGCTGAATCACTGTCCACATCAGCATTCTTATCATTAGGCTCGGCCTCTTTTCCATCTTCGATAGCTTTAAAAATGTAAATCTGCAACAAATAAAGAATAGCATGTGAAGGGCTATAGATGTAGAACCCAAAAATGCAACTAAATGTAGGTAAGAACAAATTGCTAGACCTGACGTTTATCACTGTTTGAGTATGCATGCAGCACCATGCCTCAGCTCGATGATAGAGTCGTACAAATCTCCTCCCTCATTTTGTTCATACAAGGCACCACAAATTTTGGGTCTAACTTTGACCATCGATTTAACCAATAAGATATGAGTTATATGCGCTAAAAAGGTATACCATTTGGAACTTTTTCAAAGGTGATGAGTCAATGGTATATTTTTTGTGGTATATAACTCGTTGGTCAAATTGATGGTTAAACATAAGACACAAAATATGAGGTGGCCTTGTATAAAGAAAAGGAGGGAAGAACATAGCAGTATCATACCAGTTTTCCCCTGTTTGTGTTATATACTTTAGTATGCACTCTCTCGAAGGTAGTTTATGATTTTGTTCACTTATATAGTTCTACGTGAGCTCCTTAATCCGGTCCCCGCAAGAAAAAGACCTCCTTAATTGGGAGTTGGGACAAGATTGCGAGTTTTTGCAGCAATGATAACAAAGTATATCTGTTCCAGATTAATGAGGAACTAGAGAAAAATAGTTAGTACCTTAAATCTGTCAGGCTCAGCCAATTCAAAGACCAATGAATCCCCATCTTCCAAGTCGTGGTGCATGGAGAAGCCTCTCCATCCACCACTCAGACCTGTTCGATTTCCGATGTATACGGCATCAAATTCAACACCCTCTTCATCCTCCAACACCATCTTATGTTCTCTGGTAGGCAGATGATCTTTGCAGAAACTAGAAGGGAGACCCTTGTGTAAAGGAAAATTCGCAACCATGACTATTAGTTGATCTTGCATATGTATCGAAATTAGTTAAACAAAAATCCAGGGAACAACATCTTACAAGCCAAAAGCAGCTGGATACATGTGATCGAACCATGGTCTTGACAAACGACGGGTTGTCGGGGTCTAGACTATCTTGAAATTTCTCAGCTCTTTTAAAAGCACGCTGTTGTTGTTGATAAGAAGAAATTCTCCCGGTGTATCCCCTACCACTGTCCACACTTTTACTTACCCTGGTCAACAAAGGAGAGTAACCAATTACATTAAGGGGACAACCATGTCCAAGATTAATCAACAAAGTTAGTGAGGCTACTACCTTCTGCGGCGCACAAAATCATCGAGTTCGGGAAACTGCAAAAACAAACAAATGACAGTCTAGTGTCAACATTAGTGTGGCAAAGCAAAAACAAATTAGATCACTTCAAGAACAAAATGAAGACAAAACTACATCTGGGGACAAATCAAGGCACTAAGGAACAATTTTGTAGAATACCCATTTGAGGAACTTCACAAAACGGGGTTAGCAAAGACTATGCTTTTCCGAATTTGCAGTTGTTACCTACACATTTAGAAACAGAACAGCAGTATCTAACTTCATATAGCACACATATTTCATATCAGTTTTAGCAGGCACATCATGGCAGAGGAGTGTGGCCCCAAATGATCGTCAATAGAACATATACAAACCCCATCCCGTCCGCATCAGATTGTAAGTATGACAGAAACAACATTCAAGAAGGATATATCCCCGTTCAAACAGAGTATACTAAAGATACTATTAAAATAGACAACAATTACCTCATAGAATCAAATAAAGACAAAACTACATCTGGGGACAAATCAAGGCACTAAGGAACCCATTTTTGTAAAATACACATTTGAGGTTGCCATGAACTTCACAAACAGGATTAGCAAAGGATTTTTTTTCTTTCGAATTTGCGCTTCTTACCCACACGTTTAGAAGCAGAACAACAATATCTAACTTCACATAGCACAGGGTATGTCCTCCTCCAAACAGAGTATAATAAAAAAAAACTGTTTTTAAAATCAGAAACACAGCAAATCTAACGAAGCCATAAGACCGGCTTAAAAAGAGCGAGGACTCACATCATCCTTGTAGGAAACAGTGGTCCTGGCCCTGGAGGAGCGCCTGACTTCAGTGGTGGCCTCGAACTTCTTCCTGGACTTTGGGCTCGCCCGAGGGGTCTGCAAAATCAACGAAATCGGTCGAATCAACCTACGGCAACCGCACAAGTTGAAGCCCGCACCTCACTAAAACACCGCCCGGATTGAGAGTACAGTTGCTGCGATGCGCGCACCTTGTCCTGCTGCCTCGTGGCCTGGATCAGGCTCTTGGCCATCTTCGATATGCCCAAATCCTGCGGAAAGCGGGGAAGGACGCAAAGAAATTAGTTTCGAAGAAAACAAATCCGAAGCCACGGCGAAGAATCCAGAGACAGATCGGCAGTGGGTATCATCGCGAAATGACTCATCTTTCGCGCATCTGCTTCTGGAAAAGGGAGGAGAGGAAAGGGGAGAGAAGGAAGGAGATTGGCCCGTGCTGGCTGGCTGGTGCGCTGGGTGTTTTCCGTGGGAGAGTACCAACCTCGAGGTGCTTGAGGTTGTCGAGGATCCGCTTCCGGCGCTCCTCCTCGTAGGCGGCGCCCGCGCCGCTGGCGCTGCCCGCCTCCGCCGTCGCCATGGGTCGGCTTCTCTGTCCACGCGGAGAGCGAGACGCGGGTCAAGGGAGTCTTTTCGGGTCCTTTGGGGAGAGGAGTGGGAGGGAGGGGGGCGGGGCGGCCTGCCTTTGTTCGGAAGACGCGCACGGGTTTGGAGATTTTGAATTTGATCCGACCGACGGCGTCGCACGGCAACGGCGACGGCTGGTGTCACCGTGCGGCTGTCATGTGGGCCCAGGCGCTCGTTCACGTGATGGCACTCCTCCTACCACAGGGTATCAAATATGGGAGCCAATTCATCACCAGAGCATGGCTGATAATTTAGCCGGCTGCCGGCTATATTGTCATATGGAAATATGGAAGGGATTTGCGGCAGTGACATGCAAACTGTGGGTCGTCGACTGCGCGATGACTCGAAACATGTCTGCATATGTCATATGTCCCCTCGTACAACGATCACTAAGAGCATCTACCAAATCCGACCCCCTCAACCGTAAGCCGGACCACTGGCGGAGGGCTCCAATGGGCAGGGTATGGCAGCCGCCATACCTTGATTCTGAGCAAAAAATATTTTTATACCTATGCATATACATCGATCTACATAAGTCTCGTTAGTTTTGCCAAAAAACGAAAAAAAGTAAGAGGCCGCTAGCCTGATGGGCCGATGCATCCAGCCTAGGAATAGGTCGAGGCACAGCACACACGACAAGTTCGATTTGCACATTAGTTCATTGAGAAGTATCTACATGAGATCGATGAGCTTCCAGCGAGACCTCGAGTTATCAGCCTGCAAGGCATCCGGCGCCGGGGAATAGTACGGCCTGGATACCGCCGGAAGCAGGCGAGGTTAAGTTGAACGTTGACGAGGCAGTAGTTAAATCAACCAACACCGGGGTGGTGGGCGTTGTTTGTCGTAACGAGGTTGGTCATTTTATTGGCGCCTCGGCGGTAGTTTATAAGGCTATCACCGAGCCCTCGAAACTCAATGCGTATGCATGCAGGGAGGTGCTACTTCTTGAGCTTGCGTTGTTTTTTCCCCTGAAGAGAAAATGGTGATGCAACAAAGTAGAGATAAGTATTTCCCTCAGTTTGAGAACCAAGGTATCAATCTAGTAGGAGACAACGCACAAGTCACCGAATACCTGCACAAACAATCAAACAATTTGCACCCAACGCGATAAATGGGTTGTCAATCCCTCCATGGTTACTTGCAAAAGTGAGATCTGATAGAGATAGATAAACGGTAAGGTAAATATTTTTGGTATTTTTGGTTTATAGATCGCAAAGTAAAAGATTGCAAAAGGAGTAAATAGGAAACTAATATTGTAGATCGGAAACTTATAAGATGGAAAATAGACGCGGGGCCATAGGTTTCACTAGAGGCTTCTCTCAAGATAGAAAATAATACGATGAGTGAACAAATTACTGCCGAGCAATTGATAGAAAAGCACAAAGTTATGACGATGTCTAAGGCAATGATCATGAATATAGGCATCACGTCCGTGTCAAGTAGACCGAAACGATTCTGCATCTACTACTATTACTCCACACATCGACCGCAATTCAACATGCATCTAGAGTATTAAGTTCATAAAGAACAAAGTAACGCATTAAGCAAGATGATGAAAGCACAAGTGCTCCCTGGGTGATTTTGGTAATTAATGTCAACATATCTCTTGCTGGACTAATGTTTTTACCTAGTATGTTTCAGATAAGTTCAACAATGGAGTGGCATGGACTAGAGGATGTGGAACCGCAATTCAACAATGGAGTAACTAATGTTTCTACTAGAAGATGATAAGGACAAAGGATTGACTCAAGCTCAAAGCTCAAGACTCTGCATTTTCTATTTTAGTGATCCAATATCACATTGACTCCATAGGAAAGCCAATACTATTAAGAGGGGATGAGGTGTTGTTTAATGGCTTGCTTGCTCAAAGTGCTTAGTGATATGCTCCAAAATCCTCAACCACTTTCTTACATCCACATATGTCCCAAACCAAAAGTCAAACTCGGCCCCACCGAAACATTCTATCCGGCGCCACCGAGTTCTCTTGACATAGCCACTACCACAAACCCTAATCAATTCGGTCTCACCGATGGGATCTCGGTCTCACCGAGATGGGCTTGCAAACTCTCTGTTGCCTATTGCAATAATTTTGGTCTCATCGAGATATGCAATCGGTCCCACCGAGTTTGCTTGGCCAACTCTCTGTTTTTCTTATTACCCAAAATCGGTCCCACCGAGTTTGTGTAATCCGTCAAACCAAGATGAGGCTTTACCCTAACCCTAGCACATCGGTACCACCGAGTTGATCATATCGGTCCCACTGAAATGCCTAACGGTCACATTGTGAACTAAATCGGTCTGACCGAGTTCTCTGAGTCGGTCCCACCGAGTTTGGTAGATTGTGTGTAACGGTTAGATTTTGTGTGGAGGCTATATATACCCCTCCACCCACTCTTCAATAGTGGAGAGAGCCATCAGAACATGCCTATACTTTCAACATACATTTTCTGAGAGAGAACCACCTACACTTGTGTTGAGGTCAAGATATTCCATTCCAACCACATAAATCTTGATCTCTAACCTTCCCCAAGTTGCTTTCCACTCAAATCATCTTTTCACCAAATCCAAATCATGTGAGAGAGAGTTGAGTGTTGGGGAGACTATCATTTGAAGCACAAGAGCAAGGTGTTCATCATCACCACACCATCTATTACCTCTTGGAGAGTGGTGTCTCCTAGATTGATTAGGTGTCACTTGGGAGCCTCCGTCAAGATTGTGGAGTTGAACCAAGGAGTTTGTACGGGCAAGGAGATCGCCTACTTCATGAAGATCTACCCGAGTGAGGCAAGTCCTTCGTGGGCGACGACCATGGTGGGATAGACAAGGTTGCTTCTTCGTGGACCCTTCGTGGGTGGAGCCCTCCATGGACTCGCGCAACCGTTACCCTTCGTGGGTTGAAGTCTCCATCAACGTGGATGTACGATAGCACCACCTATCGGAACCACGGATAAAAAATCTTTGAGTCTCCAATTGCGTTTGCACATTCCAATCCCATCCCTTTACATTCTTGCAACTTGCATGCTTTACTTTCAGCTGCTCATATACTCTTGTCATGCTTGCTCGATATGTATTATAAATGTTTAAACTTGTGCCAAAACTCCACTTCAACTTAAAGAAATTAAAAACTGCAACCTTTCTTGCTAAGGGTCTATTCACCCCGCTCTAGACACCTCTTCTCGATCCTTTCAATTGGTATCAGAGTTTTGGTCTCCATTGCTTTGGTTTAATCACCATTGGAGGAAGATGGATGAGTCTACATTGTGGAGTCTTAGATGTAGAGTGCCTATTCTTGATGGAGAGCTCTTTCATGAGTGAAAAAAATTGAGATGCTTGAGATTTTCAATGAATATCATTTGAACAAGTACATTACTACCCCTTGTGCTCCTCATGTTGATCCTTTGCATCCTACCCTTGATGAGTCTATTGACATGATCCGCAACCTTAGAACTGTTAACCTTATCACTAGAGGCTTGCCTAGAAACTTGATTGGATGTTTGCCTACTCTTGATTGTGCCTACAGTATATGGAGATTTCTTGAGGAAAGATTTCCAAACTATTCCTTGCAAAACTTAGATGAAATTCTCCATAAGTCTATTGCCTTGAGTAAGATGAATTCCAGTGATCCTAAGTTTGGTGATTGTCTATTTGAGCTTACCAATCTCATGCGTGCCAAAGGAGATGTTGGAATCATTAGCAACATCATATCTGAAGCTATTAGAATTCATAAAGGTGACCATTGTGATGATCATTTATCTAATGAATTACCCTCTCTAGGAATTGATCAAATACAAGACGATGTTGAACATGGATACTATGATGAGGATGATGATAGTGACTATGATCTTGATGATGCGATGAGACACTTTGGTCTTATGGCTAATCTTCGCAGCTACATGGCTGGAGGAAAGAAATGGGTCCTTGATAGTGGATGTACTGATCATATGATCGGAGACAAAGATATGTTTCGTGAGCTTGCTGAAAACGACGGCCCTCGAAAGTATGTCACTTTTGGTGACAACTCAAAGGGTAAGGTGGGTAAGGTGGCCATCTCACATGATAGCTCCATACAAAATGTCATGCTCGTCGAATCTCTTGGGTACAATTTACTTTCAGTATCTAGACTTGCTGATTTCGGTTTCAATGTCCTATTTACTGAAGTAGATTGCCAATTGTTTCGAAGAGACAGTCATAAAATAGTCTTTACCGGTATACGTAGAGGTGATATTTATATTGTTGATTTCACTAAAAAGGCTCAACCTAGAACTTGCTTAATTGCTAAATCTTCTAAAGGCTAGTTGTGGCATACAAGGCTAGGTCATGTGGGCATGCGAAATCTTGACAAGCTTATTAAAGGTGATCATATCCTTGGAGTAAAAGATGTTATATTTGACAAGGATAGACTTTGTAGTGCTTGCAAGCAGGAAAACAAGTTGGAGGAAGTCACCCCGTGAAGAACATCATGACCACGAGAAGACCGCTCGAGCTACTTCACATGGATCTCTTTGGTCCCAATGCCTACAAGAGTCTCGGTGGTAACTCATTTGGTCTAGTCATAGTTGATGACTTTTCAAGATTTACGTGGGTGTTCTTTCTTGATGATAAATCGCAGGTCCAAAAGATCTTCAAAAACTTCGCTAGGAAGGCCCAAAATCAATTTGAAGTGAAGATCAAGAAGGTTCGGAGTGACAACAGAATGAAGTTCAAGAACGCAAATGTGGATACCATTCTTGACGAAGAAGGGATCTCACATGAGTTCTCGGCTACGTACACGCCTCAACAAAATGGAGTTGTTGAGAGGAAGAACCGGACTCTTATTGAGATGGCAAGAACGATGCTTGACGAGTACAAGACTCCAAAACACTTCTGGGCGGAAGCGGTTGAGACAGCTTGTCATGCAACAAATCGCTTGTATCTTCACAAGCTAATCGGCAAGACGACATATGAGCTCCTCACTGATAACAAACCCCAAGTTGGATACTTTCGAGTATTCGGCTCAAAGTGCTACATTCTTGATAAGCATCGTCGATCTAAATTTGCTCCTAAATCTCATGAAGGTTTCCTACTTGGTTATGGCTCAAACTCTCACACTTACCGTGTCTACAACAATTTCACCCGAAAGGTTGAAGAGACGGTAGATGTGAAGTTTGATGAATCTAATGGCTCGCGAGTAGAGCAATTGCCAATTGATGTAGGAGACAAAGACCCGTCGGAAGCAATCCAAGACTTGTCCATTGGCAAGATTCGTCCAACGGAGGTGAAGGAGAGTACCTCGTCCGTCCAAGTGGAAGCTTCCACCTCACGACAAGGTGAACCAAGAGTTGTTACGGAAGCATCCACAAGTGGGACACATCAAGATGAAGAAAACGAGGAAGTACACCAAGATGAACCTCATCAACCTCCTTCTCCACCACGACAAGAGAACGACAACGTCAACAATGAAGAAGGCCAAGAAGAATAACAAGATGAAGAAGATGTTCCACCCCGAGCCAAGCAAAAGCTCCCACGAGTTCGAGAAAGAGTCGCCAAAGACCATCCCATCGAGCAAATCTACAATGATATCCAAACCGGGAGAATCACTCGCTCTAAAACTCGTTTGGCTAACTTCTGTGAACATTATTCATTCATCTCTAGCATTGAACCTATGAAGGTTGAAGAAGCATTAGAAGATCCGGATTGGATAAACGCCATGCATGAAGAGCTACACAACTTTGAGAGAAACCAAGTGTGGACATTGCTCGAGAAGCCCGACAACAACCACAACATCATTGGTACCAAATGGGTGTTTCACAACAAGCAAGATGAAGATGGACGAGTAGTTCGCAACAAAGCATGTCTCGTCGCCCAGGGCTACACTCAAGTCGAAGGTATGGACTATGGTGAGACATATGCCCCCGTTGCTAGACTGGAGTCTATTCACATCTTACTTGCTTATGCTAATCACCATGATATCACCTTGTACCAAATGGACATTAAAAGTGCTTTTCTAAATGGTGAAATTGAGGAGGAAGTTTATGTTAAACAACCTCCCGGCTTTGTCAATCCTAAGAAACCTAATCATGTTTACAAACTTCACAAAGCTCTTTATGGTCTTAAACAAGCTCCTAGAGCGTGGTATAAATGCTTGACCAAGTTCCTTATTGAAAAAGGCTTTGAAATTGGAAAAATAGATTCTACTCTTTTTACTAAAAGGGTTAATGAAGAACTATTTATGTGCCAAATTTATGTTGATGATATTATATTTGGTTCGACTAACCCTCATTTTAGTGAGAAGTTTGGAAAGCTAATGTGGGAGAAGTTTGAGATGTCTATGATGAGTGAACTCAAATTCTTTCTTGGTTTGCAAATCAAGCAAACTAAGGAAGGTACCTTTGTTTCTCAAACAAAGTACACCAAGGACTTATTCAAGAAGTTCAGTATGCAAGAATGCAAAGGTATGAATACACCCATGCCTACTAGTGGACATCTTGATTTGACCAAAGATGGTGAACCGGTTGATCAAAAAGTTTACCGCTCTATGATTGGTTCATTGTTATATCTATGTGCCTCTCGTCCCGATATTATGCTAAGTGTGTGCATGTGTGCACGATATCAAGCGGCCCCTAAAGAATGTCATCTTAAGGCTGTGAAAAGGATAGTGAGATACTTAATACATACACAAAATTTTGGCATTTGGTATCCTAAGAGGTCTTCTTTTGATCTTGTTGGCTACTCTGATTCGGACTATGCCGGATACAAGGTTGATAGAAAGTCCACTTTGGGTACTTGTCAATTTCTTGGTAGATCTCTTGTGTCTTGGTCCTCCAAGAAACAAAACTCGGTATCCTTATCCACCGCTGAAGCGGAATACATTGCCGCTGGTTCATGTTGTGCTCAATTACTTTGGATGACCCAAACTCTTAAGGATTATGGGATATATGTGAAACATGTTCCATTGCTTTGTGACAATGAAAGTGCTATTAAGATTGCTCACAATCATGTGCAACATTCTCGAACTAAGCTTATTGAAGTTCGCCATCATTTCATTCGAGATCATGTTGCCAAAGGGGACATTGATCTTAAGCATGTTCGCACCGATAAGCAATTAGCGGATATATTCACCAAACCACTTGATGAGAAAGTCTTTTGCCGTTTGAGAGGTGAATTGAACATCATTGATGCTTCAAACTTGGAGTAGGAACTCCATTTGGATACATGCAAGGCATGAGCCTGTGACTAATCCTTGATATTTCTTTCATGATGCTATTTATATGTCTTGGATATACTTGCACCCTTGCATGCTATCTAACCCTTGTAGGTACTTGGATGAATCTAAATCTATGAGATTTCCACTCACTCACATCTTGAGCAATCTCGACATCACCAAGTATCTACACAATGGTGGTTGAAGACAAGGAAGCACGAAACCCTTCAAACATATCCTTTGACAAATTCCATATTAAGTTTTATGATTGTCATTTTGGATACATAAGTGGTCTTCCTTGCAAAACTAACCCATGTAGGTAGATGAACTCAAATTCCAAGTGGCGCGCCCAACTCTAGATGAGCTACATCAACCTTGAGCAACCCACACAAGTTTAACTACATGATCAAGATCAACACCACCACCCAAGGTATGTTATTCCATCTTAGAGAAGCTTTACTCCAAGTCATGGGTCAAAGCAACTCAACAAGATGTGAATACATCAAGATGCTTAAACGAAAAATGGTAACCCCATTTTGAGATTAAACGATGAGTATTACCTATGAGCAAGTGATCTCACTTGACTCCTAAGTCAATATACTCTAACATAGGTGACTTTGTCGCCGACCAATTCTAGATGAAGTCCTCTTGTGTTTCTCTATGCTCTTGCATTTGTCTTATGCATATTTGTTTCCCCTTTAAAAAAACTTCATCTAGATTTCTTTTCTGTTTAATTTTGTTCTGCATTCCCTGCATCCAATTCATTGCAAATCCTTCAGTTAATTCCTTGTAATCCTTGTGAGATTTTACTTGCCTAGTGAGCTGAGGTGACAAGTGTTTTCTCTGCAATGAACTTGGTCACACCGGTCTGTTGTTTTTGGTGCAACCGAAGCACACAACTCGGTGCTACCGATTTCACTGCAGAAAAGACAAATTGCCACTTGATTCCTGAATTCCTTTTTGCTCCAGCTCCACTCAATGATTCTTGTCCTCTACCAGCATCACACTCAACATGCTGCTTTGCTTTGTGACTCAAGGACCAAACCCATTTGTAAGAAAAATCGAGAAGAGCCCTTCTTGGAAATTGATGTCAAAGGGGAAGAGAGAGATCACATCAAAGCTTAATCATTTCTATAGTGGGAGAGAATACTCAGGGGGAGAGAGTTCTTCTACAAGGATAAAGAGGTGTCACAGGCTCCAGATGCTTGGTGTTCAAGAGGAGAGAAGTCACATGTCTTTAAGAGGGGAAAGACATGTTCATATTTGGTTGTTTGCATTTGCTGTGTTTCTTTGCTCTGATTTTCTGTTCCCTATCTTCTCCCAGTATCCCATGCAAGATTCAGGGGGAGCAAGACATCTAAGGGAAGAAAATCCTTGAATTCATTGCATATCTTTATCTGTGTTATCTAACCTTGTTTACTTAGGTTCATTCCTTCCTAAGCCAACCCAAGACCACAAGGTAAGTATATGCATCACAATCATGTGTATGAGGATCTCTTGCTGATGTACATACTGTTTGCAAGAAGGACTCATGAGCATGAAGGTATATTTCCTATACCCACATCATTTGCTCTGATGCATATAGCCAAGATGCATGTAACACATTGCTTACTCTGTTATGCTTATGCATTCACATGCTCCTATATTCCATATTTACATGATTGCATACATGTAGGAGGAGCCTATGCATGTTACATGTCTTTCCAAAGCATTACTTGTTATTCTCTATATCTTTATCTAAAGCTTTGATGTATGTTGTCATCAATTACCAAAAAGGGGGAGATTGAAAGCACAAGTGCTCCCTGGGTGATTTTGGTAATTAATGCCAACAAATCTCTTATTGGTCTAATACTTTTACCTAGTATGTTTCAGATAAGTTGAAAAATGGAGTGGCATGGACTAGAGGATGTGGAACCCCTTCAAGATGATAAGGACAAAGGATTTGATCAAGCTCAAAGCTCAAGACTCTGCATTTTCTATTTTAGTGATCCAAGATCACATTGAGTCCATAGGAAAGCCAATACTATTAAGAGGGGATGAGGTGTTGCTTAATGGCTTGCTTGCTCAAAGTGCTTAGTGATATGCTCCAAAACCCTCAACCACTTTCTCACATCCACATATGTCCCAAACCAAAAGTCAAACTCGGCCCCACCGAAACATTCTATCCAGCGCCACCGAGTTCTCTTAACATAGCCACTACCACAAACCCTAATCAATTCGGTCTCACCGATGGGATCTCGGTCTCACCGAGATGGGCTTGCAAACTCTCTGTTGCCTATTGCAATAATTTCGGTCTCACCGAGATATGCAATCGGTCCCACCGAGTTTGCTTGGCCAACTCTCTGTTTTGCTTATTACCCAAAATCGGTCCCACCGAGTTTGTGTAGTTGGTCAAACCGAGATGAGGCTTTACCCTAACCCTAGCACATCGGTCCCACCGAGTTGATCATATCGGTCCCACCAAAATGCCTAACGGTCACATTATGAACTAAATCGGTCCGACCGAGTTCTCTGAATCGGTCCCATCGATTTTGGTAGATTGTGTGTAACAGTTAGATTTTGTGTGGAGGCTATATATACCCCTCCACCCACTCTTCATTCATGGAGAGAGCCATCAGAACATGCCTACACTTCCAACATACATTTTCTGAGAGAGAACCACCTACACTTGTGTTGAGGTCAAGATATTCCATTCCAACCACATAAATCTTGATCTCTAGCCTTCCCCAAGTTGCTTTCCACTCAAATCATCTTTCCACCAAATCCAAATCCCGTGAGAGAGAGTTGAGTGTTGGGGAGACTATCATTTGAAGCACAAGAGCAAGGAGTTCATCATCACCACACCATCTATTACCTCTTGGAGAGTGGTGTCTCCTAGATTGGTTAGGTGTCACTTGGGAGCCTCCGTCAAGATTGTGGAGTTGAACCAAGGAGTTTGTACAGGCAAGGAGATCGCCTACTTCGTGAAGATCTACCCGAGTGAGGCAAGTCCTTCGTGGGCGACGACCATGGTGGGATAGACAAGGTTGCTTCTTCGTGGACACTTCGTGGGTGGAGCCCTCCGTGGACTCGCACAACCGTTACCCTTCGTGGGTTGAAGTCTCCATCAACCTGGATGTACGATAGCACCACCTATCGGAACCATGGATAAAAAATCTCGAGTCTCCAATTGCGTTTGCACATTCCAATCCCATCCCTTTACATTCTTGCAACTTGCATGCTTTACTTTCCGATGCTCATATACTCTTGTCATGCTTGCTTGATATGTATTGTGAATGTTTAAACTTGTGCCAAAACTCCACTACAACTTAAAGAAATTAAAACTGCAACTTTTCTTGCTAAGGGTCTATTCACCCCCCCTCTAGACACCTCTTCTCGATCCTTTCAGATGACATGATGTAGAGGAATTAACTCAAGCAATATGATGAAAACCCCATCTTTTTATCCTCGATGGCAACAATACAATACATGCCTTGCTGCCCCTACTGTCACTGGGATAGGACACCGCAAGATTGAACCCAAAGCTAAGCACTTCCCCCATTGCAAGAAAAACCAATCTAGTTGGCCAAACCAAACCGATAGTTCGAAGAGAATTACAAAGATATCAAATCATGCATATAAGAATTCATAGAAGATTCAAATAATATTCATAGATAAACTGATCACAAATCCACAATTCATTGGATCTCGGCAAACACACCGCAAAAAAGTATTACATCGTATAGATCTCCAAGAACATCGAGGAGAACATGGTATTGAGAATCAAAGAGAGATAAGAAGCCATCTAGCTACTAGCTATGGACCCTTAGGTCTGTGGTAAACTACTCACGCTTCATCGGAAGGGCAATAGAGTTGATGTAGAAGCCCTCCATGATCGAATCCCCCTCCGGCAGGGTGCCAAAAAAGGTCCCTAGATGGGACCTCACGGGTACAGAAGGTTGCGGCGGTGGCAAAGTGTTTTTGTGGATGCATATGTTGGTTTGGGGATATATGGGAATATAGACGCAAGAATTAGGTCAGGAGGTGCACGAGGGGCCCACGAGGGTAGGGGGCGCACCCTACCCCCTTTGGTGCGCCCTCCGTCCTTGTGGCCGCCTCGTGGCTCCTCCGACTTCATCTCCAAGTCTCCTGGTTGTCTTTTGGTCCAAGAAAAATCATCGCGAAGGTTTTATTCCGTTTGGTATTCCTTTTCCGCGAAACTCAAAAACAGGGAAAAACAGGAACTGTCACTGGGCTCTAGGTTAATAGGTTACTCCCAAAAATAATATAAAATAGCATATTAATGCATACAAAACATCCAAAACAAATAATATAATAGCATGGAACAATAAAAAATTATAGATACGTTGGAGACATATCAAGCATCCAAAAGCTTAAGTCCTTCTCGTCCTCGAGTAGGTAAAGGATAAAAACAAAAAAATTGATGTGGAATGCTCCCTAACATATTTATCCATGTAATTTCTTTATTGTGGCATGAATGTTCAGATTCGTATGATTCAAAACAAAAGTTTAGTATTGACATAAAAACAAGAATACTTCAAGCATACTAACAAGGCAATTATCTCTTCTCAAAATAACATGGCCAAAGAAAGCTTATCCCTACAAAATCATATAGTCTGGCTTTGCTCCATCTTCATCACACAAAATATTTAAATCATGCACAACCCCGATGACAAGCCAAGCAATTGTTTCATACTTTTGATGTTCTTAAACTTTTTCAACTTTCACGCAATACATGAGCGCTAGCCATGAACATAGCACTATAGGTGGAGAAGGAAAAAAGAAGGAGATAGTCTCACATCTACTAGGCGTATCAACGGGCTATGGACATGCCCATCAATAGATACCAATGTGAGTGAGTAGGGATTTCCATGCAACGGATGCACTAGAGCTATAAGTTTATGAAAGCTCAAAAGAAAACTAAGTGGGTGTGCATCCAACTTGCTTGCTGAAAGAACATGCGGTGCCCCCTTGTTTGGTTTTGGTAATTGATGACAATCTCTATGGACTAATGGTTGTCTTGAGTTATATTTGAAGGATTTGTCTATAGGATTTTCTTGAAGTCCATGTGTTGGTTTCAAGGAGTTTATGAGTTGACCAAGGTGCTATTAAGGAATTATCCAAAGATTGGTCATGTGAGTGTTGAGCTTATTGCAAGCATGTCTTGAAGAAGAAGATTGTGTGATCATTCATGTTTACCTTCAAGACATCATCCAAATGAAGAGAGTTGGAAAGATTCAAGGTTGATCAAGACTAAGTCAAGAGTGAATCAAGTTGATCAACTCACAAAGCGTAGAAGATGTACCAAGAGGGATCAAGTGATCCCATGGTATGGTAAGCATTGTCCATTGCACTTTGTGTACTAACCCATGGTCTATGTGAGAGTCTATGTGGGGTTAGGTACGTGTCCATGGGCTTGCGTCAAGAGGAAGATATCATACAACCCATGGAAAGGATGACATCAAGTGGTGATCGTCATCAAGATTGCCGTGTGCAAGTTCAAGTGGAGAATCACGAAGAGATCAAGTTCTTGAAGCTTGCCATCCATTATTGTGTCAATGGACTTGTAAATATGTGCCGAAGAGTGGCTCACCCATAGTGGAGTATAGGGGAGCAATCATCTAGTCTCCATCGACCCAACGCAATCAAGAAAGGTGGTCCATCTTGAGGAGGACAAGATCGTCATAATCTAGATCAAGTGGATCATGTGCAAGGCAAAGGTTTGCCCTTGATAGGTTTTCTATTTTACCGGTCTCATGGTGGTAGTTGGGAGACCGGGTTATAGGATCGATAGCCGTACTATCAAGGGGGGCTCTCAAGTGAGTAGCTTGACCGTATCGTTCGTCGAGAGCTCAAACCATTGCATCCTTGCATCATGTTTCTTGGTTCTTATTTGGTTCTCTTTGTGAGTCTTAGAGCTTATGGTCATCTTGATGACAAGCTTGAGTTCATCGAAAACGGAGTTTGCATGCGTCTTCTATGAAGTTTTCGGTGTTGGAGGTTTTACCGGTCTTATCCGAGGAAGGGTTCTCACCATTTTATTTTGGGCCTTTTCTCATTTGCTTATTATTGGTATTTATATCAAGATTGTGTTAGCCCTTGTCGCTAGCTTTCCAACAAACTTGGTTTCGTCGAATTCGGAGTCCGAATGCAAAAGTTGTGGTAGTTTTGGTGTTCTGAAAAGGCTGCAGCGGTACTACCGCGGGTAGGAGCGGAAGTAATTTTTTATTACCGCCCTTGGGAGCGGTACTACCGCCATTGGGAGCGGTACTACCGCTTGGAGCAGTACTACCGCGGCTACTTCCGTGGCTACTTCCGTTCGGGACCAAAAAACTCGTCACAAGTCCAGCGGTGGTAGGCACGGATGTAATTTTTTAGTACCGCTCGCAAGCAGTAGTACCGCTACCCCTAGCGGTAGTACCGTGATGTCAAGCGGTACTACCGCTCGGTGCGGGCTGTGAGCATAACGGTTGGATTCGGGAGCTCCTATAAAAGTGGGTCTTCTTCCCCATTCAACCTAATCTTTCCAGCTCGTGTTCTTCCCCCATTGTTGACTTTCTTCGAGCTTGCTAACTCTAAATCCCTCCAATGATTCTTGTTAGTTCTTGAGGGAAAAGAGAGAGGAGATCTAGATCCACGTTTCCACCAATCACTTTCTCCTCTAAGTGAGGGGAACCCCTTGGATCTAGATCTTGGAGTTCTTCGTGTTCTTCTTTCGTTCTTCCTCTTATTTTCCTCCCTAGCATTAGTTGCTTTGGTGGGATTTGGGAGAGAAGGACTTGGGCACTCCGTGTGCCCTTGCCATTGCATTTGGTGCATCGGTTTGAGTTCTCCATGGTGATACGTGGAAGTGAAGTTTGAGAAGCTTATTACTCTTGGGTGTTTGGGCACCCTAGAGCTTGTTCCTCTTGGGTGCCTTGGCGCCCTAGACGGTTGGTGGTGTTCGGAGCTCAATCATTGTGGTGCAAAGCTCCGGGCAAGCGTCGGGGTCTCCAATTAGGTTGTGGAGATCGCCCCGAGCAATTTGTCGGGTACCGGTGACCGCCCCCAAGGGTTGCCAAAGTGTACGGGTTCGGTGACCGCCCCCAAGGGTTGCCATTTGTACGGGTTCGGTGACCGCCCTCAAGGGTCCCTTAGTGGAATCACGGCATCTTGCATTGTGCGAGGGCGCGAGGAGATTACGGTGTCCCTAGTGGCTTCTTGGGGAGCATTGTGCCTCCACACCTCTCCAAACGGAGATTAGCATCCGCAAGGGTGTGAACTTCGGGATACATCATCGTCTCCGCGTGCCTCTGTTATCTCTTACCCGAGCCCTTTACTTATGCACTTTACTTTGTGATAGCCATATTGTTTCTTGTCATATATCTTGCATTCACCTAAGTAGTTTTTCTTGCTTAGCATAAGTTGTTGGTGCACATAGGTGAGCCTAGTTGTTGTAGGTTTTGTGCTTGACAAATTAACCGCTAGGTTTATTCCGCATTTGTTCAAGCCTCAATCGTAATTATTTTAAAGCGCCTATTCACCCCCCCCCTCTAGGCGACATCCACGATCTTTCACTTGCTCACGAAGACCTAGGGACAATCATAGTCTCCATCATCCTTTCCTCACATGGGACAATGCTCTAATAATGAAGATCATCACACTTTTATTTATTTACAACTCAATACTTAGAACAAAATATGACTCTATATGAATGACTCCAGCAGTTTACCGGGATGTGCAATGAATCAAGAGTGACATGTATGAAAGAATTATGAACGGTGGCTTTGCCACAAATACGATGTCAACTACATGATCATGCAAAGCAATATGACAATGATGGAGCGTGTCATAATAAACGGAACGGTGGAAAGTTGCATGGAAATATATCTCGGAATGGCTATGGAAATGCCATAATAGGTAGTTATAGTGGCTGTTTTAAGGAAGGTATATGGTGAGTTTATGGCACCGGTGAAATTTGCACGTCACTAGAGAGGCTAGCAATGGTGGAAGGGTGAGAGTGTGTATAATCCATGGACTCAACATTAGTCATAAAGAACTCACATACTTATTGCAAAAATCTATTAGTTATCGAAACGAAGTACTACACGCATGCTCCTAGGGGGATAGATTGGTAGGAAAAGACCATCGCTCGTCCCCGACCGCCACTCATAAGGAAGACAATCAATAAATAAATCATGCATCGACTTCATCACATAACGGTTCACCATACGTGCATGCTACGAGAATCACAAACTTTAACACAAGTATTTCTCAAATTCACAATTACTCACTAGCATGACTCTAATATCACCACCTTCATACCTCAAAACAATCATAAGGAATCAAACTTCTCATAGTATTCAATGCACTTTATATGAAAGTTTTTATTATATCCCTCTTGGATGCCTATCATATTAGGACTAAATTTATAACCAAAGCAAATTACCATGTTGTTTAAAGACTCTCAAAATAATATAAGTGAAGCATGACACTTCATAATTTCTATAAAATAAAACCACCGCCGTGCTCTAAAAAGATATAAGTGAAGCACTAGAGCAAAATTGCCTAGCTCAAAAGATATAAGTGAAGCACATCGAGTATTCTAATAAACCACGATTCATGCGCATCTCTCTCAAAAGGTGTGTACAGGAAGGATGATTGTGGCAAACTAAAAATCAAAGACTCAAATCATACAAGATGCTCCAAGCAAAACACATATCACGTGGTGAATAAAAATATAGCCTCAAGTAAAGTTACCGATAGACGAAGACGAAAGAGGGGATGCCTTCCGGGGCATCCCCAAGCTTAGGCTCTTGGTTGTCCTTGAATATTTCCTTGGGGTGCCTTCGGCATCCCCAAACTTAGGCTCTTGTCACTCCTTATTCCATAGTCCATCAAATCCTTACCCAAAACTTGAAAACTTCACAACACAAAACTCAACAGAAAATCTCATAAGCTCCGTTAGTATAAGAAAATAAATCGCCACTTTTGGTACTGTTGTGAACTCATTCTTTATTTATATTGGTGTAATATCTACTATATTCCAACTTTTCCATGGTTCATACCCCCGATACTACCAATAGGATCATCAAAATAAGCAAATAACACATAGAAAACAGAATCTATCAAAAACAGAACAATCTGTAGTAATATGGATATTTCAAATACTTCTGTAACTCCAAAAATTCTGAAAAAATTTAGGATGACCTAAGCAATTTGTGTATTAATCTTTTGCAAAAAGAATCAGTATTTTCTCACGCTTCTGTTAAAAATGAGAATTGTTTTCCTGAGCGCAAAAGTTTCTGTTTTCAGCAAGATCAAATCAACTATCACCGTAAGCTATCCCAAAGGTCTTACTTGGCACAAACACTAATTAAAACACAAAACCACATCTAACCAGAGGCTAGATGAATTATTTATTGCAAAACAAAACCTAAAAGGCAAAAACAAAAATAAATTTGGGTTGCCTCCCAACAAGCGCTATTGTTTAACGCCCTTAGCTAGGCATAAAACACAAATAGATCTAGGTATAATCGTAATAATGATAAGGCAAATCTCAAAAACTCATCTCATACTCCCTTCGTTATTACTATCTTTTTCAGCGATATCCTCCCCAATTTCAAACATGGTGGCAGCAAACAAATCTAGCAAACGAGCAACCAAAAGGCAAACGAAGAAGACGAACGGAAGAGGGCCGAAGAAAAGGCAAATCTTTTCGAAAATCGTTTTAGAAGTGGGGGAGAGGAAAGCGAGAGGCGAATGGCGAATAATGTAATGCAAGAGATGAGAGTTTATGATGGGTACTTTGTATGGCTTGACTTGGTGTAGGTCTCCCTGGCAATGGCGGCAGAAATTCTTCCTGCTACTTCTTGAGCTTGCGTTGGTTTTCCCCTGAAGAGGAAAGGGTGATGCAGCAAAGTAGAGATAAGTATTTCCCTCAGTTTGAGAACCAAGGTATCAATCCAGTAGGAGACAATGCGCAAGTCACCGAATACCTGCACAAACAATCAAACAACTTGCACCCAACATGATAAAGGGGTTGTCAATCCCTTCACGATTACTTGCAAAAGTGAGATCTGATAGAGATAGTTAAATGGTAAGGTGAATATTTTTGGTATTTTTGGTTTATAGATCGGAAAGTAAAAGATTGCAAAAAAGATTAAATAGGAAACTAATATTGTAGATCAGAAACTTATATGATGGAAAATAGACCCGGGGTCCATAGGGTTCACTAGAGGATTCTCTCATGATAGAAAATAATACGATGGGTGAAAAATTACTGCCGAGCAATTGATAGAATAGCGCAAAGTTATGACGATATCTAAGGCAATGATCATGAATATAGGCATCACGTCCGTGTCAAGTTGACCGACTCCTGCCTGCATGTACTACTATTACTCCACACATCGCCCGCTATCCAGCATGCATCTAGAGTATTAAGTTCATAAAGAACGGAGTAACGCATTAAGCAAGATGGCATGATGTAGAGGAATTAACTCAAGCAATATGATGAAACCCCACCTTTTTATCCTCGATGGCAACAATACAATACGTGCCTTGCTGCCCCTACTGTCACTGGCAAAGGACACCGCAAGATTCAACCCAAAGCTAAGCACTTATCCCGTTACAAGAAAAACCAATCTAGTTGGCCAGACCAAACCGATAGTTCGAAGAGAATTACAAAGATATCAAATCATGCATATAATAATTCAGAGAAGATTCAAATAATATTCATAGATAAGCTGATCATAAATCCACAATTCATCGCATCTCCGCAAACACACCGCAAAAAAGTATTACATCGAATATATCTCCAAGAACATCGAGGAGAACATGGTATTGAGAATCAAAGAGAGAGAACAAGCCATCTAGCTACTAGCTATGGACCCGTAGGTCTGTGGTAACTACTCACGCTTCATCAGAAGGGCAACAGAGTTGATGTAGAAGCCCCTCGTGATCGAATCCCCCTCCGGTAGGGTGCCAGAAAAGGTCGCTAGATGGGATCTCACGGGTACAGAAGGTTGCGGCAGTGGAAAAATGTTTTTGTGGATGCCTCTGTTGGTTTGGGGACATATGGGAATATATAGGCGCAAGAATTATGTCAAGAGGTGCACTAGGGGCCCACAAGGGTGGGGGGCATTCCCTCCATCCTTGTGGCCGCCTCGTGGCCCCTCCGACTTCATCTCCAAGTCTCCTGGTTGTCTTTTGGTCCAAGAAAAATCATCGCGAAGGTTTTATTCCGTTTGGACTCCGTTTGGTATTCCTTTTCTCCGAAACTCAAAAACAGGGAAAAAACTGGAACTGGTATTGGGCTCTAGGTTAATAGGTTAGTCCCAAAAATAATATAAAATAGCATATTAATGCATATAAAACATCCAAAACAAATAATATAATAGCATGGAACAATCAAAAATTATAGATACGTTGGAGTCGTATCAGGAGGCCCTCGCCCTAGCCGAGTATTTGGTTGTGAACAAAGTTTGCTTTGCCTCAGACTGTCTGAGTGTCATCAACAAGAATCCAGGCCATCTCGGGGAGTATTGCATGATTGTGCACGATATTAACGACAAGAAGCGGAATTTCCAGAGTTGTGAGCTCATCCATGAGCATCGCACGAATAATGGTGAGGCACATAGACTAGCTAGAATGGCTACTACCCTTGGTAGTGGTCGGCATGTGTGGCCCATTGATCCTCCAGATCACCTTTTTATCCCTTTGAATTTGACACATGAAATAAAGCGTGGTGTTCTTCTAAAAAAGACAAGTTCGATTAGCCTCAAAAAAATGCACGACAAGTTCGATCGAGCCAAGCGCCCATGCAGGATGCAGCCTAGCATGGACAGAAGCACACCCATGCTACCATTCGACCCGACATGACGCGACACGACCCTAAGCTAGCGCGGCGGTGGCGTGATACATCTCCATCGTATATACTTTTCCAAACACTTTTGCCCTTGTTTTGGACTCTAACTTGCATGATTTGAATGGAACTAACCCGAACTGACGCTGTTTTCAGCAGAATTGCCATGGTGTTATTTTGTGCAGAAATAAAAGTTCTCGGAATGACCTGAAACTTCACGGAGAATATTTTTGTAATAAATAAAAAATACTGGCGAAAGAATCAACACCAGGGGGCCCACACCCTGTCCACGAGGGTGGGGGCGCGCCCACCCCCCTGAGGCGGGCCCCCTGCCTCGTGGGCCCCCTGAGGCTCCACCGACCTCAACTCCAACTCTATATATTCACGTTCAGGGAGAAAATATCAAAGAGAAGGATTCATCACGTTTTACGATACGAAGCCGCCGCCAAGCCCTAATCTCTCTCAAGAGGGCTGATCTGGAGTCCGTTCGAGGCTCCGGAGAGGGGAATCCGTCACCGTCGTCATCATCAACCATCCTCCATCACCAATTTCATGATGCTCACCGCCGTGCGTGAGTAATTCCATCGTAGGCTTGCTGACGGTGATGGGTTCGATGAGATTTATCATGTAATCGAGTTAGTTTTGTTTGGGTTTGATCCCTAGTATCCACTATGTTCTGAGATTGATGTTGCTATGACTTTGCTATGCTTAATGCTTGTCACTAGGGCCCGAGTGCCATGAATTCCGATCTGAACCTATTATGTTTTCATGAATATATGTGTGTTCTTGATCCTATCTTGCAAGTCAATAGTGACCTACTACGTGTTATGATCCGGCAACCCCGAAGTGAAAATAATCGGGACCACTCCCGATGATGACCGTAGTTTGAGGAGTTCATGTATTCACTAAGTGTTAATGCTTTCGTCCGGTACTCTATTAAAAGGAGGCCTTAATATCCGTTAGTTTCCAATAGGACCCCACTGCCACGGGAGGGTAGGACAAAATATGTCATGTAAGTTCTTTTCCATAAGCACGTATGACTATATTCGGAATACATGCCTACATTGCATTGATGAACTGGAGCTAGTTCTGTGTCACCCTAGGTTATAACTGTTGCATGAGGAATCACATCCGACATAATTATCCATCACTGATCCATTGCCTACGAGCTTTTCACATATTGATCTTTGCTTAGTTACTTTTCTGTTGCCACTGTTATAATTACTACAAAACTGCTATTGTTACTTTTACCACCATTACCATTACTTCCATACTACTTTGCTACTAAATACTTTGCTGCAGATATCAAGTCTTCCAGGTGTGGTTGAATTGACAACTCAGCTGCTAATACTTGAGAATATTCTTTGGCTCCCCTTGTGTCGAATCAATAAATTTGGGTTGAATACTCTACCCTCAAAAACTGTTGCAATCCCCTATACTTGTGGGTTATCAAGACTATTTGCTGGCGCCGTTTCCGGGGAGCGTAGCTCTATTTTTTGAGTCACTTGGGATTTATATCTGTTGATCACTATGAGAAACTTGAAAGACGAAAAAACCAAGATTTATCCCTCAACTACGAGGGGAGGTAAAAATTTGCCATATAGCTCTGCAGTTGATTCACCTTCTGTTATGAGTAAACTTGCGACACCTACTCCTGCTATTGATTCTGATATGTCGCATGTTATTGATGATGCCACTTCTGCTTTGCATGATACTTATGATGAAACTACTTCTATGCTTGATAATACTGTGCCATTAGGTGAATTTCTTGATGAACAACTTGCTAGGGTTAGAGAGAATGAAATTATTGAAAGTGATAATATTGATGAAAGTGATGATGAAGATTCTCCCCCTAGATATGAATTGCCTGATGTGCCTGAGGGTTATGTTATGGATGAAGAAACTGCTAGAGACTTTTTTGCTTGCAAAGATAGATATGATCTTAAGAAACTGTTAGCTAAGCTAAAAGAAAAATCTTTGAATGCTAGAATGAAATATGACCCTGCTTTTGCTACTTCACCAATCTGTATTTCTGATAAGGATTATGATTTCTCTGTCGATCCTGAGTTAATTACTTCGGTTGAATCTGATCCTTTTTATGGCTATGAATCTGGAACTGTTGTGGCACATCTTACTAAATTGAATGATATAGCCACCCTATTCACTCATGAGGAAAAGATTCGTTACTATTATATCCTTAAGTTATTTCCGTTCTCATTAAAGGGTGATGCTAAAGCATGGTTTAATTCTCTTGATCCTGGTTGTGTGTGTAGTCCTCAAGATATGATTTAATACTTCTCTGCTAAATATTTCCCCGCTCATAAGAAACAAGCTGCTTTAAGGAAATATATAATTTTGTGCAAATTGAAGAAGAGAGTCTCCCACAAGCTTGGGGGAGGCTTCTCCGATTACTTAATGCTTTGCCTGATCATCCTCTCAAGAAAATGAAATACTTGATATCTTTTATAATGGACTAACCGATGCTTCCAGAGACCACCTGGATAGTTGTGCTGGTTGTGCTTTCAGGGAAAGAATTGTTGATCAAGCTGAATTGCTAATAAATAATATGTTGAGTAATGATAATAATTGGACACTTCCTGGACCAACTCCTAAGCCAACTCCCATGAAAAAGGGCATTCTATTTCTCAGTCCCGAAGATATGCAAGAGGCAAAGAAATCTATGAAAGAAAAGGGTATTAAAGCTGAAGATGTTAAGAATTTACCACCTATTGAAGAGATACATGGTATTGATAACCCGACACAGGTAGTAAAGGTAAATTCTGTCTATAGATTTGATTAAGGTGATATTCCTTGTTATAAGTCTGCTAGTCAATGCTTAGATGAGTTTGATAATTTTATTGTTAAACAAGAAAACTTCAATGCTTATGTTGGTAGACAATTCAAACGTAATGCTTATATGATTGAACACTTGAGTGATTATATGTCTAGAGTTAAAGCTGAACTTAAACTTATTAGTAAACATGCTCCTATGGTTACCACTCAAGTAGAACAAGTGCTTAAAGCTCAGAATGATTTGCTCAATGAATTAAATAATAAGAAAAATGATAATGCTGTTAGAGTTATGACTAGAGGGGGTAAAATGACTCAGGAACCTTTGTATCCTGAGGGCCACCCTAAGAGAGTTGAGCAAGATTCTCAGAGAACTAATGTTGATACACCTAGTCCTTCTAAAAAGAAGAAAAAGACAAATGATAGGACTTTGCATGCTTCTAGTGAACCTGTCATTGACACACTTGAGAATCCCAATGATATTTCTATTTCTGATGCTGAAACACAATCTGGTAATGAACATGAACCTAGTGATAATGTTAATGATGATGTTCATGTTGATGCTCAACCTAGCAATAACAATGATGTAGAGATTGAACCTGCTGTTGATCTTGATAACCCACAATCAAAGACTCAACGTTATGATAAGAGAGACTTCGTTGCTAGGAAGCACGGTAAAGAAAGAGAACCATGGGTTCAGAAACCAATGCCCTTTCCTCCCAAACCATCCAAGAAAAAGGATGATGAGGATTTTGAGCACTTTGCTGAAATGATTAGACCTATCTTTTTGCGTATGCGTTTGACTGATATGCTTAAAATGAATCCTTATGCTAAGTATATGAAAGATATTGTTACAAATAAAAGAAAGATACCGGAAGCTGAAATTTCCACCATGCTTGCTAATTATACTTTTAAAGGTGGAATACCTAAGAAACTTGGAGATCCAGGAGTACCAACTATACCATGCTCCATTAAAAGAAACTATGTTAAAACTTCTCTATGTGATCTTGGAGCCGGTGTTAGTGTTATGCCTCTTTCTTTATATCATAGACTTGATTTGAATAAGTTGACACCTATGAAATATCTTTGCAAATGGTCGATAAATCAACTGCTATACTCGTCGATATTTGTGAGGATGTGCCTGTTGTGGTTGCAAACGTTACTATTTTAACAGACTTTGTTATTCTTGATATTCCCGAGGACGATAGTATGTCGATTATCCTTGGTAGACCCTTTTTGAATACTGTAGGGGCTGTTATTGACTTTAACAAAGGCAATGTTTAATCGTAATGAGCATACGGTACACTTTCCGAGAAAACAACCTCAAGTCCACAGTATCAATTCTATTGGAAAAATTCCAACGATTACTATTGGAGGTTTCGAATTTCCTCTTCCCACTATCAAGAAGAAATACGATATTCTTATTATTGTGGACGTGCATATCCCCGTTGAGGTAACCTAGTGTTAATTGTCGGGGATATACCCCGCGGTATGACCTGGCCGGGACTTGGTGTTTCATTGGTGACTCGGCAGATGTTAAGCCAGATGTTTAAGTCGGCAGATGTTAAGCCAGATGTTTAAGCCGGCAAATGTTAAGCCAGATGTTTAAGCCAGCGGATGTTAAGCCAGATGTTAAGCCAGATCTTTAAGCCGGAGATGTTAAGCCAGATGTTTAAGCCGGCAGATGTTAAGCCAGATGTTTAAGCCGCCAGATGTTAAGTCAGATGGTAAGTCAGATTGTAACAGAGTCGCCCGGGGTTAATAAGCCCAAGACGTTAAGAAGCCCATGGAGAGAAGCCCGTAAAGAGAAGTCAGAATAGTTTAAGTCTTAATCTGAGTTGGACTCTACATGTAACCCACCCCTTCAACTTATATAAGGAGGGGCAGGGCACCCCAAGAGGGACAAGTTGAATAATCTCTAGGCTAGACACAACTAGGAGAGCCGGTTTACGGCGACTCCCTCATGATCATAATGAGACCTAGCCACAAACAGCGTGTAGGGTTGTTACCGGATGATGTTTCCCGGGGCCCGAAGGTGTCTAAATCCTTGTCTTGTGTGTTGATCCGCCTCGCGTCTCTCATCCCGATCAACCCCGCTCAAGCTACCACATAGATGCGTTGGCCTCACGACTAAGTCCTCACACTAGGACATCTGCCGTGACAATTTTCCACGATAGTTGGCGCCCACCATGGGGCCTGCGCACGGTGGTGTTGAGTTCTTGAAGGGATCTCTCCTAGGGATCGAGGAGCTCGCAATTTTTCGGATGAAGAAGAGCCAGTTTGGAAGAATCTGCATCAGTTTCAAGTTCGTCGGACTAGATTGATGATCTGTGGGGTTTAAAGGTTAAACAAAAATTTAGGGCTGCGCCGTGAGCCGCCGCCTCTGCAAGCCGAATCCTGAGGTCTGTAATCCGCCGAGAAGAAGAGTACGCGTGGAACGATTTGCAAGATGACCCGGCATGAAAACAAAATCTGCGCAGAGGTCGGCAATCCGCCAAGACTGAGAGGAGATCACTTTTGTACTTACCCCTCTGACCTGTCAAAGCTTACGTGTTTCGTCGATTGAAGGAGGCGCGTCAAGTCAATCAGTATCTGAATCAATCCAAAACTGTACAATCCATTAGTCATCATCGATGGTTCATGCACAGCCGTTCAATGCCGAATACAACTTGGGAGTCAGTAATCGCAACCCGGACTCGAGATCCGTCTTCGACTCCGCCTCATTGCTTGCCTCCAAGCTACTGAGGCCGCGCCTGAGCCGTCGTGGCCGCGCCTGAGTCGGCATGACTGTGGCCTGCTCCGCTCCACTCCGGCCGGCTCCTGCACCGTCTCCACATCGCCGTGGGCTTCCCTGCGCCCGAGCTCTTCTCCCTCGCTAGGCCTGCGCCCGAGCCGTCGTAGCTTCCGTCTAACTCTGCTCCAACCCATGCAGACCAAGACGCTGGGTGTCGCCATTGCCAAGTCGTCACCGCTTTCCACTATGGCTTCAACCAACTGGAGTTTCTGCCACGAGCCGCTACCATCTCTTCGGCGCTGCCACCAAGTCACTGCTCGCCTTGGTTGCCTTGAGCCGGCGTCCCCGCTGCCAAATCACTGCAGTCTTGCTTCACTCCGAGCTGCACCGTCCCTGTGCTGTTATCCGCCACGGCCAACCATGCCCTCAAGTCGCCGCCTGTGAATCGCCTTCTTGTGAACCGCCGACCACCACTGTTGCGCCCGTGGAGGCCTCTTCGGCCGCAGGCCTCGCCATGATCTGCCACTTTTAGCCACAAGTTCCTTTTAGATGGCCTCGGCCTCGCCCATAGTCGTCTGCTTCCGTGCAATACGCCCTCACCATTGCATCTGAGCCTCAGCCGTTGCTTCGAGCTGCCCGCTCGTTTCTGCCACCACGGTTCACATTGAGCTAGCCGCTCGACCCGCCTCCTCTGACGGTCTCTGTCAAGCCGACCCTAAGCTGCCGCCGCGGCCTCCGTGGTCTCATCTTCGCCTCGACGCCAGCCGCCTCTACTGAGCCGCCACTTGGACATGCGCCGCCTCAGTTATGGCTGGCCTCAGCTCCTTCCTCTGTGATGAGCCACCTTAGTACGTTGACCCGCCTGCGGCCGCGCCCGGTCGCTGGGTTGCCCTCACGTCTCTTCTACCGTGTGCGAGTCACCGTTTATTGCCTGCGGGCCACCGCCCGTTTTAGCTACAGCGGGAGAGCCATCGCCTGCTTAAACCGCCGCCGTGGCTCGTCCGTGAGCCGCCAGTGTGCCCGTTGACTTACCTCAACTCCAAACCTCAAGTCGCCTGGTCCTGGGCAACTTTGAAATCGCCGCTTCACTTCACCTCTTTGAGGCATCTCTGCAGCTGCGCTTCCGTCGGCCGCCGCGGCCTCACTCCTCTGCTCAGGACGGCCCTGGACTTTGAGCTGCCGCCTTGAGCCGCCCTCGCCGGACGGCCTTCCCTCCGGCACTGGGACCTACCGGCCGCACTTACCGGGTCATCCGAGAAATTGCGCCAAGCCGCCCTTGCCGAGCGGCCTCGTCTCTGCTTTGCGGTGCTTCGAAAACCGACCTCCCCTGTTGCCGTGAGTCGCCGCGACCACACATTGCCCCGCCTCGGATGAGCCGCCGACCACTCAACCTGGGCTCTGCCGTGGCTCCACCTCTTCAAGACTGCGCCACCCCGCCTTCTCGCGTTTGGCTTCATCCGCTGCCAAGGGCCCTTGCCAAGCTACTGAATTGCCGGCGTCCCTTTGCCTTGCCGTTGTGCTATTTCTTCAAGTCAACCGCACCATAAGACGCCCAAATTGCTGCTCCACTTCTGCTGTTACCCCGCTGAGCTATGGATGCAGCCGCGCTAAGAACCACCCCGGTCGGGGTTAGCCGCCGACTTGGATTACTTTCCACCTTGAGCCGCCGCCGTTTGTGAACCATATGTTCCCCGCGGCCGTGGCCTGCCTTCACCGAGCGCCCTCAAGCCATCTTGCTTCAAGGGACGTAGCAGGAGACCCGCCTGCGCAGGTGACCCACCTGCGCAGGTGACCCGCCACCGCAGCCCTCAATTTCAAACCACCGTCCGGTGAGTGTTGCGAGCTTGCAGGTTGCATCCGACCTGCTCTGTTTCTGTCAGAGAAAAGAACAAGATAAGATGAGGCCGGTTGAGAGAAAAGAAGGTCAAAGTGGTCGAAGTGCTAAAAAAGGGGTCAACATGACCCGGAGGATTTCTTCTGGGCCGCGCCCAGTGCTGTGCTTTAAGCCGCAATCTTTGTTATCATTGCTGCAACCCTACAGCTGATAATTTTTGGTCAAACATATCAGGTGAAATCCATCCTGTCAAAGTTTCCACTGATATACTTTTATTTTCTTCGAGAACAATGATACGTCTCCAACGTATCTATAATTTTTGATTGCTCCATGCTATATTATCTACATCTTTTGGACCATATTGGGCTTTATTTTCCACTTTTATATTATTTTTGGGACTAACCTATTAACCGGAGGCCCAGCCCAGAATTGCTGTTTTTTGCCTATTTCAGTGTTTCGAAGAAATGGAATATCAAACGGAGTCCAAACGGAATAAAATCTTTGGGAACGTGATTTTCTCATCGGATAGATCCAGGAGACTTGGACCCTCGGTCAAGAAAGGAGGGAGGCGGCCACGAGGGTGGAGGGCGCCCCCCCTAGGGCGCGCCCCCTGCCCTGTGGGCCCCCCGAAGCTCCACCAATGTACTCCTTCCTCCTATATATACCTATGTACCCCCAACAGATCAGAAACGAAGCCAAAAACCTAATTCCACCGCCGCAACTTCCTGTATCCATGAGATCCCATCTTGGGGCCTGTTCCGGAGCTCCGCCGAAAGGGGATTCCACCATGGAGGGCTTCTACATCATCATCATAGCCTCTCCGATGAAGCGTGAGTAGTTTACCTCAGACCTTCGGGTCCATAGTTAGTAGCTAGATGGCTTCTTCTCTCTTTTTGGATCTCAATACAATGTTCTCCCCCTCTCTCGTGGAGATCTATTTGATGTAATCTTCTTTTTGCGGTGTGTTTGTTGAGATCGATGAATTGTGGGTTTATGATCAAGATTATCTATGAGCAATATTTGAATCTTCTCTAAATTCTTTTATGTATGATTGGTTATCTTTGCAAGTCTCTTCGAATTATCCATTTGGTTTGGCCAACTAGATTGGTAGTTCTTGCAATGGGAGAAGTGTTTAGCTTTGGGTTCAATCTTGCGGTGTCCTTACCCAGTGACAGAAAGGGTTGCAAGGCACGTATTGTATTGTTGCCATCGAGGATAACCAGATGGGATATTTATCATATTGCATGAATTTATTCCTCTACATCATGTCATCTTGCTTAAGGCATTACTCTGTTTTCATTAACTTAATAATCTAGATGCATGCTGGATAGCGGTCGATGAGTGGAGTAATAGTAGTAGATGCAGGAAGGAGTCGGTCTACTTGTCTCGGACGTGATGCCTGTATACATGATCTTACCTACATACTCTCATAACTATGCTCAATTCTATCAATTTCTCAACAGTAATTCGTTCACCCACCGTAAAATACTTATGCTCTTGAGAGAAGCCACTAGTGAAATCTATGGCCCCCGGGTCTATTCTCATCATATTAATCTTCCTATGCTTTATTATTGCTTTGCTTTTTTACTTTGCCTTTTATTTTACTTTGCATCTTTATACCAAAAATACCAAAAATATTATCTATCATCTCTATCAGATCTCACTCTCGTAAGTGACCGTGAAGGGATTGACAACCCCTATTCGCGTTGGTTGCGAGGAGTTATTTGCTTTGTGTAGGTACGAGGGACTTGCGTGTGGCCTCCTACTGGATTGATACCTTGGTTCTCAAAAACTGAGGGAAATACTTACGCTACTCTGCTGCATCATCCTCACCTCTTCGGGGAAAACCAACGCAAGCTCAAGACATAGCAAACAATTACTCTCGTTTGTGATATTTCTTGTGCAGAACAATTCATTATTACAAAGAGACCATCAAGCTATGGCCCTTGCCTAAACGGGATGGATCGATGGAGAGGGTTAATTATAACCCGCCGAGATTCAACATATTCCAGCAATCCACTGGTCATATCATGGTCAAGCATGGAGAGTCTCAAGCCAACTCCTCGACTAGTCTTAAGACTCGGGGGCTTCGATGACATGACTTAGCAAACATTGTGTAACACTCCAAAATTTCTGATTTGGTTTTATTAAATTCTTTATATGATTGGAAGGAGGTTTTTTTAAAAAAAAGACTCTCCTTCTCAAAATTTTCGCTTGTGACAAGTATTTTTTTATGGGTTCTTCCAAATCTTGATCTTTGGTCTTAAGGGTTTTTCATCTTGTGTTGGCTCAACACAAATAATTTTGGAAGGTTTTTACAATTCTTCTTATTAAAAAGAATTCCTATAAACTATGGATTTATTCTTCCCCATTCAAAAATTTCTCTTTTGCCATGACATATGTTGAAATCTTTCTTCGAAAACCCCACCTCCCTACCTTGGGTCAAGTCAAGCATCAAGTCCAGCAAGGTTCAACTTCTCCTAGATTTTTATTTCTATTTATTTTAACCTCAGAATCATTTTCTGTCAGTTATTTGGACCTTGGTGGTTTACAAAGGAACTGCCAGATTTCTTTTGAGTTTTGGTTCCAGATAAATTCCTCTGGCTAGTCCTTAGTACCCTGAACCTACATCCATCAAGATCTGCTAGTCCACAGTTCAAAATTTTCAAAATTTGCTTGTTGCAAGTTTGGACCAGATTTGCCATTTTTGGTGAAATTCATTCTTTTCCTTGTCCAAAAATTCTGAGATAATTCAGGCAGTCTCCAGATGCATCAAGAGATCACCTCACCAAGTCCCAGCTCAAGAAAAAAATTTCACGTGCCTAAATCATTTCATCGAACAGCTGGTGTGCCTTTGTTTCATTCAAATTCAGAATTGATGTTTAGTTTGATCGTCGATGTCGTTTTCTTCAGAACTTGGCGTCAATCTCGCCAGTGCTCACCCTGGCCTCTTGCTCCCTGTTCCTCCTTCTTATCCATCGCGCCGCACGATCGTCTGGACGGGTGCGAGCGTCGGCGGTGAGCTGGCAGAGGTACATCGCCCCCGTGAGCGGCGGCAGCAACGTTCGCTGCGGCTGCCAGAGAGGCTCAGCGTGGAACGGTGCCGTCTAGCACCACCCACAGCACCAGGAGCCTCCGCGTGGCCGTCCTCTTCTCTGTGTGCACTGCAGAACCGTCGCCGTGGCCTGAGAGGCGCAGAGCACGCTCTCTGCCGCCGACAAGCCCGTGAGCTCCGTTCCATCGAAACCACGGGAGCAGGCCAAAATCCGACCAGGTTAGCCGTTGAATGGTGCCAGTGGACCAATGCGAAGCTGTCCATTCACCTTAACCTCCCGTCCAACCTCTGCCTCGCCGTAATCACTCACCGGAGAAATCCCATTCTCGGCAACCGCCTCGGGCCGGCTATAAATGGAGGCCCCGAGCTCGTTCTCGACCCAGCACCTCCCTTCCTCGCCTCAGAACCTCGCCACACTCATCAGAGGGACTCGGGAGAGCCTTCTTCCCCGACTCTGGCCGCCCCAATCCGCTTCGGGCTTCGGCAAGATTCTCTCTGGTGAGAGCACCCCCGTCTCCCAAACTGTGCCAGTAGCCTCCTAGTGCACCCACTCCCCTAACCCGCGCTTCAATTCGGCGTTTGCAGCTCTCTTCGGAGGGATCCATCCTCGACCGAACCACCGCCCGCCGGAGTGGAGGCCGCCGCCGACGTAGTGCTCGCCAACGACCAACTCCACCACCCATCGACGCGGAACTGTCTCATGAGTGCAACCATACCCTTGCCTTCCTCTGGATCGCCGTCGATCGTCGCCGGGGATCATCGTTCGCTTCGGTCGACGGTGGGATTTTTAAACCTGACATGTGGGACCCCCTCGTCAGCCTCCCCCTTCTTATTCGAAATGTTTTCTGAAAGCGCCTTCAGCCAAAGTACATGTTCCCTTTGGGTTGGCGTATTTCTAACAGAAGCGTTTTCTGTTTTTCTAAACTAGCCCCTAGGAAGTTTCTGTTTCATCACAGATTAGTCCCTAGACTAAAACCTTTATAACTTTTAAACAAAAGATGATTTTAAGTTGATTCTTTTTCTGTCATCTTTATTTTTCTATCTAGTTTTTTTATCATATTTATTTGAAAAATATTTGGAAAATTTTTTATGCACGCACGGTATTTACGTTAGTATCTGATTTTTATTATAACGTAGATACCGAAGGAGGTGACGGAGCCGCAAACTTCACCGAGCTAAACTCCGACTAGTCCAAACCAGGCAAGCATGTTTGAACCTTTGATATGATGAGTGTTTTTCATGTTTGCTTGAGTGGTTTTCGCATGGCATGTTTATATGAGCGTTTGTGAAGGTTATATTTCATGCAAAGTAAGCTGCGAGTGAGCTTCGATATTGATGCGTTCTTATGATAGTGATATAACCTGATCATGTGGTGGCATGATAGGTTGCAAGCTAGTATTGCTGAAGCATGCCAGTTTTATATCAACTGTTTAACTCCAGTATTAACGTGGATCATGTCTTGTTCCCGTTCGTCCCCTTCCGTGCTACCACATGTTTTCTACAAAGAATACAGTTTAGTAAGTTGCAAACCTCTTTCCTTGTACACACGAAATAGAGGGGCCGTGATGAGGGTTCCATGGCCCTGGATTCAAGCCCGTCATCCGGTCAGGGGGCATGGGTTTTTCCGGTTGGGACCGAGAGGGGGGCACCCCTTAGAGCGCACGATATAAATTTGATCCCATGCTATTCGAGGTTGTAGCCTCCCCGTCTTAGAGTTTTTCTTGAACGTTGCCTAGGGTGATTCCTGGCAACGGAATGTGGAATGGGTGTGTACTGGTTAGATGTGTTTCTTCTACAATACCGTAAACGGAACTAGTCCTTTGTGACTGAAATCCGTTGTCTGTGGGTAAAGAGTACAAACTCTGTAGAGTCAAAACCATTCGAGTAACCATGTCCATGGTCAAGGACTTTGATCAGCATATCAGTGTCAGTCTCAGTGACGGTCTCCGGAGAATAAGCATGAAACTGAGAATGGTAAACCTGGCTGAATGTTATTCCTATGGATGGACTAACTAGTTTATTATTATGTACCGAGTATTCCTTGGGATGATGTTACTTTCATGAGCTACTTGAATTCAAATGATGAAATATAAGCCCTTTATGTGATGTCGCACCTTGTATAATATTTAGTACTTCTGGATTTCTGTATCAAGGATTTGTCTACCAGTAAGGAGGATTCTTCTATACTGGTATGATATAATGGTCGGTTTTTCAATGAATGTTTTATTGAAAAATCGGTCCTGACAACCTTGGTATCAGAGCCAGGCTGACTGTAGGAAGCCACTAGGTGCGACCGCTAATCGGTTATTAGCGTAATAAGTGCTATTTTAACATTTTGCAAATGTAGAAATTTTCTGTTGGTCATCATAAATTTATGATTTGACTATTCAGAATTTTTGTCTACCTTTGTAGATGGCTGGCAGCGACTGTGAGTCACAAGTGTTCGCCAATGTACCTGAGGGGTTTATCAAGCTTCTCGTCTCCATCATCAAGGTCGCGATTGGGCCATCGGCTCGTCCGGAGTTCACACTCTACCAACACAAGATCAGCGACAGCGTGTCTATGCACCAGGCCACG
Source organism: Aegilops longissima (assembly GCA_021605205.1). Lineage (NCBI taxonomy): Eukaryota > Viridiplantae > Streptophyta > Magnoliopsida > Poales > Poaceae > Aegilops > Aegilops longissima. The sequence goes on from CM038676.1 coordinate 528,860,816, forward strand.
GTGCAATTCAAGGGAGGACGTTCTGAGTCATGCCGCTTCCAATTTGTGGGAAGGGCCATGCCTACGGAGAGGCATGCCATGCAGATGGCTGCCCGTGAGGCGATAGCTCGTCTCCGGGATGCTCTTCCTTCGATGAAGGCTCGTCGCTACCGCTACCTCCCATGCCATGTGCCGTACACATGTCACTATGCATTCGCTTGCGCCAGGGGGGAGAGAGATGAGGCTATTGAAATGTTGGTTGAGTATCTCAAAGCTCTTGAGGCAGCCTTTGATAACCTCGTGGGCGACTTTGTGGCTGCTCGTATGGACTTAGTTCAGGGTTGTTCCGCCAACAGGAGGGTGCTCCTCCATACAACACCACCACTGACTTACGTCTCGTCCTCAGCATCCTATACACCTGCCATCTTAGCCACCGCTCGCCGCCTGCCTACCACTGAGGAGTTTGACCAAGTCATTGCTCCTACTCGGTCGATGCTGCACCACTGCCGTGCCGCACCAGCTCCTCAACCCATGATTGGCGTCTGGAGCCTATTAGTGAGGAGGAGGTTGAGTCTCCAGCATCACTGGGTCTTACCCTCGGCAGGCCAAGGGAAGTTTTTACCATCTCTGACTGAGTGCACCTAGCAGCCGTACGATGTACCAGCTTGTATGATATGTTTATATGTATATAGGTTTGGTGAGAAGTAGTTTGTGTGCGCATCATGTAGGAACTCGGAGAAGTGCACTAGCCTAAATAACATGTCAGGAATGTGTACGCACATCCTAAGTGATGTATTGTATAATTACGGCTTGCGTGTAAGATATGTACTGAGCGGTCCTTCTCCATGCGCAATCAAGTATTTTTCTTGAAAAATCTTGGAGTTTTTTTATTTCCGCCATTGCAAAATCATTTATTTTTTGCCACTCAGTTTTTCTCATGAGTTCTGCAAAAATACCCCAGAGTGGAAAATGCCTCGTCCCTGGACTCGTTCCATGCCAAGTCCGCCGGAAGAAAATTATGGTACCCAGACAAGTAACAATTTCACACAGGGACAGTCAAGTCAGCAAGGCAGTGAAGCAGCATTTTCTCAAGTATGCCGCCTTTATGAGCAAAGCCAGCAGCATCATCAAGAAATGATGAACTATGTTTTCAATATGGGAAATTGCCGTGAACCATATCAGCAGCATTCCAAATTGTCTGAACTACAAAAGACACGTCCCCCAACGTTCTCTCACACTGATAGACCTCTCGAGGCCGATGATTGGCTTCGAGACATTGAAAGGAAGTTAATTATTGCACAATGTTCGGACCGTGAGAAGGTACTTTATGCACCTCACTACCTCACTGGAGCAGCTGCATCATGGTGGGAAAATTTCCTACACATGCACCCCAATGAAAATAACATCACGGGAAGAATTTAAAGAAGGTTTTTGTGGGCGACATTCCGGAAGCATTATGAGGATCAAGAAAAGGGAGTTTCATGACCTCAAGCAGAGAAGCATGATGTTGATCGAGTACAATAGTCAGTTTACTCAATTATCTCGTTACGCCAACGAAGAGCATATGACTGAAAATAAAAAGATGGAAAAATTTCTGGACGGTCTGGCACCAGCACTTAAATGCCAGCTGGTCGTACACACCTTTCCGTATTTCAAAACACTTGTGGACAAAGCTATTACATTGGAAAATGAGCGCCGCAGCTTGGAGGATTTTCACAAGCACAAAAGGGACAAGACCACCCATGCTCGCAACAATCGGAACAAGACTGATTTCCAGAAAATTGGAGCGAACAAATCCACAACCATTGTTCCATGCCCAAACAAAAAATTACATGCAAGAGACAAGGATTTTACATATCACCCAGGTGTTACTTGCTACGCTTGTGGAGAGGAAGGACACTATGCCAAACAGTGCCCAAAGCCAAGAAACTCGGCCCCCAAGTCGAACAACAGTGGAAATAATTCAACACCCAAGCGTAACAACTTCAACCCCAATAACAATCACAAGAAGGGCCACTTGAACCATGTGACCAAGGAGGAAGCACAGAATGCCGCGGATATCGTACTCGGTACGTTCCCTGTCAACACAATACCTGCCACGATTTTGTTTGATTCTGGAGCTTCTCACTCATTCATTTCAAAGAAATTTGCTTTGCAACATGATTTTTCGATTCTTCCCTTGGAAAAATCCATGACCATCAAGTCCCCCGGGATTAAGCAAATCACTCAGAGCTACTGCCAAGGTGTGGTTATTGATATTGAGGGACTAAAGTTTCAGGCAAACCTCATTGTATTGGAAAATAAGGGACTGGATGTTATCCTAGGAATGGACTGGTTAACCACCAACAAGGGATTTATCGACTGCTTCAATCGGACTGTAATTCTTTCTCATCATCATGGGAAGACGATAAAAATTGCAGATCAAGAAAGACCAATATCACGGCAACCAAGGTTGAACACGGTGGACATTTCAGAGTTAAGAAAAGTCCCAGTGGTGTGTGAGTTCCCTGACGTATTTCCCGAAGAACTACCAGGCATGCCACCAGACCGGGAAATAGAGTTCATCATTGAACTAGCACCTGGAACCACCCCCATTTATAAGAAACCCTATAGAATGGCACCCTCCGAGTTGGTAGAATTAAACAAGCAAATAAAAGAATTACTGGACAAAGGATTTATACGGGCCAGCTCCTCACCTTGGGGTTCACAAGTATTATTTGCCAAGAAAAAGGATGGGACACTGAGATTATGTATAGACTATCGAGCACTCAACATGTTCACCATCAAAAACAAATATCCGATGCCACGGTAAATGATTTATTTGACCAGCTCGCACAAGCCAAAGTTTTCTCAAAAATTGATTTAAGGGCGGGGTATCATCAATTAAAAGTACGGACAGAAGATATCCCTAAGACAGCATTCACCTCCAGATACGGATTATATGAATTTATAGTAATGCCGTTTGGACTGACAAACGCCCCCTCATATTTTGTCCACCTCATGAACAAAGTGTTTATGAAATATATGGACAAATTTGTTGTGGTGTTCATTGATGATATTCTGGTATACTCAAGTCACCGTAAGAACATCTTTGAACATCTCGTAATTGTCTTGGGAGAATTAAGGAAACATCAATTATACGCCAAATTCAGCAAATGCGAATTTTGGTTAAGACAGGTTGGTTTTCTAGGCCACGATTGACCCAAGAAGGTGTTGCGTGGACCCGTAAAAAGTCAAGGCCGATTTGGTGGGAACCACCAGCCAACGTAACAGATGTACGAAATTTTCTGGGAATGGCTGGGTATTACAGAAGATTTATTGAGGGATTCTCCACCATAGCAAAACCTATGACACAACTACTCAAGAAGGATAAGAAATTTGTATGGGCTGATGCTTGCGAGAAAAGTTTCCAAGAACTCAAAAGGAAATTAAAAACAACACCAGTATTGGTTGTACCAGACATACACAAGAGTTTTGAAGTATATTGTGACGCATCCCGGAAGGGCCTCGGATGCGTACTAATGCAAGAAGGCAAAGTAGTCGCATACGCTTCCAAGCAACTACGAAAGCATGAAGAAAATTATCCTACTCATGACTTGGAATTGGAAGCAGTCATTCATGCACTCAAGGAGTGGAGGCACTTTTTACTTGGAAATCGTTGTGAAATATATATGGACCATAAAAGCCTCAAATATATTTTCACACAACCGGAACTCAATTTACGACAATGGCGCTGGTTGGAATTGGTAAAAGATTATGATGTTGGCATTCACTACCATCCAGGAAAGGCGAATGTAGTGGCAGATGCTCTTAGTCGAAACCCCAGCTCATGCAACGACAGTCTACCGAACTTGAGACCTGAATTTCAGCAGGAGTTCGCCAAACTCAACTTGGTGCTGGTTGCTGAAGGCAATGTGTCCAATCTGGAAATACAGCCCACCCTAATGGAACAGATTAAGAAGGCTCAAAGATGGACACCCCAAAGATCGAAGGCATAAAAGAAAGGTGAGTCCAGGCAAGGCCTCGTAATTCGTCATAGACGATAAGGGAATATTATGGTACGGAGATGACTTTATGTATCAAATATAGAGGACCTCAAACAACAAATTCTAGCTGAAGGCCACACCGCTCCATATTCAATCCACCCTGGAGGAACCAAAATGTACAAGGACATTCAGGAAAATTTTTGGTGGCACGGTATGAAGAGGGATATAGCCACATTCATTGCATGTTGTGATTCATGTTAGCGCATTAAAGCCGAGCACCAAAAACCAGCAGGACTATTACAGCCAAACAGGATACCTGAGTGGAAATGGGACGAAACTGGAATGGATTTTATTGTCGGACTACCTCGGTCACGACACGGAAATGAAGCCATATGGGTCATCACAAATAGATTAACTAAGGTGGCACATTTCATCCCAGTAAAGACAACCCACACCACTCAGAAGCTTGCCAAACTTTATCTCTTCCATATAGTTTGTCTACATGGAATTCCAAAGACTATAATATCCGACAGAGGCACTCAATTCGTCTCTAGATTATGGGATCACTTACAACAAGCTCTGGGAACTCAACTAGTATTCAGTACAGCATACCACCCTCAGACTGGATGTCACATCCCTAGTTCTGGTATGCTCTAGGCTAGCCCTTCATGTGTGCATCATGTTTAAATTTCTCAGAAACTTGAAATGGGGATTGACTCAAACCCTAGCACCTAAGAGGAATTAAATAGGTTCAACTAAAATATTTTTATGATCCCAAAATGGCTTAAAAAATGTTCATCATTTTTGGAAAATGCTGTAAACAGTAACCAGAGATGATGCACATTTTTCCCATGACATTTTGGATTTCTGAAATAACACATATTGTATTTGAGTTGGAGCAAACATATGTTATATATATTTTTTAATGCTTCAACAATTTTGATATTTTGTGAGGGGCTCTGGAATATTCCTTTCAGCCCCTGCAAAAATTATTGGAAGAAAAAAAAACGGTTTAGTGGTTGAACTAAATCAAAACAGATTGAAATAGATAGAAAACAGTAATTTAAATAGAAAACAGAGAAGGAGGGAGTACCTGTTACTTACCTGGCCCAAGAGAGAAGCCAGCCCACCAGGCCCACGCGCCAGTCATCCTCAACCTTGTGCCAGTGGGCATGAGGGCGTGTGGCCACCGCACGCCGGCACGCGCCCGAGCCACCTCCTGCTTCCGCCGCTTCTGGAGCCAGCCCCGAGTGCCACGCACTCCTCTCACTCTCCCCCGTTCTCACCCTCTCCACTGGATCTCTCTCTCTCACTCACCCGAACGGGTTCGTCACCGCCGTTCGTCACCACCGCGGCCACCGGCCAGCACTAGACCCATGGACCAGCCCCTGAGCTCCGTCGTGCCACCCTCGTCCTCTCCGTCAGCTCACATGGCTGGAAGAGCTCCAACGCGCCATCCTCGACCACTTCTTCATCGTCGGCCGCTGCGGATCTCCATCACCGATTCGCCGCCGTCCGAGCTTCCCCGAGCACGCTGAGGCCACCACTGCACTCCACGTGAGCTCCTGATCATCCTCCCCCTCTCTGTTTTCTCTCTAGCATGCCGTAGCTGCCGCGCCTCTCTCACCCGACAGCGCCGCCGCCAAAGCTCGCCAGCGAAGATGCTCCGGTGACCATTTGGTCCCGGGCATGCGTCCAACGTCCTCGCCACACAGCGAGACGCCAGTGGCGTTAACCCAGATCGCTAAGGCATTGTGGCCCCGACCCTGAGCTCGCCCGAGCTCCGGCCGCCGCCTCTGTGCTCGCTGTCGTCATCTCCGGCGACTCTGGGGCCTTCCGATCGCTCTGCTAGCCGCGGTCGAGCGCTGGCTACCTCCTGGTGGTCTTCGCGCATCCAGCCGTCGCCCGCAGCTCAAGTCCGGCGAGTTGCCGCCGCAGTTTAGGTCGCCGCCGGCGAAACTCCGGCGAGAGCCGACGTGGCCCGTCATTAGCACTAACCACCGCCAGCTAGATCACCCACAGACGCTGACAGATGGGCCCCAGCGCCCACTAATTTTGTAATTAGACTAATCCACTGGGCCCACACGTCAGGTTGACTTTGCTGACGAGGTCATTGACCGGACCCACCTGTCATTGACACTGGGCAGCACTGTGTTACTGACCAGTGGTCCCCACTGGTCAGGTTTGACCTGGACGGCGCCTGTTGACCTGCTGAGGTCAGCATGATGCAATGCTGACGCAGTAATAGGTTTTTCCTGGATTTATTCTTACTCAGGAAATTCTAGAAAATAGTATGAACTTCTAAAAATCATATAAATTCAACCGTAACTCCAAATGAAATAAATTATATATGAAAAATGATCAGAAAAATCCAATCTATCCATCTGTACTTGTTTCATGCATGTTAGAACACTTTAACCTTGATGTTTAGGTGAAACAAGTTAATGCACTAATATGACCTCTTAAAATGGGTTTGCATTTGAATCTTTGGTTCAAATGGACTCATGTCTTTCTGTTCTAGCTTGCATTAGCCCAAAACCCATGCATATTGCCATGTCATAATCATGCATCATAATTGTTGCATTGCATTGATTGTGTTCTTCCTTGTTTGCCGGTGTTTGTCCCCTCTGAGTAGACGTGGTTCCGACGATGAGTTCGATGACACCGATGAAGAACTATATTATCTTCAGAAGTGCCAGGCAAGCAAAAAACCCTTGTTCATTCCGATACAATCCCACTCTCTCGCTCCTGCTCTCTTTTACTGCATTAGGACAACAACGATTCATCTGTTATTTGCTGCGGTAGTTGAACCCCTTTATCCTCTGCATGACCTGTCATTGCCACAGTAAATAGATGAAACCCACTAGCATGAGTAGGAGTTGTTTGAGCCCTGATGTGCCTACTCATTCATGCTTGTTTGTCATGCCTGCTATTGCTTAGAGTTGAGTCAGGTCTGATTCATCGGGGATCAATTAGAATGTGGTGAACATGTCCTACCGTTGAGAGCTAAGTGTGTGAACACGATTTGGTAAAGGTAGCGGTGAGAGGCCATGTAGGAGTACATGGTGGGTTGTCTCATTACAGCCGTCCTCAGGAACTGAGTTCTGTGTTTGTGATCCATGAACAATTACTACCACACATTGGGCTCCGGGCGCTCCAAGCTCTCTCGACTTATTAATCAACCTGATCTCGTCCGGGAGTTGCAACTAGTTTCGTGTTTGTAGGTAGTGTTAGTAGTCTACCAAGTGGCACCGATGCAGTGGGCTTGGGATGACTAGGCCTTGTGGCCGAGTATGCCAAGCGTCGCCCGTTTGGTGGGCTTGGAACCTGTACACATCGTTTGGGGTCGTGAGCGACACCCGCCGGATCTCCTTGCGGATGGAACCGAATAGGCGATAAACACGGACGAGAGACTTGTGTGGTTAGTCGGTCGTGGCCGACACCTCGCTGGGCTTCCGCTTGAAGGTTGCCGAGTACATGTCGTGTAAATGGCGATAAGTGGTGAGCGTGTGTGAAGAAGTACACCCTGCAGGGTTAACATCATCTATTCAATAGCCGTGTTCATGTAAAGGACTTTTGGGTTGCTGCATGCGGTTCATAGACAAGTGAAAGTGGATACTCTAAAATGCGCAAGATAAGCGTGAGTGCTATGGATGGCGTTCTCGTAGGGAGACGGGAGCGGATCCATAGTGGTGTATTGATATGGTGAATATGTGGACTCGTGTGCGCCACCTCAAAAGAGTTACTTGCAGTCCTAGTGTAGGATAGCCACCGAGTCAAAGCTGGCTTGCTGCAGTCATACTCCACCACCCCCTTTGTTGATACTGATACATATGTAGATAGTTCTGATGTAAGTCTTGCTAGGTACATTTGTACTCACGTTTGCTTAATTTATGTTTTTGCAGAGAGACTTCCGTCTCACTAGTAGTTCCGCGTGGACTTTGACGTTTAGCTTGTTACCTCAGCTACGATCTTGTGCCCTCGGCAGGATCAGTAGTTAGTCGGGCTTATCGGCCTTTTTTCATTTGTAGATGTCTCGTACTTTCGGACATGTTAAGCTTCCGCTTGTGCCTTGACTTGTATGTTTCAGATGTTGGGTCATGAGACCCATGTTTGTAATATCTCGCTCCTCGGAGCCTAATGAATAAATACTTGAGTCGTAGAGTTATGTTGTGATGCCATGTTGTATTTACACATATCGAGCATATTGTGTGTATGATTGAAATGCTTGCTATGTGTGGGATCCGACAATCTAGTTGTTTATCCTTGGTAGCCTCTCTTATGGGGAAATGTAGTCTTGTGCTTCCATGAGCCATAGTAGTCCGCTACAGCCCGGTTCACCGGAGTCCTGCTAGCCCAACACTATCGCCAGACGCTTGACTGGCGGCATGTGTTTCACTGCTCGTGGTACATCCCTTCGTGGAAATGTCACGCGGTGACTCGAGTCCTGCCTAGCCTGCTACAGCCCGGGTTCCGGAGTTCTCATAGCCAGGTGCTACAGCCCGGATTCACACGCACGTCAATCGACATGCTCGAGGTTGATTCATGTATGCCTGTCCCCATGGGTTAGTGCCGCTTTGGGTTCACGACTAGCCATGTCGGCCCGGTTCTCGTCATATGGATGCTAGCGACACTATCATATCGTGAGCCAAAAGGCTTAAACGGTCCCGGGCCATGGTAAGGCGACACCGTGGGAATACCGTGCGTGAGGCCGCAAAGTGATATGAGTTGTTACCGCTAGATCGATGTGACTTGGAATCGGGGTCCGACAGCTTTGGTATCGAGCCCGATTGCTCAGAGGATTACCAAGCCAAACTGGTCGAAGTCGAGTCTAGAAATGCTTTAGTTATATAAGGGAAATGATTGTGGAAGGGAACGTAAGGCTCTTTTTACTCCTTTACCTTATGCCCTTCTGATCTGAGTCATCCTCTTCCTTTTCTACGGGGATTAAGAACTAGGTCTTCTCATCTATCTGTCAGGATGACGAGTTACTATGATAGAGACTTATAGGATTGATGGATTTAAGCCCCAGTTCAGTTTCTACTACTTCTGTGTGTTGTCAATTGAACCAGAACCTTGTTATGATGTTGATAAGTGACTATGCAAATCCTTGTGAATGTCTCAAATCTTTTCCTGAGCATTTACAGCCGTTATGCTGTCCGAGTCATCCCAGGTCTCTAAATAGTCTGATGCATTTGCAAATCCTTTCTTTCCATTCCTGATGTCCTTTATGGTCAGAATAAGCACACTAACCGGTGCGTTGAGGTAATTTATTGCCTTGACCTTTGTGTTGGAGCTATTATTATGACCCTAGGTGTCTAGAGTATCACCTAGTAATCCAGCCATGCTTTGTGTTCCTAGTGTGATGATTCTGGCCATCATTCTCGAAAGCATCCCATGATGCCACTTAGTAGTAGGTATTCTACTCCTGGGTTTCTGAACCCGAGATTCACCCTACTTACCTCATGTTGATAGTGTTTGCTAGTTCCTTTAGGATATTAGTAACTATGCGATAGTCCTCGAGGTCTGTGGTATTTCCTTCTTCCAAATACTATGAACCATTAAGGCAGAAGTTCTTTGAACCAAAATACCACAATCAGAGTACTCTTGAGGAGTTCTCCATTCATAATTGTGATTCTGCCAGTTCTACCTTTCTGCATGGGTTATCCGGAAGAAATGTTGAGCTTCGCTCGACATACTAATCTATGCATCCACAACTCGAAAATCGTGTGTTCCTTGAGTTGTTCCCATTGTAGTTGTATTCGATCCCGTCTATCGCTTGATAGTCGAGTAGTCGTGCACTCGTGCTCATCGATGCCCATTATTCTTGTGGTCCGTCAAGCCATTCTGTTCTGGAATGACTAGGAGAAACAAACTCCAGCACCTCCTCCATTTCTTGGAGTGGTCAAAGTAGTTGTATTCCGCAGATCAAAATGCCAATCCAGCTTTTGTTCTATTCTACCCTGAAGTATTACCCACTTTATGTCAGGAACGTCATGAGAATTGCACCTTCCCTTATGAATTCTTAACATAGTGATACTTCTCGCCATCATCATTCGCTCCTCGGTTCCGTGTTGTTCCAAGCGGAATGCCGACAAGTGTACTGTGATGTGCGAAAATCAATACTCCTAGCAACTCCGTTGCTTGGTAGTTAATGGACAATACTCTCATCTTAGCGTGCTGGATATTGAATCATCATCCTAAGATTGATCGTGCTACCTAGTCCATATTTCCGGGCGCACTCATCGACCAAGGAATTAGGATTGTGACAATCCCTCGCTCCTTGATCATATCGTCTTGCCCGGAAAAGCAAGATTGTTCTTGAGCTTAATAACATATCGATGGTTCGTGATTTTCCGAATATCTTCTCAGAAGTATTACCGGGTTGTTTCCTGACTGTTATGTTGAGCTCGTGATCATGTTGGTTTTCTTCTAAACCACCCATTCTCCAAGAATCTGTGTTGAATACCCTGAGCTAGTTGGTTAAGCTGAACAACAACTTGGAGAGTTGGAAGACAAAAGCTTTCCTAACTTAGTTCGTTCCAAAGGGATATTCTTGTGTAGTGTGTGTTGAAGAAAGATGATATCTTCATCGATTGGTCCCTGTGATCAGTTTTGGACCTATTGTCTTATCAATCCTTTGATTTGAGTGTGGGCTATCTTCAAATCAAATCAGTACCAACGATGTTCGTAATGTTGTCTTACTCATGGTTGATCCCTCGAGCATACACCATTACATCTTTTGGTCTGACCAATACTAACACATTGTTCACATAATGGTGGGAGTCCAGTGATATGGAAATTCGATGAGTTGTTGTTGAGCCAAACAGCAGATCTTGTCTCCTCCATGATTCATGTTGAACATTGAGCTAGTGTTGGAAACTTGTGTAAGCATTTTCTTCATGCCCCGTTCATGAAGTATATGTTTGGTGAAAGAAGTGACTTTCTCCAAGTTCATGTGCATTAGGTGTAAGTTGTCGCCATGAATTTGAGAAAGGTTTGTTTTGTTTTCTCTGGAATCATCCCAAATCAGTCATGCATACGTCGAAGTATTCTATGGTTTGGTAGATTAATTACCTCCACTCCATACGTATTCCCTAGCACACCAAGCCACTGATTGATTTGTTCAAGGAGAATAAGTTCCTTCTTAAGAGCTAATCATGACTTATGCAAGGACTTCGTTATCCACAATGATGGTTCCTCACCTGAACTTTGGTAGTGTTTTGTTGTAAGACTACTCTGTGGTCCTGCTTGTCTTGGACATCATGTTCACATGTGTGTAGCAGAACCAGCTCATGTTTTGGAGCTTGCTATCATAGTTCATCTCCCGAGATTCTCGCGACGTTATCTCGTCGACTTGTGTTGCAACCTTTTCTTTTCTGGACATGTTGTCTGAAAAATCCTGTTACCAGCCAGATCTGAATCTCAGGCAGATATGATGGCTGGAACATTTCCAAGATCTATGATGTAGGTCCCGACGAGGTTGATGTTCTGGCCGACACACCTAGCCGGAAGATCTATTATTGTAGTATCTTGAACAAGCAATTCAACCCTTCTCCATGAGGATTTGGTATGACTTATTCCACAAGTTGTTCCTTATGGATTTTTGTGCTCCCGAAGTCCGACCTTTGCTTGATGGCCATGTCGATGCTTTTAAGCATGATCATGGTAGCTAGAACATCAGGGAGAACATCAGAAGCGGAGTGCTAAATGTCTCTCGGTCGATCATCCAGATTTCGTTCTCTTGGCCTCGCTAAGGGGAAGTCTGAGAAGGTGTTATCTTCCTTTGTATCCGCATCATCCACCACTATTCATCATGGTATTAAGATGTATTGCCAGGATCCTCGGCACGGATGTTGGTAAAATCTTGATGACTATGGAAATGCTCAAGTTCTTGAGAGCACACTCAGTCACTAGGTTATATCCTCGGTATCAATTGGAATGTGCCTCCCATTTGCCGAGTTGTTCTATAACCATAGTTTCCTTTCCGAACTGAGTATGCCATTTCCCCGAACCCCTTTCAAACGATCGTTGTGAATTGCCTTAGCCTGGTATGGAGAGTTTCAATGATCCTTCCCGATAGAGTTTCTTTCTAACGTCGTCGAGTTGGATGAAGATCTAGAAAGCAAAGACGTCAAGATCAATATGAAGCAATGAATCAACATCTTGAGAAGGACAGTTGGATCATGAAGATCGTGTTAGCTTGTGACCCCTCTGACTTCTTACCTCACGACTTGAATCTCGGGACGAGATTCTTGTTTAGTAGGGGTGAGCTGTCACATCCCTAGTTCTGGTATGCTCTAGGCTAGCCCTTCATGTGTGCATCATGTTTAAATTTCTCAGAAACTTGAAATGGGGATTGACTCAAACCCTAGCACCTAAGAGGAATTCAATAGGTTCAACTAAAATATTTTTAGTGAACCCAAAATGGCTTTAAAAAATGTTCATCATTTTTGGAAAATCTTTATGTAATAACGAGAGATGATGCACATTTTTCCCATGACATTTTGGATTTTGAAATAACACATATTGTATTTGAGTTGGAGCAAACATATGTATATATATATATATATATATATATATATATATATATATATATATATATATATAATGCTTCAACAATTCGATATTTTGTCGTGGGCTCTGCAATATTCCTTTCAGTCCTGCAAAAATTATTGGAAGAAACAAAATGGTTTAGTGGTTGAACTAAATCAAAATAGATTGAAATAAATAGAAAACAGTAATTTAAATAGAAAACAGAGGAGGAGTACACACTTACCCGCCCAGAGAGAAGCCAGCCCACCAGGCCCACGCGCCGGTCATCCTCAACCTCGTGCGGTGGGCACGAGGCGCAGGGCCACCCGACGCCGCACGCGCGCCCGAGCCACCTCCCCGCTTCCGCCGCTTCTGGAGCCAACCCCGAGTGCCACACACTCCTCTCACTCTCCCCCGTTCTCACCCCTCCCCTGGATCTCTCTCTCTCACTCACCCGAACGGGTTCGTCGCCGCCGTTCGTCACCACGGCGGCCACCGGCCAGCACTAGACCCATGGACCAGCCCCTGAGCTCCGCTGTGCCACCCTCGCCCTCTCCGTCAGCTCACATGGCTGGAAGAGCTCCAACGCGCCGTCCCCAACCACTTCTTCATCGTCATACTCCACCATCCCCTTTGTTGATACTGATGCATATGTAGATAGTTCTGATGTAAGTCTTGCTGGGTACATTTGTACTCACGTTTGCTTATTTTATGTTTTTGCAGAGAGACTTCCGTCTTGCTAGTAGTTCTGCGTGGACTTCGACGTTTAGCTTGTTACCTCAGCTACGATCTTGTGCCCTCGGCAGGATCTGGTAGTTAGTCAGGCTTATCAGCCTTTTTCATCAGAGATGTACGTACTGACATGTTAAGCTTCCGCTTGTGCCTTGACTTGTATGCTCAGATGTTGGGTCATGAGACCCATGTTTTTAATATCTCGCTCCTCGGAGCCTAATGAATAAATACCGAGTCGAGAGTTATGTTGTGATGCCATGTTGTATTTACACATATCGAGCATATTGTGTGTATGATTGAAATGCTTGCTATGTGTGGGATCCGACAATCTAGTTGTTTATCCTTGGTAGCCTCTCTTATGGGGAAATGTAGTCTTGTGCTTCCATGAGCCATAGTAGTCCGCTACTGCCGGTTCACCGGAGTCCTGCTAGCCCAAAGACTACTGCTCGGGACGCTTGGTGGCGGCATGTGTTTCACTTCGTTCTTGTATCGTCCCTTCAGGAAATGTCACGCGGTGACTCGAGTCCTGCCTAGCCTGCTACAGCCGGGTTCCGGAGCCTGTTAGCCAGGCTACAGCCCGGATTCACACGCTGCTGACCGACATGCTCGAGGTTGATTCATGTATGCATGTCCCCATGGGTTAGTGCCGCTTTGGGTTCACGACTAGCCATGTCGGCCCGGGTTCTCTGTCATATTGATGCTAGCGACACTATCATATACGTGAGCCAAAAGGCGCAAACGCTCCCGGGCCATGGTAAGGCGACACCCGTGGGAATACCGTGCGTGAGGCCGCAAAGTGATATGAGGTGTTACCGGCTAGATCGATGTGACTTGGAATTGGGGTCTTGACACTGGAGGAAAAACTGAACGTGTGAACCAAATTCTAGAGGACATGCTAAGAGCATGTGTTCTCACCTATGGAACTAGTTGGGAAGAAAGCTTGCCGTATGCCGAGTTCGCATACAACAACAGTTACCAAGCCAGTCTACAAATGGCACCTTTTGAAGCCTTGTACGGGAGGAGATGCCGTACCCCATTAAATTGGTCAGTATCAGGAGACAGTCGTATCTTCGGCCCAGACATGCTCAAGGAAGCTGAGGAGAAAGTTAGACTAATCAGGGATCGAGTCAACATAGCCCAGAGCCGACAAAATAGTTATTACGATAAAAAACATCATGAAGTCAGCTTTGAACCCGGTGAATATGTGTATCTACGAGTATCTCCTATGAGGGGCCTGCAACGATTCAAAGTTAAAGGAAATCTAGCACCACAGTTTATTGGACCCTTCTGTGTGATTGCATGAAGAGGCACAGTGGCCTACCAGTTAGACCTACCCGAAGAACTGTCAGACGTCCACGACGTGTTCCACGTCTCACAGTTGAGGAAATGTGTAAGCAACCCAGAAAAGCATGTATCTCACGAGAACATTGACATGCAACCAGACCTCACCTACACGGAACGTCCAATAAAAATATTGGAGTAGTCCGAAAGGAGGACCCGTCAGAAAACAATTAAGTTTTTCAAGGTTCAGTGGAGCAATCACACCGAGGGTGAAGCAACATGGGAAAGAGAGGATTTTCTTCGGACAAAGTACACACACCTATTTGAGGATCAGCTGAAATCTCGGGGACGAGATTTTTCATAAGGGGGTAGGTGTTGTAACACTCCAATTTTTTGATTTGGTTTTATTAAATTCATTATATAATTGGAAGGAGGTTATTTTTTTAGAAGACTCTCCTTCTCAAAATTTTCATTTGTGACAAGTATTTTTCTATAGGTTCTTCCATATCTTGATCTTTGGTATTAAGGGTTTTTCATCTTGTGTTGGCTCAACACAAATAATTTTTGGAAGGTTTTTACAATTCTTCTTATTAAAAAGAATTCCTATAAACTATGGATTTATTCTTCCCCATTCAAAAATTTCTCTTTTGCCATGACATATGTTGAAATCTTTCTTCCGAAACCCCGCCTCCCTACCTTGGGTCAATTCAAGCATCAAGTCCAGCAAGGTTCAACTTCTCCTAGATTTTTATTTCTATTTATTTTAACCTCAAAATCATTTTATGTCAGTTATTTGGACCTTGGTGGTTTACAAAGGAACTGCCAGATTTCTTTTGAGTTTTGGTTCCAGATAAATTCCTCTGGCTAGTCCTTAGATCCATCAAGATCTGCTAGTCCACAGTTCAAATTTTTCAAAATTTGCTTGCTGCAAGTTTGGACCAGATTTGCCATTTTTGGTGAAATTCATTCTTTTCCTTGTCCAAAAATCCTAAGATAATTTAGGCAGTCTCCAGATGCATCAAGAGATCACCTCACCAAGTCCCAGCTCAAGAAAAATTTTCCACGTGCCTAAATCATTTCGTTGAACAGCTGCTGTGCACTGTTTCTGTTCAAATTCAGAATTCAGTGTTTAGTTTCAGTCGCCAGTGTCATTTTCTTCAGAACTTGGCGTCAATCTCGCCAGTGCTCACCTTGGCCTCTTGCTCCCTGTTCCTCCTTCTTATCCATCGCGCCGCACGATCGTCTGGACGGGTGCGAGCGTCGGCGGTAAGCTGGCAGGGGTACATCGCCCCCGTGAGCGGCGGCAGCAACGTTCGCTGCGGCCGCTAAAGAGGCTCAGCATGGAACAGTGCCGTCCAGCAACGCCCACAGCACCAGGAGCCTCCGTGTGGCCGTCCTCTTCTCTATGCGCACTGCAGAACCGCCGCCGTGGCCTGAGAGGCGCAGAGCACGCTCTCTGCCGCCGACAAGCCCGTGAGCTCCGTTCCGTCGAAACCATGGGAGCAGGCCAAAATCCGACCAGGTTAGTCGTTGAATGGTGCCAGTGGACCAATGCGAAGCTGTCCATTCACCTTAACCTCCCGTCCAACCTCTGCCTCGCCGTAATCACTCGCCGGAGAAATCCCGTTCTCGGCAACCACCTCGGGCCGGCTATAAATGGAGGCCCCGAGCTCGTTCTTGACCCAGCACCTCCCCTCCTCGCCTCAGAACCTTGCCACACTCATCAGAGGGCCTCGGGAGAGCCTTCTTCCCCGACTCCGGCCGCCCCAATCCGCTTCGGGCTCCAGCAAGATTCTCTCTGGTGAGAGCACCCCGCCTCCCAAACTGTGCCAGTAGCCTCCTAGTGCACCCACTCCCCTAACGGCGCTTCAATTCGGCGTTGCGGCTCTCTTGGAGGATCCATCCTCGATCAACCACCGCCCGCCGGAGTGGAGGTCGCCACCAACGTAGTGCTCGCCGACGACCAACTCCACCACCCACCGACGCGGAACTGTCTCGTGAGTGCAACAATACCCTTGCCTTCCTCTGGATCGCCGTCGATCGTCGCCGACGATCATCGTTCGCTTTGGTCGTCGGTGGGATTTTTAAACCTGACATGCGGGACCCCCTCGTCAGCCTCTCCCTTCTTATTCGAAACGTTTTCTGAAAGCGCCTTCGGCCAAAGTACGTGTTCCCTTTGGGTTGGCGTATTTCTAACTGAAGCGTTTTCTGTTTTTCTAAACTAGCCCCTGGGAAGTTTCTGTTTCATCACAGATTAGTCCCTGGACTAAAAGCTTTATAACTTTTAAACAAAAGATGATTTTGAGTTGATTCTTTTTCTGTCATCTTTATTTTTATATCTATTTTTTTATCATATTTATGTGAAAAATATTTGGAACAATTTGTATTTGCGCACGGTATTTACGTTAGTATCCGATTTTTTATAAGGTAGATACCGAAGGAGGTGACGGAGCCGCAAACTTCGCCGAGCTAAACTCCGACTACTCCGAACCAGGCAAGCATGTTTGAACCTTTGATATGATGAGTGTTTTTAATGTTTGCTTGAGTGGTTTTCGCATGGCACGTTTATATGAGCCTTTGTGAAGGTTATATTTCATGCAAAGTAAGCTGCGAGTGAGTTTCGATGTTGATGCGTTCTTATGATAGTGATATAACCTGATCATGTGGTGGCATGATAGGTTGCAAGCTGGTATTGCTGAAGCATGCCAGTTTTATATCAACTGTTTAACTCCAGTATTAACGTGGATCAAGTATTGTTCCCGTTCGTCCCCTTCCCTGCTACCACATGTTTTCTGCAAAGAATACGGTTTAGTAAGTTGCAAACCTCTTTCCTTGTACATGCCAAATAGAGGGGCCGTGATGAGGGTTCCATGGCCCTGGATTAAAGCCCGTCATCTGGTCAGGGGGCATGGGTGTTTCCGGTTGGGACCGATAGGGGGGCACCCCTTAGAGCGCGCGATATAAATTTGATCCCATGCTATTTGAGGTTGTAGCCTCCCCGTCTTAGAGTTTTTCTTGAACGTTGCCTAGGGTGATTCCTGGCAGCGGAATGTGGAATGGTGTGTACTGGTTAGATGTGTTTCTTCTACAATACCGTAAACGGAACTAGTCCTTTGTGACTACTGAAATCCGTTGGCTGTGGGTAAAGAGTACAAACTCTGTAGAGTCAAAACCATTCGAGTAACCATGTCCATGGTCAAGGACTTTGATCAACATATCAGTGTCAGTCTCAGTGTCAGTCTCAGTGACGGTCTCCGGAGAATAAGCATGAAACTGAGAATGGTAAACCCGGCTGAATGTTATTCCTATGGATGGACTAACCGGTTTATTAATATGTACCGAGTATTCCTTGGGATGATGTTACTTTCATGAGCTACTTGAATTCGAATGACGAAATATAAGCCTTTTATGTGATGTCGCTCAGACGTCCGACTGTGGCATTCTTGCTATTTAATTTTGATACAAGCCCTTTATGTGATGCCGCCCAGACGTCCGACTGTGGCATTCTTGTTATTTACCTTTGATATAAGCCCTTTATGTGATGTCGCTCAGACGTCCGACTGTGGCATCCTTGTTACTTACTTCCGTTATAAGCCCTTTTCGAGATGTCGCTTAGACGTCCGACTGTGGCACGCACTGTCATTTACGTTTCAATATAAGCCCTTTATGTGGTGTCGTATACGGCGCTTCGATCATGCATGTTAATTTATTTTTACCTTTCGAGGCGTCGCTTCAGACACCCGATCGGTCTTCAACTATTTTATTGGGATTTCGGGAGGACTACCGCCTGACTTCCTTTTATTTATCGTGCAGTACAAATTTATTATGTGAGTGCGCATTACTAGTCTGCTCATGCGCATCATGTTTGCATTTATTATATCTTATGTCCAAACTGTCTTGCGAGTCATTCAAAGTACTCACCTGGCTTGTTGATTTGGCCAGATGCTGACGAAGGCGATCTTATGCATGAAGAGTACGATAGCGAGTCCGATGCCTAGAGGAGTCCCAGTCAGTCCCGTGCGATCCGGGAGTTGGTCACTTGTATTATATACGCTTCCGCTACCCTAATAAAATCATCAAGCCTCACTCCGGCGCTTGATGAGCTGTAAGATCTTGGAGTCATGTCACCCACTTCACTGTGACATAACCACCACCACTTTTATTACGAGTCAGTAGTTATGCCACCATACCCTTTGTGTCATATCCTCCTTTATTTATAATATCGGCGTGCTTGTAATAAATTGTTGAGCAGCCTCAGCTCAACCTTGTATAATATTTAGTACTTCTGGATTTCTGTATCAAGGATTTGTCTACCAGTAAGGAGGATTCTTCTATACTGGTCTGATATAATGGTCGGTTTTTCAATGAATGTTTTATTGAAAAATCGGTCCTGACACATTGTGAGATTCAAGACCCCGGGTCATTGGAGGGAATATAACCCGGTCCCGGAGGCTACTGCCGTATTGGTGAAAAGTTAAAAGGCCGTCAGAAAATTTCTGGCTTAAAAAGAAGGATTCCGGTTCAAGGGAAATCTGTCTCCCACAAAGCACTGAAGCTCTTAATATCCGGTTTAAAATCTGGTTCAAGGGAATCTTATCTACCACAAAGCTTTGAAGCTCTCAATATCCGGTTCACAATCTGGCTCAAGGAAAATCTGTCTCCCGCAAAGCTCTGAAGCTCTCAAATCTGGTTTAAAGTTCCGGTTCAAAAAGAATTAATCTGTCGCAAGTTCGAGTTCTCCGGAAAATTACATGGACCAAAGAGAGTTGGATGCACAGCACAGATCAAACATAGGTCCCCGACGAGCACAACTCATAAGTATGTCACTTGGGGGGTTCCTGTTCAAACATAGGTGTATTCACCAAAGAGAACATAGCGTCACTACCCTCTTGACTGGCTTGGAACACCAGGTGTATTCACCAAAGTTTCCATGTTATCTTGTTCAAACATAGGTGTATTCACCTTAGAGGACATAACCTTTTCAGGTCATCCTACATGTATACCAGCTGCTTCTTCATCAGGTAATCCTGATTGACCCCCCGAACTTTTAGCAATCAATCTTTTATAGTGTATTCACCAAAGATCCTGAGCTTGTTAAGGTTAAAACGCCGGCTGTCATGTGAGAGCACAACTTATAGATAGTCGGATGGATCCAGGCTGCTAAAGCCGGCTTCATTGAAACTTGGTTAAACCTGCATGTTTTCTTGATGCTACTCCGACCTCGTGTACTCCCGATAGTCATATCTGAACTTATCCAAGTTCATATATCGATTGGGTCGTGTGAGAGCCGGCTACAGAAAGCGAGTATACTCCAATGGCTCAGGCTAGTTTCATTGAAGTATTTTGTCATCATACACATACATCATCATACATTACATCATACACATACATCATCATATATTGCATCATACATTGCATCATCATTATGTCAACATAGCATGCATCATATATATATATATATATATATATATATATATATATATATATATAGGTCTATATTGCAGGAACCGGTTTTCAAAACAGGTTACATTATTCAAATCTTTAATAGCCAACATGGATGGATTTTTATTATGGTTATCGATAACCAGTATTATGATTAAGGTTTTCAAAGTTGCTTCAGCGCAATGGCTGGTATTTATCAAATGGATATGATTTATTCTACAATGGAAGGAATAGTCACGAGTCGCTACAGGCTTATGACCCGACACTTGGGGGCTACATTATTCAAATTGAGATTACATCAAAAATATGTAAGTCCCATGTCACTGCCAGCATGCACCATGGCACTTGGGGGCTAATGCAAAGTCATTTTTTCTTGCCTTCTAGAAGACCCGACTCATCACATCGTAATGAGCCGGCCCTTGGGGGCTACTAATTGCTCCTGTCAAAAATTCAAGGTACAAAGCCTTAATCCATTATATTGAAGGGTTCATTGCTCAGTTGGTAAAGCACAAAGCTCTTAACCTTGTGGACGTGGGTTCAAGCCCCATGATGGGGGTTACATCATATGATGTTCTTTTCAAAGAAGTATATATAAAGTCCCAGCTCAATATTATCTTACTGAGCCGGCCCTTGGGGGCTACACGTTGTTGTTCAAGTCTACATGATCATATTTACAAAGTCTCTGCATAATGACCCGGCCCTTGGGGCTACACTGGTTGAATTTTTTATGAGCATAAGGCAATTTCAAGTCCCAAGTTGCTGCAAGCATGACAACACGGCACTTGGGGGCTACATATGTGGAATATTCATTTCTGACTAGTGCTTGTGATGAACAACATGGATTTCTTCAAAGTGGTAATATTTATATTGAAGCAAGTCTTAAGTCATCACTTTGCTCTGCTCAAGACTTGGGGGCTACAGGTAATATGGATATGAGGGAGAGAAATCTTCAAAATTCTCAGTTTTGACCCGGCGTCGGCAACAATTATGACTCGGCATCATCTGTTTATAACCCGGCAATTTTGGTAATCATAAATTGGCAAGATCTATATTTTCAAGCCGGCTGAAGATCAGATAAGTATTTCAAGACCAATATTTTTAAGCATTGGGAGCTGAGTCAAATGAATTATTCTTCACATTTTTTCTCTGTGAGAAACAAACGTCAGCAAATTGATTATGAAGTTGGCTTATTGACCCGGATTTTCTAGAAGAAGGAAATGACAGTGACTTAAGGATGTTCAGGTGCTGGCTTACAAGAATATTTAACCCGGAGCACAACCTGTTAAATTTGTTCTTGTGTTTTGTTTACAGGATCAGTTTAACATGAATAAATCCAAATTAAACTGGGGGCTAATGTCGGGGATGTACCCCGCGGTATGACCTGGCTGGGACTTGGTGTTTCATTGGTGACTCGGCAGATGTTAAGCCAGATGTTTAAGCCGGCAGATGTTAAGCCAGATGTTTAAGCCGGCAGATGTTAAGCCAGAAGTTTAAGCCGACATATGTTAAGACAGATGTTTAAGCCGCCAGATGTTAAGTCATATGGTAAGTCAGATTGTAACAGAGTCGCCTGGGGTTAATAAGCCCAAAACGTTAAGAAGCCCAAGACGTTAAGAAGCCCATGGAGAGAAGCCTGTAAAGAGAAGTCAAAATAGTTTAAGTCTTAATCCGAGTTGGACTCTACATGTAACCCGCCCCTTCAACTTATATAAGGAGGGGCAGGGCACCCCAAGAGGGACAAGTTGAATAATCTCTAGGCTAGACACAACTAGGAGAGCCGGTTTACGGTGACTCCCTCATGATCATAATGAGACCTAGCCACAAACAGCATGTAGGGTTGTTACCGAATGATGTTTCCCGGGGCCCGAAGCTGTCTAAATCCTTATCCTGTGTGTTGATCCGCCTCGCGTCTCTCATCCCGATCAACCCCTCTCAAGCTACCACATAGATGCGTTGGCCTCACGACTAAGTCCTCACACTAGGACATCTGCCGTGACAATTTTCCACGACATTATTCGAAAATTCTCCGGTTTCATGCAATTCGGAAAGAGTTTGTTAACATGACTTGATCAACCTTGTTAGTGGATTCCTTTTGACGAGCATGAGATGGATGAAGTTAGAAAGCACAACTCTCTGTACCCTCCTTTTACATTATGTTATTTAGATTAAATAAAGCAAAAATAGTATTTCTGTCTGTTTTCTAAATTATCCTTGCAATAAAAAATACCCCAAAAATAAAAGTTCTCCAAATCTCCTGAAAATGAAATATGATATTTTTGTAGAATATTTAAGAATATTTGGCACTAAGAACACACCAGAGGGGGCCACCACCTGGCCATGAGGGTCCAGGGCGCGCCCCCTGCCTCGTGGACCCCACGTGGCCCCCCTCCACTTACTCCAGCACCCACTCACTTCGTCCTCCTCTAGAAAAAAATCCTCCCATATCTCAAACCCGTGTCCTAGCTCATCTTGCTGCCATTTTCGATCTCCTTGCTCAAAGCTCCATTCACGAAACTGCTTTGGGGGATTGTTCTTCGGTATGTGACTCCTCCAATGGTCCAATTAGCCTTTTTTCTAGTGCTTTATTTATTGCAAATTTTTGCTGCTGAGGTGAACTTGCATGTCAAATTTATATGGTCCCAAGTAGTTCTAATGCATGATATAGCCTCTAGGCACTTGTGGGAGTAGTTGCTATCAACCTTGTTGAGTTTGGTTCACTTTTATTTTGATTCACTAAAAATTTCAGAAATTTTTCAGAGGAAGAAATATGTTTAGGAAAATGTACCAAGGTGGTTCCTCAAGAAAGGACCCAGGCTCGCGATATGTGAGTCAGACAATGAACTACCAAGGGAAGCTCAAGTGCGGCCTTGTGAATGGCCGTCAGAGGAGTTTATGGTCCGAGCAGGCATCAAGGATGAATTTGACGCGTATGTGCGTAATGCTAATCTCGAGGACTTCGTGTTAGATAAGTGCCCGCAATACCACTACCTAACTGATTCCTTTGTGAGAAGGTTTAAATTTACATCCTCGTGCAATTCTCACACTGTTTTATTTGATCTTTATGATAAATCATATACCATGGACCTAGAAGATTTTAATACTGCTTGTAAACTCCCACAGTGGGGCAATGTTAGTGAACCCCACAAATCTGAATATAAAGACTTTCTTGCTAGTATCATTGTGGGGGAATCTAGAGAAATCACACAAGCTACCATTGGGAGCATTCATTTTCCTTCCATAGACTATTTTGCTCTCTTTATAGGTAGATGCATTAACGGTAAAGATGAAGCTTGTCACATGTGCGTTCCAGATCTTTGTGTCCTCAAAAGTGCGGTATTAGGTGATAAACAATATAACTTGGGGGATATTGCCGCACGAAGGTTGCATCATAACGGTACAAGCGGAGATTTGTTTGGTGGAATTTATGCAACTCGTGTAGCTAATTATCTTGATATACCCATACATAGAAATGATTTGGTGTTACCTCCTGCTTATATAGATTACAACGCTATGGTCCGCCATTAGTTTCTTGAGAGGAATGAACAGTTCCTTCAGTACCGACTAATCTTTGACAGACGTCTCACCGTCCATGTTGCTCTCCCTGCTCCTACTTTCTTTGACTTTTAGGCAAAAAGGAGATATATTATAACCAGGGAGGAAGCGAACGAGTATGAGAGGAGGACAGAGGTAGCTTGCCTTCAAGCTGCGGCTCTTGAGGCAATAGCTGCTACATCTCAGTACAACCCTAGCTACGACTTTGGATATCTGCCAGGCCAGCCGTGGCCCTAGACCAACTTAGGCCAAAAGCCTAAGCTTGGGGGAGTACGTATTTCTCACCGATATTACATTCATGTTCACACACTCATGCCAGTTATTGGTGCTCATACTTTTTCATTGTACTATCCATGCTAGTTTATTTTCTTTTCTAAGCTTTCTTCTTGTGTGTCTGAAAAACCTTAAGAAAAAGAAAAAAAAATTAATTGTAGTTTTTAGCTAGTTTACTTTCCATGCATGTAGTAGTAATAACTAAAAGAAAACCCAAAATTAATTCTCGTTCTTCTTTTGCTTGTTGGGAGCTTTCCCGTGAAAATAGTTTTATTTCTTTTCTTTTCTTTGGGGGTCGAGAGGAGAAGACCATGATGAAAATGTTGAGTGGATCTCATATGCATTATTGTTGATTTAACAAAGAGCCCATATTACCTTGTCCTCCTATGTATTAAATGCTTGCAGATTCCAGCTTAGTCCAATGCACGTGCAATATTATTATTATCCACACCATTCGGTCGTGCAAGTGAAAGGCAATAATGACGATATATGATGGACTGATTGAGATGAGAGAAGCTGGTATGAACTCGACCTATCTTGTTTTTGTAAATATGATTAGTTCATCGTTCCTGATTCAGCCTATTATGAATGAAACATGTTTGCAATGACAATTAGATATTATAGTTGCTCATGCCGTGCTTAATTTGCTAGGAGTTTATAATGGTTTCCCTTGCGTGCCAACATGCTATTAAAATGGTTGTGATGTGGTATGATAGGGTGGTATCCTCCTTTGAATGATTCGAGTGGCTTGACTTGGCACATGTTCACGCATGTAGTTGAAACAAAATCAACATAGCCTCCACGATATTTATGCTCATGGTGAATTATATCCTACTCATGCTTGCACTCAGTGTTGATTAATTTTAATGCATGTTCGTGACTGTTGTCGCTCTCTAGTTGGTCGCTTCCCAGTCTTTTTCTAGCATTCACTTGTACTAAGCGGGAATACTGCTTGTGCATCCACTTCCATGAACCCAAAGTTATTCCATATGAGTCCACCATTCCTTCCTAAATGCAGTATCTACTTGCCGTTCCAAGTAAATTTCTATGTGCCAAACTCTAAACCTTCAAATGAAATTTTGTTTTGTATGCTCGAAGAGCTCATGTATCAACTAGGGCTGTCTGTATATTCCATGCTAGGTGGGTTATTCTCACGAGGAGTGGACTCCGCTCCTCACTCACACAAAAATGGCTGGCAACCGGGATGCCCAGTCCCACGGTCAAACCAAATCAAAATAATTTCAAACAAAACTCCCCCAGGACTGTTGTTAGTAGGAGGCACCCGTTGTTTCGGGCAAGCCATGGATTGATGCTTGTTGGTGGTGGGGGAGTTTAAACTTTACCATTCTGTTTGGGAACCGCCTATAATGTGTGTAGCATGGAAGATATCGAGATCTCTCGGTTGTTATGTTGACAATGAAAGTATGCCACTCAAAATATTATTTATCTCTATTTCAAAACTCGAGTTCTGGCACCTCTACAAATCCCTGCTTCCCTCTGCGAAGGGCTTATCTATTTACTTTTATGTTGAGTCATCACCCTCTTATTAAAAAGCACCAGTTGGAGAGCACTACTGTCATTTGCATGCATTACTAGTAGTTTACATTGAGAATGACTATGACTGGATCTCTTTTACCATGAATTACAATGTTTAGTTAGTCCTTGATCTTCAGAGGTGCTCTACATTTATGTTTTGCGGCCTCGGAAATGGCTAGCGAGATACCATCTTGTTATATCATATTATGATTGTTTTGAGAAAGTGTCGTCATTCGAGATTTATTATTATTGCTCGCTAGTTGATTATGCCATTGATATGGGTAAACATAAGATCTAAGTGTTATTGTGAATATGGTTAGTTCATAATCTTTGCTGAAAACTTGAATGCTGGCTTTACATATTTACAACAACAAGAGCAAACTGAGTTTGTAAAAGTTTTTCTTTATCACTTTCAGTTTGTAAACTGAATTGCTTGAGGACAAGCAAAGGTTTAAGCTTGGGGGAGTTGATACGTCTCCATCGTATCTACTTTTCCAAACACTTATGCCCTTGTTTTGGACTCTAACTTGCATGATTTGAATGGAACTAACCCGGACTGACGCTGTTTTCAGCAGAATTGCCATGTTGTTATTTTTGTGCAGAAATAAAAGTTCTCGGAATGACCTGAAACTTCACAGATAATATTTTTGGAATAAATAAAAAATACTGGCAAAAGAATCAACACCAGGGGGCCCACACCCTGTCCACGAGGATGGGGGGTGCGCCCACCCCCTAGGGCGCACCCCATGTCACGTGGGCCCCTTGAGGATCCACCGACCTCAAGTCCAACTCTATATATTCATGTTCGGGGAGGAAAAAATCAGAGAGAAGGATTCATCGCGTTTTACGATATGGAGCCGCCACCAAGCCCTAATCTCTCTCAGGAGGGCTGGTCTGGAGCCCGTTCGGGGCCCCGGAGAGGGGAATCCATCGCTGTCGTCATCATCAACCATCCTCCATCACCAATTTCATGATGATCACCGCCGTGCGTGAGTAATTCCATCGTAGGCTTGCTGGACGGTGATGGGTTGGATGAGATTTATCATGTAATCAAGTTAGTTTTGTTAGGGTTTGATCCCTAGTATCCACTATGTTCTGAGATTGATGTTGCTTTGACTTTGATATGCTTAATGCTTGTCACTAGGGTCCGAGTGCCATGAATTGAACCTATTATGTTTTCATGAATATATGTGAGGTCTTGATCCTATCTTGCAAGTCAATAGTCACCTACTATGTGTTATGATCCGGCAACCCCGAAGTGACAATAATCGGGACCACTCATTGTGATGACCGTAGTTTGAGGAGTTCATGTATTCACTAAGTGTTAATGCTTTGGTCTGGTACTCTATTAAAAGTAGGCCTTAATATCCCTTAGTTTCCAATAGGACCCCGCTGCCACGGGAGGGTAGGACAAAAGATGTCATGCAAGTTCTTTTCCATAAGCACGTATGACTATATTCGGAATACATGCCTACATTACGTTGATGAACTGGAGCTAGTTCTGTGTTACGCTAGGTTATAACTGTTGCATGAGGAATCACATCCGACATAATTATCCATCACTGATCCATTGCCTACGAGCTTTTCACATATTGATCTTTGCTTAGTTACTTTTCCGTTGCCACAGTTACAATTACTAGAAAACTGCTACTGTTACTTTTACCACCGTTACCGTTACTTCCATACTACTTTGCTACTAAATACTTTGTTGTAGATATTAAGTCTTCCAGGTGTGGTTGAATTGATAACTCAACTGCTAATACTTGAGAATATTCTTTGGCTTCCCTTGTGTCGAATCAATAAATTTGGGTTGAATACTCTACCCTCGAAAACTGTTGCGATCCCCTATACTTGTGGGTTATCATGGCGGCGGCTGGCCAAGTATTCAAAACTATTTTTTATGGGAAAAATATTTTGTTAAATTCTGGAATAGTGTTACAAAACCAGACACACTAACTAGAACACGGTACAACCAACACGTGGTGCAACCTCCACAACGACCAATATTAATTAGATAACGAGCAACACTATTTTGATGGCGATCTAGTTTCTATGGAATAAACCCACATGGTTCTAAGCGCATTTAAATTTCCAGAGTTAGATGCCCATGAGCGGATTTGTTCAAAGTGTCGTGGAATTGTCACAGCAGATGTCCTAGTGTGGGGACTTAGTCGTGAGGCCAACGCATCTACACGGTAGCTTGAAGGGGTTGATCGGAATCGAGAGACGCAACACGCAAGACAAAGATTTAGACAGCTTCGGGCCCCGGGAAACATCATCCGATAACAACCCTACATGCTATTTGTGGCTAGGTCTCATTATCATCATGAGGGAGTCGCCGTAAGCCAGTTCTCCTAGTTATGTCTAGCCCTAAGATTCTTTTTGTCATGTCCCTCCTGGGGTGCCCTGCCCCTCCTTATATAAGTTAGAGGGGCGGGTTACATGTGGAGTCCTATTAGGATTAGGACTAGTCTACCTTCTAATACAAACCGGATACAAGTCCGGGTCTTAACTCCTTGTAAGGTAAATATTCCTCATGCCTTTCCTCTTAAACCGGCCCACCATTAACATAAACTGGCCTTCTAGGCCTTGGGCCTTGTCCATCGTCCGCCGCCCGCCAGGTTACCAGTGAGTCATAATGTTCAGGCAGGTTGCTTGTAAACCGTCTGGTCAGGGCGGGTCGCCAGTGAATTGCCAAGTGTCAACCGGGTCTCAAGTAAACCGCCAAGCCCGGCCGGGTCATATTTTCGGCCGATTCATACCGCGGGGTATATCCCCGACATTAGCCCCCAGCTTAATTTGGATTTATCCATGTTAAACTGATCCTATAAAACAAACACAAGAACAACTTTGACAAGTTGTACTCCGGGTTAAAAATTCTTGTAAACTGGCACTTGATCATCTTTAAGTCCTTGTCATTTCCTTCTTGATACATGCCCATGAACTCATAGCTAATCTCCTTTAGTAGTTATGTTCAAACTTTGTGAATGCAAAAAATCCAGATACTTTTCTTGAGAAATCCGGGTCAATAAGCCAGCTTCAAAATCAATTTGCTAACATTGGTCTCTTGTAGAGAAATATTGTAAGAAATAATCCACTTGAATCGGTTTCCAAAGCACCAGCTTAAAAAATATTGGTCTTGAAATACTCATTTGGCTTTCAGCCGGCTTGAAGATGTAAAACTTGCCGGTTTATCATTGCCAAAACTGCCGGGTTATAAAACAGATGATGCCGGGTCATAACTGTTGCAGACGCCGGGTCGTGTAATTGACCTTCTTGAGCTATTCGGACCAAGACTGATAATATGATCCCTGACTTACTCAAAACTGATAAGTTTGGAGATATTCCTTCCTTATATGCATATTACCTGTAGCCCCCAAGTCTTAAGAGGAGAACATAGTGATAGCTTAAGACTTGCTTCAATATAAATGTTGCAACTTCGAAGAAATCCAGATTGTTCATCTCAATCATTAGTCGAAACTGAATATTCCACATATGTTGCCCCCAAGTGCCGGGTTGTCATGCTTGCAGCAACCTGACACTTGTAATTGCCTTATGCTCATAAAAACTTCAACCAGTGTAGCCCCCAAGGGCCGGGTCATTATGTAATAATGAGTAGGGACTTTATAAATATGATCATGTAGACTTGAACAACAACGTGTAGCCCCCAAGGGCCGGCTCAGTAAGATAATATTGAGTTGGGACTTTATATATACTTCTTTAAAAAGAACATCATATAAAGTAACCCCTATCATGGGGCTTGAACCCACGTCCACAAGGTTAAGAGCTTTGTGCTTTACCAACTGAGCAGTGGATCCTTCAATATAATGGATTAAGACTTGTGTACCTTAAATTTTTTGACAGGAGTAATTGGTAGCCCCCAAGGGCTGGCTCATTATGATGTGATGAGTCGGGTCTTCAATAAGGCCAGTAAAATGACTTTGCGTTAGCCCCCAAGTGTCATAGTGCATGCTTGCAGCGACATGAGACTTGCATATTTGATGTAACCTCAACTTGAATAATGTAGCCCCCAAGTGCCAGGTCGTAAGCCTGCAGCGACTCGGGACTATTCCTTCCATTGTAGAATAAATTATATACATTGATAAAATAATAGCCATTGCGCTGAAGCGACTTTGAAAACCTCAATCATAATACTGGTTATTGATAACCATAATAAAAATCCAGCCATGTTGGCTATTTAAACTTTGAATAATATAATCCGGTATGAAAACCTCAATAATTCAATATCCTCATGACAATCCAGCCAAGTTTGGCTATTAAAGATTTGAATACCCTATCTGTAGAATTGGCTCATACTGCCGGTTTACATTGCCAGATCCAATGAGGGCAATAATCCAATGATTTATAAGTGCATGATTCCAATGGCGCAATCAAAAATATAATGGCGTTTCAAACCAAGAAGGGGTTATCAAAGCTATGTTCTGTGAATCAGGGAGCCCCCAAAGGATGTATTTTGAACCATCAAGGCCGGGTACCTATGTTTGAGCTGTGTCGTGCAACAGAATCTCTTTGGTCCCTTTAACCCGGGCAATAAGCCTCCAAGTAGGTCGGAGCTATGCTCATAGGAAGTTAGAATTTTGGCTTGATAGCTGGATTACTAAAGTAATCAGAGCTGTGCTCATATGAAGTTATAATATTGGCTTGATAGCTGGATTACCGAGGTAATCAGAGCTGTGCTCTTATAGTATGGGCTTGATAGCCGGATTACCGAGGTAACCAGAGCTGTGCTCTTATGATATGGGCTTGATAGCCGGATTACCGAGGTAACCAGAGCTGTGCTCTTATGCTTGATAGCCGGATTACCGAGGTAATCGGAGCTGTGCTCTTATAGTATGGGCTTGATAGATGGATTACCGAGGTAATCAGAGCTGTGCTCTTATAGTATGGGCTTGATAGCCGGATTACCGAGGTAACCAGAGCTGTGCTTTTATGATATGGGCTCGATAGCCGGATTACCGAGGTAACCAGAGCTGTGTTCTTATGATATGGGCTTGATAGCCGGATTACCGAGGTAACCAGAGCTATGCTCTTATTATATGGGCTTGATAGCCGGATTACCGAGGTAACCAGAGCTGTGCTCTTATAATACGGGCTTGATAGTCGGATTACCGAGGTAACCAGAGTTGTGCTCTTGTGATATGGGATTGATAGCCAGATCAAGAGGGTAGTCATAGCTATGCTCAATGAGCAGGAAGCCCCCAAGTGACCAATGATATGATAAACCAATAAGGCAGGATACCCATGTTTGAACCACGCATCATGGCAGCAAGTTCTCTTTGGCAACCTTCAATTTTTCTGAGAACTCAAACTTGCGAGAGATGAATTTCTTTCTCAATCGGAGTTTTAAACCGGATATTGAGAGCTTCAAAGCTTTGTGGGAGGCGGATTTCCCTTGAACTGGATTTTAAACCGGAATCTTCATTTTGAGCCAGAAATTTTCTGACGACCTTTTAAGTTTTCATCAATACAACAGCAGCCTCCATGACCGGGTTATCTTCCCTCCACTAACTCAGAGTTCTTGACTTGCTTTAAACTGTCAGTCATTTGCTGATTTATGTCATCATAACCCCCGAGTCTTAAGACGACTCAAAGAGTTAGCTTGGGATTCTTCATATTTGATCATAGCATAAGAGTTGTATTGTTGGCGTTGATAATGCGATGTGAATCCACAGAAGGTTGAGGTGACTGCGGCGGGTTATAAATGATCCCGTATGAGCCGTGTCAGCAACTCGGCCAATAGTTCCTTCCAACTGGTTGTTTGAAGTTAACCAAACTATAGTGGGGGCTACTTGTGTGCCTGCTCATTGAGCCGTCCAGTGCAGACGGTGGCTGATAATATATGATAATTTGCTCCAGAGTTGTTGGAAGAAAACCGGGCTACCCAAGCAGTGACTGGCTTTATACTCAATAAACAGCTCATGCAGACAGGTGTGGCCCTGCATTGATGTAGACCAGGCCACGAGAGACGACCGCGGCTTCAGAGGCGGCACAGATAGATGAGTCAGCCATGGCATTATAAGCCGGCGCAGGCGGGAGAATCGGCCGTAGGGGCGGACGGGTGAGTTGTGTGCGGTGTTGTAAACCGGCACAGACGGGCGAGTCGGCGCGGTAAACTACACAGACGGGCGAAGTTGATTGCAGGCGCGGTAAGCCACACGGTCAAGCGAGTCAGTCACGTCATGTTGATGTAGACCGGACCGCAGGGGTAGTGGTTTGCGCACGTCCGCTGAGCAAATTGACATAGCGCTGATGTAGACGCGACCTCCAATAACAGCGCGTGAGGACCGGGTCATACTTTGACCATGAGTTAATTGACCTGTGTACAACATAACATACCGTGAAAAAAGCTTTGGATGATACTTAATTATACCAGTAAAAGTTTAGAAAAATAGCAGCTGATTGTTTTTTGTTCGGCAAGTTAATAGAACCCCTTTTCTTTTTATCTCTGCTCTGGGTGCAAACACCTTGCCATGCATATTATATGCATACTTGCACCGTTCTTCAACTGGTACTAGCCTTGTTAGTATTTTACATTAGCTCAGGTCTTCATATGGAGGAAACAGTAGCAGTAGCTGTAATCATTGACCGCTCCTTGTCCTCATACTATCAAACACCATATCATGGAAAACCACTGCTTGGTGGCACCAGCCACTCAACGCATTTCATCTGATGAGTTTGACAATACCTGCGTCATCTGCCTTGAGCCTAAGTACTCACTCATTATCGCCTTGTAATTCTCACACAAGAAACACGAGGCCGCTGAGACTGGAGAGAAAACGACCCGCCATGGAAGAAGGCGCAGGCGGATCAAGCGAGCCATGGCAGTGGAAGCACCAAGGCGGTGCCGCGGCGGTTGCAGCGACTTGTGGCCTCAGCAGTGAACGCTAGAAGGCGGTTCTCCGGCGGCGGCACTAGCGAAGCGGACATGCGCGCGAGCCAGTGGGCAGTGCTGAGGCACGCGCCGGCCCGATGGTGATGGGGAGGCCAGCAGGCGGGGTCGTGGCGGTTCAGCCCCACTACTGCTGAGGCGGGCGGAGACGGAGGTGATCCGGCGGAAGCATGCTTGATGGCAACCCCGTCGTGCGCTTGGTGGCGACTCACCAAGGCCCGTTTGTCCGGTTCAAGGTGCCTCGACTTTAGCAGAAGGGGTCCAGTTCACAGATGGAGGTGGGCGTGCTAGCGGCGCGGCAAGCCACGGCGGCGACAGACTGGTGACTTGAGGCCGCGGGGCGAGGGCTGAGCCTGCTTGTGGAGGCGTGAAGTAAACGAAGCCACTCATCGGCCTGGAGCCATAGTGACGGATGACTGGCGGCGGAAGTACCAGGGCCGACCCGAAGGCGATGGCTTGAGTCCAGCCATGGCGGAGACGGTGCGGCACTGGGGCGGCGGTTTAGAGGTGCAACTGCGACGCGGTGGCGGAGTCCGAGGCTGTATCCGTTTTCCGTGTCATGGCCGGCTTGACCGATTCTCGTCCTTGTCCTCCTCCCAGCCATAGTTGGTATGACAGAAAAAAGGAGCTTTAGTGACCGCCAAGATTAACGCGTCGACGTAGTTGATCGAATCCCTGTTGCTTAGCGGATTCGAGCGTGTCTCTGTCTCTCCGTTGGAAACAGAAAATAACCCGTTATTTGGCCGTCGCCGGCTCGCCGCACATCAAACAAATCCTGGATGTTTGCACGCACTTGAAAAACCATATTCATCTCAGCTTCTCACGGCAGCACTCTCGAAATTAATCTGCAACCGGACCGGTGGAATGTCCTTTGATAATGCAGCAACCAGGACATAACAGTCTAATTGAATAATAATTGGAAACTCTGTCCTTTGAAGGCCGATTGAATAAACCAACATGACTCATTGTATTTGGTTATCCGTTTGTAGTGTGCATTGTTAGTGTGTATTGACTCTTTTGTTTGCATCATAGAAATTCATTGTAAGACTTCGCCACATCTTAATTTGTTTTTTTGTCCTCCACCTTTGAGCCAGACGCGTCCACGGGCAGTGACTGGCAGACCTCAAACTAGCGTTTCCACAACCGGATACCTCAACTACGAGTCCTGAGATCCATATAATTACATGCACATGAAACATAATCTTAAGCGGAGCTTGTCTGGCTTCGTTTGCCTATGTCCAACGGCTGGTTGCGCCCCTCAAAGTGTTAGTGCGGTCGCTGGCGAGGTAGAGTAGGACATGGGACACGCATCGGCTCATGGGCTCGAGGCGCGGTGGTCTCCCATGCCCTACTCTTCCTCGCCGATCGAAGTGAGGTCGACGATGGACCTGTCGTGGTCGGAGGCCGACACGTGGACCACGACGCGCTTGCGACACCCGGGGTTGTAGGCCACCCGTATCCCACCGGAGGGTGCAACTCCGCCTCGCCCACGTCCACCACAAGGGCTATCGCGCCCTCTGCCTTGCACGACAGACACACCGCGCCATATTAGCCTCCGACGCAGACGGGCCAAGGAAGGCCTCGTTGTCAGCACGCCACCAAAGGGATTGTGCCTCTGCGGCGTTCAGACGCTAGATGGAGCTCACTGCCTCCGGCGAGGCAGCGGCGACGTGCCTCGCACCGGCTCCAAGCGCCATTTGGGCAGTAGTTATGGATTCCCGTTGGATCGAGTTTGACCAATGTCGGGTGTTCTTCTCACGGACAATGAAGAGCGCAATGAGGACTCGGATCCGCTCCTTGATAACCCACAAGTATAAGGGATCATTTGTAGCCTTCTTTGATAAATAAGAGTGTCGAACCCAACGAGGAGCTAAAAGCAGAACAAATATTCCCTCAAGTTCTATCGACCACTGATACAACTCTAGACACACTTGATGTTTGCTTTACCTAGAACAAGTATGAAACTAGTTTGCAAGAATAAAACTATGAGTACTTTGCGAGAATAAAACTACGAATAAATTGCAAGGTAATAAAAGTGGATAGCTTTTGTCAACAAGAAAGTCATTTGTCCCTAGGCAATCGATAACAAGTACCGGTAATCATTCTTGTGATTTTATATGAGGGAGAGGCATGAGCTAGCATACTTTCTCTACTTGGATCATATGCACTTATGATTGGACCCCTAGCAAGCATCCACAGTTACTAAAGATCATTAAGGTCATGAAACTCAACCATAGCATTAAGTATCAAGTCATCTTTACTCCCATACGCCATAACCCACTTATCTGCATTTAGGCTGCTGTCATCCCCCACAACACTGACAATAAGCAAACCATGAACATATTGCAACACCCTACAGCAGGGGCCCCTCATGTTTGCGCGAGACGGGCGGCACCGTAGGACAGCACCATAAATAAAATATACAATCATGCCAACCAAGATGATGGTTAACCCACAGGACAAAACAGATCTACTCAAACATCATAGTATAACCATAGATCATTGGGAAATAATATATGGAGTTGAGCACCATGTTTAAGTAGATATTACAGTGGGGAGAAGGTGTTGGAGAACGCAGTATTTCAAAAAATTTACCTACGATCACGCGAGATCTATCTAGGAGATTCATAGCAACGAGCGGGGAGAGTGTGTCCACGTACCCTTGAAGACCGAAAGCGGAAGCGTTTAGTAACACGGTTGATGTAGTCGAACGTCTTCGTAATCCAACCGATCCAAGTACCGAACGCACGACACCTCCGCGATCTACACACGTTCAGCTCGGTGATGTCCCTCGAACTCTTGATCCAGTTGAGGCCGAAGGAGAGTTCCGTCAGCACGACGGCATGGTGACGGTGATGATGAAGTTACCGGCGCAGGGCTTCGCCTAAGCACTACGACGATATGACCGAGGTGTGTAACTGTGGAGGGGGGCACCGCACACAGCTAAGAGATCAACTTGTGTGTCTATGAGGTGCCCCCCACCCCGTATATTAAGTATGGAGGAAGGAGGCCGGCCGGCCCTAGGGGGCGCGCCTAAGGAGGGGAGTCTTACTAGGACTCCAAGTCCTAGTAGGATTCCACCAAGAGGGAGAGAGGTGGAAGAAGGAGAGGGAGAGGGAGTAGAAAAGGGGGGTGCCGCCACCCCTTCCCTTGTCCTATTTGGACTCCAAGGGGGGCGTGCGGCCTGCCCTGGCTGCCCTCCTCTCTCTCCAATAGGGCCCATGGTGGCCCATTAGTTCCCCTGGGGGGGGGGGGTTCCGGTAACCCCTCCGGCACTCCGGTTTTACGTGAAACTATCCGGAACACTTTCGGTGTCCGAATAACATGGTCCAATATATCAATCTTTATGTCTCAGCCATTTTGAGACTCCTCGTCATGTCCGTGATATCATCCGGGACTCCGAACAACCTTCGGTACATCAAATCACATAAACTCATAATACGAATCGTCATCGAACGTTAAGCGTGCGGACCCTACGGGTTCGAGAACTATGTAGACATGATCGAGACACATCTCCGGTAAATAACCAATAGCAGAACCTGGATGCTCATATTGGCTCCTACATATTCTATGAAGATCTTTATCG
Source organism: Aegilops longissima (assembly GCA_021605205.1). Lineage (NCBI taxonomy): Eukaryota > Viridiplantae > Streptophyta > Magnoliopsida > Poales > Poaceae > Aegilops > Aegilops longissima. The sequence goes on from CM038676.1 coordinate 528,896,628, forward strand.
GTCAAACTGCATAACAACATACGTTGTTCCCTTTTTCATCGGTATGTTACTTGCCCGAGATTCGGTCGTCGGTATCATCGTACCTAGTTCAATCTCGTTACCGGCAAGTCTCTTTACTCGTTCCGTAATGCATCATCCTGCAACTAACTCATTAGTCACATTGCTTGCAAGGCTTATAGTGATGTGCATTACCGAGAGGGCCCGGAGATACCTCTCCGATACTCGGAGTGACAAATCCTAATCTCAATCTATGCCAACCCAACAAACACCTTCGGAGACACCTGTAGAGCATCTTTATAATCACCCAGTTACGTTGTGACGTTTGCTAGCACACAAGGTGTTCCTCCGGTATTCAGGAGTTGCATAATCTCATAGTCAGAGGAACATGTATTAGTCATGAAGAAAGCAATAGCAATGAAACTGTAACGATCATAATGCTAAGGTAATGAATGGGTCTTGTCCATCACATCATTCTCCTAATGATGTGATCCCGTTCATCAAATGACAACACATGTCTATGGTTAGGAAACATAACCATCTTTGATAAATGAGCTAGTCAAGTAGAGGCATACTAGGGACACTTATGTTTTGTCTATGTATTCACACATGTACTAAGTTTCCGGTTAATATAATTCTAGCATGAATAATAAACATTTATCATGAAATAAGGAAATAAATAATAACTTTATTATTGCCTCTAGGGCATATTTCCTTCAGCCTCCCACTTGCACTAGAGTCAATAATCTAGTTCACATCGCCATGTGATTTAACACCTATAGTTCACATCACCATGTGACTAATACCTAAACGGTTTTACTAGAGTCAATAATCTAGTTCACATTGCTATGTGATTAACACCCAAAGAGTACTAAGGTGTGATCATGTTTTTGCTTGTGAGAGAAGCTTAGTCAATGGGTCTGTCACATTCAGAGCCGTGCAAAATTTCTATGTCTACAATGCTCTGCATGAAGCTACTCTAGCTAATTGATCCCACTTTCAATATGTATCAATATTGAGACTCAGAGTCATCCAGATTGGTGTAAAAGCTTGCATCGGTGTAACTCTTTACGACGAAGTCTTTATCACCTCCATAACCGAGAAATACCTCCTTAGTCTTCTAAGGATAATTTTGACCGCTGTCAAGTGATCCACTCCTGGATCAATATCGTACCCCCTTGCCAAACTCATGGTAAGGTACAATAGGTTTGGTACACAGCATAGCATACTTTACAGAACCTATGGCTGAGGCATATGGAATGACTTTCATTCTCTTTTTATTTTCTGCCATGGTCGTGTTTTGAGTCTTACTCAATTTTACACCTTGCAATGCAGGCAAGAACTCCTTATTTGACTATTCCATTTTGAACTACTTCAAAAATCTTGTCAAGGTATGTACTCGTTAAAAAATCTTATCAAGCGTCTTGATCTATATCTATAGATCTTGATGCCCAATATGTAAGCAGCTTCACCAAGGTCTTTCCTTAAAAAAACTCATTTCAAAACACTCCTTTATGCTTTCCAGAAAATTCTACATCATTTCTGATCAACAATATGTTATTCACATATACTTATCAGACAGTTTGTAGTGCTCCCACTCACTTTCTTGTAAATACAGGCTTCACCGCAAGTCTGTATAAAACTATATGCTTTGATCACCTTATCAAAGCATATATTCCAACTCCGAGATGCTTGCACCAGTCCATAGATGGATCGCTGGAGCTTGCACACTTTGTTAGCACCTTTAGGATTGACAAAACCTTCTTGTTGCATCATATACAACTCTTCTTTAAGAAATCCATTAAGGAATGCAGTTTTTGACATCCATTTGCTAGATTTCATCAAATGTGGTATTGCTAACATGATTCAGACAGACTTTAAGCATAGATACGAGTAAGAAAATCTCATCGTAGTCAACATCTTAAACTTATCAAAAACCCTTTTCGACAAGTCGAGCTTTGTAGATAGTAACACTTCTATCAACGCCCGTCTTCCTCTTGAAGATCCATTTTATTCTCTATGGCTTGCCGATCATCGGGCAAGTCAACCAAAGTTCATACTTTGTTCTCATACATCCTATCTCAGATTTCATGGCTTCAAGCCATTTTGCGGAATCTGGGCTCATCATCACTTCCTCATAGTTCGTAGGTTCGTCATGGTCAAGTAACATGACCTCAAGAACGGGATTGCCGTACCACTTTGGTGCGGACCTTACTCTGGTTGACCTATGAGGTTCGGTAGTAACTTGATCTTAAGTTTCATGATCATCATCATTAGCTTCCTCACTAATTGGTGTAGGCATCACCGGAACTTATTTCTGTGATGAACTACTTTCCAACTTTAGAGAAGGTACATTTACCTCATCAAGTTCTACTTTCCTCCCACTCACTTCTTTCGAGAGAAACTCCTTCACTAGAAAGGATCCATTCCTAGCAAAGAATATCTTGCCTTCGAATCTGTGATAGAAGGTGTACCCAACAGTCTCCTTCGGGCATCCTATGAAGACACATTTCTCCAATTTGGGTTCGAGCTTATCAGGTTGAAGCTTTTTCACATAAGCATCGCAGCCCCAAACTTTAAGAAACGACAGCTTAGGTTTCTTGCCAAACCACAGTTCATATGGTGTCGTCTCAACGGATTTAGATGGTGCCCTGTTTAACATGAATGCAACTGTCTCTAATGCATAACCCTAAAACGATAGTGGTAAATCGGTAAGAGACATCATAAATCGCATCATATCTAATAAAGTACGATTACGACGTTCGTACACACTATTACGCTGTGGTGTTCCAGGTGGCGTGAGTTGCGAAACTATTCCACATTGTTTAAAATGAAGACCAAACTCGTAACTCAAATATTCGTCTCCGTGATCAGATCGTAGAAACTTTATTTTCTTGTGACGATGATTTACCACTTCACTCTGAAATTCTTTGAAATTTTCAAATGTTTCAGACTTATGTTTTATCAAGCAGATATACCCATATCTTCTCAAATCATCTGTGAAGGTCAGAAAATAACGATACCCGCCGCGAGCCTCAACACTCAAAGGATCGCATACACCATTATGTATTATTTCCAATTAGTCAGTTGCTCGCTCCATTGTTCCGGAGAACGGAGTCATAGTCATCTTGCCCATGAGGCATGGTTCGCAAGCATCAAGTGATTCATAATCAAGTGATTCCAAAAGCCCATTAGCATGGAGTTTCTTCATGCGCTTTATACCAATATGACCTAAACGGCAGTGCCACAAATATGTTGCACTATCATTATCAACTTTGCATCTTTTGGCATCAATATTATGAATATGTGTATCACTACGATCGAGATTCAATAAACCATTTATATTGAGTGTATGACCACAGAAGGTTTTATTCATGTAAACAGAATAACAAATTATTCTTTGACTTAAATGAATAACATTATTGCAATGAACATGATCCAATCATATTATGCTCAACGCCAACACGAAATAACATTAATTTTAGGTTCAACACTAATCCCGAAGGTAAAGGGACTGTGCGATGGTGATCTTATCAACCATGGAATCACTTCCAACACACATCGTCACCTTGCCCTCAACTAGTCTTTGTTCATTTTGTAACTCCTGTTTCGAGTTACTAATCATAGCAACTGAACCAGTATCAAATACCCAGGGGCTACTATGAACACTAGTAAATAACATGTATATCATATATACTTTTGTTCACTTTGCCTTCCTTCTTATCCGCCAAGTATTTGGGGCAGTTCCGCTTCCAGTGACAATTTCCTTTGCAGTAGAAGCACTCAGTTTCAGGCTTGGGTCTAGCTTTGGGCTTCTTCATGGGAGTGGCAACTTGCTTGCCATTCTTCTTGAAGTTCCCTTTCTTTCCCTTGCCCTTTTACTTGAAACTAGTGGTCTTGTCAACCATCAACATTTGATGCTTTTCTTGATTTCTACCTTCGTTGATTTCAGCATCACGAAGAGCTCGGGAAACGTTTTCGTCATCCCTTGCATATTATAGTTCATCACGAAGTTCCAGTAACTTGGTGATAGTGACTAGAGAACTCTGTCAATCACTATTTTATCTGGAAGATTAACTCCCACTTGATTGAAGAGATTGTAGTACTCAGACAATCTGAGAACATGCTCACTGGTTGAGCAATTCTCGTCCATCTTGTAGGCAAAGTACTTGTCAGAGGTCTATACCTCTCAACTTGGGCATGAGTCTGAAATACCAATTTCAGCTCTTGGAACATCTTATATGCTCCGTGGCGTTCAAAACGTTTTTGAAGTCCCGGTTCTAAGCCATAAAGCATGGCGCACTAAACTATCAAGTAGTTATCATACTGAGCTTGCCAAATTTTCACAACGTCTGCATCTGCCCCTGCAATAGGTCCGTCACCTAGTGGTGCATCAAGGACATAATTCTTCTGTGCAGCAATGAGGATAATCCACAGATCACGGACCTAGTCCGCATCATTGCTACTATCATTTTTCAACTTATGTTTCTCTAGGAACATATCAAAAATAAACGGGGAGCTACATCGCGAGCTATCACTGGTGCGCGTCGGTCCCAAACAAACGGTTTTTAACCCCTTTCCACGATGGCATTTGGAACCGTCGCCAAGTGAGTGTGGGCGATAGGGGGGGCCTTTCCACACGACCCAGAAACCGTCGGGAATAGGGAGCCTTGATGCATACAGTTGTCCATATATAACCGTTAGATATCTCGAATATCCCAAACGCTTCATCCTTGCTACTCGTTTGTGCTCGCATTGCCATCACAGTCGAAGTTTTGTGGTTTTGCCTAAAACCAGGCAGATTCCAGGCACGGGAGTTTTCCAGGCAAATTCTAGGCACGGGAGTTTTACGATGTCTACAACATCACAAACAGTTCATAATTATAAACCGTGTACGATAGGTGGAAAATCACACAGATTTAGTTTTCCCACACCGTATGTGATAGTGTCTGACATCACACACGCTTTGCAAACGGCAACTGTGTCCATGCTTGCACATGTTTCCTCTCTGTGAACCGTCTCGGATTATGGTGTATATCGCAAACGTTTGTGTTTTACCAACCGTGCGTGCCGTAATGACCTGCACAACGTAATTTCGCCCTAATTTAATTGATGCTATTTAAAATTGTACCTAATTTAAACCTGAAAGTAGGCTATAGCTTTATTCATATCCATCAGTTCAAACAACCAATGCATTATTCGATTCACAGGTACATATATTTACGAATTACATAAGCACCAAATAAACAATGATGTACCAGGGTTCTATACTTGTACTATTACAGATGGTAAAGAAAGAGGTGACATACATTCCAGTTGCTGAACAAGGTGAAGCGGAATGGCCCTATTGTGCTCTCCTGGATGCAGAAGGCATGCAGGACCCTAGTCCAACCCCTTGTGATGGCCGGCTGCCAGTCATGTAGTTTGAGAGGTAATCTTGAGTAAACTGCTTCAGGATCCACTACAAAAGAAAAAAGATTCAGATATTTTCATCTAACACAACTCATTACAGGCAGTAAAAAGAAGGCTACAAGGTTCTTACTTACCATCTTGCAGTTCACTGTTGTCTTGCATCAAGTGTAAACAAGTAGTTTGATTGACATCTTTTGACCCATTTTAATAACAATCTTTATCAGTTTCCTCACTTGATGCTGGTTCATGAATATCTTATTGCCACATACGCAGAAAGGGTCGAAGTGTGGATCTTTGGCAATGATATATGTACCTAAAAGCACCAAGTTAATATTAGAAGCTTGCTACGTCTTTAGCTTGCGTTGGTTTTCCCCGAAGAGGAGAGGATAATGCAGCAGAGTAGCGTAAGTATTTCCCTCAGTTTTTGAGAACCAATGTATCAATCCAGTAGGAGGCCATGCGCAAGTCTCTCGTACCTACACAAAACAAATAGCTCAACGCAACCAACGCGATTAGGGGTTGTCAATCCCTTCACGGTCACTTACGAGAGTGAGTCTGATAGAGATGATAGATAATATTTTTGGTATTTTTGGTATAAAGATGCAAAGTAAAATAAAAGGCAAAGTAAAAAAGCAAAGCAATAATAAAGCGAGGAAGATTAATATGATAGAGAATAGACCGGGGCCATAGATTTCACTAGTGGCTTCTCTCAAGAGCATCGTATTTTACGGTGGGTGAGCAATTCTGTTGAGCAATTGACAGAATTTAGCATAGTTATGAGAGTATCTAGGTATGATCATGTATATAGGCATCACGTCCGAGACAAGTAGACCGACTCCTGCCTGCATCTACTACTATTACTCCACTCATCGACCGCTATCCAGCATGCATCTAGAGTATTAAGTTAATGAAAACAGAGTAACGCCTTAAGCAAGATGACATGATGTAGAGGGATAAATTCATGCAATGTGATAAAACCCCATCTTGTTATCCTCGATGGCAACAATACAATATGTGCCTTGCTGCCCCTACTGTCACTGGGAAGGGACACCGCAAGATTGAACCCAAAGCTAAGCACATCTCCCATTGCAAGAACTACCAATCTAGTTGGCCAAACCAAACGGATAACTCGAAGAGACTTGCAAAGATAACCAATCATACATAAAAGAATGCAGAGAAGATTCAAATATTGCTCATAGATAATCTTGATCATAAACCCACAATTCATCGATCTCAACAAACACACCGCAAAAAGAAGATTACATCGAATAGATCTCCACGAGAGAGGGGGAGAACATTGTATTGAGATCCAAAAAGAGAGAAGAAGCCATCTAGCTACTAACTATGGACCCAAAGGTCTGAAGTAAACTACTCACACTTCATCGGAGAGGCTATAATGATGATCTAGATGCCCTCCGTGGTAGATTCCCTTTCCGGCGGAGCTCCGAAACAGGCCCCAAGATGGGATCTCGTGGAACAGAAAGTTGCGGCGGTGGAATTAGGTTTTTGGCTCCGTATCTTTGGGGGTACGTAGGTATATATAGGAGGAAGAAGTACGTCGGTGGAGCTTCGTGGGCCCCACGAGGGTGGAGGGTGCGCCTGGGGGGGAGGGCGCGCCCCCTACCTCGTGCCCACCTTGAAGCTTCCTTGGCGTAGGGTCCAAGTCTCCTGGATCATATTCAGTGAGAAAATCACGTTCCCAAAGGTTTCATTCCGTTTGGACTCCGTTTGATATTCTGTTTCTTCGAAACACTGAAATAGGCAAAAAAAACAGCAAATCTGGGCTGGGCCTTCGGTTAATAGGTTAGTCCCAAAAGTAATACAAAAGTGGAAAGTAAAGCCCAATATGGTCCAAACAGTAGATAATATAGCATGGAGCAATCAAAAATTATAGATACGTTGGAGACGTATCAGGCATCCCCAAGCTTAATTCCTGCTCGTCCTCGAGTAGGTAAATGATAAAAAGAGAATTTTTGATCCGGAGTGCTACTTAGCATAATTTCAACGTAACTCTTCTTAATTGTGGTATGATTATTCAGATTCCAAAGATTCAAGACAAAGGTTTAATATTGACATAAAATAATAATACTTCAAGCATACTAACAAAGCAATCATGTCTTCTCAAAATAAAATGGCCAAAGAAAGTTATCCCTACAAAATCATATAGTCTGGCTATGCTCTATCTTCACCACACAAAGTATTTAAATCATGCACAACCCCGATGACAAGCCAAGCAATTGTTTCATACTTTTGACATTCTCAAAACTTTTACAATCTTCACGCAATACATGAGCGTGAGCCATGGATATAGCACTATATGTGGAATAGAATGGTGGTTGTGGAGAAGACAAAAAGGGAGAAGATAGTCTCACATCAACTAGGCGTATTAACGGGCTATGGAGATGCCCATCAATAGATATCAATGTGAGTGAGTAGGGATTGCCATGCAACGGATGCACTAGAGCTATAAGTATATGAAAGCTCAACAAAAGAAACTAAGTGGGTGTGCATCCAACTCGCTTGCTCACGAAGACCTAGGGCAATTTGAGGAAGCCCATCATTGGAATATACAAGCCAAGTTCTATAATGAAAATTCCCACTAGTATATGAAAGTGACAAACGAGAGACTCTCTATTATGAAGATCATGGTGCTACTTTGAAGCACAAGTGTGGTAAAAGGATAGTAACATTGTCCCTTCTCTCTTTTTCTCTCTTTTTTATTTGGGCCTTTTCTCTTTTTTATGGCCTCTTTTCTTTTCTCTTTTTTATTTTTTTATTTTTCGTCCGGAGTCTCATCCCGACTTATGGGGGAATCATAGTCTCCATCATCCTTTCCTCACTTGGGACAATGCTCTAAAAATGATGATCATCACACTTTTATTTTTCTTACAACTCAACAATTACAACTCGATACTTATAACAAAATATGACTCTATGTGTATGCCTCCGGCGGTGTACCGGGATATGCAATGATTCATGAGTGACATGTATGAAAGAATTATGAATGGTGGCTTTGCAACAAATACGATGTCAACTACATGATCATGCTAAGCAATATGACAATGATGGAGCGTGTCATAATAAACGGAACGGTGGAAAGTTGCATGGCAATATATCTCGGAATGGCTATGGGAATGCCATAATAGGTAGGTATGGTGGCTGTTTTGAGGAAGGTATATGGTGGGTGTATGATACCGGCGAAAAGTGCGCGGTATTAGAAAGGCTAGCAATGGTGGAAGGGTGAGAAAAGTGTGTATAATCCATGGACTCAACATTAGTAAAAAAGAACTCATATACTTATTGCAAAAATCTACAAGTTATCAAAGCAAAGTATTATGCGCATGCTCCTAGGGGGATAGATTGGTAGGAAAAGACCATCGCTCGTCCCCGACCGCCACTCATAAGGAAGACAATCAATAAATAAATCATGCTCCGACTTCATCACATAACGGTTCACCATACGTGCATGCTACGGGAATCACAAACTTTAACACAAGTATTTCTCAAATTCACAACTACTCAACTAGCATGACTCTAATATTACTACCTCCATATCTCAAAACAATTATCAAGTATCAAACTTTTCTTAGTATTCAACGCACTCAAAAGAAAGTTTTAAAAATCTTGAATACCAAGCATATTATTATTTTTAAGCAAATTACCATGCTATTTAAGACTGTCAAAATAATCTAAGTGAATCATGAGAGATCAAAGGTTTCTACAAAACAAATCCACCACCGTGCTCTAAAAGATATAAGTGAAGCACTAGAGCAAAACTATATAGCTCAAAAGATATAAGTGAAGCACATAGAGTATTCTTTCAAATTCCAATTCATGTATGGCTCTCTCAAAAGGTGTGTACAGCAAGGATGATTGTGGTAAACTAAAAAGCAAAGACGCAAATAATACAAGACACTCCAAGCAAAACACATATCATGTAGTGAATAAAAATATAGCTCCAAGTAAAGTTACCGATGGAAGTGGACGAAAGAGGGGATGCCTTCCGGAGCATCCCCAAGCTTTGACTTTTTGGTGTCCTTAGATTATCTTGGGGGTTCCATGGGCATCCCTAAGCTTAGGCTCTTGCCACTCCTTGTTCCATAATCCATCAAAAAAATTCACCCAAAACTTGAAAACTTCACAACACAAAACTCAACAGAAATCTCGTGAGCTCCGTTAGCGAAAGAAAACAAAAGACCACTTCAAGGTACTGTAATGAACTAATTCTTTATTTATATTGGTGTTAAACCTACTGTATTCCAACTTCTCTATGGATTATAAACTATTTTACTAGCCATATATTCATCAAAATAAGCAAACAACACACGAAAAAACAGAATCTGTCAAAAACAGAACAGTCTGTAGTAATCTGTAACTAACGCAAACTCCTGGTACTTCAAAAATTCAGCCAAAATAGGACGACCTAGGCAATTAGTTTATTGATCAGCAGAAATTGGAATCACTATTTTATCACGTTCTGGTGATTTTTAACAATTGTTTTCGAGAACCAAAAGTTTCTGGAAATTACAGCAAGATCAAATAACTATCATCCAAGAAGATCCTATAGGTTTAACTTGGCACAAACACTAATTAAAACATAAAACCAGATCTATACAGAAGGTAGATGGATTATTTATTCCTAAATAGAAACAAAAGAAAAAAACTAAAAATAAAATTGGGTTGCCTCCCAACAAGCGCTATCGTTTAACGCCCCTAGCTAGGCATAAAAGCAAGGATAAATCTAGGTATTGCCATCTTTGGTAGGCAATCCATAAGTGGCTCTCTTAATAGACTAATATGGTAATTTTATTTTCTTCCTAGGGAAGTGTTCCATGCCTTTCTTTAATGGAAATTGGAATCTAATATTCCCTTCTTTCATATCAATAATTGCACCAATCGTTCTAAGGAAAGGTACCGAGAATAATAGGACATAAAGGATTGCAATCTATATCAAGAATGATAAAATCTACGGGCACATAATTCCTATTTGCAACAATAAGAACATCATTAATTCTTCCCATAGGTTTCTTAATAGTGGAATCCGCAAGGTGCAAGTTTAGAGAGCAATCATCAAAATCACGGAAATCTAGCAAATCACACAAAGTTTTGGGAATAGTGGAAACAGTAGCACCCAAATCACATAAAGCATAAAATTCATGATCCTTAATCTTAATTTTAATAGTTGGTTCCCACTCATCATAACATTTTCTAGGGATAGAGACTTCCAACTCAAGTTTTTCCTCATAAGATTGCATCAAGGCATCAACAATATGTTTGGTAAACGCTTTATTATGACTATAAGCATGAGGAGAATTTAGCACGGATTGCAACAAGGAAATACAATCAATTAAAGAGCAACTTTCATAATTAAATTCCTTGAAATCCAAAATAGTGGGTTTAGCAACATCTAGGGTTTTACTTTCTTCAATCCCACTTTTATTAATTTTAGTATCAAGATCTGAAAACTCTTAATTTTTGGAACACCTTCTAGGTAAAGGTGGATCATATTCAATCTCATCATTATCAAGATTCATATTGCAAAACAAAGATTTGATAGGGGACACATCAATAACTTTTAGATCTTCATCTTTATTTTCATGGAAATTGGAAGAACACGCTTTAATAAAGGCATCTTTCGTAGCACGCATCCTAGCGGTTCTTTCCTTGCACTCATCAATGGAAATTCTCATGGCTTTGAGAGACTCATTGATATCATGCTTAGGAGGAATAGATCTAAGCTTTAAAGAATCAACATCAAGGGAAATTCTATCAACGTTCCTAGCCAATTCATCAACTTTAAGCAATTTCTCTTCAAGCAAAGCATTAAAATTCTTTTGAGAATTCATAAACTCTTTAACACTAGTCTCAAATTCAGAGGGCATCTTATTAAAATTTCCATAAGAGTTGTTTTAGGAATTTCCATAATTATTAGAGGAATTACTAGGATAAGGCCTAGGATTAAAGTTTCCTCTATACGCGTTGTTACCAAATTATTCCTACCAACAAAATTCACATCCATAGATTCATTATTATTCTCAATCAAAGTAGACAAAGGCATATCATTAGGATCAGAAGAAACACTCTTATTAGCAAATAATTTCATAAGTTCATCCATCTTTCCACTCAAAACATTAATTTCTTCTATCACATGCACTTTTTTATTAGTAGATCTTTCAGTGTGCCATTGAGAATAATTAACCATAATATTATCTAGGAGTTTAGTAGCATCTCCTAAAGTGATTTCCATAAAAGTGCCACCCGCGGCCGAATCTAAAAGGTTTCTAGAAGCATAACTCAATCCGGCATAATTTTTTTGTATAATCATCCACAAATTCAAACCATGAGTACGGCAATTACGTATCATTAATTTCATCCTCTCCCAAGCTTGTGCAACATGTTCATGATCAAGTTTCTTAAAATTCATAATATCGTTTCTAAGAGAGATGATCTTAGCGGGAGGAAAATACTTAGAGATAAAAGCATCTTTGCACTTGTTCCCAGAATCAATACTATTTTTAGGCAAAAGACGAAAACCAAGCTTTAGCACGATCTCTAAGTGAAAAAGGAAATAGCTTCAATTTAACAATATCATTATCAACATCTTTCTTCTTTTGCATATCACACAAATCAACGAAGCTATTTAGATGAGTAGCGGCATCTTCACTAGGAAGGCCGGCGAATTGATCTTTCATAACAAGATTCAACAAAGAAGTATTGATTTCACAAGATTCAGTATTGGTAAGAGGAGCAATCGGAGTGCTAAGGAAATCATTATTGCTGGTATTGGTAAAGTCACACAATTTGGTATTATCTTGAACCATCGTGACAAACAAGCAATCCAACACACAAGCGAACAAAAAGCAAGCGCAAAGAAAGGCAACCAGAAAAGAGAGGGCTAATAAAACGGCAAGGGTGAAGTGGGGGAGAGGAAAACGAGAGGCAAATGGCAAATAATGTAATGCGGGAGACAAGGGATTGTGATGGGTACTTGGTATGTTGACTCTTGCGTAGACTCCCCGGCAACAACACCAGAAATCATTCTTGCTACGTCTTGAGCTTGCGTTGGTTTTCCCCGAAGAGAAGAGGATGATGCAATAGAGTAGCGCAAGTATTTCCCTCAGTTTTTGAGAACCAAGGTATCAATCCAGTAGGAGGCCACGCGCAAGTCCCTCGTACCTACACAAAACAAATAACTCAACGCAACCAACGCGAGGGGTTGTCAATCCCTTCACGGTCACTTACGAGAGTGAGATCTGATAGAGATGATAGATAATATTTTCGGTATTTTTGGTATAAAGATGCAAAGTAAAATAAAAGGCAAAGTAAAAAAGCAAAGCAATAATAAAGCGTAGGAAGATTAATATGATAGAGAATAGACCCGGGGGCCATAGATTTCTCTAGTGGCTTCTCTCAAGAGCATAAGTATTTTACGGTGGGTGAACGAATTACTGTTGAGCAATTGACAGAATTGAGCATAGTTATGAGAGTATCTAGGTATGATCATGTATATAGGCATCACGTCCGAGACAAGTAGACCGACTCTGCTCGCATCTACTACTATTACTCCACTCATCGACCGCTATCCAGCATGCATCTAGAGTATTAAGTTAATGAAAACAGAGTAACGCCTTAAGCAAGATGACACGATGTAGAGGATAAATTCATGCAATATGAACAAAACCCCATCTTGTTATCCTCGATGGCAACAATACAATACGTGCCTTGCTGCCCTCATCACTTTGGGAAAGGACACCGCAAGATTGAACCCAAAGCTAAGCACTTCTCCCATTGCAAGAACTACCAATCTAGTTGGCCAAACCAAACGGATAATTCGAAGAGACTTGCAAAGATAACCAATCATACATAAAATAATGCAGAGAAGATTCAAATATTGCTCATAGATAATCTTGATCATAAACCCACAATTCATCGGTCTCAACAAACACACCGCAAAAAGAAGATTACATCGAATAGATCTCCACGAGAGCGGGGGAGAACATTGTATTGAGATCCAAAAAGAGAGAAGAAGCCATCTAGCTACTAACTATGGACCCGAAGGTCTGAAGTAAACTACTCACACTTCATCGGAGAGGCTATGATGATGATGTAGAAGCCCTCCGTGCTGGATTCTCCTTCCGGCGGAGCTCCAGAACAGGCCCCAAGATGGGATCTAGTGGATACAAAAAGTTGCGGTGGTGGAATTAGGTTTTTGGCTCCGTATCTGATCGTTTGGGGGTACGTAGGTATATATAGGAGGAAGAAGTACGTCGGTGGAGCTTCGTGGGCCCCACGAGGGTGGAGGCCGCGCCTGGGGCGGAGGGCGCGCCCCCTACCTCGTGCTCACCTCGAAGCTTCCTTGGCGTAGGGCCAAGTTTCCTGGATCATATTCGGTGAGAAAATCACGTTCCCGAAGGTTTCATTCCGTTTGGAATCCGTTTGATATTCCATTTCTTTGAAACACTGAAATAGGCAAAAAAAAACAGCAAATCTGGGCTGGGCCTCCGGTTAATAGGTTAGTCCCAAAAGTAATACTCCCTCCATTCCTTGATATAAGGTGTATAGATATTTGAGAAAAAATCCAAAATATAAGGTCTATTGCATTGTACCACTCATTTGGTTAAACTTTTTAGGGATTTGGTTACATTTCCTTATATCAGGCAAGCTCCTCTATTTTCTCATGTCAATTAGTCACGTGAAATCTCGTCCAAAACTTGTGATGTTTTCTCTCCACATGCGTTCTTAAATCTTTGTGCCAAAAACTATACACCCTATATGAAGAAACGGAGGGAGTATAAAAGTGGAAAATAAGGCCCAGTATGGTCCAAAACAGTAGATAATATAGCATGGAGCAATCAAAAATTATAGATACGTTGGAGATGTATCAAATCTAAACAACAATTGAAAAATGATGTAGTACAACACTCCATCCATCCCATTATATAAGATTTTATTACATGTATATCTAGACATCATCAGAACATTAAGGTAACACTCTTCCCTGTTGCTATGTAGCCTGGGATTGCATATTTAGTCATTCAGTACAATCCATGTTGCTAAGCAACAATTGAAAAACGAAAAGGCATGTTAACTACAATATCCTTAACATCAACCAAATATCGTAATTCATAGTGGTATTGTTGAAATTGTTATTGATGAAATTGAACTGCACGGCAAATAGTTGCACATATAGAGCATCACATTGTGAAGAACTGAAATAAACAAGTCATAAGGACATCTCTAGGCGATCCTTAAAAAGTTAAAGGACTAAAACCCTTAGTGGATATATATACTCCAGCAATTTTTGGCCTTTTCTAGTCGATCCCCTAAACTTAAGGTTGTAAACTTCAATTTGATCAAGTTCAAAGCAGGTTCAACCGAAAGTAGCATGCATTCAAACATAAACATAGATAGTTTGCATAAACGAACATAAAACATCAATTTAAACTAAGCTAAACTACTTTCGGTCGAAGTAGAGGTCGAGCCAATCCTTCCTCGTCATGTACAGTGTGCCGCGAGCCGGGTCCGGGCCAGTACCGTCGTCGGGGTCGTTGGGGAAGGCACTCCTCCACTCGTTGACATTGATCTCCTCGTCCTCGGGGCCCACCTCAACGCCCTCCGCCCCGCCGTCATCGCCGCCTTCGACCTCGTCATCAGAGGAGAGCGCGATAACCTCTCCGCCCTCCGCGCCTCCGTCCTTGCCACCTTCGACCTTGTCATCGGAGGAGAGCGCGATAACCTCGCCGCCCTCCGCGCCTCCGTCCTTGCCACCTTCAACCTCGTCATCGGAGGAGAGCGCGATAACCTCACCGCCCTTCACGCCGGCAAAGATCGCTCGCTCCGCCTCCATGAGCTCCGGGTGCTGCCGGCGGAGCTCTTGCATGTAGGCCTCGGCGGCGGCCTCGGCCTCGAGGCGCTCCCACGCCTCGCGGTCCTCCCGCTCCATAGCCGAGCTCACCACCCCTGGCTCCGGCGGAACAAGGTCGACCAGACGTGTGCCGAAGGGGAAATTGAGACTAGCCGTCGCGCCGTGGTAGCGGACCTGCCAGCGATCGTACTCCATGGCCACGAGCTCGGCCGTGTGGAAGCTACCGAGCCACAGGCGGGTGTGGGTCTCTCGATCTGTAATCTCGGCGACCCACGTCCCCCACCGCCGTTGGCGGACCCCAAGGTAGGATTTCATCGGCTACCGGGTCCGAGGGAGGACGGGGAAATCCTTGAACCGATGTAGGGGCGCGGCGGCGGGCGGATCGGGGACCGGCGACGGCGGATAGGGCCCGCGGAGGATGACGGGGACACCTCGGCAGCCACCTCGCCGGCGTTGCGTGAAAAGGACGCCATAAACCTCTTTTTGGCAATTGGCTCCTCGAGCTCCCCGGCACATAGGCAGAGGTTGAGGATGGAGGCGCCGGCGATGGCAGTGACCTACCAATGGTTTCGAGGTTTGTGTGTGTCTGTGTGAGCAGAGGTTTTGGGGTGTGTGTGGAGGGGGGCGGAGGGGGGGGGGGAGGTTGTGTTTGAGGAAATACTGCGGCAACTGAAAGTTTTACTAGGCGGGAGTAACAAGGCAGGGCTACTGAAAAATTGGATCAAGGGCGAGTAGATATTTTTGAGATTGCGAGGGATGCAGACGCGGGAGTAAAATGTCGGGGCTACTGAAAATTTGAATCAACGGACTGAAGGAGAGTGGGAGTTTTTGGGGAGCGAGGTAGTGTGCTTGACACGCTGGCTGTGGACTGTAGCCGACGCACCTTCTCGCGTAAGCCATAGGTGTAATATACACCGACGGTGCTCCAAGATATTTTGTACTACATCTCACACGGTTGGTGATAATAAACTGTGTGGGATCTACTTGATTTGAATTACAAAATGGGGTCACAGCGGCAATGGACGTTGTTTGAATTGCTAGACCTTTTATCTGCAGTGAACATGCAACTATATGTGTGCCATAAAAGAATTTTAATTATTCAAGGTTTGTTTGGACATTTTATACATTAAACTGGTTTTCTAGCCATTTCAGGTGCACAATTCAAAATTAAACTACATGCACATGCTCCGATGCATACAAATTGGTTGAAAAATCAAATATGTGTCCTTCAGTGCATGCTTAGGTCCCATGCAAGAAATGGGAATGAATTTTTCGGGGTTCGTTTGGCCTTTTTTATACATTAACTGGGTTTTCTAGGCATTTTATGTGCATAATTCAAATTTGAACTACAAGCACATGCTCCAATGCACTAAAGTTGGTTGAAAAATCACATGTGTGTCCTTGGGTGAATTTCTAGGTCCCATGCAAAAGATGGGAATGAAATTCAATCACCAGGGCACTGTTGATTGCCGGCAAAACATAGAGATGCCTGGTTTTTAAATTCTAGTAAATCCAAAACTTGTATGAAATTCATGAAACTTGGCATGCTATCATGGAGCGGCATCAACATGACGTGTTAAAATATTTGTCCCATTTGGGGAGGTTCGGGTATAAGCTTGTCACAAACTAGAGCTTCTCACAACAAGCATGATGGTTTCGAGCGGGAACGTCCCACCTTTGGGGACGAAACGATATCCATTGCCTCTTATTTCTTTCAATTTTTTTCTCGTGTCAACATAGAACAACAGGAGTGTTTTGTCAATTTTTGTGATTTTTTAGGGTTCGTTTGGAAATTTTTATGCATTAACTGAGTTTTCAATGCATTTATGTGCATAATTCAAATTTGAACTACATGCACATGCTCTAGTGCATATAAATTGGTTGAAAAATCAAATCTGTGTCCTTGGGTGCATGCTTAGGTCCCATGCAAGAAATGGAACAAATTTCAAACACAAGGGCACTGTTGATTGCCGGCAAAACATTGAGATGCCTGATTTTTAAATTCTAGTAAATCCAAAACTCGTCTGAAATTCATGAAACTTGGCATGCTATCATGGAACGGCATTAACATGCCGTGGTAAAAAAATTGTCCCATTTGGGGCAGGTTTGGGTATATGCTTCTCACAAACCAGAGCTTCTCGCAACAAGCCTGATGGTTTCGGTGGGGAACGTGCGTCCCACCTTTGGGGACGAAACGATATCCATTGCCTCTTATTGCTTTCAAAAAAATTCTTGTGTCAACATAGAACAACAGGAGTGTTGTGTCAATTTTTGGGATTTTTCGGGGTTCGTTTGGACATTTTTTTGTATTAACTGAGTTTTAATGCATTTATGTGCATAATTCAAATTTGAACTACGTACATGCACATGCTCCAGTGCGTATAAATTGGTTGAAAAATCAAATCTATGTCCTTGGAAGCATGCTTAGGTCCCATGCAAGAAATGGGAATGCTTTTTTCAGGGTTCGTTTGGCCTTTTTTATACATTAACTGGGTTTTCTAGGCATTTTATGTGCATAATTCAAATTTGAACTACAAGCACATGCTCCAATGCACCAAAATTGGTTGAAAAATCACATGTGTGTCCTTGGGTGAATTTCTAGGTCCCATGCAAGAGATGGGAATGAATTTCAAACACTAGGGCACTGTTGATTGCCGGCAAAATATTGAGATACCTCGTTTTTAAATTCTAGTAAATCCAAAACTCGTCTGAAATTCATGAAAGTTGGCATGCTATCATGAAGCGTCATCAACATGCCGTGGTGAAAATTTTGTCCCATTTGGGGCAGGTTTAGGTATAAGCTTCTCACAAATCAGAGCTTCTCACAACAAGCATGATGGTTTCGATACGGAACGTACCACCTTTGGGGACAAGACGATATCCATTGCCTCTTATTGCTTTCAAAAAAATTCTAGGTTTAACATAGAACAACAGGAGTGTTGTGTTTAATCTTGGAATTTTTGGGGTTCGTTTGGCCTTTTTTATACATTAACTGGGTTTTCTAGGCATTTTATCTGCATAATACAAATTTGAACTATAAGCACATGCTCCAATGCACTAAAGTTGGTTGAAAAATCACATGTGTGTCCTTGGGTGAATTTCTAGGTCCCATGCAAGAGATGGGAATGAAATTCAAGCACCAGGGCACTGTTGATTGCCGGCAAAACATTGAGATGCCTCATTTTTAAATTCTAGTAAATCCAAAACTCGTCTGGAATTCATGAAACTTGGCATGCTATCATGGAGCAGCATCAACAAGCCGTGGTAAAAAAATTGTCCCATTTGGGGCAGGTTCAGGTATATGCCTCTCACAAACCAGAGCTTCTCACAACAAGCATGATGGTTTCGGTAGGGAACGGCCCACCTTTTGGGACGAAACGATATCCATTGCCTCTTATTGCTTTCAAAAAATTTCTCGTGTCAACATAGAACAACAGGAGTGTTGTGTCAATTTTGGGGATTTTTCGGGGTTTGTTTTGCCATTTTTATGCATTAATTGAGTTTTCAATGCATTTATGTGCATAATTAAAATTTGAACTACATGCACATGCTCGAGTGCATATAAATTGGTTGAAAAATCAAATCGGTGTCCTTGGGTGCATGCTTAGGTCCCATGCAAGAAATGGGAATGAATTTCAAACACCAGGGCACCGTTGATTGCCTGCAAAACATTGAGATGCCTCGTTTTTAGATTCTAGTAAATCCAAAACTCGTCTGAAATTCATGAAACTTGGCATGCTATCATGGAATGGCACCCGACATGCTGTGGCATTTTTTGTGTCCATTTTGAGAGAAGCCGCACTCGAATAATGACAGCCAACAAAGGCATTTTGAAAAAATAGCTGCCACTTTACTATCTCAAACGTTTGTATAATTCAAACTGTGTGCGTTCTATTAACCATTCACGTGATGCCATGTGTCTTGGTTTTAATGGCTGTAGGAGGTGCCGTGCGGACAGCTACTTGACCTTGACTGAACAGGAGGCGTGCGAGCGCAGTCTGGTGCGCAGGGTGACCGAGAGGCATGCAAGCTGTCCTCCAATGCGCAGGCTCACCGGGAGACTTTTCATGACTGCCTGCCTTCCTCTCCATTAATGGCGCCCGAGCCGTTGTTTAATACGGGCGGCCTTACTGTTCGCCTCCCATTCCCCTCCCTCCCGCAGACCTCCACCAACGCCATGGCGTGGAATGATCAGCTGCCACTAGTCTTCAAGTTTGGTGAAGTCGACTCCGAGCCGGAGGAGATAGAAAATAAGGAGGAATGGGGCCTCATGGACATGGCCCAGAACGAGCTGGCCGCGGCGGTTGCCGCCTCCGCTCCCATCCCCGCGCCTGCGCCATCGACCATCCCCGTAGCATTGATGGGCTGGTCGCCGAGCACTATCGTAGAGCTGGAAGCCGCGGGTGTCAGTGAGGTCCCCGCGGACCCGCGCGAGCTCATGTACATGCCAGCGCCAGCGCCTGTGCCCGTGCGCGCCCCTCCACCCACTATGGCGCCAGTCCCCGTGCCTTTGGATGCACCCGCCGCGCCCGTGTCCCTGCCCGTGCGCGCCCTTCCACCCACCGCGGCGTTGATCCCCATGCGTTTGGCTGCACCCGTGATACGTCTCCAACGTATCTATAATGTTTTATTGTTCCATGCTATTATATTATCTGTTTTGGATGTTCAATGGGCTTTATTATACACTTTCATATTATTTTTGGGACTAACCTATTAACCGGAGGCCCAGCCCAAATTGTTGTTTTATTTCCCTATTTCAGTGTTTCGAAGGAAAGGAATATCAAACAGAGTCCAAACGGAATGAAACCTTCGGGATCGTGATTTTCGGAACAAACGTGATCCAGAGGACTTGGAGTGGACGTCAAGCAATCAATGAGGAGGCCACAAGGCAGGGAGGCGCGCCCCCACCCTCGTGGCCTCCTCGTAGCTCTCTTGACCGACCTCTTTCGCCTATATATACTCATATATCCTGGAAACATCAGAACAGGAGCCGAAACGCTATTTCCACCGCCGCAACTCTCTGTACCCGTGAGATCCCATCTTGGGGCCTTTTCCGGCACTCCGTCGGAGGGGGCATTGATCACGGAGGGCTTCTACATCAACACCATAGCCTCCCCGATGATGTGTGAGTAGTTTACCTCAGACCTTCGGGTCCATAGTTATTAGCTAGATGGCGTCTTCTCTCTTTTTGGATCTCAATACAAAGTTCTCCTCGATTTTCTTGGAGATCTATTCGATGTAATCTTCTTTTGCGGTGTGTTTGTCGAGATCCGATGAATTGTGTGTTTATGATCAAGATTATCTATGAACACTATTTGAATCTCCTCTGAATTCTTTTATGTATGATTTGTTATCTTTGCAAGTCTCTTCGAATTATCAGTTTGGTTTGGCCTACTAGATTGATTTTTCTTGCAATGGGAGAAGTGTTTAGCTTTGGGTTCAATCTTGTGGTGCTCGATCCCAGTGACAGAAGGGGAAACGACACCTATTGTATTTTTGCCATCGAGGATAAAAAGATGGGGTTTATATCATATTTCTTGAGTTTATCCCTCTACATCATGTCATCTTGCTTAAAGCGTTACTCTGTTCTTATGAACTTAATACTCTAGATGCATGCTGGATAGCGGTCTATGTGTGGAGTAATAATAGTAGATGCAAGCAGGAGTCAGTCTACTTGTCACGGAAGTGATGCCTATATACATGACCATACCTAGATATTCTCATAACTATGCTTAATTCTATCAATTGCTCGACAGTAATTTGTTCACCCACCGTAATGCTTATGCTATCTTGAGAGAAGCCACTAGTGAAACCTATGGCCCCCGGGTCTATCTTCCATCATATTAATCTCCCGTCAACTAGCTATTTCTGTCGCCGTTTATTTTGCTTTCTTTACTTTTATTCTTTATCATAAAAATACCAAAAATATAGATCTTATTATCTCTATCAGGTCTCACTTTTGCAAGTGGCCATGAAGGGATTGACAACCCCTTTATCGCACTGGTTGCAAGGTTCTTATTTTTTTTGTAGGTACGAGGGACTTGCGTGTGGCATCCTACTGGATTGATACATTGGTTCTCAAAAACTGAGGGAAATACTTACGTTACTTTGCTGCATCACCCTTTCCTCTTCAAGGGAAAACCAACGCAGTGCTCAAGAGGTAGCAAGAAGGATTTCTGGCGCCGTTGCCGGGGAGTCTACACACAAGTCAAGACATACCAAGTACCCATCACAAACTCTTATCCCTCGCATTACATTATTTGCCATTTGCCTCTCGTTTTCCTCTCCCCCACTTCACCCTTGCCATTTTATTCTCCCTCTTTTCCCTTCGCCTCTTTTTGCTTGCCTCTTGTTGCTTGTTGCCCTTATGGCCCTGCCTAGATTTTGTGATCTTCACCTTAGAAGGTTGGAAGAGATTGAAAGCAACGTCGGAAGTTTTATGACTTTACAATTAGAGCATAATACTTTCTTTAGAAACGAGCTTAAGGAACAAAAAGGCTTTATGGAGTACATGAATAAAGAGCTTGATGACATGTTGTAGGATCGAAAGTATGTCTAGAGGGGGGTGATTAGACTACTTGACCAAATAAAAACCTATCCTTTTCCCAATTTTAGTCTTTGGCAGATTTTAGCTATCTAAGCACAAGTCAAGCAATCTTAACACAATTCAAGCAAGCATGCAAAGAGTAAATGAGCAGTGGAAAGTAAAGCATGCAACTTGCAAGAATGTAAAGGGAAGGGTTTGGAGAATTCAAACGCAATTGGATACACGGATGTTTTTGTCGTGGTTCCGATAGGTGGTGTTATCATACATCCACATTGATGGAGACTTCAACCCACGAAGGGTAACGGTTGCGCGAGTCCACGGAGGGCTCCACCCACGAAGGGTCCATGAAGAAGCAACCTTCTCTATCCCACCATGGCCGTCTCCCATGAAGGACTTGCCTCACTAGCGGTAGATTTTCACGAAGTAGGCGATCTCCTTGCCCTTACAAACTCCTTGGTTCAACTCCACAATCTTGTCGGAGCTCCCAAGTGACACCGAGCCAATCTAGGAGATACCACTCTCCAAGAAGTAACAAATGGTGTGTTGATGATGAACTCCTTGCTCTTGTGCTTCAAATGATAGTCTCCCCAACACTCAACTCTCTCTCACAGGATTTGGATTTGGTGGAAAGAAGATTTGAGTGGAAACAACTTGGGGAAGGCTAGAGATCAAGATTCATATGGTAGGAATGGAATATCTTGGCCTCAATACAAGGGTAGGTGGTTCTCTATCAGAAAATGTGTATTGGAAGTGTAGGTTCGTTCTGATGGCTCTCTCCACGAATAAAGAGGAGGTGGAGGGGGTATATATAGCCTCCACACAAAAACTAACCGTTACACACAATTTACCAATCTCGGTGAGACCAAATTGAGAAACTCGGTCGGACCGATTCAGCAAATCTAGTGACCGTTAGGATTTTCGGTGGGACCGACATGCAACTCGGTAGGACCGATATGGTTAGGGTTAGGGCATAACATAATCTCGGTGAGACCGATTACACAAACTCGATGAGACCGACTTTGGTAATAAGCTAACCAGAGAGTTGGTCAGGTAAACTCGGTGGGACCGGTTCGCTCATTTTGGTGGGACCGAAATGTTACGGAAGGGAAACAGAGAGTTTACATTGCAATCTCGGTGGGACTGATCGCTCATCTCGGTGGGACCGAAACGTTACGAAGGGAAACCGAGAGATTACAATCCCATCTCGGTGAGACCGAGATCCCTATCGGTGAGACCGATTTGCCTAGGGTTTGTGGCAGTGGCTATGACATCTGAACTCGGTGGCGCCGGATAGAAAGAATCGGTGGGGCCGAGTTTGACTTTTGGTTTGGTTCATATGTGGATGTGAGAAAGTAGTTGAGGGCTTTGTAGCATATCACTAAGCACTATGGAGCAAGAAACTCATTAAGCAACACCTCATCCCTCCTTGATAGTATTGGCTTTTTCCTATAGACTCTGTGACACCCCAAAAATTTTAACCTTGTTTTGTTAATTAAAATCTTGCCAGGAAATTTAACTTTCCTTTTTCTCGGTTTTTCTTGATATCAAAACCATTCTTTTCTTGGTTATCTTGGAGTTGTTCCCTAAGATGAAAATCTTTCACTTATGATATTGGACTTGTTTACCCTCTCAAGAAAATCTTTTCTTTTATCAGAAGAATTTATTATATAATATTCTTACTGATCTTTATTTTCTTGAAGAATGGTTTCCCATAGTTTTATGGTCCCATTTATGCTACAACCCTTTTATAAATTCATTCAAAAATCCCTCCAAAATTTGGAGATGTCATATGGAGTATTTGAACCACTTTTGTGCAAAAATATCTTCTGCCCATTGAATATTTTGAGCTCTACACCATATTTTCAAATCTGGTCCAGAGAGCATTTTTACACTACAACCTATTCATATATTTCTTTAAAACTTCTACCAAAATTATGGGATGTCAGTAGGAGCATAGTATTCAACTTTATGCAATAACCTAGTGATGTCCTTTGGAAATATTGAATGAATCATCCTCTGTTCCATTCTGGTCCAACTTGAGGTTTTGTACAACAACCACCTTTTTAGTTGCTCCTTGATCCCTGATTCCTTTTCCTACTGATAGTCCTCCTTACCAAACCCTTAAGTCCAGGAGAGTGGACCCATTGGATGATTCCAAGTGCTTGCAACAATGCCATTTGCTTTCTGTCCAGAATTGAAGTTTTGCAAAACTTGCACTAGCAAGTTTGTGCTTTGGACAAACTAACCTTACCACCCTCTCTTTCATCTAAAGAGACCCCACTTTGGAAGTTTTGGCCACTCCAAGAAATTCCTAAGTGCCCTTGGCATTTTGTCAAACACCTTATGGGCATGATCTGTTTTGACATGAGTTTTTGTTTACACTGTGAACTTAATCCCCTGACCAGACCAGCATGTCTAATGGTTTTTCCTTAGCCTATAACCCCACCCTGCTAACCCTCTTGTGGTTTAGAGCCCCCTAACATGCCTTAGCATTCTGTCGAGCATGTTTCGTGCGTGCTCTGGGCACGCCCAGAGCGCGAGCGGAGCATGCGTTTTGCACGTGCCAAAACCGAGCCGCCGCATCTCGCCACGCACTCACTCTGGTTCGTGGCCGACCGCAGCCAGCACGCCACGTCCCCTGCTCTCCCCACGAGCACCACAGCCCTCACCACGTCTCCGGCAGGCCAGCAGCTAGCCACCAATGCCGCCCGACAGCCCCTGCAATGGCCAGCGCCGCCCGAGCCACGCCCGCTCGCCAGCTCGCCCTTGGAGCAGTACCCACTCGTCCGCTAGCTCCTGCCGCCATCCCCAGCCTCGCCACGATGCCTGCAAGCTACAGAACGTCGGTCGCCGACGAGCTCATCCACTGCCGCCGTGAACCAACGTGGGAGCGCTATAAAAGGAAGTCCCTCGAGCCCTCCGAGCACGGAAGCAGCCTCAAAATCACCCCCTCGTTTCCCCGTGGCAGCCAGTCGACCCGGGGAGGTTTTCTTCCCCGTCTCCGGCAACTCCTGCCGCCGCCACAGCCCTGGCCATTCCGGCGCCACCAGGACCTCCCCCTCTCCACTCTCTCCACCAGAAGCTCTCTCTTCCTCCCGTGAACCCTTCCCCCTGCTCGATTTTGATCGGGAACCACCGCAGCCCCAAAACCACTTTGCTCCCGAAGTCTCCTCCGCCGCGAAACTCACCGTCGGCGACTCCCTCCACCCCCGCCGACCCAACGACCACCGGGAGGATCGCCCCGGTCTTGCGGATCCATCCCGACCCTCTTGAGCCCGCGGGGAGCAGCTATTCGCCGGCGTTGATCGTCGTCGCCTCGCCTCCGTTCGGGCAGAGGAAGAGGAGGGAGAGATGGACTGGTCAAAGCGACCAGTGGGCCCCTGGACCCACTGTCGGTGACCCTTGATCCACGTGGGTTAAGTGAAGCGTAAATCTCAAAGTACGTCTTCGGCGTGCACCGTTCAAACGCGTTTTCTTTTCTTTTTCTGTTTTATTTAAAAACCAGGAATTTGACTAAACTTTGACTGGCTATAACTTCTTAAATATAACTCCAAATGAATTAATTCTTTTTCCTACCTCTCTCAAATTTAATCTAGTTTATTTTAAGTTTTATTTTAAAAAAATTCAAAACAAATTTTTGTGCTGTTTTGAGTTTATGTGTTAATTCAAATTTATTTAAAATAGGACCTTGGAGAGAGAGAAGAAAACTTTCAAAAGTTTTGGAGCGCACCCTGCCTTTACACACCTTGAAGGCAAGCATTCTGAACCCCGGCATAATACTTTTGGTGTGTTAGCCGACACGTTTATAACACCACATCCTTTCGAAGAGCTCGTTATTTCATGTGATATGATCATTTGTATGAATGCATATTTGTGATTTTCCTTGCTGTTGGAAATGAATATACCTATGATGGTAATCATCCTCATGTGCCTTACATGCATACCGGAAAGGAATCCGGGAAGGCCTCCGCCTTGGGTAGGCGTGAGCTTGTCGCCGGTCTTCGTTGGGACGGTTATGTCCTGTATGGCATAGTAAGGTATAATGAGCGGTGATCCCATTGTTTGAAATATTTTTGTTATACTAATCATACAGGGAATGCTTAAACCTCCTGAGTCGACCATAGATCGAGTCTTGTTCCAGTAACCCCATACTTGTTTCGTACTACCACTTGTCCCTGCCATACGTGGGGTACGGTTCAGTCAGTCGTCAACCCCTCTCTAGCACACACCGTACAGAGAGGCCATGGTGGAAGATATCGGTTGAAGCCGGTAGGCATGCCACCTGGTCCGGGGGCATGGGTGTTTCCGGTTGAGACCGAGAGGAGGCCACCCCTTAGAGCGCGGTATAAATTTGATCCCATGCTACGCGAGGTTGTAGCCTCCCACTTAGAGTTTTGCTTAACAAGTGTCATGGGTGATTCAGGCACCGTAAGTTAAGCTGGTGCTGTGCAAGTCGGTGTGGTTTCAATTAAAAGACCGTGAGCGGAATTAGTCGATGGACTAAAGGAATCCGTTACTCGTGGGTAAAGAGTACACCCTCTGCAGAGATTAAACCTATTTGAATAGACGTGTCCTGGGTTATAGGATTACAGTCTGGGATGGGTCAGGTGTCGGTCTTAGTGTCGGTCTTCGGAGGAGAAACTGTTAAACCAGAACTGGG
The DNA here is from genome assembly GCA_021605205.1 of Aegilops longissima. NCBI lineage: Eukaryota > Viridiplantae > Streptophyta > Magnoliopsida > Poales > Poaceae > Aegilops > Aegilops longissima. Next base: position 528,923,109 of record CM038676.1, read on the forward strand.
ATCGCTACTTGAGACTTGTAATAATTATGATTATTATTTTGTTATGGACTAACCCGTGATATTATTTGAATTATCGAGTATCCCTGGGATGGTTCTACCTCCTGGATATTCACTGTTTTTATTTATAAGTCCTTTATGTGGTGTCGCTGAGACGCCCGACTATGGCATGCTTGACTTTTATTTTACCTTATAAGCCCTTTATGTGGTGTCGCTCGGGACGCCTCGACCGCGTAACATGCTTGTTATTTATTTTATAAGACCTTTATGTGGTGTCGCTCAGACGCCCGACTGTGGCATGCTCGTTATTTATTTTATAAGCCCTTTATGTGGTGTCGCTCAGACGCCCGACTGTGGCATTTCTCTCTGTTTACTAACCTTTCGAGGCGTCGCTTCAGACACCGATCGGTGCATTTTATTATTACTATGATATTGCATATTCAAAAATAACCTGCGTGCATGCATCAGAGTCTTTATTATCTTTGGTGACTGACGTCATGAGCTTAAAATATTTCAGAACATCGTCATTATATTATACCCGTGTTCATAATGTTTGCGAGTACATTCAAAGTACACACTGGCTTGTCCCTGGCTATTGTCTTGGCCAGATTTCCTGCTTGGAGAGGAGCATTGCAACGACAGCCCCGGAAACCAAGCAACGACGATAGCAGCCTCGTGAAGATAGGAGTTAACCTGGTCAGCTGTTCCCATGGGAAATGGAGTCCCATAGACACTGATGATCCACAAACCGCTTCCGCCATCAACCACTAGAAACCATTTGATGTACTCACAGACCAGAATGGTCTTGTACTACACATTTTGTATTTTGCTTGGAATTTCTGTATCAAGTTGGTGCCTCATCAGCTAATAGTAATCCTGGGGCTGGTGAGCACAACGGCCATTTTCTGGAATTTATTACCCAGAAACCGGTCGCCACAGACTCAATGTGATCTTGGATCACTAAAATATAAAATGTAGAGTCTTGAGCTTTTGAGCTTGAGCCAATCCTTTTATCCTTAGTATTTTGAGGGGTCCACTTTCCTCATCCATGCCGTGCCATTCATTGAGCTTTTCCTGAAATATTCATCTTGGAATAATGTTAGCTCAGTGAGCTATATGTTGTTAGGAATTACCAAAACCACCTAGTGATAGTTGCACTTTCAATCTCCCCCTTTTTGGTAATTGATGACAGCATATAGATCAAAGCTTCGACAAATGATAATGAGAGAGAAAAACATTGTCGCTTTGAGAAGTATGTGAAAAGCAAGAGCTCCCCCTAAATTTGTGCATAGTTTAAGATTTGCTTTGGACTGCAAATGCACAAGAAGTTAGGCTCATGGGTTACTCTTCAATGTCACATACATCTTGGTTGAGCGCTCAAAATGATAATAATTGAATACATGCACTCATCACCAAGCAAAGTGAATGATCACATAGAGATAAAAGGATATTGTCATCCAACAAGCATAAATGTAGCATATGATCAAACACATGATCATCCAAGTATCACACAGACATAATGTATCTCAAACAAGCAAATAAAGTTCAACCACCAAAGCAAGAGAGAATAAAAAGCAACACTCTCTCTCGAAGCCTATGATCTATACATTTTTCTCCCCCTTTGGCAACAAGTTACCAAAAAGTTCATAGAAAATGCATAGTACTAAATTGTCTCTCAGGCTTGATCTTCAGGTGGTGGTGTAGATAGAACGCCAAGGACGAAGGCATCAGTTGATGTATATGGAGCTGGTGGAGTAGGTGTTGGAGCTGGTGGCACTGAAGCTGTAGCTGGTGCAGATGAAGTGGCTCTGGTGTCTTTCACTGGCACTGCAGCTGATCTCTGAGCTCTAGGCACTCTGGCAAATGCCTTAGTGGTTGACTTGCCCTTCCTCTCCTGCATATCATCCTGAAGTTGCTCAACAACAGACTGGATCTCTGTGACCTTCACATCCATGTCATAGAACTTCTGCTCCATGATCCTCTTCAAGCTCTCCTGGTTTCGAGTCAAGGTGGCCAGCCCCTTCTCAATCCTCAGAGTGGATGCAATCAAGTAGCCAAGTTGATCCTGTTTGCTCTTCAAAAAGTACTGAGATGCCTCTTCCATTGTTGGCATCTTGGCAGCCTTCTCAGTCCTTGCCTTCTCCTTCTTAGCTTGTGCTTGCACTGAAGATGGTTCATCTTCATCCATAACCACTTGGTTGTCCTCAAAGTCTGGATAGATAGGCATGTGCTCCTTGTCCAACAAGTATGTGCATGTGCCCATCTTGGAGTTAATCAGATCTTGGATCTGTGGGGCATATCCACAACTTCCCTTTTGGTCAGCTGCTGTCCTCTTGATAGTCTCAACTATAAGGCTCATGACCTTGAACTTCTGTGGCACATCAAATAAGTGTAGCAAATTTATTGCATGGCCTGGGATCATATTGTGATCACCTGACTTGGGCAAGAGAGTGTGCCTGAGGATCCAGTTAATGGTTGGCAGTCCTGACAGAAGGTAATGTACCGATCAAAACTTGTGTGATTCTATAGCAGCATCTGGGATCTCCTTGTACATATGTGCCATAGAGTTGTGATCCATCTTCTTCTTGGCATAGACATCCAAGTCATCCTCTTCCTCCTTAGGTGCATTGATCAGATTAGCCCATTCTTCAATAGATGATTGGTACCTAGTACCTTCAGACATCCATACTATCCTGCCATCTGGATAGAAGTGTCTTTGTGGAGTAGAATTGCATTATGAGATCCTCATTCCACTTTGTGAGCTTACGCCCAACAAAGTCGCCACTCCACAAGCTTGAAGCTGTCATACACACCAGGATAGTGTTCTTCATTCTACTTCATGTAGGTCCAGTCAACCCACCTCATGTCACACACTATTGGCTTCTTGTCCAACAACACTGTCTCATAGAAATCCTGTTGTTCCTTTGTGTGGAACCTGTAGTCAATAGCAGTCCTCCTTCTGGTGGTATATGGATCTGACTCTCTCCATAGCCTTAATCCTGAGTCTCTTCTGATTTTCATGTTCTCAGCTACAGGATGGGCATCATTATGATCTGGAATTTTTGGCTTCAATTTTCTCAAGACATGTGTCTCATCATCTTCTTCTTCAGCAACGATTTCAGGCACTGGGGCCTTGTTCTTCTCAGCAGCTGGAATTTTCCTGGTACTCCTCTTAGGTACAGTCTTGGGTTTGGAGGCAGCTTTGGGTACTTCTTTGGGCTTTGATGATGCAGCCCCTGACCTGATAGCATCACCCATAAGCTTCTGAGCCTTGGGTGCTGGTGCAACAACCTCTTCTTCTTCCTCCTCTTCCATCATGGAAGGCTTTCCAATAACTCTGGCCATGGTCTTCTTGACCCTTTCCTTCCTCTTCTTCCCTTCTGCAGCAGCCTCTTTGGGTTCAGATTCCAAAGATGCTTGAGTGGAGGCTCTGGCTATACATGGGAATCCTTTTGGCAGGTACTTTGGTCTTCATACCAGGCTTAGTGGCAACAGTTGTGCCATACTCCTTCTTGAGCACCTTTTTCTTGGAAATGGCCTCATCCTCAACAGCCACATAGTCTTTTTTTTTTACTATAAACAGTAGGGTAAAACCCCACTGAGCCACATAGTCTTCATCCTCAGATTCTGAGGTTCTCTTCTTTCTGGTCCTGGTGGCAACTTTGAGTAAGTTGCTTGGGGTGCTCCTGCAACCCTCATCAGAGCTGCTAGAGGGGCTAGTGCCCTCACTCATTTGAACCTGCTCCTCTTCCCTGTTCCGGCTGTCACCCTGATTAGACATATTTGAATCACTGACAACAGACCCTATGAATAGATATAGATGAGATAGAGTGGATGAGCATCACAAAATACATAGATTTTTGCAAAAGAATGAGTCAAAAACTTAGTTTTAGTTTTCCACAGAAAGCATTTCGAATCAACCGATTTGTAAAGTCGGTGATACTGAAGCAGCTTTTGGAACCTAAACTAGTGAACTCGGTCAGACCGAGTCACAGTTCGGTGGCACCGAGACTGCTAGGGTTTCACAAAGTCCTGAACTCGGTCACACCGATTTGCAATTCTCGGTCAGACCGAGAATCACATGTGCAATGGCCTTAGCCGAATCGGTGGAACCGAGTTCTACAACTCAGTGGGTCCAAGATGGTTTCGGCGGAAACCTAACCCTAAATTTTCAATTCATCTCTAATCTATGGAGTGTTTTGACTGGATAGAATAGTTTCAATCGTGGCATGATTCATGTTGAACACAATGTGCTAGGAATCGGACGGGGATAGCACAGTGATCGAGTCCATACCCTAGTTCGGCGATGAACTCGCTACGGCGGCAACGGAGGGGATGATTTCCGTTGACGGCGGCGAAGACCAGCGACAGGAGGCGGCTGGCGACGAGGAGGATGATCCGGAGACCCTGGAGGCGGAGCGGGCTATGTGCGGGTGAAAGAGTTTGGAGAAAGTTTCCAAATTTTTGCCCGTGGGTATATATAGCCCGACCCTGTCGGTGTGACCGAGTGGAACAACTCGGTGGCACCGAGATGCATAACTGCAAGCAGTTACAGCAACTCGGTGTGACCAAAAATTTCAAATCGGTTGCAACGAGATTGAAAACCTAGATCGACTTAGTGATCTCGGTATGACCGAAATGGAAGAATCGGTCAGACCGAAATGCACAAAGAATTTTTGGAAGTTTAAGTCTATGACGAATCGGGGACTCCGAGTGCTCCTCACATAGAGTGGTTCGAATCTGACTTGATCAAATTTTGTGATGCAGCATGAATAGAGTTTGGAACGAGAAGATCATATATAGCTAGAGAAGGTTCTTAGGCATTCTTGTCCATCCACTTGGCAAAAGAAAAAGAAACCAATCAATCAAAACAACAAGTGGATGTCCTCGAATGAGTAAAATATGCAACCAACATGCTCACATAATAAAATGGCAAATGAAATATGTGGCAAAGCATGCACAACCAATTCTAGCATCTATCAAGCAATTGGCGATGACTAGGTCATCTATATATGAGTATATTGACTTAGGAGTCAAATGAGAACATTTGATCATAGGTCATACTCATCGTTTAAGCACAAGTGGGGTTACCAATTTTACATAATGCATTGATGTGTTCACACCATTAGAGTTTCTTTAGCTCAATTTTTAGAGTAAAGCTCCCCCTAGATGTGAGATACCCCCTTAGAGGGATGAACTAACCTTGGGTTTTGTCGATGATGACTTCATGTAGGTGTTGAAGATGTGGATGCTCAATGTTGATGAAGATCATTTGGAGCAATCCTTTTGGAGTGAGTTGCACTTTCAATACCTACACGGGTTAGTCCCACAAGGAACAAACAAGGATATCCATAGACATAGAGTGATGCACACACAAGATAATGTCTATGAGAGCATTAGTTTACCTTGTCCAACAAGAGGGTTTGTGACTCCTTGAACTAGTGCAAGATGTGAAAGTTGATTGCACTTGTAGTTGCCAAAATGATATGAGTGAAATATGTTGGCGGAGTCACCCTCAAGAACTCTCTAGTTCTTCTTCTTCGGGATCCACATCATCTTGATGGTAATCCTTGGAGTTGTAGTCGTACTTGATGAAGTAGAGCTTGACGTAGTCTTGGGAACCCACTTGACCAAGGCCTTTGGAGCTTCTTCAAACGCATCAATCTCCTCTTGAAGCTTATCCTTGCCTTTTTGCTTGTGGTCTTGTGGAGGAAGATCATCTTGAGCTTGTGTCCCCTTGAAGGAAGTAGGATCATACTTCTCTTGTTGAGGAACAAACTTCATCTTGGGGTATTGATCTTCTTCCCACTCAACTCCATTGGCATTGAACTTTCGTTCAAAACCAACACATTGGTTCTTCCGGTGCCTTCCTTGCGTGCGTACAATTTCCTCAACTTGCTTACTCCCGGCAAGGCTCTTGTAAACACCTTTCTCTATAATTCCCTTCAATAAGCTATTTTCTTGCTCAAGTGTAACTTGGCTAAGAGAATCATTAGTGGAATCAAGAGAACTACTAGAAGCAACAACATTGCATTTAGCATGATTATTGTTACTACTAGAGGAAGAATCCTTCTTGTTCTTTTTACTAGACTTGACTTAAGGCATGTAAGTAGATAAGATTAAACGCTTGGCAATGTAAGAAGAACTTTTCTTACGGAGATCATCATTGATTGCCTTTAAGAACTCATGCTCTTGCTCAAGGTTGAGCTTTTCAAAGCGTAACTTCTCATGAGTCCTTAAAAGTTCTCGATGATCTTCTAAGATAGTTTCATGAGATAACTTAAGAGTGTTTAGTTCTTTAGTTAGAAGATCAATCTTCTCCTTATCATTGTCATTCTTTTTTATCTTGATTAGCATGATTAATTGACGTTTCATCATAGTATTCATCACTAGATTTGTCAACAAGTAAATCATCATCACCTAACAAGTCATCTTCATCACTATTGAAATCAACATACTCGAGATGTGTTACCTTTGGACCTTTGGCCATGAAGCATCTTCCAATTCCTTCATTTGGTGAATCAAATATGTTGTAGGAGTTGGTTGACACAAGTGCTAGACCGGCAACACCTTCATCTTGAGTATATTCGGAGTCGGAGTGATAACTTCTCTCGGAGTGATTGTCGGAGTCAGAGCCGGATACCCATTCACCAACATGAGCTTGATGTCTTTGTTTTGTGTAGCTCCTTGATGACTTTTCCTTTCTTTCCGAATCTTTGCTTCTCCGTGAGGGTCTTCGTTCATAACGATCATCTCTACTCCTCCTCTCTCTTGGTGGTGATTCTTCTCTTCTACTTCTTCTCTTGGGTGAATCTTCTCTTCTTTTGTAGGGTGCCGTACACTCATTGGAATAGTGTCCGGGTCTCCCACAATTGTAGCAATTGCGCTCTCGACTAGAAGATCTTTTGCCATTGTAGGACCTTGACTTGGAGCTTCTCTCTTTGCTTCTATTCTTGTAGAAATTGTTAAAGTTCTTCACCATTAAGCTCAATTCTTCATTGAAGGTTTGTTTCTCACTTGATGATGTGGGGGCTTCACATGAGGCTTTGTAAGCACCACTTGACTTGTTGTGAAGTTCCTCCTTATCCTTGAGTGACATCTCATGAGCAACAATTCTTCCAATGACTTCTGTTGGCTTGACATCTTTGTAATTGGGCATCATTTGGATCAATGTGCACACGGTATCATATTTTCCATCCAAAGCTCTTAGGATCTTTTTGATGATGAATTTGTTGGTCATCTCTTCACTTCCTAAGCCGGCAATCTCATTTGTGATAAGAGCAAGCCTAGAGTACATTTCAGCGACACCTTCACCATCCTTCATTTTGAACTTGTCAAGTTGACTTTGAAGCACATCCAACTTGGATTCCTTGACGGAGTCGGTACCTTCATGCATATCAATCAAAGTATCCCAAATTTCCTTTGCATTCTCAAGACGGCTGATTTTGTTGAATTCTTCGGGGCAGACTCCGTTGAAGAGGATATCACAAGCTTGAGCGTTGTATTGCAGCATCTTAAACTCTTCCGCGCTAGCTTCACGGTTCGGTTCTCTCCCATCAAAGAATTGACCTTGCAAGACAATACACACACTAGCCCAAACGGCGGGGTTATGTCCAAGAATATGCATTTTCATCTTGTGCTTACAACTGGCAAAATTAGTACCATCAAAGTAAGGACCTCTATGGTGATAATTTCCCTCGCTAGACGTCATACTCTCCTAGGTTGTGAAACCAAGGCTATGACCACAAAAAGCTATGGAAATCAAAGCAAATGGAGACCAAAGCTCTGATACCACTTGTAGGATCGAAAGTATGTCTAGAGGGGGGGGGGGGTGATTAGACTACTTGACCAAATAAAAACCTATCCTTTTCCCAATTTTAGTCTTTGGCAGATTTTAGCTATCTTAGCACAAGTCAAGCAATCTTAACACAATTCAAGCAAGCATGCAAAGAGTAAATGAGCAGCGGAAAGTAAAGCATGCAACTTGCAAGAATGTAAAGGGAAGGGTTTGGAGAATTCAATCACAATTGGAGACACGGATGTTTTTTTCGTGGTTCCGATAGGTGGTGCTATCGTACATCCACGTTGATGGAGACTTCAACCCACGAAGGTAACGGTTGCGCGAGTCCATGGAGGGCTCCACCCACGAAGGGTCCACGAAGAAGCAACCTTGTCTATCCCACCATGGCCGTCGCCCACGAAGGACTTGCCTCACTAGCGGTAGATCTTCACGAAGTAGGCGATCTCCTTGCCCTTACAAACTCCTTGGTTCAACTCCACAATCTTGTCGGAGGCTTGATAACCCACAAGTGTAGGGGATCGCAACAATTTTCGATAAGTAAGAGTGTCGAACCCAACGAGGAGCTAAAGGTAGAATAAATATTCCCTCAAGTTCTATCGACCACCGATACAACTCTACGCACGCTTGACGTTCGCTTTACCTAGAACAAGTATGAAACTAGAAGTACTTTGTAGGTGTGATAGGATAGGTTTGCAAGATAATAAAAAGAACGTAAATATAAGCTAGGGGCTGTTTAGATAAAGAAGCAATAAAGTAAATATAGCGAGTGTGGAAAAGTGGTGGCAGGAGTTGTGAAATTGTCCCTAAGCAATTGACTATGTTACTAGACCGGTAATCACTATTGCAATTCTATTTGAGGGATAGGCATAAGCTAACATACTTTCTCTACTTGGATCATATGCACTTATGATTAGAACTCTAGCAAGCATCCGCAACTAAAGATTCATTAAGGTAAAACCCAACCATAGCATTAAAGTATCAAGTCCCCTTTATCCCATACGCAACAATCCCCTTACTCGGGTTTGTGTTTCAGTCACTCACGCAACGCACTATAATCGAATCATGAACGCATTGCAACACCCTACAACGGGAATCCCTCACGCTTGCACGACACGGAGGGAACAATAGGACAGCACCAATGATAAAACATTCAACTCAAACCAATCATAGCAATTCATCAATCACCGATAGGACAACAAAAATCTACTCAGACATCATAGGATGGCAACACATCATTGGAAAATAATATGAAGCATAAAGCACCATGTTCAAGTAGAGGGTACAGCGGGTTGCGAGAGAGTGGACCGCTGGATATAGATGGGGGAAGGTGATGGAAATGTTGGTGAAGATGACGGCGGTGTTGGTGAAGATCGCGGTGATGTTGATGGCCCCCGGCGGCGTTCCGGCACCACCGGAAGCAAGGGGGAGAGAGCCCCCTTCTTCTTCTTCTTCCTTGACCTCCTTCCTAGATGGGAGAAGGGTTTCCCCTCTCGTCCTTGGCTCCCATGGCTTGAGAGGGGCGAGAGCCCCTCCGAGATTGGATCTATCTCTCTGTTTCTGCGTTCTCTGATTCTACCCCTTCACCGTTTCTTTTTTATCTGGAGATCCGTAACTCCGATTGGGGTGAATCTTTCGCCCAGATTTTTCTTGTAAAATTAGCTTTCTTGCGGCAAAAAAGAGCGCCAACCGCCTTACGGGTGGCCCACGAGAGTCCAGGGTGCGCCCAGGGGGGAGGGCGCGCCCCCCTGTCTCATGGCCACCCCGGACACCGTTTCGCGTTGATTCTTCCTCCCAAAAATCACAAATATTCCAAAATAATTCTCCGTCCATTTTTATCCCGTTTGGACTCCGTTTGATATTGGGTTTCTTTGAAACAAAAACATGCAATGACAGAACTGCTTTGGCCTTTGAATCAATATGTTAGTCCCAAAAAATAGTATAAAAAGTTGCCAAAAGTATATAAAAGTTGAAGAATATTGGCATGGATCAATCAAAAATTATAGATACGACGGAGACGTATCAGCATCCCCAAGCTTAATTCCTACTCGTCCTCGAGTAGGTAAATGATAAAAAAGATAATTTTTGATGTGGAATGCTACCTAGCATAATCTTGATCATGTATCTAATCATGGCATGAATATTAAGACACGAGTGATTCAAAGCAATAGTCTATCATTTGACATAAAAACAATAATACTTCGAGCGTACCAATAAAGCAATCATGTCTTTTCAAAACAACATGGCCAAAGAAAGTTATCCCTACAAAATCATATAGTCTGGCTGTTGCTCTATCTTCATCACACAAAGTATTTAATCATGCACAACCCCGATGACAAGCCAAGCAATTGTTTCATACCTTAGTAATCTCAAACTTTTTCAACTTTCACGCAATACATGAGCGTGAGCCATGGATATAGCACTATAGGTGGAATAGAATATGATGGTGGAGGTTATGTGGAGAAGACAAAAAGGGAGAAAGTCTCACATCGACGCGGCTAATCAACGGGCTATGGAGATGCCCATCAATTGATGTCAATGCGAGGAGTAGGGATTGCCATGCAACAGATGCACTAAGAGCTATAAGTGTATGAAAGCTCAAACTGAAACTAAGTGGGTGTGCATCCAACTTGCTTGCTCATGAAGACCTCGGGCATTTGAGGAAGCCCGTCATTGGAATATACAAGCCAAGTTCTTTAATGAAAATTCCCACTAGTATATGAAAGTGAAAGCATAGGAGGCTCTCTCTATGAAGAACATGGTGCTACTTTGAAGCACAAGTGTGGTATTGCCCCTTCTCTCTTTTTCTCTCATTTTTGTTTATTTTCTCTTTTTTTCTTTTTTTCTTTTTGGTGGGCTTCTTTGGCCTCTCTTTTTTATATTTGGGCTTCTTTGGCCTCTTTTATTTTTCATAAAGTCCGGAGTCTCATCCCGACTTGTGGGGGAATCATAGTCTCCTACATCCTTTCCTCACTGGGGCAATGCTCTAATAATGATGAATATCACACTTTTATTTACTTACAACTCAATATCTAGAACAAACATATGACTCTATATGAATGCCTCCGGCGATGTACCAGGATGTGCAATGATCTAGCGTAGCAATGACATCAAAAAACGGACAAGCCATGAAAACATCATGCTAGCTATATTACGATCATGCAAGGAAATATGACAATGAATGCTCAAGTCATGTATATGATGATGATGGAAGTTGCATGGCAATATATCTCGGAATGGCTATGGAAATGCCATGATAGGTAGGTATGGTGGCTGTTTTGAGGAAGATATAAGGAGGCTTATGTGTGATAGAGCATATCATATCACGGGGTTTGGATGCACCGGCGAAGTTTGCACCAACTCTCAAGGTGAGAAAGGGCAATGCACGGTACCGAAGAGGCTAGCAATGATGGAAGGGTGAGAGTGCGTATAATCCATGGACTCAACATTAGTCATAAAGAACTCATATACTTATTGCAAAAATCTACAAGCCATTTAAAACAAAGTACTACACGCATGCTCCTAGGGGGATAGATTGGTAGGAAAAGACCATCGCTCGTCCCCGACCGCCACTCATAAGGAAGACAATCAATAAATAAAATTGTGCTCCAACTTCATCACAAAGCGGTTCACCATACGTGCATGCTACGGGAATCACAAACCTCAACACAAGTATTTCTACTAATCCACAACCACCCACTAGCAGGACACTAATATCACCACCTTTATATCGCAAAACTATTGCAAGGAATCAAACATATCATATTCAGCGATCTACAAGTTTATGTAGGATTTTATGACTAACCATGTGATTGACCAATTCCTGTCATCTCTCTAAATAGACATAAGTGAAGCAAGAGAGTTTAATTCTTTCTACAAAATAAATGCCCACGCTCTAACGAATATAAGTGAAGCAAAAGAGCATTCTACAAATGGCGGTTTTCTATGTGAAGCGAAACAGGCAATCCAGACTTCAAATGATATAAGTGAAGCGCATGAAGCATTCTATAAAGCCATACTCAAAAGATTTAAGTGAAGTGCAATGAGCATTCTATAAATCAACCAAGGACTATCTCATACCAGCATGGTGCGTAAAATAAAAATGAAAACTAAATGCAAAAGACGCTCCAAGACTTGCACATATCGCACGAACGAAACGAATACGAAAACATACCGATACTTGTTGAAGAAAGAGGGGATGCCTTCTCGGGCATCCCCAAGCTTAGACGCTTGAGTCTCCTTGAATATGTACTTGGGGTGCCTCGGGCATCCCCAAGCTTGAGCTCTTGCCTCTCTTCCTTTTCCTCATAATCCTCGATTAGACACTTCATCCACACAAAACTTCAACAGAAAACTCGGTAAGATCCGTTAGTATAATAAAGCAAATCACCACTCTAAGTACTGTTGCAAACCAATTCATATTTTTTTGCATTGTGTCTACTGTAATATAACTTTTCCATGGCTTAATCCACTAATATAAATTGATAGATTCATCAAAACAAGCAAACTATGCATCAAAAACAGAATCTGCCAAAAACAGAATAGTCTGTAGCAATCTGAACATCCAGCATACTTATGGTACCCCAAAAATTCTACCAAAATTAGGAAAAATAAAAAAGTTGTATAGAAAGACAGTGCAAAAGGAATCATAACCAATTGACGTTCCAGTTAAAAATTTAAAATCACGAACTACAGCCAAAGTTTCTGTCCTGCACCGTACAAACCAACAAGCATTGTAAACATCCTAAAGGCAACCCTTGGCACATTATTTTTCTAATACAATGTAATTGTACAAGGGGATAATTATTTTTGTTGAAAATTTTCTGTAATCAAGATTCACAAAGTTTCAGTGAGCATGAACAAAGTTCAAGGCTAGCTCCCACTTCAACATTGCTTGTCTTTCTCACTTTCACTTTCCTTTTTGAAAAGTTTTTAGGTTCCCCTCTTTATTTTTTGTTTTTAAACTATATGAAAGCACTCGACAGAAATAAATGACTCTCTAAAACTTCCGGACTGTCTCCCTGGCAGCGCTTTCTTTAAAGCCATTAAGCTAGGCATATAGTGCTCAAGTAATGGATCCACCCGGATCCCAAGGTATATCAAAGCCAATTTTAATTAACAATGATTTGTAATTTAGTAGTGAGCACAAAGTAACATATATCAAGCAATGACGAAGTCTAACTCTCTTACTATACATCGGCATGTCATAACAGAACAATTCATGCACACCAAGTAAAGGCCAATGCATAGTATAAGCAGTTTCTTGCAATTTTATCGTGTTGGAAACATAGAGAGGTGGAGATATAGTTCCTCTCTCATAATAATTGCAAGTAGGAGCAGCAAGCACATGCATATTATATTCATCAAAATCATCATGTGCAAGGGTAAAAGGAAACCCATCAATATAATCCTTACTAAGCACAAACTTCTCCGATACAGTGTAGTCGGGAGAATTCAAAAAGATAATAGGACTATCATGCGTGGGTGCAATAGCAAAAATTTCATGTTTAACATAAGGAACTATAGCAAGTTCATCTCCATAAGCATAATACATATTGGCTTCTTGGCCACAAGTATAGCAAGCATCATCAAAAAGGGATATTTCAAATAAATTCAAGGGATCATAGCAATCATCCTTCGGTAAGCATGAAGGAGAATTAAATAATGTATGAGTTGGAGGGGTTACTCTCATTAGAAGGTGGGCACGGGTAGCTAATCCGCTCTTCCTCCTTTTGTTCTTCGCTCTCCTCATCATCTTTTTCATCCAATGAGCTCAATGTTTCATCAATTTCTTCTTCCATAGCTTCCTGCAAAATTTTAGTCTCTTCTTGGACAGCGGAGAAGTCCTCAATATATGGTTTAACATAGGCATTAGAAGCGTAATTATCATAACAATATTGAAATATGGCAAAATTTTCAGATTTGTAAAGAGTAGCATCATACTTTTCAATCAAAGAGGCAATCTCATAAGCACCTTTAAAAGAAACAAATTCTTAAATTTGTTGAACATCATAGTAATTGTAAACACCCTTAGCATACGAAGATACGATTCCATTATCACTAAACAAGCATTGATAGGGTAGGTGTTTCTTAGGGTCTTCAGAACAACAAGTAAACTCATATATTTCACATAAATTCCAAGCTTAGCATTGCAAACATTGAATTAGATCCCATAATAGTTTCCCTTTTTTAGATATACGGTGTCGCACAAAACAAGCATGTTCATCTAAAGATTTTCCCTCAACTAAACTAGTGGGGGTTTCAGATCGAGAACAAAGGGATCAAAGATGATCCAAGTAAAAAGCTTCAGGAGTGTGATAGATTTTGAGTGGTTCTTCAACCACTAGTTCAGTAGGTACAACTAATTTTTTTGGTATTTTGCGTTTCCTACCCATAGCTAAAGATAGAAAACAACTAAGAACAGCAAATAAAAATTACTTAGTGATAAAGCAAACAAGCACACACGAGAATATTCACCCCATGCTATGACTACCCAGCAACGGTGCCAGAAAAAGGTCTTGATAACCCACAAGTGTAGGGGATCGCAACAGTTTTTGATAAGTAAGAGTGTCGAACCCAACGAGGAGCTAAAGGTAGAATAAATATTCCCTCAAGTTCTATCGACCATCGATACAACTCTACGCACGCTTGACGTTCGCTTTACCTAGAACAAGTATGAAACTAGAAGTACTTTGTAGGTATGATAGGGTAGGTTTGCAAGATAATGAAAAGAACGTAAATATAAACTAGGGGTTGTTTAGATAAAGAAGCAATAAAGTAAATATAGCGAGTGTGGAAAAGTGGTGGAAGGAGTTGTGAAATTTTCCCTAAGCAATTGACTATGTTACTAGACCGGTAATCACTATTGCAATTCTATTTGAGGGAGAGGCATAAACTAACATACTTTCTCTACTTGGATCATATGCACTTATGATTGGAACTCTAGCAAGCATCCGCAACTATTAAAGATTCATTAAGGTGAAACCCAACCATAGCATTAAAGTATCAAGTACTCATTATCCCATACGCAACAATCCCCTTACTCGGTTTGTGTTTCAGTCACTCACGCAACCCACTATAAGCGAATCATGAACGCATTGCAACACCCTACACCGGGAATCCCTCACGCTTGCGCGACACGGAGGGCACAATAGGACAGCACCAATAATAAAACATGCAACTCAAACCAATCATAGCAATTCATCAATCACCAATAGGACAACAAAAATCTACTCAGACATCATAGGATGGCAACACATCATTGGAAAATAATATGAAGCATAAAGCACCATGTTCAGGTAGAGGGTATAGCGGGTTGAGAGAGAGTGGACCACTGGATATAGATGGTGGAGGGTGATGGAGATGTTGGTGAAGATGACGGCGGTGTTAGTGAAGATCGCGGAGATGTTTATGGCCCCCGGCGGCGTTCTGGCGCCACCGGAAGCAAGGGGAGAGAGCCCCCCTTCTTCTTCTTCTTCTTCTTCTTCCTTGACCACCTCCCTAGATGGGAGAAGGGTTTCCCCTCTGTTCCTTGGCTCCCATGGCGTGGGAGGGGCGAGAGCCCCTCCGAGATTGGATCTATCTCTCTGTTTCTGCATTCTCTGATTCTACCCCTTCACCGTTTCTTTTATATCTGGAGATACGTAACTCCGATTGGGGTGAATCTTTCGCCCAGATTTTTCTCATAAAATTAGTTGTCTTGCAGCAAAAGAAGAGCGTCAACCGCCTTACGGGTGGCCCACGAGAGTCCAGGGCGCGCCCAAGGGGGGAGGGCGCGCCCCCCGGTCTTGTGGCCACCCCGGACACCGTTTCGCACTGATTCTTCCTCCCCGAAATGACAAATATTCCGAAATAATTATTCATCCGTTTTTATCCCGTTTGGACTCCGTTTGATATTGGGTTTTTGTAAAAAAACATGCAATGATGTGAACTGCACCGAGTAATTGGATCAATATGTTAGTCCCAAAAAATAGTATAAAAAGTTGCCAAAAGTATATAAAAGTTGAAGAATATTGGCATGGAACAATAAAAAATTATAGATACGACGGATACGTATCAAGGCTCCCAAGTGACACCTAGCCAATCTAGGAGACACCACTCTCCAAGAAGTAACAAATGGTGTGTTGATGATGAATTACTTGCTCTTGTGCTTCAAATGATAGTCTCCCCAACACTCAACTCTCTCTCACATGATTTGGATTTGGTGGAAAGAAGATTTGAGTGGAAAGCAACTTGGGGAAGGCTAGAGATCAAGATTCACATGGTAGGAATGGAATATCTTGGCCTCAACACAAGGTTAGGTGGTTCTCTCTCAGAAAATGTGTATTGGAAGTGTAGGTTCGTTCTGATGGCTCTCTCCACGAATGAAGAGGAGGTGGAGGGGTATATATAGCCTCCACACAAAAACTAACCGTTACACACAATTTACCAATCTCGGTGAGACCGAATTGAGAAACTCGGTCGGACCGATTCAGGAAATCTAGTGACCGTTAGGATTTTCGGTGGGACCGACATGCAACTCGGTAGGACCGATATGGTTAGGGTTAGGGCATAACGTAATCTCGGTGAGACCTATTACACAAACTTGGTGAGACCGACTTTGGTAATAAGCTAACCAAAGAGTTGGTTAGGTAAACTCGGTGGGACCGGTTCGCTTATTTTGGTGGGACCGAAATGTTACGAGGGAAACAGAGAGTTTACATCGCAATCTCGGTGGGACCGATCGCTCATCTCGGTGGGACCGAAACGTTACGAAGGGAAACAGAGAGATTACAATCCCATCTCCGTGAGACCGAGATCCCTATCGGTGAGACGGATTTGCCTAGGGTTTGTGGCAGTGGCTATGACATCTGAACTCGGTGGCGCCGGATATAAAGAATCGGTGGGGCCGAGTTTGACTTTTGGTTTGGGTCATATGTGGATGTGAGAAAGTAGTTGAGGGCTTTGGAGCATATCACTAAGCACTATGGAGCAAGAAACTCATTAAGCAACACCTCATCCCTCCTTGATAGTATTGGCTTTTTCCTATAGACTCAATGTGATCTTGGATCACTAAAATATAAAATGTAGAGTCTTGAGCTTTTGAGCTTGAGCCAGTCCTTTTATCCTTAGTATTTTGAGGGGTCCACTTTCCTCATCCATGCCATGCCATTCATTGAGCTTTTCCTGAAATATTCATCTTGGAATAATGTCAGCTCAATGAGCTATATGTTGTTAGGAATTACCAAAACCACCTAGGGATAGTTGCACTTTCACATGTCTAAGGAATTCTATGGTTTGAAATCTCAGATTTCTCATCTTTAAAAATTAATAGCTGAAATTTCAGATAAGCAGGCCACCTTAGTTAATAAGATGGCCGCTAAACCGGAATTTTTTTATGAGAATAAAGATGAATATCTAAAAGTTATTGATGTGTCCCCTATTAAATCTTTGTTTTGCAATTGAATCTTGATAATTATGGGACTGGAGATGAGTCAACTTTAGTTAAAAGGCGTCCCAATAATTCAGTGTTTTTAGATCTTGATGCAAAAATTGGAAAAGTGGGATTGAAGAGGTTAAAACTTTAGATAGCAATGAACCCACTATTTTGGATTTAAAGGAATTTAACTATGATAATTTCTCTTTCATAGATTGTATTTCCTTGTTGCAATCCGTGCTAAATTCTCCTCATGCTTATAGTCAAAATAAAGCCTTTACTAAACATATCGTTGATGCCTTGATGCAATCTTATGAAGAAAAACTTGAGTTGGAAGTTTCTATCCCTAGAAAACTTTATGATGAGTGGGAACCTACAATTAAAATTAAAATTAAAGATCATGAATGCATGCTTTGTGTGATTTGGGTGCTAGTGTTTCCACGATTCCAAAAACTTTGTGTGATTTGGGTGCTAGTGTTTCCACGATTCCAAAAACTTCGTGTGATTTGTTAGGTTTCAGTGAATTTGATGATTGCTCTTTAGACTTGCACCTTGCGGATTCCACTATCAAGAAACCTATGGGAAGAATTAATGATGTTCTTATTGTTGCAAATAGGAATTATGTGCCCGTAGATTTTATTGTTCTTGGTATAGATTGCAATCCTTCATGTCCTATTATTCTTGGTAGACCTTTCCTTAGAACGATTGGTGCAATTATTGATATGAAGGAAGGGAATATTAGATTCTAATTTCCGTTAAGGAAAGGCATGGAACACTTCCCTAGAAAGAAGATTAAATTACCTTATGAATCTATTATGAGAGCCACTTATGGATTGCCTACCAAAGATGGCAATACTTAGATCTATCCTTGCTTTTATGCCTAGCTAGGGGCGTTAAACGATAGCGCTTGTTGGGAGGCAACCCAATTTTATTTTAGTTTCTTGCTTTTTGATTCTGTTTAGTAATAAATATTTTATCTAGCCTCTGGTTAGATTTGTTTTTATGTTTTAATTAGTGTTTGTGCCAAGTTAAACCTATAGGATCTTCTTGGATGATAGTTATTTGATCTTGCTGAAAATTCCAGAAACTTCCTATTCACGAAATCAATTGTTTAAAATCACCAGAAAGTGATAAAATACTGATTACAATTGCAGTAGATCAATAGACAAATTATATAGGTCTTCCTATTTTGGTAGATTTTTCTGAGTTCTATAAGTTCGCGTTTGATACAGATTACTACAGATTGTTCTGTTTTTGACAGATTCTGTTTTTAGTGTGTTGTTTGCTTATTTTGATGAATCTATGGCTAGTAAAAGAGCTTATAAACTATAGAGAAGTTGGAATACAGTGGGTTTAACACCAATATAAATAAATAATGAGTTCAATACAGTACCTTAAAGTGGTGGTTTGTTTTATTTCGCTAACGGAGCTTATGATATTTTCTGTTGAGTTTTGTGTTGTGAAGTTTTCAAGTTTTGGGTAAAGATTTGATGGATTATGGAACAAGGAGTGGCAAGAGCCTAAGCTTGGGGATTCCCAAGGCACCCCAAGGTAAAAATCAAGGACAACCAAAAGCTTAAGCTTGGGGATGCCCCGGAAGGCATCCCCTCTTTCGTCTTCGTCTATCGGTAACTTTACTTGGGGCTATATTTTTATTCACCACATGATATGTGTTTTGCTTGTAGCGACTTGTATGATTTGAGACTTTTCTTTTTAGTTTACCACAATCATCCTTTCTGTACACACCTTTTTAGAGAGACACACATGATTTGGAATTTCTTAGAATACTCTATGTGCTTCACTTATATCTTTTGAGCTATATAGTTTTTGCTCTAGTGCTTCACTTATATCGTTTAGAGAACGGTGGTGGTTTTATTTTATAGAAATTATTGATCTCTCATGCTTCACTTATATTATTTTGAGAGTCTTAAACAGCATGGTAATTTGCTTTAAATGTGAAATTAGTCCTAATATGATAGGCATCCAAGATGAGTATAATAAATTTTTCCTTATTGAGTTCATTGAATATCGTGAGAAGTTTGATACTTGATAAGTGTTTTGAGATATAAAGGTGGTAATATTAGAGTGTGCAAGTTGAGTAATTGTGAAATTGAGAAATACTTGTGTTAAGGTTGGCAAGTTCCGTAGCATGCACGTATGGTAAAAGTTGTGTGACAAATTTGACGCATAAGGTGTTCTTTTATTGCTTTCCTTATGAGTGGCGGTCGGGGACGAGCGATGGTCTTTTCCTACCAATATATCCCTCTAGGGGCATGCGTAGTAGTACTTTTGTCGGGGAAGCTGATCGTAACCCACGAACACCTATGGGACCGGCGAACCGAGCCCCTTTTGGTTCGGCGGGGAGCGGAGGTTGCACGAAGAGCAGATCGAGGCGAAGCACACGAGCAGTTTACCCAGCTTCGGAGCTCTCCGTAGAGATAATACTCCTACTGCTGCTTGTCTGATTATGTTGTGTCCTTGCTAGGGAGCAACGAGAGCTACAAAACCTAGTTTGAGTGTCTCTGGTCTCGAATGAGTCGAACCTCCTCTACGTTGCGCATGGGCCTCCTTTTATGGGCTCAAGGGGTCACCAACAGGTGGCAACGTAGACAAGGGCAAAATGGGAAAAATGAGTTGTGGTTGGTACAGCTACTTTGTACAGTGTATTCTACCTAACTCTGACGGCAAGGGACAAAAGCATTAAATGTCCGTCCATGTCGCCTAAATAGTGCAGAAAGGGACCGGCAGGGGCGCCACCGCTTGCCACGATGGCACTCCTGTCAGCGCCGCTTACCGCTGCTCTCCGCTGGCTGCACAGCCTCTTGACACGCGCGCCTGGAATGGTCCCATGGCGACACGTTGGTGAATGAGCTGGAGCGGAGATGAAGAGAGGTTGCCTGCCGCGGCAAGCGCCTTGCCGCGGCTGAATCCTTGTCGCGTCCGGAAGCTTGTCGCTCACCGAGCCTTCCCGGCAAGCTCCTCTTGCCGGGGTCTTGTCTTCTGCGTGCCTTGAGTGGCCTTCCCGACAAGCTCCTCTTGCCGGGGCCTTGCCTCCTTGGCTTAGATACTTTGTTTTTGAATGGCTCCAAAGGAACCATGGAGGACCTTGGCGATCACTAGGCAAGCCCTGCCGCGGGGCGCTGCAACTGCCCGTGCACGAGTTCGGGATACTAGGGTACCCCTACTCTAGTACACCGACAGGAGCCCCCGGGCCTAGGCCACACACGGTGCCGAGCGCTGTTGGGCCAGGCCCAAAACAGTGTACGGGCACACGCGGCCTAGATCACACCGTAACTTGCTCCGGACCCACCACGTCCCCCACGAACAGCACGCGTCGAACGTGGAGTCGTGGGGAGAGATCGTGGGGGGCTTTCTTTAATTGGAAAAGCGGAACGTCCGCCCCCTCTCCCTCCTTATAAACAGGAGAAACAGGGGCAGGTCGCCCACCTCGCCATTTGCTGTCCCATCTCGAAAACCGCCGCCGCTCCCCCCTTCTTCTCTAGTCTGGAGAGAGCAACGCTCCGCCCCCCATCGCCACCAGCGCCATCAACGCCGTCGGTCTCCTCCACCACCTCCGCCATGGCTCCGAAAGCCGACAAGGGGAAGGGCGTGAAGTCGGCCGAGGCGCAGCGGCTCGCGGCGCTGCGAAAGGAGCGGGCCCTCTTCCCCCAGCTCGACGCAAAGGAGCTGAGGGAGGGCTACTACCTCTTCTGGTCGACGGAGACGCGGGCGCATCCGCGCACAAAGGTACTCTCCGCCGCCGCATCAGAGTCAGCTTCGAGCGGGTACCCCTTCTTCGCGCTCTTCTTCTATTGCGGGCTCTGCCCGCTCTTCTCTCGAAGTTCTTCTGCGATATCATGAACACCTACGGGTTTCGCCTCCTTGATTTCACCCCAACGCTGTCTCGACCATGGCGGTTTTCGCACACCTCTGCGAAAACTTTGTCGGGGTCCACCCAAACGTAGCCCTTTTCCGCCACTTCTTCATGCCCCGCGTCGAGAGAGGAGAGCCACTTGCCGGAGTGATTGCTTGGATCTCCAGGATCGGCAAGAAAGAATCCTATCTGGAAGGAGAGCTCCGCAGCAAGTGGGAGGAGTGGAGAGCCGATTGGTGTTGGATCGTTGAGGAGAACCCGCAGCCCTTCAATGCCCAGCGCCAAACTCCAATAGTGCGCGGAAACGATTGGAGCAACTTGGCGCCGGAAGATGCTAAGTTGAAGATTGCCGTGACCGGATCTTGCGCCTCAGTTTGCGGACTCATCAGAGGCGCAGTTGGCGAGATTTTTCGCCGCCGACGCTTCTTTGCAGGAGAGGAGGAGACCTGCTTGGGAGTTCCAAAACCCAGCGGACATCATGAGGCTGCGCCCGGGCCTCAACTGGAATTTCACCGTCCTGGAGTTGGACGCGATGCTGCTGGAGTTGTTCAAGCATGACCCTGATCACCCCGAGTGGTTCATGTTGCCGAGGGGGGTCGTCCCATTGTGCAACAACTCTTCGCTCGACCGCATCCGTGCGATGATGTTGTTGTGCAATTCGCATGGGATCGTTCCAACCTGGCAAGAGCCTACGTAAGACGTCGTGCGGCAGTTCTTCGATAGCTTGGAAGAAGTGCCGATCCGCCCCGACGAGCAGAAGTGGCTCACCCACGACACCACCGACGCCGAGATGCAGCACATCGCCACCAGGCTGGAGGAGGCGGCAGCAGCTGCTGCCGCTGGCGAATTCGGGTTCACCGTGGAGGAGGCAGAGGCAGCAGAGGCGGCAAGCCTTGCCGATCGAGAGGAGCTTGCCGGTGAGGAGGAGCAGGCCGAGCCCGAAGTTGAGCCGAGCAAGTCCGCCGAGGGCGCCTCCTCCACACCTTCAAGTAGCTTGCCGCGAGAGGAGCCCGCAGCCCCACCAAGGAGGCGTCTCCGCAAGGCCGGGGAAGTGACGGGGCGGCAGACGGGCCAACAGCCGCAGCGCCGTGCGACACGCTCCACCGCGGCAAGCACTGTTGCCGCGGGAGCACCCCACACTTCTGCAACAACTGAGGCGGAATCCTCTCAGGCCACCGCTGCCACCCCCGCCAAGCGGTCAAGAGAACCTACTCCTCCACCTCTTCGCACCGGAGGCAAGCCGGAATTTGATCTCTCCGCGCTCAGCTCCGACGAGGAAGAAGAAGAAGAGTAAGCTTCTATGCTATGCTTGTATTTCTTCAATTTGGTTGCTCCGTCTTGTATCTGATTTGCTTCATTCTGAACTCTTTTCCTTTTTCAGGACGCTGGTCCAGAGAGCGTCGAAGAGAGCCAAGACCCCGGTAGTGGTCATCGAAGACGATCCCCTGTGGCAACAGGAGGCGCTCTCGAGACCTCCTTGCCGGACCCGCAACCCTTCCTAAAGCAGCCCCAGACAGCCCCCAGCGTAAGTATATGGTTTACTTCTTACGGTTAGGTGTGCATGGATGCTCCTAATTTGCTGATATCGACTTGTTGATTTGTGTAGGAGCAGAGCAGCCTCATCGGGAGTGCCGGAAGCCGCCCGAAATTCCTTCGCTTCAACTACGCCGCCAAGGGAGAATTCTCCGGCAAGGGAGCGTTCTCCGGCAAGGGAGACTTCTCCGGCGAGGGACAGCACCAGTGATCCTCCGTTTGTCGAGACCATGGCAGCAGATCCCATCGCAGGTAATCCCCTTGTGTGAAAATTTCCCTTGGGTTCTTTTTCTTCTGTTCTTCTTTTTGAACGTTTTCTTGACTGTTCTTTCTTTTTCTGATCGTCAGATCCATCTGCCGCAGAGCCGATGGAGACTGAGGTCGCCGGCGAGGAGGACGCGCACGGCAACACTGACGACGTCGCCATCATGGAGGAAGAGGCTGGCGCCGATGAGTCCGCCGGCGAGGAGGCCGCCAAGGCTGCCGCTGCAAAGGCTGGCGAGGGTCCGTGATCGATCGACGACCCTGAGGCCGCAGGAGCGCCAGGCGCTACGCCGACCGCCGATCCCTCCGCCACCGATGCAGCGTCAGGCTCCGAAGAGCCCCAGCCCGGCGCCTACCTGAAGGCCGGCGACGGCGTCTTCATCAAGCTCCCCAGGCGCCGAGCTCAGGCGCCGGTCAAGGGGAGACCTTCGATGGAGAGCTGCTTCGCCTCGCTGGCTGACGCTGGTTGACGCGCCAAGCAGCAGCAGTGGCGAGTCTGAGGAGGAGCAGCTACTGAAGAAGCTGCTGTCGCTCTACCGCGCCCGACAAGCCAAGTTGGAATCCCGGGAGGCACTTGTCGCGAGGGCGGGAGCAGGCATGGAGAAGCGCGCAGAAGAGCTCCGAGGCGCCAACCAAGAAGCTCTCCGGAACGTAGCAGAAGAGCGGGAGCGACTCGCTGAAGAGCGCACAGCCTTCATCCTTGAGAAGGCTGAGGTCGAGGAACAGCAACGGCTTGCCGGCGAGAAGCTATCTGCGCAAGAAGGCGAGTTGGCGCAACGGAAGATCAACCTTGACAACTATAAGGAAGAGCTTGCCGCGCACGAGCAATCAATTGGCGGAGCTCTCAAGGAAGCAAAGGACGCTGCCGCAGCTGCCGAGGCCGCCAAGAAGGAGTTGGAGATGAAGGTGACGCAGCTAGAGGCCAACCTCCAGAAGAGCGGCGAGGAGCTCGCTGCGCTGAAGCATGAGCGCGAGAAGGACGCCTACACTCTTGGCGAGTTGCAGGGTCGTCTCGCTGAAAGGATCAAAGAGCTTGACGCCGCCAAGGACTCCAAGGCAGATCTTGAGCTGAAGCTTACCACCCTGATGGAGACTCTGGACGGCGCCAAGGAGCGGGAGGTGGGCCTGTTGGAGAAGATCAAGGCCAACGAGGAGCTGCTGTCGAGTGCCACGACCGCCCAGAACACCTTCAGAGAGAACGTGATGCACTGGACGGAGGGTCTTGTGGATACTGCCGCCGCCATCGACAAGGAGCTGATGGAGCAGGGGATGGTGGATCTTGGGTATTCCTCCGACGAGCGCCTCCAACCCAGCGCTAAGCTTAGCCTGTTCCTCAAGGGCGTGGTGACGGCTCTCCAGCGACTCCGGGAAGAGATCCCGAAGCAGCTGGCCGAGGAATCGCGCCAGATCTGCGCAGGAGCTCTCCAGAAGGTGTTGATGAAGGTGGCCTTCCACAACCCAGGCCTCAACCTCATCGGTGTCCTCAAGTCCCTGCCGCCGACCGCCGACGTTGAAGCGCTCAAGGCCCTTGTCGCACCCATTGTGGACAGGGTGAGCGGGATCAAGAGAGTCGATGGCGACCGTGTAGATTAGGTCGCCCGTTTTATCTTTTCCTTGTCGCCGCTGATCATGTTAGGAGAACAATTTATTAGGGCTGCGACAAGCTATTTTGTAATATAACTCTATCTTAGGCAATGATTGCAATGTTATTTCCTTTACTTGATTCTTTCCTTTGTATGTTTGTGCCTTACACTTTTAGGGAACTTGTCGGTGCGGGCACCTTTGCCGCGAGCGCTGAGTGCGGAACGTCAGCAGCCTGCTGGCGATGCCGCTTCCGAGAAGCAACCTTGTCGCGACTAGTTGCAGCTCACTTAAATTGTTGAGCGGACTCGAAACAAAGTAAGGGCGCAAGCTAGCTACGAGTTGGTTCCTCCGCGCACAGGTTTTCCATACAAAGTACTATCGTTCGAGGAATATAACTTAAAATTTTAAAAACTGATTGCTCAAACTTTGGCAACTTAGCTTTTCTGTCGTTTGCTTCCCGGTAAGGCGAAACTTCCTCGAGCGACGCTTGGCGGCCCACATCATTATCTTCTCCTCCCCCCCCCCGGCTAACTTGTGGGCGAAGGAACCTTCCTTTCTTTGAGAAGAAAGAAGAGAAAATAAAGTTATGGAGCCTTATGGCTCGTTACTGCTTACCGGGTGTGGATGCTGCACAAAATGTCAGATAATACATGCAAAATGATGATGAAAGCATGAAATTGACAATTTGTGCGCAACACATGAGCTTTACTAATGCACGGGGTCTGCGCCCGGCTTTGTACAAAGGATTACATGCAACATGGGCAAGACTTGTACAAAAGGAGGTTGCCGGAACAGGTTCCGGCAACCGCGCCCTATGGGTAAAACTTACGAAGATGTTCAATATTCCAGGAGTTGCTCACCGGAATGCCATCTTCGGTCTCAAGGCGGACAGCGCCAGGCCTAGTGACTCGTTTCACCCAATAAGGGCCTTCCCACTTCGGCGTCAACTTGTTGGAATTCTTGGCGGACTGAACGCGTCGAAGAACAACGTCGCCTTCCTCGAAACTTCTGGCACTAACTTTGCGGCTATGGTAGCGGCGCAAAGCTTGCTGGTAACGAGCAGCTCAGACAATGCGGCTGAAGACGGTCCTCCTCAAGGAGCAGCGTCACCTTGTCGCAGCTGCTCTTGCTCAAGCTCATCATAAGCGAGTACTCGAGGTGACCCGTATCTGAAGTTCCGTGGGGAGAACTGCCTCTGCTCCATAGACTAGAGCAAAGGTGTCTCGCCAAAGTGGCTCGATTTGGCGTCGTCTGATCGACCAAAGAACCACCGCAGCTCCTCAATCCAGTTTTTTCCGCACTTGTGCAGCCTGTCGAAAGTTCTGGTCTTGAGCCCGCGCAGCACTTCAGCATTTGCCCTCTCTGCTTGACCGTTGCTTCTCGGGTGAGCAACAGAAGCAAAGCAGACCTTGGCGCCAAGATCTTGGACGTACTGCATGAAGGTGCGGCTCGTGAACTGTGTGCCGTTGTCGGCGATGATTCTGTTAGGAATCCCAAAACGGCAAACAATTGACCTGAAGAACTTGATCGCCGATCGTGCTGTCACCTTCCTCACTGCTTCCACTTCTGGCCACTTTGTGAACTTGTCGATTGCGACATACAAGTACTCAAAGCCCCCGACAGCTCGGGGAAAAGGGCCGAGGATGTCGAGCCCCCAAACCGAAAATGGCTAGGATAAAGGGATCGTCTGGAGAGCTTGAGCTGGCTGGTGTATCTGCTTGGAATGGAACTGGCACGCTTCACACTTGGTTACTTGTGCAGTTGCATCCTGGAGGGCTGTCGGCCAGAAGAAACCTTGCCGGAAAGCTTTGCCGGCAAGTGCTCTTGCGCCAATGTGGTGACCACATATGCCTCCGTGTATCTCTCGCCAACAGCTTCATCCATCTTCCCGTGAATACACTTCAATTTCACCCCGTTGAGTCTTCTTCTGTACAGCGTGCTATCGACAAACTGGTACATACTTGACTGCCGGGCTACTCTTTCTGCTTCTTCTTGCTCTTCGGGAAGTTCTCCTGTCTGAAGGAAATGGACAATCTGCTGCGCCCATGTTGGAGCTTGCGGCTCGACAACAAGGACTAAAGGCACATCTGCTGCTGCGGGAACATCAGCTTCTACGGCAAGAGCCTGCGGCTCGGCCGGAGCTTGATGTTCCCCGGCAAGCTTGCCGGAGCAAAACTTGTCGGGAGCGTCTGCTTCAACGGAACAAACCGTAGGGTCTGCCGGAGCAGACTGCTCCTCAACACTCTTGGTGTTGATCTTGGGGACCTTCGCGGCGGCGGCTTCGGGGAGCTCGGCCGGGAAGTAGTCTCCAGAAATCAACTTCCTCTTCTTGTTCTGTCCAGTTGACGGTGCTACAGTCGGTTGAGTCAGCTTGAGCACAAAAATCCCTGGTTCCATGTGTAACTTGAGTCGGCGACTTTGACGAGCCATCAGCAATATCATTCGAGCTCTTGGAACATGTTCCATTTGTAGGCCGTCAAAGTGCTCTTCTAGCTTTCTCACTTCATCAACATAGGCTTCCATCAACGGACTCTGATAATCTTTGTTTACTTGGCGGATGACAAGCTGCGAGTCACCCCTGACAATGAGCTTCTTGATCCCAAGGTCTACTGCGATTTCGAGACCGCAAGCAAACCTTCATACTCTGCTGTATTGTTTGTTGCTTGCTCCTTGGGAAAGTGCATCCGGACTATGTACTTGAGGTGCTCTCCGTGGCGCGATTAAAGACGCTCAAGACCGGGCGCTTTGCAGCGAGAAGGCACCATCAAAGTACATCAACCATTCTTTTCCTGCCTCCTTGACGGGATGCTCGCCTCTAGAATTTCTTCATCTTGTGTTGGCGCCCATTCTGCTATAAACTCGCCAATGCTCGCTTTGGATAGTTGAAGTGCTTTCAAACTTGAGGCCAAAGCTTGACAGTTCCAGTGCCCACTCGACAATCCTGCCTGTTGCTTCTGGATTTTGCAGTATCCTCTTTAGCGGAAAGCGAGTGACAACTGTGATCTCATGTGCTTGGAAGTAATGGCGCAGCTTTCTCGAGGCCATGAGGACCTAGCCCCCTGTAGAAGGGAACTGACAAAGTACACCGGGCGCTGCACCATCCTTTTCTGCATCTTCTCGCACGTCTGCGCAGATCCGTCCTCGTCGGGACCAGAGCTTGTCGATGAAGCCCCCTACTTGTCGCTGGATGCATCTGCCTTAGTCGCTGGCTCATCGTCTGCCTCCCTTTCTGCTACTAACGCAACACTAACCACTTGATTGGTTGCCGCTATATACAGAAGCAACTTCTCTTGTGGCTTAGGTGCGACAAGTATTGGAGTGGAGGACAGGTACCTCTTTAAGTCCTGCAGCGCAGCCTCCGCTTCGAGTCCATTTCATTGACCTGCCTTTTTCAAAATCTTGAAAATGGCAGTATGGCGCCAAGCAGATCTAGAGATAAACCTCGCCGAGAGCAGCCACGCAACCGCAAGTCTTCGTACATCCTTGACGCGCTTTGGTGCTTCAATCTGCTCAATGGCTTTGATCTTGTCGGGATTGGCTTCAATTCCCCGCCGAGACACGAAGAACCCGAGAAGCTTGCCGGAAGGGACTCCAAACACGCACTTCTCGGGGTTAAGCTTGAGGTTGATCTTGCGCAGATTCGCAAAGGTCTCATCTAAATCTTGAACCAAAGTTGCTTTGTCCTTGCTCTTGACCACTATGTCATCCATGTAGGCTTCTACATTTCTGTGCATTTGCGGCTCAAAAGCGTCATGGACTACTCTTGCAAACGTTGAACCAGCATTCTTTAGCCCAGAAGGCATCCGTACAAAACAGTATGTGCCACATGGGGTGATGAATGCGGTTTTCTCCTCATCCTCTTCTGCCATGAAGATCTGATGATATCCTGAATATGCATCAAGAAATGAAAGCAAATCACATCCAGCCGTGGAGTCAACAATCTGGTCGATGCGTGGCAAGGGAAATGTGTCTTTGGGACAAGCTTTATTAACATCTGTGAAGTCGATACAAAGTCTCCATTTCCGATTTGCCATTCGTACAACTACCGGATTGGCCAACCACGGGATGGAGCACTCCCGACAAGGCCTGCTGCTTCCAACTTCTTGATTTCTTCGCTATGAATTCTTGGCGCCCACCGCTGTTTTTCGACTTTACGCTTGACGGGCCGCGATGAGGAAAGACAGCCGGTGATGCTCAATTACTCTCCAGGAACACGGGATGTCGACGGTTGCCATGCAAACACGCCGACATTCGCCCCAGGAAAGCAATGAGCGCGCTTCCTATTTAGGGTCGAGAGTGGCGATGGTGAAGGTACCACCGGTGCCGCCCTCCTTGGCGGGCACCTTCTTGGTCTTCGTGGAGCTGCCATCGCCTTTCTTGCACTTGCCGGTGGAGCTCGATGGTGCATCCTCGACGGTAGCGCAACACTCCGAAGAGGTGCGCTTGCCGGAGTGGGCATCAGAGCTCTTGCCGGACTTGGTCTTCTTCTTCCTCCCGGGAGCTTCAGCAGCAAGTGACTTGCTATCTGTTTAACTGCTGCTTCCCGGTAAATCTTGTTGGCGCAGATAAGAGCATCCTTCTTGTCGCCATGGACAGAAATGACACTTATCGGGCCTGGTATCTTGAGCAAGTTGTATGCATAATGAGAGGCTGCCATGAACTTGGCGAGTGCTGGACGGCCAAGTATCCCATTGTATGGTAATGGAAAATCAGCAACGTCGAACGTTACCCTCTCAGTCCTGAAGTTTAGCTCGCTACCAAATGTTACCGGCAACGCGATCTTTCCCTTCGACTTGCTCCTTCCCGGATTGATTCCTTGAATGTGCCGTCTCTTCGAGCTCATTGTCGTGGATCCAAGCTTCGGAGCACCGCGGAGGAGATCAGGTTTGCCGCCCCGCCGTCAACTAGCATCTTGGTGACCTTGAGGTTGCGGATAGTTGGTGAGACCAACATCGTCAAGCACCCGACCGCAGTTATGCGATCAGGGTGGTCCTCAATATCAAAGATGATAGGCGTGCTGGACCACTTCAGAGGTTTGCGTGACTCTACGGATGGTTCTGCTGCATTAACTTCCCGCATCCACTGCTTGAGTTGGCGGTGTGAAGTGTGCAGAGAAGCACCGCCGTCAATGCAGAGGACCTCTGTGGCTTTCTGAAACTCCTGCTCATCGGCCTCATCGTCTTCCATATCTTCATCATCATCGTCGTCTTCATCCTTGTCACGGCCGCGGGGAGGTCTGTCTCCTTGCCGCTGCTTGGCCTTGCCGCGGCGTCCTCCCCGGCCGGGTCGTTTCTTGCTAACTCCCCCAGCACCTTCCTGGGCCTTCTCCTTGTCGCGCTGCTCGTACTCAGCTTTCTGCTGTTCAACAAGCTGCTCGACCTTCTTGCAGCTCTGGAGGTCGTGGCCCTTGGTGCGGTGGATCTTGCAAGATCGCTTGTTGAGCTGTCCTGCTTGTCGGCGTCGCCGCCCAGCTGGCAGTCGGCGCCAGCGGCAACCTCCTTGCCGGAGCCACCAACTTTGGCTTTCTTAGCGGCACCACCGTTGCCGGACTGCTCGACAACTAGTACTTCTTTGCTCTTATTCCTTCTGTTGTTCCGTCGCCGGCTCTTCTTCGCCAGGGCGGTTTCCTCACTATCAGACCCTGCTTCCGCATTCTCTCCTGGGAGTCTCCTCCCTTCCTCAGCACGTTCACACTTGTCTGCCAAGGCATACAGCTCACTGACGTCCTTGACTTTGCACATCGCCATCTCTTCCCTCATCCTGCGGTTCCGCACGTTTTGATGAAATGCGCTGATCACCGCAGCAGGGTGGACATCTGGGATGTTGTAGTGCACACGGCTGAATCTCTGGATGAACTTGCGCAGAGACTCTCCTTCCTTCTGGGCGAGCAGGTGAAGGTCACTTTCTTGGACATGAGGTTTGTGGCCGCCTGTGAAGGCGCCGACAAACTGATGGCATAGATCTGCTCAAGAGGATATGGATCCGTCCGGAAAGTGCATGAGCCAGGATCTGACATTGGGCTTGAGTACCAGCAGGAAGTAGTTGGCGAGGATCTTGTCGTCTCGTCCCCCCGCAGCTTGCACCGCAATGGTGTAGATGCTGAGGAACTCCGACGGATGCGTCCTGCCATCGTACTTCTCTGGCACATCCGGCTTGAAATTCTTCTTGCTGGGCCACTGGACTTGCCGCAGCTCACGAGTGAACGCAGGACAACCTACCGTGTACGGCAAGTCGCCTGGTTCCCCTGGCGCATGCATATCGACAGAGGGCCCAGCGCGCTGGTCGGATTGACGTCGCGCTTCTCTTCGGCGCTCGATGCGAGTTCGAGCGTCTTCTTGTTGCCGTTCTTGAAGAACTTGGTGCTGATCTCGACGAGCTCGTGGGTCCGATGACGCGGTGGAGTCGCTGTCGAGGTGGATCCGACGAGTTGGTGATCTTGGCCCTCGGGGTGGAGAGTGCATGGTGGTTGCACCCCACAGGTCTCGCCGCCACCGCTCGTGTTTTGTCGTCTCGCCGCGGCAGTGATGTGCTTGGTTGTCATGAACGCCGCCGCTGGCAAAGCCGATGAGACTCGAATGGTGGCCTCCATTCGTCGACCTTGTCTGCCGCTGGAGGGTAATCCAGAGCGATTGAGCTCGCGCCAAAGCTTCGCTGAGTGGTGGGCAGCAATGGCGAGCAGTGCGAGGAGCGGATATGCTCGACTCTAAATACGTTAGAAGGAGCGAGATCCCGCCCAGCGATCGTGCCCCACTCGCACCAGCCTGTTGGTGCGCAAGCTGTTCTTGAGCGTCCCTGGATCCACCAGCTCGATCTTGGCCCAACGAACGTATGGTGCTGCGAGCACCATGACGTTGTCGGTATCGCGCCTCCTGAGATGGACGCGGTGCGTGTACGGACGCCGAGGTTTGCGCAGCCTTGTCCTTGGACTTGGCAGCGTCATGAGCTCCCTCGCCGGTGCCCGCTCTCCCGCCGGCGTCTTCCCCGCCACCCGTTGGCTCCGGTGGTGGTGGGTTTGACGTGGACGGCTCTGCTGCCGCCGAAGCCTTCTTCTTCGGTGGCATGTTGATGAAGATGATGAAGATGTTGCTCGTGTGAACGCCGGATCAGGTTCACACAGCCTCGACGCCCCCTACCTGGCGCGCCAAAGATGTCGGGGAAGCTGATCGTAGCCCACGAACACCTATGGGACCGGCGGACCGAGCCCCTTTCGGTTCGGCGGGGAGCGGAGGTTGCACGAAGAGCAGATCGAGGCAAAGCACACGAGCAGTTTACCCAGCTTCGGAGCTCTCCGTAGAGATAATACTCCTACTGTTGCTTGTCTGATTATGTTGTGTCCTTGCTAGGGAGCAACGAGAGCTACAAAACCTAGCTTGAGTGTCTCTGGTCTCGAATGAGTCGAACCTCCTCTACGTTGCGCATGGGCCTCCTTTTATAGGCTCAAGGGGTCACCAACAGTGGCAACGTAGACAAGGGCAAATGGGAAAAATGAGTTGCGGTTGGTACAACTACTTTGTACAAAGTGTATTCTACCTAACTCGACGGCAAGGGACAAAAGCATTAAATGTCCGTCCATGTCGCCTAAACAAGTGCAGAAGGGATCGGCAGGGCGCCACCGCTTGCCACGATGGCACTCTGTCGGCGCCGCCACCGCTGCTCTCCGCTGGCTGCACAGCCTCTTGACACGCACGCCGAATGGTCCCATGGCGACACGTTGGTAAATGAGCTGGAGCGGAGATGAAGAGAGGTTGCCTGCCGCTGCAAGCGCTTTGCCGCGGCTGAATCCTTGTCGCGTCCGGAAGCTTGTCGCCATCGAGCCTTCCGGCAAGCTCCTCTTGCCGGGGTCTTGTCTTCTGCGTGCCTTGAGTGGCCTTCCCGACAAGCTCCTCTTGCCGGGGCCTTGTCTCCTTGGCTTAGATACTTTGTTTTTGAATGGCTCCAAAGGAACCATGGACGACCTTGGCGATCACTAGGCAAGCCTCGCTGCTGGGCGCAGAATCGCCTGCACTGAAGTTCGGGATACTAGGGTACCCCTACTCTAGTACATCGACAACTTTGCTTCGAGGGCTAATAAACTTTTGCAATAAGTATATGAGTTCTTTATGACTAATGTGAGTCCATGGATTATACGCACTCTCACCCTTCCACAATTTTCTAGCCTCTACGGTACCGTGCATTGCCCTTTCTCACCTTGAGAGTTGGTGCAAACTTCGCTGGTGCATCCAAACCCCGTGATATGATACGCTCTATCACACATAAACCTCCTTATATCTTCCTCAAAATAGCCACCATACCTACCTATCATGGCATTTCCATAGCCATTCCGAGATATATTGCCATGCAACTTTCCACCGTTTCCTTTATTATGACACGCTTCATCATTATCATATTGCTTTGCATGATCATGTAGTTGACATTGTATTTGTGGCAAAGCCACCATTCATAATTTTTTATACATGTCACTCTTGATTCATTGCATACCTCGGTACATCGCTGGAGGCATTCACGTAGAGTCATATTTTGTTCTAAGTGTTGAGTTGTAATTCTTGAGTTGTAAGTAATTAAAAGTGTGATGATCATCATTACTAGAGCATTGTCCCATGTGAGGAAAGGATGATGGAGACTATGATTCCCCCACAAGTCGGGATGAGATTCCGGACTAAGAAAAAAAAGATAAATAAAGAGGCCAAAAAAAAGAGAAGGCCCAAAAAATGCCCTAGGTCTTCGTGAGCAAGCAAGTTGGATGCACACCCACTTAGTTTCTTTTGTTGAGCTTTCTATTGGGGAACGTTGCAGAAAATTAAAATTTTTCCTACGGTTTCACCAAGATCCATCTATGAGTTCATCTAAGCAACGAGTCAAGGGAGTGAGTTTGCATCTACATACCACTTGTAGATCGAAAAGGAAGCGCTCAAGGGATGGTGATGATGGAGTCGATCGCCGTGATTCGGATCACCGATGACCAAGTGCTGAACGGACAGCACCTCCGCGTTCAACACACGTACGGGACGGACGACGTCTCCTCCGTCTTGATCCAGCAAGGAGGAAGGAGAGGTTGAGGAAGATTGCTCCAACGGTAGCACGACGGCGTGGTATTGTTGGTGCAGCAGTACTCCGACAGGGCTTCGCCAAGCACGCACGGAGGAGGAGAGGTGTTGGGGTGGGGAGGGGCTGCGCCTTGGCTTAGGTCTACAGCCCTCCCCTCACCCCTCTATTTATAGGGGGAGGGAGAAGGGGGGCCGGCCCCTCTAGATGGCATCTAGAGGGGGGCGGCGGCCAAGGGAGGGGACTTGCCCCAAGCAAGGGGGCCCCTAGGGTTCCCCCAAACCCTAGGCGCAAGGGCCCAAGGGGCGGGGGCGCCCAGCCCACCAGGGGCTGGCTCCTTCCCCCACGCAGCCCATGTGCCCCCCCCCGGGAGGGGTGGCCCCTCCCGGTGGACCTCGAACCCTTCCGTGGGCCCCGTACTACCGATATGCCCCAAACTTTCCGTGTCCGCTTGACAACTTCCCATATATAAATCTTTACCTCCGACTATTCGGAACTCCTCGTGACGTCCGGATCTCATCCGGACTCAACAACATTCGTAATCACATACAAGTCTTCCTAATAACCCTAGCGCCACCGAACCTTAAGTGTGTAGACCCTATGGGTTCGGGAGACATGCGACATGACCGAGACGGCTCGGTCAATAACCAACAACGGATCTGGATACCCATGTTGGCTCCTACATGCTCCTCGATGATGTCATCGGATGAACCATGATGTCAAGGATTCAAGCAACCTCAGATACTATTCCCTTTGTCGACGGTATGTTACTTGACCGAGACTCGATCGTCGGTATCCCAATACCTCGCTTAGTCTCGTTATCGCAAGTCACTTTACTCGCATCAGAATGCATGATCCCGTGACTGCACACTTGGTCACTTTGAGCTCATTATGATGATGCACTACCGAGTGGGCCCAGTGATACCTCTCCGTCATATGGAGTGACAAATCCTGTCTCGATCCGTGTCAACCCAATGACACTTTCGAGATACCTGTAGTGTACCTTTATAGTCACCCGATACGTTGTGACGTTTGGTACACCCAAAGCACTCCTACGGTATCCGGAGTTACACGATCTCATGGTCTAAGGAAGAGATACTTGACATTGGAAAAGCTCTAGCAAAACGAACTACACGATCTTGTGCTATGCTTAGGATTGTCTTGTCCATCACGCCATTCTCCTAATGACGTGATCCCATTGTCAATGACATCGATGTCCATAGTCGAAACCATGACTATCTGCTGACCAACGAGCTAGTCAACTAGAGGCTTACTAGGGACGTATTGTAGTCTATGTATTCACGTGTATTACGATTTCCGGATAATACAATTATAGCATGAATAAAAGACAATTATCATGAACAAGGAAATATAATAATAATGCTTTTATTATTGCCTCTAGGGCATATTTCCAACAGTCTCCCACTTGCACTAGAGTCAATAATCTAGTTACATTGTGATGAATCGAACACCCATAGAGTTACGGTGTTGATCATGTTTTGCCCATGAAGAGGTTTAGTCAACGGATCTGCGACATTCAGATCCGTATGCACTTTGCAAATTTCTATGTCTCCATCTTGAACATTTTCACGGATGGAGTTGAAGTGACGCTTGATGTGCCTGGTCTTCTTGTGAAACCTGGGCTCCTTGGCAAGTGCAATAGCTCCAGTTTTGTCACAGAAGAGTTTGATCGGCCCCGACGCATTGGGTATGACTCCTAGGTCGGTGATGAACTCCTTCACCCAAATTGCTTCATGCGCTGCCTCCGAGGCTGCCATGTACTCCGCTTCACATGTAGATCCCGCCACGACGCTCGCTTGCAGCTGCACCAGCCATCGCTCCACCATTCAACATATACACGATCCGGTTTGTGACTTAGAGTCATTCAGATCTGTGAAGCTAGCGCCGACGTAACCCTTACGACGAGCTCTTCGTCACCTCCATAAACGAGAAACATGTCCTTTGTCCTTTTCGGTACTTCAGGATATTTTTGACCGCTGTCCAGTGTTCCTTGCGGGATTACTTTGGTACCTTCCTACCAAACTTACGGCAAGGTTTACATCAGGTCCAGTACACAGATGGCATACATAATAGATCCTATGGCTGAAGCATAGGGATGACACTCATCTCTTCTTTATCTTTTGTCGTGGTCGGGCATTGAGCCGAGCTCAATCTCACACCTTGTAATACAGGCAAGAACCCTTCTTGACTGATCCATTTTGAACTTCTTCAAAATCTTATCAAGGTATGTGCTTTGTAAAGACCTATGAGGCGCCTCGATCTATCTCTATAGATCTTGATGCCTAATATATAAGCAGCTTCTCCAAGGTCCTTCATTGAAAACACTTATTCAAGTAGGCCTTAATGCTGTCCAAGAATTCTATATCATTTCCCATCAAAAGTATGTCATCTACATATAATATGAGAAATGCTCTGAGCTCCCACTCACTTTCTTGTAAACGCAGGCTTCTCCATAAGTCTCAAGATAAACCCAAACGCTTTGATCATTTCATCAAAGCGAATGTTCCAACTCCGAGATGCTTGCACCAGCCCATAAATGGATCGCTGGAGCTTGCATACTTTGTTAGCATTCTTAGGATCGACAAAACCCTCCGCTGCATCATATACAGTTCTTCCTTAAGATGCCCGTTAAGGAATGCCATTTTGACGTCCATCGCCATATCTCATAATCATAGTATGCGGCAATTGCTAACATGATTCGGACGGACTTAAGCTTTGCTACGGAGAGAAAGTCTCATCGTAGTCAATCCCTTGAACTTGCCGATAACCCTTAGCGACAAGTCGAGCTTTATAGATGGTGACATTACCATCGCGCCCATCTTCTTCTTAAAGATCCATTTGTTTTCTATCGTCGCCGATCATCGGGCAAGTCGGTCAAAGTCCATACTTTGTTTTCATACATGGATTCTATCTCGGATTTCATGGCTTCTAGCCATTTGTTGGAATCTGGGCCCGCCATCGCTTCTTCATAGTTCAAGGTTCACCGTTGTCTAACAACATGATTTCCGTGACAGGGTTGCCGCACCACTCAGTGCGGAACGTGTCCTTGTGGACCTCACGGGTTCAGAGCAACTTGATCCAAGTACCTTGATCATCATCATTATTTTCCTCTTCTTGTTGGTGTAGGCATCACAGAACATTTTCTGAGCTGCACTACTATCCCGCTCAAGAGGTAGTACTTCATCGAGTTCTACTTTCCTCCCACTTACTTCTTTCGAGAGAAACTCTTTTTCCGTAAAGGATCCGTTCTTGGCAACAAAGATCTTGTCTTCGGATCTTAAGTAGAAGGTATACCCAATGGTTTCTTTAGGGTATCCTATGAAGACGATTTTTCCGACTTGGGTTCGAGCTTTTCAAGTTGAAGTTTCTTGACATAAGCATCGCATCCCCAAACTTTTAGAAACGATAGCTTAGGTTTCTTCCCAAACCATAATTCATACGGTGTCGCCTCAACGGATTTAGACGGTGCCCTATTTAAAGTGAATGTAGCTGTCTCTAGAGCGTATCCCCAAAATGATAGCGGTAAATCGGTAAGAGACATCATGGATCGCACCATATCCAATAGAGTGCGATTCGACGCTCGACACACCGTTCTTGAGGTGTTCCAGCGGCGTGAGTTGTGAAACGATTCCACATTTTCTTAAGTGTGTACCAAATTCATGACTTAAATATTCTCCTCCACGATCCGATCGAAGAATTTTATCTTTCGTCACGTTGATTCTCTACTTCATTCTGAAATTCCTTGAACTTTTCAAAGGTCTCAGACTTGTGTTTCATCAAGTAGACATACCCATATCTACTCAAGTCATCTCGTGAGAGTGAGAACATAAAGATATCCTCCACGAGCCTCAACGCCATTGGACCGCACACATCGGTATGTATGATTTCCAACAAGTTGGTTGCTCGCCCATTGTTCCGAGAACGGAGTCTTGGTCATCTTGCCCATGAGGCATGGTTCGCATGTGTCAAATGATTCATAATCTAGAGACTCCAAAAGTCCATCAGATGGAGCTTCTTCATGCGCTTGACACCAATGTGACCAAGGCGGCAATGCCACAAGTATGTGGGACTATCGTTATCAACTTTACATCTTTTGGTATTCACGCTATGAATATGTGTAACATTACGCCGAGATTCATTAAGAATAAACCATTGACCATTGGAGCATGACCATAAAACATATCTCTCATATAAATAGAACAACCATTATTCTCGGATTTAAATGAGTAGCCATCTCGCATTAAACGAGATCCAGATACAATGTTCATGCTCAAACTTGGCACCAAATAACAATTATTAAGGTTCAAAACTAATCCCATAGGTAAATGTAGAGGTAGCGTGCCGACGGCGATCACATCGACTCTGGAACCATTCCCGACGCGATCGTCACCTCGCCCTTCGCCAGTCTCCGCTTATTCCGCAGCTCTGCTGTGAGTTACAAATATGAGCAACGGCACCGTATCAAATACCCAGGAGTTACTACGAGTCTTGGTAAGGTACACATCAATTACATGTATATCAAATATACCTTTGGTGTTGCGGCCTTCTTATCCGCTAAGTATTTGGGGCAGTTCCGCTTCGATGACCCTTCCCTTGCAATAAAAGCACTCGGCCTCGTGCTTGGGTCCATTCTTTGACTTCTTCCGGCAACTGCTTACGGGCGGCGGCAACATCTTTGCCATCCTTCTTGAAGTTCTTCTTACCCTTGCCCTTCTTGAACTTAGTGGTCTTATTGACCATCAACACTTGATGTTCTTTCTTGATTTCAACCTCTGCTGACTTCAGCATTGAGAATACTTTGGGAATGGTCTTTACCATCCCATGCATATTTTAGTTCATCACGAAGCTCTTGTAGCTTGGTGGGAGCGACTGAAGGATTCTGTCAATGACCGCCTCGTCTGGGAGGTTTATGTCCAGCTGGGACAGGCGGTTGTGCAACCTGGACATTTTGAGTATGTGCTCACTTGTGTAACTGTTTTCCTCCATCTTACAACTATAGAACTTGTCGGAGACTTCATATCTCTCGACCGGGCATGAGCTTGAAAACTAGTTTCAGCTCCTCGAACATCTCATATGCTCCGTGTTGCTCAAAACGCTTTTGGAGCCCCGGTTCTAAGCTGTAAAGCATGCCACCTCGAACGAGGGAGTAATCATCAAGACGAGACTGCCAAGCATTCATAATGTCTTGGTTCTTCGGGACGGAGCGTCACCTAGCGGTCCTTCTAGGACATATTGTTTCTGGCAGCTATGAGGATGATCTCGGGTTCGGACCCAGTCCGTATAGTTCTTGCCGTCATCTTTCAGCTTGGTTTTCTAGGAACGCGTTGAAGTTCAAGTTGACATGAGCGTTGGCCATTTGATCTACAAGACATATTATGCAAAAGTTTTAGACTAAGTTCATGATAATTAAGTTCATCTAATCAAATTATTTAAATGAACTCCCACTCAGATTAGACATCCCTCTAGTCATCTAAGTGTTACACGATCCGAGTCGACTAGGACGTGTCCGATCATCACGTGAGACGGACTAGTCATCGTCGGTGAACATTCTCATGTTGATCGTATCTTCTATACGACTCGTGTTCGACCTTTCGGTCTCCGTGTTCCGAGGCCATGTCTGTACATGCTAGGCTCGTCAAGTTAACCCTAAGTGTTTTGCATGTGTAAAACTGTCTTACACCCGTTGTATGTGAACATAAGGATCTATCACACCCGATCATCACGTGGTGCTTCAAACCATTTAACTTTAGCAACGGTGCACAGTTAGGGGAGAACACTTCTTGAAATTTTTTAAGGGATCATCTTATTTACTACCGTCGTTCTAAGTAAACAAGATGTATAAACATAATAAACATCACATGCAATTATATAATAGTGACATGATATGGCCAATATCATATAGCTCCATTGATCTCCATCTTCGGGGCTCCATGATCATCTTGTCACCGGCATGACACCATGATCTCCATCATCATGATCTCCATCATCGTGTCTTCATGAAGTTGTCACGCCAACGACTACTTCTACTTCTATGGCTAACGCGTTTAGCAATAAAGTAAAGTAATTTACATGGCGTTCTTCAATGACACGCAGGTCATACAAAAATAAAGACAACTCCTATGGCTCCTGCCGGTTGTCATACTCATCGACATGCAAGTCGTGATTCCTATTACAAGAACTTGATCTCATACATCACAATATGTCATTCATCATTCATCACAACTTCTGGCCATATCACATCACATGACAATTGCTGCAAAAACAAGTTAGACGTCCTCTAATTGTTGTTCCATCTTTTACGTGGCTGCAATTGGGTTCTAGCAAGAACGTTTTCTTACCTACGAATAACCACAACGTGATCTTGTCAACTTCTATTTACCCTTCATAAGGACCCTTTTCATCGAATCCGCTCCAACTAAAGTGGGAGAGACAGACACCGCCAACCACCTTATGCAACTAGTGCATGTCAGTCGGTGGAACCGGTCTCACGTAAGCGTACGTGTAAGGTTGGTCCGGGCCGCTTCATCCCACAATACCGCTGAAGCAAGATAAGACTAGTAGCGGCAAGCAAGTTGACAAGATCTACGCCCACAACAAAATTGTGTTCTACTCGTGCAATAGAGAACTACGCATAGACCTAGCTCATGATGCCACTGTTGGGGAACGTTGCAGAAAATTAAAATTTTTCCTATGGTTTCACCAAGATCCATCTATGA
The DNA here is from genome assembly GCA_021605205.1 of Aegilops longissima. NCBI lineage: Eukaryota > Viridiplantae > Streptophyta > Magnoliopsida > Poales > Poaceae > Aegilops > Aegilops longissima. The sequence goes on from CM038676.1 coordinate 528,963,353, forward strand.
GTTCATCTAAGCAACGAGTCAAGGGAGTGAGTTTGCATCTACATACCACTTGTAGATCGAGTGCGGAAGCGTTCAAGGGGATGGTGATGACGGAGTCGTACTCGCCGTGATTCGGATCACCGATGACCAAGTGCTGAACGGACAGCACCTCCGCGTTCAACACACGTACGGGACGGACGACGTCTCCTCCGTCTTGATCCAGCAAGGAGGAAGGAGAGGTTGAGGAAGATTGCTCCAACGGCAGCACGACGGCGTGGTGTTGTTGGTGCAACAGTACTCCGACAGGGCTTCGCCAAGCACGTACGGAGGAGGAGAGGTGTTGGGGTGGGGAGGGGCTGCGCCTTGGCTTAGGTCTGCAGCCCTCCCGTCACCCCTCTATTTATAGGGGGAGGGAGAAGGGGGGCCGGCCCCTCTAGATGGCATCTAGAGGGGGGGCGGCGGCCAAGGGGAGGGGGGACTTGCCCCCTAAGCAAGGGGGGCGCCCCCTCTAGGGTTCCCCCCCAAACCCTAGGCGCAAGGGCCCAAGGGGGGGCGCCCAGCCCACCAGGGGCTGGCTCCTTCCCCCACGCAGCCCATGCGGCCCCCCGGGAGGGGTGGCCCCTCCTGGTGGACCCCCGGAACCCTTCCGGTGGCCCCGGTACAATACCGATATGCCCCCGAAACTTTCCGGTGTCCGTTTGACAACTTCCCATATATAAATATTTACCTCCGGACTATTCCGAACTCCTCGTGACGTCCGGATCTCATCCGGACTCGAACAACATTCGTAATCACATACAAGTCTTCCTAATAACCCTAGCGCCACCGAACCTTAGTGTGTAGACCCTACGGGTTCGGGAGACATGCAGACATGACCGAGACGGCTCTCAGGTCAATAACCAACAGCGGGATCTGGATACCCATGTTGGCTCCCACATGCTCCTCGATGATGTCATTGAATGAACCATGATGTCAAGGATTCAAGCAACCCTGTATACTATTCCCTTTGTCAGACGGTATGTTACTTGCCCGAGACTCGATCGTCGGTATCCCAATACCTCGTTTAGTCTCATTAGCGGCAAGTCACTTTACTCGTACCGTAATGCATGATCCCGTGACCAGACACTTGGTCACTTTGAGCTCATTATGATGATGCACTACCGAGTGGGCCCAGTGATACCTCTCCGTCATATGGAGTGACAAATCCCTGTCTCGATCCGTGTCAACCCAACAGACACTTTCGGAGATACCTGTAGTGTACCTTTATAGTCACCCATTACGTTGTGACGTTTGGTACACCCAAAGCACTCCTACGGTATCCGGAGTTACACGATCTCATGGTCTAAGGAAGAGATACTTGACATTGGAAAAGCTCTAGCAAAACGAACTACACGATCTTGTGCTATGCTTAGGATTGTCTTGTCCATCACGCCATTCTCCTAATGACGTGATCCCATTGTCAATGACATCGATGTCCATAGTCGAAACCATGACTATCTGTTGACCAACGAGCTAGTCAACTAGAGGCTTACTAGGACGATTGTAGTCTATGTATTCACACGTGTATTACGATTTCCGGATAATACAATTATAGCATGAATAAAAGACAATTATCATGAACAAGGAAATACAATAATAATGCTTTTATTATTGCCTCTAGGGCATATTTCCAACACTTTCATATATTATAGCTCTAGTGCATCCGTTGCATGGCAATCCCTACTCCTCACATTGACATCAATTGATGGGCATATCCATAGCCTATTGATTAGCCGCGTCAATGTGAGACTTTCTACCTCTTTGTCTTCTCACAAAACCCCCATCATTATACTTTATTCCACCCATAGTGCTATATCCATGGCTTGCGCTCATGTATTGCGTAAGGGTTTAAAAGGCTGAAGCGCGTTAAAAAGTATGAACCAATTGTTCGGCTTGTCATCGGGGTTATGCATGATGAGAACGTTTTGTGTGACGAAATTGAAGCATGGCCTAACTATATGATTTTGTAGGGATAAGCTTTCTTTGGCTATGTTATTTTGATAAGACATAATTGCTTGGTTAGCATGTTTGAAGTATTATTGTTTTTATGTCAACATTAAACTTTTATCCTGAATCTTTCGGATCTAAATATTCATGCCACAATAAAAAGAATTTCATTGAAAATTATGCTAAGTAGCATTCCACATCAAAAATTCTGTTTTTATCATTTACCTACTCGAGAACGAGCAGGAATTAAGCTTGGGGTGCTTGATACGTCTCCAACGTATCTATGATTTTTTATTGTTCCGTGCTATTATATTATCTGTTTTGGATGTTCAATGGGCTTTATTATACACTTTTATATTATTTTTGGGACTAACCTATTAACCGGAGGCCCAGCCCAAATTGCTGTTTTTTTTGCCTATTTCAGTGTTTCGAAGGAAATGAATATCAAACGGAGTTCAAACCGAATGAAAGCTTCGGGAACGTGATTTTCGGAACAAACGTGATCCAGAGGACTTGGAGTGGACGTCAAGCAATCAACAAGGAGGCCACGAGGCAGGGAGGCGCGCTTGCCCCCCTGGGCGCGGCCCCCACCCTCGTGGGCCCCTCGTAGCTCTCCTGACCGACCTCTTTCGCCTATTGAGGGAGTCCTGGATTAGGGGGTATCCGGAAAGCCGGACTATATACAACGTCCGGACTATTGAAGCATGAAGATACGAGACTCAAGACTTCGACCCGTGTCCGGATGGGACTTTCCTTGGCGTGGAAGGCAAGCTTGGCGAGCCGGATATTATATTTCCTTCCTTGTAACCGACTCCATGTAAACCCTAGCCCTCTCCGGTGTCTATATAAACCGGAGAGGTTGGTCCTTAGAAGGCCGATCACAATTACAATCATACCATCATAGGCTAGCTCTTAGGGTTTGGCCTCTACGATCTCGTGGTAGATCTACTCTTGTACTACCCATATCATCAATATTAATCAAGCAGGAAGTAAGGTTTTACCTCCATCGAGAGGGCCCGAACCTGGGTAAAAATCTGTGTCCCTTGCTTCCTGTTACCATCAGCCTTGACGCACAGATCGGGACCCACTACCCGAGATCCGCCGGTTTTGACACCGACATTGGTGCTTTCATTGAGAGTTCCTCTGTGTCGTCGCCGTCAGGCTCGATGGCTCGTCCCATTGTCAAGGACGACATTACCTCGGAGGGGGCTCTGGCTGTAGGCCAGACGCTCCGGCTCGGCGGCTTTATCATGGCCGCCCCATCGGCGGTGGCGCCGACGATGACTTCTCGGCTCATCAAGCATAACCTTCGCGTCAGTTCGGAACTTGCCGAACAGATGGATCCAATGGAGCTCACATCCCTTAACGAACTCTTGGATCGCATCGCCGCTCTAGGAGTCGCTACAGACTACGACCGGATTGGGCTTAAACCCGACCAAAGGGACATCAGGTCCCCGCCGGACACCCATGAGATAGCGATAGTGGAGGAACCACACGCGGATTGACCCTCAACTTTGAGGACAAGTTGTATTCGGATCACCGAACTCCTTGAGCCAAAGACCTGCTCAAAGGAAAACCTGACCCAGGTCCCGGACTTAGAATCGGGCATTGGGCCGAAGAAATTGGGCACTTCGGATTCTGAGCAATTTAGCTCGGGACCGCCCGCGCCCTTGGGCGTTAGATCGGATCAAAATCCGGACTCTAAAGCGGACCTAAACTGTCTCTCCCATCGTGCACGAGCCCTGTGAAACCGTACATCGCCATCGGGCCAGATTCTCCTTGCGCTTAACAAGGTCGGGGATCGCCGAAGAGAACATGGTCTCTCTTTTCTACAAAAACTGCACGGACGAAGGACTCCTCATGCTATAAGCCGCGACATAGTACACTTCATGACTTGGCAACCATAGTATGAAATCTTGTGCGATCGAGAGCGCTTGGAAGACCCCAAACAGAATTTTGGGATAGATCGCTCTCGCCAAAACCTTTGTCCGAACTAAACGGACGAACTCTCGTAAGTCGTCCGACCCAACCCCCAAGAAACCAAAGCCCACCTGTATGGAGATCCGATGGAAGGATGGCTCGACGGGCCATGTAAGCTCCACAGTACTCCGGATACAGCACCTACTCATAGCCTTAAGGCATGTTGGATACTCCGGCAGGTGGCAAAAGTGCTGAGGATCTTCTTATGGGCCATAAAGCGGAAAAACATCCAGCCAGCGAAGGCGCAAGCGAGCTCGTCGAAGCTCCGCTGAAATTTACCGTGTGGCAAAAATAAACCCTTGGAACGACACTGCTATAACTTTTAATGCCGGTGATTTAACCTCGATCCCGGACTGTCCGAGCACCAGCCGCTCTGGTTCTTAGCCCAATCGTGGACGGATTTTGGCTCACCAAAGTGCTCATGGATGGTGGAAGCGGATTAAATCTGATCTATGAAGAAACAATCAGCAAGATGGAGATTGATAAAAATCCGCATTGAACAAAGCGGCACGACCTTCAGGGGAATTATCCCTACTCGGGAAGCGCGGTGCAAAAGGGAAAAATTACACTCGATGTGGTATTCGCACCGGAAAATTATAGGTCCGAGGAAATCACATTCCGGTGGCTCCTTTTAGCAGCGGATACAACGCCCTTCTAGGGCGGGACGCGTTATAAGCTTTCAAGTTGTACCCCATTATGGGTACATGAAGCTTAAAATGCCGGACCCAATGGAATCATCACTCTAGCCGATGATCCGGACGTAGCACTTGCTACCGAAAATAAAACTGCAGCTCTAGCCTTGGAAGCATTATTCAAGCCCTAGCACCAAGAGTTAACAACACTACGGGCCACCGTGGATGTGGACGATGTGATACTAGACAAGCGACCCAAGTCCACCTCATTTAAGCCTGCAGACGAGATAGTCAAATTCCAGGTCCACCCAACGGACCCCACGAAGATAGTGTAACATCCCAAATTTCCCATTTGGAATGTTTTACAATCATAGCTAAGCATCTATCCATATTGTTTGAAATTGAGTGGCATTTGAAGTTTCAGAAGTTTTTGAGTTGTTGGAATTTGAATTCAAATTGGCAGTTGAAAATTATTTCAAAACTATGCCTGACAAATACTTGAGAAAAGGTATGAGAGGAGTAAACATGACACTCCAAAAATGTCAGATGAAAAACCTTGCCAAAAAGTTTGAATTCAAATTTGATTTTTATTTGGGATTTTAGAAAATGTTTTTTTTAAGTTTGAGTTTTGCCCCTGGAAAAATGTTCAAATTATAGGGAATATTCCCCTGATCATTTTGATATATATATGTCCTATAATATATATATATATATATATATTTTATTCTCTCTCTCTCTCTCTAATTCAAAAAAAAGGAAAAGAAAAACCAGGCGCCAGCCAAGCCAACCGGCCCAGCCAGCACCTAGGCGGCCCACCCGCGGGCCAAGCCACCCGGCCGAGCCACCAGGCGCAGCCCACCCGACCGAGCCACCGCGCCCGACTCCCTTCCCTTCGGTCGCTCGACCGAAACGACCTCCCCTCTCTCCCGCTGACGCCCCGACCCCACTTCTCCCTTTCCCCTCGCCCACGCCAACCAAGAATGCCACTGCTGTCGCCGCCACGAATCCTGTGGATTCCGGATCCTCCCCGATCCGCCCTCCTCCAAGCCGGGTCCCCCTATATATACCCCCCTCGACCTGCTCGCCCCCTTCCCTTCCCCGCCTCTCCCTCTCCTCGCCGAATCGTCGCCTGGCCCCCGCCCCTGGCCATTGTTACCACCCGCCGCCCAACCCTCGAGCTCCCCGACTCCACCCCGAGCTCCCTCACTCCGCCAAGACTCACTTGAGGTCTCCGCCGTCGTCCCCGACCACCGAGCCACTGCACTGTCGCCGCCCGAAAGCCGTCGCCGCCGACCACCATGTAAGTCGCCGAGATGCCCCCACCGTCCGATCTAAACGTAGGGTCTAGATTAGATCCCCGAAGGGGTACGGTTTGATTTAAAAAGACCCGGTTTTAGTTCCGGTTTTATTTAGGTTTAGTTTAGACCGGCCCGACTCGGTTTAATCCCTCGGGCGCATTTTAGTTACTTAACGCCTCGAGCGCTAGATAGGCCCAAGAGCACCAGTTTTTCCTTTTAATTTTATTTTCGTTTCTGTTTTTTACAGAATAGTTTCAGTTTTGTAAAATTCATATCTTTTAATCTACTTAATATTTTTAATTGATTCTTTTTTTCTAGTTTGCAAATTTGTTGTAGTTTCTGTAGTAAATATGTTTAGTCATGTTAAAATTATTAGAAATTGTTTTATTTTAGATTTAGACAGATTAGTAATTCTGCTATAAAATGAGTTAGGATTATTTTATTTTAGTGATTCTTTTGTCACTACTTTGTTTTGACCTTACCTAACCGTAGGAATTTATTTGGGCATTTTAGATTTAATAAAAAATAGTTTTAATCAAAACCATGTGGTTCTTTTTTATTTAACTAGCTACTGTTTTCCTATTGTTTTATTTAGCAAATAATTTTATTTTTCCTATGTGATAGTTTATGTTAGGTTAGTTTCTGTAACTTTAGAACATGAACTTTTATTTACAATAAATAGAATTTTTATTTTATATTTTCTTGCTAGGATTGTTATAGGCATAATAGGAGTTCTATAATAGCTTTTGATGTGATTCTTTTTGCTCCTAGTTGCATGATGTTTTCTCTTCTCTTAATTAGCAAAAACCCATGCTTAGGTTATGTTAAGAAAATTTTGGTTGTGTAAAACTACTTCTTGGTTGTTGTTGATGTGGAGAACATTGATTTGGATTTCTTCGAGTTTTCTTTGGGTTTTTGGTCTGGTTGTTTTGTGTGTTTTGTGTTAGCATGCTGTTATGTTAATTGATTGTATGCTCTTATGCTTATATGATTATTGTTTGCCTCGGTAGAATTTCCGGAGTGCGAAGCTTGCTACCACGAGTCCCTAGCTTTCGAAGACTGTCAGCAAGGCAAGTCATTCATCATATTTTCTTTACAATACCTATGATTTTATTGCATTAGAATTATACCTCCCCACCATGCATGCAGTAGGAGAATTTGAAGTTATGTTCTTGAGTAGTATCATGAGGTAGGATGAACCCAATTCCCTTGTTACCATTGCCCGGACGAAGTAGTTTATTTTGCTATGCTCAGAGACGGGTTGGTTGAGTGATTCATAGGGAGATGTGAGAGTCAAGATGATGACAACCCCATGACTTCAAGCTCAAGATGGACTTCAAAATTCACTCATCGGGTGGAGGACGGTTGACGGGCACCCTAGAGAAAACCAGCGGTTGGCCGGGATGCATGGAGAAGCGCCATGACATCTTGCGGAAAGCTTCACCCAGCCACGAAGAGACGGATGGATACCCCATTGACCGGAAACTTACCTGCAGCCGCAAGCCATTATGGGCTCGCTTGGTCAACCCTAGGTGTGACTCGCCGGACGATGCTACGAGATGTAGAAGAACGGTAGGATTGATGGGTACCGCAGTGTCCAGAGGAACTCTTGGAAGACCCTGTTTGTTCGTCCGCCTTCAAACACCATGAAGTGCGAAGACTTAAAAGGAGGAACGATTCTTGCGGGTAAAGTGCGCAAACCTCTGCAGAGTGAAGATCTAATCGTTAGCCGTGTCCCGTTACGGACAATTTGAGCCTCGAACTGGAGTATTTGGATATCTCAACACCGAACTTAATAAATTAATTGAGGGGTTATTTAATAATTGGGAAAGAGACATTGGTTGGCGGAACCATCTCAATAAACTATCAACAATTTTGTAGTATTTGCAAACAAGTCCATTGTTGTAGGGAAAACGGCTTTTATAAAACAATGAAACTTAGAGCCCCACAGCCAAATTGCATATAGTGTTAGTAATTTTATTGTTATTCTCTCTTCATGACTTGCCGGCATATTCAAAATGCTGACCTACACGGCTGCAACGTCTTATGTTGTAGAGGAGTATTCCGATCAGGAGTGAGGCTACGATCCACGCTTAGCGATTGCCCTTTGGAGTCGGATGGACTCGCTATTCTTCTATGCTTCCGCAGCTTTATTTAGTTTATTTCTCATGAGTTGGCCTTTGTCCTAATTTATTCTATTGTAATAAAGACTCGATATGAGAATCGTGTAATAAATTCAGGTGTCATTGAACTTTGATTATTTCATCAATGTACTGTGTGTGCCAGCATGATCTTGGGATGGTACAGCTACACAGAGACTTGACCGATTTTGGGTCGGGTCGCTACAGAGATGGTATTTAGAGCACACGCTGACCGTAGGACGTAACCCTAGGATCGGAAAGCCATAGGAAGAGACTATTTATTTTATGTCCTTATCATTCCGTAATTCTCCCCTGCTCATTTCTGACTTCTCTCCGATTTTCAACATTCTAGATGGCCGCCGAGTTCACCCCAGTTCTGCTACCGGAGTTTTGCCACCAGATGAGACGATGCCTCTCGGCAAGAAGCTGGTTCAGATCGTGAAGAAGCTGAAGATTGCTCGCCCTCAATCACCGGAAGCCTACCAATGCACTTCCGACGGATACCCGCCATGTGATTGAGGTGCACATTCCAGGAGGACCTTCGGAGGACATTCAGAGCCCATTGACTTTGAGTTTACCGATTTCAATTGGATCCTCGGAAGAGACATGGCGATTTATCGTGCACTTGGACATCTCCGAGAAGAGTACAGGCCGAGCTCGACCCATCGACTCGCCATGATTTCTCGCAGAGCTAGGAATGGAGATATCATCCGCACCATAGAGGACGACTCCATTCTCTCATATGTCCAAGACTTGGAGTGTCTCCTCAGAAACGGGAGATCCGGACTCGCCAGAACTCAAGGTACACAGGAGGCTGTTGTTCCGTGAATTGAACCGGAGGAGAAAGCACACGCAGACTTCCTTGACTATGAAGAAGAAATCAAGGATTTCATGGAGAGAGTCGACAAGCTGAAGATGGATGTTGCCGCATTAGAGGAGAAGATGGACTTGGGAGAAGACCTTTTCCGAGTGGAGATGACGGACCTCTCGTGAGCAATGACCAGGATTATGAAGAGAGCTCCACCAAGAAAGCCGCAAGAGGAGGCGCCGATCGAGGACGCCACACCGAGGACGCCGCACCAGAGGATGCAAGGATAATTGATGAAGACATTTAATCCACCGCCATGTTATTTTATTTTTCCGTCGATCAGTTAGGCCGTTATTTTCGATTAGTCGTGAAATTTGTAATCCGAGATTGAACCATGTTTGAGTTGATTGAATAAATGATTGGTGTGATTATGATTGTGCATTCATTTGGGTAGTGATATTTTCTCATTAGACCCTTGTTCTATTCTAATTTTCTCATCCACTCCAAAACACCAGATGCCTCCGAGACATGACCCCGGTCTCAACTTTCCACCGGAGCTCACCCAGCTGATCCAGCAGCAGAATGCCCTCATGCAGATGCTCATCCGTAACGTAACAACAACAACAACAACAATCCACCGCCACCACCCCTCGCTGACAACTTGACCCGCTTCCTAAGGCTGAATCCGCCAGTGTTCTCTAGCAGACCGAGCCGATTGTGGCCGGCGATTGGCTCCGCAAGGTCGGAAGGAGTTAGCCACCGCTGGATGCACAGAGGCGAGAAAGGTGCGCTTTGCCGCACATCAACTTGATGGACCTGCAGCCTCTTGGTGGGAGAACTATACCGCCACTTATCCCATCGCCACCATCACGGGATCAGTTCTAGCAGAGCTTTCCGCACCGCACATGTATCAACCGGAGCCATGAGTCGAAGAAGCGTGAGTTCCGCAACTCACGCCAGGGAACCGCCGTGGGGCAAGACGTGGATGAGTTCAGCAAGTTAGCTCGCTATGCCCCGGATGATGTGGCCACAGATGCCGCAGCAGGAAAAGTTTCTCGAGGGACTCAATGACGAGCTGGGAATGCAGCTAATGGTGGCTACCTTCAACAACTACCAGAGCTGGTAGACAAGGCCACCATACTTGAAGGCAAGCAGCAGCAGATTGATAGCGCAAGCGGAAGTATGGCTGGGAAGTACAACTCGAGCTCAGCGAAGCCCGTTATGCTCCATACTGGAGGGCATACCCATCACACCCATGGAGGACATAATCATGGAGGACATAACCATGGAGGAAATGGGAACAACCGCAACCCGACAACAAGTCGCAATGGAAACGGCAATGGCAACCAGATCGCCCCGCCCTGCTCGAAGGATCTGAGTCACATCACCTGTTTCAAGTGCCAGAAAACAGGGCACTATGCCACCGACTGCCCGGAGGCCAAGCAGAGGAATGGAAACGGCAATGGAAGCTCAGCAAAGAAGCCCAACCCTTTTCCTCGTGCTCAAGTGAACCACATTGACGTGGAGGACGTCTATGATCAGCCAGACACTGTGGTTGGTAAGTTTTATTAAATTCACATCCAAGATTGGTACTCTTTGATTACGGTGCAACGATTCATTCATATCAAGGGTAGTTTTGGAAAAGTACGGGTTGCCCACTAGAACCCTTAGAAGCCCTCTTCACGTCGGGCCCGCAGAGGAGAAATGATGGCAGGTTTAGGCTGTCATGCAACCTCAACATCGGAAACCATAAATTTCCCGCAGACCTCATAGTATTGGAAACCTGACCTTGGATGTAATCCTAGGCATGGATTGGTTGACGAAGTTTGAAGGAAACATAGACTGTGCTCAGAAGTCGATTCTGCTCACCACCCCGGAGCGTAAGAGGATCAAGTATGTATCCGCACGTATCCCGATGAAGAATCAGTGCATTCTCACGGAGTTGTTCAGAGGAAGTGCCAGAGTGCAAGATTTTCCCGATGTGTTTCCGGAGGAATTACCAGGAATGCCACCGGACAGAGACATTGAATTTCTGATTGAGTTATTACCCGGCACGGCCCCAATATCCAAGAGACCCTATCGGATGCCCCCGAACGATTTAAAAGAGATCAAGAATCAAATTAATGAGCTATTGGAGAAGGGATATATTCGGCCAAGCTCGTCACCTTGGGGAGCCCCAGTTATTTTGGTAGAGAAGAAGGATGGAACCCTGAGAATGGTTGTGGATTATCGCTCGCTGAACGACGTGACCATCAAGAACAAGTACCTCCGCCGATGATTAATGATCTATTTGATCAGCTAGTAGGAGCCAAGGTATTCTCCAAGATCGATCTTGATCGTGGTATCATCATTGAAGATCCGTGAAAAGGATATACCCAAAACAACATTCACCACTGTGTATGGTTTATATGAGTATACCATCATGTCATTCGGATTGACTAATGCCCTGCATACTTCATGAATTTGATGAACAAGGTATTTATGGAATATCTGGACAAGTTTGTCGTGGTGTTCATCGATGATATACTGATTTTCTCCAAGAGCGGGAAGAGCATAAGGAACATTTGCGCCTAGTTCGAGAAACTCCGAGAACATCGTTGTATGCCAAGTTCAGAAATTGTGAATTTTGGCTGAAGGAAGTCGGATTCCTCGGACATGTTATTTCAGGAGAAGGAATAGCAGATTGACCCGCCAAGGTTGTATCACCACCGATTGGCAGTCACCCACCTCACCAAGGAGATCCGCAGTTTTCGGACTCGCAGGATATTATCGGATGTTTATTGAGAATTTTCGAAGATTGCCAAGCCCATGGTGAGCTGTTGAAGAAGGACGCCAAGTACATTTGGACCGAGGATTGTGAAGCCGCTTCCAAGAATTGAAGAAACGTTTGGTTACAGCCCCAAGATTGATTTTGCGGACATACACAAGGATTACAGTATATTGTGACGCTTCTCGTCGGGGACACGGAGGAGTACTCATGCAGAAGGAAAGGTTGTAGCTTATACCTCCGCATAGCTATGACCACACGAGATGAATTATGCCACACATGATTTGGAGTTAGCAGCAGAGTGCATGCACTCAAGACTGGAGACATTTCCTTATCGGAAACCATTGTGATGTTTACAGATCATAAGAGCTAGAAGTATATTTTCAGGCAGAAAGAGTTGAACCTCAAAGCAGAGGAGATGGCTGGAGCTAATCAAGGACTATGACATGAAATTGCATTACCACCCGTGAAAGGCTAATGTTGTAGCAGATGCTTTGAGCCGTAAGAGTTATGTGAATACTCTTATAGCGGAGGATTACCCCAGGAGTTAGTCGATGACCTCGAGATCTTCGATGGAGATAGTTCCGAGAGGATATGTTGCAACTCGAAGTTCAGTCCACTTTGGCGAAAGAATTCGTGAAGCCCGTAAGTCGGACAAGGAAATTGATGAGATAAAGAAAAGGATGAATGAAGGAAAAGCTAAAGGGTTTCGTAAGGATGAATATGGAGCTATATGGTTCGAGGATCGATTTATGTGCCCAATGATCCCGAACTCAGGAAGCTAATTCTTCAGGAGGCTCATGATTCACCGTACTCGATTCACCCCGGTAACACCAAGATGTATCTGGATTTGAAGGGAAGTTTCTGGTGGACAGGTATGAAGAAGGATATTGCCGAGTACGTAGCAGTATGCGATGTTTGTCAACGAGTAAAGGCGGAACATCAGAAGCCAGCAGGGTTACTTCAACCTTTGCCGATTCCCGAGTGGAAATGGGAAAACTTGGAATGGATTTTATCACAGGATTACCCAGGACCCGTTCAGGTTATGATTCCATCTGGGTAGTGGTTGATCGATTGACCAAGGTAGCTCATTTCATTCCCGTGAAGACTACCTATACCAGTGCTAAGTTAGCCAAGATATACATGACCAGGATCGTATGTCTGCATGGAGTTCCGAGGAGTATCGTGTCAGATAGAGGAACACAATTTACCTCAAAGTTTTGGAATCAGTTGCATGAAACTTTGGGTACGAGACTGGAGTTCAGTACAGCTTTTCATCCGTAGACAGATGGACAGACCGGAGAGTCAACCAGATCCTGGAGGACATGTTGAGAGCTTGTGCGCTAGACTATGGGTCTAGCTGGGATGATAATTTGCCATACGCGGAGTTCTCATACAACAACAGTTATCAGACCAGTCTGAAGATGGCCCCTTTCGAAGCTCTATGCATCTATGCATATTGTTTGGAATTGAGTGGCATTTGAAGTTTCAGAAGTTTTTAAGTTGTTGGAATTTGAATTCAAATTGGCAGTTGAAAATTATTTCAAAACTATGCCTGACAAATACTTGAGAAAAGGTCTGAGAGGAGTAAACATGACACTCCAAAAATGTCAGATGAAAAACCTTGCCAAAAAGTTTGAATTCAAATTTGATTTTTATTTGGGATTTTAGAAAATGTTTTTTTTAGTTTGAGTTTTGCCCCTGGAAAAATGTTCAAATTATAGGGAATATTCCCCTGATCATTTTGATATATATATGTCCTATATAATATATATATATATTATTCTCTCTCTCTCTCTCTAATTCAAAAAAAAGGAAAAGAAAACCAGCGCCAAATTAAGCCAACTGCCCACCAAAGCACCTAGGCGGCCCACCCGCGGGCCAAGCCACCCGGCCCAGCCACCAGGCGCAGCCCACCCGACCGAGCCACCGCGCCCGACTCCCTTCCCTTCGGCCGCCCGACCGAAACGACCTCCCCTCTCTCCCGCTGACGCCCCGACCCCACCTCTCCCTTTCCCCTCGCCCACGCCAACCCGCAACGCCACCGCGTCGCCGCCGCCGGAATCCCGGGGATTCCGGGATCCTCCCCCGATCCGCCCCCTCCTCCAAGCCGGGTCCCCCCCTATATATACCCCCCCTCGACCCGTTCCCCCACTTCCCCCTCGCGCGACCCCTCTCCCTCGCCGCAATCGCTCGCCGGAGCCCGCCGCCGCCGCCGCGCCATTGTTACCACCCCGGCCGCCCGAACCCCCTCGAGCTCCCCCGACTCCACCCCCGAGCTCCCCTCACTCCGCCGCACCCGCTGGAGGTCTCCGCCGTCGTCCCCGACCACCGAGCCACTGCACTGTCGCCGCTCGAAAGCCGTCGCCGTCGACCACATGATGTAAGTCGCCGGAGATGCCCCCACCGTCCGATCTAAACGTAGGGTCTAGATTAGATCCCCGAAGGGGTACGGTTTGATTTAAAAAGACCCGATTTTAGTTCCGGTTTTATTTAGGTTTAGTTTAGACCGGCCCGACTCGGTTTAATCCCTCGGGCGCATTTTAGTTACTTAACGCCCGAGCGTTAGATAGGCCCATTAGCACCAGTTTTTCCTTTTAATTTTATTTTCGTTTCTGTTTTTTTACAGAATAGTTTCAGTTTTGTAAAATTCATATCTTTTAATCTACTTAATATTTTTAATTGATTCTTTTTTTGTTAGTTTGGAAATTTGTTGTAGTTTCTGAAGGAAATATGTTTAGTCATGTTAAAAATTATTAGAAATTGTTTTATTTTAGATTTAGACACATTAGTAATTCTTCTATAAAATGAGTTAGGATTATTTTATTTTAGTGATTCTTTTGTCACTACTTTTTTTGACCTTACCTAACCGTAGGAATTTATTTGGGCATTTTAGATTTAATAAAAATAGTTTTAATCAAAACCATGTGGTTCTTATTTATTTAACTAGCTACTGTTTTCCTATTGTTTAATTTAGCAAATAATTTTATTTTTCCTATGTGATAGTTTATGTTAGGTTAGTTTCTGTAACTTTAGAACATGAACTTTTATTTACAATAAATAGAATTTTTATTTTATATTTTCTTGCTAGGATTGTTATAGGCAGAATAGGAGTTCTATAATAGTTTTTGATGTGATTCTTTTTGCTCCTAGTTGCATGATGTTTTCTCTTCTGTTAATTAGCAAAAACCCATGCTTAGGTTCTGTTAAGAAAAATTTGGTTGTGTAAAACTACTTCTTGGTTGTTGTTGATGTGGAGAACATTGATTTGGATTTCTTCGAGTTTTCTTTGGGTTTTTGGTCCGGTTGTTTTGTGTGTTTTGTGTTAGCATGCTGTTATGTTAATTGATTGTATGCTCTTATGCTTATATGATTATTGTTTGCCTCGGTAGAATTTCCGGAGTGCGAAGCTTGCTACCACGAGTCCCTAGCTTTCGAAGACCGTCAGCAAGGCAAGTCATTGATCATATTTTCTTTACAATACCTATGATTTTATTGCATTAGAATTATACCTCCCCACCATGCATGCAGTAGGAGAATTTGAAGTTATGTTCTTGAGTAGTATCATGAGGTAGGATGAACCCAATTCCCTTGTTACCATTGCGGGACGAAGTAGTTTATTTTGCTATGCTCAGAGACGGGTTGGTTGAGTGATTCATAAGGGAGATGTGAGAGTCAAGATGATGACAACCCCATGACTTCAAGCTCAAGATGGACTTCAAAATTCACTACTGGGTGGAGGACGGTTGACGGGCACCCTAGAGAAAACCAGCGGTTGGCCGGGATGCATGGAGAAGCGCCATGACATCTTATGGAAAGCTTCACCCAGCCACGAAGAGACGGATGGATACCCCATTGACCGGAAGCTTACATGTGCAGCCGCAAGCCATTATGGGCTCGCTTGGTCAACCCTAGGTGTGACTCGGCGGACGGTGCTACGAGATGTAGAAGAACGGTAGGATTGGATGGGTACGGCGGTGGCGGAGGAACTCTTGGAAGACCTGTTTGTTCGTCCGTCTTCAAACACCAGGAAGTGCGAAGACTTAAAAGGAGGGAACGATTCTTGCGGGTAAAGTGCGCAAACCTCTGCAGAGTGAAGATCTAATCGGTTAGCCGTATCCCCGGTTACGGACAATTTGAGCCTCTGGAAACTGGAGTATTTCGGATATCTCAACACCGAACTTAATAAATTAATTGAGGGGGTTATTTAATAATTGGGAATGAGACATTGGTTGGCGGAACCATCTCAATAAACTATCAACAATTTTGTAGTATTTGCAAACAAGTCCATTGTTGTAGGGAAAAACTGGCTTTTCGCAAAACAATGAAACTTAGAGCCCCACAGCCAAATTGCATATAGTGTTAGCAATTTTTATTGTTATTCTCTCTTCATGACTTGCCGGCATATTCAAAATGCTGACCTACACGGCTGCAACGTCTTATGTTGCAGAGGAGTATTCTGATCAGGAGTGAGGCTACGATCCACGCTTGGCGATTGCCCTTTGGAGTCGGATGGACTCGCTATTCTTCTACGCTTCCGCAGCTTTATTTAGTTTATTTCTCATGAGTTGGCCTTCGGCCTAATTTATTCTATTGTAATAAAGACTCGATATGAGAATCGTGTAATAAATTCAGGTGTGATTGAACTTTGATTATTTCATCAATGTACTGTGTGTGCCAGCATGATCTTGGGATGGTACAGCTACACAGAGACTTAACCGATTTTGGGTCGGGTCGCTACAGATAGCTTCCATTGGGACACAGCTGACCCCGCGATCAACGCCGCACTACGAGATTTCTTATGCGAGAATTGGGACATTTTCGCCTAGCACCCATCGGACATGCCAGGCATCCCACGCAGACTGGCCGAACACCGCCTCAATATCCCAAAAGGATATAAACCCGTCAAGCAGACCCTAAGGCGATTCTCAGAGCCCAAACGATAGGCAATGGGGGAAGAGTTAGCCAAGCTACTAGAGGTCGGATTTATCAGAGATATCAAACATCCGGATTGGCTGGCAAATTTGGTGATGGTACCAAAGAAGGACAAATGCTGGCGCCTATGCGTCGACTTCAAAGACCTCAACAAGGCTTGCCCCAAGGATCCCTTTCCCCTCCCTCGCATCGATCAAATCATCGATGCCACAGCTGGACACGACTCGCTGTGTTTCCTCGACGCATACTCTGGATACCATCAAATAAAGATGGCAGAGTCTGACCAAGCTGCAACAGCTTTCATAATGCCATATGGCCCTTTCTGCTTCAACACTATGCCTTTGGGCTCAAGAACGCCGGTGCAACCTACCAACGCATGATTCAAACATGCCTGGAAAAGCAAATCGGCAAAACAGTGGAGGCATACGTGGACGACGTGGTCATAAAAACAAGATACGTCAAAACCTCAATAGATGACTTGAGGCTTACATTCGACAATCTCCGGATATACGACATCAAGCTGAATCCGGAAAAATGTGTTTTTGGCGTCCCCTCGGGGAAGCTACTCGGCTTCATCGTTTCCAACAGAGGAATTGAAGCGAATCCGGCAAAGATCCGAGCGCTGTCACAGTTGGCCATACCAACAGCCTCAAGCACATCCAAAAACTAGCCGGATGCGTGGCTGCTCTCAGCCGCTTTATCTCCAGGTTAAGAGAAAAGGCTTTACCGCTTTACCGCCTTCTTCAGCGCACCGAACACTTTGTATGGACGGATGCAGCCGCGGCCGGACTGGATGAAATAAAGACCTTATTGGCCAGTAATCCAGTACTAACAGCGCTGAATATCGACGAACCTATGCTGTTGTACATAGCTGCAATGCATCAAGTCGTAAGCGCAGTGCTCGTCATTGAACGAGAGGCCGGCGGATACAAATACCCGCTCCAGAAGCCGGTCTACTACGTGTCCACGGTCCTAACCCCATGCAAATCCCGATACCCACACTATCAAAAAATAGCATACGCGGTGTTCATGGCTTCCCGGAAGCTACGACACTACTTTCAAGTGTTAGATTACGGTGGCCTCCGAAGTACCACTCAATGACATAATAAATAACCGCGATGCTACGGGCCGGATTTCCAAATGGGCCATTGAGCTCCTTCCGTTCGACATAACGTACAAACCAAGGCGGCCATCAAGTCGCAAGTATTGGCTGACTTCGTCGCCGAATGGACAGAAGCCGAACTCCCTAAAGAGTACGGCGTGTACTCAAACTGGATCATGCACTTCGACGGCTCTAAAATGCTGGCCGGATTGAGAGCAGGTGTAGTCCTGACGTCTCCCACCGGAGACACGGTCCAGTACGTCCTCCAAATATTATACACAGACTCCACCAATGCAGCCGAATACGAGGCTCTGTTGCACGGTCTTCGGATGGCAGTCTCTATGGGCATTCAATGCCTAGAAGTGCATGGGGACTCAAACCTCGCAATATCACAAATAAATGGAGATTTTGACGCCAAGGACCCGAAAATGGCGGCCTACCGTAATGCCGTCCTCAAAATGTCAGCTCGGTTCAAGGGGCTCGAATTCCA
The DNA here is from genome assembly GCA_021605205.1 of Aegilops longissima. Taxonomy (NCBI): domain Eukaryota; kingdom Viridiplantae; phylum Streptophyta; class Magnoliopsida; order Poales; family Poaceae; genus Aegilops; species Aegilops longissima. Next base: position 528,981,471 of record CM038676.1, read on the forward strand.
CCATCTGGCTCACGAAAACAATCAAGCGGCGGATGTCCTCGCTCGCATCGGCGCTAAACGCGACCCTGTCCAACCTAACATATTCTTGGAACGGCTGTTCAAGCCATCCGTAGTATGGGAAGCGGAGTCCGGCAATACTAGCACGGATCCAAATACACCCCCGGATTCCGAACCATCAGACATAGTCGGAGGTTCTACCCCCGAAATAACGTCCTCGGCCCATGAAATCATGGTTGTAATCGCCCCGTGGACCGAGCCCTTCTTGGCCTACCTAAATAGGCAGGAGCTCCCCGAAGACCAAAATGAAGCACGTTACATTGTCCGGCGTTCTAAAGCTTACAAAGTCTACGAAGGGGAACTCTACAAGAAAAGCGCTACCGGAGTACTCCAAATATGCATCTCCGAAGAAGAAGGGCGGCAGCTCTTTGCTGAAATCCATGCCGGCCTGGGCGGGCACCACGTCGCGGCTCGGGCATTAGTCGGCAAGGCCATTCGTACAGGTTTCTATTGGCCGACGGCCCGAGCAGACGCAAAAGACCTTGTCCAAAATTGCGTCGGTTGCCAGCTCTTTGCCAATCAGAGTCAGATGCCCGCTACCGCTCTCCAAACAATCCCCATAACTTGGCCCTTTGCGGTCTGGGGGCTGGATATGGTTGGACCTCTTAAAGGGGGAAGCCATAAGAAAAAATACTTATTGGTCATAGTGGATAAATTCACCAAATGGATAGAAGCTAAACCAGTCAAAACGGCTGAATCCGGATCAGTAATAGACTTCATATCCGGGTCGCATAATCGACACGGTGTCCCCACAACATCATCACTGATAATGGCTCGAATTTCACAGCCGACGAAGTGAAAACTTGGTGCGCAAAAATGGGCATCAAGCTCGATTACGGTTCTGTCTACCATCCCCAAACAAACGGCGAGGTAGAGCGGGCAAATGGTCTCATCATGAGCGGCATCAAACCCAGACTAGTGCGATCCTTGACTGAGTCGGATACGCACTGGGTGGAGGAGCTCGACTCCGTACTCTGGGGGCTACAGACCACGCCAAATCGCACCACCGGATATACACCATTTTTTATGGTGTACGGCGCGGAAGCAGTATTACCTTGCGACATAATACATGATTCGCCACGCGTACGCATGTATGAAGAGAAGGAACCCGAGTTAGATCGGCAGGATAATTTGGATGCCCTGGAGGAGGAGAGTGATGTCGCAAAAGCCCGTTCTGCATTCTATCAGCAGCAAGCTCGACGATACCAAAGCAGAGAAGTGCGGGCCAAAACTTACAATATTGGCGAGCTCGTTCTACGACTACCGGAGAAGAAGAAGGACAAACTCAAACCTAAGGGGGAGGGTCCCTTCGTCATTGACAAAGTTCTCACCGGAGGAGCGTACCGCTTACGTAATGCATCCGATAACAGACTCGAGCCGAACCCATGGAACGCGGCCAGACTACGAAGATTCTACGCCTAGCACCGAACACAATGTTCGTCTCCTAACCCGTCCTTTTTAATTATGCTCCATCCCTTTTTCCTTTCTCGACCTTTTTCTCTCTTCACACAAAGTATTCAATACAGTGCGGATTTTGGGATCACTCCGGCCGCACTAAGTGTGTAAGCAATACCTAGGGGCTTCCTATACGGAAACTAAAAATGATTACTCACTTGGCTTTCTGCCCATCACATATGCATTCTTTTTCCATATGTCCCTTTTCTTCACCATTATATGCATCGATATGACTTAAGATGTTGCCAAGCTGGGTTGCCTGGCTCTTGTGTTTATGCCCTACGTCCCGTTAGTTCGGCTAGGGCATAAGGGGAGCACCTCTGCGATTGTTACTGCCAGTTCAGCCGGATGTGTACCTCAGACTGGGTGAAGCCGAAAGCGAGCTTCCTTAAGAGAATATTCGGTCGGTGAACAAAAGATGTGTTCATTTATTATAACATAAATCCCCAGAAGTCTTGTATTCTGCACCATCGTTCGCAGTCCGGACATGTGCATCGTCGCATGTGTACCCAGGGAAAGGAACCCCTAACGGAACTATTCTCTCTGGAAGATGTTTCTTACTATCCATGTAATATAACATAACTAGTTGGGTACTTGTGCATTCAAGCACTTATGACCCCTCGCCTTGTTTCCACGCATACCCGGTTTGTATAATCGGCGGGTATTCGGACACACCGAATATAGGATCCGGGCTGCTGAAAAGGTCCGCCATGACAAATGATTTTAATCCGGCTAGGGCTACTTAAGCCCATTAAATTACACGATCACTTGGACTGATTACATTCCTCTTCTATACCGCCCAACAGGCTATCTAGCTTACAATCCTGTTGAGAATACTTAGCGGCTAATGCTACCTGGTCATACACGGACTTACGGGAATTTCTTGCCCATCGGGCCCCTTGATCCCACTTCGCCATATGGTTCGGGTCCAGCTTGGTGTAGCGCGTCTTCACCATTGCCCAGGCTTCTCTTGCTCCTTGCCGATATGGCAATATCTTCCATAGACGGAAGCGCCACCGGGCTCCTTGAAGCAGGTCCGCGAGTTCCCCCATGCCATTCGGCAGTAGGCTTGATGGCCACAAAGCCTGAGCAACACCCTGCATCACTTCCCGAGCTCGCTCGTGCAGTTGCGAAAGGTCTTGCAGTAAATCATTTGCAGATGAGGGCATCTCCTCCTCAGGGCGACCCGTTAACATTCCTGCAAGAAAAATTCTTTCAATATACTCCCTCGCTGAACTATACAACAGTTCGTCTAGGCACTTAACATAAATGCCGCGTCGAAGCCTCTTGTTCTCCTTCATGGAGTCCGCCAGCTGAGCGCGGAGATATTTTAACTCCACGTCCAGCTGAACTTTGGCATCTTGAAGATCGTTCTTCTCCTGCCTAACTCGCGTAAGAATGCGCCTTGACCTCCGGCTGTTTTTGAGATGCGATGCGTCCTCTCTTACGCCTTCCGAATTCACCCCGGGATTTTCAATAGAATTTTCTGTTAGACTTGTCACATCAGCCATTTACTAACTGGTGCATCTTCGTGCAATTGTGACAATTGTTACCAGATGAGGGCTTTTGGGGTTCCTCTAATTTGGCTCTGCGGCCCTCGATTTGGCCTTGCATCCCTCCAGCTCCGAGACAATTGCTCGTTCTTCTCTACAAGGACCTGTGGATAAATTGATCCTTAAAACAGTTGTTTCAACCATTTCAAGTCTCGAGGGCTCTTGCTACACATGCTTATCAAATTTTCTTACCAGTATATCTTTGGTATCTTTGGTAAAATCGCTTCGGGCAAGCCCGCCTTGAGCAGCTTCGGATGTATCGTCTCCGAATTGAAGGCATTAAATGCCTCTTGGAAAAGATGTTGTTCTGGCACGGCCCGTCGGCGCTTTGTGATTCATGGCGCTCTCTACTTTGGAATTCGTGCCTGAGAGCATATCCGCACTCTCTGTTGGAGAGCTATGCGGTGTTGGCCGCGTGTCCGCCTCCGCCCCCGAAGCCGGTTCTGGAACCCGGCTAGTGGAGGCGTGATTGGTAGGGTCTCCGGATATAGTCCGGTTATTCCTCTTCCTGCCAGACACAAAGGGCGCAGTCATATTTTAAATCCTATAATTACAGGACAGGTTATTGCTTTACCTCTGTAGCGGTTTGTCAGCCCTCACCGCCTTCCTCTTGAGCCTGCCCGATCTGGACGCCTGTGGTTAACGAGTCCCTAGGGGCTCGGCCCCTCGCTCCGGCCGTCGTTTCTGCAAATAGAACAGCGCCTCAAAAATAAATTATAATACTGCGGAGTCCTCTTTGAAGGATAGGGTTTTGTAGTTCGCTTACACGCCAAGCGGGAGCAGTCGAGGAGGTAGTCGGCCGTAATGGCCACTAGGGCGCTATCGGCTACTTTGATAGAATACCCCGTTGACAAGCTCCACAGTGATATCCGGATCCATTTTAAGTCCCGGATCTAGGGCCCTACCAGGGTCCTCTGGTTGCGGGGAGGGGCTGAAGATTCCTTCTGCGGCCCTCCTTAGTTCCTGCTCAGAAGCATTGATGCAAGTGATCTTAGCAGAAGAACGCTAGAGTAAGTAAAGCAAGGAGAAAGAATGGCAACTTACCCACGCTGGGGTTGTACATGGAGAATCCGTCTGCGTTTTTATGCGAAGGAACTCCTCCTCTTCCCCTTTGTACAAATCGGACAATATCCTTGCCAGAGCGGCAGCGGAGTCCGGACCCTTACGGCCGTAGCGGGTGGCGTCGTCTTCCCCATTGAAATGCCACGTGGGCTTCCCTCGACATTGGAGCGGTTGCACTCCCCGTCTTATGCATATCGCCATAACCATAACTATCGTTACTCCGGATTTGGCCAGTAACTTTATCATGTCCATCAGGAGGAATATCTCCCTTGTGTCCTCTTCTTGAGGGCCCCGGGGGCGCCATCTTAGGCATGACCTCGGCGGGGCGTTGCTGAACTTGCGGACACCTGGCCGGACTGGATCCGGAAGGGGGACGTCGTTTATATAGAACCACTCTAAAGGCCAGTTTTCTGGTGCCTTCTTAGGAGTGCCGGACAGGTATCCGGTCTCGGCAATGCGCCATACTTCGGCCCCGCCCACTTGACATAGGGACTCCCTCCGGGTGCGGGGGACGAGGCAGAACAGCTTCTTCCACAATCCGAAGTGTGGTTTGCAGCCTAAAAACAGCTCGCAGAGGGCAACGTACCCCGCTATGTGCAGAATAGAGGCAGGGGTAAGATCGTGTAACTGGAGGCTGTAGAACTCCAGGAGCCCACGAAGAAATGGGTGGATAGGGAACCCGACGCCCCTCAGCAGATGAGGGATCAGACATATACGCTCCTCCGGAGATGGGTTAGGAGATCCCTCAGCTTGGTCTCCTCCGTCATAAGTGGCTATTCCAGCTCAGACGGGGACCATGAATGCCGGTGGGAGAAACCCTTGGGTTTGTAACTTTATCAAACGGCTATGAGGAACTGAACACTCTCCCCAATCCCCCGACTTGGAACGAGAAGGGCAAGCAGAAGAGCTGCGACGGCCGGCCATGTTGGAATGGCTTTTCGTGGAGCGCTCTGTTGCATGCTGGCTCTGGGAGGGAGAGTGAGGTTTGGATCTAAGAATCCCCGTCCCTTCAAATAGACGGTTAGCCCGGAGGGTCGAGGGTGGCAAATGCAAAAATGCCTCGACTCCTCGCATTCGCTCGACACGTGGAGATGGTCATTACTGAGGCACCAAAGCTGAGGAGCACAACATTGATTGGAGGCCGGACACTATTCGTCGTAACAGGTACTTTGGAGTATTCGGAGGAGGAACCTGCCCTGCAATGCCGAAGACAAGACTGCGCCGGACTCATCGTCATTGAAGCCTGGTTCAGGGGCTACTGAGGGAGTCCTGGATTAGGGGGTATCCGGACAGCCGGACTATATACAATGTCCGGACTATTGAAGCGTGAAGATACGAGACTCAAGACTTCGACCCGTGTCTGGATGGGACTTTCCTTGGCGTGGAAGGCAAGCTTGGCGATCCGGATATTGTATTTCCTTCCTTGTAACCAACTCCATGTAAACCCTAGCCCTCTCCGGTGTCTATATAAACCGGAGAGGTTGGTCCTTAGAAGGCCGATCACAATTACAATCATACCATCATAGGCTAGCTCTTAGAGTTTGGCCTCTACGACCTCGTGGTAGATCTACTCTTGTACTACCCATATCATCAATATTAATCAAGTAGGAAGTAGGGTTTTACCTCCATCGAGAGGGCCCGACCTGGGTAAACATCTATGTCCCTTGCTTCCTATTACCATCAGCCTTGACGCACAGATCGGGACCCCCTACCCGAGATCCGTCGGTTTTGACACCGACACCTATATATACTCATATACCCTGGAAACATCAGAACAGGAGCCGAAACCCTATTTCCACCGCCGCAACTCTCTATACACGTGAGATCCCATCTTGGGGCCTTTTCCGGCGCTCCGCCGGAGGGGGCATTGATCACGGAGGGCTTCTACATCAACACCATAGCCTCTCCGACGATGTGTGAGTAGTTTACCTCAGACCTTCGGGTCCATAGTTATTAGCTAGATGGCTTCTTCTCTCTTTTTGGATCTCAATACAAAGTTCTCCTCGATTCTCTTAGAGATCTATTCGATGTAATCTTCTTTTGCGGTGTGTTTGTCGAGATCCGATGAATTATGGGTTTATGATCAAGATTATCTATGAACAATATTTGAATCTCCTCTGAATTCTTTTATGTATGATTTGTTATCTTTGCAAGTCTCTTCAAATTATCAGTTTGGTTTGGCCTACTAGATTGAGCTTTCTTGCAATGGGAGAAGTGCTTAGCTTTGGGTTCAATCTTGCGGTGCTCGATCCCAGTGACAGAAGGGGAAACGACACATATTTTAATGTTGCCATCGAGGATAAAAAGATGGGGTTTATATCATATTACTTGAGTTTAACCCTCTATATCATGTCATCTTGCTTAAAGCGTTACTCTGTTCTTGTGAACTTAATACTCTAGATGCATGCTGGATAGCGGTCGATGTGTGGAGTAACAGTAGTAGATGCATCACGGACGTGATGCCTATATACATGATCATACCTAGATATTCTCATAACTATGCTCAATTCTATCAATTGCTCAACAGTAATTTGTTCACCCACCGTAATGCTTATGCTATCTTGAGAGAAGCCACTAGTGAAACCTATGGCCCCCGGGTCTATCTTCCATCATATTAATCTCCCGTCAACTAGCTATTTCTGTCGTCGTTTATTTTGCTTTCTTTACTTTTAGTCTTTATCATAAAAATACCAAAAATATTTATCTTATTATCTCTACCAGATCTCACTTTTGCAAGTGGCCGTGAAGGGATTGACGACCCCTTTATCGCGTTGGTTGCAAGGTTCTTATTTGTTTGTGTAGGTACGAGGGACTTGCGTGTGGCCTCCTACTGGATTGATACCATGGTTCTCAAAAACTGAGGGGGATACTTACGCTACTTTGCTGCATCACCCTTTCCTCTTCAAGGGAAAACCAATGCAGTGCTCAAGAGGTAGAAACCCGCCGCGCCCGTGTGCGACCCCGTGCGCGCGCCCCCCTCAGCGACATGGGACGCTGCCATTGACTGCTACCTCTCAGGGGCGCCAATTGTCGTCCTCCCGCGCCCCGCCCGTCGATCTCGCGACGACATGATGTTTGATTTACAAGTGAAGAACATTTTGTGCTTCCTTGAAGACTTCAACAACGGCGTCCCGGAGGACGACAACGACAACGACGGTGTGGCACGACGCTTCCGCCGCCGCCGGAAATAGTTTTTTTGGGGTTTAATACTGTATCTCGAATTCTCGATCATATGATATAAATTCGCAGTGTGACTGAATGAAAGATATGGTTTGAACGAACCAGCGTTTTTATCTCTTAATGTACAGACTTATCAAACGATTTTCTTTGGAAAAAACGTCAATGGTTTTCAAATATAAAACATTCATCGCAAACATTTTAGTTAGAACACCCGTATGCAAACCGACAGCTTCCCTAGGAAGCCAAGGGAAAATGTGCCGAGCAGGATTTCTGCATCCCTTCAACGCAAATGGTTGTTTTGCATGACCCGTGTGCAACCATGTACAAACAATTGGGTAAGATTTGCATATCTGTCATTTTGGGTATGTTGCCATTTGTCAAACTGGAAAGATTGACATTTGTTTATCTAGTACCATTGCCATTTTTCAACCTTGTAACACTGCAATTTGTCAATATATGCAGCTAAAAATCACTAGCACTATCTAATTTTTGCAACTAAAATCACTAGCACTGTTCATATGGACACCACTAGCAGGCGTGAGTTGATGGACGCATATGCAAATGTACCATTGATTACATACAACAAGTCATCAACCCACAAGGACAACGAGGATACACGTTGGATTATAGATCATTTCCAACAAAAAATTCTAGTAAAGTTTTTCTCACGCTACAACTAATAAAGCGATGAAATGACTTCAGCTCTCGTCGGCGTTGGAAACACTTGCTTTGAACCAGAAGTGATTCTCTGGGAAGGGCCAGCTACTGTCAATCTCGAGACCAACGCATGACTGATCATCCAGGCTGAAGCAGCCTATGTCAGGACCCATATTGGGACGGTAGGGAAGCATAGCAATGTCCGAGGTATAGATACAATTGCTTCTCATAAATGGTAGTAATGTTGTGTCAACAGCAGCTAGATCACCTTCCACCATTATTGGATAGTTTTGTCCAAGGAAGAGCGAGTTTCCTCCAAGACTTTCAATACTGAACCAGGAAGAAGGTGATGGCGCTAGTACACTAGTATCCATCCCGAATACCCTGCAACGGATATTGGAATAGGTCCGGAGAGTGCGACCATGCAAGACAACACCTGCTTCCTTAGTAACATCAGCAGTGCCCTGTATACAGACAAGAAGAGGTGACCCATCGGAATAAGTTGCCAGGCGCCACTAAGTATATGGGTCCTGCTCGTCCTCATGCTCGTGATGATCAGCATTGTCATCTCCCCCTTGGTTATAAAAAATTTCAAGTATAGGTGGTGGAATGTTCACAGGACCTTGGAAACACAAGAAGGTTAATTAGTAAAGGAAAACTAGCTAACCCGCATGCATGTGGATGAAACAATTATAATTACGGTGGAAGACAAACATACCGAAAGCATCAGGATTCCAGGCAAAAATAGGGCCACAAGTGGTGGCAGCAAACACAAGACCCTCGTATTGAATTGCATCACAGTACTCATTCGTGTACAAATATTGATTTTTGAGCAATATCCATCGAGGCGTGGAAGTAAGGACCGCAACAAGCTTGTCGAAGATAGCAACAACTTCATAGTTCGTGTAATCCCAAGAGCGGTTAGGAACTCGACAAATTGCTATCTTCTGTAGATGAAAATCACCATGATCGTATTTGAACTCATGTAGAATACCGGTGTACTCAACTTCCGGGCAGTCGTCTGAGATTTTTGGAAGTGGAACCTGGTGACGAGTGTACACATTTACAAGTTCCCACTCGAAGTTGTACCCAATATAAACAACCCAATCTCCATTTGCGCCTGCACAAGCCTTGCCCTCAAACGATGGCATCTTAACATCATATGTATCATTATCAAGCGGCAACAACTTGCACAAGACGAGGCTTCCCTCATCTCCGCGCCAGTCAGCAGGGTCACAGCAAAGAAGATAGGGGAGATCAAACTACTCCTGGACCCTTGGGTTCCTTGTAATGATGTTATTAGTTGTGTCAAGAATGGTCTTGAATGAACCTGCCATGCTAGCCGAGGTGATGACGTCGCAGCGATCAATGAGTTCCTCCACCACGTCATCTTTCAGATCGGGGCAAGAATAACGGGGTCGTTTCCGGCCTGTTCCCTCCATGGAGAAGATGACCGAACAATGGCAGAAGGAAGGGTGAAGGCAAATGGAGGGAGGAAGAGCGTGCGACAGCAGTTCCAAATCAAGAGGGAAAGGTGAAGAGGCGGTGGACGGTTGCCATGGTACACGAAGAGGTGCCTGGGGAGCGAACGGTTGCCACAGAGGTCACACACTAACGACAAGGGCCGAGTGAACCGCTTGCGTATATCGCACACACCTTGATCTGGCTGATCGTTTCTTTTGTGTTGCCTAATCACAAAAAGTTCATCTGAGTGAACCGTATGATGTATATCGCACACACCTTCATCTGGCTGCCCATTTCTGTTGTGTTGCCTAATCACAAATAGTTCATCCGAGTGAACCATATGCTGTTGTAACGCCCCGAACACACCCGCTGGTGGTCGTTACTCCTGGCGGGATCTAGACTGGCCCCATAGATCAATACTAGTCTTTTCTGCGCACTTTGTCCTGACTCGTGCGCACCTAGGAGCAACTTCCCGGCCGGTCACCCATCCTGAAATTACTCCAAGCTGAGCACGCTTAACTTTGGAGTTCTGTCCGAATGGGCTTCCGGAAAAGAAGGAATTCCTTATTGATATGAGTAGTCTATCATCCCTATTAAGCCAGACTATCACATACACCCCCACTCACAGAGGTCACACACTGACGACAAGGGCCGAGTGAACCGCATGCATATATCGCGCACACCTTGATCTAGCTGACCGTTTCTTTTGTGTTGCCTAATCACAAACAGTTCGTCCAAGTGAACTGTATGTTGTATATCGCACACACCTTCATCTGGCTGCCCATTTCTTTTGTGTTGCCTAATCACAAATAGTTCATCCGAGTGAACCGTATGCTGTGTATCGCACACGCCTTCATCTGGCTGCCCGTTTCTTTTGTTCCTCCTCATCGCAAACAGTTAACTAAACTGAACCGTATGCCCTTCATCGCACACGCAACTAAAATCTGAACCGTGTTTGATGCATACGTCATCGCAAACGTTTTATACATTTTTTATGGTTTTCATACACCACCGTTTGCGATTATTGCATCGCACACAGTTTCTTGAAGGGTCTCTGATCGTAGTGTCGCGTTAGCAGCATCCTGCAGTAGTGTATTGATCTACAACATAGTTACGCAAATACTATCAGGACTAAGTTCACGATAAATTAAAGTTCAATTAATCATATTACTTAAGAACTCCCACTTAGATAGACATCCCTCTAGTCATCTCAATGATCACGTGATCCATATCAACTAAACCATATCTGATCATCACATGAGATGGAGTAGTTTTCAATGGTGAACATCACTATGTTGATCATATCTACTATACGATTCATGCTCGACCTCTCGGTCTCAGTGTTCCGAAGCCATATCTGCATATGCTAGGCTCGTCAAGTTTAACCCGAGTATTCTGTGTGTGCAAAACTGGCTTGCACCGGTTGTATGTGAACGTAGAGCTTATCACACCCGATCATCACGTGGTGTCTCGACACGCATTTAACCATAACGGTGCATACTCAGGGAGAACACTTGTACCTTGAAATTTAGTGAGAGATCACCTTATAATGCTACCGCCATACTAAGCAAAATAAGATGCATAAAGGATAAACATCACATGCAATCAATATAAGTGATATGATATGGCCATTATCATCTTGTGCCTTTGATCTCCATCTCCAAAGCACCGTCATGATCACCATCGTCACCGGCTTGACACCTTGATCTCCATCGAAGCATCGTTGTCGTCTCACCAACTATTGCTTCTACGACTAATCGCTACCGCTTAGTGATAAAGTAAAGCAATTACATGGCGATTGCATTTCATACAATAAAGCGACAACCATATGGCTCCTGCCAGTTGCCGATAACTGTTACAAAACATGATCATCTCATACAACAAGTTATATATCATCATGTCTTGACCATATCACATCACAGCAAGCCCTACAAAAACAAGTTAGACGTCCTCTACTTTTTTGTTGCAAGTTTTACGTGGCTGCTACGGGCTTAGCAAGAACCGTTCTTACCTACGCATCAAAACCACAACGATTTTTCATCAAGTGTGTTGTTTTAACCTTCAACAAGGACCGGGCGCAGTCACACTCGATTCAACTAAAGTTGGAGAAACAGACACCCACTAGCCACATGTGTGCGAAGCACGGCGGTAGACCAGTCTGATGAACGCGGTCATGTAATGTCGGTCTGGGCCACTTCATCCAACAATACTGCCAAATCAAAGTATATCATGCTGGTAAGCAGTATGACTATTATCGCCCACAACTCTTTGTGTTCTACTCGTGCATATAACATCTACGCATAAACCTGGCTCGGATGCCACTGTTAGTGAACGCAGTATTTCAAAAAATTTACCTAGGGTCACGCGGGATCTATCTAGGAGATGCATAGCAACGAGCGGGGAGAGTGTGTCCACGTACCCTCGTAGACCGAAAGCGGAAGCGTTTAGTAACGCAGTTGATGTAGTCGAACGTCTTCGCGATCCAACGGATCCAAGTACCGAACACACGGCACCTTCGCGATCTGCACATGTTCAGCTCGGTGACATCCCTCGAACTCTTGATCCAGCTGAGGCTGAGGGAGAGTTCCGTTAGCACGACGGCGTGGTGAAGGCCGGTGATGATGAAGTTACTGGCGCAGGACTTCGCCTAAGCACTACGACGATATAACCGAGGTGCATAACTATGGAGGGGGGCACCGCACATGGCTAAGAGATCAACTTGTGGGTCTATGGGGTGCCCCCTCCCCGTATATATAGGAGGGAGGGAGGAGGCCGGCCGGACCTAGGGGGCGCGCCCAAGGAGGGGAGTCCTACTAGGACTCCAAGTCCTAGTAGGATTCCGCCAAGAGGGAGAGAGGGGGAAGGAAGGAGAGGGAGGGTGAGTAGGAAAGGGGGTGTCGCCCCCCTTCCCTTGTCCTATTCGGACTCCAAGGGGGGGGGGCTGCCCTGTGATGTAGGGCGGAACCCTACGTGGATGATCTTTCACGTTGGACCGGATCCTACGGGGAATCACGAAGAACACGCGGAAGAACAAGAGGGAAACACGGAGGAAACGAGAGAGAAATCACTTAACCAACAAGAGATCAATCACACAAGTGCTAGATCATCGAACACAAAGAGGTACATATGTTTCAAAATCAACAAAGGAAAGATACACGAGTAGCCGTTCTTCTCCGAGAGGAGGTCTTGATGGGGTCCACCCTAGAAGGGGGTCTTGAATCCGCTTGGGGGATCTTCTCCGTAGAGGTCCTGAGCTCCGAGGAGAAGTAGCCAAGTGGATGAGTAAGGGCTCTCACACAAAATATGAGCTAATCCAATGCTAACCCTAGAAAGAGGAAGGGGATGGAGTATATATAGTCTAGGGGGGCGAAGAGGTACATGGGTCTCGACCCTTTACTGTGCGCAGATAGGCGGAGCCGGATGTCCGGGCGTCGGGTCAGATGTCCGGGGCTTCAGGAGGCACCAGATGTCCGGGCTGGAGGGCGTCCTTTCAGCATAATCGGGTGCGTGGCACCGGATTTCCGGGCTTCCGGCCGGATATCCGGGCTGGGGCCGGATGTCTGGGGCCTGGTGGCCGGATGTCCGGGCCCTGTATGGTTCCTGGCTAGGCTGCGGCTGCGGTGTGGGCGTCTCCAGGGGCCGGATGTCCGGGGCCTGGAGGGTGAACTTGCCCGCTTCCGTGGTCCTCTTCATCCGTGGACTTGGCGGCTCGTCCGTCTTCACGTGCATCTTCGGAAGGCTCCTCTTGACACCTAATGATGCATAGCATATCGGACTTAGGTAGTAGCCATGTCTCAAGTGGATCATATGTGATATCACTAAGGAAGGAAGTCACCTCGTTCTCGAGAGCTCTAGCTCTAGCTCGTGTCATGGGTCCTCTTGGCTCTTGATGAGACGGTTGTAGATCCATGGGCATGATCGTGGGATGCTCCGCATCATCTCCCCCCTTGGGAGAGATCCGACCTCGGATCAAAAGCTTCATTTCCATGGTATGGTGCGAGGTCTTTGACATTGAAGATGTCGCTCACGTTGTATTTGTCTCGAGGTAGGTCGATCTTGTAAGCGTTGTCGTTGTAGCGTGCTAGCACCCTGAAAGGTCCATCGGCTCGAGGGAGAAGCTTGGACTTGCGTTCTTTGGGGAAGCGGTCCTTGCGAAGGTGTAGCCACACTAGATCACCAATGTTGAAGACCATGGGTTGCTTGTTGGCGTTGAGCTTGGTTGCTTGTCGTTGTACTTGGCGCTCGATGGTGTGCCTTGTATCTTCGTGCATCTTCTTGATGTAGCTTGCCCGTGCACTCGCATCCATGTTGGTGCGCTCTTGGAGAGGAAGTGGTAGAATGTCCAATGGGGACAATGGGTTGAAACCGTAGACGACCTCGAAGGGGGACTTGCCGGTAGTTGAATGTCTTGCACGGTTGTAGGCGTACTCGGCGATGGGTAGACATGCTTCCCACTCCTTGATGTTTTTCTTGATCAAGACACGAAGTAGAGTGGATAGTGTGCGGTTCGTCACCTCCGTTTGGCCGTCGGTTTGAGGATGGTATGCCGATGAGAACAAGAGCTTGATTCGAGCTTGGCGCATAGGGTCTTCAAAAGTAACTCAAGAACTTGGCGTCACGATCGGAGCGATTGTCTTTGGTATTCCATGGAGTCGCAAGATTTCCCTACAAAGAGATTTGCAACATGTGAAGCATCGTCTATCTTGTTGCAAGGAATGAAATGTGCCATCTTAGAAAATCTATCCACAACAACAAACACGGAATCCTTTCCATTTTGAGTCCTAGGCAAACCAAGTACAAAATCCATACTAATGTCTTCCCATGGTTGATAAGGAATAGGAAGAGGCATGTAAAGACCATGAGATTGAGCTTTAGACTTAGCTTTGCGACATGTATAGCATCGTGTGGTGAAGCGTGAGACGTCGCGGAACATCTTGGGCCAAAAGTAGTTGTTGGAGATCGTGGCGAATATCTTGTCACGTCCAAAGTGTCCCATGAGTCCGCCTCCATGAGCCTCTTGCAAAAGGAGCAAACGAAGAGAAGACTCGGGAATGCATAGTTTTTTAGCTCTCATAAGATAACCATCCTTGATGTAATATTGTTCCCAAGAAGTATGCATCAAACACTTAGCATAAGGAATAGCAAAAGATGGATCATGCTCATACAAGTCTTTTATATGCTCAAAACCAATAACATTCAACTCAAGTTGAGTGACAAGCATGCTTATGCGGGAAAGCGCGTCGGCAACTACATTTTCTTTACCCTTAATGTACTTGATCACATAAGGAAAAGATTCAATAAATTCACTCCATTTTGCATGGCGTTTGTTCAATTTAGTTTGACCTTTGAGGTATTTAAGCGTTTCATGATCGGTATGGATGACAAACTCATGAGGTCTAAGGTAATGTTCCCAAACATGTAGCACACACACTAAAGCATACAATTCTTTGTCATAGATGGGATAATTAAGTTGAGCACCGGAGAGTTTTTCACTAAAATAAGCAATGGCTCGTTTTTCTTGCATGAAAACTCCGCCAATTCCGGTACCGCTTGCATCACAATGAACCTCAAAAGTTTTGTCAAAATTGGGCAAAGCAAGAATCGGAGCATGAGTAAGCAAAGACTTGAGCTCATCAAAAGCGGTTGATTGCAAAGTTCCCCAACAAAGGGAGTATTCTTCTTACTCAAGGCATGCAAAGGGCGGCAATTGTACTAAAATCTTTCACAAAGCGACGATAAAAACCATAAGACCAAGAAAACTTCGCACTTGTTGCAAATTGGTGGGTTGGGGCCAAGTTTTAATTGCTTCAATTTTAGATTCATCAACATGGACACCCTTTGAGGATACTACAAAACCCAAGAAAACCACTTTGTCAACGCCAAAAGTGCATTTTTCAAGTTTGCATAAAGGCTTTCCTTGCGAAGAGTTTGTAACACAGATTTTACATGATTGATGTGCTCTTTCATTGTTTTGCTAAACACAGAATATCATCAAAGTAAACCACAACAAAGACTCCAATGTAAGGACGAAGCACATGATGCATAAGGCCTTGCGAAAGTACAGGAGCCTCCGAAAGACCCATAGACATCACTAACCACTCATATAAACCAAATTTGGTTTTGAAAGCAGTTTTCCATTCATCACCCTCTTGTATGCGGATTTGATAATAGCCACTTTTAAGGTCAATTTTGAGAAAAGTTGGCTCCACTAAGTTCATCAAGCATATCATCTAAGCGAGGAATGGGATGCCTATAATGACGGTAATAGCATTTATAGGTCTACAATCGAACACAAGCGAAAACTTCCATCGGGCTTAGGCACAAGTATAACGGAGCGGCACAAGGGCTTAAGCTTTCACGTACATGACCGTTGTCGATTAGTTGTTGTACTTGCCGTTGAATCTCCTTGGTTTCTTGGGATTGACTCGGTATGGAGCTTTGTTTGGTAGAGGCGCTCGGGGATGAGGTCGATTCGATGCTCAATGCCTCGAGAGGAGGTAGACCGGAGGTAGCTCATCGGGAAAACATCTTGAAATTCCTGCAAAGAGATTGAAACACCAAAGGTAGCTCGTGAATGGTGTTAGTTTTTGGTTCTCCATCCTTGCACACAAGGACAAAGTGCATCACACTCGATAGGTTCTCACACACTTCTCTCATCTCACTTTTGGTGGCAAATAGGATGAGGTTTTTCTCTCTAGTCGAAGAGGCACTCAAGTGTGTTTTGTGGCTCTCACTCACTTTTGGGTGGATCACTTTCTCACTCTTTTCTGTATGATGGGTGGCTTGCTTGTCGGCTATCACTTGAGTAGGAGACATAGGTCGTAGCACATATTCCTTCCCTTTCATCTTGAAGCTATAGTGATTGGTGCGCCCATTGTGGATGACACCACGGTCGAATTCCCATGGTCGACCTAGAAGTAGGTGGCAAACGGTCATTGGGACCACATCACATTCCAACGTGTCTTCATAAGCACCAATTTTGAAGGAGACTTGGACCGTATGCTCGACTCGTATAGTGCCGGAGTCACTTAGCCATTGAACCTTGTAGGGGTGCGGGCGCTTCCTCTTGACCAATTGAAGTTTGGAACATAGTTCTTCACTTGCCAAGTTATGGCAACTACCTCCATCGATGATGACCTTGACGGACCTTCCGTTGATGTCGGCCTTTGTGTGGAAGATGTGGCATCTTTGGTCGTCTTCTTGTTGATGTTGAAGGGTCAAGACCTTGGAGACAACGAGAGCGGGGCTCGAATCCTCATCGCAAAAGACTTGATCATCTTCATTTTCGTTCACTTGCCGGTGCATGGCCACTTGCTCAAGGGCTTCCATCTCCTCATCACTCATTGAGTCATAGGTGTCATCGTCGTTGAGGATCATGGTGCGCTTGTTGGTGCATTCATAGGACTTGTGGCCTCGGCCGCCGCAAGTGAAACACTTGAAGGAGCTTGTTTTGATGGTCTCATCGGTCGGAGTAGATGATGAAGCACGCGGCTTGAGGTTGCTTGTAGTAGGAGGAGGACGACTTGAACTTGTCGACTTTCTCTTGTAACTCGACTTGTCGTCGTTGTTTGTAGATGTTGGAGGAGGTGTTGAAGCTTGGTTGTTGGAGAAGCCGTAGGTCTTGGATGAGTACTTGGCGTACTTGAAGTCATC
The DNA here is from genome assembly GCA_021605205.1 of Aegilops longissima. Taxonomy (NCBI): domain Eukaryota; kingdom Viridiplantae; phylum Streptophyta; class Magnoliopsida; order Poales; family Poaceae; genus Aegilops; species Aegilops longissima. The sequence goes on from CM038676.1 coordinate 528,998,552, forward strand.
TTGCACTTGACGTTCCGCCTTTGTAGCTTGATGCACGAGCTCAATGAGGGTTGAGTATGGTTGTAAGTCGGCGATCTTCTTGATGGGATGATTTAGTCCATTCAAGAAACGTGCCATAGTTTGCTCATCATCTTCCTTGACATTGGCTCGAATCATGGCTATCTCCATTTCCTTGTAGTATTCTTCAACACTCTTTGTTCCTTGCTTGAGAAGTTGGAGTTTCTTGAAGAGGTCGCGGTTGTAGTAGGTTGGCACAAAACGTGCTCGCATGACATCCTTCATTTGAGCCCAAGTGGTGATTGGAGGTTCACCTCTTGCTTGTCGTCGCTCAATGATTTGTTCCCACCATATGAGCACATAGTCTTGGAACTCAAGTGATGCCATAGCGATTTTCTTCGCTTCCTCGTAGTTGTGCAACGGAAGATTTTGTCAACCTTCAATGCCCATGCGAGATAGTCTTGGGGTCATTGCTTCCGTTGAACTTGGGCATGGTGAATTTTAGCTTGCCGTGGCGTTGCTCTTCATTGTGCTGTTGGCGATATTGATGATGGCGCCCTTGGCGTGGATTGCGATCGTCTTCATGTTGCTCTTGGCGTGGAGGAAGACCATGGTCAACTAGCTCTTGTTGAACTTGAGGTTGAAGTGTAGCTTGACGAGCTTGTGGAGGAGCTTGAGGAACTTGACGTTGTCCATGAGGTTGGTAGTTCCTCTCTTGGATTTCTTCTCGAAGGGCTTCCTCTTGATTGCGCCGTTCGCGATTGCGGTTGGCGAAGGCTCTACTTGATTCTTGAAGGGCACGTTGCGCCTCAAGAGCTTGCGCTTCACGTTGTTGCTGTTGAAGACGTTGAGCCTTGGCGTCTTGTTCGTCTTGGTGTATATGCGCTCGTTCTTCCTCTTGTTGGTGACGAATACGTTGTCGTTCTTGAGCTTGAGCAAAAGCGTCTTGGTTTGATTGAGGACGAGGAAATTGATCATCAACTTGCTCTTGTGAATGCCTGTCATGTAGCGGGTTGCGAGATGCATGACGATCTTGACGAGCGGCACGACGAAGAGTGTTCGAAGTAGGTGTACTTGAGTCGTAGAAGGTGTCGTCGGAGTGTCGACTCGATCGGCTCCGTCTTGATGATGAAGAAGTTGAATGATGCCGGTTTCTCATCAATGCGCGGATCTCGTCCATTCTTGCATCATTCTCTTGCTTGTGAGCGTCGAACTTGTTGTCGAAGTAGTCTCTTGTACATTGCTCGGAGAGTCGCAAGTTGGTGGCGAGATTGTTGATGCATTCGCTCATTGCTTGTTGTTCTTGGTGCCACGCTCGTTGTGCACCAAAGAGGTGGCTCTTGGTGACGTATGATGACATGTCGTCGTCTTGTTCGATGAAGAGTGGGTTGGTAGAAGTACTTGGCCTATCCATCATTCCAAGCAAAAAATGTGAGTGGTAGAACGGAGAAGAACTTATACCAATGTACCTTTGACCGATGTTGATGATGAATCAAGTTCACTCAAATGCGGACAATGAAATAGCACTATTGGTACCAATTCTTGTCGGCTCTCACACCTACACAAAAAAAAGCTTATGGTGGAGCTCGGTTAGGATGGTGGCACAGAATTTGATGCAATTGTAAGTGAGACTCAATAATGTTGGAAATGATTCACAAATTTGCAGATGCAACAAGTAGACCAATAGCAAGATATGGTACACGGAAACACACACACAAATAGATAATATGGGGTTATGCAACCAAGGATGAGCCAAAATGTGAATTCACCAAGATGCTCTTGTTGCACAACACTAGAGAGACGCTAGCACGATTGCACAATAGGCGGATACGAACTTGCGCACAACCTACTAAGGAAAAATGCAACGACTTCTATCCCAAGTATGCTATATGTATGGTGTTTCAATGTGTTGATCTAAGATGATCAAGTATGACAATCTTAATGTTGTATGATGCTATGGTTCTTGCTCATAAGCTCTTTGCTTATCTTTCTCTTTTTGCTTAAAAGCTTGATTGGCTCTTTCTCTTTTGAGCTCTTTTCTCATGCAAAACTTCACGAACCAAGATAGCAATTGTGTATGCGATGACAACTTTGTGACACACAAGTTGATGCCAAGATATGCACCACTTTGGTATTGTATGTATGCTATGGAGTATGATCACTAATGTGCACAAGTCACGTTGCCGGCAATACTCAATGGCTAGTCTCGATGGGTAAGCAACGCAAAAGATTGGCTATGATGGTTATCAATGCAATTGCCAGTAATGAAAAAGATGTCGACAATGTTACCGTCCTTGGCGAAGATGAGCGGTGGTGATGTTGATGTTGAACCGTACCTAGATAGCCGAAACACAAAAGGATACGGAAACCCCAACTCAAAATCTCAAAGCAAAATGTGGTAACATTGTCAGAGTTGGTAGTGGGAAAGGCTATGGTGGTGTTATGCGGAAGTGGTGGAGGTATGTGGAAGTGTATGTGGGCACGGGACAAAATTTGGAGAGAGTTAGGCGGTAAACGGGGTGGTGGATGGGGATTGCTGCTGCCAGGAGCCGGATGTCCGGGCCGGAAGCCGGATGTCCGGGGTGCTGGATGTCCGGGCTCTGGATCCGTGGACGAACTTGATGAACACCGCATGGAGAGGTCAAATCCGGGGCAAAATTCGGGCGATCTTGTGGATGGAAATTGTGGAAAAGGTGGGGAAATGCTAGATCTACCTGCAACACACGAAATCCGCGGATCAAATCCAACAAAACTTCATCACACCAACAAATCACAAAAAAAAAAAATTGGGGCTATTTTTGGTGGGGATTTTCGGATTTAGGACGAAATCAACAAAATCAAGCTAGAAAAAGAGGGGTAGGGGCTCCAAAAACATGATCAACGTGGCTCATGATACCAAGATGATGTAGGGCGGAACCCTACGTGGATGATCTTTCACGTTGGAGCGGATCCTACGGGGAATCACGAAGAACACGCAGAAGAACAAGAGGGAAACACGGAGGAAACGAGAGAGAAATCACTTAACCAACAAGAGATCAATCACACAAGTGCTAGATCACCGAACACGAAGAGGTACATATGATTCAAAATCAACAAAGGAAAGATACACGAGTAGCCGTTCTTCTCCGAGAGGAGGTCTTGATGGGGTCCACCCTAGAAGGGGGTCTTGAATCCGCTTGGGGGATCTTCTCCGTAGAGGTCCTGAGCTCCGAGGAGAAGTAGCCAAGTGGATGAGCAAGGGCTCTCACACAAAATATGAGCTAATCCAATGCTAACCCTAGAAAGAGGAAGGGGATGGAGTATATATAGTCTAGGGGGGGCAAAGAGGTACATGGGTTTCGGCCCTTTACTGTGCGCAGACAGGCGGAGCCGGATGTCCGGGCGTCGGGCCGGATGTCCGGGGCTTCAGGAGGCACCGGATGTCCGGGCTGGGGCCCGGATGTCCGGGCTGGAGGGCGTCCTTTCAGCAGAATCGGGTGCGTGGCGCCGGATTTCCGGGCTTCCGGCCGGATATCCGGGCTGGGGCCGGATGTCCGGGGCCTGGTGGCTGGATGTCCGGGCCCTGTATGGTTCCTGGCTGGGCTGCGGCTGCGGTGTGGGCGTCTCCAGGGGCCGGATGTCCGGGACCTTGGCCGGATGTCCGGGGCCTGGAGGGTGAACTTGCCCGCTTCTGTGGTCCTCTTCATTCGTGGACTTGGCGGCTCATCCGTCTTCACGTGCATCTTCGGAAGGCTCCTCTTGACACCTAATGATGCATAGCATATCGGACTTAGGTAGTAGCCATGTCTCAAGTGGATCATATGTGATATCACTAAGGAAGGAAGTCACCTCGTTCTCGAGAGCTCTAGCTCTAGCTCATGTCATGGGTCCTCTTGGCTCTTGATGAGACGGTTGTAGATCCATGGGGATGATCGAGGGATGCTCCGCATCACCCTGGCTGTTGGGGAACATAGTATTTCAAAAAAATTAGCTATGATCACGCAAGATCTATCTAGGAGAAGCATAGCAACGAGCGGGGAGAGTGTGTCTACGTACCATCGTAGACCGAAAGCGGAAGCGTTTAGTAACGCGGTTGATGTAGTCGAACGTCTTCGCGATCCAACCGATCCAAGTACCCAATGTACGGCACCACCGCGTTCAGCACATGTTCAGCTCGATGACGTCCCTCGATCTCTTTATCCAGTTGAGGATGAGGGAGAGTTCCATCAGCACGACGGCATGGTGACGGTGATGATGAAGTTACGGGCGCAGGGCTTCGCCTAAGCACTATGATGATATGACCGAGGTGTGTAACTTTGGAGGGGGCACCGCACACGGCTAAGAAAATTGTCTGTTGTGCCTTTGGGGTGCATCCCTTCCCCCGTATATAAAGGAGGGGAGGAGGAGGGCGGCCAACAAGGGGCGCGCCAGGGAGAGGGGAGTCCTACTAGGACTCCGGTCCTAGCAGGATTCAGCCCCAACCTTTTTTTCCTTCTACCGAAGGGGGAAAAGGGGAAGGAGAGGGAGTAGGAGAAGGAAAGGGGGTGGTGCCCCCTTCCCCAAGTCCAATTAGGCCTCCTCCCTTGTGGGGGGCGCACCACCCTTTGTGGGCTGGTTAGCCTCCCTCCTATGGCCCATAAGGCCCATATCTTTCCCCGGGGGGGGGGGGGGTTCCGATAACCTCCCGGTACTCCGGAAAAATGCCCGAATCACTCGGAACCATTCCGATGTCCGAATGCAACCTTCCAATATATGAATCTTTACCTCTCGACCATTTCGAGACTCCTCATCATGTCCGTGATCTCATCCGAGACTCCGAACAAACTTCGGTCATCAACTCACATAACTCATAATACAAATCGTCATCGAACGTTAAGCGTGCGAACCCTACGGGTTCGAGAACTATGTAGACATGATCGAGACACATCCCCGGTTAATAACCAATAGCGGAACCTGGATGCTCATATTGGCTTATACATATTCTACGAAGATCTTTATCGGTCAAACCGCATAACAACATAAATTCTTCCCTTTGTCATCGGTATGTTACTTGCCCTAGATTTGATCGTCAGTATCATCATACCTAGTTCAATCTCGTTACTGGCAAGTCTCTTTACTCGTTCCGTAATGCATCATCCCGTGACTAACTCATTAGTCACATTGCTTGCAAGGCTTATAGTGATGTGCATTACCGAGAGGGCCCAGAGATACCTCTCCGATACACTGAGTGACAAATCCTAATCTCGATCTATGCCAACCCAACAAACACCTTCGGAGACATGTGTAGAGAATCTTTATAATCACCCAGTTACGTTGTGACGTTTGATAGCACACAAGATGTTCCTCCGGTATTCGGGAGTTGCATAATCTCATAGTGAGAGGAACATGTATAAGTCATGATGAAAGCAATAGCAATAAAACTAAATGATCATTATGCTAAGCTAACGGATGGGTCTTGTCCATCACATCTTTCTCTAATGATGTGATCTCGTTCATCAAATGACAACACATGTCTATGGTCAGGAAACATAATCATCCTTGATTAACGAGCTAGTCACGTAGAGGCATACTAGGGACACTCTGTTTTGTCTATGTATTCACACATGTACTAAGTTTCCGGTTAATACAATTCTAGCATGAATAATAAACATTTATCATGATATAAGGAAATATAAATAACAACTTTATTATTGCCTCTAGGGCATATTTCCTTCAGCCTCCCACTTGCACTAGAGTCAATAATCTAGTTCACATCGCCATCTGATTTAACACCAATAGTTCACATCACCATGTGATTAGTTCACATCGCCATGTGACTAATACCCAAAGGGTTTTACTAGAGTCAATAATCTAGTTCACATCGCTATGTGATTAACACCCAAAAAGTACTAAGGTGTGATCATGTTTTGCTTGTGAGAGAAGCTTAGTCAATGGGTCTGTCACATTCAGAGCCATGTGTATTTTGCTAATTTTCTATGTCTACAATGATCTGCATGGAGCTACTCTAGCTAATTGCTCCCACTTTCAATATGTATCCATATTGAGACTCAGAGTCGTCCGGATCGGTGTAAAAGCTTGCATCGGTGTAACTCTTTACGACGAACTCTTTATCACCTCCATAACCGAGAAATATCTCCTTTGTCTGCAGGATAATTTTGACCGCTGTCAAGTGATCCACTCCTGGATCAATATCGTACCCCTTGCCAAACTCATGGCAAGGTACACAATAGGTTTGGTACACAGCATAACATACTTTATAGAACCTATGGACGAGGCATAGGGAATGACTTTCATTCTCTTTCTATTTTCTGCTGTGGTCGTGTTTTGAGTCTTACTCAACTTTACACCTTGCAATACAGGCAAGAACTCCTTCTTTAACTGTTCCATTTTGAACTACTTCAAAAATCTTGTCAAGGTATGTACTCATTGAAAAATCTTATCAACCGTCTTGATCTATCTCTATAGATTTTGATGCCCAATATGTAAGTAGATTCACCGAGGTCTTTCTTTGAAAAACTCCTTTCAAACACTCCTTTATGCTTTCCAGAAATTTCTACGTCATTTTCGATTAACAATATGTCATTCACATATACTTATCAGAAAGGTTGTAGTGCTCCCACTCACTTTCTTGTAAATACAGGCTTCACTTCAAGTCTGTATGAAACCATATGCTTTGATCACCTTATCAAAGCGTATATTCCAACTCCGAGATGCTTGCACCAGTCCATAGATGGATCGCTGGAGCTTGCACACTTTTTAGCACCTTTACGATTGACAAAACCTTCTTGTTGCATCATATACAACTCTTCTTTAAGAAATCCATTAAGGAATGTAGTTTTTTTTACATCCATTTGCCAGACTTCATCAAATGTGGCAATTGCTAACATGATTCGAACATACTTTAAGCATCGATATGAGTAAGAAAATCTCATCGTAGTCAACATCTTGAACTTGTCAAAAACACTTTTCGACAAGTCGAGCTTTGTAGATAGTAACACTACTATCAGTGTCCGTCTTCCTCTTGAAGATCCATTTTATTCTCTATGGCTTGCCGATCATCAGGCAAGTCAACCAAAGTCCATACTTTGTTCTCATACATGGATCCTATCTCAGATTTCATGGCCTCAAGCCATTTCGCGGAATCTGGGCCCATCATCGTTGCCTCATAGTTCATAGCTTCATCATGGTCAAGTAACATGAACTCTAGAAGAGGATTGCCGTACCACTCTGGTGCGGACCTTACTCTGGTTGACCTATGAGGTTTGGTAGTAACTTGATCTGAAGTTTCATGATCATCATCATTAGCTTCCTCACTAATTGGTCTAGGCATCACCAGAACTGATTTCTGTGATGAACTACTTTCCAACTCGAGAGAAGGTACAATTACCTCATCAAGTTCTACTTTCCTCCCACTCACTTCTTTCGAGAGAAACTCCTTTAGAAAGGATCCATTCTAAGCAACGAATATCTTGCTTTCGGATCTGTGATAGAAGGTGTACCCAACAGTCTCCTTTGGGTATCCTACGAATACGCATTTCTCCGATTTGGGTTTGAGCTTATCAGGTTGAAGCTTTTTCACATAAGCATCGCAGCCCCAAACTTTAAGAAACGACAGCTTAGGTTTCTTGCCAAACCACAGTTCATATGGTGTCGTCTCAATGGATTTAGATGGTGCCCTATTTAACGTGAATGCAGTTGTCTCTAATGCATAACCCCAAAATGATAGTGATAAATCGGTAAGAGACATCATAGATCGCACCATATCTAATAAAGTACGATTATGACGTTCGGACACACCATTACGCTGTGGTGTTCCAGGTGGCGTGAGTTGCGAAACTATTCCACATCGTTTCAAATGAAGACCAAACTCGTAACTGAAATATTCGTCTCCGCGATCAGATCGTAGAAACTTTATGTTCTTGTTACGATGATTTTCCACTTTACTCTGAAATTCTTTGAACTTTTCAAATGTTTCAGACTTCTCTTTCATCAAGTAGATATACCCATACCTGCTCAAATCATCTGTGAAGGTCAGAAAATAATGATACCCGCCTCGAGCCTCAACACTCATCGGATCCCATACATCAGTATGTATTATTTCCAATAAGTCAGTTTCTCACTCCATTGTTCTGGAGAACGGAGTCTTAGTCATCTTGCCCATGAGGCATGGTTCGCAAGTATCAAGTGATTCTGTAGCGACCTGACCCAAAATCGGTCAAATCTCTGTGTCTGTACCATCCCAAGATCATGTTGGTACTCACAATACATCGATGAAATAATCAAAGTTCAATCACACCTGAATTTATTACACGGTTCTCATATCGAGTCTTTATTACAATAGAATAAATTCGGCCAAAGGCCAACTCATGAGAAATAAACTAGTAAAGTTGCGGAGCGTAGAAGAATAAGCGAGTCCATCCGACTCAAGGGTAATCGCAAGCGCGGATCGTAGCCTCAATCCTGATCGAATACTCCTCTGCAACATAAGGCGTTGCAGCCGTGTAGGTCAGCATTTTGAATATCTTTGGCAAGTCATGAAGAGAATAACAATAATAAAATTACTAACACTATATGCATTTTGGCTGTGGGGCTCTAAGTTTCATCATTTTGCGAAAAGCCAGTTTTCCCTACTACGGTGGACTTGCTTGCAAATTCTACAAAATTGTTGGTAGTTATTGAGATGGTTCCGCCAACCAATGTCTCATTCCCAAATTATTAAGTCATAACCCCTCAAATTAATTCATTAGTTTTAGTGTTGAGGTTTCGAATACTTCCGAGTTCAGAGGCTCAAATTGTCCGTAACGGGGACACGGCTAATCGATTAGATCTTTAACTCTGCAGAGGTTTGCGACTTTACCCATAAGACTCATTCCCTCCTTTTAAGTCTTCGCACTTCAGGTGTTTGAAGGCGGATAGATAAACAGGTCTTAGAAGAGTTCTTACGGCCTTGCCAGTACTCCATCAATCCTACCATTCTTCTACATCTCGTAGTACCGTCCAGCCAGCGTCACTACTAGGGTTGACCCAGCCAGAGCCCATAATGGCTTGCGGCTGCAGTAAGCTTCCGTCAATGGGGCATCCATCCGTCTCTTCGTGGCTGGGTGAAGCTTTCCGCAAGATGTCATGGCGCTTCTCCATGCATCCCGGCCAACCACTGGGTTCTCCAGGGTGCCCGTCAACCGTCCTCCACCCAGTAGTGAATTTCGAAGTCCATCTTGATCTTGAAGTTCATGGGGTTGTCATCATCTTGACTCTCACATCTTTCTTATGAATTCACTCAACCAATCCCGTCTACGAGCATAGCAAAATTAAACTACTACGTCCCGGGTCATGGTAACAAGGGGAATTGGTTCATCCTACCACATGATACTACTCAAGAACAATAACTTCAAAATTTCACCTACTGCATGCATGGTGGGGAGGTATATCTCTAATGCAATAAAAATCATAGGTATTGAAAAGAAACATGATCAATGACTTGCCTTGCTGACGATCTTCGTAAGCTAGGGACTCATAGTAGCAAGCTTCGCACTCCGGAAACTCTACCGAGACAAACAATAATTCACAATAAGCATACAACATATGATCACTTTCATAACAGCATAGTAATATGAAACACACCAAACAAACGAATCCAAAAACCCAAAGGAAACTCAAAGAAATCCAACTCAAAGTTTTCCTACTTCAAGCAACAACTAAAAATAGTTTTATATAACAAAAATTTTCTCAACATAACCTAAGCATGAGTTTATGTTAACTTAACAGAAAATAATGCATTAAGCAACTAGGAGCAAAAAGAATCAAATTAAAAGCTATTATAAAACTCCTATTAGGCCTAAAGCAAATTTTAATAAGAAAAATAAAAATAAAAGTTTTATTTATTATAAATAAAAGTTCATGCTCTAAAGTGACAGAAACTAACCTAGAATAATCAATCACATGTGAAAAATAAATTTATTTGCTAATTAAAATAATAGGAAAACAGTAGCTAGTTAATTAATTAAGAATAGCATGATTCTGCTAGAAACTATTTTTATTAATCCTAAAATGCCCAAATAAATTCCTACGGTTAGTTAATGTCAAAACAAAGTTGGGACAAAAGAATCACTAAAAATAATTTTCCTAACTCATTTTATGGCAGATTTACTATTCTGACTAAATCTAAAATAAAGCAATTCTAAATAATTTTAACATAGCTAATTATATATTCTTCAGAAACTATAAGAAATTTGCAAACCAACAAAAAAGAATCACTTAAAAATATTATGTAGAATAAAAGATATGAATTTTCAAATCTGAAACTATTCTGTTAAAACAGAAAAACGAAAATAAAGGAAAAGCGGGCTAAATGGGCTAACTAGCATACATGCGTAAAATAACTAAACGGGCCTAGGGTTTAAGCGAATCGGGCGATCTAAATAAAACCCTAACTAAAATAAATAAACGGAACTAACGGACCGAACAGTTTTATTTAAAGAACATACCCCTTGGGATCTAATCCTAGCCGTAAAATCGGGATCGGACGGCGGGGTGAAGTCCGCGAGTTACCGGAGATCGACTGGCGGCGGCTCTCGGCGGCGAGTGTTCAGCGTCTCCGGTGGTGGGGCGTCGGCGGAGAGCTCCAGCGGTTGCGGACGGCCGAGGATCGTCTGGTGGAGTCGGCGGGGCTCGGGGATGACCAAGGCGTCGGCGAGGGGTTAATGGCGGCGGCGGCGTGCTCGGGCTCGGCGAGTGCGTGTGGAGGGGAGAGAGGTCCGCGAGGGGCGAGGGGGAAAACGAGGTCGGGGAGTATTTATAGGGCGGGGCGGCGGCGTCTTGAGGGGGAATCGGGGAGATCGGGTGGGATCCGGAGATCTCGGGATCTCCCATGAGCGTGCGCTGTGGCGTGGGCGAGGGAAGAGGGAGGTGGTGGCCCACCCGTCGGTAGTCTTGAGGAGGCTCTCGGTCGGTCGACCGACCGAGCCAGTTCGAGGCGAGGGGTGCGTCGGTGGCTCATTGGGCAGCTCGGTGGTGCTGGCTGGGCGGTTGGCTGGTCGGCGCCAGGGTTTTCTTTTTCAAAATTTTTTTTTGAAAAACAAAACAGTGATAATATATAAAATATAAATATTTTATATAGGACATATATATATCAAAATGATCAGGGAATATTCCTATCATTTGAACATTTTCGAGGCAAAATCCAAAGTTTATAAAAATCATTTTTCCAAAATTCAAATAAAACTCAAATTTGAATTCAAAACTTTTGGCAATGTTTTTCCTCTGATATTTTTGGAGTGTCATGTTTACTCCTCTCATACTTTTTCTCAAGTATTTATCAGGCAAAATTTTTGAAATGATTTCCACTTGCCAAAATTTGAATTCAAATTCCAAAGCCCCAAAACTTCTGACACTTCAAATTCCACTCAAATTCAAACAACATGCATAGATGCTTAGCTATAATTGTAAAACATAACAAATAGGAAATTTGGGATGTTACAAACCTACCCACCTTAAGATGAATCTCGCCCTCGAGATTCGGGTTGGCTAGCAAATAGGTGCGGATGGTCTCGAAGGAGGTCTTCTTCGCGCTCCCAGGTGGCTTCCTCTTCGGAGTGATGACTCCACAGCACCTTGCAAAACTTGATGATCTTGCTGCGGGTGACTCTGTTTGCAGTCTCGAGAATTCGGACGGGTTTCTCCTTATAAGTCAGATCTTTGTCGAGATGTATGGCCTCTAGGGCACCTTTGTGTCTCTCAACGGAATATCGGCCATGTCGGCATGACACTTCTTGGTGAGAAACATGGAAGACATCATGAACTCCGGACAATCCTTCCGCAATTCCAACTTGTAAGCAACTTCTCCACGACGTTCGAGGATTTTATGCGGGCCAATAAATCGGGTGCTAACTTTCCTTTGACACCAAACCTCTTGATTCCACGAAGTGGGGACACGAAGATATGCTCGGTCTCCGCCGTAAGTTACTTCCTTGCGTTCTTGTCGGCATAACACTTACATCTCGATTGTGCTATCTTGAGTCTATCCGAATCAGCTTGACTTTCTCTTGGAATCTCGATAAGGTCGGAACGAAAAGTGATCGATCCCCAACACCATCCCACAAACAATGGTGTTCGCACCTCCTTCCGTATAGAGCTTGAAAGGGCCATCTTGATTGGATTGATAAGCTGTTGTTGTATGAGAACTCTGCGTATGGCAAATTATCATCCCAGCTAGATCCATAGTCTAGCACACAAGCTCTCAACATATCCTCCGAATCTGGTTGACTCTCTCGGTCTCATCCATCATGCTCTGCGGATGAAAAGCATCTTGAATTCCAGCCTCGTACCCAAAGTTTCATGCAAGCGATTCCAAAACTTTGAGGTAAACTGGGTTCCTCTATCGACACGATACTCCTCGGAACTCCATGCGGACATACGATCCTGGTCATGTATATCTTGGCCAACTTAGCACTGGTATAGGTAGTCTTCACGGGAATGAAGTGAGCTACCTTGGTCAAACGATCAACCACTACCCGGATGGAATCATAACCTGAGCGGGTCTGGGTAATCTGTGATAAAATCCATTCCAAGTTTTTCCCATTTCCAATCGGGAATCGGCAAAGGTTGAAGTAACCTGCTGGCTTCGATGTTCGCCTTTACTCAGAGACAAACATCGCATCTTGCTATGTACTCGGCAATATCCTTCTTCATACCACATCCACGAAACTTTCCTTCAAATCCAGATACATCTTGGTGTTACCAGGGGTGAATCGAGTACGGTGAATCATGAGCCTCTGAAGAATTAGCTTCTGAGTTCGGGATCATTGGGCACATAAATCGGTCCTCGAACCATATAGCTCCGTATTCATCTTTACGAAACCCTTTAGCTTTTCCTTCATTCATCTTTTGCTTTATCTCATCAATTTCCTTGTCCGACTTACGGGCTTCACGAATCCTTTCGGCCAAAGTGGACTGAACTTCGAGTTGCAACATATCCTCTCGGAACTATCTCCGATCGGAGATCTTTGAGGTCATCGACTAACTCGAGGTAATCCTCCTGCTATAAGAGTATTCACACAACTCTTACGGCTCAAAGCATCTGCTACAACATTAGCTTTCCACAGGTGATAATGCAATCTCATGTCATAGTCCTTGATTAACTCTAGCCATCTCCTCTCGCTCGAGGTTCAACTCTTTCTGCGTGAAAATATACTTCAAGCTCTTGTGATCGTGTAAACATCACAGCGGTTTCCGATGAGGAAATGTCTCAGTCTTGAGTGCATGCACTCGGCTGCTAACTCCAAATCATGTGTGGCATAATTCATCTCGTGAGGTCGTAGCTGTCTGGAGGTATAAGCTACAACCTTTCCTTCCTGCATGAGTACTCCTCCGAGTCCCTGACGAGAAGCGTCACAATAAACCTGGTAATCCTTGTGTATATCCGGCAAAATCAGCACTGGGGCTGTGACCAAACGTTTCTTCAATTCCTGAAAACTGGCTTCACAATCCTCGGTCCAAATGTACTTGGCTTCCTTCTTCAACAACTCAGTCATGGGCTTGGCAATCTTCGAGAAGTTCTCAATAAACCTCCGATAATATCCTGCGAGTCCGAGAAAACTGCGGATCTCCTTGATCGAGGTGGGGGATCGCCAATCGGTGACCGATTCAACCTTGGCGGGTCAACTGCTATTCCTTCTCTGAAATAACATGTCCGAGGAATCCGACTTCCTTCAGCCAAAATTCACATTTCTTGAACTTGGCATACAACTGATGTTCTCGAAGTCTCTCGAACTAGGCGCAAATGTTCCTTATGCTCTTCCTCGCTCTTGGAAAATCAGTATTTCATCGATGAACACCACGACAAACTTGTCCAGATATTCCATAAACACCTTGTTCATCAAATTCATGAAGTATGCAGGGGCATTAGTCAATCAAAATGACATGACGGTATACTCATATAAACCATACCTGGTAGTGAATGCGGTTTTGGGTATATCCTTTTCACGGATCTTCAACTGATGATACCCTGATCGAAGATCGATCTTGGAGAATACCTTGGCTCCAACTAGCTGATCAAACAGATCATTAATCATCGGCAGAGGTACTTGTTCTTGATGGTCACCGTTCAGCGAGCGATAATCCTAACCATCCTCAAGGTTCCATCCTTCTTCTCTACCAAAAGAACTGGGGCTCCCCAAGGTGATGAGCTTGGCCGAATATATCCCTTCTCCAATAACTCATTAATTTGGTTCTTGATCTCCTTCAAATCGTTCGGGGGCATCCGATAAGGTCTCTTGGATATTGGGGCTGTGCCGGGTAATAACTCAATCAGAAATTCAATGTCTCGTCCGGTGGCATTCTGGTAATTCTTAGGAAACACATCGGGAAAATCTTGCTATACTGGCACTTCCTCTGAACAACTCCCGTGAGGGAATTCACTGATTCTTCATCGCTATGCGGCTACATACTTGATCCTCTTACGCTCCCGGGTGGTGAGCGAGAATCGATTCTTGAGCACGATCTATGTTTCCTTCAAACTTCGTCAACCAATCCATGCCTAGGATTACATCCAAGGTCAGGTTTCCAATACTATGAGGTCTGCGGAAATTTATGATTTCCGATGTTGAGGTTGCATGACAGCCTAAGCCTGCCATCATTTCTCCTCTGCGGGCCCGACGCGAAGGGGCTTCTAAGGGTTTTAGTGGGCAACCCGTACTTTTCCACAACTACCCTTGATATGAATGAATCGTTGCACCGAATCAAAGAGTACCAATCTGAGCGTGAATTCAATAAAACTTACCAACCACGATTATCGGCTGATCATAGGCGTCCTCCACGTCAATGTGGTTCACCGAGCACGAGGAAAGGGTTGGGCTTCTTCGCTGAGCTTCCATTGCCGTTTCCATTCCTCTGCTTGGCCTCCGGGCAGTCGGTGGCATAGTGCCTGTCTTCGGCACTTGAAGCAGTGATGTGGCTCAGATCCTTTGAGCCGGGCAGGGCGATCTGGTTGCCATTACCGTGTCCATTGCCATTGCCATTGCGACTTGTTGTCCTGGTTGCGGTTGTTCCCATTTCCTCCATGGTTATGTCCTCCATGGTTGTGATGGGTATGCCCTCCGAGTATGGGGCATAACGGGCTTCTGCTGAGCTCTGAGTTGTGCTTCCCCGGCTGTACTTCCGCTTATGCTATCAATCTCTGCTGCTTGCCTTCAAGTATGGTGGCCTTGTCTACCAGTTCACGGTAGTTGGTGAAAGTAGCCACCATAAGCTGCATGCCCAGTTCATCATTGAGTCCCTCGAGAAACTTCTCCTGCTTTGCGGCATCTGTGGCCACATCATCCGGGGCATAGCGAGCTAACTTGCTGAACTCATCCACGTCTTGTGCCACAAGACGGTTCCCTGGCGTAAGTTGCGGAACTCACGCTTCTTGAGACTCATGGCTCCGGCTGAAACATGGCGGTGCGGAAGGCTGCTGGAACTGATCCCGTGATGGTGCCGATGGGATAAGTGGCGGTGTAGTTCTCCCACCAAGAAGCTGCAGGTCCATCAAGTTGATGTGCGCAAAGCGCACCTTCTCTGCATCGGTGCATCCAACGGTGATTAACTCTCTTCCGACCTTGCGGAGCCAATCGCCGCCACAATCGGCTCGGTCTGCTAGAGAACACCTGGCGGATTCAGCCTTAGGAATCGAGTCAAGTTGTCAGCGAGGGGTGGTGGCGGTGGATTGTTGTTGTTGTTGTTACGATTACGGATGAGTATCGCATGAGGGCATTCTGCTGCTTTGGAGTAGCTGGGTGAGCTCCGTGAAAGCCGTGTCACGTCTCGGAGGCATCTGGTGTTTTGGAGTGGATGAGAAAATTAGAATAGAACAATGGTCTAATGAGAAATAACACTACCCATATGAATGCACAATCATAAACACACCAATCATTTATTCATTCCACTCAAACATGGTTCAATCTCGATTACAAAATGCTCACGACCAATCGAAAATAACGACCTAACTGATCGACGGAAAAATAAAATAACATGGTGGTCGGCTAATATGTCTTCATCAAAAATCCTTGCGTCCTCTGGTGCGATGTCCTCCGGTGTGGCGTCCTCTGTTGCGGCGCCTCCTCTTGCGGCTTTCTCCAGTGGAACTCCCTTCATAGTCCTAGTCGTTACTCACGAGAGGTCCATCATCTCCACTCGGAAAAAGGTCCTCTCCCAAGTCCATCTTTTCCTCTAATGCGGCAACCTTCATCTTCAGGTCGTCGACTCTCTCCATGAAGTCCGCGATTTCTTCCTCATGGTTGAGGAAGTCTGCGTGTGCCTTCTCCTCCAGTTCTAGTTCACGGAACAACAGCCTCCTGTGTACCTTGAGTTCTGGCGAGTGCGGATCTCCCGTTTCTGAGGAGACACTCCAAGTCTTGGACATAAGAGAGAATGGAGTCGTCCTCACAGTGCGGATGATATCTCCATTCCTTGCTCTGCGAGAAACCATGGCGAGTCGGTGGATCGAGCTCGGCCTGTACTCTTCTCGGAGATGTCCAAGTGCACGATATATCGCCATGTCCCTCCGAGGATCCGGTTGAAGTCGGTAAACTCAAAGTCAATAGGCTCTGTATGTCCTCGAAGGTTCTCCTGGAATATGCACCTCAATCTCTGTAGCGGGTATCCGTCGAAGTGCATTGGTTGGCTTCCGTGATCGAGGGCGAGCAATCTTCACTTCTTCACCATCTGGACCAGCTTCTGCGAAGGGCATCGTCTCATCTGGTGGCAAAACTCCGTAGCAAAGCGGGGTGAACTCGACGGCCATCTAGAATGTTGAAAATCGGAGAGAAGTCGAAATGAATAGGGAGAATTACGGAATGATAAGGATATAAAGTAGATAGTCTCTTCCTATGGCTTTCCGATCCTAGGGTTCGTCCTACGGTCAGCGTGTGCTCGATACCATCTCAGAGCGACCTGACCCAAAATCGGTCAAATCTACGTATGCATACCATCCCAAGATCATCTTTGGTACTCACGGTACATCGATGAAATAATCAAAGTTCAATCACACCTGAATTTATTACAGTTCTCATATCGAGTCTTTATTACAATAGAATAAATTCGCCAAAGGCCAACTCATGAGAAATAAACTAGTAAAGCTGCGAAGCGTAGAAGAATAGCGAGTCCATCCGACTCAAGGGCAATCGCCAAGCGCAGATCGTAGCCTCAATCTGATCGGAATACTCCTCTCGCAACATAAGGCGTTGCAGCCGTGTAGGTCGACATTTTGAATATCTTTGGCAAGTCATGAAGAGAATAACAATAATAAAATTACTAACACTATATGCATTTTGGCTGTGGGGCTCTAAGTTTCATCATTTTGCGAAAAGCCAGTTTTTCCCTACTACAGTGGACTTGCTTGCAAATTCTACAAAATTGTTGGTAGTTATTGAGATGGTTCCGCCAACCAATGTCTCATTCCCAAATTATTAAGTCATAGCCCCCTCAAATTAATTCATTAGTTTTAGTGTTGAGGTTTCCGAATACTTCCAGGTTCCAGAGGCTCAAATTGTTCGTAACCGGGGACACGGCTAATCGATTAGATCTTTAACTCTGCAGAGGTTTGCACACTTTACCCGCAAGACTCATTCCCTCCTTTTAAGTCTTCGCACTTCAGGGTGTTTGAAGACGGGATAGATAAACAGGTCTTCCGAAGAGTTCTTCCGCCCTTGCGGTACCCATCAATCCTACCATTCTTCTACATCTCGTAGTACCGCCCAGCCAGCGTCACTACTAGGGTTGACCCAGCGAGCCCATAATGGCTTGCGGCTGCACGTAAGCTTCCGGTCAATGGGGCATCCATCCGTCTCTTCGTGATCTGGGTGAAGCTTTCCGCAAGATGTCATGGCGCTTCTCCATGCATCCCGGCCAACCTTTGGGTTCTCGTGGTGCCGTCAACCGTCCTCCACCCAAGAGTGAATTTCAAGTCCATCTTGATCTTGAAGTTCATGGGGTTGTCATCATCTTGACTCTCACATCTTTCTTATGAATTCACTCAACCAATCCGTCTCGAGCATAGCAAAATTAAACTACTACGCCCGGGTCATGGTAACAAGGGAATTGGTTCATCCTACCACATGATACTACTCAAGAACAATAACTTCAAAATTTCACCTCTGCATGCATGGTGGGAGGTATATCTCTAATGCAATAAAAATCATAGGTATTGAAAAGAAACATGATCAATGACTTGCCTTGCTGACGATCTTCGTAAGCTAGGGACTCGTAGTAGCAAGCTTCGCACTCCGGAAACTCTACCGAGATATACAATAATTCACAATAAGCATACAACATATGATCACTTTCATAACAGCATAGTAATATGAAACACACCAAGCAAACGAATCCAAAAACCCAAAGGAAACTCAAAGAAATCCAACTCAAAGTTTTCCTACTTCAAGCAACAACTAAAAATAGTTTTATATAACAAAAAATTTCTCAACATAAACTAAGCATGAGTTTATGTTAACTTAACAGAAAATAATGCATTAAGAAACTAGGAGCAAAAAGAATCAAATTAAAAGCTATTATAAAACTCCTATTAGGCCTAAAGCAAATTTTAATGAGAAAAATAAAATAAAAGTTTTATTTATTATAAATAAAAGTTCATGCTCTAAAGTGACAGAAACTAACCTAGAATAATCAATCACATGTGAAAAATAAATTTATTTGCTAATTAAAATAATAGGAAAACAGTAGCTAGTTAATTAATTAAGAATAGCATGATTCTGCTAGAAACTATTTTTTATTAATCCTAAAATGCCCAAATAAATTCCTACGGTTAGGTAATGTCAAAACAAAGTTGGGACAAAAGAATCACTAAAAATAATTTTCCTAACTCATATTATGGCAGATTTACTATTCTGACTAAATCTAAAATAAAGCAATTCTAAATAATTTTAACATAGCTAATTATATATTCTACAGAAACTATAAGAAATTTGCAAACCAACAAAAAAATAATCACTTAAAAATATTAAGTAGAATAAAAGATATGAATTTTTCAAATCTGAAACTATTCTGTTAAAACAGAAAAACGAAAATAAAGAAAAACGGGCTAAATGGGCCTAACTAACGCCCTGTGCGTAAAATAACTAAACGGGCCTAGGGTTTAAACGAATCGGGCCGATCTAAATAAAACCCTAACTAAAATAAATAAACCGGAACTAACCGGACCGAACCGGTTTTATTTAAAAGAACATACCCCTTCGGGGGGGATCTAATCCTAGCCGTAAAATCGGGATCGGACGGCGGGGGTGAAGTCCGGCGAGTTACCGGAGATCGACGACGGCGGCGGCTCGGGCGGCGAGTGTTCCGGCATCTCCGGTGGTCGGGGGCGTCGGCGGAGAGCTCCGTGATTGCGACGGCCGAGGATCGTCTGGTGGAGTCGGCGGGGCTCGGGGATGACCGGGCGTCGGCGAGGGGTTAATGGCGGCGGCGTGCTCGGGCTCCGGCGAGTGCGTGTGGACGAGAGAGAGGTCCGCGAGGGGCGAGGGGGGAAAGCGGGTCGGGGAGTATTTATAGGGCGGGCGGCGTCTTGCGCGAGGGGCGAATCGGGGAGATCGGTGGGATCCGGAGATCTCGGGATCTCCGGCGGCGGCGCGCGTGGCGTGGGCGAGGAAGAGGAGGTGGTGGCCCACCCGTCGGTGAGTCTTGAGGCGCTCTCGGTCGGTCGACCGACCCGAGCCAGTTCGAGCGAGGGGTGCGTCGGTGGCTCATTGGGCAGCTCGGTGGTGCTGGTGGGCAGTTAGCTGGCCGGCGCCGTGGGGTTTCTTTTTCAATTTTTTTGAAAAACAAAACAGAGATAATATATAAAATATAAATATTTTATATAGGACATATATATATCAAAATGATCAGGGGAATATTCCCTATCATTTGAACATTTTTCCAGGGGCAAAATCCAAAGTTTATAAAAAAACATTTTTTCCAAAATTCAAATAAAACTCAAATTTGAATTCAAAACTTTTGGCAATGTTTTTCCTCTGATATTTTTGGAGTGTCATGTTTACTCCTCTCATACTTTTTCTCAAGTATTTATCAGGCAAAATTTTTGAAATGATTTCCACTTGCCAAAATTTGAATTCAAATTCCAAAACCCCAAAACTTCTGACATTTCAAATTCCACTCAAATTCAAACAACATGCATAGATGCTTAGCGATAATTGTAAAACATACCAAATAGGAAATTTGGGATGTTACAGATTCATAATCAAGTGATTCCAAAATCCCATCAACATGGAGTTTCTTCATGCGCTTTACACCAATATGACCTAAACGGAGTGCCACAAATATGTTGCGCTATCATTATCAACTTTGCATCTTTTGGCATCAATATATTATGTGTATCACTACAATCAAGATTCAATAAACCATTCGCCTTGGGTGTATGACCACAAAAGGTTTTATTCATGTAAACAGAATAACAATTATTCTTTGACTTAAATGAATAACCATATTGCAATAAACATGATCCAATCATATTATGCTCAACGCAAACACAAAATAACATTTATTTTAGGTTCAACACTAATCCTGAAGGTAAAGGTAATATGCGATGGTGATCTTATCAACCTTGGAATCACTTCCAACACACATTGTCACCTTGCCCTCAACTAGTCTTTGTTCATTTTGTAACTCCTGTTTCGAGTTACTAATCATAGCAACTGAACCAGTATAAAATACCCAGGGGCTACTATGAACACTAGTAAATAACATGCATATCATATATACTTTTGTTCACTTTGCCATCCTTCTTATCCGCCAAGTATTTGGGGCAGTTCCACTTCCAGTGACCATTTCCTTCCCAGTAGAAGCACCCAGTTTCAGGCTTGGGTCTATATTTGGGCTTCTTCATGGGAGTGGCAACTTGCTTGCCATTCTTCTTGAAGTTTCCTTTCTTTCCCTTGCCCTTTTACTTGAAACTAGTGGTCTTGTCAACCATTAACATTTGGTGCTTTTCTTGATTTCTACCTTCATAGATTTCAGCATCACGAAGAGCTCGGGAATCATTTTTGTCATCCCTTGCATATTATAGTTCATCAAGAAGTTCCAGTAACTTGGTGATAGTGACTAGAAAACTCTGTCAATCACTATTTTATCTGGAAGATTAACTCCCACTTGATTCAAGCGATTGTAGCACTCAGACAATCTAATCACATGCTCACTGGTTGAGCTATTATCCTCCATCTTGTAGGCAAAGTACTTGTTAGAGGTCTCATACCTCTTTACTCCGGCATGAGTCTGAAATACCAATTTCAGCTCTTGGAACATCTTATATGCTCCGTGGCATTCAAAACATTTTTGAAGTCCCGGTTCTAAGCCGTAAAGCATGGCGCACTAAACTATCAAGTAGTTATCATACCGAGCTTGCCAAACATTCATAACGTCTATATCTGCTCCTGCAATAGGTCCATCACCTAGCGGTGCATCAAGGATATAATTCTTATGTGGAGCAATGAGGATAATCCTCAGATCACGGACCTAGTCCGCATCACTGCTACTATCATCTTTCAACATGATTTTTCTCTAGGAACATATCAAAAATAAATGGGGAGCTACATCGTGAGCTATTGATCTACAACATAGTTATCCAAATACTATCAGGTACTAAGTTCATGATAAATTAAAGTTCAATTAATCATATTACTTAAGAACTCCCACTTAGATAGACATCCCTCTAATCATCTAAGTGATCACGTGATCCATATCAACTAAACCATGTCCGATCATCACGTGAAATGGAGTAGTTTTCAATGGTGAACATCACTATGTTGATCATATCTACTATATGATTCTCGCTCGACCTTTCGGTCTTAGTGTTCCGAGGCCATATCTGCATATGCTAGGCTCGTCAAGTTTAACCCGAGTATTCTACGTGTGCAAAACAGGCTTGCACCCGTTGTATGTGAACGTAGAGCTTATCACACCCGATGATCACGTGGTGTCTCGGCACAACGAACTTTCGCAACGGTGCATACTCAGGGAGAACACTTATACCTTGAAATTTTAGTGAGAGATCATCTTACAATGCTACCTCCGTACTAAGCAAAATAAGATGCATAAAAGATAAGCATCACATGCAATCAAAATAAGTGATATGATATGGCCATCATCATCTTGTGCCTTTGATCTCCATCTCCAAAGCATCGTCATGATCACCATCATCACCGGCTTGACACCTTGATCTCCATCGAAGCATCGTTGTCGTCTCGCCAACTATTGCTTCTACGACTATCGCTACCGCTTAGTGACAAAGTAAAGCAATTACATGGCGATTGCATTTCATACAATAAAGCAACAACCATATGGCTCCTGCCAGTTGCAGATAACTGTTACAAAACATGATCATCTCATACAACAATTTATATATCATCACATCTTGACCATATCACATCACAGCAAGCCCTACAGAAACAAGTTAGACGTCCTCTACTTTGTTGATGCAAGTTTTACGTGGCTGCTACGGGCTTCTAGCAAGAACCAATCTTACCTATGCATCAAAACCACAACGATTTTTCATCAAGTGTGATGTTTTAACCTTCAACAAGGACCGGGCGTAGTCAAACTCGATTCAACTAAAGCTAGAGAAATAGACACCCAATAGTAACCTGTGTGCGAAGCACGGCGGTAGAACCAGTCTCATGAACGCGGTCATGTAATGTCGGTCTGGGCCGCTTCATCCAACAATACCGCTGAATCAAAGTATGACATGCTGGTAAGAAGTATGACTATTATCGCCCACAACTCTTTATGTTCTACTCATGCATATAACATCTACGCATAGACCTGGCTCGATGCCACTGTTGGGGAACATAGTATTTCAAAAAAATTACCTACGATCACGCAAGATCTATCTAGGAGAAGCATAGCAACGAGCGGGAAGAGTGTGTCTACGTACCCTCGTAGACCGAAAGCGGAAGCGTTTAGTAATGCGGTTGATGTAGTCGAACGTCTTCGTGATCTGACCGATCCAAGTACCCAATGTACGGCACCTCCGTGTTCAGCACACGTTTAGCTCGATGACGTCCCTCGATCTCTTGATCACGTTGAGGACGAGGGAGAGAGTTCCGTCAGCGCGACGGCATGGCGATGGTGATGATGAAGTTACCGGCGCAGGGCTTCGCCTAAGCACTACGACGATATGACCGAGGTGTGTAACTTTGGAGGGGGGCACCACACACGGCTAAAACAATTGTCTGTTGTGCCTTTGGGGTGCCTCCCTGCCCCCGTATATAAAGGAGGGGAGGAGGAGGCTGGCCAACAAGGGTCGCGCCAGGGAGAGGGGAGTCCTACTAGGACTCCGGTCCTAGTAGGATTAGGCCCCAACCCTTTTTTCCTTCTACCGGAGGGGGAAAAGGGGAAGGAGAGGGAGTAGGAGAAGGAAAGGGGGGTGGGGCCCCCTTCCCAAGTCCAATTCGGCCTCCTCCCTTGTGGAGGGCGTACCAGCCCTTTGTGGGCTGGTTAGCCTCCCTCCTATGGCCCATAAGGCCCATATCTTTCCCCGGGGAGTTCCGGTAACCTCCCGGTACTCCGGAAAAATGCCCGAATCACTCGGAACTATTCCGATGTCCGAATGCAACCTTCCAATATATGAAGCTTTACCTCTCGACCATTTTGAGACTCCTCGTCATGTCCGTGATATCATCCGGGAATCCGAACAAACTTCGGTCATCAAATCACATAACTCATAATACAAATCGTCATCGAACATTAAGCGTGCGGACCCTACGGGTTCGAGAACTATGTAGACATGACCGAGACACATCTCCGGTCAATAACCAATAGCGGAACCTGGATGCTCATATTGGCTCCTACATATTCTACAAAGATCTTTATCGGTCAAACCGCATAACAACATACGTTGTTCCCCTTGTCATTGGTATGTTACTTGCCCGAGATTTGATCGTCGGTATCATCATACCTAGTTCAATCTAAATTCTTCGCAAGTCTCTTTACTCGTTCCGTAATGCATCATCCGTGACTAACTCATTAGTCACATTGCTTGCAAGGCTTATAGTGATGTGCATACGAGAGAGGCCCGAGATACCTCTCCGATACATGGAGTGAAAAATCCTAATCTCGATCTATGCCAACCCAACAAACACCTTGGAGACATCTCAGAGAGCATCTTTATAATCACCCGAGCCACGTTCGACGCTTGATAGCACACAAGGTGTTCCTCCTGTATTCGGGAGTTGCATAATCTCATAGTCAGAGGAACATGTATAAGTCATGATGAAAGCAATAGCAATAAAACTAAACAATCATTATGCTAAGCTAACGGATGGGGTCTTGTCCATCACATCATTCTCTAATGATGTGATCATGTTCATCAAATGATAACGCATGTCTATGGTCAGGAAACATAACTATCTTTGATTAACGAGCTAGTCAAGTAGAGGCATACTAGGGACAATCTGTTTTGTCTATGTATTCACACATGTACTAAGTTTCCGGTTAATACAATTCTAGCATGAATAATAAACATTTATCACGATATAAGGAAATATAAATGACAACTTTATTATTGCCTCTAGGGCATATTTCCTTCACTGACTGCCCTCCTCTCTCTCCAATAGGGCCCATGGTGGCCCATTAGTTTCCCCGGGGGGTTCTGGTAACCCCTCCGGCACTCCGGTTTTATCCGAAACTATCCAGAACACTTCCGGTGTCCGAATAACATGGCCCAATATATCAATCTTTATGTCTCGACCATTTCGAGACTCCTCGTCATGTCCGTGATCTCATCCGGAACTCCGAACAACCTTCGGTACTTCAAATCACATAAACTCATAATACGAATCGTCATCGAACGTTAAGCATGCGGACCCTACGGGTTCGAGAACTATGTAAACATGACCGAGACACATCTCCGGTCAATAACCAGTAGCCGAACCTGGATGCTCATATTGGCTCCTACATATTCTACGAACATCTTTATCGGTCAAACCGCATAACAACATACATTGTTCCCTTTGTCATCGGTATGTTACTTGCCCGAGATTCGATCGTCGGTATCGTCATACCTATTTCAATCTCGTTACCGGCAAGCCTCTTTACTCATTCCGTAGTGCATCATCCCGCAACTAACTCATTAGTCACATTGCTTGCAAGGCTTATAGTGATGTGCATTACCGAGAGGGCCCAGAGATACCTCTCCGATACTCTGAGTGACAAATCCTAATCTCAATCTATGCCAACCCAACAAACACCTTCGGAGACACCTGTAGAGCATCTTTATAATCACCCAGTTATGTTGTGACGTTTGATAGCACACAAGGTGTTCCTCCGATATTCGGGAGTTGTATAATCTCATAGTCAGAGGAACATGAACAGGATACCAGAAGAACACCTTGTGTGCTATCAAACGTCACAACATAAGTGGGTGATTATAAAGCTGTTCTACAGGTGTCTCCGAAGGTATTTGTTGGGTTAGCTTAGATCGAGATTAGGATTTGTCACTCCGAGTATCGGAGAGGTATCTCTGGGCCCTCTCGGTAATGGACATCACTATAAGCCTTGCAAGCAATGTGGCTAATGATTTAGTCACGGGATGATGCATTACGGAACGAGTAAAGAGACTTGCCGGTAACGAGATTGAACTAGGTATGGATACCGACGATCGAATCTTGGGCAAGTAACATACCGACGACAAAGGGAACAACGTATGTTGTTATGCGGTTTGACCGATAAAGATCTTCGTAGAATATGTAGGAGCCAATATGAGCATCCAGGTTCCGCTATTGGTTATTTACCGGAGATGTGTCTCGGTCATGTCTACATAGTTCTCGACCCCGTAGGGTCCGCACGCTTAACGTTCGATGACGATTTGTATTATGAGTTATGTGATTTGATGACCAAAGTTTGTTCGGAGTCCCGAATGAGACCACAGACATGACGAGGAGTATCGAAAAGGTCGAGAGGTAAAGATTCATATATAGGACGATGGTATTTAGATACCGGAAGTGTTCCGGGTGATACCGGGTCATCGGAAGGGGTTCCGGGCAACCCCCGGCAAAGATATGGGCTTAATGGGCCAAGTAAGGGACTACACCAGCCCACAAGGGGCTGGTGCGCCCCCTATAGGGCCAGCCACGTGGGGGGAAAGGGAAAGGATAGGAGGAAAAGGAAAGTATGAAGTAGGACTCCTACTTCCTTCCCATCCCCCCTCCTTCCTTTCTCCCTTGTCCAAATATGGTGGGGGGGGGCGAATTGGACTAGGGGCCCAAGTAGGATTCCTCCTACTTGGGCGCGCCCTAGGCTGCCTCCCTCCCTCTCCCTCCTTTATATACATGGGGAGGGCACCCCTAGAAGACACATCAATTGTTCCTAGCCGTGTGCGGCGCCCCCCTCCACAGTTAACACCTCGGTCATATGTTGTAGTGCTTAGGCGAAGCCCTGTGTCGATAACTTCATCATCACCGTCGCCATGCCGTCGTGCTGACGAAACTCTCCCTCGTCCTCAACTGGATCAAGAGCTCGAGGGACATCATCGTGCTGAACATGTGCTGAACACGGAGGTGTCGTACGTTCGGTACTTGGATCGGTTGGATCGTGAAGACGTTCGACTACATCAACAAGCATTAAACGCTTCGCTTTCGGTCTCACGAGGGTGCGTGGATACACTCTCCCCGCTCGTTGCTATGCTTCTCCTAGATAGATCTTGCGTGATCGTATGATTTTTTTTAAATACTGCGTTCCCCAACATGGGCCTCCGTTAGTGTTGATTCCACCTCCCAAAATTCACATAAATTCCAAAATAATTCTCCGTAAATTTTTATCGCGTTTGGACTTCGTTTGATATGGATTTTCTATGAAATAAAAAACATGCAACAAACAGGAACTGGCACTGGGCACTGTATCAATAGGTTAGTCCAATAAATCATATAAAAAGTTGCCAAAATATGTGAAAGTTGTATAATATTAGCATGAAACAATAAAAAATTATAGATACGACAGAGACGTATCACTGCTCGCCATGCCGGAGAAGAACGGAGATCACCGAAAGTGAGGGTTGAAGTGGAGAAGAGTGGAGTGAAGTGGAGTGGAATGGCTAAGGTTTGGTCCAACAAGCGGATGAGGAGGAATATATGTGGGGTTGGGATGGGCCAGCGCGGGTCGGATCCGGCGTGGCATACCCACGTGGGCCTCTCATATCCGCCCTAGATTTGGGTTAGATATGAGCATCGGCAGATCCAAGAATTCAACTTTGAGTTTTTTTCACCCTAACATCATCTTTTTACTGATGAAATAAACCATATCAGGATAGTGGCATGTACAGAGCTACACATGTACATGTCAACGAATGCAAATTCAGATTGGAATTTTGGAGGGGATTTACCTTAGGCCCTTTTTCGAAAAGGAGGATTACCCCCGGGCCTGCATCGGGCGATGCACACAACCATCTTTACTGCATTATTCGATAAGGTCTTATAAAATAAATACATAGATCAATCTAAAGCTACCTTCTCGACAAAAATTGTCGCCCTACCTACAAGATTGATGATGTGCCCTCACTGCGCGTCACGCACATCAAGAAATCCAATGGCCTCACCAAGCCGCCCGGCGGCTAGCCGGGAGCACCAACCGGTCTGGCAGATCCTCAACGTACACCGCATGCGCACGCTGTAGAATCTATCGCCTCCTTCTTCCGCAGTCCCATCTTCAGGATCAATCAATGCACCAATCTTACTAGACCCTTATGTCGTCGACCCCACCACAACGCCAAACAGCGCCTGCCTCCTGCGCACGCCCATCGAACGGTATCCAGCATCGATACCCCACTGCACCTTGCCGCCAAGACCCGCCGCCGTCAATATTGTAGATGGCACACCACTTCACCTTGTTCACCGCACGAGAAGCATACGGAGACCTGCGCCCAGCCACGAAAACAAACAATTGTCCCTCCAGCCGGTGTACAGCCCCAAAGCTGATGCCCCCCCTGGGGTGATGACGCAAGAACATCTCCATCATCCGATCCGGAAAATCCCGAATCAGGGGTTTCCGCTGGGGCACACAGGGAACGTGAATTGCCCCACAACGCCTCCCACGAGGTATGGACGCCCGCGGGCACCGCCGTTGATGGGGTCTCTTTTGTGGGTACAAATATTTCAATAAACATTGGATTCAACAAGTGATGTACCCAAACGACATCATTTTTGAGAAAATCATTTATTTTGTTCTTTTTCTTACTAGTTGTCTGTTTTCCTAGTGACCTGATCTCTTCCAGGTTCTTGGGAGGGGGGGTGTTAAAACCCCTCTTCATGGAGTGAAGAGGTTGTGGTGCTACCGGATGGCCTCTTGCAGGCTCTTGGATGCACGGACGACCTTACACTCATGATACATGTGGACGTGGCGGCTGGTGGCCTACACTCGTGATATGCGTGGATTGTGGCGGCTGGTGGCCTCTTTGTGGGTGGTGCCCTTATTGCTTCATGGTTGTTTGCTCATGCGGTTATGGCTACTATTGCACTAATGATAGAGTGGTGCGTGCGTGCGTGCGACATCCGGGGTGGTTTTGCTCAAACTTTACATGTGTTTGTGTTCAATGAACCATGACATTTCTCATATATGTTTTACGACCGTGATTCTCACCGCATCTACCCTACATTATTGTGTTTTCATTGATCTCATCTCTTATGGTTGAGCGGCCGAGCTTGATATCCCATCCGTCTTTTAGTGTTTTTCATTCATCTGTTCATCCCTATTGTGAGACATATCAGGGAGGCTGGTGTCAAAATCACCACCCAATACGACACAACAGAAATGAGGACAAACTTATTAAGATCGATGAGACTGCAACATATTATCTGATAATATCTTGTTTCATGCTCTCTCTCTCAGCTGATTTATACTAGACATTTGTTCCTTTTTAATCTCAATTTAATTGACATATCTTTTAGCATGCAAACATGAATTTTTTGCCGGTTTGCATCTTGCAGCATTAGTCAGATAATAATACTCAGAGTCAAAGTCACAACTCAAACACATTATCATTCAAATGTTGTTCATGCTAAAGCAACCCTCCTCCTCCCCTTGGCACATAAAATTTCTTATTTTTTGAAATTTAGTTCAGGAGAATTGGTTGAAATTGATTCCATCTAAATCTAAACAAATCATAAAAGTATTTAAAAAATAGCATCCATCTATAAGAAAATGTGTGCCACTTAAATGTAGTATAGTGTGTTATGCACATTGAAATATATAAGTACATAGAGGGTTCTAAAATGCATGTGTTTACCAAATATCCCAATAGCAACCAGTAGAGTAAGATGACAAACTGTTGTTTGGCTAGGACCAAGAGCACAAGAAACAACAACCCCCTAGAAATCATATTTCTATTCCATTTTGAAAATCACCCATTTAGTGCATCGTTGCCGTAAGAGAATATCTGGTGAAAACAAGTTATAACGAGAACTTCGAAGAGACCAAGTTTGAAAATTTTCAAATGTCCCATAAGAAATACAGTATGGTAAGGGTGGTGTTCTATTAGCATCTGAATTAGAGTTTGAACTCGAATTTTTACATGCTAACAGTACACTTCCTGAACACATCGTACTTTTTTGAGAATTGTTCGAAACTTCAAAACATAGTTTTCACTGTAACTTGATGATTTCCAACGGATATTCTCTCCCGCATCCCTCATCTCCGCCCTCGCATCCCTCATCTCCGCCCTCGACATCCTACCCCCGCGTTGTATGCCGACGGGATTATGCCAATGCAGCCTCCCACCTCCAATGTATCAGGCAGCTGCTGCCACCTTGCCATAATACACCGCCGCCATTTGAACTGCTGCAGGAGGGAGAGCAGAGAGGGCAGTTGGGAGTTCTATTTTAGGAAGTTGGGGTTTGATGAAGGCTGCTGCTCTGTGACCCTCATAAGATAGTCATCAAGCAGGCAAAATGAGTCTCGATTCGTAGGTTTAGAATTTAGCTGGCAGCGCGATGCAGCACTACAGCAATGAATACCACAAATTGGTAACTGGTAAACACTACTCCAATTGTGGCTCAGACTCAGGAAAAGTCACCAAAGTCGGATAAAAATCCCAGCCCTCTAGCCCACAGCAACTCGGAATTCTGCACAGTGCCATATCTGATGATTACCAGCAACAAATAAATCAAATGTTCTAATTATAAAGGCGGAGGATTCGCTATCATAGATCATTCTCAGTCAGTCATCACAGGCTAATGTCACAAGGGAGACTCATCAAAATTCTACTAGTAACACAGGTTTCGCACGAATGCCAACACCATCATGAAAGCTTGCTCATGAAAAATTAGGTTGTGAGGGCACCGATTGAGAGCAGGTTTCTGGAAGGGTCAAAGTTGGGAGGAGCAGGCCTCTGCAGTCATTGTTTGCTTCGTTTCATCCCACCGTTACTGAAGGGCGAAGCGCCGCCTTGATGCGGGCTTGGGTGCGGACTTGGATGCGGGCTTAGACGAGGGCTCTCCTCTCGGAGCGGTGAGTTCAGCATGGCAAGCTCGCGGAGTTGCTGCCTCTTGTAGTAGTCTTGTGATTCATCCTAACAAAATATGAAAGAGGCAAGATTTAGAAAGACAGAAAGACATAAGTTCACTCTGCATACCTTTCTGAAACCACACTTGATTAGTTTTGTTCATTATATCGTGCAAAACTACTGCTTTAGCTTCAGTGGGTGAATAATTAGTACTGCTCTAGGACAAAAATAGGAGCTGTGCTAGGAAAATAAACTTGTGAGAAATGAAACGGGGGAAATACAATCAAGCGAAGATAATACTCCCTCCGATCCAAAATAAGTGTCGCCGTTTTGAACTAAGGTTGAACTAACCTTAGTTCAAAACGGCGACACTTAATTTGGATCGGGTTCAACCTTAGTTCAAAACGGCGACACTTATTTTGGATCGAAGGGAGTATAATGCTAATTTCTGGATCCAAAATAAGTGTCGCGGTTTTGAACTAGT
Organism: Aegilops longissima; assembly: GCA_021605205.1. Classification (NCBI taxonomy): domain Eukaryota; kingdom Viridiplantae; phylum Streptophyta; class Magnoliopsida; order Poales; family Poaceae; genus Aegilops; species Aegilops longissima. The sequence goes on from CM038676.1 coordinate 529,029,481, forward strand.
ATAATGCTAATCTCTGGAGGACTCATATTAAGATGTTTCCACTTGCTACTTTGTAAATGGCTACATAATATAATAGAATGAACAATGATAGAAAAACAATAAAAGTTAGTTGAGACACGCACGCGTACCACTGGTTTCAACAACTCTTCTAGAATCTCTTGTGCTTTTGAGAGTCTTGCATCAATGACATTGGCAGGTAACTCTGCTTCAATCAAGATATGCAGGGGATCATCCAAGTGTTCGTAACCAGGTCTTCCCTTCAGCTGTTCCTCCTTCAATAAATGATAACAATGACAGATGAGCATTGCAGGCTTGCTGAACACACTAAGAAGATCAGTACATAACTCCAAGTTGTCTGCTACGAAAATATAACTTTATACTAGTGATGTGGTGAATTTCAGATATGTATAGTTGCATACGCAGCAATATATGTATATATCTGCCAGGTTCCAGAGTGAGGTTCCATACAAGAATTATGTTTACCTTCCCAGGATCTTTAATTGAGCCCTTCCCTCTGATAAAAACACGACAACCCGTAGAGGCTTCAATCCTCTTCAACGAGTTTCCTCTTGGCCCAAGAAGACGGCCAATAAAATTGAACTGAACAAGTATGGCAAGCAGAGTAAGCAGAGTAAATAATGATTCCATACTACTCCCTCCGTCCCATAATGTAAGACATTTTTTGACATTAGTGTAGTGTCAAAAAACGTCTTATATTATGGGACGGAGGGAGTAGTAAACATTGCAAGTATGGAAATAATAACGTACATTAGGGTAAGTATCTGTTGGTATCTCCAACCGCAAAATCTTCTTGACAATGTATGAAGAGGGGCTTTGTGGTGCTCCTTGCCAACCCACAGGTCCTTGAGGAAAACCTACCCTCTGATCAACCACAGAACTGTAAGGCTTTGCACATGCACATCTTAGGACATAATAAGCATAACATAAAAATTGAGAGTGCGGTGTAACCAGTTGCAAACAGGTAGGACAAACATAACTAAAGATTCAAATTTGATTATGTTCAAGTCAATCCAGTTTCTTAATGCTTCCCAAACAAATAAGGATTTAGTTCAATACAATAATCTTAAGCGTCAAGTGTCTTTTTGTTCAAAACAAATCCACTGAATTTGCGCATTTCAAGTCTCATTAAGGAATAAAACATGCATAAGATAGCAGCTACCCCTCATTAGATCAAGACACAACAATATGGATTGCCTCTTTGTGGAAGAGCACGATATGAATTCTAAAACAGGAGCAATCAATAAAGAAATCAGCTTGATTTCCAGTTTACAGTCTTCCATAGTAAGTCTATATATCCAGAATTTATAGAACTTCAGTTTGAAAAAGACTCCGACGCAATATTTGACTTGTTATAGGCATATCTGCTTATTTATTTACGGCCACTGCGTTAATGAGGATATCAAGAATATATCTTGCTTGTAAGCTCGCCACATCAATCAGCACAAAAATATTTACACCCAATTATCCACCTGGTGCGTTTTAAGAGAAAGACTTGCCAATTTTCAGCAAGCAATTATAGCAGAGGGAAAGGCAGAACAGAATAAAAGGAACCTGTATATGTTTTCAGTGCACTGCAACTTTGTTAGAAACTTAGCTGAGCGCAAACCAGAAGATGATAATATCATATCAAAACAGAAAATTCAGGTAGCAATTCTGAATCAACTCAGCTTACACCTCGGACCTCTGTCTCCATGGCAAGTATGCAATGAAGAGAGATAGGTTTAAGGGTGAGACTACGACTACGTTCCTAAGAACATCATGCGATCAGATGTGATGGTGAGGATGCAACTTATCGCATCCATACTATCATTAAACGGAATGATACACAAGTACACAATTAACATGCACAAAGTAGCTGCAACCATCACATCACCAAGAGAGGATCTTGTGTATCATTCTTTCTCTTTTAAAGATTAATTACCAGCTGATGCGATCAGATATGATGGATGACTGAATATGCCACCCTCATGTCATCATCAGATAACTAACGCAATTACCTCTGGATGCGCCCCGTGGTTCCACGGGCCAAAACCATTTCCACAGAAATTAGGCATTGGGGGCGACGGATGATGATGCATCTGGTTTGGACTCGCCATCGGCGGCAGCCTCTCAAAGTCCCCACCATGCTGGTGCTTAAGCAGGCAAGACACCCGCATTATCTCTGGCAGCATGAGCACAAGAGCAAACATCAGAAGACAGCGTTAGCACGAAAACGTACATGAAAAACTTGCTGACACTGAAGAATCGTATGAATCAAGCTACATACTACTCCATGCTTTAAAGACCTACGACACACACACACACATACACAAAGGGCTGCGCCTTGAGGCCAAAACAGAGTCAAGCAGAGCAAGTTTGCATCAACAGGAGAGAAACATAAGCAATCAGGCCACGGCGAATCAGCAAGGACGAACTCCAATCTAGGCCAATAATGCTAGACGGGGCGGCGGCGGGCGAGGAAGCGAATCGAGGCTCTCACCGTTGCCCAACAGCTTGCTGCAGATTGGTAGCACCTGCGTGAACGGGACGAGCTTCTGGTGCTCCTGCAACAGCTCCGTCAAGTAGTGGCTGCGGCGGCACCGACGCCATCCAATCCGGCGGGCACGGAAAAACAGAGGCAACCAATTCAGCGAGGCCGTCCACCCAGCAAAACGCACCAAAAGAACCAATCTTTCTCAACCAGAGAGAAGAAGAAGAAGGAGGCGAGACCCAATCTCAGCCGCCGTCCGTCCGTCCGCCCTTACCTGCCTACGTCCGGCGGGCCGGCGGGGGGCCGGACCTGCGGCGACATGGCCCTCCCGGGGGAGAAGCAGGCGTCCGCGCCGTGCAGGCCGTCCATGGCGATGGCGGCGCGGCCCGGGCACCAATCGTGAGGGAAGACGGAGCCACAACCGAACGGGAGGAAGATGAGGAAGGGCAGAGGGGGCGAGGAGAGGCGATGAGGAGGAGTTTGTGTGTTTTTTCGCCTCGTATTCCCTTTTCTTTTCTCGGTACGGTGGCGATGCCCCTTTTTTAGGAAAATCTCGGCAAAACCCTGCGCCGCGCACGACGTCCGACGGCCTCTGGCTCTCCTCTCTCTCTCTACCCTTCTTTGCCCCGCCGCCGCTACGCTAGGGTTTATAACCAACCCAGGCCCCTGGGGGGGCTGACACCCGCCAGATACGCACCGGTCTACTTTTTTTTTTCTCTTTTTACTACCACCAGAAGAGGACTACCAGTCCACCAGGTGCATATCTGTGAATAAATTCCTACCATTGCTGCCAAGCAAGAGGCATGTCTTGATATTGTGCACATGAAGCTTTGCTGTGAATTAATGTGCTTCATGATTTTGTGATGGTATTGGGCTTATTATAGCAAACCATTATGTAGTGCTCCTCTGTTTTGCTGGATGCAAAATTACCACCTCCCGGCTATGACTGGTCTTATTACTTTGTCTTTTAGAAAATGTAAATATTTTTTCAACAAATATTATTGGATAAAAAAGGTTCAATCTTTGCTGGAAAAGAGGGCGTGTAATGTGATTGTTTACCATATTGTCGGTTAGTTGATAACTTGACGTACACGCCGAGTTACTGTTGGAAACCTCTGGTGGTAATATAGCCAACAGTTTTAGAATTCGGCGGCCCTCGGGTTTGAGCGGTTGGTGGGTACTAGAAACAAAGTTTGTGTCACAATAGATAGTCATGATGTGATGATCTTCTTTTACGAGAACCGACGATAGCTGCAGACCCGGTTTCTGTCGCGTTGCATTGCCGATATCTGACTCTATCCGGGCGATAGCTTTGGCGGCGGATGGTCAGATCTTTTTGGGGGTCACATGCACCCTAGAGTTGACGATGTATAATAACGACATGCATGTTTCGGCACACCAGGTACTCGAGATAGGATAGTGTCGTATCGCTAGGGTAGGTCGTAACTAGGGTCACATGCACCCTAGAGTTGACGATGTGCAATAACGACATGCATGTTTCAGCACAACACGTCCTCAAGATAGGATAGTGTCGTATCGCTAGGGTAGGTCGTAACTAGTGACACATTTAGGTCACACTAGATAGTTTAGATATGACGTGCTTCTGCAAACTTCTTCGTGCTCCACTATTCTCCTAAAGGTATATACAATTACTTTTGCTATAGATAGCTAAATCTCATTTGACTTGAGGATGATGTATCTTTGTCACAATGTACAGTCCATATAAATAACTACTACCTCTGTAAAGAAATATAAGGCCGTTATATTTCTTTACAAAGGGAGTAGATGATACCCTACGCGATGTTGTGGAAATAGGTTGCAATTTGTTTCAGTGAAATTTGGTTATATGAACACATGTTTGGATTAACAATACATGAACTAAACCTAAAAATACATACTACATATTCTATTTTATTATTGTATAGTTGAAAATATTTATTGAATATAAGTAGCATAATATAACGGGCAAGAAAATCATGCGTGTTGAGTGGGTCTTTTATGTGGTGGCATGTGTGATGAGTTGAGATGTTGGGTTGTGGAGGTGCGGAGGATCTTGGCCTCCCGCCAGCGGGAGGGACCCCGTTCTCGTTTTTGCTAGGTTGAACGTCTTGGTTGGGGCTGTATGGCGGTGGCGATGTCCCTCGGTAGCAATGTCTCCCACGTCCTATCCCCGTCCCAATGGTGCGAATAGCGTTGTCGGGGGATGTGTGAAGGTGTGTCTCCGTCAGATCTCATGGGATTCCGTCGGTGCTAGTCTTCGGTGGATCTATTTGGATCCAGTTCGTTTGTCTCCGTTTGTGTTGTTCTAGGTTTGATCTTTCCAATCTACAACTCTCTTCATCGGCGAAGGTTGTTGCTCTGGTGCGTTGGTCCTTTGGGGCCTTAGCACAACGACTTCCCGACTGTCTACTACAATAAGGTTTGCCCGACTCCGGTGATGGAGGGCGATGATTTACAATGCGCCTTCGGCTGCTCCAAAGGCTTATATTAAATCGCTAGGTGGTCCATAGACCTGGTTGTAATTTTTATTATCTCTTGTGTTCTTCGTACTGCCATGATTGATGAATAGATTGGAAATTTGTCTAAAAAAAGATGTGTGAATGTTAAGATAAATAGATGTAGTGAGATTAAATAATACTCCCTCCGTCCCATAATGTAAGACGTTTTTTGACGGAGGGAGTACAAAACTTTTGCACGCATGTTATGGTGGGCCTTTAATAATCTCGACTATTTAGGAATGTTCAAGTGTCCATATGTAGATAGGCATGTCTTGGTACTGAACATTGTAAAATATGCTTCAAGATTTGACAATTCTATTATGTTTCTTGTAGCGAACTATTAAGTAGTGATCCTCTGTTTTGCTAGATGAAAAATTACCACTCCGTGGCTCTGACTAGTCTTATCCGGAAAAAACTATGAATAGTCTTATTACCATGTCTTTAGAATATGTACATGGTGCTCTCCGCAAAAAAAACACGTAATGTGACTGTCTGGCCTATTTGTCGATTAGTTGAAGACTTGGTGAGTTACTGTTAGAAAGATTCTAGTGGTTAATATGGCTAATAATTTTTAATTTTGGTTGCACTTGTTTGTGCGGGTGGCGAGTACTACAAACAAAGTTTGGGTCACACTAGATAGCCGTGATGCGATGATCTCATATTACGAAAATCTACCATAGCTAGAGACATGTTTCGTGTCACACAACATTGCCCAATATCTCAATATATTTGAACGATGGCTCTAGCGTCACATGGCCAGATCGTTTTTGGGGGTCACGTGCACCCTAGGGTTCACAATACATATTAATGAAATACTCCCCCCGTTTTAGTTTACTATGCATATTATAGTTGACTGAAGTCAAACTTTATAAAGTTTGACCAAATTTATAGAAAACAAAATAAACATTTACCACAATAAATATATATGGTATGAAAGTACATTCAATAACAAATCTAATGGCATTGATTTGTTATTGTATATGTTAATATTTTTGTTTATAAACTTGGTCAAAATTTACAAAGCTTCACTTTGACCAAAACTAATACGCGAACTAAATAAAAACAGAGGGAGTACATATTTCAACACACCACATACTCAAGATATCACAATATCATACATTCATACTGCTAGAGTAGGTTGTAACTAGTGGCATATAGAGGTCACACTAGATAGTCTAGATACGATGTGCTTGTAGCAAACTTCTTCATGCTCCACTATTCTCTGACAGGTGTATCATTACTTTCCTAGTGATAGCTAAATCTTTTATTTTATCTATAAATGGCACTATTATTGCACAGGGCGATGATATGTTGATGACTTGACACTAGTGTTGAGTTAGTTAAAATATTGGTGGAGACTAACCAGTAGGTTGTATTCCTCATGTCTACGGGAAGGACAGGGATTAGAAACGAGTGTTTCATGCGGTATGATAATGATATCTTGCTAGCACATCTTACTTTTTTGACGGTTTCGTGTCACATCACATAGCGAAAATATGGTGGTCTCATGTTGCTAAAGTAGATAATAGCTAGTATCATGTTAGTGCCACGGTACGTAGCCATCTCAGAAGTGTCCTATATAGCTTTGGTTTCACAATAGATGTATAGTTGGGTATTTATGGCCATGTGTTCCTATAACATACAAATAATTACGATTTGTCTCACTACGTGTTCGGGTACACGATAATCTCATAGGACTTGACAATGGTTGATACGTGCATTTTGCATCACAATTTCATTAGATAAATACTCTACTTTTTCATGCCTATTTGATCACCATTGCATCACTTTCACTTTGAGTTCATCTTACATTGCAGAGCATTACCAGGCGGACTATCGAAAAAGCTGCCACATGAAGGAGTAAAAGTTTTCATGAGGAAAATCACTTTCTAGAAGCGAGGAAAAATAAAATAATGTATGGAAGTAACTCTTGGACCAAAAGAAGTCATGGGCCAGTACCTAGAGCCCTTAGTTGCTAAGGCACCTGGGCCCACATGCCAGTCCATGTGTCCTCTCTAGAGTACTTGGCTCTTTCTTGGGGGGAAACCGGGGATTTTTTCGCCGCCGCCACGGGGTGGAAACCTACTACTCTTTCTTGATGTTTTTTTACCAAAATATGCCCTTCCAACCGGGGGAACATAAGCTTATGGATGCCGCCACATCCCTGTAATTTTACAAGGAGGTCTCAAGCTTTAAGTTGGGGATGCCAACCATCCCCACTCTTCCTAAATTATCCAGTATGATTTTCTTGAACACCTTTTTATCTTCATATTATGTGTAAATTCTTGTAGCATCCTTTTTCTTTTTCTTCCCAGTAAAGAATAAATAGACATCATTCTGGTTTAGGATGGTTTTTAGTGGTACAAGTAACTTCGCATATATCATTTAGTCACGGGCTGGTCTTTCATTTGCTTCTCTTTGGATCTTCACTTTGGTTTTCATTTGCTTTTTATTTGTTTCCTGGCTTGTTTCTTATTTGGTTTGTATTTGCTCCTTGTTTGCCTCTTATTTCCTTTCAAGAAAAAAATATTTTATTCATTTGTCTTATGGTTTTCATTTGCTTCTTGTTTCTAAAAAATGGCAAAAAAATATTATTTTGCTTCTTCATTTGGTCCTTAGTTGGTTTTTATTTGAGAAAGCAACAAAAAAATCTTGGATTCTACATTTGCCTTTTCCTTTTTTTTGAAAGTCCAAAAAAAAACAACAAAAAAATCTCGTTGTTTTACCTTGTTTTTCTTTTCTTATTTTTGCTTCTCCTATATTATGAAAACCACAAAAGGATTTTTTTTCCTTGTATTTTTGCTTTTTTTTTGTTTTTTGTTTCTTCTTTGAATTTTTTTTGCTTCTTATGTGCTTCCTGATATAGAAAATGAAAATGCCAAAATGTTTTGGTACACTAGTAGAAAAAGGGTCAAACGTGAAGCACATTAGTGTCGGTTTGAATTTGAGCCGGCACTAATGTATACATTAGTGCCGGTTCCAACGGCTAGCCGGGCCGCTTTCATTAGTACCGGTTCGTGGCTAACCTTTAGTACCGGTTCGTGCCACGAACCGGTACTAATGAGAGTGGTGGCAGGATGTTGTCGATGGGGCCCTCCAGCCCTTTAGTACGGTTCTTGGCACGAACCGGTACTAAAGGTCTTCCTACATAAACCCTTCGTCCCTCCGAGCTCGCTCTGTTCTTCCCCTTTCCCTCTCCTCTCTGTTCTTCCCTCTTCCTCTCGAGCTCATCACACATTTTGCCCAAAATTTGTCAAGATTTGAAGGCCCCATCCATTCAAATGATCACAAAGGTTAGCAACTTTGTCCTTTCATCTCTCATTGCTAGATTAGCTCTTGCAATGCTTTATATAGTGATTAATTTGTGAGTTTAGTAATTTGGGAGGAAATATATATATGTGCTAGTATTTGATTTATATGCAATTTGAGGTCAAAAATAACACTTAGTTTGCATATGTAGGTGTGTTTTACTTAGTGCCTTCTAAATCTCCGTCGTAATCACCGCCGATCGCCTGCATCGTCTCGTCGCCGGCACCACCTTGTGGTGAGCCTCTTGTTCATGAAATTTTATATAAAAAATTGATGTTTGTATGATTTGGATATATAGTTACTCGTATAACTATCTTACCCGTACGTTGTTTGTTATACATAGTGCCATGGTTTTGATATCCGCCCCGTCGGCCCTCGCCCTTGTTATGATTCGGATGTGGTATATTCTCTTTAAAACTATTTGTTGCATTTCGTGTTTATGACAAATTATGCCCATCAAGTTGACATAGATATTTTTATCTAGGAGGTATGTGAACCGAAATTCCAACCGACCCTATTGTCGAGAGGTTAAATTTAGTTGAAAGAGAAAACGAGTACTTGAAAGAAAAATTGAAAAGAATTGAGGGGGAGAAGATGGAATTGGAGTTGCATGTTGCCGATGTTGTCGATGATCACAAGATCAAGATGGAGAAAATGCGCTTGAAGATTAGAAAGATTAGAAAATATGCCATCGATAGTGAGGCTTGGTATCATTATGTCTGTTGGATCAATTGTTACCTTAGTTGCGATCTTGATCGCATTTGTTGTTGCATTTAAATGCTTTAGCTAGAGAGTTATTTGTTTGTTGCATTTAAGTGTTGTATGAACTTTATGTATGAACATGTATTAATTTGGTCTATTCGGTGTTGTGTAATGAAGATGAGCCGCAATGGATGTACGATGACCGATGCTCTCCCAGTTCGTTGAGGGCATGCATACTTTTCGCTTATGGCCGACGCAAACAAGCGGGCGGATGGTTTTATGCCTTGTCCATGTGCTGGCTGTAAGAATGGTCGCAATTACTCTACGCCAAGAACCATTCACGCCCACCTTTTTGAGTCCGGTTTCATGCCCCACTATAATGTTTGGACCAAGCACGGAGAAAGAGGGGATGATGGAAGACAATGAAGAAGAAGAGGACGACGACAGCTATCCCGCCATGGGTTCCCTGAATACGATGATACAACAATGGGGAAGAAGCTGAGCCGGTAATGCGGAAGAAGCTGAGCCGCAATGCGGGAAGAAGTTGAAGAAGAGGCATCAGATGAGCCTGTTGATGATCTAGGTTGGGCCATTGCCGATGCAAAGAGAAACTGCGCAAGTGATTTGGAGAAGAAGAAGTTGCAGCGCATGTTAGAGGATCACAAAAATTGTTGTACCCAATTGCGTGGGTGACAAGAAAAGCTGGGCACCACATGGAATTGCTGCAATGGAAGGCAGAGAATGGTGTATCCGACAAGGGATTTGGAAAGTTCTTGGTAATGATAAAGGATATGCTTCCAAAGGACAACGAATTGCCCGAGAGTACGACGAAGCAAAGAAGGCTGTCGCCCTCTAGGGTTAGAGGTGCGTAAGATACATGCATGCCCTAATGATTGCATCCTTTACCGCGGTGAGTACGAGGATTTGAACGCTTGCCGGTATGTGGTGCATTGCGCTATAAGATCAGCCGCGATGACCCTGGTGATGTCGAGGGCGAGCGCCCCAAGAAGAAGATTCTGCCAAGGTGATGTGGTATTCTCCTATAATACCACGGTTGAAACGTTTGTTCCAAAACAAAGAGCATGCCAAGGCGATGCGATGGCACAGAGAAGACCGTAAGAAAGACGGAAAGTTGAGAGTACCCGTTGACGGGTCGCAGTGGAGAAAAATCGAAAGAAAGTACGGAAGGAGTTTGCGATGACGCAAGGAGCGTATGGTTTGGTCTAAGCGCAGATGGCATTAATCCTTTTGGGGGCGAGCAGCAACCATAGCACCTGGCCCGTGACTCTATGTTTGTATAACCTTCCTCCTTGGTTGTGCATGAAGCGGGAGTTCATTATGATGCGGTGCTCATCCAAGGCCCTAAGCAACCCGGCAACGCCATTGATGTGTACCTAAGGCCATTAGTTGAAGAACTCTTACAACTGTGGAATGGAACAGTGTACGGCGTGGGATGAGCACATGGGGAAGAATTTGACCTAAAGGCGTTGCTGTTCGTGACCATCAATGATTGGCCTGCTCTCAAGAACCTTTTAGGACAGACAAACAAGGGATACCGCGGATGCACCCACTGCTTGGATGATACCGACAAGATATATTTGAATAGTTGTAAGAAGAATGTGTACAGGACATCGCCGATTTCTTTCGGAGCAGCATCCCGAAGAAAGAAAGGCAAGCATTTCAAAGGTGAGGCGGATCACCGGACGAAGCCTCGCCACCGTCGGGTGCTGATGTACATGATATGGTCAAGGATTTGAAGGTGATATTTGGAAAGTTATCCTGGCGGACAACCTGTTCAAGGACGCCGACGGACGCGCACCCATGTGGAAGAAGAAATCTATATTTTGGGACCTGCCATATTGAAAGACCTAGAGGTTCGCTCCGCAATCGACGTGATGCATGTGACGAAGAATCTTTGCGTGACCTGCTTGGCTTCTTGGGCGTGTATGGGAAGACAAAAGATACACCGAGGCACGGAGGACCAGCAACGATGCACGGAGAAGACGGCATGCATCGTGGTCATGCAAGCTACGCCTTACCAAAGAAGAGAAGGAAATCTTCTTTGAATGCCGCCAAGATAAGGTACCGTCTCGCTTTCGTCGAATATAAAGGGAATAATAAACATGGCAGAAAAAGTTCCGAACCTAAAGTCTCATGACTGCCACGTGATTATGACGCAAGCGCTTCCGGTTGCATTGAGGGGCTTCTACCGAAAACGCTCGATTAGCCATTGTGAAGCTATGTGCATTTCTCAATGCAATCTCTCGAAGGTAATCGATCCGAAATCATACCAAGGTTACTGAGAATGATTTGGTGCAATGTCTTGTCGTTTCGAGCTGGTGTTCCCACCATCCTTCTTCAACATCATGACGCACGCCCTAGTGCACCTATGCGAAGAGATTAACGTTTTGGGTCCTGTATTTCTACACAATATGTTCCCTTTGAGAGGTTCATGGAGTCTTAAAGAAATATGTTCATAACCGTGCTAGGCCGAAGGAAGCATCTCCAAGGGCCATCAAAATGAGGAGGTCATTGAGTTTTGTATTGACTTTATTCCTGACCTTAAGCCGATTGGTGTTCTGAATCGCGGCATAAGGGCAGATCTGGATGGAAAAGGCACGCTAGAGGGGAACAAACAATATGTATGGACGGACATTCTCTCACTGAAGCACACTACGCTTCTCTGAATTCCGCCTTGGTGGCTCCGTATATGGATGAACACAAGAATTTGCTACGCCCAAACACCGGAGCGGTCGATGACTGGATTACACGTGAACAAACCAGAGTTTCGCCACTGGTTGCGATACACGCACCATGCATGACACCTCTATTGAAGATGACATGTACTTGATGTCCCGATTACCATCTTGAATATAATGACTTTCAAAGGGTACGAGATAAATGGTAATACATTTTACACGATCGCCCAAGATAAGAAGAGCACCAACTAAAACAGTGGTGTCCGCTTTGATGCGTAAACCAAGACGGAAAGGAAACATATTATGGTTATATACAGGACATATGGGAACTTGACTATCGACGTGGTTTAAAGGTCCCTTTGTTTCGTGCAAATGGGTCAATATGACACGAGGCGGGTAACGGAAGACCCATGAGACGGAATGACAACAGTGGATCTCAACAATCTTGCGTGATGCGAGACGAACCATTCGTCCTAGCCAATGATGTGGCACAGGTTTTCTATGTGAAGGACATGTCTACCAAGCCAAGAAAAAGAAAATATAAGGAAGCTTAACGCATCGTACGATGAGCCAAAGCGGCACATAGTTCTTTTCGGGAAGAGAAACATCGTGGGAGTGGATAACAAGACAGACAAGTCGAAGATTATGAAAAGTTTGATGAAATTGCTCCATTCACAGTGAATATTGACCCGAGCATCCCGTTAAATGATGAAGATTTTCCATGGTTACGGCGCAAAGGGACACACGCGAAGAAAAAGTTTCAACCCAAAGATCCGGGATGTGATCGGCTTCACTATCATCACTTTCTTCATGTTTCACACCCGAGGGGAATCTCTGTAATAGTTAGGGTAGTTATGTGTTTTGGCATTTGAAACGAAGAAATTTTATGTGCAAACAAATTCTTTCATGCCTTTACTGATTTTTAAAGTTAAGTTATTCACAAACTAGTGATTCACACTAATTTCAAATAATTCAAAATTTAAACTATTCAAATTTGAAAACTACGGACACTAACAAAAAGTTTGTAATTTTTTGTACCTAAAGTAAAAATATTCACAAAGAAACTCTAAATACACAAAAAAAAAACAACAGAAAAATAAATAAAGCAAAAAAATAATAAAAAAAGCCCGCCTACTAGGCCAGAGCGGCCTGCATACGACTAGAAACCCAACCTGTAGTTGGGCCAGGATGCAGGCCCGCAAAGGCCAAGTGGGCCCACAAGGTAGCAAAGAACATGTAGGCCCAGTAAGCCTGCTTTGGAGAGGAGCTCGAGAGAGCGACCGCACGGGGGTTTATAAACCAGTGCGGTCGCCCCTCGGCTAGCAAGGTGGGACTAAACTTGTCAAGACCGCACTGCTGCTTGCTAAGATTTCTTTAGTACCGGGTCGTGGCACAAACCGGTACTAAAGGGGCCTTTAGTACCGGTTTGTGCCACCACCGGTACTAAAGGGGTCGCTTCCGCCGCTTGGCTGGTTAAAACAGCCTTTAGTACCGGTTGGTGGCTCCAACCGTAATAAAGGTGCCTTCTATATATACAACACTTGAAAAATTTCATTCTCCTCTGTTTCTTCCTCTGTTTCCCCATTGAACCGCCTCGCCCGATCGATCGACGCCATCACCGACCCGTCGCCGTCGCCGCCCGTCCCGTCGCCGCCCCGTCCCGTCGCCCCCTGGCCCGTCCCGTCGCGCCGTCCCTGCGTCGCCGCCCAGCACACACGCCTGCCCGTCGCCTCGCCGTCGCCGTCGCCTCGCTGTGAGCTCTCCCACTCTAACCCCTCTCCCCCTCAGGGCCACCATGGGCGCCGCCCTCCCGAGCCCATATACACACACAAGCATGATGAACACACACACACACGTATATATGTATGAATGCATGTATATATTAGTATATACGTATTTTGTATGTTTAATTAGTTTAGATTTTTAGATTATTGTTTTTCACTAGTATATATGTATGAATGCATGTTAGATGGATATAATTAGTGTTTAATTAGTATGGAATTTTTTATATAATGTTGTTTTTCTGTTTTTAATGGATGTATAGAAGTTGTTTTTCTGTTTTTAGTGTTAGATGCTTAATTAGTATGAAATAGCATATAGAATTTTGACATATGCAATGATAGCATAATTAGTGTTATATAGAAATGTTAGTTATCAAAATCCAATCATTTAAAAAAATGTTACTTTTTGCGGGCATATAGCTAGTATTTGTTCTCGACGATGCCCGGCCCGCATCCTCGCCGTCGACCCTTCCGCGACGATGTCCGGCTGACCCATGACCGGACTGGCTCCGCTGGCTGGCACTGGAGGTGCTGCTCGGAGGCGCGCCGCTTGATGAGGAACCCGGCCCCGGGTCCCGTCGTCGACCCTGATCTCGTTTGGTGGCATTCGCGTGGACCAGTTTCCGCGCGGAGGGAGCCGGCCCAGCCGGAGGTGGTACGTCGCCGTGTCAGGGAGGAGGACGAGCATGTCCATCGCTACATGGTTGCGTTAGAGGGCGGCAGGTTCTCCAATACCTGGCAGTTTCTTCAGGGATCTCACTTCAGCTATGATCTTGTGAGGGTTCCTTCTCTTTGGGTGTCCACCGCCCGCGCCACAGGAACCGCAAGTGTCCTAGATTCTTCTGTAGTATTCGATCTTTATTAGCTACCTAGCCAGTGATGTATTCTATATTATATCTATTATTCGAGACGATGTATTCGAGATTATATCTATTATTCAAGACGATGTATTCGAGATTATATCTATTATTCGAGACGATGTTTTCGAGATTATATCTATTATTCAAGACGATGTATTCGAGATTATATCTATTATTCGAGACGATGTAATTTGAATACTAAATTGTTTTATATTTCTTTTGTATTAGTTAAATAAAAGCTATGGCGGACAATACCGCGAGAGAGGAGAACAGCCATGTTCGATATGATACGCCATCCTCACGGGCCGATGATGATCGAATGAAGAAGATTATGACGGCTCGAATTTCTAAACAACACGGAGAGGGTGATATGATATTCGATCGCGACGACCGAATTGATGAAGTCATGAACTATGATTATGATGATGACGAAGAAAATGTTGATCTTGAAACAACAAAGACCGGCGAGGTATATATATTTATATAAACAGGCATCTGGTGATCATCACATGTTTTAAATGACTTGAAGATATATTAACGAATCGATCTTTGTTCTTTCAGCCATCCAGATCGAGCAAATCTTTAGACAAAAGGACGAAACGAGGCCCGAACAAAAAGTTGAAGGAGGGCGTAAAGTACAATATCGAGGCAATCAGACCTAATGGCGAAACATTAGCGCCTAAGAAGATTGCGGACAAGTTCGTTCTCAGTGCGGAGTTCTTGTGAAGGACCAACTCCCGATCTCCCTTCAAGAATGGAGAGAGCCAGCAAAAGACAAAAGACAAAAAGACAAAGAGGACGCTGCTCCACGTCCAGATGTTACTTTTGTCGACAAAAACAAAAAGATCTGCTTTGGGATACTCTCATGGAACATTTCACCCTACGGATCATTTCACGAAGCGAGATGTGCATAAAGTCAAGGACGCTGCTCTTAGGAAGATGGCGGTTGCATTCAAGAACCACAAGAATCGTGAATGGGACAAGTACGTCAAGGAGGAAGGAAGACTCCAGATTCGAGGGAACACTAGAGAACCAACGTGCTCATTGGGACGATTTCATGAAATTCAAGGATTCGGAATTAGCTAAGGAACGGTCGAGAATAAACAAGAAGAATGCCGAAAAAAGGATAAGTTCCATAAGCTGGGTCCGGTGGCTATGCAAGTGGCAATGCCTAAGTGGGATAAGTCCAGAAAGAGATGGAGGATGCAGGTGTCACTCCGGTTACTAAGAGCTGGCCCTCAGTGCGGGACTTGGTTCTATGCGCATGGGGGAGTTGGACCAAGACAGGCAATGTTTCGACGAGGCAAGTCTGAAGGGAGCCGATGATGCGATACTTGTTGCAATAGAAGAGGCACGATCGGGGTGTTCCAGCCCAACAGAGAGAACGACGAGCTTACGCGTGCCACGGGAAATCCTGAACACCCGAGAAGAACACGAGGCATGGGCGCTATTCCATGGTATGAGGGTTTTGACCGAACAACGACTACGTAACCCGTGCAAGAAAGAAGATTGCGGAGGAGAAGAAGAGGAAGATGGAGGAGGAGCAGAGGAAGCGGGACTATGAACGCCTTCAAGGACTAGAAGCAAGTCAAGCGGAATTGGCGGTCAAATTCCAGCGGCAGCAGGAGCAGATCGACTCACTTAGCCCAAGCGGGGTCTCGGCATTGCGGCTGCTAGCGGCTGATCCAGCATTGGATAGCACCGCCCATCCATGCCGAGAAGCAGCGTGGGTTCCGCCCGGACGACGCAATGCTGGATAGATACCCCGTGGATGACATCACAGATAACACTAACTGCGAGCTACACGTCAAAATGAAGAACATATCCATGAAGGTGGCGGACACCGTTGCTTTTACAAATCCCCCCAAGGCAACCTTCCATTGCAACTCGATTCTAGCGGGCTATGCTCGTGTCTTGGTTGATGAGGTGGTGGACCCATATTCGGACCTAGAGCTTGACATTCCTGGAGGTGACGACGAGCACTTTCTCGGAGAGGCCAAACATCATGTAATCCTATGGAAAAAGGATTGCATCATCTTTCAAAGGCCACCGACACCGATCAGCCGACTCCTCGTCAAGTCCGCCACCGAGTCAGCAGACTCCGCTCCCGCAAGTCCACCAAGTCCGGCAAAGTGTCGAGCCTCCTCCTCCAAGTCCGGCAAAGTGTCAGCCACTCCTCCTCCTCCAAGTCCGCCACAGCGTTAGACGCCCCTCCTCCTCCAAGTCCGCACAACCTCAGCCACTCCTCCTCCAAGTCCGCAAAGTTTCAGCCTCCTCCTCCTCCAAGTCCGCCACAGCGTCGACGCCCACTCCTCCTCCAAGTCGGCACAACCTCAGCCACTCCTCCTCCAAGTCCAGCACAGCCAGCCCTCCTCCTCGTCCAACTCAACCCCGTCGGCCGTCTCCGCCGCCTCATCAATCGCAGAGGAGACACCCGCAGCTTTGGTGCGAGCGGCACGAGTCGAGGTAGTAGAGGAAGTACAAAGGAGGCAAGCGATATAAATATGGTCCAAGCCTCACGCCTCTTCCGCAGAGGCCTTATGACAGTCCGAGGAGGAAAACGCAGCCATATCGAAGGCCTGTGGAAGCCCATTTTGCACCGAAACCGCAACCGCCGCCAAGGGAGAAAGTGCCTAAGGAAACGATTGACCACTTCATTCGTATGGCTCAACCACCAGCTCCCAAGCCTGTTGACACAGACTATGAGCGCCACATCGGGAAGTTAAATCGAGCACACGTCACGAAGGAGGCGAGCTCGGGATCGAGCAAACAACAAGCAGCTGTCAAAAATGCGGAAAACCATTCCCAACTGGGAGAACAGTGGCGAATCGATCCCTCGCTTGTTGTGCCAACAACACGTGATGAAGACGCTGTGGCAATATTATTGTGGGCAAACAGTTTACGTCCCGAGGTGGGCAATGTGGTAATAACCAAGGACCATATAATGCAGGCTGAAGTTCTCAACATCACTGTTGGACAACTCCTCAAGATCGAGCCCATGCATGTGCTTACAGAGGATGAAATAAAACAGAAATATGTCCGGGCCAACCTTTGGTCAAGCGGACAAGGTCAAGAACCTCCCAACGAGAATGTATGAATTGCATCAATGGTACATGAACATTACCAAGATTTCAATCGATTGTCCCTCATGGTGAATGTCAAGGAGGAGCATTACTTCCATGAGAAAGCTTTGTCCGTTGAGTATTCTGAACTGTTTCAGTTATACAATCAAGACGCTTTCGACAAATCTATCGTCGGTTGCTATTGTACGTAAGTGATTTCTTTCGTAATTTAAGTCTCAAGCTAGCTGTAGTGATCCTTTTGATCAATCATTACCTGTAATTATCCTCACTATATTCTTTTACGTGGTATTATGCAGGATGAAGATATATGAAATGAGAAATGGTGGACGCTTTGGCATTGGGTTCATTGACCCAAACACCGTTAATGAATACACATGAAAAATAAATGCACATCATCAAAAGGCCGTAGAGGACAACATGCTAGAGTTCTTGAAGCGCCTCAAATACAATGAAGATATACTACTTCCTTACAACTTCCAGTGAGTCACACTATCTTGTACTACAAATTCTCTGTTTTTGCCTACTAGCTAGCTACATGTTTTTGCTTACATATGCCCGCTTAATTAAGACATGCAAACGTGTGTGCATGCAGATATCACTGGATCTTGTGTATCATTAAAGTTGGCCGAACAGTTGAAATCTTGGACTCACTACTCAAAGCAAATACTGACTATAACATCTTGTTTGGGATAGTCAACAGGTAATTTCAATCATTATTAACTATATATCTCGGCCTATTTAGTTCGTCATTTCATGATATAAACTATTTAATAACCCCTTTATTCATGTTCTTTGTCGGCGGGCAGGGCTTGGGCAAGGTTCATCAGCGCCACGGAAGGCGAATGGAAAAAAAAGCTTAAATGGTTTTGACCCAAGGTAAGTAATTAAGTAGTACTAGCTAGCTAGCTAGCTAGCTGCCATCTCTTTAATTATCATGCTTGATTAATTATTATCTGATCAAATTCCATTCTTATAAAGACCCTGAAGCAGGCGCAGGGGGCTGATCTGTGTGCATTCTGCGTTTTCGAGAACATTCGCATGATGGTGTCCGAAAGGAGCAGATCTCAAAGCCAGGAATGGGTACGCTTGTAAGAACACTATTCACAATTTTTACACCATTATCGATATCTAGTCACACAACTAATACACATGCATATTGATCTCTTTCTTGACAGTTCACAGAGGTGCGGGACAAGCTCATAGAAACGGAGCGCGTAGAAGCACTTCAAGAGGAAATAGCGGGATTTTTGCTCGACCAGGTCATAAACCGAAGGAGAATACCATTACCCTACACGCCCCATGAAAACCACTTCCAATTGTCATCGTGCTCAAGGCACCAATTAGGCTAATGCCACTGGCTCAAGGCAACATGCATATGTAGGAGAAATTGTATATAACTATACATGTGTGTTTGTGTGAATTAATTAATATGGTGGTTTGTGAGACATTGATGATATATATATGCATGATTGGTTCTACTAGAAATTCTATTTTATATATATATATATATATATATATATATATATATATATATATATATATATATATATATTGAAAAAGAAATCATAAAACTAAAAACCCCCAAACCTTATAGTACCGGTTGGTGTAACCAACCGGTACTAAAAGGATCCCTGCCCCCGGAGCTGCCTCGTGCCACGTGGTTGGCCTTTAGCACCGGTTCGTGCTGAACCGGTACTAAAGGGAAGGGGGGGGGGGGCTTTAGTGACCACTCTTTAATGCCGGTTGTGGAACCGGCACTAAAGGGCCTTACGAACCGGTGCTATTGCCTGGTTCTGCACTAGTGGTAGTCTGACCAAGCCAATGATGCTTAGCTAGTGTTTTTCGTCTTCGAGCCAACTTCAGGAAGAATGTAAGTGAAAGAGAATGCTCTCGAAGGCGCACACTTACGTGAATTCGGTTGATGACTATAAGGGGTAAAAATACTGAGTTCACCATTGCAATTGAGACATCGGGTCTATTCACCCCTTTCCCGTGGACTCCCAACGATCTTACACATACAATAGATTTTCTTCATTGGCACTGAAAAAATGATTGTACTTCGTAAGTGTGAACAATCATGTGAGAGGAAATCAAAATAATAATCCTTGGCTTATTTTCATCATTGACACTAAATAAATAACTATTCCTATGCTAGATATGCCGCTTAGTTAGTTTCGCAAAAGACTAGCTCGGACCTTTATAGTAAACATTCCGTCTCTATGTGAATTCTGTAATCGTAGACAATGCTCACTTGGACATTTGGTCACGTTTACTGAGTAGAAAAAAACGCCCTTATACGATTGATGGCATCAGCATAATTAGTCAAAGACATTCTTTAGAAAACTAGGATAAGCATGCGCCAATATTAGAACGGGGATTAGTACCTGGTTTTAACGAAATTAGAACCAAATCCTTACACTAAAACCCTAGCATCATATTAATCGTTGTAGGTTGGTTTTCCATCCTGGGTAAAAAAGGATGATTTTAAGAATGATGCACAAAGTATACAACCTAGCAAACCAAATGAAGAAATAAGACATGAGAAAATGGCTCTCTCGAAGTGTGCAAAATCAAATCATGCACCGATGTCGTCAATAAGCATTGAAAGCCCCTAAATAGCATCTGTTCCGTCGATAAAAAAAATAAACCCTTTGAATTGCAACCATCATTGGGCGTTAGAATTGCATTAAGTTGATTTTTCTTAGGTTTTTGGATGAGACAAGGCAAACATAGTAATTTTTTGTCCAAATCAAGTGAGAAGAAAGAAGAAAACAGAGAAAAATACTAAGGTTGTTAAGTTTTCTCCATAATGTAGTGTACACAGATTTTTTTCCAAAAGTTTTCTCTATAAACATGGTCAAATTTTTCTCTATAAATTTGGTCTAAGTTTGTTAAGTTTGACATTTCAGAAAATATATATGCGGTACATTATTGAATGGAGAGAGTATGTATTGACGATATGTGCAGATAAGGTGGTGAGACGGGAGAAGGAAAGAGAGAAGAGGCAAGGTAACTCCCTCACACTATATACACACATAGACACGGAAGCATTTTAGTTGGCAAATAACAAGTTTAATTATTAATTTTAATTATGAAACAAAAACTAAAATAGTTAATTTATTCGGATTTCCTACTTCTCATCTCTTTATTGAAGAAAATTCTCATCTAGATTAAGATCGTTTGGGTTGTCATATTGATTAACTATGTTGCATGGTTAACTTCTCCTCAACCCTCCATTTCAAAATATAATGCATATTTTGATTTCTAAAAGTCAAACATGTCCATGTTTGACCAAGTTTTAAGAAAAATATATCAACATGTAGACTGCAAAATTAGTATCAGTATATTCATCATAAAGTATACTTTTATTTTATTTATTTACTACTTTAGTTGTTGATAATTTATTCAATAAACTTGGTCAAAGGTGGCTATGCTTGACTTTTGAAAAACCTAATACGCACTACATTGTGGAACAGAGGGAGTAATTCACAATTCCTGTCTCACTGCCACCATAGTATCCCGTTTGATTTGTGAGAGATCTATATCCCATTGTCATTTTGCTATACGGGGAAATGTTGGGCCACAGTCCAGTTACTGGTGCGGCGTACCCATATGTCCCCATGCATGTTACCCCAAGTAACTATGCGGTCTGCCTGTCAGATGCATGGAAGCTGGTCCATGGCGCAGCACATGGCCGGCACCATCACTCCCCAAGCATCTGAGTAGCAATCAGTCGGTGGCATTTGGAGGTAGCAATCGCCATCACAAATACAGGAAAACGACCAACTCCCACGTACCACAAACCAGGCCACCCTACGCAAATGCATAAAAGCTGGTGGAGCATGGGAGTGCCTGCGACCACCGAGCTAGCCAGAGCCGGTCGATCGAGATCCCCGGCTGTTCGTGTCGCCCCCGGAGGAGGAGATCCGCCACACCATCGTCTACCGCCATGGCGCATCGCATGCATGGCATGATGGTCCAGCTTTGCTCCGCCGTGGACATGGCGACACGCCGCCCCCACTCCCCTGCCAAATAATCTATCTCCCTCTCTCGTGTGGGGCGTACTGATGTGTGTGGCCTCGGTGTGCATCGCCGTCGATATAGTTGCTACCCAGCGCTTCCACTACCTGGAACACATCGAGGCCCATCCGTCAATAATTTCTGGGTCCTGCCGTCGAAACAAAACACTAATCAAGTTCCGGATCCCGTAATTGCAAGCGTTGAATCATCACATGGAACACGCGGGGCCGCTTGATTAGGCTTGAAAACTCCGGCATTAGGCCGGATTACTTTTACTTGGCACGTGCAATCATGTCCCCGGCCGTCTCGATCGATGCTGCGTAGTACGTCTCGCCTTCGTCTAGCTACGGATGGTGGGGGTTTCATTTAAGGTGGACGGTGTTTCTCCTCGAATCATGACTTTGACAGTTGACAAGGAGGGTCTCTGTGTTTGTACTGCATTCTTGTTTCATTGTAACTACTACCTACTATATTCGCGACAAAAAAAAAAGATGAACAAAAAGCTAGCTAACATCGTAATCTAAAGGGAATGACCACCCGACAAAAAAAAGAGGATAGTGCATATTTGTTGGAAAGTGCATGATAAAGGTGCAAGTTTTCAAAGGAAAAAGCTATAACAAATAACTCAATCAAGCCATCGCACGAGCCTCGTCTAGCTTGTGAAAATTGTTATTTTCTCCGTGGGGGAGACGATTTGTAGCACAGCCCTCGTTGTGCTCCTCCGTACGAATCTGGGTCTCATGACTTATGGCTCCTCAATGCGGATGTGCTTTTTTTTTAGCGTCGATCTGATGCATATATTTCGTATATACACGCCGATACACTTACCCCTATGAACGCACACACGCACACCCTATCCCTATGAGCACCTCCGAGACCGAGCAAGCATATCATCTTGAGATTTACGAAGTCACCAGAGGCGCCTCGTCGTCGACGTAAACGTCTCCTCCCATCGAAAGCGCATCGCCGAAATCTGAAATAAATCCGGGAATAATGCGAGCACGTGATTTGAACCCTGGTGGGTTGGGGATACCACTGTCCACCTAACCAACTCAACCACAGGTTGATTCGCCTCAATGCGGATGGGCTTGAATGTGAGGATTCTGATTGGGACAAATCCCTAACCGACGCTGCTTGGCCACGATGACGGTGACGCTCGAGGGCGTTGTTTGTTCTCCATAGAGACGTTCATCTGATCTGCTTCCATCTTCATTACGCGATTTATCTTCCGGGTGAAAACCCTAACTGCGGTGGGTGAAGATGGCGTCGGCGGCGTCGTTCCTTTCTTGAAGGCGCCGCCTTTGGAGATAACTGATTTATGAGCACGGTTGGGTTGGCGTTGGCGGCGACCTGGATCAGGAGGTGGTGCGGTGTGGCATCTACCACATTGACGACGACGGGTCTCGGTGGCGTGGCGCAACGGGGTCTCGCTATGGACATGTGTTGATGGACGCACGTAGGCTGGTGGCGTCAACAACAGCTGGGCCTAACAAGGTCAATGCGTGGACCTCTTCAAAAGTTAGGACGACGAAAGATAGTGGCGGATAATTCTGGAGTGTGTGCATGCAGTGCGTGTTGGGGGTGTGTTAGGCCGGTTGGTGACCTTGGTTCGCCGTGGGGTGTGAGGCCAATGGATTAGATCATATACGTTGGTGCGTGACCAAAGCACATAATCAAGCTAATAGATGTAGCGATATGAATCGTCAACAGGATGGCTTTGCGGTGATTCATGTATTTGTTTTAGCTAGACCCTATTAAAATAACTAATTAAATAATAATGATTGTGCGCTACTGGGGTTATCATCTTTTTCAAAAGAAAACAAACATATGACACGCGGATTATAGAAGGTAGGATTGCATCAAGATTCAGACACTTGTGTATGTGTTTAATATTAGACGACGATAACTGCCACACGTGTGGGCGTTAAGAGGGTCTGCCCACATATTTTGTGTGGTGTCTAAGAGGACCTGTAAGTGCATCTAGTGCCCCTTAGTGATTTTGGTGGATTGAAGACTTATAGGTTAAGGAACTAATGCGTTTGTGAGTGTACACAGGTCTATAAGTCTATGAGGAGTTTGATATTTGAGAGAAAGTCGACCCTAAAAATGAAGTTCTTCGATCAAGACTTTGATATTCGAAGACTTTGAAAGTGAAGAAATTGGTGTGACCTTGAAGACTTGGTATTCATTTGAGGAACATGAAGCGTGAAGACTTTTGATTTCGTAGTTTCATTTTCTCTTTCTTGAGTCATAGGAAACACCGTCATTGTTAAAGGGGTCGAGGAAATACTAAGTAAAAATTTCCATGTGATGCTCAACTCAAAATCCTACACCTACCAATCCCTTCGAGTGAAGCCTTTGGAAATCTCATACAGTTCAGTCAATTTCTTGAAGGATGAGACGAAGCTCTTCCGTATTTGAGAATTTGTTCGACCGAGGAGTTAGGAATTCGCCAGTCGGATTGCCTACGATGAGGAACATGATAGTCCCGAGGAATTTGATATTCAAATTTCGACCGTTCTTGTCTTCTTGGCGCCACCTGTCCCAAAATATCTTATCCACCTAACGGTCATATCATTGAAGGGCATTTATGTCTTATCATGTCGGGCTGCTCCTAGGCTATATATAGCCGCCCCTACAACCACTAGCTGGTTGGCTGCTCGAGAGAACTTGACACTTGTCATTTGAGAGCAACCCATCCTCCGAGGACTTTGAGCGAAAATCATCAAGTGAGGAAAACCCCAAAACCAAACCCTACAAACCCAAAGTGATTGAGCATCATCAAGAGATTGATCCTGCGTGTATCCGACGCTTGTTACCTTTGAAGATTGTGCTTCTTCCAGACGGTTAGGCGTCATGGTCTAGAGCATCCAAGAGGAATTATGGATCGCCGAGTGACCAAGTCTGTGAAGGTTTGGAAGTCGCTCAAGACTTACCACGAGTGATTGGACGAGGTCTCATGTGACCTTAGTTCAAGGAGAATACGGTGAGGACTTGGTGTCTGAGCTGCGTGCTCAGCGATCGGGTGTCGGGGACTGTGTGTCCTCGAGTTTAAATACTCGGCCGCTCCAACCAGACGTATAACCGAGACAGCAGTTGGAACTGGTCTACCAAATCATTGTCTTCACCAACCTAACTGGTTCTATTTCCTCAACCCTTTCATTTCCTCATTACTGTGTTGAGTGTTTGTTCATATCTGTGTTTGAAGACTTTGACTGAAGACTTTCTCAATTTCCTCAGTTCAATTTCTTCAGTCTGTTTGTCTTCATCTTGTGTTATCCTGTGATTACGTTTTCTGTACTATGTGCTAGTCTTCATTTCATCATGATGACCATGCGTGTATTCTGTTATGCTTACTTCTGAGTACTTATTCCGCTGCAAGTAGTTCTTCGCTAAGGAATTTCCTCACCGGCAAATTCCTCAGTGAAGAATTCATAAAAATCGCCTATTCACCCTCCCTCTAGTCGATATAACGCACTTTCAATTGGTATCAGAGCAAGGTACTCCCTTGTTCTGTGTGATTTTGGTTTAACCACCTGGAGTTTTAGTTATGTCGACCGCAGGTATGATCAAGGTCTCAGCAGGGTGTCCTACCTTTGATGGGACGGACTATCCCTACTGAAAGAACAAGATGCGAATGCATCTTGATGCAATTGACAATGATCTCTGGTATGTTGCGGAAAATGGTGTTCCTCACCACACCCTTCTCGAATGCTGCTAATGTGAAGAGATTCAAGCAACTCAATTCTCAAGCGAAGAATATCATATGTGGCCATCTGAGCAAAGGTCAATATGGAAGAGTGAGTGCTTTGGAAACTGCCAAGCTCATCTGGGACAGGCTGTCCAAAGTAAATAAAGGAGTCTCAACTCAGCGTGACTTCCGAGTTGATGTTCTTTGAAATCTCTTCAACCGCTTCAAAAGAATCGACAACGAAAATGTTCAACAAACCTTCGATCGCCTCACTGACATTTCAAATGAGCTTCAAGCACTTGGCGCCACTGACATCACCGGCCATGAGGTGGTGAAGAAATTGTTAAGATCGCTTGATTCCTCATTTGATACTCTGGCACTGATGATACAAGAGCGTGCTGACTACAAGTCACTTGATCCTGCTGATATCCTCGAGAGGCTAAATACTCATGAGTTCCGACTTTTTCAAAAGAGAGATCTCTATGGTTCTAGCTATGGAAAACACGTGCCCTCAAGGCCAAGGCTGGTCTGCGAATCGAGTGTGAAGACTCGGTAGTAGCCTTGGAGATCTGAAGAATTAGGCCAGGAGCTAGCACTGCTCGTGAAGAAATTCCAGAAGTTCTCAAGACGTGGTCGCTTTGGAAAATCCTCAAGAAACAGTGATTCCTCATCCAGTGACTATAAGAGAAGACTTTGTCACAAATGCAAGAAACCTGGTCACTACATCCAAGATTGTCCTCAGTGGGAAAAGGAACTAAAGAAGAAAAAACACAAGGATTACAGTTCTGATGACGCGAAGAAGAAGAAGAAATCATCGAAATCTTCATCATCAAAATCCTCAAAGCCTTCTTCTCACAAGAAGAGCAGCTCCAAAAAGGCTCGGGCATTCATTGGCAAGGAAATGGACTCGAAGCTGAATCGAGGAATACGAGGAAGAGGAGGCATCGAAGAATCTGAGTCCGGTGTGGCGAGTCTAGCTCTCGCCATCGCTTTCGTCGACAAGTCCATCTTCAACTCAAGAAAATGACCTCACAAACAAAGCGATGAAGATAGTGATGACTACGCCCCACCTATTGCTTCATGGCAAAGGGTGCCAAGGTACTCAAATATACCTCCTCCGAATCTAGTGAAAATGAATCGATGAAGATCTAAAGCCCGATTACTCAAAACTTGCTAAGATTGCTGTAAAACAACAAAGGGCTTTAGAAAAGGTTCAAAACATGCTAGATAAGAGTGATGATATGTTAGGTGAAGAAATGGATCGCACTAAAGCCCCGATCGAAAATCTTCAGAGACTTGATCTAGGTTTGACAACCTTCAAGGTCATCATAACACTCTCTATATCGATCATGAGAAACTTTCTTATGAATTTCTTCAAAGAAAGCAAGATCTTGAGAAGCTAAGAGTGTGTTATGAAGATCTTCGAAGGAGCGCGATTCATTACTTGCTCAACAAATCAGCACTTCTCGGAAGAATTTGTTCCTCCATGCTTAAAGTGCATTGAGCGTGAATCGCTAATTCTTCACCGAATGTTCAAATGCTTCAACTGTTACAAATTCTTCACCTGCCTCTGCTATCACTAATTGCTCATCCGAGGACATTGCTAGTATCACTTGACGATGCAGGCTGAAGGAATTGTATATGACAGCATGTACAAAAGCCTCAAAGGGCATCGACTCTTTGTGATGTGCTTAAAAGCAGATCCTCAACAGAACCCTAGGAAAGAGGGTATTGCCTTTGAGAGGAAACTCAATCTTGATGGAACATATTGGAAGCCCGAGCAAGTATCCCAAAACCTCATGGGTTGCTGCAAAGGGACCTCCAGTTGATCCATCTAACTTATCTGGCTTTACATGTGAATCTCCTCATTCTTCCGATGAGTCATTTGACTCAACTATAAACTGTTCAAAAATCGAATGGTGAAGTATTTGCTAGATATGTTGGCACTAATCGTAGGAACGGTTCCCTATGAAGAAAATCTGGGTTCCCAAGAAGTGCCTTGAAAGTCTTGGTGAATGTCCTCATGACACCACCGTGAAGAATAGGAACCCCAGATCAAATTCTTCATATGGACCAAATTCTTCATATGGATCCAAGTCCTCATACGGACCAAATTCCTCACGTGGATCAAATTCCTCAAAAGGATCAAAGTCCTCATATGATTATCATCGTGCTAACAACTCTGTTTTCGCAGGTAGAGCTAAGGGCTATGAATATGTGCATTATTCTTCAAACCAATATGTTCATAAGTCCTCGAAGAATTTCTCCGCTTATTCATATGCTTACCTTAACCCCTCTTATGTGAAACGAAATGGTTTGGCTTCTATGCCACCATTCTCGTATGGTGCTCGCAGAGTGATGAACTCTTTGCCACCCCTTCAGATGTGGGTGGTGAAGAAAAGAACTAATCTCTTCTGCGAGGTCAGGTCTCCGGACGTGCCTTAACGTCTGAAGAATTTCTTGGGACCCGACAAAATGCACGAAAGGACTTCAGCTAGTCATGATGAAATGAACTTTCATTTCACACGTCCTCATACCGCTTATCATTATCTTGGTGATGAAATTCATCGATGAACTTGATATCATATTCTTCAGCGATGAAGTATATGAGATCGTAAGTTGTACTAATTCATCTGCAGGATGATCAACCCAAAGCCACTGAGTGGGTTCTCGATAGTGGATGTACAAATCACATGACTGGTGACAAGAATCTATTGGTGGATGCTCCCTTATCACCGTCACATCTGAAGCATATCATCTTTGCTAACAAAGGCAAAAGTCAGGTATTGGGTCTTGGTAAGGTTGCGATCTCTAAGGATAAACACATGGACAAAGTCATGCTTGTTGAGTCCTTAGGATACAACCTCATGTCAGTCTCAATGCTTTGTGATCTTGATATGGTTGTTATCTTTGGCAAGTATCGTTGTGTTGTGATTATGGAAGCTGACAATTCCAAAGTCTTCGAAGGCTTTAGGAGAGGAGACTTGTATATTGTTGATTTCTCTATAGGAACACAACCAGCCGTGTGTCTACTTGCAAAAGCTTCAGAAGGCTCGCTATGGCATCGGCGACTTGGTCACGCAGGCATGAGGAATTTGCACACGCTTGCAAAGAAGAAGCATGTCATTGGCATTGAAAATGTCGAATTCCTCAAGGATCACTTGTGCGGAGCCTGTGAAGCTGGAAAAATGACCAAGGCCAAGCATCCGTGAAGACTATCATGACCACTACTCGTCCCTTGAATTGCTTCACATGGACCTTTTGGTCCCAATCATTACTCAGTATCGTTAATGATGCATCTCTATATGGCTTTGTTATTGTTGATGATTACTCTCGTTACACATGGGTGCACATTGTTACTTACAAAAATCAAGTGCAGGAAGTCTTCAAACGATTTTCCTTGAGGGCTTCAACTAACTTTGGTGTGAAGATCAAACACATCAGGAGTGACAATGGAACTGAGTTCAAGAATTCCGGTCTTGATGCCTATCTTGATGAACTTGGTATTACTCATGAGTTATCTGCTCCTTATACTCCTCAACAAAATGGCGTCGTGGAGCGCAAGAACAGAACTCTTGTTGAGATGGCTCGCACAATGCTTGATGAATACAAAACGCCTAGTCGTTTTTGGATTGATGCAATTGATACTGCGTGCCACATCATCAACAGAGTATATCTTCACAAATTCTTCAAAAGGACTGCCTATGAACTCCTCAACGACAAGAAACCCAACGTAAGTTATTTCAAAGTCTTGATTGCTAAATGCTGGATTAGAGATCCTCATCACAAATCTAAATTTGCACCAAAGCACATGAAGGTTTTATGCTTGGTTACGGAAAGGACTCGCACACCTACTGAGTCTTCAACATCGCTCTTCACAAGATTGTTGACACTTGTAGATGTGCGGTTCGATGAAACTAATGGCTCGCAAAGAGAGCACCTACCTTCGTGTTAGATGAACCAGCACCGAGGATTCTATCAAGTTCAAGGCAACCGAGGATGTCATTCTCTTGAAGAATCTCTGAAGAATTCATTCTGTCAGACGAAGAACGCCGGTGATGCACTGAAGATAATGCTAAAGACAATGGTGTTGAGGAAAATGATCAAATTCCTCGACGACAACCAGCTCATCCTCGCGTTGCAAAAGAAGTGCAAGTGGAGAAGATCATCGATGACATTGAAGCGCCAGATCCTCTCACACGCTCAAAAGCTTCACATTTATCTAACTTTTGTGGGCACTATGCTTTTGTCTCTATCACAGAGCCCACTAAGGTAGATGAAGCATTTCTGGAGCCGGAGTGGATTCAGGCTATGCAAGAAGAATTACATCGATTCGAGCTCAACAATGTCAGGGAACTGGTCAAACATCCAGATCCTCGCAAGCATAATATCATTGGCACAAAGTGGATCTACCGCAACAAGCAAGATGAAAATGGCCTTGTGGTGAGGAATAAGGCACGACTAGTAGCTCAAGGCTACACCCAGGTTGAAGGAATTGATTTCGATGAAACTTTTGCACCTGTTGCTAGACTTGAGTCTATTCGCATATTACTCGCCTATGCTAACCATCACAATATCACTTTATATCAAATGGATGTGAAAATTGCATTCTTCAATGGTAAGCTTGAGGAAGAAGTATATGTTGCTCAACCCCTAGGTTTTGAAGATCCAAAGAATCCTGACAAAGTCTTCAGACTTAATAAGGCCCTCTATGGCCTCAAGCAAGCCCCTCGGGCGTGGTATGATACATTGAAGGAATTCTTCGTGAAGAATGGCTTCACACCCGGTTCACTCGACCCTACTCTCTTTACTAAATCTTATGATGGTGAACTGTTTGTGTGCCAAATATATGTTGATGATATTAACTTTGGCTGTACTGACCAACGTTATAGTGATGAATTTGCCTATATGATGAGTGAAGAATACCAAATGTCTATGATGGGAGAGTTGAAATTCTTCTTAGGTCTTCAAATTCATCAACAACACAATGGCATATTCATATCTCGGAGAAATACCTCAAAGATGTCCTCAAGAAATTCGCATGCAAGATTGCAAAGGCGTCAAAATTTCTATGCCCACAAATGGCCATCTATGCATCGATGAAAATGGTATTGACTTGATCACAAGGTATACCGCTCCATGATTGGTTCTTTATTGTACTTATGTGCATCTAGGCGGATATAATGCTTAGTGTTTGCATGTGTGCCCGATTTCAAGCTACACGAAGGAATCACACCATAAGGTGTGAAGCATATTCTTGATATCTAGCTCACACACCAACACTAGGATTATGGTACCCCAAGGGCTCTACTTTTGATCTCATTGGATATTCTGACTCTGACTATGCTGGTGATCGTGTGGACCGCAAGTCAACTTCTGGCACTTGTCATTTCCTCGGACGATCTTTGGTCTGTTGGTCCTCGAAGAAAGCAGAATCTGCGTATCACCCTTTGTCTACGGAAGCTGAATACATTGCTGCTGGCTCGTGTTGTGCTCAATTGCTGTGGATGAAGCAAACTCTCAAGGACTACGGCATCAACGTGAAGAATGTGCCTCTCTACTGTGACAATGAGAGTGCCATCAAGATTGCTCACAACCCAGTTCAGCACTCGAAGACAAAGCACATTCAAATTCGTCATCATTTTCTTCGTGATCATGTGTTGAAGGCGACATCTCCATCGAGCACGTGAAGACGAAGAACAGCTAGCCGATATCTTCACTAAGCCCTTGGATGAGAAGAGATTTAGCAAGTTGCGGTGTGAGCTAAATATCTTAGAATCTTCGAACGTTCTTTGAAAAGGACACACATCCTGACACTTATGCAAAATTGATGACTTAGATGTGCAACACATGAAGAAACGTTTTCTTCAATCAATGA
This sequence comes from Aegilops longissima, assembly GCA_021605205.1. NCBI lineage: Eukaryota > Viridiplantae > Streptophyta > Magnoliopsida > Poales > Poaceae > Aegilops > Aegilops longissima. Next base: position 529,060,493 of record CM038676.1, read on the forward strand.
AGAATAACACTCTAAGTGTGAAGAAATTAATGAAGAATTTGATTCTCGAACCCTCGACAATTGTGCGCTGTGTCTGAAATCATACTTCTTATCTGGTGGAGTCACGCCACCACCAAAGTTGAAAATCTTCAATTTGAGTTTCTCCTCGTTTTGAAATTCTTGAGTTTTCAAATTCTTCAACTTTGCAAAATCTTCACTGTTTCGTCGTCTTTCTTCATTGACTATATATATATATGGGTTTAAGTCCTCTCTGCATTCACTTATGGCTATTTCTTCAAGTCGCTTTTCGCTAAGTGAATGTGATCGGACCCTTCCCCTCTATGCTATACTCAACCCAATCTATTCACAAATTCTTCATGTGCATTCTATTTGAAACTCGTTCAAAATCTTCTTTGAGTCCTTGTCATTTGAAGAAATTGCGACGGAACTTTAAAACTGATCTTATCCAAATTTTGGTTTTGTCGCTCAAACCGTTCGCATCCCACGATGCATTATTTTACTCACCCACGATCATACGATCTCCACTACGAAGACGTGGGTGACACATGTCGTGAGAAGGAGAATGGTCAGGGGCACGTTCGTCCTAAATCTTCGGGCAAACAGTTTTTCACCGTGTCTATAAATACCCCTCTCCCCTTCCTCACTTATTTTACTCCGCTCGACCTCTCTCTCCGTTCGAGCTCCTCAAACCCTAGCGCCGCCTTCTCCATCCATCGCCCGGTGAGGAAGAGCTTCCTTGCCTCGACCTCGTCGCCGTCGTATTCGCGCCGATGCGGAAATCCTCACTCCGCCGCCGCCGTAGCTGTCTTCCTCCGCCAAGTTAGGGCGTGGAAGATCTGAACAGACGAGCTTCACATCTACAACACCCAGTTCGTCGTGTTATTCATTTAGGGTAATGAAAAGTTACTTTTACTACCCTCGTTGATCCAAGTCTTACACTACAAAATCTTCAAAGGTGTTTTATTCTTCAAATCCTCACACACAAACACCTCACAAGTTATATGCTCTTGATCCGTTTCTCTAAGCAATCATTTTCTTCAAGATTCCTCAATTGTGTGGATCCTCGATCTGTACAACTCTGGAACCTAAGACAAAGAACACTTAGTGAAATTCTTCAAGGCTCATCTGGTCAAAATCCTCAAAACTTGTTCTTTTGAAAACCTTACGAGAACGCATATGACCTCTCCAAATTCCTCGCAACTATACCCTGTTCACGGTACTCATGTCATTCTTTGAATCACTAGGTTCTCATCAACTTAACTCATTTGCAGCGTTCCTCGAAGAAAAGTTGCATACTTCTTGAGAGAACTCAATTGTTCAAATTCCTCAAGCTGAAGAATATGGCGACGGTAAGAAGCCACGAAAGGAGGAAAGAAACCCGAGGTTATGACAGCTTTTGAGATCCCCGAGGAAATTTATCTTGACTATTGCACACCGATGAAGCAAAATTTGGCAAAGAAAAAAATCAGCGCAAGGTGCGCATTCGAAGATTGAGCGGAGATGGGCAAGGGAATGGAGGAATACAGATATGTGACTCCAAAGTACATGAAGAAATTCGCTCTCAATCCTCCATGCCCAAGAGCTCCATTGGCACTGGCCAAGTAGTGACCCCACCAACATCAAGCGTGGTGAGGACTTTCCTGATGAATGGGATAAGCGCCAAGCTAAATTGGCAAGACAAGCCAAGGAGGCAGTGAAGAAATTCAATGAGGATTCGCCATCTTGCTGCTCATCGAGGTCTCGGTCAAACCGAGGAAATCCATGCCAAAGAAGCCTGCTCATAAGCCAAGTGCTTCACCATCAGCGCCCTCACGGCCAAGTTCCTCAGCAGCGCCCTCAAGGCAAATTCCTCACACTGCTACTGCTCTACCAAAGTCCTCAACTGCTCCGTCAAAGTCCTCAGTTCCTGTGCATCTGGCTACATGTCAAAGGACTGCTGGTTTCTCGATTGCCTCTGGAGTTTCAGCAAGTTCCTCAGCAGCACCTATTTCATCATCTGGCCCGACTCTGCTGAAAACCAAAGCAACAGCTGGACGAGGTTCTCGGCCAAGTCCAAAGAAGAAACAGGTTGCATTCCATGTGCCTTCTGATGATGAAGCTTCTGATGATGAACTTGCGGAAATCATCAGAGATCGCCAAGAAAGGGCCGCTAGAGCCAAAGGCACATTTGTGCCACTGCTGTTGGATCCGAAGAAAATCCTCGATTATATCGATCTCTGGCACAAGGATCCCAATACCCCTATGCATGACTTTCATCTGACCCCTGGACAAAGTCATATGTTGACCCATTTCATCGCTGAAGAGAAATGGAAGTTTGAAAAGGCAAGAGAGATCAAGAAAGCTCAATACAGAAAGGAGAAGTTCCTGAAGAAAAACGTTGTCAAAATGACACGAGGAACTTCTCAACGTCGATCGAAATTCAAGACCTCAAAGAAAACTTCGACTCCTATTATGCTGATTGGCAAGGAGCCAAGGTCAGATTCGTCAACCTGATGAAGAAATTCACCAATGTTGCTGCCCCAACGCAACATGAAATTCCTCAGGCTGAAGCCTCAGCTCAGCCGACTGAAGAACATGCCAGCACCGCTCATGATGTTCAGGCTGCTGATGAAAATGCTAGTTCTAGGGCTGATGATCCCATTCCAGCCGCTGAAGAAATTGCCAGGGCATCCACTAGTGGTGCGCCTGAAGAAACTCAACAAGACAGGGCAACTGCATCAGTTGTGCCTGAGGAAATTCAACCAGATTCCTCAGCTCCTCCTGCGCCAACACCAACTCCAATACTTCCATCTGCGTCTGATGTGAAGAAAACCAAGGCTGCAGAACGAGCTGCAGTGAAGAAAAGGAAGGCATCAGCTGTGTCAAATTCTTCGGCTGCAAAGAAAATGAAGCCAATGACCAGCTCATTCGAAAATCCAATTGATGTTGTTCCGATTTCCTCCATGTCGTCAAAGGACCTTGTTCCTTTTGGAGAAGACTATGAGATCCCAATCGGATCTGATGAAGAACATCATTCTGCTGCTTCGTCAGAGCAGATTGATGAAGAAATTGAAGTGGACGCAATCCCTTCAACCCCAGTCATTTCCTCACCTATGCCTCAGTTCACAGCAGAAGAGGCTGGTGTTGAGGAAATTGAAGATGAAGATGTGGATATAGGGTGGACCACACCAGTGATGAATGATGACTTTTGGGAAAGTCTGCATCCCAATACTCCTCTCTTCACCCCGCTCCAACAGATTCCTCATTCCCCTGCACCAACAGTTCAAATGGACTCTGAAGAAACTCAACCCACTTGCTCTGTGCATGAAGAAATTCCATCCACTAGTGCTGATTAACCTGCTGCTACTGATCCTCATACTGCACCTGTTGAGGAACAAGAAATTCCTCAGCCTGAAGAACCTGAGCTCGCGATTCCTGAGGTGGTGATGCAACTCACCGACGCCCCTCTGCCCAAGCAAAAGAATCCGTTCTCAAGCAAACAAAAGTTCAAGGCTGATGATTTCTTTGCCGAGCACGTATTCTTCATCGACTATAATCCATATGATTACGCCGCATTAGGAAGAGGCGTTTCGGACTGCCACCAAGCTAACTTCTATTCCTCGGTGCTCTTCAACAAAGACAAAGTCTTCGATCATGCTCATATTCCTCATGTGGACATGGAGTCTTTGCCGGCTTTGAGCCGGTCCTCGGTGTTCTTCACGACGAGGACTTCTGAATTTCTGCTGACCGATATACGTGGATGGAATGAAGAACTCATTCTTCAATTCTATGCAACGCTGCACATCACTGGAGACGCCAAGACGTGAACTCATGGGTATTAGATGGATGTCCGAAAATACTCACTACAAGGCACCAAAGAATCGAATTGATTCGTGCTCTACCACTCGATCCTCCACTTGATGGTGCTCGTTGTATCTACAACGAACCGAACTTTCAAATCACTATATGCAAGTCTTGATGAAGCCTTTGAAGCCAAGGCAGGTCCCAAGAACCAAATTCCTCGTCAAGGAATTATTGTATGTGCCTCGGACTGTCTATCGATTCAGACGAAGACAATGAGTCCTATCAAAGGCCACGACTCGAATGATGAAGAAGTCGTTGGCATCATGAAGAATATGCTTTTCAACATCATCCATGGCGTTCCGTCAACTTCCATGATTTCTTCATGAGGACTCGCAAACATTGCTATGTCACCACTTCATTTGAAGCCTTATGCGCCTTGGATAATGAGATTCATCGGGACAAGGTCTTCACTCAATTACAAAGCGATACTACGAACCACTGCAGCTACTTGCCCTCGATTGAAGTCCTCAAGCGGACATTTACCTCGGTGATAACAAGGGCAAGGCTCTGCTGTGATCGATGAAGGCATTCGTCCATTGGATGGACAGTTTAGCAAAGCGACATCCTACTCCACCAATGATGACTCGCCACACATGACTCGCCATAAATACCTCGGTCAAGCAAAGTCCTCAAGCCACGGCACCTGTGGTGATGGTGATCGTGAGTTACTCCTCGGTCTTCATCGGAAGGTTGATCGCAATCATAAATGGGTCAAGCGTCGGTTTGGTTCAATTCTTCACAACATGACCTCAACACACAATGCGGTGAAGAAAAACCACTACTACCTCCATGAAACCTTCAAACGCACTGGGCTGTTCTTTCACATGTTTACTGATGCGGAAGAACCGGCGACAATGGGACTCAAGGAAGAATTTGGTGGTCGCACCTCCTCAGAAGAAATACAAGAAGGTCAAAGTTCCTTCCTTGGTGGCCAGCTCCTATTCTTCATCGCGCGACACTGATGAAAATGAAGACTTGGACGACACCGCGGCAGGTCCTACTACAACAACCGACCCCAACAACGTTGGCGCTCCTTCTTCAACTTGAAATTCTTCAGGAGCGTTAGTCCTCAGTTTTGATCCTTTTGGTCATTCGATGACAAAGGGGGAGAAATTTAAGTTAGTCTTCAAGCGGGTCTACCATATACAGCAATTTATTTTGTTAAGTTACAACTCTCATTCTTCTGAAACTTTTATTGGATCGAGTTGTAATCTTAAACCCGATGGTGCTTTGATACTTTTGATGCACTGTGCTCTTGCACTATGCTCTGATTCTCTTGAGCTTCTTGAGATCTGATACTCTTGATGCGTTATTTTGCATGCTTGTTCCTCATTAATGTTATCGCACGCATGCTGAATTACATTAAGCACCATATCTCATCATGCATTTCAAATTATTCATATTATATGTCAAATGCGTGTATGAATTACAAGATATAGGGGGAGATCTCCATGATTCAACTCTTCAAATGTGCATTGCCTCAAAAGCAAATTCCTCACTATGCACATCTTCAGAGGGAGTTCTTCTATATCTTGCAATCAAATTCCTCATTATCAGTATTTACACTTCATATGTTTATCCCGTTGAAAACTTAACCTATATTGTCATCAATCACCAAAAGGGGAGATTGTAAGTGCATCTAGTGCCCTTAGTGATTTTGGTGGATTGAAGACTTATAGGTTAAGGAACTAATGCGTTTGTGAGTGTACACAGGTCTATAAGTCTATGAGGAGTTTGATATTTACAGAGAAAGTCAACCCCTAAAAATGAAGTTCTTCGACTGAAGACTTTGATATTCTGAAGACTTTCTGAAGACTTTGAAAGTGAAGAAATTGGTGTGTGACGCCCCCGATTCAATCGTACACTAATCATGCACGCAAATGTGTACGATCAAGATCAAGGACTCACGGGAAGATATCACAACACAACTCTACAAATAAAATAAGTCATACAAGCATCATAATACAAGCCGGGGGCCTCGAGGGCTCGAATACAAGTGCTCGATCATAGACTAGTCGCGGAAGCAACAATATCGAGTATGGACATAAATTAAACAAGTTTTGCCTTAAGAAGGCTAGCACAAACTGGGATACATATCGAAGAGGAGCAGGCCTCCTGCAGGATCCTCCTAAGTTACTTCAGTGCGTCGTCGCCGGGCTGCTGCGTAGTAGTAGGCGCCTCGAGTAGTAGTTGTCATCGACGGTGGCGTCTCGCTCTGGGCTCCATCGTGCAGTTGCAGCAATCGAGTAGAGGTAGGGGAAAAGGGGAACAAGGCAACCGTGAGTACTCATCCAAAGTACTGCAAGCAAGGAGCTACACTACATATGCATGGATATATGTGTAAAGGGCCATATCATGGACTGAAGCTGCAGAATGCCGAGAATAAGAGGGGGATAGCTAGTCTTAACGAAGACTACGCTTCGGTCACCTGTCTTGCAATGTAGAAGAGGACGATCCAAGTCCTCCAAGTAACATCACATAGCAATAATCCTACCCGTGATCCCTCCTCATATCCACGAGAGAGCGAACACCGGTTGTATCGGCACTTGGAAGGGTGTGTTTTATCAAGTATCCGGTTCTAGTTGTCATAAGCTCAAGGTACAACTCCAAGTCGTCCTGTTATCAAGATCACGGCTATTGAATAGATTAACTTCCCTGCAGGGTGCACCATCTTACCCAAAGACGCTTGATCCCATTTGGCGGACACACTTTCTGGGTCATGCCCGCCGCGGAAGATCAACACGCCGCAGCCCCACCTAGGCACAACAGAGAGGCCAAGACGCCGGTCTAAACCTAAGCGCAGGGTGCAGGCCCATCGCCTCGAGCACACACCTGACGTTATGAGGGCGGCCGAAGCAGACCTAGCCTAACAGCGTTCAGTCCAATCCGGCGCGCCGCAGCTCCGTCGGCCGACGTCTGAATTGCCACCGATACCACGACGCGGGATACCCATAACTACTCCCGCGTAGATGGTTAGTGCGTATAAGCTCGTAGCCAACTCAGATCAAATACCAAGACCTCGTTAAGCGTGTTAAGTATCCGCGAACGCCGAACAGGCCAGCCCACTCTCTCCTAGGCGGTCTCAACCTGCCTGTCGCTCCGCCCAAAGATCCATCCAGAGGGCCGTCGGGACAAAGGTCCTTTCAGCCCCCAATCCGTGAATCACTCATGGTGCTCCATGCCGACCGACTTTAGTCTCCACATGAATCATGTATAAGTATATAGTATATACCCGTGATCACCTCCCGAGTGATCACGGCCCGATAGTATAGCACGCGAGGCGGACAAGTATGTAGGGCCACAGATGAATGTACTAGCATCCTATACTAAGCATATAGGATTGCGGTAAGGTAACAATGAAGTAACAAGGACAAAGGCTATACAACAAGATAGGAGTATCTGAAAGCAAGTAACATGTTACACTACTCTAATGCAAGCGGTGTAGATAAGAGTAGGCGATATCACGTGATCAAGGGGGGGCTTGCCTGGTTGCTCTGGCAAGAGAGAGGGTCGTCGACACCGTAGTCGATCAGTGGGGGTACCGCAGCGGTCTCGGGGTCTCTAGGAAAAAGTAACGGAGGGGGGACATAATAAATAACAGAGCAATCAAAGCATAACATAACAATAGCGGTGCTAGAGGTGATCTAACGTGGTATGAGGTGGTACCGGTTAAGGGGGGAAACATCCGGGAAAATATCCCCGGTGTTTCGGGTTTTCGGGCAGAGGAGCCGGAGGGGAAAAGTTGCAGGTTCGATAGGTTAGGGGTGTGTGGCGGACGAACGGACTGCTTATCCGGATTCGTCTCATCGTTCTGAGCAACTTTCATGTATAAAGTTTTTCGATCCGAGCTACGGTTTATTTAATATGATTTTTCAAAGTTTTAAAACAATTTTGGAATTAACAGATTAATTTAATTCGAGAATAAACTGCTAGGTGTACATGAAAAGTGTACACAATGAGGGTTGTGAGGTCTTTGTGGGGCGGGTCAGCTGTTGACTCAACAAGTCAACAGTTGACCGTCAAACGTGAATAGTGTTGTGGGGCCCATGTGTCATTGTCTTAGGTAGTTTGATTTAATTTAGCATTTTAAATTATTAGCGTGGCCCGCATGTTAGTGCTTGATTTTAACAACTAGCTATTTAGAGAGGGGGTCCACCGATTAGTGAGGTAATTAATCACTAAAGGGGATTAGCCCCCCAATTAAGCATGCCGCCCCACGGTTGGGGCACGCGCTGCTACTCTCGAGGGGCGCGGGCGGCGATCGCGCGCGGGGACTAAAACAGGCACGCCCAGCCCAGGAGAGAGGCCTGGCGGCTCGCGATCGGGTGGCGAGGCAAGGCTTGGGGGTAGGCCGGGGCGTCGCGTGCAAGGGGCTGCCGGGCAGAGTAAAGCGGTGACGGCGACGCAAGCGAGGGCACGGTGACCACGAGCTCCTCGGGAGCTCGGGACGAGACGGCGGGCAACCTACGGCGACGGAGGAAAGTAGAGGGGGGAACGGAGGAGGGGCCTCACAATGAAGCGGTAGCGGAGGTCCGAGCTCGGGGAGGTCGCGGCTGGTCGGAGAGGTGGCGACGAGGCGCTGGCGCCGGTGATGAAGCGGTCGGGCGGGCGTCCGACCTCGGCGGAGTCTTGTGAAGGGCGATGGCGAGCTGCGGGCGAAGGCCACGCCCCGGGCCAGCGGCCGGCCACGGCTCGGTGCGGCCATAGGAGGCACGGGCGTGGCGGCGCCAATGGACAGGAAGCGTCTGCAGGCGAGACCGCGGTGTCGCGATTCGAGGAGGAGGCAGCGATGCGAGAGGGCGACGGGCGGTGGCGATCCGGCGAAGACGGTGAGTGGCTCCGGCGGCGTCGGCGGCTTTCGGTGGGGATGAGGACGAGCGACGGAGACAGAAGCGGGAGGCGGCCTCCGAGGCGTCGCGGCGACGAGGCTTTGGGAGGAGGGCGAGGAGGCGCCGTGGGATGGGCGGCCGTCCGCGACGGGCGGCGAAGGATGAGGCGGCGGGGTTCGGGGCGCCGTTTCCCCCGATCCAGATCGGGGGAACGAGGGAGACGCGCGGGGGTAGTGGGGTGGCTCCGCTAGGGTTTCGGGAGGGAGTGGGTTAGTAGGCTGGGGTGGGCCGGCCTGGGGTTTGGCCTAGCTAGTAGTCGGGCCGAGTGGCGGGGGGGTTTGTTTTATTCCTGTTTTCTTTTCTTTATCTATTTTATTTTTATTTTATTCTTTTAATTTCTATTTTATAAAAGGTAACTACAACTCGTAAATTAATGTTATAATTTATTCTACGGCCCCAAAAGTTTGACACCTAATTAAAATAGTTTGCACTACTATTAATTATAGAAGGCATTTAATTAATTGTCATAGCTGCTGTTTTAATTACTTTAGAGCCTTTGAACATTTTATAACACTGTGGTTTCTCCACCATAATTACCTATGTATTATTTGGTTCACTCCGAACAATTAAATCTTAATATTTGAAAACTTTTATTGTTTGCTCGATTTTGAATTTGAAATTCGACCTAGGTTCCGAACTAACGCGAGTTTATCCACAGTAACCGAGGTGACGTGGCATCATTAATGGGGATTACTGTAGCTTAATTACGGGCGTCACATTACAAGATATAGGGGGAGATCTCCATGATTCAACTCTTCAAATGTGCATTGCCTCAAAAGCAAATTCCTCACTATGCACATCTTCAGGGGGAATTCTTCTATATCTTGCAATCAAATTCCTCATTATCGGTATTTACACTTCATATGTTTATCCCCGTTGAAAACTTAACCTATATTGTCATCAATCACCAAAAAGGGGGAGATTGTAAGTGCATCTAGTGCCCCTTAGTGATTTTGGTGGATTGAAGACTTATAGGTTAAGGAACTAATGCGTTTGTGAGTGTACACAGGTCTATAAGTCTATGAGGAGTTTGATATTTACAGAGAAAGTCGACCCCTTAAAATGAAGTTCTTCGACTGAAGACTTTGATATTCTGAAGACTTTCCGAAGACTTTGAAAGTGAAGAAATTGGTGTGACCTTGAAGACTTGGTATTCATTTGAGGAACATGAAGCGTGAAGACTTTGTTTTCGTAGTTTCATTTTTTCTTTCTTGAGTCATAGGAAACACCGTACTGTTAAAGGGGGTCGAGGAAATACTAAGGAAAAATTTCCATGTGATGCTCAACTCAAAATCCTACACCTACCAATCCCTTCGAGTGAAGCCGTTGAAATCTCATACTGATTCAGTCAATTTCTTGATGTGAGACGAAGCTCTTCCGTCGCCGAGGAATTTATTCGACCGAGGAGTTAGGAATTCGCCATCGGATTGCCTACACGATGAGGAACATGATAGCCCCGAGGAATTTGATATTCAAATTTCCGACCGTTCTTTGTCTTTGCACGCCACCTGTCCCAAAATATCTTATCCACATAACGGTCATATCATTGAAGGGCATTTATGTCTTATCATGTCGGGCTGCTCCCTAGGCTATATATAGCCGCCCCTACAACCACTAGCTGGTTGGCTGCTCGAGAGAACTTGACACTTGTCATTTGAGAGCAACCCATCCTCCGAGGACTTTGAGCGAAAATCATCAAGTGAGGAAAACCCCAAAACCAAACCCTACAAACCCAAAGTGATTGAGCATCATCAAGAGATTGATCTGCGTGGATCCGACGCTTGTTACCTTGAAGATCTGTGCTTCTTCCAGACGGTTAGGCGTCATGGTCTAGAGCATCCAAGAGGAATTGTGGATCACCGAGTGACCAAGTCTGTGAAGGTTTGGAAGTCGCTCAAGACTTAACACGAGTGATTGGACGAGGTCTGTGTGACCTTAGTTCAAGGAGAATACGGTGAGGACTTGGTGTCTGAGCTGCGTGCTCAGCGACCGGGTGTCCGGACTGTGTGTCCTCGAGTTTAAATACTCGGCCGCTCCAACCAGACGCATAACCGAGACAGCAGTTGAACTGGTCTACCAAATCATTGTATTCACCAACCTAATCGGTTCTATTTCCTCAACCCTTTCATTTCCTCATTCATTGTGTTGAGTGTTTGTTCACATCGTGTTTGAAGACTTTGATCAAGACTTTCTCAATTTCCTCGTTCAATTTCTTCATCTGTTTGTCTTCATCTTGTGTTATCCTATGATTACGCTTTCTGTACTATGTGCTAGTCTTCATTTCATCATGATGACCATGCGTGTATTCTGTTATGCTTACTTCTGAGTACTTATTCCGCTGCAAGTAGTTCTTCGCTAAGGAATTTCCTCACCGGCAAATTCCTCAGTGAAGAATTCATAAAAATCGCCTATTCACCCTCCCTCTAGTCGATATAACGCATTTTCAGGACCAGACCACACGCCTATGTGTGGGCAAAACAACTAGCGCCTACACGCTTTTTTTCCTTACGGTACCTCTCACATGCCTACGCGTGGGAAAAATGCATAACGCCCACACGACTTCTCTCAGCCACCTACCTCACGGTCCCGCACGCCCCACATAACAGTCACCACACGTCCCCGCAGTTGTCATGGTCCGGACCCTCTTCAATGTCCATTTAACTGCAGTTGCCATGTTGCTGAACTACAGTTGCCATGTCGGACAACTACAGTTGCCATGGTTGCTCAACTGCAGTTGCCATGGTTGCTACTGCAGTTGCCATCTCAGGTCAAGTGCCAGATGCCATTTTGGACAACTGTAGCTGTTGCCATGTATGGTTTGGTTTACTATAGTTGCCATGATTTAAAAACTTTATAAGTAGCCATCTACTAACACTAAACAGTTGCCATGTATGGTCTGGTTCACTACAGTTGCCATGATTTGAAAACCTTAGGAGTTGTCATCTACTAACACTAGGCAGTTGTCGTGTAGCGCTACAAAGAGACATGACGAAACAACATGTTCGGGGTACAAAGAGAGTTGCCATATGCTTACAAGCACACTAGGGCAGTTGCCGTGTACCCTGCAAAACACATGACAACTGACATGTTCGGGTAAAAAAAATAGTTGCCATCTGCTACACTAGGTCAGTTGCCATGTACACTGCAAAAAGCATGGCAACTGGCAGCTTGGGTGTGGCAGAGGAGACAGGTGTGTGGGCAAGATGGCAAATGCCCACACACCAGCCCTTGTGCGTGAGTGAAAACTGGTGTGTGGGCGAACTGCTAAACGCCCACACACCGGCCCCTCCGTGTGGTAAAACGGACATGTGGACGACGGGGTGAATGCCCACACACCAGCCCAGTCCTACGTGGCACCATAATCATGCCAAGATTCGTGCACCCACAAACGGACGCGGATCCACGCGTGTGGGCGAAATGCAAACGCCCACAAGTGTGGGCGAAATGCAAACGCCCACACGTGTGGGCGTTAGTGTTTTCGTTAGGACAACGCTCACGCGCACATGTGTGGTGGAAGCTTAACCCGCCCACACGCCCTATAGCACACAGACTGCGCCACGTCACCGTATGCATGTATGTGAAATCTTTTTGGATTTTTAGTTTTTAAAATGTTTTGTCTCTTAAATGGAAAATCCGATTGAAGATCCGTTTTCACCATTAAATTCCTCGCGACGAGATCTTCGAAGCTAGATCTCATATCAATATATTTTGAGGAATTTTTTGGGGGGTTAAAAAGTTGACATGTCTATTGCACATGAATTGCCATGGTGTTTACACTGAAGTTTCCATGATATATTTCAGCTATTTTCTTCTACATTTAAAAGTAAATTTTCACATATTATAAAACGAGGAATTAAGAAACTAGACTTGCCATGAACCATAAACTAAAATTGCCATGATACATGCACTTAAAATTGCCATGGTTCATACAAAAAATAATTTTAATGGTCAAAGTACTGGAATTGCCATCATCAAAATACTAAAATTACCATGCTCTACAAACTAAAATTGCAACATGGCAACTTTTGGGCAAATTTTTTTTCGTCGAAACATATCAACACGGGTCTACTTTTGAAGATCTCGTCGAGACGAATTTAATGAAGAAAACAGATTTTTAATTGGATTTTTTAATTAGGACATAAAACATTTTTAAGCCGAAAACCAAAAAAATTCCTGCTGATGTAATCTGTTTTGACGTGGCAAAATGAGTGATAATGAAAGCGTGTGAACGATGTGCAAGATACCACACATGTGGTGTTAGTTCTTTCGTTCCGTTAATATTTAGTCCCTTGCAAATTTTTGCATGGGGGTGCGTTCTCGCAGTCTACCCACCCACCTCCCGTGCCTTTTCTTTTGACTTTCAAATTCAAGTCTATCACTTGCTCTGTTTCTAAATCTACATATTTTTAGAGATTTTAATATAGACTACATATAAATGTATATAGACATATTTTAAAATATATATTTACTTATTTTGCTCCGTATGTAGTTTATATTGGAATCTCCAAAAAGACTTATATTTAGGAATGCAGGGAGTACTATATCTTTTACACCGAAAGTCCAATTCATGTTTTGTTTGCATATTCGTGTTCCACGTGACAAGGGATTTGAAACAAGATCACTCTTTGAACTATGGTATTCTTATCAAGATGGCATGCTTTGAGGGGAAACACGCCCCCACCCCCCTCTTTAAAAAAAATATAGTAATAGATTTGTGATCAAAATTGCACCACCGTTTGGTATGAGTGGTTCGAAGAAATAAAATCAAAATTTAAACTTGCACTGCACGGAGGGATGTTTCATCTACGCCGAGGACAAGATTTGGTTCGAGTCTTCCTGCTAACGCAAGAAAGCACTTGAGGTAACAGCATCCTATAAATCTCCCTCAAAAACCAACATCCTAAAAAAATGGAGACGGATATGGGGTAGTAGAAAACCATCGAAAACAAACATGTCGTCGTCGAGCCGACACGTGCACGAACCGACCGACGAAGGTCCATGACAAGCGATCACCTCCCCACCCACGCCGCGCGGCCTCTATCTATACCTACGTGCCGTGCGTGCCCGGGGGATTTTATATTTATAATAATAACCTAACCTAAACCGGGAGTCGACCGTCCGTACGGCTCGGGCAGGCGGCACGCACATGGAGTCATGGAGGACGAGGACGGCATGGGGGCGAGCGGAATCTGATGAATCGCCCGGACCCGGAGAACACGCTGGGAAGCAGTAGGAGTATTTTTCTCGCACACACGGGCGCCCGTGCGCGATCGTGTCACCACCACGTGCTGCCCCTGCTCCGTCGCGGGCCTTTCTAGCCCTGGCTGTCGCTTCCACCGTGGTGAGCCACCGAGCTAGCAAGAAGGCAGCGTGGAAAAGGCATTGGATGCTCTGCCGCTCTCCTCTCCCTGGCTGCTTGGGCGGGACGAGAGAGCACTGAGCACGTACGTACCTACGCGCACGACAGCGCGTGTTGGGGCGCAGGTGGTGTCCGCATGAGTGGTGTCGACGATGCATGGCGGTGGCCGTGGCCATGGCCATGGTAGCTCGGCTGCTGCCTGCTGGAACCTACGGAGAGGGAGGGAGAGATAGATACAGGTGGATACGCGGGCGAGCTCGGCTCAGTGCACCGTACGCGCGGTCACGTACGGGGCGTCGCACGGACGGGGTGATAGACGGAGACGCATGCAGCAGGGGGCAGGGCGGAGGACGGCCGTAGGCAGCACCGCCACCATCCCACATGGCCTCCAGTGCTGGCTGGTGCTACGGCCGCGTAAATGTGAGTGACGGTGACGGTACCGCCCCTTTGTCTACCGGCCATTGGCTGGAGAAGTTAAAATGACTGGCTGGCCACGCAGTGACAGACGGACGGACAGTCTCTGGCGCGAGATGCTGTACTGTGCCGTCGCTCCTCGAGGAAACATCGACGAGACAGTTTACGTGTTGAGGAGTGCAGCAAAGCTGGAGAGCGAGTATCGCGTCGCGTCGTATCGTTGGAAACGGCGCAGCTTTGCAGCCCCCGAGAGGAGACATTGACAAAATAGTTTACGTGTTGGAGTTGTAGTTGTACTAGTAGCTCTCTCAGGGCAGACAATCGATGGTTTTTCTTTAGGGGAAGACAAACACTCAATGGTGATGTGTAAGGCTAACTCCTGTGCACGATCTCAAACGGACGTCCGTTTTAACCTGCTTTTGTCTGTTTGGGACGGCAATGGTCAAACGGACGTCCGTTTTAACCTGCTTTCGTCTGTTTGGGACGGCAATGGTCGTCCATGTCCGTTTGGAGCCGTTCCCGTGTCGGTGCGTCCAACGCACGGCCGCACCTCATATCATGTCCAGGATGGACGTGATATAAAAAAAAGCACGAAAATTCAAAGAAATGCCAAAAAAAACTGCAAACATAAAAACATAATTAAACAGTCTTCACGGTCCTAGAACGGCACTGTTTCACTGTTCTTAACATAAGCATAATTAACATAAAAAACAAAAGAAAAACGCCGCCCGCGCGTAGCTGCCGTGCCCATAGATGCCGTGCCCGTCGCCGTCTCCTCATGCGTCGCTGTTGTCGTCCTTGTCGCAAGTGAGGTCGATGTAGGGCAGCGGCGTCCAGAGGTAGGCCAGTCCCTGGAAGGTGGGAGGCGCCTGCACCACCTCGCCCGTGGCGACATCTCGCGCTCCGGTGACCGCGGCGGCGTAGGGCACCAGTTCACGGCCCCCACGGCGTCGGCCATGTCCGTGGCCGTGCACGACCAGCTCCACCGCTGGCCCACCAGGCCCGGGTGGAACGTGGCGACGAGCTCCTCCTCCAGCATCTCCTCCCTCACCTCCTCCCTCATCTCCAGCTCCGGCACGGCCACGTCGCCGGCCGCAGAGAGGGCAATCATGGTGTCCAGGCCCTCACATTGGCGCTCATTGTGCGTGTTCATGGAGTCTTCCATGACACGTTGAAGGAGCCGGGCCGCCTCCTCCTCTGTCATGCGAGTAGGTGGTGATGGTGACGGAGAGGGCGAAGGCGACGGCGTCGGCGTGATGCCGCGCACCCGCGTACGCCCGTGCACCCGGGGAGGGCTCGGAGCACGCGCTCGATGATGAAGTCATGTACCTGGGGTAGGGTCATAGACCTGCCCAAAGGTACCCTCCACAAGGACACTCGCAAGAGAAGCGGCCTTCCAAATGACCGGTAGGTTTCCACTCGATGATTCAAAGACACTCGACCATGAAGACCCACTCGACCACCAGGAGTCCAAGAGCCACTCGGTGCCCAAAGGTCTCAGAGTTAAATAGTCTTTATGATCATAATGACACTTTATGTAAGGCGTTCATCGGCCTTAACGCATCTTAAACCCTCTTTCACGTAATGGTGGGGTCCCGTGCACTCTATATAAGCCACCCTCCACGGTAGAAGGGTTCGCACTCAGTAACACATACGCGATATAATCCAATCGACCGCCTCCGGGCTCCGAGACGAGGGCTATTACTTCTCCGAGAAGGGCCTGAACTCGTAAATCCCTTGCGATACAACTACTCCATAGCTAGGATCTTGCCTCTCCATACCTACCCCCATTCTCTTGTCCGACTTAGAACCACGAAGTTGGCGCCCACCGTGGGGCGGTGTTCTAGCGATTTGTTGGAGAAGTTGGGATTCTTTCGATCTCCTACATCATGGTTTCACGTGGAGTTCGGTTGACGGCCACGAGATCCGTCTCGGTGCACTCACGTTAAATCGCCGACGACTCCGCTTGGCCAGGAGGCTCCACTCGACGTGGGCGAGCTCCCGTCGTGGGCGACGACTGCGCGTGTGTCCATGGCGCCCTCCTGCGGCAACCGCCAACCCAAAGATGGGTCGGCTCCTGTGCCGTCTTCGCTCCCGGCCTCCCGCCGCGCAAGCGTTCCGGTCGGTCGAGGCTTCAGCGGTGGGTGAGGCATGCGGTGGCCCGCCATCGGCCACCCCCAAGTCGCGCGATCGAGCCCGACGAATCTCTCTGACTGTTCGACCGGCTCGCAGAGATCTGCGTCCAATCGCGATAGCGATGACCCGACAGCAGAGGTTCTGATGGTCGATGGACCACGCAGTCCCCCCGGATTCACCCGCACCAACGGAGGTGACGGTGGAGGCGATCCGGAGCAAGCCCACGAAGAGTACCTGCCCGAGCCCCTCACTTCACTCCAGAGGGAGGAGCTTCGCCGTTGGAACATGGATGCACTTCACACTCCTATCGTTGGAGAAACCCCCGAGGCTCGTGCCTTGGAGGATGCGCGCTTGGCCAACCTGGCTGAGCGCACTCGACTGTAGAACCTTCAGCGAGTACTCGACAAGCGCGCGCGACCAAGGGTTCCCGAATCCAGTCGACGTCAGCTCTTTCAACCGCCAACTCAGGTATATCGAACTCCGATTCAGAATTTAGCAGCTGCCGCCCGCATAGCAGAGTCAATTCAGCCTTCCTAGTCGGAGGCGGGTAGAGGTTTGCTGCAAATCAGAGATCTGCTCCGGGCGGCAGGAGATCAAAACTCAGTTGTATCACGTCGTGGAACAGATTCACACCGATCCGTCGCTGCGAATTGATCGATCGCCCATAGTCCGAGATCGCCCCGAGGCGTGAGGAACGTGGGGGCGGCGTGATGATCAAGACAAGGGTCGCTAGCAAGATGAGCACCGATTCGATCGCAACGATCGACGCCGAGTGCCCTCCTCCCCAAGGGTGGATCATATACTCCTCGGCGGCAGGACGACAGACGCCAGCACAGTGTTGGGCGAAGAGTTCCAGTCGACCCCAGGGAACAAGGCTTTGATGGGAGATCTATTATCGTTCAAGGTTTGGTTGACAGGAACAGAGCCCACCGAGACGGCCATGATAGAGATGTTCCCTCCAGCAGCAGAGTTCATGTCTCGGACCAGAGTGTTTCAAGCAGAGCCATCGAGCGCGGTGATTCCTCCCAACTTCAAGGTTGGCGATCGAGTCGATAAGTTCATGGTGAATCCAAGCGACACTTGGCTTGAAGATTACCGAGTGGCTGTTCAGATCGGCGGTGGCAACGATGAGGTAGCCATGAAGCATTTGCCTCTTACGTTGGAGGGTTCAGCCAGGGCGTGGTTGAATCAGTTAGCACCCATCAGTATTTACACTTGTGAAGATCTTGCCCGAGTGTTTGTCAGGACATTTGAAGGAACTTGCAAACGACCAGCAGGATTGACGGAGTTGCAGTCGTGTGTGCAAAAGTCGAGTGAAACTTTGAGAGATTGTATCCATAGGTGGATCACTTTGCACCACACAGTCGAGAATGTATCTGATCACCAGGCAGTCGGTGCCTTCAAACAAGGTGTCAAGAACAGAGAATTGAGTTTGAAATTTGGTCGAACCGGAGATATGACCCTGAGTCGGATGATGGAGATTGCCACCAAGTATGCAAATGGTGAAGAAGAGGATCGGCTCCGGAGTGGTAATACAAATCGGCCGCCAATGAGGCGGCGGAGGAAATTCAAGTCGGAAGCGAAGCGCAAAGCCGAGCCACCGCTCCGGAGAGGCCTTGGTCTGTGACCCGAGAAAAGTTCAAGGGGAAACCCAAGGGTCCTTGGAACCCCAAGAAGGTGAAAGACCAGGATGGAAACGACGTGTTGGATTTGCCATGTCATATTCATACAAAGAAAGATGAAGAGGGTAAACTCATTTACCGAAACATACCACTCGACGATGTCGGCTCTTGATTCAGTAGCCCAAGGGAAACAACTCAAGGATAAGGATAAGGAAATGACAAAGTTGAGGACAAAGATGGCGGTGATGATGGATATCCTCGTGTCAATTCCACCCGATGATTTTGGCCGACGTCGAAGCAAAAGTCGATTGAAGGTTATCAATCGGGAAGTGAACTTGGTTGCTCGGCGACTCCCAATTATCTGAAATGGTCCTGCATCACCATCACATTCGACCGCCCGATCACCCGACGACATTGCCACCCCCAGGAGGCAAGCATTGGTGGTCGACCCGGTTGTTGAGGGCACTCGATCGACCAAAGTCCTGATGGATGGTGGTAGTGGCTTGAACATATTGTACGCGGAGACGTTGAAAGGGATGGGCATTCGATGTCCACACTCGATTACCGAGAACATGAGCTTCCACGGAGTCATTCACGGAAAGAAGGCCGAGTCACTCGCCAAATTGCTCTTGACGTAGTTTTTGGTGATTCAAGCATTTCGAAAGAAAAGTTGACCTTTGAGGTCGTGGATTTCAGCGCTTATCACGCTATATTGGGAAGGCCAGCTTATGCACGTTCATGGCCCGACCATGTTACGTGTATATTAAATCAAGATGCTGGTCCCAAGGGTGTGATCATTACGGGCAATCGGAAGAAGGCGGAAGAGTGCTTCCAGAAGGCTCTAAGATCGCCGATGCTCGGTTGGCGATGGTAGAGCTACAAGAGTATCGAAAACTGCAGATCCGAGTGATTTGTTGCGAGCTAAGAAGCTCGCCACTGAGTCAACATTTCACCGACCGTGAGATGAAACAGGTTTACATTCACCCGGTCGATCCCAATGCTGTTCGACCAACATCTCAACAACACTCGACTCAAAATAGGAAGAAGCGCCATCCGGTTCCTCCGTGAGAATCGGGACATCTTTGCATGGAAGCTGGCGACATGCCGGTGTTCCTGTGGAGCTGGCTGAGCATCGCCACGAGTCGACCCAAAATTCAAACCGTTAAAGAATATCTTGGCGGTCCGCCGTCCGTAAGAGAAAGGCCATTGGCAGGAGGTGGCTCGTCTCTTAGCGGCAGAGTTCATCCAGAGATCTACCACTCCGAGTGGCTCGCCAATGTCGCCATGGTCCCCAAGAAGGACAAGTCGTTGCGCATGTGCATCGATTTCAAGCATATCAATCGGGCCTGCCGAAAGATCATTCCCTCTTCCTCACATTGACCAAATAGTCGACTCAAGCTGCGGGATGTGAGAGGTTGTCTTTTAGACGCCTATTCCGGGTACCATCAGATCCGTCTCAGATGGACCCGATGAGATTAAAACAGCGCTCATCACTCCATTTGGGTGCTTCTGTTATGTCACCATGCCATTCGGTCTCAAGAATGCCGGAGCCACATTCATGAGGATGATTCAGAAGTGTTTGCTCTCTCAAATCAGTCGGAATGTGGAAGCATACATGGATGACATTGTGGTCAAGTCAAGGAAAGGTTCCGACCTGTTAACTGACCTTGCTGAAACATTTGCCAATCTCAGGAGGTATGATATCAAGCTTAACCCATCAAAGTGTACATTTGGAGTTCCTAGTGGAAAGTTATTCGGTTTTCGCTTCGAGCGAGGATCGATGCTAACCTCGAAAGGTTGGCACCATACTCGAATGAAGCATACCTGCGTGTGCACGATGTCCGTAAACTTATTGGATGCTTGGCCGCTTTAAGTCGATTCATCTCTTGCCTCGGTGAAAAGGCATTGCCTCTTTACCGACTGATGAAGAAGTCAGACAAGTTCGAGTGGACTCTAGAAGGCGATGCAGCGTTTGCGAGCTCAAAGCTCGCTCTCCACCCAGCCGGTGCTTGCTGCCCCAATCAGCAAAGAGCCTTTGCTGCTTTACATTGCAGCCATTGGACAAGTCGTCGAGACTGCATTTACGGTCGGCGGGAAGAAGAAGGAAAAGCCTTCAAAGTTCAACGCCCGGTTTATTATCTTTACGAAGCGTTGACCCCATCAAAGCAAAGATACCCTCACTATCGAAGCTTGTTTGTGGGATCTATATGACCACAAAGAAGGTTGCTCATTATTTCTCCGATCATTCCATTTCGATCGTCCGACGCCCCATTGTCGGAAATTCTTCATAACAGAGATGCAAGCGGTCGAGTGGCAAATGGGCGATTGAACTCCTTCCCTTGATATCAAATTTGAGGCAAAGAAAGCCATCAAGTCCCAAGCAATAGCAGACTTCCTCGCCGAGTGGGTGAGCAGCAGCTTCCGACTCAAGTTCACTCGAACCTTTGGACTATGTTTTTTGACGGTTCCAAGATCTTTGAACGGTTCGGTGCAAGGGTTGTATTGGTTTCCCCGAGGAGATAGGCTCAAATATGTTCTCCAGATTCACTTTGATTCTTCCAACAACGAAGCGTAATATGAAGCACTCTGTATGGGTTGCGCATGGCCATTTCACTCGGCGTCCGTCGCCTTATGGTCTACTGGCGACTGGATCTCGTTGTTAATCAAGTGATGAAGGAGTGGGATGTCGAAGCCCGGCTATGACAGGTTATTGTAATGCAAGGAGAAAGTGGAGAAGAAATTTGAGGGTTAGAGCTTCATCATATACCCGTTGAAAAATCAAGCCGAGGATGATTTGGCGAAGGTAGGATCCAAGAGGGAAGCCATTCCTAGTAATGTATTTTGGAGCACATTCATGCACCATCGGTCAGGAGGATCCTTTCACGTAAGAAGCCCCGCAACAAAAGAGTGCCAATGATCCGACTGAAGTTGAGGTCCCAGCCGTGGTCGACCTAATTATGGAAGTTGTGGTCATCACTCCCGACTGGACGGTGCCGTACATTGCATATATCCTAAAGAAAGAGCTCCCAGAGAATGAAGAAGAGGCTCGACAGATCGTCCGACGATCCAAGTCCTTTACAGTGATCAAGGGACAGTTGTTCAGAGAAAGCGTGACTGGAGTCGGCCAGAAGTGTATCACGCCAGAAGAAGGTCAGATAATTCTTGAGGATATCCACTCGGGAACCTGTGGCCATCATGCGTCCTCTCAAACCATTGTGGCTAAAGCATACCGAGCGGGATTTTACTGGCCGAAAGCAAATGAAATGGCAAAAGAAATAGTTGACAAGTGTGAAGGATGTCAGTTCTATTCCAACATATCGCACAAGCCCGCCTCAGCCTTGAAGACCATTACACTCGTCTGGCCCTTCGCTGTTTGGGGATTGGACATGATTGGACCGTTGAGAACTGGCAGAAGCGGCTTCACCCATTTCCTAGTAGCAGTCGACAAGTTCACCAAGTGGATCGAAGCCAAGCCCATCAAGAACCTCGATGCATGCACTGCTATCAGTTTCATTAGAGAGTCGATATTCAGATATGGAGTTCCGCATAGCATCATCACCGACAATGGGTCAAACTTCGATAATGACAAGTTCAAAGCCTTCTGCGCCTCTCATGGCACGCGGGTCGACTATGCTTCAGTGGCTCATCCTCAGTCGAATGGACAAGAAGAACGTGCAAACGGCCTCATTCTCAAAGGGCTGAAACCACGGCTGATGCAGTCGACCTCTTGGAAGAGGAGAGAGAAATGGCCCTGATCCGCTCGACTATCTATCAGCAAGACTTGCGTCGATTCCATGCCAGAAATGTGAAGCCTTCCAAGAGGGAGATTTGGTCCTCCGAGTGGATCAACAGAAACCACACAAGCTCGCTCCCACTTGGGAAGGTCCCTTCATCGTCACAAGAGTTCTCCACAACGGAGCGTATCATCTCTACAACGTTGATCGCCAGATCGACGAGCCTCGAGCTTGGAACGCGGAGCTGCTCCGCCCCTTTTACACTTAATACTCACTCGGTTGGGATGTAATAAAAGTACTTTTGTAGTTTGTTTATCTAACACAAGAATGTTATAATTTTCCCAGTGATTGTTATTACTTTTTGTTGAAATTTCCCCCAGTGGGTGGCTTAGTTGCGAATCCGGTTCGCCTAAGTTTGTAAAAAAATCCTTTCCGAGTGGCGAGCCAGTCTCTCACTCGGGGGCTTAGCTGCGAATCCGCTTCGCCTAAGTATTCAAAATCCTACCGAGTGGTGAGCCAGTCTCCCACTCGGGGGCTTAGCTGCAGTCCAAGTACTCGCCTAAGTATTCAAAATCCTACCGAGTGGTGAGTCGGCCTCCCACTCGGAGGCTTAGCTACAGTCCAAGTACTCGCCTAAGTATTCAAATCCTACCGAGTGGCGAGCCAGCCTCCCACTTGGAGGCTTAGCTGCAGTCCAAGTACTCGCCTAAGTATTCAAAATCCTACCGAGTGGCGAGCCAGCCTCCCACTCGAAGGCTTAGCTGCAATCCAAGTACTTGCCTAAGTATTCAAATCCTACCGAGTGGTGAGCCAGCCTCCCACTCGGGGGGCTTGCAACAGCCCAAGGATTCGCCTTAACATCCAAAATAATGAAAATCGCAAGGACGACGAGGTGCAGGTCGACTGCTACCTTCTCCTTCAAAGCTACGCCATAAAAATCCCACCGAGTGGAGAGCAAACCTCCCACTGGGGCTTAGCTGCAGCCAGTGCTCGCCTAAGTAATAGAAATCCCACCGAGTGGAGAGCAAACCTCCCACTGGGGTTTAGCTGCAGCCCAACGCCGCCTAAGTAATAGAAATCCCACCGAGTGGAGAGCAAACCTCCCACTCGGAAGCTTAGCTGCAGCCAGTGCTCGCCTAAGTAATAGAAATCCTACCGAGTGGAGAGCAAACCTCCCACTCGGAGGCTTAGCTGCAGCCCGGTGCTCGCCTAAGTAATAGAAATCCTACCGAGTGGAGAGCAAACCTCCCACTCGGAGGCTTAGCTGCAGCCCAGTGCTCGCCTAAGTAATAAAAACCCTATCGAGTGGAGAGCAAACCTCCCACTCGGGAGCTTAGCTGCGGTCCAGTGCTCGCCTAAGTAAGGAATTCAACCCAATCCGCAAGGACGACGAGGTGCAGGTTGAGTGTTACCTTCTCCTTCGGAGCTTCGCCACAAGTACAACGTGCGGTCCATCCCAATCCGCAAGGACGACGAGGTGCAGGTCGACTGCTACCCCCTCCTTCGGAGCTTCGCCACAAGTACAACGTGCGGTTCATCCCAATTTGCAAGGACGACGAGGTCATTCGCAGTATGTGTTCCATCTCTACCTGCAGGATAGATGAAGCACAAGTCGACTGGAGTTTCAACGGAATATCTTCCGAATGAGGAACAAAGTTCTCTCGAAGGCAAACAAAGCATGTTAAAGGATAAATCAAGTTCGGATAAACGTCCTAAGGATCCAAAGGTGCTCAGGCGTTAAGCCTGTTAAAGTTTATCGGTTACAAAAAACCACTCGGCATTCCGAGGAAAATTTAAGGTGGGACTTAGAAGTTTTTTACTCCTCCGGCAGCATCCTCCATTTCCCGATCTCCGTGCTTGGCTGAAGTCTCGGAGGTAGCGGCACTGTAGATTTCAAGAATCGGCTGATCAGTCATCAAGTCGACCAAAAGTTCACTCATGTTGAATAAGGAAATACAAGATTCTGTTGGTTACCCGGATATGGTGGGGATGACCATCCGCATCTTGGGCGAGCCTTCACGGCTTTGACGACGTTGCTCGAGGTTGCTTGGCGGTTTCTCATCGGCGCAGGGAAGTTGTCCTAGGTCGCCGCCGACCGCCAGATGGGCACAACAGCTTTACGCGCCCGGCCGCCGGGTCATCGTCAACTTGACCTTCCTCCGAGCGAGGAGGATCGACGCCTTCCTCCTCTTCCTCCTCCTCCTCCTCTTCATCGAGCTGTCATCCCCTCATCCTCCTCGCCGTTGGACTCCCATTCCTCCCGACTTTCACCTCCACTTCCTTCTTCTTCTTCGATTGTTTCGCGCCCGTTGGGCATCGAAAGTACATCTCGGTGGTGACCTAGAAGACAACAAAACAAGGCGAAAGTCAGTCGATGAATTGGCATCTAAAGTAATGAATGCAGCCGAATCACATCGAAGATAAGTAGTTGTACCTTGTCTACTTCATAAGTCCTGGTCAAGTGGTGGAATCCTCCTAGCTCGCGAGGGTTATCTTTGTTTCGTGATGGCGGTCATCCACTTCTCCAGGTGGCGCCATCGACCTCCTTTGGATGGACCCGAGTGGTATCATCCGCATTGAGTACATCCACATCGGATGACCTCGGTATTGGAGTGGCTGAATCGCCGCCGGAGGAAAACCTCCAGAGATCCATGCCGGTCACCCCGTCGCAAATGAGCTGGACTACGCGCCCATCAGCAATTTTACTTGGGCCTTCTCCTCCGTAACACCTTGTGGAAGATGGCTTGTTCACTCGACTCATGGAGAAAGGAGGGAGCCCGGTGACCGCCCGGGCCGGCTGGTCTTGGCGAGAGAACCGGTCGATCATGACCCTCTAACCGAGTCGGGGAGAGTCATAGCGGAAGGCGCTCTTCCCCTCATCGGACCCCGAGTCCCCACACATCTGGATTACTTGGGTTCTCTCGTCATTGGGTTCGTTTTCTTCACCGTCCGAGAGCGACAGTGAATATGCTTGAAGAGACCCGGTCGGATCGACAACCCAAGAAGTTTTCGCACAACCAAATGAAAGCAGCAAGGTAGACAATGGAATTGGGAGTGAAATGATGGAGTTGCGCCCAAAAAGTTCGAAACCCGGAAAAAGGATTCGTGGCGAGAAAATCCCGATCTACGTGGGTGGCACGAGAACGACTCACCCTCTTCAGCTGCGGTTGCCACTCCGTTCCGGAAGCCTCGCCGACCCATGGGGGATCAGTCCTTCATTGGCCGGATCGGTGAGGTCCTTCTTGGTGATGGTCGAGCGGATCCAAGATCCTTGGACCCAGCCTTGCGGCAGTTTGGACCGCGAAGAGGATCCGCCTGACCGGGCGCTCTCCCTTAGCCTTTGCCGCCGCCTTCTTCACCTGCTCGAGGCTGCGGTCTTCTCCTTCACCATGGTCGCCGGCGAAGCAAGCACCGAGCTCTTGCTGGATGTGCTAAGAGCGCACCGAGAAGGTTTGAGGCGGAGGAGGAGAAGATTGAGGTCGACTGCTCAAAATACCCGTCCGACGCTTTATATGGGGCCGCTTCCGAGTGGCTGACCGGTAGGCCCAGGCAATCCCGTCAAATCCCGCAACAGGCGCGCACGCGATACGTGGCGAAAAAGGCGACACAAAGATCGAGGCGTCATCGTCTTATCCCATCCGAGTGCCGCAGTTTTCTCCGCTTCGCGCACTTCCCAAAATTCAGATCCCGCGAAATCCGCTAACCGCAGAGCAACCCGTCAGATAGCAGGTTTCCTCCGATCCGTCGCTCGAAAATCCTCAAGTTCACAGAGTTCACTCGACAAAACGTGAAGAATGGATCAAGGCGACTGAAAGAGAAGTTGATGCCATCACTAAAAGGTCGTTGATCCAGAGTAAGACACACTCGCAACACGAAGAACAGGTCGGAAAGATTATCAACTCCTTCCTCACTCAAACCTCGATTCATTCGGGGGCTAATGATGAAGTCATGTACCTGGAGTAGGGTCATAGACCGCCCAAAGGTACCCTCCACAAGGACACTCGCAAGAGAAGCGGCCTTCCAATCGACTGGTAGGTTTCCACTCGGCAGATTCAAAGACACTCGACCATGAAGACCCACTCGACCACCAGGAGTCCAAGAGCCACTCGGTGCCCAAACGGTCTCAGTAGTTAAATAGTCTTTATGATCATAATGACACTTTATGTAAGGCGTTACCAGTAACGCCTAGCCTTAACGCACCTTAAACCCTCTGCTACGTGGGCTGGCTGGGGTCCTGGCGCACTCTATATAAGCCACCCCCTCCACGGGTAGAAGGGTTCGCACCTCAGAACACATACGCATATAATCCATCGACCGCCTCCGTGCTTCGAGACGAGGGCTATTACTTCCTCCGAGAAGGGCTGAACTCAGTAAATCCCTTGCGTATACAACTACTCCATAGCTAGGATCTTGCCTCTCCATACCTACCCCCCATTCTACTGTCAAACTTAGAACCACGACACTCGATGCTCTATCCGTGGCCGCCGCGGGCCAGATGAGGTGCCAGGAAAGAATGACGCGCGCCGCACGTCATGCTCGTCCAGAAACCATGTGTCCCATAGGGCGGAGTCAACGGCGTACCTGGGGTCGTAGTACAGGTCGCCAGGCAGGAGGAGGCGGCGGCGGCGTTCGATCTTCTCGCGGCGGGCACGACCACTCGTCGGGACCGGCGGGATCGACACCCGATCCGCGGACATATGCCAGTTATTGGGCAGGCGAACATCGCTCCAGAGGAGGGGCGTCCTGGTCTCCCAATAACGACGACAAACATCGGCGTGGATGTAGTACCGGTCGCACTCGCCGGCGGCCGTAGGGGCGATGGTGAATGGGGGAGGCGCGGGGGCCCTTCGTGGGGGTGACGCGGGCTCTACTTTGACGCCGCGACAACGGCGGCCCGAGGACGAACCAGCCTCGTGGTCGTGTGCCCCCTTGCGGCCGGTGCTTCACCACATCATGGCTGTCGGCGGCCGGTGAGCTCGAGGAAGGGGAAGAACTAGGGTTGGGTGCCGGGTTTCGAGGAGGCAGCACGGACTGGAGTGCGAGCGTGGACTGCGACCGGTCCACGACTTCCCATTTAAGAAGGACGCCTCCCGCTTGCCTGGGCGGATGACAGGTGGGCCCGCGCGTGCACATTTATGTTAGGCGGTGGGGGGGGGTAGGTGGCCGCCTGCCACGCGGCATCGATGCGGATGAGCGGCGTGTCCGTTTGCTGTCCACCTGGACCCAAACCGGACGCAAGTTTGCGTTTGAAATGGGCCAGACCGGACATAAAACGGAATAAGATAGGTCGAGGCCATCGAGCCATGGGCGTGGGGTTTGTTTGTTTTGCCCCGAACGGACGGAGCCGGACGAGATGGGATGAGTTGGTCTAAGTTGTGGGCAGGGACCGGAGGGTCAGCCTCGTACTACTACGATAGGAAAAGAAAATGAGCAGGAAAAAAAACTACTCCTACAGGATCCCGCGAGGGCATACGGAAGATACGCCCACGCACCTTGTTTCACAGCCCGGTGGCGGTGGAGAAAGGGCTCCCGGCCCGAGACAAAAGCGCCATCTCCATCCATCTCGCACGTCCCCGCCCGGTCTAGCTTTCCATGCTCGCTCTTGCTTCGTGCAAAGCAGCAATATTTTGGGGGCTTTCGGCACGGATCCAGGAGCCCTTGTCACCCACAGTATCCCCCCCTCCTCCTTTTCCATGATCGTGTTTAGTGTAAAAGAACGCTGGAGTAGTGGAGTGGTTCCAAGTTCCAACTCTTCCGGGATTCCATGAGCTGATGAGCACGACCATCGCACTGCCCAACTCTAGTTGACATTCTTGGGAGTGGGCGTCAACGTTACATACAAGTACAAACTTGTATGATTATCTTCATAACTTTTAGTGTGAAATTACGTAAACACTTAAGATTTTTTAGCCGAAAACATATTCAGATTTTTTTGAGGAGTATTCAGATTTTCTTCTATGACGCCATTTTCAATTGGAGGAAACCCTGACCCATTCGTAATCGTAAATAAAAAAAAACACGGTCAAGAATCCAATTTCTGGACCGCCGAAGCCGGAAAGCCCGGCCCATGCAGCCGGCCCAACGTTCTCCACTCACACACCAAATCCAGAGCCCCCGTTCCCCACCCACAACCGCTGGAGAGCTCGCGAATCTGCTCCTCGTCGCCGTCCCCGCCGTCCCCGATCCGTCCGCCGTCTCCCCGTCCGGCCCCCGATGGCGAGGTTCCGGTTGCACTGGTTGGAGGCCATGCTGCCGCTGGGCATCATCGGCGGCTTCCTCTGCATCATGGGCAACGGCCAGTACTACATCCACAGGGCCGCGCACGGCAGGGTACCCTCCCTTTCCCAATTTCTCCCTCTCTATCTCCCCCGAATCCCGATCCGAATCTCTCTCTCGTGCTGACGCGGGCGTGTGGTTTGTTGGATGCAGCCGAAGCACATCGGGAACGACATGTGGGACGTCGCCATGGAGCGCCGTGACAAGAAGCTCGTCGACAAGCCCGCCGCCAACTAGGTGCGGATCTGATCCCATGCCGCCACTCCCTCTTGGGTTTCTGGGGTCTCGGCTCTGTGATGAACTTCTAGGGTTTGGACCGCTGTTGGGTTAGAATAGATCCCTCTTTGTTGTTGGGTATGAGGTGTTTTTGTGGGGGGTTACAAATTGGGAGTGTCTGCTGGGAATTTGCGCATTTCTCCGTAGCTGGATTGCCATGTTTGATTGGTAGTGCGTTGCAGACCACTGGAGACTTCGGGATACTTGATTGTCATGTTTGGCTGTTATGCTTCGACTGAATTGGATTGCAGTGTGCTAGACTTGTACAATTGTACTGGATTTCTGATTTGGTTGTTACTCTATGGTAGCCCCATTTTCGCTATCAAATTGATGGTACAGCTTGGGTTCTTGCGGTATTTGAATGTAAGGCTAGTTTAGAAAATGGCAGAGCCCGCTCAGCTCTTTTGCAATGAGGTAAATGCCATCTGGTTGGGTCTTTGAGGTGGGAGAAGTGATACTTCGGGGCTGGCAGCGCTTCCTCTGGTCGTGTTATCCAGTCACCGCAGTGGAAAAGAAAAACTGACTACTTCTGTTTCACAGCTTGCTTTGCCTAGTCTTCTGAAGAATGTTGATCTAGGAACTACATATCTAAGTAGACTCTCTCCAATCTCCTGTGAATACCTGTAGGCTGGCCCCGGAATGGAAACCATGATTGTTTTTACACCCTCTAGCAGACTTGCAACGTGATCTTCATGTTACATTCTTCCCCATTTTCTTTTCATTATCTTGTGATTGCCCGGTCTATTCTTGTCTTCCCCAATAGTATTGTCCTTCCCGTGCATCCGTTTACTTCATGAATAACATTAGCATTCATGACAATTCTTTGTTTTAACTGTTTACCACTTCACATCGGCATCGTTTGAACAATATTCTTAAAAATGTAGTTGGATTCATCTGAAACAATTTTGCCTTCCTTTTCCCGTTGCCTTCCTACAAACAACTGCTATTGACATCACACTGCTCACCACAAGTTTTCTTTCGCCAAATTACTCTTTGATTGAATTCAATAGTTGCTCTTTAACTGACATTATTAAGTCTCCCTTTTATGCCTGTGGGGCTGTGACTCTGATTTTTAGTTAATCTCTCTCCTTGTAGTCTTCTATCATATTCATATTTGCTGAATCCAGGTGTTCCTGTCCATAAATGTCCTATGACCTTCAGTACTACCTTTTCACTTTCATCTCCAGAAGGAATAAAATACAAATCAAGTTCTTATTAACACTTGTATTTTCCCATTGTAGTGGTGATTTTTTTTTGATGGTTTCTAATCTGGAACAAATCTATGTCTGACGGAATGTTCTACACTTCGATATTCTAGAAGCGTGAATCCATGATGTTTGTTTTCATGATATTTATGTTTTGTCATCTGTTTTTGGCTTTGTCAAATCCAGGTAATGTCAGTTCAGTTACTGTCTAAAAAAAGGAACTGTGATGCATGTGACTTGTAGTTATGAAGTACTCTCTCTGTAAAGAAATATAAGAGCGTTTAGACCACTAAACGCTCTTATATTTCTTTACAGAGGGATTAGTGGCTTATCTTTAGCTAGCACTTACTCTGAAAATTAGTGCCTTTGTTCCTCTTTGTTATGCATCAGGACACATTTTTCTTTCTCGTCTTGTTTGGATGATGCTCACTGCAGATTCTTGCGAGGTTTACGATTAGCCACTAAAAGAGTAACTCTTGTTTTTGTAGGATATTGATCAGCAATTGATCTTTCCTGGATGCTGACGAAGCTCTTTCAGAAGCTCAGAAATACTGCTGTGTAGTTTCCTTGTATCAATGGGAAACTGGGGCTTCTGTTTTTGTTTTTGGTTTCCCAACGTTGGATGAATAATGTGTACCTAAAGTTAATCAAACAAAATATGGTTCCCTTGCAAATTATTTACCCTTTCCCTTCTTGATTGTTCGTGAACAATGTGTGATGTTTGCTGTATCTATTATGGATTTTTATATGGATATACTTAATCTACCTGTTCATGAGATCCAAATTGGCTGGTACAATTGTTCTGACCAGAGCCGAGTTGTCGCTCTTCAGAAACAAATTTTCTCCTGTATGAATGTGAGTGTTTGAAGGACAGGCCTGACGCAGTGGTGAAGTACTCCCCACTTGTGCCAAGAGGTCTTGGGTTTGACCTGGCCTCTCTGAATTGCACTGGGCAAGGCTTGCCTTGTACTCCCTCCGTTCCTAAATATTTGTCTTTCTAGCCATCTCAAATGACTACAACATACGGATGTATGTAGACATGTTTTAAAGTGTAGATTCATTCATTTTGCTCCGTATGTAGTCACTTGTTGAAATCTCTAGAAAGACAATTATTTAAGAACGGAGGGAATATGAATAATCCTTCTCTAGACCCCACCTGGTGTGGGAGCTTTTAACATTGGGCAAGGCTTGCCTTGTATAATCCTTTCCTAGACCCCACCTGTTGTGGGAGCTTCTAACATTGGGCAAGGCTTGCCTAGTATAACCCTTCCCTAGACCTCACCTGCTGTGGGAGCTTCTAACATTGGGCAAGGCTTGCCTTGTATAACCCTTCTCAAGACCTCACCTGCTGTGGGAGCTTCTAACATTCGGTTTAATCGAAATCATATTTTTCCTAATTGTAGGGGCAACGTTTTACTAGAATTCTGCAGTTCGCACAGCTGCCTTAAACTCGTTAAGTGTGGCAGTAGCTTGTGCAAGAATGTTACTTATTCTGAATGGAACAACCAAATTCTGTAGTTGAAGTTTTGTGCGTTGGTGGTCTGCCTCCCTTGCCGCTTCTCCGGCAAGTTTGTGGAAGGGCATTAACTCTCTTATAGCCCTAACCGCATGGAGTATCTGAAAGCATAGCAACGCCGTTCTCTTCGATGACCTCCAGCCATCTACCGACGAGCTCGTCTGCACCATCATGGAGGAGGCTCGGCTTTGGGCATGGCCGAAACCAAAGGACTCGCATTAGTGATCCCTATAGTCTAAACCGAATGTACCGAGGCTGAGCAACCTCCATCATGCTCAGATCGGCAACCTGTACGTTCTCTCCGCCTATCAATGAAACATATGCAACAATGCGTATTCATGAAAAAAGAGTTGATATTACATCAGGAACTAAGAATCACAGACCCACGGATATGATGCTCATATTAGATCTCACCTTGAACAGGCGAACTGGTAATTACACTGGGGAAAAAGGTAACAAATGAGACGAGGAGGCCTTCTCTACATGCGTGCGTGTACATACATGATTGTTTCAGGAAACACCAAAGGCCGCTCGTCAGTCTTGGCATTGCTGCTGCCGGGGGGAGGCCTTCTCTGGCGAGCAATTATCTCGAGTGGGGTTTGTCTGCTGTGAACCTTCATCTTCCTTTGGACTCTGCTGCATGGGCGGCCTGGCAGCTCCGATGGCAGCGTTGCTGCTGTTGTCTGTGCTCTTCGACTCCGGCGCATTGTCGGTGCAGGGAGATGGGGCATGGGGGGTGGCAACCGGCACATTGTCGGCGCGGCGAGTGGGCGACTGGGGGCCAGCAACCGGCGCATTTTCGGTGCGACGAGAGGGTGGCTGTGGGGCAGGAGCAGCTGCATTGTCGGTGCGGCGAGAGGGCTGCTGTGCGGCAGCAACAGGCACATTGTTGGTGTGATGCGAGGGGGGCTTGGGAGGGGCAGTGCCCTTGGTAGCCGGTGTGTCGTGCTCGGCCTCTTCCTCCTCCTCCTCCTCCTCCTCGTATTCTTCTTCTTCCTCCTCCTCGTATTCTTCTTCTTCCTCCTCGATGATGTCCTCTTGGAGGCCGACCACGGTTAGCTGGTTGAGGTCGACGATCTCCCGCAGGAAGCGGTTCTCCCTGGCGTACACCGTGTTCTCGGTGGCCAGCCGCGCCTTCTCCGCCAGCAGCGTCTCCAGCTGCTTCCGTATCTGCGCAGCAAGCAGGCAACCATGTCTTTCAGGAGCACGAATGGCCGGTGCAAGGAGGAGGAGGGAGTGGCCAACCACAACATGTATGTATACCAGGTCCTCGTTGGCGGCGTGGTCGTGGTTGCCGGCCCGGTGCAGGCGGGTCTCTTCCTCCAGCTGCGCGCACCGCTCCTTGGAGAAGGCCAGGTCGGCGTTCACCGTCTTGAGCTCCCGCTGCAGCAGCTTCACCTTGGCCGCCATCACGTTCGCCACCTGATCCACGGCGGGAGCTGCTCTTATTTCATGTAACCAAAGAAACCCCGACACCAGCGCACGCACGCAAAAGAGGAGGCACCTTACGTCGCGAGAAGCTTTGATCTGGGGCGACTCGAAGTCGGTCATCATCGGCGACATGAGCTCCGGGGTGCCCAGGTTCAGGTGGGCGCTCCGCATGTCCACGCTGCACGTCTTCCTCCTGATCTGCAGCTTCCTCCCCACGACCGCCGGCGTCCTGCTCTCCGCCATCGTCGCCGCGTGCAGGCCCTCCTGCAAAACCGTCCCCGTCGATCAATCTCTGGAAGATGACAAGTCGACCATCTCTGTCACGCTGGAATTAACCAAAAGGACTTGCCTCCAGCGCATTCTTGATGTGCCCTCCCATGTCGAACTTGGGCCCTTCCGACCCGTTCTGGAACGTGGGGCTCTCCGACTTCCGGACCGGGTCGTAGGACCACCGCGATTGAGCTTGCTGATGAGGTGAGAGATGTTGGGAGGCAAATCAAAGCTTAAATGGAGTGGATGACATGGTAACTGAAGCAAAATCTGAAGGCAGCATTGCATATTTCCATGCAACAGGTGACCGATCCTTACCGGACTGCCGGCTGATGTGACCAGAGGCTGGCTACGGGCGTCCTCTGTGGGGGAACTTTCGTCGAGCATTGCCTTGGCTTGCTGCGCCAGAAGCCCCCACAGCCCTTGCTTCGCCTCGTCTTTCTTCACTGGTGAAAGCTTGGAGTCGTCGTTCGTGGCGCTCGACGTGGACGTGTACATCATGGTCACAGGATCCTGCGAGGTCTCAGAGCAGATGGTTGTTCAGGCATCGGATTCGGCAACGGCGACGGAGGAGATGGGAGAAAGGGGGCGGACCTGCGAGAACATGTCGTTCTGCCGGCCGGCGCGTGGGGACGCCCGTGGGGACGTCGACGTGATGGGGTCAGCCGGCCGGCCGGCGCGCGGGGACACGCGCAGGGACGACGACGTGGCGGGGTCGGCCGCCCGGGCGGCGCGCGGGGACACCCGCAGGGACGACGACGTGACGGGGTCGCTCGGCCGGGCGGCGAGCGGGGACGAGGAGGATGCGGTGAAGCGCTCGGCGAGCGCCTGCATGTCCCCGCGCGCGGCGGAGGCGAGCAGGGTCTGCGCCGCCAGGGACCGGTCGGGCCGGCGGCTGTCGTCGGCGAAGCGGGTGGCGCGCGGGGACGCGGTGGCGGGCGACGCGGAGTCGCCCGGCGACGGCTGGCGGTGGTCCTCCACGAAGGTGTTCGACCGCTGGATGCCCTGCTTCCTCCGGTACGCCATGCCGCGCGCTGCCGCTCTCGGATGGAGTCGCAGTCCTACCGTGCCAAGCATAGGTGGTGGTGCTGCGATGCTCTCTTCCGTGGCATGGCTAGCTGCCATTCCACGCGCGGGCAGGGGGTAATGGGCAAGCCATGGCCGTTGCTTCGTAACCAACTCGTCCGCGTTTTTAGGCCGCGCGTGGGGCCGTCCAGCACCCGTCTGCTCGTTTTGGACGTGAATTTTCATTCGCAACTAGTGGCGGAGCTGGCGCTTTTTTTTTTTTTTTTTTTTTTTTTTGCAAATGGCGGTGCTAGCATTTGACATCAGGGTGGTATGTCTATTTTTTTAGCACATGCAGTATATCCTTCCTTGTCTTCATAGTATGCTTGTGCTTTTTACCCTAAATAAATATGCTTGTGATTTATTTTTTTGCAATATCACCGGTCGTGTTCATTCTTTAATAATTTTGCAATAAGAATTTACTTTCTATCAATCACAATGACACAATTGAGCAGAAATGATGCGTCAAATTACCCGGTTCATGTTCATCTATTCTACTGGACAGTGCACAACACAACAAATAGCCAGCAATGAAGCAAACAAATCAAAAATTGGGGAATTGGGAAATGGTACCTCAAATCAGGTCAAACCTAGTGCCAGAGTGGGCGGTGGGCGGCTGCCGCCGGCTTCATAAAACTACCTACAGTGAGAGTAACATAGATGATAACATCACACTTATCTAGACAAAATAGGTGATGTGGCATGTAATTAATGAAAAAGAGAGGCATGTGGTAACATAGCTAGTTACTATAACATCACACACCCACTAAGTCTAATTCTCTCAACATGCGGCCTTCCACCTCAGCAAATGCGCCATGTCAACATCCACTAACACTATTTTGCAAGCCCATGCAAACAACATGCATATTCTTTATCACACATAGTGGAAGTAAGGAACATTTCTACATTAAAAAATAATACCTCTTGATTGACATCATTGTCTTTATATATAATTCATCTGAAATTAATCTTCAAATTCCCGCCACAACGCGTGGGGAAATCATCTAGTATTAAGAAAAGACGAGTCTACAACGTAATAAATGAAGTGATGCATGACATAATACATATGTTACTACCCACTGTAGAGGTAGTAAAATAGATTAATAACATATGCATGTTACTAGTCTAACTTACTACCCATTGTGACTAGTCTAACCAACTCGCCCACGTTTTTAGGCCACGCGTGGGGCCATCCAGCACCCGCCTGCTCGTTTTGGACGTGAATTTTCATTTGCAACGCTAGGTATCATGCAATCATATAATACACTCCCTCTATTCCCAAATATAAGTCTTTCTAGAGATTCCAACAAACAAGTACATACGAAGCGAAATGAGTGAGTCTACACTTTAAAATATATCTACATATATCCATATGTCGTAATTTTTTTTAATGTCTAAAAAGACTTATATTTAGGAACAGAGGGAGTATATTGTAGTACATGGCTATTTGACCACTTTAACATTCTTTGGCTGAAGGTCTGAACCGACAATAGCTCCGACGACGTTGTGAGTCGTGACCTTGCCTATTGTTTCCAGTAGTAAGAGCAACTCCAATGCGCCAATCCATTTCGTCCGCGCGTGTTCGTTTGGATCGTTGCGGGCATAAAAATAGGCACAATGCACCAACGCAAACGGTTGTGCGTTTGCTTTTCGTCCGTCTGCCGACCCATTATCGACCTAATTTTGAGCTTGATTTGTGTCGGCGCAGACAAGAGGCGGACGCGCGCTCCGAGCGCCAACTACCCCCTGGCCCGCTAGGCGGTGGCACATTGACCATCCTCTTCCACCCCTATCGACAGCAAGCCCTCGCCCGTCCCGCCCCGTCGTCGCCGCCGCCCAGTTCCGGTGTCTCTTCCAGCAGTCCGTGCCTCCACGCTGCCACCTCCCACGTCGCCGCCAGCACCGCCTCACTACTAGGCCACCGTAGCTTTCCACCCCCTCCCACTCCGACGTCGCCAGCAGCACAAAATCGCCCCTCGCGGCCCCGGCCAGCTCCTTTCGACGCCGCCGCGCTCGCTTGACGCCGCCAGGTTAGCCACCCTGGTCAAGGGGAGGTGCGGCGCTCTTCACCGGCCAGCTTCTTCATTGACGCCCGCAAGTTGTTCGACAGTTTGCCTCAAGGTAGAAATGGACTCCATCGACGAGTTCTTTTTCCACAATTTTCTGTGCGACTCCGACGATTCCTCATCAGATGATGAGGAGATGGTGGCTGCTGTGTTGGTCCATGACCACCTTAATAGGCAGCGACCGTTGTTCCGGGGCTCGATCCCCGGGCACACTCCAGCGTTGAATCGCAACCGAGAGAGCATCATTTCCTTCTTTGGAAGGACTACTTTGACACATCCAACCCGCTGTTCAAACATCAGAAATTCTGGCGGCGTTTCCGTTTGGCTAGGCATATTTTCAACCGTATTAGAGAGGGGGTGGTCGGATACGATAATTGTTTCGAGTGCAAAGAGGATGCCCTTGAAAAAATTGGCTTCTCATCTTATCAGAAATGCACCGTAGCTATCCGAATGCTTGCATATGGAGTGCCCGGTGATCTCATTGATGAGTACGTTGATAACCCATAAGTGTAGGGGATCGCAACAACTTTCGAGGGTAGAGTATTCAACCCAAATTTATTGATTCGACACAAGGGGAACCAAAGAATATTCTCAAGTATTAGCAGCTGAGTTGTCAATTCAACCACACCTGGATAACTTAATATCTGCACCAAAGTATTTAGTAGCAAAGTAGTATGATAGTAGTGGTAATGGTAACAAAAGAGTAATGAAAGCAAAAGTAATATTTTTGATGTTTTGTAGTGATTGTAACAGTAGCAACGGGAAAGTAAATAAGCGTAAACCAGTATATGGAAAGCTCGTAGGCATTGGATGAGTGATGGATAATTATGCCGGATGCGGTTCATCATGTAACAGTCATAACATAGGGTGACACAGAACTAGCTCCAATTCATCAATGTAATGTTGGCATGTATTCCGAATGTAGTCATACGTGCTTATGGAAAAGAACTTGCATGACATCTTTTGTCCTACCCTCCCGTGGCAGCGGGGTCCTAATGGAAACTAAGGGATATTAAGGCCTCCTTTTAATAGAGAACCGGAACAAAGCATTAGCACATAGTGAATACATGAACTCCTCAAACTATGGTCATCACCGGGAGTGATCCCGATTATTTTCACTTCGGGGTTGCCGGATCATAACACATAGTAGGTGACTATAGACTTGCAAGATAGGATCAAGAACTCACATATATATCCATGAAAACATAATAGGTTCAGATCTGAAATCATGGCACTCGGGCCCTAGTGACAAACATTAAGCATAACAAAGTCATAGCAACATCAATCTCAGAACATAGTGGATACTAGGGATCAAACCCTAACAAAACTAACTCGATTACATGATAAATCTCATCCAACCCATCATTGTCCAGCAAGCCTACGATGGAATTACTCACGCACGGCGGTGAGCATCATGAAATTGGTGATGGAGGATGGTTGATGATGACGACGACGACGAATCCCCCCTCTCCGGAGCCCCGAACGGACTCCAGATCAGCCTTCCCGAGAGGTTTTAGGGCTTGGGGGCGGCTCCGTATCGTAAAACGCGATGATTTCTTCTCCTTGATTTTTTTCTCCCCGAAAGCAAATATATAGAGTTGGAGTTGAGGTCGGTGGAGCGTCAGGGGGCCCACGAGGTAGGGGGGCGTGCCCTAGGGGAGGACGCGCCCCCCACCCTCATGGACAGGGTGTGGCCCCCCTGGTCTTCATCTTTGGCAAGGATTTTTTATTATTTTGGGAAAGACGTTCCGTGGAGTTTCAGGTCGTTCCGAGAATGTTTGTTTCTGCACATAAATAACACCATGGCAATTCTGCTGAAAACAGCGTCAGTCCGGGTTAGTACCATTCAAATCATGCAAGTTAGAGTCCAAAACAAGGGAAAAAGTGTTTGGAAAAATAGATACGACGGAGACGTATCAACTCCCCAAGCTTAAACCTTTGCTTGTCCTCAAGCAATTCAGTTGATAAACTGAAAGAGATAAAGAAAAGCTTTTACAAACTATGTT
This sequence comes from Aegilops longissima, assembly GCA_021605205.1. NCBI lineage: Eukaryota > Viridiplantae > Streptophyta > Magnoliopsida > Poales > Poaceae > Aegilops > Aegilops longissima. The sequence goes on from CM038676.1 coordinate 529,098,601, forward strand.
TGCTCTTGTTGTTGTAAATATGTAAAGCCGGCATTCAAGTTTTCAGCAAAGATTATGACTAACCACATTTGCAATAACTCTTAGGTCTCATGTTTACTCATATCAATAGCATAATCAACTAGCGAGTCATAATAATAAATCTCGGATGACAACTCTTTCTCAAAACAATCATGATATGATATAACAAGATGGTATCTCGCTAGCCCTTTCTGAGACCGCAAAACATAAATGCAGAGCACCTTTAAAGATCAAGGACTGACTAGACACTGTAATTCATGGTAAAAGAGATCCAGTCATACCCAATATAAATTAATAATAATGGATGCAAATGACAGTTGTGCTCTCCAGCTAGTGCTTTTTAATAAGAGGGTGATGACTCAACATAAAAGTAAATAGATAGGCCCTTCGCAGAGGGAATCAGGGATTTGTAGAGGTGCCAGAGCTCGGTTTTGAAATAGAGATAAATAATATTTTGAGCGGCATACTTTCATTGTCAACATAGCAACTAAGAGATGGCGATATCTTCCATGCTACACACATTATAGGCGGTTCCCAAACAGAATGGTAAAATTTATACTCCCCCTCCACCAACAAGCATCAATCCATGGCTTGCTCGAAACAACGAGTGCCTCCAACTAACAACAGTCCCAGGGGGAGTTTTGTTTGCAATTAATTTTGATTTAGTTAGCATAAAGCATGGGACTGGGCATCCCGGTGACCAGCCATGTTCTCGTGAATGAGGATCGGAGTCCACTCCTCTTGAGAATAACCTGCCTAACTTGGAAGATAAGGGCAGCCCTAGTTGATACATGAGCGACTCGAGCATACAAAACATAATGTTTATTTGAAGGTTTAGAGTTTGGCACATACAAATTTACTTGGAATGGCAGGTAGATACCGTATATAGGAAGGTATAGTGGACTCATATGGAATAACTTTGGAGTTTAAGGGATTGGATGCACAAGCAATATTCCCACTTAGTACAAGTGAAGGCTAGCAAAAGACTGGGAAGCGACCAACTAGAGAGCGACAACAGTCATGAACATGCATTAAAATTAATAAACATTGGATGCAAGCATGAGTTGGATATAATCCATCATGAACATAAATATCGTGAAGGCTATGTTGATTTTGTTTCAACTACATGTGTGAACATGTGCCAAGTCAAGTCACTTAAATCATTCAAAGGAGGATACCACCCTATCATACCACATCACAACCATTTTAATAGCATGTTGGCACACAAGGTAAATCATTATAACTCATATCTAATTAAGCATGGCACAAGCAACTATGATCTCTAATTGTCATTGCAAACATGTTTATCCATAATAAGCTGAATCGGGAACGATGAACTCATCATATTTACAAAAACAAGAGAGGTCGAGTTCATACCAGCTTTTCTCATCTCAGTCAGGCCATCATATATCATCATAATTGCCTTTCACTTGCACGTCCGAACGATGTGAATAATAATAAGAGTGCACGTGCATTGGACTAAGCTGGAATCTGCGAGCATTCAATAAGTAGGAGAAGACAAGGCAATATGGGCTCTTGGTTAAATCAACAATAATGCATATGAGAGCCACTTCAACAATTTAATCATGGTCTTCTCCTATCGACCCCCAAAGAAAAGAAAGGAAATAAAAACTATTTACACGGGAAAGCTCCCAACAAGCAAAAGAAGAACGGAAAATATTTTTGGGTTTTCTTTTTAATTATTACTACTACAGCAAGAAAAGTAAACTAACTAAAAGCTATTACTAAATTTTTTGTTTTTCTTAAAGTTTATCAAACACACAAGAAGAAAGCAGGAAAAAGAAAATAAACTAGCATGGATATTACAGTGAAAGAGTATGAGCACCGACATCTAGCAATGAGTGTGTGTAAATATAAATGTAATGTCGGTGGGAAATACGTACTCCCCCAAGCTTAGGCTTTTGGCCTAAGTTGGTTCATTGCCAAGGATGGCCTGGCGGATATACGTAGGTGTAGCTGGGGTCGTACTGAGATGAAGAGGACTCTGACTGCCATTGGCTGGCAGTCATCTCCGGATCCCAAAAATAATCAGACCGTCGTGGAGGCTCAAATTGTGGTTCCGGCTCCGGGGCTGGTGTAGGGTTCCGGTAGGCTTGAATGGCCGCCCACGGAACGAGATACGGACCTTCAGATAAATTAAACAAGGAAGGAGCAGGCAAGGTAATAGTCTCAGGGTGATGTTTATTAAAGTACAATTTATATTTAAGCTCCCCTTCCCGACTCTTAACAATAAAATCATGCGCTAGCATACTCTTATAATCTAAATAAGCACTAGGCAACAATTTTTCTTCTTTTTCATAAAGCCTAATGGGTATGTTAAAATGTGCAGCTAGGCGTGAAGCGTAAATACCTCCAAATATGGGGCCCTTAGTACGGTTCAAACTTAACTGTTTAATAATAATTCCGCCCATACTGACAGTGTTATCGCGGTATAAACCATGGAACAAAATGATAATATCAGGAACACTAAGGTTTCCACAGTTTCCACGACCAATCAAGCAACGACTAGCAAATATGGCAAAGTAGCGTAAAACAGGAAAATGTATGCTAGTGATTCTTGCATCGGAAACCTTCCTGGTTTCTCCCACAGTAATGGTGTCGATGAATTCTTCCACATCTTTACGGTGTGGCTCATTTAAAGTACCCTCAAAGGGTATTTTGCAAACCTTGCAAAATTCAGCTAATGGCATATTCTTAACAACGCCATATAAATGAAACTCTACTGAAGGAGGTGATTCCTTAGGAAAATAGTAGAAGTTTTGCACAAAAGTATTAGTGAGTAAGAGATACTGATGACGTTGGTCGCGGAGGAAGTCAGTGAGGCCTGCATTCTCAGCCAATGAATAGAAATCTTCATAAATCCCGGCTTGTCTCAAGAAGTCATCGGAAGGCCATTCACACGGCCGAACCTCCGCGGTACGAGGCAAATTATATTTGGGCCTCTCTGCTTCTTCATTTTGCTTTTCCTTCGAGCTTCGGCTCGATGAGCCCCTCAAAAGTCTCTTCATCATTTTCAAGGAACAATCTCCCCAAGCAGTTTTGTGGGAGGTGCTTTGAGCAAGGAGATAAAAAATCACAGCAAAGTGAGCTGGAACTCATGCTTGAGCTAGATATTCGTGTTTGTGGGAGGAAGATGAACTGTATGGGTGCAGGAATAAGTGGAGGAGGGCCACCATGGGCCCATGAGGCAGGGGGGCGTGCCCTCCACCCTCGTGGCCAGGTGGTTGACCCCCCTGCTGTGTTCTCAGTTCCATAAATCCTCAAATATTCTAGAAAAAATCATATTAAATTGGCATGGCATTCGAAGGACTTTTATTTTCGGGGTATTTTTATATTGCATGGATAAATCAAAAAATAGACAGGGAAATACTATTTTTACTTTATTTCAACTAAGTAACTGAAAGTATAAAGAGGGTACAGAGGGTTGTACTTCTAGTTTCATCCATCTCATGCTCATCAAAAGGAATCTACTAACAAGGTTGATCAGGTCTTGTTAACAAACTCATTCCGACTAACATGGAACCGGAGAAATTTCGAATAACACTATGTTACCTCAACGGGGATATGCACATCCCCAATAATAAGAATATCATATTTCTTCTTGACAGTAGGAAGAGGAAATTTAAAACCTCCAAATATAATCGATGGAATTTTTCCAATAGAATTGATACTGTGAACTTGAGGTTGTTTCCTCGGAAAGTGTACCATATGCTCATCACCACTAACATGAAAAGTGACATTTCCTTTGTTGCAATCAATAACAGCCCCTGCAGTATTAAAAAAGGGTCTTCCAAGAATAATAGACATACTATCGTCCTCGGGAATATCAAGAATAACAAAGTCCGTTAAAATAGTAACGTTTGCAACCACAACAGGCACATCCTCACAAATACCGACAGGTATAGCAGTTGATTTATCAGCCATTTGCAAAGATATTTCAGTAGGTGTCAACTTATTCAAGTCAAGTCTACGATATAAAGAGAGGGGCATAACACTAACACCAGCTCCAAGATCACATAAAGCAGTTTTAACATAATTTCTTTTAATGGAGCATGGTATAGTAGGTACTCCTGGATCTCCAAGTTTCTTTGGTATTCCACCCTTAAAAGTATAATTAGCAAGCATGGTGGAAATTTCAGCTTCCGGTATCTTTCTTTTATTAGTGACAATATCTTTCATATATTTAGCATAAGGATTCATTTTGAGCATATCGTTAATCGCATAGGCAAAAGATAGGTCTAATCATCTCAAAGAAAGCGCTCAAAATCCTCATCATCCTTTTTCTTGGATGGTTTGGGAGGAAAAGGCATGGGTTTACGAACCCAAGGTTCCCTTTCTTTACCATGTTTCTTAGCAACAAAGTCTCTCTTATCATAACGTTGATTCTTTGATTGTGGGTTATCAAGATCAACGATGTGTTCAATTTCTACATCATTATCATTACTAGGTTGAGCATCATCATGACCATCATCATTAACATTTTCACTAGGTTCATGTTCATTACAGATTATGTTTCAAAGATCGTAAATAGATATATCATTTGGATTCTCAGGTGTTCCAGCAATAGGTTCACTAGAAGTTTGCAAAGTCCTATCATTTTTATTTTTCTTCCTTTTAGAAGAACTAGGTGTATCAATATTATTTCTCTGAGAATCTTGCTCAATTCTCTTAGGGTGGCCTTCAGGATACAAAGGTTCCTGAGTCATTCTACCAATTCTAGTAGCCACTCTAACAACATAATCATTTTTATTACTATTCATTTCATTGAGCAAATCATTTTGAGCTTTAAGTACTTGTTCTACTTGAGTGGTAACCATAGAAGCATGTTTACTAATGAGTTTAAGTTCACATCTAACATTAGCCATATAATCACCCAAGTGTTTAATCATATAGGTATTTTGTTTTAATTGTCTACCAAAGTAAGCATTGAAATTTTCTTGTTTGACAATAAAATTATCAAACTCTTCTAAGCACTGTCTAGCAGACTTATAGTGAGGAATATCACCTTCATCAAATCTATAGAGAGAATTTACCTTTACTACCTGTGTCGGGTTATCAAGACCTGGAGGTTCTTCAATAGGTAATGGGTTAAGATCATATGTTTCTTCAACAGGCGGTAAATTAAGACCATGTATTTCTTCAATAGGAGGTAAATTCTTAACATCTTCAGCTTTAATACCTTTTTCTTTCATAGATTTCTTTGCCTCTTGCATATCTTTAGGACTGAAAAATAGAACACCTCTCTTCTTCGGAGTTGGTTCAGGAATAGGCTCAGTAATTGGCTCAGGAGCTGGCTCAGGAAGTGGCCAATTATTTTCGTTTGTCAACATATTATTCAATAGAATTTCAGCATCATCCGGTGTTCTTTCCCTGAAAACAGAACCAACACAACTATCCAGGTAATCTCTGGAAGCATCGGTTAGTCCATTATAAAAGATATCAAGTATTTCATTTTTCTTAAGAGGATGATCAGCAAAGCATTAAGTCTGAGAAGCCTCCCCAAGCTTGTGGGAGACTCTCTTCTTCAATTTATGCAAAGTTGTATATTTCCCTCAAGGCAGCTTGTTTCTTATGAGCAGGAAATATTTAGCGAGAAGTAATAAATCATATCACGGGGCTACGCACACAACCAGGATCAATAGAATTAAACCATATCTTAGCATCACCCTTTAATGAGAACGGAAATATTTTAAGGATATATAAGTAGCGAGTTCTCTCATCATTAGTGAACAGGGTGGCTATATAATTTAATTTAGTAAGATGTGCCACAACAATTTCAGATTCATAACCATGAAAAGAATCAGATTCAACCATAGTAATTATATCAGGATCAACAGAGAATTCATAATCCTTATCGGCAACACAAATACGTGAAGTAGCAAAAGCAGGGTCAGGTTTCATTCTATCTCTAAGAGATCCCTTACTCCATTTAGATAATAACCTTCTAAGCTCATTGTTACCTTTGCAAGCAAAAATAGCAGCAGAAGCTTCTTTATCAAAAACATAACCCTCAGGAATAGCAGGCATATCTTCATCATCACTTTCATCAACACAATCAGTTTCAATAATTTCTTTCTCTCTAGCCTTACACTACAAAAAAAATACACTTCTGTGATGATACGTGTTTGTCACAGTAGGTCGCGTTTTTTGTCATGCATGTACATCCATGACAAATTTATGATGTAATCAAGATAGTCATACTGTCTTTGTCGTCAGAGAAGTGTTCCATGACATTACCAAAATTATCATCACGGAAGTGTCCACTTCCATGACGATAAATCGCGCGTCACAGAGTGCTTTCGTCAAGGGTGACCGACACGTGGCATCCACCGTAACGGAACGCTGTTAAGCTATCGGGTCGGGTTTTGGATCCGATAACCCGTTAACAGCCCGACCAATGGGGATTTTCCACGTGTAAAATCATCATTGGCTGGAGGAAACACGCGTGCGGCTCACCGTTGGGACAGATGTCATCCACTCATTGGACGAAGGCGCCTATGATACGTCGACATGTGGCACGACCTATGAGGCCCATTCTCGTGAAAAGGGCGGCCCGCTTGACTTGGTCAAAGGTGGCGGGCTGGCCCATGTAAAGCTCGTTAACGGCTGTTCGCATATAGCCCATTTACGACTCGCTAACCCAAGGCCCGTTACGCCCTATCCGAATTATGCCCGATCGCGTCATCTGGGCCACCCAATATGATTCAGCAAATTTTCACTTTCGCCCATGTATGGCCCATGACGTCTTTCGCCCATATGAGGCCCTATGTAACTTTGGCCTATTAACGCCCGTGGTGGCGGCCCATAATGAACAAAGGTATTACTTTACACCCATTAACGACCGTGGTGGCGGCCCGTAATGAATAGTGTATCACTTTATACCCATTAAGGGCCCGTTATTCCGTTGGGCGCTTCCAGCCCATGTTATCTTTCGGCTTCTCGAGCCCATTTATTCTTGGGCTCATTTCAAAGATTCGCTTACTTACGGCCCATTATCGCATTTTACGCTTATGGGCCAAATTCAGCCCGTGGTTACTGATCGGCCCGCTTGTGGTCCGTTAACACGCTGGGCCATTTTCATAGCGCCATGAAATACGGCCTATTAACGATGGCCCGTTATGGTCGGCCCATGAACGGACGATTCCAACTCTAGCCCGTTTATGGCCATAATGCGGCCTGTTATTGGCCCATGTTTGGCCAATCGATCATACTGCCCGTATAAGGCCCATTGATGATACGACCCATAGAAGGCACATTGTTTCTACGGCCTGTAGAAGGCACATTGTTTCTACGGCCCGTAGAAGGCCCACTGTTTCTACGGCCCGTAGAAGGCCCACTGTTTCTACAGCCCGTAGGAGGCCCAGTGTCACTACAGTAAATATTACCCATGGTTATTGTGGCCTAGTTTAAAAAAATAGGTTGTTGCAGCCACTAGCAAACCGCGGAAAAAGAACTGCAATGACTACAAGCAAACAAATAAACAAGACAACAAGGAAATAAATAAGCAAGCAACTTACGCTAGGCTATCACGGCTATCGCACATATTACATCCACTGGGCATCAAAGTTTGCCACCAGTGCAAATAAACGCGTCGACAAAAGAATATACAAAACCGAGAGCACTTCGAAGGCACTAGGCTCGCCAGGTCGGGCCCCCAAACAGTGAAGAAGCTGAGTAGACCTCGGTTGTGTCAACGATAGATGCATCAACTCTAGATTTAAGGCATGATGGTGCGACGACAGTCCTCCCGACATCTTCATTGCATCTTTGACTTCAAGTCGGAGCTGAGTGAAGCAAGCCTTTCCGCTTTAAGTTGAGACCAAGAAGTCGAACTGATTGAGGCAGCGATCGCATGAGGTTGTCTCACACCTGCTGGTGAGTAGCTTCAACTCACTGTCTTCATCAAGGCAGGACCTTAGGGTCATCTCGCTGTCCTCAAGATGGTTTGGCTCACTATCTTCCCTAAAGTTCTGCTTGGCATAAGAGATACGACTCTGAAAGAGACACAAGGAGACACGTAACAGGTTTCACAATTATATAAGCAAATAAATGGATCTGTTCTGCATAAGGAACATGTTTTTACAACTACAATTTGAAACTGGTAGTTGTTGCAAACATCCAATCAGATGTAAACAGCAAAGCAAACAGCAGTGGAGGCAATGATGCCTATCCAAATCTATACTAGAACAAAGTTTGAAGGCTTGAGAAGGATGAACTTACATTACATGTTAACACGGGCTGGACAAAGCCCTTCTCCATGTTGATGGAAGGATAATTCAATTAATTCCCAAAGAAAATTCTTTATAAGCGTTGCCATTATTATACATTTTGCAAAGAGTAAATATAGATCAAATAATATTGGAATAAACATAGGATAATTCAGGTGCAGACTGATGATACATAATCAAATAGCAATTAATTAAGTACAGCGTTACAAGGCAAAAGGGAGAGAGGTACTAACAAGAGCAATGCAGAGCCCATTATTGTTTTGAGATCGTATGATCCTTTGAGCAAGGAGATTCATCTGAAATTAGTTTTCATACAAGAGAGAAGGTAAGGCACAAGCAGAAATTTAGGAGTTCAGATTTTGAATTGATATCATAGACAAGACTGACTGGGCTCCCAGCAGTTCTAATAGGGTTTGGCCACCGGAGTAGGGGTAAAGTGTGGTGCAGTTGGGCCTGTGTTTTCTGTGGCTGCTGATCTATCTGATTTTAACAGGTACCACAACCTTTTCCAAATACCTAGTTTGTACTCCTTGAGGATCTGCACTCACCCTCTTCCTTTTGTCCATCTATCACGAAAGAACAACATTTGACTGGAAAAACATAGTGTGACGACACATGGAATAGGTACAGAAAATGGATAGTTATGGCATATACTCATATATGATGCTTAAACTAAGCAGATGGTATAACAAAGTAGAAGAAATGCAAGAGGTCAGATGCAAAATATGTGCGACCAATACAACTTTGCAAAGTTAGAGCAAGCACCTTGATGGGTGAATAAGATAGGCCATCCTCCACCATGCCAAGTTTGTTAGCCGGTGGATCGTTCGCAATATTCCTCTCCGCGCCCATTCTCATATTCATTTTGATAATGTTCAATATCGACATGCATGAAAACATAAAAACAAGTGAGGTTTTCTTTGTAATGCGAAGTGATTCTAATCCAATCGCCTCCTTGTAAACCCCTTTGTGCTATCTCTGCAATTCTTTTAAAAGATGCCATGCATGCTGTAATTTGTTGTGTGCATTAATATAATGTGGCCTACTACTCAAAATATGAGAGCTCGTAGTGATGACACTTCGCAGATGATAGCTTCAACATATAGTAAAGAAGAACAAGTCGACTGACCTGTGATTCAAAATATACTAAGGAGAACAACTCGACCGACCGGTCGACCGCAAGAGAAGAGTATCATCTTAAAGAAGAGCGAAGAGCAAGCAGATTGAAGATATTACAAGTGTTTCAATACAATGCGGTTGGCCACCCATGATGAACCGAGCGCATAGAGAAATACTATTCTTTCCGGTCTCTCCATATGTGGCTCCCATGCATTTCGAAACTAAAGTAGGAACATTTAGCTAACCAATTAAACATCTCTCAGTTTTACTAATATCAGCAATAATATCAGATATGAATTTATACAACTAAGCTTGTTTAGCTCGATGGGTGGAGCAGTGCTATTATGACACGAACCACGTAGGCTGATTGTGGTCATCATAAAATGGGAAAAACATAAGCATGATCAGTACAGTGTTGACCGTGGCAGTGGGACAGCAGATCCGAAGCTGCAAACCGTGCAAAGGGTAGTTAGCAACCGATGTTTGCTTTGAAATAACAACTAAGATTTGGTATGGACAAGAAAGTACTGTCAACAAGTGACAAAGAAATGCAATTATGCTGTCTATCTATATGTCGCGACATGCATTGGAAACTCAAGTGGGACCTTTAGCTAACCAATTAAATGTGTCGATTAACTAATATCGATATCATATCACAATCATATTTGAACAACTAAGCTTTCGAATTCTGAGTGTTGTGTTGTTTAGCTTGAAGGGTGGAGTAATGCTAGTACGACAGAAAGCACCTACGGAGATCATAGTAGAGTAGATAAAAGGGGAAAACCCTAAGCATCAAGAGAAAAATCAGGAAAGTGGAACTAGCTGGACCAGTGGGTGGCGCACATGCTTTTCGAAATGAATATAGGAACATTAGGTGACCAATTAAACGTTCTCTGTTTTAGTTATATGAGCATCATATCAGATTCGTATTTGAACACGTAAGCTTTGGGTTGAGGTCTTGAGGAGCAGTACTAGCACGACACGGGATGCTAGCTAAATGGTGAATCCCGGGTTCAAGAACCCAGGAATAGAATACCTACTAACTAAATGGCATCACGGGATGCTTTCGAGAGTAATGGCCAGAATCATCACACCGGGAACACAAAACATGGCTAGATTACTAGGTGACTCCCTAAAACACCTAGGGTCATAATAATAGCTCCAACATATATGTCAAGGCAATAAATTACCTCAACGCACCGGTTAGTGTGCTTATTCTGACCAAAAAGAACATCGGGAACGGAAAGATAGGATTTGCAAATGCATCAGACTATTTAGAAACCTGGGACGACTCGGACAGCATAACGGTTGTAAATGCTCAAAATGATATGAGACATCCTGCAAACTAGTGGCATGACCACTCAACATCACAATATCAAGGTTCTGAGACCAGCTATGAACACACGGAAGTGGTAGAATCTGAACTGGGGCGTAAAACCAACAATCTTAAAAGTCTATGGATTAGTGACACGTCATCCTGATAGATAGATGAGAAGCCTAGTTCTTAAACCCCGTAGAAGAGAAGAGGATGACTCGGATCGAAGGCCATGAGGTATAAGGAGTAAAAAGAGCCTTACGTTCCTTCCACAATCAATTCCCTTACATAACTAAAGCATTTCTAGACACAACCCGACCAGTTTGGCTTGGTAATCCCTGACGATCAAAGCTCGATACCAAAGCTGTCGGGACCCGATTCCAAGTCACATCAATCTAGCCGGTAACACCTCATATCACTTTGCGGCCTCACGCATGGTATTCCACGGAGTCGCCTTACCATGGCCCGGGACCGTTTATGCCTTTTGGGTCACGATATGATAGTGTCGCTAGCATCCATATGACAGAGAACCGGGCCGACATGGCTAGTTGTGAACCCAAAGCGGCACTAACCCATGGGGACAGCATACATAAATCACATCGAGCATGTCGGTCAATGAGATGTGAATCCGGCTGTAGCTTTGGGCTAACAGACTCAGGAACCCGGCTGTAGCGAGCTAGGCAGACTCGGATGTCACCGCGTGACATTTCCCGAAGGACAGATACATGAACGAAGTGAAACACATGCCGGCCAGTCAAGTGTCCGAGCAGTAGTCTTTGGGCTAGCAGGACTCCGGTGAACCGGGCAGAAGCGGACTACTATGGCTCAAGGAAGCACTAGACTACATTTCCCCATAAGAGAGGCTGCCAAGGATAAACAACTAGATTGTCGGATCCCACGCATACCAAGCATTTCAAACATACACACACTATGCTCGATATGTGTAAATACAACATGGCATCACAACATAACTCTATGACTCAAATTATTTATTCATTAGGCTCCGAGGAGCGAGATATTACAAACATGAGTCACGCCGGCGGTGAACACAGGCGGCGGCGGTTGCAGTGAGCTCGGTGTGGTGCGTACGGTGCATGAGAGAGGGAACGGAGAGGGGGAGGATTGGCAGCAGCTCATAGTGGTCTCGACGGGCGGGTCAGAGAGGTCGGGGAAGAGCTGGAGTGGTCACGGCGGCGAGGGTTATCTCCGGCGATGGCGGAGTCGGGCGAGGTCGATGCGGTGGCTTCGGGGCACGCGAGCGCTCGGGGCTCGGCTAGCTCGACGGAGCAGGCGGCGGCGGGGCTCATGGACTGATGGAGCGGGCGCGAGGACAGCGGTGGCTACGGCTACTGGCGGGGACGACGACGGTTGCTTCGCCATGGCGGGGAACGAGGAGAGAGGCAGGGGGAGAGTGGACGTGTCCAGGGGGTCGGGGGTGCGATGTGGAGCCTGCCCAGGTGTCCAGGGGCACGGGCGGCAAGCAGGTGGCGCCGTGGCAAGCTCGGGCTCGCCGGCGTCACCTCTGTGCTCGCTGGCGGGGACAGAAGCAGGTGGCTGGCATGGGCCAAAGACAGTCTTTGGGCTGCTGTGTGGGCTGCGCTGTAAGTTTCTCTCTCTTTTATTTGTTTCATTTTCTATTTTTCTTCCTCTGTTTTGATTTAGTTTAGCAACTAAATCATTTTAATAAATTCTGTAGGTTATTATATGGCTTGCTAAAATATATACAAAGCCACTCACAAACTTCCGTAATTATTGAGTCATATTTATTATATATTAAATATAAATCCAAAGCAAATAGTTATTGGATTAATTCAAATGGCCAGAATAAATATTTCTGTGACTCCAAAAATATTGGTTTGAATTTCACCTCATGTCAATATTTTCACAGAATAACAGGAACATTTTCTTGGACTTATTTGATGAGATTTAAATGTTGGTTATTTTTAGGGGTTTTCTGAGGCTTTGAAAATTCCTCAATTCAAATTTCATTTGAATTTAAACATGATGCACACATGGAAGCTGGCATAGGTCAGACCATGATTAGGGATGTGACAACTCACCCCCACTAAACAAGAATCTCGTCCCGAGATTTAAGACGTGAGGTAAGAAGACAGAGGGGGCACAAGCTAACACGGTCTTCACGATCCAGGTTGCACTTCATAAGAACGTTGACATGATCACCATCTTTGTCTCGATGTCTTGCTTTGAGAACTCCAACTAACATGACAATGAGAGGAAAGGGAAAACTCCAGAAGGATTGATCTTCTCGAAGATCAAACAACTCAGACCAACTCATCGAGTGAGACATTGAAACGTCTCTCGAGCTGAGACACGAAACATACATCCAGCGGGATGGAGTGTAACAGATGATGAAGGTTCACTAGGTACACAACAATTCCACACTTAAGAGGGTGGTGAACGGTTGTCAACGCAGCAAGGAATTGAGTTGCCATGATACCATAACGATGCACCTTAGGGAAGGTGACTCGCAGAAATATTCCCTTAAGTGGCAAAAGAATTACTATTGATTCGGAGATCATTGAAACTCTTCATACCAGCCTAAGGCAATCACAATCGATCATTTGAAGGAGTTCGAAAGAATGACATACTCAGACTAGAATGGATGATGTGGACTACCTTGTTGAAGACAACGCAATGGATGATTTTGCTTATCATCGGAAATGGATGGGACCCATGGTAAGTGCACTTTTGAAGATGATCTTGGACAACAACTGCTGAGAAGGCAGCCCATGGGAAATTGGCACAGTGGCGGTGCAAGCTGGGAACAAAATGCAACTGTTGGGAATGTTCCAACCATCATATCTGCCTGAGATTCAGATCCGATTGGTGATAGGATACTTCAGACTCAGCATGTCTGGAAAGAAAGTTTGCAACACAAATCGACGAGATGACGTTGCGAGATTCTCGGGATATGAACTACGACAGCAGGTTCCAAAACTTGAGCCGGTTCTGCTACATACATGTGAACACGTTGTCCAAGACAAGCATGACCACGTAGAAGTCTTATAATAAAACACTATCGAGTTCAGGTTTGGATCCTTCATCAAGGATTTCAAGTCTTTACGACGCTAGACTTCTTTTCCTTGAACAAATCAATCGATGGCTTGGGGTGCTAGGAATTACACATGGAGTGGAGGTAATTAATCTACCAAACCACAGAATACTTCGCACATGCATGACTGACTTGGGACGATTCCAGGGGAAACAAAACAAGCTTTCTCGAATTCACGGCGGCAACTTGCAACAGATGCACATGAATTAGAGGAAGTCACTACTTTCATCCAAACATATGCTTCATGAATGAAACACGAATAAATGCTTACACAAGTTTCCAACACTAGGTTGATGTTCAACATGACTCATGGGGGAGACAGAATGCTGCTGATGGACTCAACAACAACTCATCGGAATTTCCATATCACTGGACTTCCACCATCATGTGAACACGGTGATAGCATTGGTCAGACCAAAAGATGTAATGGTGTATGCTCGAGGGATCAACCACGAGTAAGACAACATTACGAACATCGTTGGTTCTGATTTGGCTTGACGATAGCCCATACTCAAGTCAAAGTTTGATAAGACAATAGGTTCAACAACTGATCACGAGGACCAATCGATGAAGATATCATCTTTCTTCAACATACACACAAACGCAAAGATATCCCTTCAGAATGAACTAAATTCAGCAAAGCTTTTATCTTCCAACTCTCCAAGTTGTTGTTTAGCTTAACAACTAGCTCAGGGGTATCCAACACAGATTCTTGGAGAAGGGCTTCGGCCAGGTAAGTTTCTCTCTCTCTTTTATTTGTTTCTGTTTTCTATTTTTCTTCCTCTGTTTTGATTTAGTTTAGCAACTAAATCATTTTAATAAATTCTGTAGGTTATTATATGGCTTGCTAAAATATATACAAAGCCACTCACAAACTTCCAGAATTATTGGAGTCATATTTATTACATATTATATATAAATCCAAAGGAAATAGTTATTGGATTAATTCAAATGGCCAGAATAAATATTTCTGTGACTCCAAAAATATTGGTTTGAATTTCACCTCATGCCAATATTTTCACAGAATAACAGGAACATTTTCTTGGACTTATTTGATGAGATTTAAATGTTGGTTATTTTTAGGGGTTTTTTGAGGCTTTGAAAATTCCTCAATTCAAATTTCATTTGAATTTAAACATGATGCACACATGGAAGCTGGCATAGGTCAGACCAGGATTAGGGATGTGACACTTGAATCAAATGTGTTTTGCCGCCCACGTTTGGCGCCCACCGTGTCTGAATGGGCTCAGAGGCCGTCGTGTCACGTCTGATTGAAGTTACTAGTCTACCCCTATCGACAGCAGTGTAAATCCGGTCGATAAGGATGTCAAGTGTCAGGGGTAGACAGTAATTTCCATCTCGCAAACACTTATAGTGGGTGTTTAGCCGCTTCGCTCAAAACTTGGGAGAATTAGCATTCACGTTGTTCAGGACTCGGCAAACTAAATTCAAATCCAGTTTGTATTTGATTACTTAATATCCACAGATAATTATCGTTTTGTTATTTATTTCTTCAAAACCACAACAAAGATTTATTCCACCTTTATATATGATTATGATTTAGAAATGCCGTGATCTTCAATTCAGAGGTTGGATACACTCTGATTCAAACAGTTATTTCATCCAATACAATATGCTCACACGAAAAACAGTTCACCTTATGTCAATCATACAAGTACTGAGGATTACCTCGCCTAAAAAATTCGGATCATTACAACACATGGACAACATGGAATTCCGGACAACATAGGGGGTCTTGCAATATAATCCATTCACAGACATGACACAACATGCAAGTACAATAATCTAATGACAATTTCAACTGGTATCTAAAGAAGAACCGAGATTACCTTGGGCTTCAGATAGCAGAAACAACAGGACCTCCTCCGTCTTCAAATGCAACGTTCTTACTTCCTCCAATTCTTAGGTTGCTTGCATAATGCGTGCCGCTAATTCTGTAATTTCCAGCCTCAAGATAAAGATTACCTCATTCATGGAAGCCACACCATCTCTTTCTGCCTCTAGTAGAGCCTCAAGCACTATAATATCTATGCTCGATCGCTCTCCGCGGTGTTGCCTCTGAACTGCTACCATCTGGTAACATGGATGGCGACCGCTTCCACAAATAGATTCTGGGTTGTACATTGTGTCCTAGTGTGAACGGCATCCGAAAGGTTTCACTGGACATAAGTAAGAGATAGTTATCGATGATCCGGCAGTAAGCTTACATGGTAAACGACGGACGAATTATTGCCGAGCATGGCAAACTATATTTAAATGGTTCAATGCAGCATCAGCTGAAAAGAAATTAAAATGGTAAGATGAAAGTTGAAAGGGAGTGTACAACCGCTATATTTAAGTTGCCAAGGCATCTAAGCAGTTGAAATAATCTGAGAAAGCACTTAACAGTGTTGCCTCATATAAACTACGAAGACAGTCTTGTGATGAAGTTGAGAGGAAAAGTTAAGGACTCAAATGAAATAGGCATGCATTTCTTTATGATAGTACAGCAGGCACTGCTAACATATTAGCCAACTTAGGTATAACGTAACAACAAACAAGCATTGAATCAAGCAATAATACAAAAAGGCATAACTGAACTATTTGTAATTCGGTAGGATTACACGTTGAGGGCACAAGCCAAGAAAGCAGCCCACTCGCATTACATCTAAAACACACGGCTTACCATATGTTGTGTGAAGCCTAGCTGCTGTTGCAATGTTCTTTGAAGATATCACAAGATCCCGTGGTTGCAAATCTAGTGGTTGTAGTTTATTCGCACCATCTATTTAGGTAAAATTAATTTTAATCGCATGCACCGGTCCGAATTGATCATCAATGGTTCATCTAAACTAATGAAAGAAGGTGTGTGCATACACAATATATATCCGCCTCTATTTTTATGCTTGTTCGAGGTGCCGGCACCAAAAGAACAAATATTTTGATTGATGGGGTTGGCAGCTCCATAATTAATAGAAGCATCAAATTAGTCATGTAACTTGGGAAGATCAAGAACACACAAACAAGTAATGAACAGAGGCTCGGAGCAGTGATGTAATAGCTAGCATCGAAAATGTAGGGTAAAACGAACAAAAGCAGCGGAACCACATGCTAGTTTGCTGATGTGTAATTACATAGAGAACATTAAGCGATCGATGGAACCAACAGTGGCATCGTAACAAAACTAAAGCATATTAACTATATGTGCACCGGTATGTAATTTAACACATGTAACATGTTCTTCGCTGTAAGTATGGCCCTACAGTGCAAGCGAATAACGCGCCTCATGAAAAACTGAATGATGCCCTCAAGAAATTCAAAGGTGCGGTGCTTATGCTAGGAAAGTGAACGAGGCGCCGCCATTGGATAATAGTACCGATTCTCGCGGCGTATGGGTATCGTTGTCATACTTGATAGCTAAGGATCGCCGATGGTGCTCGTGTTGCGTTGAGTTTGGGCGGCTGTCACCGTCGCTGAAGCTGCTCGGTGCTACGGTTGCGGCGCTTTGTCGACATACAAGAAAGCTCATCTGTCAGACGTGGACAGTTGCACGATAAAGAGAAAACCAAGGAGTACAAATCGAAATAACTTGATGAGGCTGCGGCATCGGTAAAGCAGGGCGGTGGAGTTGAATATGGCGTCCGTGGAGCGGGTCCGGTGCTGATGGACGAAGGCTTGGTAGCGCGTTGTATAGTGCTTTCGGTGAGGCGGATCATTGCGTCGGACGAGGGCTTGTATGAAGGGCCAGCGAAGGGGCGGACGAGGGAGTCGATGAAGGGCCTACACTGTGGTGGAGGGCGCCGTTAAGTCGATCCGTGCGGTGGACCATGATGGCGGTCAAGGAGATTTGGAGCGGTGGACAAGCCAGTTGCTGAAGCGGCTCCGGTGAAGTGGTGGTTTGGCAGTTGGGGGTTCCAAGGTGCGGAAGGTAGATCCGGCGGGGTGTGAGGTCCACCGCTGCGGTGGAGGACTAGATTCGGCGGCTTGCCGTTGCTTGGGGGGGGGGGGGTCGGGGAGGGGAAGGGGAGGGGCTCTGGGGAAGAATGTTGGGGGCAAAGAGGGGAAAACAATGGAGTTACCAAAGCAGCCCTTTTCCGTTCATGTGGCAGGGGTAAAACAGGAATATCACAGGGCTAAACTTTTGGGCGCGTGATATTTCGATTTGAGCGGGACTTTTGAAAGCTTTTGGCGCCTAAAATTATAAGTATTCTGCTCTCGTACGACCGACTATGATATCATGGCCGACAATTTGTTTGTTTTGCACGCAAAAAAAAAGTGCAAGTTTTGAAAATCAATGTCTCCAATTCGAAACTTAGATTGTCCATTCAATTCAAATATGGATCATTGAGCTACTACAAGCAAATACCATCATACGGTCCAATTCAAATGAAATTCCAAATGTGTTTATCCTAAATATGATGACAAAAGCAAAAATGTGTATGTGTATGAATAAAGTGGATGATTATAAAGTTTGAACATGCCCGTATGTGTATATCTCTAGGTTTGATATATGAATTTGAAATCACGAAATCCCGGCTTAAAAATGTACCTCCATTTAAATGAATTACAAAAGCTAATGATGGAGTCGAATTCCAAAATTCCAATCTTAGGTTTGTAATTCGGGTACATCAAGGTATATCACGCATGTTCAAAAGTATCGTTATCTCATAGTACAAACTGTGAAACAAATGGATCAACCATGAGTGCATAATATCTCAATTACGCTAAAGTCCCTCAAATATAGACACCTCACTCTTTATCTGAAGTCAACCCCCCCCACCACCACCACACACACACATAGAGAAGTCGTTCTCTCCCCCAAATACCAACACACGAGCACATTAACACCCCTCTCTCTTGTAAAGTCAGGACCCCAACATAGGTCTCTAACACTTTATCTCTCGGGCATGCACACATCTCTTCCCTCACTCTCTAGGTCTCCCGCTATCTCTCTTACCCAAGCACACTCACTATGTAGAGTGTATATTTCCCATACACACAAAACGTCGCCCACAAACATCTATCTCCCTAGTTATGTGGTTCTCGCGCACTCACCTCACACACCACCCCCACTGCAAACAAGCACACTTTGTATCCTTGTGTACCACTCTCCTCTTTCTATCTCTCCCACATGCGGACCCGCCCCAGCTCCTTCCCTGCATACATATATGTCGTGAATCTTTGCATAGCTCCCTAATGTATAATCGTTCTCGATTTCGCACATTGTTCTCTACACCATCTATTCTAGATCTCTCATGAAGTCCCTATCACACACACGATGACTCGCTTCCCTTGCGTATCCGTTCATAGGCCAATTTCGGACAACATCAACATTGTCTCCCTATCTTTACGCCATTTATGGACACAAACGACCCCTCTCGCCCCCTCTCTTCCTCTCTCTCTCTCTCTCTCTCTCCATCGCTAGCTCTCTCTTTCTCTCGCTCTCACACCCCTCTCCCACACACACACTCGATGTCTCTTCCAAATAGTCTGCTCCCCCAGCCCGCACCCGTGCTATCCCGCTACTACACATGTCACACCATTCCCCCTTCCCTTATACTAGGTTTACATCATCAGTGGTCTCTCTATTCCACGTACACTCTCTCCCTCTCACACCCAAACGCGTGCACAAACACACACAAACATGCACAAACACCCATTTATCTGGATCCTCATCTCTCCCCATGTCCGCATGTGTATCTCACACACTCACTCTCTAATTATGTATATGTGTCTCCACGTTACACAACACAAAGCCCCATGTACATGTCTCTCTCTATCTTCCACACACATAGACACAAAGAATCTCTCCTCAGTATCTAACATATCACACACGCACACACACACACACTCTTTCTCTCTCTCGCAAACACGCTCATCAAGGGTTTCCCCGTGAATAACTTACCGTCTATTCATCAACAGTCGTGGCAGTACGGCAAACACGAGATGTGAAAAAGAATAAATCTACACGTGCTTAGACCACCTAGTATGACTATACTAGGACTAGAGCAAGCCAAAAAGCGCGCCGCCGTCACCCCCTCCTTGTCGGCGACGGGAAAATCTTTGTTTTACATAGTCGAGAAGTCATTGTGCTAAGGCCCCACATGCTGAGGCGTTGAATAGAATGTAGATGCTAGTTACGGAAGCAAGTATCAATAATACGTTTGTATCTCCATACTTATATTTCGTCTCTTATAAAAAACCGAGGTGGTGATGATGGTACGTGTGCCATCTTGCAATATAGACCGTTCGATCTATATCGACGGATGGAAATTAAACTAAAAGATACCCGCACCCTCTCCACATTTGCGACAAGGCCTTCCTCGCTCATCCCTATCTCCAACAAACCTCATTGTTGAGCAATTAAGAAAGGAAGCCTCTGGAACAAACTGGCACGGTGGCATTGCCGGCGCCTTCAATCCCCATGCCTCCGCCATCCGACCACCAACCACCACCACACCCCACTCCTCTTCACCTTATCTCATATTTCTTGAGATATCATTAGTTTTACACATGGGATTACTCCCACAAGGGTTAATCACAACAAGTGTTTTATAAAAAATGCATCTTGATGTTCGTGCAATGCACGGATCTTGCTAGTACTCCTACACAAGACTAAGTTGGTGATCTTGGTGTGTCCGCCATCCGGCGCTTCGACCATTAGATCTACATCTAACGATTGTGAGGTAAGTTGTTGCCTTTTCTCACCAACATCCCACTTGTCTACCAATTTGCAGAAAAACCCATAATTAGTATCTTAAAACCAACCACATCCCTCCCCGACCTCACCAAAGCAGCCCAAGGAATATATTCTAATTGAAATATATGTATATCAAAATTAGAGTGTTTTGTACCAAGTTTGTGAATAAGTATTATTCTAATTATGATTCGCTGTAACGGACATGAACATTGCTAGTATTTCCAACCATGCATTTTTTCCTAGTATTCCATAGTTTCGAGTTTTCCATCAAGATATTAGTCACTCATGGTTGATATTTACTTTCAATCATGTACACATATGCACTATGTAACTAGCCTTGCTTATTGGCTTCCAAAGCTTAACTTTCACTCCTACTTACAATATGTAGAGTATTTAACAAAAAACTACCACTTTCAACCAGCCCTAGGAAGAATCTATTGTACAAAAAATAGCAAAAACATACCCAAAATTTCTTAATCCACGCCAAAAATTACTACCTAGCACTCCTACCGATTAGGTTCGTTTAAACCCATTTATGACAGGGTTGGCCCACACGTCCGTGCTGACGAGGCAGCTTAAACCAACACATTTTGTTTGACCGCTGACACGAGGGACCCACATCCGACCTTCTATCCTGTTATTCCCTCAAATCATTATTTTTCTAAACATTACTTCAAACAGATCGATGCATGTTCGCCGGTGGCGCGGTGATGAGCGAGTTGGCCACCGCTCACGGACGGGCCGGACACCGCTACTGGCCTCCACACGGGTTGGCAGGCTAGCCCGAGCGTGACTCACGAGCGAGCAAGCCGCCGCGCTGGCCTTCGCCGAGCCAGATGGCTGGCTCGGCGCAGCGCCTTGAGCAAGCAAGCCGCATGCTGCCGTGCTAATCTAGCTAGCAAACCTTGCGCATAAGCACTGGACGGAGCTATCTTGGCTAGCTAGCGTCATGAAGCGCCGGACGGAGCTGGCATCCGGCTGCCACAACATGGGCTCCGCACCGCCGGGCGGTTTTGACTCGCCTTTCGCCGGCGGCGGTAGCTGCGTCCCATGGCCGAGGATGACTAGGTGGACGGGCCGGAGGTAGGAGGTCACTCGAGGATTTTTGTTGGTAAGAGCATGTACAATGGTTGATAAGGTAGTCTTATCTTAAGTCTGCCACGTATGCAAGTGGTAGTAGTTTCTTGGCATTTTAGTGGTTTCTTGCATTATTAGGGGTTTCTTGTAAGGAAATGTACGTACTACTAGCGACAAAAGGCGATTCTAGGTTGCGTTGTACTCCAACGAGTACTACTAGTGGTCGCGGGAGTGTATACCTTGTTTTGTGGGTTCGATCCCGGCTAACGCACGACGGCCTTTTTTTAAAAATAGTACTACTACACTTCGCTTGCAGCCATATTTTACACGGTAGTTTGAGTTTTGAAGTCGAAGGACGTGCCCCACAACTGGGTGCACCGGACAGCCTAGCCACGTGAACGGGTTTTCCTTCCCAAGATCCGTGGCTCGCGTGCTCGCCCTAGCCGCACCTCGCTTGCAGCTTCCTCATCAGCTAGTAGCATATTTAAACTAGCGCCTCCCAATTAAGCCCGAGGAGCCGGAAAAAGCTCAAGGGAATTGGGAAGCTGTGCAATATGGCTCTGTATGTAAAGTGCTCTACTACTACTCAGAGCTTGTGGCTGCACGCATGGACTTCACTCCATTATCGGCTCTACTATAAGAGAAATTCCTCTTGACATGTTTTTTAAACGGAGGCAAAAGCTTTGCTTCATCTCATTCATAAAGAAGGAACTAGTACTAACAAAGTTCGACGAGATCCATTACACCTCCACAAATGGAAGCGAAAAGCCTAGTCTCATTGATCAAATAACTCAAATGTTCTCGCCTGTGAGAACTGGTCACCGATAAACAAGCTGCTAGTGTGTGTGTGAGAGGAGCGGCTGAGTAGGCCAGCTACTCCTACGTGAGAGGAGCGGCTGAATATAGCACCGAGAGTACCCACTAGGCCACTACGCAGGTGTACTTCCCCTGCATTGATAGTACAACGATGGTTCTAGAGAACAGTAGTACCCTCCATGTAACGCCCTGGACACACCCGTCGGTGGTCGTTACTCCTGGCGGGATCTAGACTGGCCCCACAGATCAATACTAGTCTTTTCTGCGCACTTTGTCCTCACTAAATGCGCACGGAGCAACTTCGGTTGGTCACCCATCTGAAACTACTCCAAGCTGAGCACGCTTAACTTTGGAGTTCGTCCAATGGGATCCCGGAAAGAAGGAATTCCTTATTGATATGAGTAGTCTATCATCCCTAATAAGCCAGGCTATTACATACACCCCCACTCGTAGGAACCGACGCCTCGTCGGGCCACAGAACGCTCCCTCTTGGCACAACCGTCTGTGCATCCATCCGTACATGTGCCATGCCGCGTGCCATGACGGGTCACAAACGTCATGAACAACATGACCGCGCGCACTGTCTGTCCGCAACCATCCGTAACGCGAGGGTCGGCTCGATACCAACTTGTAACGCCCGGACACACCCGTCGGTGGTCGTTACTCTGGCGGGATCTAGACGGCCCCACGATCAATACTAGTCTTTTTCTGCAAGACTTTGTCCTCACTCGTGCGCACCGGGAGCAACTTCGGTTGGTCACCCATCCTGAAACTACTCAAAGCTGAGCACGCTTAACTTTGGAGTTCTGTCCGAATGGGATCCCGGAAAAGAAGGAATTCCTTATTGATATGAGTAGTCTATCATCCCTAATAAGCCAGGCTATTACACTCCACTTCCAACCGTAGCTCCTTGGCCCTGAGATTCAAGAGTTCAAAACTGGTGCACTATACTAGACTAGACTAGAAGTATAGTACATCGCACTACTAGTTGATAAAAGTAGTATCGGTATCGCTACAAGACGATAGTACGCATTCAAATCACATAATGTAAGACGTTTTTGACACTAGTTGGCGGTACAAAAATGGCAAAACATACCCAAAATTTCTTAATCCACGCCAAAAACTACTACCTAGTGCCAAAAATTTCTTACTAGTGCTATTATTTACAATATAATGCAATCCCATAATGTTCCATAATGCTAGTACTAGTAGTAAATAATAGCCTCACCCCTTCGCCGAGGAACGATCTACAGCTTGAAGGGACGAGGCCCCGCCGTTATTATGCTCTTATCTCCTCCTCGCTTGATTCCCTCCCTCAAGAGAAGGCAGTTCGTCGCTGCTCCCATGGATTCGCCAGCGGTTCTCCTCCTCATCGGGCTGGGAGACCTTGGACGACGATCCTCTGGGAGAAATCGCACGCCGCTCCGACGTCCTCACCGCCGCAAGACTCGGTGCTTCCTGCACCAACTTTTTCAAGACGCTGCTTAAACAGGCTTGGGAAAAGGCCATGCTTGTTGGTCTTCCATGCGCCCTCGAGGAGAAGGTTCTTCTATGGGACAATCCTTCGAACAGTCCACCGCTCCCTGGCCATGGTTGCACATTGACTCCGCTAGAGTTGCCGACGTTGAGAGGTAGTCGGATTTTGTCCGATGAGCAGGTCAGTAATGGAGTTTGATCATGTAGTACTTAGTTATTCCATTTCCATCCCGTAATTTCTCCGCTGCCCACCGTCTTATATATAGGTCTGGGTCGGTGCCAACGAAGATTGGCTTGCATACCTCCGGCCGGATACCTCCATCATTTTGCACAACATCCACAAAGAAGGCGGCCGCTCGTAGACCCTTCTCCACCATTGGGATCGGCCTTCCGGACTTGCTGGGCTTGAATACGTATGATGATGCCTACATGATATTGAAGAAGATAGCAATTGCAGACCCGCTGACAAAGCGACGCTGCTACGACGATTACTATCTCATCGCGGTGTTCACATAAGGATTGCCATCAATGCAAGACGCAGAACGGCAGAGGGTGGCGATGTTGGCGATTTACAGATTTGTACCCCTACATGTTCAAGACGCCATGCGCCATCTAGGCCGCTTCTTCATGTGACAAGCCGGGGACTTGTTTCATATGGTTGCCATCCCACGGTGCGGGAGATTACAAACGGAATGCACAAACCATCATTTGCATCCCTAACGGTACTCCATTATTTTGCAGGACCACCATCCCCGATCAAAATAAGATCGCCGATCCTGGATGTGCATTTGCATCCGCGATTCGGTCTAACTCGAACCTTGTAGCTGACTTTGGCATATTGGGATCAACTATCTTAGCAATCGTTACCCATGGTACCACCGATGTGCAACATGGTCACACAATCTACCATGATCGGACCGTCACCATCTACCCTGTATTCCATTTTTTAACCCTCTCGCCTTCTCTTTCATTGTTGTACTAGTAGTATACTTAGTAGTACTAGTAGGAGTACTTTTTACCTTGAGGACGCAGATAGCTAGCTAGGCCCTTGAAGACTTGAACCCACTAGCTGCCACCATTTTTGTTTTTCCATGTCTTACTATCTCATCCATGTAGCCAAGAGTGGCTATATATAATAAGCCGGTTATTTTACTTCCTCTATACCGAGTAGTACTATTTGCTACACAAGACATCGACCGCCATATTTGAGCACAACATTATTATGCATGGACCTTGAATGTATGTCACCATGTGTCCAGATTTGGGATGCCGCGTGTACCAGATGAACGGCGCCGAGTTCGACCCCCGTGATGCTACGTGGGTGCCGAGGAACACTCTTGGAGAGTACTCGCTTTCATCGGGGACAACTACCCCATTGTGAAGCGGATGCCACCTTCCGTGCACGACACGGAAGGCCTGCCGCTCATGAAGCATGGTAGTGTCTTCATTGCGCACCGCGGATGAACGACATGCCGGGACACGCTATCCTCGATTTATGCCGCTTCAGCTTGGATGAGTCTCCATCGTGGAACCGGATTAGGGAGCTGCGACAATGATTCCCGTTGCCCACCGCTATGGATCGTGCCATCCATGAAGAACACCTGGGACTGGAACCTAGAGGAGGACATGCATGTAGTCCATCTATAATGTGTAAGTGGAGTACGGTAATTGTGAACGGTAGCGCTGTGAATATATGTAGACTAGTCGTGCACAAATTTATCACATGAATTGGAGATGAACTTGTGTGGCATACTGGCATTTGTCCTTTAGAATTTATTACTAGTAAATGTGTTATGTGTACGTGCAACTTGTGTGGTTGTTGCACGGGCTCCAACATGCTCTTTGAGAAAAAAAGGTGGCACAACTTTGGATATACGTGACGTGGCGGCACCATACAGAAGCATCATTTGCTATAGTTGTAGTACACTCCTACTAGGACGACAACTCCTATAAAACCTTGCGCTTGGCTCTTTGCCTCTTCGGGAGGTTCAACAGTTCGTACTCGTGTGAACCTTGCACTTGGATCTTCACCTCTTCGGAAGGTCCAACAATGATGATACTACAGTACAATATGCTTCTGGCAATATGACACCGGTTGAACTGCTGCACGTCCACCGCGAGGGCGAGGGCGAGGGCGAGGCCGAGGGAGAGGGAGAGGGAGGGAGAGGGAGAGGGCACTGTAGTCAAAACCCTCTCCTCGTCCTGCGAACCACAAGGTGGGCGTGGGGAGAGGCGAGTAAGCAAGCTTCTCCTCGTTCGGCGAGTTGACGGACACATCAAAGGAGTACTAGTACTAGTAGTAGTCCATACTGCGTCCTTTTCGATTAATATGGCTTAATTTGAAACGAGAAAAATACACTGGCGGTCAACGTATGCAACAATACGCTCTTTACGGTCACTATATATAGTTTTGCAGTGATTATGCAATCACTAGCTCATCGAGAGCACCAGATTGCACCCTCATCGACCGCCACATAGTCGATGTGGCACTTTGTTGACTGGTTAAATTGTCACCTGGTTTCTAGGTCCCACCTGTCAGTTGGCAGAGCAAAGAAATCAGTTAAACAAAACTTTACGCAGGCGCGACACGAGTCCAACCCTTGCGCGCGAACCGCCGTGGCTGTGTATGTGAGTGCATGCACGTGTCCTCCCTCGGTCTTCCAACAAAGAGTGTACATCGGCTACAAAACAAAGAGTGTGGTACATAATGTACATCTACACTTCCAATGCATGTAGCCTTTAATCTAAATCGATATTGATTGACTAATGCACCAACTTGTGCTGTAGGTATAGGCTACATGTCTATCCTTAGTTACAGCATGCAACGGCCTTCATTTAATCTTCTTATCTCAATGGTCGCATGCACACATAAGTCTGCTACTTTTGGGCGTTAATTATGCCCTTGTCAATGTGTAAATCTCTAAATGTACAGTCTTTCACGGACGAGGGAGTAGGTTGAGCACTTGAGCGTGAGCTGTGTGTGTTGCGTCAGGCTGTGTGCCGCATGGGTGCGTGAGTGTTGCGTGCGCCCATGTGTACGTGTGAGTGTTGCATGTTGCATGCATGCATGCATGCATGGGGCTTACTCCCTACCATTGACATGTTCATATTTCAAGCTTCCTCTGTTCCCTCCATATGGTGATACTCCCTCTGTTCCCAAATAGTACGGAGTAAAAGCCTCCCTCTGTTCCCAAATACGGAGTATTTGTCTTTCTAAAGATTTCAACAAATGACTAGGTACGGAGCAAAATGAGTGAAGTGAGCGTAGAGGCATAGGGATACTGTAGAAAGGAAGTCCTCGCGATCCATTATTCCCCATCTCGGTCAGAGAGAACTATTCAACTAGTCTTCGCAGTGAAGTGATAATACACGCTGCAGCAGATGGGACACATAATTAATAAGCTGAACCAGCATGTTGTTGTTACTAAATCAGCCTTACCCAGTACTACCATCATGTTTGCCAGTAGAGCACGCTTCCGAAAATACGCCTACACACCTCTGTCCTCCATTAACTGACATATGGGCCCTCTTGTGGTAGACCCACATGTCATCGGTGTAACTATTTACACTCCGAAGGATGGTATATCCTGGTAGTAGTACTAGTAGAATTGAGATTTAATGCACTTTCTTCCCCGTCTTCCACTCTTCTTCCTCCTCTCTTCTTCTTCCTCCTCTCTTCCCCATCGTCGGCCAGACACCATTTACCCCGCACATCGCTCGCCGCCGGGCGCCATCTTCCTTGGTAGCTCGCGCACTATATTCCCCGCCACCGCTCGCCACACGAGGAGAAGCTTCTTCGCCGCTCGCCCAATCCACTTCCCCGCTGGCTCGCAGCACCGAAAACCCCAATGGCGAACCGATCGACACGTGAGAGCCACGATTGGAATTCCTCCCGATGTTCTCTTGGAGCAGATCTGTAGTCGATGGACCTACTCAAGACCGTCCGTCCGCCGCATGCTCGGTGTCTTTGTACCGTCTACTGCCTGCGCAACCGCCGGCTCTTTTAAGACACCCTGCTTGCGATGCCCGATCCTCGCAGTGGCCCTGACATCGACTTGACGATCCTACGGAGGTTGCCGTGGTGCCCTCGACATTCTACCACTACCCGTCCACCTGCCCTTCATGCGCGACCACCATCGGGCGGGCATGAAGGCCAATCGATCGCCCTCATCCACCACACCGTAGTCCGTGGCGCCTCGTGGATATCTACACCCAGCGAGAGATCACCCTTCCATCGTTGGATACCGCCGACATCGAGCCTCGCGCCCGCCGGACACTCCCGCCTACTACTACGACGAGACGCGTCAAGCTTTTGGCTTGACCTCGCTTGCGAAAGTTGTAATGTGAAGTGCCCACACCATCGAAGACTACATGGATTACAAGCTCATTGCCTTGTTCAACATGGGATTAATCTATCTCGAATCCGGCCGCCATACATGGTTATGGCTCATCATCAATCCTGTTGAGGCAACATTTCGCTCGATGCTATAGTGCACGATGGCATCGCTTACGTGATCGACGCACGATTGGCTGCCTATCTTTGGTGGAATCTATCTTCGTAATTGTTCTATCTCATCTCATCTTTACCTTATAAATACGACTGCCTATTCATTTGTTACAAATTTAGAATGCATAGCATGTCTATAACCACATCATTGCTATGTGTTCCTCTCATTTCCTAGATTTTTATGACCACACATGTTATTTTTAGAGTTGATATGAGAACAATTGGCATCTAATGATTGTTAGAATACATATTATGAGCATAACATCATGATTGCTATATGTTACTCTTGTTTACAAGATTTTTATAACAACACATGTTATTGCTTAGAGTTGATATGAGAACAGTAGTAGTAAGTGCTATGGTAGAATATGAGTAGGCGCTGTTAGCTGTTTTCCTCTCATTGTTACATGATGTTTGAACCATGACATGTTGCTAGAATATGAAAGCCATTGGCTTATTTTTTTAACTTGGGGTATGATTATGACCACGGCATTGCAATTCTCTGTCTATGATACGTGTCACTGTTATAATCTTATATTTACTAATTGGAGGCACCATACGAGTCTCCATATTAATCCACATCATTAAAATTAATTACACCATTGATCTCTATAATCGATCAATCTTAACCTCACGATTTGTGTTACTCTTTTGGTGAATAAAAAAAGACTAACATACACGTGACAAGGACTTAACCTGACTACTAACCTATACGTATGGTCAGTTGACTCAAAAAAACCTAAACGTGTTCAAAGAAAAAAAAACATTATGTATTACTCCCCGTAAAAAAAACCTTCAGGTGTTCAACGAAAAAGAAAAACCCACGTATTGCTCCAATCTCCTACGACAACTCTTTCTTTTTCAAGAAGCCATGAGTCCTCTCTTTCAACTATAGGCCCAAACTTAGCTTTCCTGTGTCTCCTCTCGACACACCTACTCAATATCTCACCGTCCTATTGTTCCATGGCTCCAATAGGAGATTCGATCAGAGAAAATTTGGCTGCCGTATCTCCTTTTCGTTCATGGCTCCAAGAGAAGATTCAATGCAGAAAATATTGAGCCCCCCCCCCTAGACGGCCAGGGTGTCCCCTCCTGTTCGTCAATGGCCCCAAGAGGAGATTTTGGTCGTGCCGTTCTCTCCTTAGGCGCACACCCTGGAGCACTTTGAAATTCTGTATTCTTTAGGTCTATGAGATCATACCAAATTTACATCAGGATGTTCACGCATCCGCCGTCGAGGTTTACTCATCATGGGCAGCTACTACGCTGTTGGTCGGCCGCCACGGTAACAACATGATGCAATGGAGATGTCTGAGTAGAATATTCATGCTCTGTATGGACCAATCAGGTATGCACATATATGATGTTCGACGTCTTTGATTGAAATTCATCATTTGTTACTGGTGAGCAGCGGTGGCAGCACAAGTGGAGTTTTGTGTCATAGGCTTCAGCACTAATCACAGAAAAGGATCATCTCTACAGGAAGAGAACCGGTGGCCGGAATAAATAGAATTTCCGAGTGGCCTTGCATGGACCGATGAGGTGGAAGGACGGACAGACAAGAGACGAGAAAAAAGCTTCATGTGTATCGATGTTGACCCTAAGCATGTTTTTCATGGATACGTCACTTCCTCATTTACCCATCAATTTATCCCGTGTTCTTTACATGCATGATCTCCGAACGCATATATGAACTAGAATTCATGCATATTGCCCTTTCACACCATATGGCCACATATCTCGAGTTGTGTATGTACATATACATATGTCGGACCCTACATATTCTGATCTGATCAGTATGATGCTGATCCATAGACAATAATTTCAATGATTCGCGCCCTTCAACTTGAAGAGAAAAAAAATTACCATTCTTTGATTCCTTCATGTATAATAACCACGCATGATTCTGTGCTTTCTTCACACGGCAAAAGTCTTCAATTTTTTCCTATTGATGTAATTTTAAAATCACTAGCCCGTGCGGAAGCACGGGTTGTCGACTAGTAATCTTAATTCCACACATACTCTGAACATGATTGTTTATTTTTGTCCTTTTGGTCTCCAATTTGAATTGTTGCAGCAGACGCAAATGCGCTGGCCTTCATGATTCTAGGCCTGGAATCGTACCAGCCGATGGGTGGTGGTTTATCTCTCGTTTAGCTGACGGCGGTCATTTGATGCTCATTCGCACGTACCAAATTGACCAAACCATTACATCAAACAACATGCAGTACAATGCGTGGAGCGTTCGTGACATTGATGGCTATGGCTGCTTCGTGTTCGAGAAAGATCCCAGCTCCGCTGGGCCAGCGATTCAAGCTCGAGGTGGGTTTACAGCCTCGCAACCACTCCTTGTTCCTCGGCTCAATTATCCGATCATCCAACCAATCATCGATCATATCACGGGCGATGATTACTGTGCTACGCAACTTCCATTCGCGAGGGGGGGCTGTGTTTACACATCATACCATGGGTTTCATGAATCACCATATCCAGAGATTCGCCGACACGCTTGTTGCCGTGTAATCTTCAGCATTGTGAAAGGCATCAAGCTTCCATGCGATGGATGGCTTTTGCAAACCCTACATGCGGCGATGTGGTTCATGCCAACAACAAATATGCACAACTTGATTCGTGCTGATATCTAGACTAAGCCATGTATTCTGCTGCTGTAGCACGACCCTCTTTTGTTAGTTTGAAGCACTCCTCTGGTTTGAAGGATAGATACCTTCATCGGATCAAGTGCATCCTAACTCACCTGCGAGGATGTACCGATAATGATGATGGAGATGCTGAATATATATATATATATATATATATATATATATATATATATATCAGTTAGGCTTCAGTGCGCATTTGTTAGTTAAACCTATGTATAAATTGTGACACTAAATACAACTAGTAAGTAGTACAAGATCAAGACTAGTATACGCCGGTCAAATTATTCATCATGTCCACACATTGAATTGACGTGACAACCCACGGCGCGTGAGGTGACACAAGAATCCCGGCGGCGTGTTCGGGTATTCTGGACTTCAGATTTGGAGTACCACTTATCTGTCGAAATATTTCATCATTCACTTAAAACAGTCGATTGATCATACATTGAGTACCATATAACTAGAATTACCGATGCAAGTCGAAGAAGGATTGGCGGTGCTGCCGGGTTGGCGCCAAGTTCGATCCCACGGATCAGAGCTGATCGAGCACCTTGAGGCCAAAGTGAGTGCTGACAGCGCGAGATTTTAGTCTCTCATCGATTTGTTCATACCAACCATCGACATCGAGCACAACATATGCTACACCCAACCGGAGAAACTTCCAGGTAAGACACCGATCGGCTGTCCACTTGCACAAACATATTCCTTTGTTTATAGCTCTATTTTTCTTTTTAGATGCATACCTGGTGAAGCAATTACAATTTGACAGTTAATAAAAAGTGAAAAAGTGACTGCAACATGCCAAAGATGTTATGAAAATGCCAACTACGTACACTAAAACCTGTATTCCACAATACTGCAGGTATCACACCGAGTGACCTAACGGGCAATTCTTCCAAGCAATTCCTGTATGCTCAAAAGGGCACGGTACGCCGCAAGATACAACCGGAGTGCGGCATGCACGCCGATGTGGCACAAGATCGGCAATACCTTGCTGGTGATGGTCAACGGCCGGCAGACGGGCAGCAAAAAAGGTTCTAGTGCTGCACACCAACAAGAACTTCGACCAGCAGAGGACCAATGGGTGATGCACCAGCACCACCTCGGGACCCGGAGCAAGAGAAGGAGCGGAACTGGTCCTCTCGCAAGATTTTCTACCGCATTTAACACTAGGGCCAGTAGTAAAAAGATTATAAGTTAGTTAGGTATTGGTAGTTGTACTACCTTGTCGTCCGCAAGTTGGTATTGTTGTTAACAATATTTTGGTATGAACTTGCATTTGCTTCCAACCATCATGCCGAGGGTCGGCGTGGATATAAAGCTGAATCATTTGTTTCGAAACAAATTTTCAGGCACCTGATTTTTATTTGATGGGTAGCATAAGCACCCGCCGTTCGAATTCCCAGTTCTCCAATTTTTTCGAAACAAGTGCATGCACTTATTATCACGATAAAAAAACAATATCCATGCTGCATCCCAGTTATCAGTCTGTACTTGCAGAATTCTCTCGCTTATTGAGCACGATATTGTTTTTTCAGGTCGAGCAAGTTTCAACTCGGGCTGCAGACTTCCTGTGGTTAGTTTTGTTTTAACAGGCCCAGCCCATGATGACAACGGGCACAAAGATCCAGCAGGTATCTCATCGCCTCTCGCCCGCCAAATAAGTTAGTTATAATTTGTCTTACAACATCCACATGCAGTTTTTTACTGAATTAAACACACATCCCAGTTCTATTTTCCTCTTGAAATGCATGTCCTACATCCGTTTTCTAATCTCTACCTATAGTTTTATTAGTTCATATACATGTATCATTATATTGAAAACACATGAAATTCCCTTTTCATATTTACATCCTTATTTTTGTTGTTTTTTCCCACCCAGCTGATTTTTTTACCACCGGTTTTCCTTAAACCAACTCAATTGTCCCACGCCTTATTTGCTCAAAAAACAAAACAATTTTTTGGCAAATCAATAAGTTCTTAAAAAATGTTTATCATTTCGATTACAACAGTTCGACTCCACGAAATATGCAAAATAAGGTTGAACTTTTGACCGTGGTCCCGGCAGAAAATGGGCTGTAATAAATTACTTAAGAATTGGCAAATGGGCTGCAAATTATAAAAATAGCAAATGGGCTTTATGTTGTCTCGCCACAGATTTGGAGGCTGACTTGTGGGCCTACCAAGTTCATGCATACACAAGGTTTCGCAAAAAGAAACTTAGTCAACAATCGACTCTACAGCGCCGATCGTTAGATGTCAATCTAACGGCAATTGTGCTTCTTCGCTCTCGATCTTCCCGCCCAAATTACCAAACCAGCACGCTGAACCGCCTTTGCCCGCCTCCCGTGGCCGGGCAAGAAGTTGCCGGGCAGGCCTCACGCCCCATCATACTCGCATCCCTGGCTTGTCTATCCCTCTAGTCACCCACACCTCCCGTTATTTTCCGGCGACGGCAATTAACCACCAACCTCAGATTTTCCACCGCACAGGCAGCCACCGCCGTGTCTTCCCTGCCCTGTCATTCCCTTCAGAGGCCTCGCCGCCGCCCACCGCCCCTAGTGCTCTCGGTGCGGCGTGGTCAACGATGTCCATCCAACGGCCGTAGTGCTTCTTCAACCTCCGGTCTTCTTGCCCCACTACCAAAGCAGCGGCCGGTCGTGCGATGCTCTCGCCTCCCGTGGGCGGGTCAGGCTGCCATGAGGCCTCACCGTCCCCATACTACTCCCACCGCTGGCCAGGCCATCCCTCCACTCACCCACTTCGTTATTCTCAAGGGCGACGGCAGCCTCACACCGCAGCCAACCGGTGAACCTCGTGCTCCTCTCCGCGTGGGCATCCACCGCTGCCTTCCTCGGCCCGCCGCCCCTTCCTAGGCTCGCCATCGCCCACCGCCGTGGTGCTCTCGGCGTGGCGTGGTCAATGTGGTCAACGAACGACTTCCATCGAAGAGTATCAGACATGGAGAGGCCGATAATGGGTCCACGGCAGCCGCATGGAAGTGCCTCCTTATTACGAGCAAAATAATTATTCCTCCACCGATAGCAGGGACCCACCGGACGGGCCACCAGATTTCACGGAAAAACGCTTCCCTCGATGCTGGGACCCACCGGACGGGCCACCGATTTCGTGAAAAAACGCTTGCCCTCGATCGCTGGGACCCACCGGATGACCACCGATTTTGTGAAAAAACGCCCCCGATGTCACCGACCCACCGGAAGTCCCTCCTTATTATGCATAGAAAATGAATACTCCCCGCTAGCTGGGACCCACCATGGTGGAGGCTGACTTAGGGCATACTAAGTTGACGGGGACAGAGGGCTTTGTCAACTTAGTCAATATGAATGATTCTAGCTCCAAAGGACCGTGACGATGTCCATCCAACGGCCGTCGTGCTTCATCAATCTCGCTCTTCCTGCTCCGGCCGCCAAAAAGCGCCGACGGACTGCTCGCTTCCTCCTCCCCACGGCCGGTCAGGCTGCCAAGCAGCCCACACCGCCCCACCGCACTCCCATCGCTGGCCTAGCCATCCTCTACTCACCCACACCGCTGTTATTCTCCGCGACGGCAGACAAACCAAGAGACCTCGTGACAACAGATTCTCCGCATGGGAAACAACTGCCGAAGTCTTCCTCCTCCGCCGCCCCTTCCTAGGACTCGCCGTCGTCCACCGCCTCGGTGTTTCGGCGCTGCCTAGTCAACATGGTCAACAACCGACATGCATCTGAAGCGGATCAGACGTGGAGAGGCCGACACCTGGGTCCACGGCCGCACGCAACAAAATGCCTCCTTATTACGCCGCAAAATAATGATTCCTCCACCGACATCGGGACCCACCGAAGGGCCTCAGATTTCGTGAAAAACGCTACCGCTACCGACAGCTCGGACCCACCAGCTATATCTTCGCAGCAAGGAAGTGCCTCCTTATTACGCACAAAAATGAATACTCCCCCGTTAGCTGGGACCCAAAGATAGTGGCAGGCTGACTTAGGGCCTACTAAGTTGACGGGACGGAGGGCTTTGTCAACTTAGTCAATATGCATGATTCTAGCTCCAAGGACTATACGATGTCCATCCAACGGCCGAGTGCTTCTTCAACCTTTGGTCTTCTTGCTCCACCGCCCAAACCAGCGCCGGTCGTGCCTCGTGCTCCCGCCTCCCGTGGTTGTCATGGCGCGGCGGAGGCATCACCGCCCTACTACTCCCACCGCTGGCCGACCATCCTCTACTCACCCACACTCCTTGTTATTCTGCGGCGACGGCAGCCTCACACCGCAGCGAACCAGTGAACCTCATACTCTTTCACGCTGCGGCATCCACCGCGCGCCTTTCCTCGCTCAGCGCCGCCCCTTCCTAGGCCTCGCCGTTGTCCACCGCCTGGTGCTCTCGGCGTGGCGTGGTCAACGTGGTCAAGGAACGGCTTCCATCGGACGTGAATCTGCACATGGAGAGGCCGATACCGGGTCCACGGCCGCAGAAAGGAAGTGCCTCCTTATTACGTGCAAAATAATTATTCCTCCACCTGACAGCGGGGACCCACCGGACGGGCCACCGTATTTCGTGAAAAAAATGTTTCCCCCTGACTGCTGGAACCCACCAGCTATATCTTCGCACGCAAGAAAGTGCGTCCGGGTAAAAAAAAATGATTCGCCCCCCTGACTGCCGGGACCCACCAGCTACATCTTTGCATGCAAGGAAGTGCGTCCGAAAAAAAAACAAAACGATTCGCCCCCCTGACTGCTGGGACCCACCAGCTACATCTTTGCAGGCAAGGAAGTGCCTGATAGTCGGGATCCACCTGGTCGAAGCGTACGTAGCATTGTCATTCTGGTCGACGTGTACGTACATACTGGTCGATGTAGAGGCGCGCACGTGTCGTAGTAGAGGCGCGCACGTAGCATGTACACGTACGTACAGCGGCGAGGGTGCAAGAAAGAAAATACGGCCACGTAGGTACATACAAGCAGGGTCTCAAATGCCTACTCGCGCATACGTACATGGCTGGGTCGGAACGGAGAAACAACATCGTCGTCGTGTTCATGGGGAGCCAACCAGCTGGGTCGGAACGGAATGCGTGGTCGTGTTCATCGGGAGGGCTTGGATGGAACAGGCGATGGAAACGAGGCCTGGCGGACCGCACAACGGAGGAAACGGACCTCCTACATTCGAACGGGTCCCGTTGATCGGGAGGGTGTGGCGCATCAAGAACGGAGGAAACGGACCTCCTCATCGTTGAAACGGGGTCCTGTTGATCGGGAGGGTGTGGCGCATCGCAAAACGGAGAAACAGACCTCCCACGGTCAAACGGGGTCCCGTTGATCGGGAGGTGTGGCGCATCACAAAACGGATTTAAACGGACCTCCTACGGTCGAAACGGGGGTCTTGTTCATCGGGAGGGGTGTGGCGTACGCCAAATGGGACTCCACGGGATACTGTTCATCTCCACCGTCGACCTCCTCCAGCCACCACGGACTACCGTCGACCTCCTCCAGCCTCCACGGGCTCCTATTCATCTAGCCTCCACCGCCGCTTACTCCACCGGCCATCGCTCAACCACCCTCCACGGGCACCCTCC
Source organism: Aegilops longissima (assembly GCA_021605205.1). Classification (NCBI taxonomy): domain Eukaryota; kingdom Viridiplantae; phylum Streptophyta; class Magnoliopsida; order Poales; family Poaceae; genus Aegilops; species Aegilops longissima. The sequence goes on from CM038676.1 coordinate 529,135,186, forward strand.
ACCGCCCATCGCTCATCCAGCCCTCCACACCACGGGTCCTGTTCATCCGAGGCAATGCCACCACTCACTGCTCATCCAAACCCCCGCAACGCCATCTGCTCATCCAATCGATCGGGCTTAGCAGCAGAAGTGAAGGAATCGCCCATCGGGTTCGCTAACAACCATCGATTGATCGCCGGGTTCAAGAACGCCAGAGCTCGGCAATCGCCGGGTTCGCTTAGAGCCCAATGACTCGCCGGGTTGATTAGAGCCAATGCTCGCACACACACACGCACGCACGAGAGAAAGCGCGATCGCTTCGCCCCGACCTCCCACCGTGAACGCAACTCCCCAAATTTTCGCCCCTCGCTTCTACCACGGTTTTTTCCGCCATGGACGGCCCAAAGAATGTCATGCAGCCGCCTCCGCCCGCCTGTGACTTAAAAGCCCATTTTCTGTCATGATTTTTGTCATAGAAGTAGGAGCCCACCACATCTATGATGATACCGGGTTTTGTCACAATTATCGTCATAGAAGTGTCATATGTATGACAGATTTTTTTTTCGTTCAGCCCAAAATGTCACGGATGTGTCTTTTTTTGTAGTGTTAGCAATTTGTTCATCAAGAAATTCACTAAGGGGCACAGTAGTATCAAGCATAGAAGTAGTTTCATCATAAGTATCATGCATAGCAGAAGTGGCATCATCAATAACATGCATATATCGTAATGAATAGCGTAAGGTGTTTAGGTGTCGCAAGCTTACTCATAACAAAAGGTGAATCAAGTGCAGAGCTAGATGGCAGTTCCTTACCTCCCCTCGTAGTTGAGGGATAAATTGTAGTCTTAGAGTCTTTCAAGTTCTTCATAGTGACCAACAAATATAAATCCCAAGTGACTCAAAAAATAGAGCTATGCTCCCTGGCAACGGCGCCGGAAATTAGTCTTGATAACCCACAAGTGTAGGGGATCGCAACAGCTTTCGACGGTAGAGTATTCAACCCAAATTTATTGATTCGACACAAGGGGAGCCAAAGAATATTCTCAAGTATTAGCAGCTGAGTTGTCAATTCAACCACACCTGGATAACTTAATATCTGCAGCAAAGTATTTAGTAGCAAAGTAGTATGATAGTAGTGGTAATGGTAACAAAAGAGTAATGAAAGCAAAAGTAATATTTTGGTGTTTTGTAGTGATTGTAACAAGAGTAATAGGAAAGTAAATAAGCGTAAACCAAAGATATGGAAAGCTCAGAGGCATTGGATGAGTGATGGATAATTATGCCGGATGCGTTCATCATGTAACAGCCATAACATAGGGTGACACAGAACTAGCTCCAATTCATCAATGTAATGTAGGCATGTATTCCGAATGTAGTCATACGTGCTTATGGAAAAGAACTCGCATGAAATCTTTTGTCCTACCCCCCCGTGGCAGCGGGGTCCTAATGGAAACTAAGGGATATTATGGCCTCCTTTTAATAGAGAACCGGAACAAAGCATTAGCACATAGTGAATACATGAACTCCTCAAACTATGGTCATCACCGGGAGTGGTCCGATTATTTTCACTTCGGGGTTGCCGAATCATAACACATAGTAGGTGACTATAGACTTGCAAGATAGGATCAAGAACTCACATATATTCATGAAAACATAATAGGTTCAGATCTGAAATCATGGCACTCAGGCCCTAGTGACAAGCATTAAGCATAGCAAAGTCATAGCAACATCAATCTCAGAACATAGTGGATACTAGGGATCAAACCCTAACAAAACTAACTCGATTACATGATAAGTCTTATCCAACCCATCACCGTCCAGCAAGCCTACGATGGAATTACTCACGCACGGCGGTGAGCATCATGAAATTGGTGATGGAGGATGGTTGATGATGACAACGGCGACGAATCCCCCTATCCGGAGCCCCGAACGGACAACAGATTAGCTCTCCGAGAGGTTTTAGGGCTTGGCAGCGGCTCCGTATCGAAAAACACGATGATTTCTTCTCCTTGATTTTTTTCTCCCCGAAAGCAAATATATAGAGTTGGAGTTGAGGTCGGTGGAGCATCAGGGGCCCACGAGGTAGGGGCGCCCTAGGGGAGGGCGCTTCACCTCGTGGGACAGGTGTGGGCCCCTGGTCTTCATCTTTGGCAAGGATTTTTTATTATTTTGGAAAAGACGTTCCGTGGAGTTTCAGGTCATTCCGAGAATGTTTGTTTCTGCACATAAATAACACCATGGCAATTCTGCTGAAAACGGCGTCAGTCCGGGTTAGTTCCATTCAAATCATGCAAGCTAGAGTCCAAAACAAGGGCAAAAGTGTTTGGAAAAGTAGATACAACGGAGACGTATCATACGTCCATATGAGCAAGTCTACGCGCCTAGAGTCCATCTAGATTCTACATGGCTGTGATTGCTGTGTTTGGTCTTGAGTACTTGTGAGAGATGACTGCTGAAGATACAACCCGCTTGTTGGCCATGAATGCCAGCAGGGGCTTCCCAGGGATGCTTGGCAGCATAGACTGCATGCACCGGGAGTGGAAGAACTGCCCTTCTGCTTGGCAAGGGCAGTAGAGGGGCCATGTCAGGTCTTGCATTATCATACTTGAGGCAGTGGCCTCACAAGATCTCTGGATCTGACACTCTTTCTTTGGCATGGCTGGATCGCACAACGATATCAACGTGCTTCAACGCTCGCCGGTGTATGCAAGGCTTCCCGAAGGCAACAATCCGCCAGTCAATGTTAACATCAACGACCACAACTACAACAAAGGTTACTACCTAGGTGACGGTATCTATCCTCAGTGGACTACTATTGTGAAGACACACTACAAAAAAAGACACATCCGTGACATTTTGGGCCGAACGATTTTTTTCTATCATGCTTATGACACTTCTATGACGATAATTGTGACAAAACCGGGTATCATCATAGATGTGGCGGGCTCTTACTTCCATGACAAAAAATCATGACAGAAAATGGGCTTTTCGTCCTGGGCGGGCCGGAGATGCAGCTGCATGACATTCTTTGGGCCGTCCATGACGGAAAAAACTGTGGTAGAAGCGAGGGCGAGGAAAATATCGGGGAGTTCCCGGTTACAGCGGGTGGCCGGGGGCCGAGCGATGCCCGTTTCTCTTGTACACGTACGCGCGTGAGTGCGAGGCATTGGGCTCTAACTAAACCCGAGCGAGGCGTTCGCCTACTGAACCTGAGCGATTGCACTGCAGGCTACGTGTTATTGAACCCGAGCGATTAATCGATCTGGCTGTTAACTGAACCCAATCGAGCGATTCCATCGCTACTACTGCTAACTGAAGCCGATCGAACCTGCTGCCTCTTGATGAACAGTGAGCGTTGTTGGGGGGTTGGATGAACAGTTCCCGGTGGGGGGTTGGATGAACAGGACCCCGTGGTAGTAGAGGCCATTGCCGCTGGATGAATAGGACCCCGATCGAGCCGGTTGGGGGTGGATGAACAGGACCCCGTGGAGGGCTGGTTGAACAGTAGCCGGTGGAGGGCTGGATGAACAGTAGCCCGTGGAGGGGTGGTTGAACAGGACCCCGTGGAGAGGGCTGGTTGAATAGTAGCTGGTGGAGGAGTAGTGTAGGCTGGATGAACAGGAGCCCGTGGTTGAACAGTCGCAGGTGGAGGCTGGAGGAGGTCGACCGTGGATGAACAGTAGCCCGTGGAGGCTGGAGTAGGTCGATGGTGGAGATGAGCAGTAGCCCATGGAGTCCCGTTTTGCGGTACGCCACACCCCTCTCTATCAACAGGACCCCCGTTTCGACCGTAGCGCTCCAACACAAGTGCGTTTCCTCCGTTTTGTGGTACGCCACACCCCTCCCGATCAATAGGACCCTGTTTCGACCGTAGGAGGTCCAAGAGAAGTCCGCTTCTCCGTTTTGCGGCACGCTGCACCCCCCGATGAATAGGATCCTGTTTGACCGTGGCTGGTCAAATGTAAGGCTGTTTCTCCATTCTATGGTACGCCAGCCTCGCTTCGATCGGTTGTTCCATCTAAGCCGGTTGGCTCTCGGCGAACACGATAACGTAGTTTCTCCGCTCGACCCACCTGGTTGGCTGCCGATGAAAACGACGCCGTCGCTGTCTCTCCATGTACACGAGCCCCGGCCGCACGTATCGCGCCGAGTAGGCATTCGAGACCCTACCAGATGTAACGCGACGTGGCCATATTTACTTTCTTGCACCCTGGCTGTACGTACGTGTACATGCTACGTGCGCACCTCTACTACGACACGTGCCCTTCCTTACTCGGCCACGATTCATCGCTGCAGTATGTAGACAGACCGATCGTATGTACGTACACGTTCGCAACCAGAATGACAACGCTACGTACGCTTCGACCAGTTGGGTCCCGACTGTCAAGGAGGATAAGGAGGCACTTCCTTGCATGCAAAGATGTAGCTGGTGGGTCCCAGCAGTCAGGGGGGAACATTTTTTCACAAAATACGGTGGCCCGTCCGGTGGGTCCCTGCTGTCAGGTGGAGGAATCATTATTTTGCGCGTAATAAGGTTGCACTTCCTTGTTGCGGCCATGGACCCACCTGTCAGCCTCTCCATGTATAGTACTCTTCCGATGGAAGTCGTTCCATGACCACATTGACCACGCCACACCGAGAGCACCAAGGCGGTGGACGATGATGAGGCCTAGGAAGGAGATGACGCGGAGCCGGGGAAGACCCGACAGTGGATGCCCATGCGGAGAGGAGTACGAGGGTTCACTGGTTTGGCTGCGATCGCCGTAGAATAACAGGGGGTGTGGGTGAGTAGAGGGATGGCCTCTCTAGCGGTGGGAGTAATAGGGGGCGGTGAGGCATCCGCGGTAGCACAGCCGGCCACGAGAGGCAGGAGCATGCGGCATGACCGGCGCTGGTTTGGGCGGCTGGAGCAAGAAGACCAGAGGTTGAAGAAGCACTACGGCCGTTGGATGGACATCGTACGGTCACTGGAGCTAGAATCGTTCAAATCGACTAAGTGGACAAACCCCTCCGTCTCCGTCAACTTAGTAGGCCCACAAGTCAGCCTCCCACTATGGTGGGTCCCAGCTAGCAGGGGAGTATTCATTTTTTTGTGCGTAATAAGGAGGCACTTCCTTGCGTGCGAAGATATAGCTGGTGGGTCCGAGCTGACAGCGGGGGGAAGTTTTTTTTGCAAAATACAGAGGCCCTTCCGGTGGGTCCCAGCTGTCAGGTGGAGGAATCATTATTTTGCGTGTAATAAGGAGGCATTTCCTTGCACGCGGTCGTGGACCCAGCTGCCAGCCTCTCCACGTACTGTCCACTTCCGATGGATGTCGTTCATTGACCACGTTGACTACGCCGCGTCGAGAGCACCAAGGCGGTGGACGACGGCGAGGCCTAGGAAGGGAATGACACGGAGCTGTGGAAGACTCGGCAGCTTGTTTCCCACGCGAGGGGAGTACGAGGGTTTATCGTTCGCCCGCCGTCACGGAGAATAAAGCAGTGTGGGTGAGTAGAGGGATGGCTAGGCCAGTGATGGGAGTATGGTGGGGCGGTGAGGCCTGTGCGGCAGCACAACCGACCGCGTGAGGAGGGAGCAGGCAGTCCCGTCGGCGCTTGTTGGAGCGGCTGGAGCAGGAAGAGCAGAGATTGAAGAAGCACGACGACCGTTGGATGGACATCCTGAAGGAAATATGCCCTAGAGGCAATAATAAAGTTGTTATTTATATTTCCTTATATCATGATAAATGTTTATTATTCATGCTAGAATTGTATTAACTGGAAACTTGATACATGTGTGAATACATAGACAAAACAAAGTGTCCCTAGTATGCCTCTACTTGACTAGTTCGTTAATCAAAGATGGTTAAGTTTCCTGACCATAGACATGTGTTGTCATTTGATGAACGGGATCACATCATTAGGAGAATGATGTGATGGACAAGACCCATCCGTTAGCTTAGCATAATGATTGTTAAGTTTTATTGCCATTGCTTTCTTCATGACTTATACATATTCCTTTGACTATGGGATTATGCAACTCCCGAATACCGGAGGAACACCTTGTGTGTAATCAAACGTCACAACGTAACTGGGTGATTATAAAGACGCCTCTGTGTGTCTCCGGTTGTTTGTAGGGTTGGAATAGATCGAGATTAGGATTTGTCACTCCGAGTATCGGAGAGGTATCTCTGGGCCCTCTCGGTAATGCTCATCATGATAAGCCTTGCTAGCAATGTAACTAATGAGTTAGTTGTGGGATGATGCATTACGGAACGGGTAAAGAGACTTGCCGGTACCGAGATTGAACTAGGTATGGAGATACCGACGATCGAATCTCGAGCAAGGAACATACTGATGACAAAGGGAATGACGTATGTTGTCATTGCGGTTTGACCGATAAAGATCTTCATAGAATATGTAGGAACCAATATGAGCATCTAGGTTCCGCTGTTGGCTATTGATCAGAGATATGTCTCGGTCATGTCTACATAGTTCTCGAAACCATAGGGTCCGCACGCTTAACGTTCAATGACGATTTTTATCATTAGTTATGTGTTTTTGGTGACCGAAGATTGTTCGGAGTCCCTATGAGATCACAGACATAACGAGGAGTCTCGAAATGGCTGTCGGAGTAATTGGACACGGATACCCCGAAGACGGCAAGACGATATTCCAAGACATCGGGGCTAGCAAAGCCCCTCACCGACTCCCCGCCGCCCAGCCGACCGCAGTCTCCGATCGCACCACCAGCCGATCGCTGGCTGCCGATCGCACCACCAGCCGATCGCTACTGCCGATCGCTCCACCAGGCCGACTATTGGCTGCCGACTGCACCACCAGGCCGACTGCTGGCTGCCGACTGCGCCAACCAGCTGGCTGCCGACTACGCCAACCAGCCGACAGTCGACTGCAGCCCGACGCGACCCCGACGTGACGACCGTACCCGGCACTGTTCACGTGACGCCCCAACCATCATGTACAGTGTCACTTGTCCCCTGGCACTATTTATGAAGTGACCCAGGGGACAAGGATGACACCCCACCATGCCTTGCCCATGCCCCCACTTAGCTTACTTCCTAAGCTAGCCATGCCTATATATATGAGCACACATCCATCCATCCAGGATGGAATCTCACGCAGGCATGCTAGCTAGCACACACACACACACACACATCCATTCATCCATCCACCCACGGCCAAGCACACACTTGTGCCCATATGCATATACGAGGCCAGATGGCTACGACACTGACCTCAGATACAGCTCCAGGAGCGCTCTGTACCAGATATACCAGATACACTCAGACATGCAGCAGTAGGAGTATTATCTCTCCGGAGAGCTCCGAAGCTGGGTAAACTAGCGCATGCTACTCGCATACCCGTCCCTGGATATTCCGGCAGCAGTTTTGCCCTCACACGAAGCCACCTTGTGGCATATGTCTTCTTGCACCCCCCCGTGAGAACACCACGACATTTGGCGCCCACCGTGGGGCTAGGTGCGCCGTCGTCCGGAGACCTGTTCTGGACGGGAACCCTCTTCCTCCCTGGCGAGCGCAGCTAGCCCGGCACGCCAGACGGAGTTCGCGCCGGCGCGCTGCATGGCGCCGAGGTCGCCGCGTGGTGAGCTGCCTCGCCGAACTTGTCGGCCGAGGTTCGCCTCTCCGACGAGCCTGCATCCGACGCAGTACGACGGCCCCGAAGCCTCCTCGCGGCCTCCTCGAAAGCAGCTCCACGCCGCCGGGCGAGCCCGCCGCCAACCTCGAGTCCGTAGGCTCCACCGACCCGATCTTTGGTTGATTCCGACACGCGCCGCCGACGCTGCTCCCCACCAACATGGTGGTTCACGACGAGCCTCTCTCGCGGAGAGCGGCGGAAGCACAGCCACGGAGGTGCTCGCCATCGGTCACAGCGAGCCCTCCGCGAGGGAGCTTGTGACCCACTCGACGCGTTCTCGCAAGACCTGACCGCCCCATTCCGGAAGACGCCGACGCTGACGCTGGAAGCACGCCGCCACAGCTCCTCGTGGGCGCATGTAAGCCGGCAAGCATGAGACGCTTGTCGGAAGCCTATCGGCCGAGATGGATCGCGCTGGCGTTTCGCCGGCTCCGACCGGGCCTAGCCGCCTTAGGCGCGTCAGCAGCGGCGTAGCTATCGCCCGATCTGTTTGGGGCCAATTGCCCTGTGTACGCCACGCCCGCGGAGAACATCCACGCCGCCCAGGCGGCGGTAGACGAGTTGGATAGCTTCGAAGGCGAGGAGCGCCGCCTGATGACGGGGCGGATCCAGCAGCTCCTCGACGCGGCCACTACGCAAGACGAAGCCGGCTGCCGCACGGAGGCGCCGCGGCGACAACACGGCGACTTGCCTCCCCACTGAGATCAAGGCGCGACGTCTCGGACGCCGACCGGCGGCGCCCGCGAAGAAAAACAAGGATCCGTTGTCAGCCATAGCGGACTCACATCTCCATCGAGCGCGATGAAGACGGGCCGCCTAAGAGCAAGTGGGAGCGGCGGACGACTATCCGCCTCCTCCTCCCCGCAGAGGAAGGCGAAGTCTCCCCGCCACCTATCGAGCATCCAACTCGGCGACCGCCTTGGCCGACGAGAGGAGTCGGAGAACGACGCCCGCCACGGATCGAGCGACTCCACCGATCTCGGCGCTGGAAGAAGAAGACGAAGTTGGGCCCGCCCTGTTTCGGACCTCGCATCCGAGACGAGCCCTTCCCCAGAGGATTCACACTCCCCCGAGATACACCCAAGTACACCGCCCCGGAAACCGGAGGACTGGCTAGTGGACTACTCCACGGCCGTCGGCATAGCTTAACGACAACAAGCGCGCTGTCAGAAAGTATGTTCCCCTCATGCTCCAGGGCACGGCCCGACATGGTTGAACAGCTTGAAGCCCCGCAACATCAACAGCTGGGTCGACTTCACCGAGGCCTTCGTCCGCAACTTCACGAGCACATACAAGCGACCTCCCAAGCCTCGCCAGCTTTCCTTGCGCGCAAGGCCCCAACGAAGTCTTCTCGCGACTACTCACGCGCTGGGCCGAGCTCGGAACTCCCGCGAAGGAGTGCATGAGGTGCAAGCAATCGAGTACTTCACCGCCGGTGCAGAGAAGGCACCTCCTCAAGCACAAGCTCCTTTGCGACGAGCCGAGACCTCGACGAGCTGCTGATCATAGCGCATAAACGACAGCCGACTCCTCCATGAAGTCGGAGATCGAAGTCAGCGCGACTGGCAAGGTGGCCCCTCATGCTCCCAGAACTCCGGCTGGCGACGCCAGTCGGTGACAGCAGCAGAATGATCACAAGCGCAAGGCCCCGCAGCCGGCTTCCAACAGCCGGCATGTGGCGACAGTCGAAGACCAGCAGCCAGAGGGGCAGCCTCCTGCCAAGCGGCAGAAAGGCGGCAAGTCGAACTAGTTGCCGGCCTTCTCTTACGAGCAGACTTTGGACGGACCATGCAAGTTCCATAGCGGCGCGAAGCCGTCGAATCACACCACCCGGAAGTGCCACTGGCTCACCAGGATCGCCAAGGGAGACGGCCTTGCCCTCCTCCGCTTTCTTTGGGCCGCCGCCTCCACCACCGCCAAAGAAGCGGCTGTCGAGCCGTCGGCCAAACAAGACGAGTACCCAGAAGAGCATGGTGCCTACGTAGTGTTCACCAGTGTGGCCGACGATCGCCGCAGCAGGCGGCAGCAATAGCAAGAAGTGAATGCAGTAGCGTCAGATGCTCCAGAATTCATGCACTGGTCCGAGAAGCCCATCAGTTGGAGCCGAGCTGATCACCCAGAGGTGATGCCGAATCCGGGCTCCTATGCCCTGGTCTTAGGAGCCACCCTTGCAGTGGATAGGCGGGCAGCTCGCTTCTCGCGAGTGCTGATAGACGGAGGCAGCAGCATCAACATCATGTACAAGGATACAATGGAGAAGTTAGGAATCAAGCAAAGACAGCTTCAACACAGTCGGACTGTGTTCCACGGAATTGTACCTGGCCTTTCCTGCTCACCGATTGGCAAGATTCTGATAGACGTCCTCTTTGGGGACAAAGATCACTTTCGCCGAGAGCCAGCCTGGTTCGAAGTGGTGGACCTCGAAAGCCCCTACCATGCTCTGCTTGGCCGACCTGCTCTGGCCAAGTTCATGGCGGTCCCCCACTACGCCTACCTCAAGATGAAGATGCCGAGTACCAAGGGGATTCTGACCATAGCCGGCGACTACTGAAAAGTCGTCTGTCAGGTACAAAGCGGCCGGCTGGCCGAGTCCCCGGTGATCGCAGCTGAGAAGCGGCTCCTTGATCGGGTTGTGGCGATGGCCGGCAAGCAGCCAGAGATGTTGTCCGACCCCAAGGAGTCAGAAGCTGAGGGCTCGTTCAAGCCGGCCAAAGAGACCAAGAAGATACCCTTAGACCCAGAGCACCCGGAGAGATACGCTGTCGTAGGTGCAAACCTCGACAGCAAATAGGAAGGCGAGCTCGTCGATTTCCTCCGTGAGAATCGACATCTTCGATGGTCCCCAAAGACATGCCAGTGTACCGACGGAATTCGCCGAGCACAAGTTACATGTCCGCTCAGATGTGAAGCCGGCCAGCAGCCCTTGCGCCTACCGTCGGAAGAAAAAAGAAGAGTTGTTTGGAGAAGAGATAGCCCGGCTCCTCGCGACCGGTTTCATCATGGAAGTGTTCTTTCCAGAATGGTTAGCGAACCCGGTCTTGGTATTGAAGAAGAACAAGCAGTGGCGGATGTGTATTGACTACACAAGCCTCAACAAAGCCTGCCCCAAGGACCCGTTCGCTTTGCCAAGAATTGATCAGGTGATAGACTCCACAGCCGGATGCGAGCTGTTGAGCTTCTTAGATGCATATTCAGGATATCACCAGATCAAGCTGAACCCGGCCGAAAGATTGAAGACCGCCTTCATCATGCCGTTTGGAGCCTTCTGCTACCTGACCATGACGTTCGGCTTGAGGAATGCCGGCGGCACCTTTCAGCGTTGCATGCAGAAGTGCCTCCTCAAGCAGCTTGGCAGAAACACCCACGTTTACGTGGACGACGTGGTGGTGAAGATGGAGAAGCGAGGAACGCTGTTGGAAGACCTCAAGGAGACCTTTGAAAATCTGCGCCGATTCCAGATCAAGCTCAACCCAGAGAAATGCGTCTTCGGAGTACCAGCCGGCCAGCTCCTTGGCTTCCTGGTCTCTGAACGCGGCATAGAGTGCAACCCCGTGAAGATCAAGGCGATCGAAAGGATGGAAGTACCCCGCCGACTGCTAGATGTGCAAAAGTTCACCGGCTGCTTGGCGTCTATCAGCCGATTCATCAGTCGGCTGGGCGAGAAAGCTCTTCCTCTGTACCAGCTCATGAAGAAGACCACCTTCTTCGAATGGAACTCCAAGGCGGACGAGGCTTTTCTCCAGTTGAAGAAGATGCTGACTACTCCCCCAGTGCTAGCGGCTCCGACCCCAAAGGAGCCCATGCTCCTGTACATTGCCGCCACCAGCAGGGTAGTCAGCACGGTTATCATAGTTGAACGCAAGGAGGAAGGCAAGGCGCTACCTGTCCAGAGACCGGTTTATTACCTGAGCGAAGTACTGTCGACCTCCAAGCAGAACTACCCCCACTACCAGAAGATGTGTTACGGCATGCACTTTGCTGCCAAGAAGTTGAAGCCTTACTTTCAAGAGCATCCAATCACCATGGTTTGCACGGCCCCACTAGCAGAGATCATCGGAAGCCGAGATGCTTCTGGCCGAGTGGCCAAATGGGCCATAGAGTTGGCCCCCTACACCATCTATTACCAGCCCCGCACCGCCATCAAGCCACAAGCACTGGCCGACTTCCTCGTCGACTGGGCCGAGACCCAGTACCTGCCGCCAGCGACCGACTCCACCCATTGGTGGATGCACTTTGATGGCTCCAAGATGCGCACCAGCTTGGGAGCCGACGTGGTCCTCACTTCCCCCAAGGGCGACAAGCTCAAGTACGCGCTGCAGATCCATTTCGCCGCCTCCAACAACGTCGCCGAATACGAGGCGCTCATTCACGGGCTCCGGCTTGCCAAAGAGCTTGGCATTCGCCGGATCCTGTGCTATGGCGACTCCGACTTGGTGGTCCAACAATCATCCGGTGACTGGGATGCCAAAGATGCAAATATGGCGAGCTACCGTTTTTTGGTACAGCAGCTGAGTGGATATTTTGAGGGATGCGAATTCCTCCACGTGCCAAGAAACGACAACGACCAAGCAGATGCCCTGGCAAGAATCGGCTCCACCCGCCAGTAATACCATCCGCGCGCGCCTTGAGCGCCTCCTCAAGCCATCATCTGCCGTCACTAGAGTCGACTCCATTTTGTGCGGCTCCCCTCAAGAAGTCGATCCGACTCCAAAGCCTCAGCAGACGGCACAAGAATCTTTGCAGACGCCCCCAAGAACGCGGCAGTCGAAGACTGCCCAGGGACTTCAGAACCCGGCCCGGGGACTGCGGCGACCATTGCGAAGACTCCAAGATTCGGCCGGGATCGCGCGGTCGGCCCGGGACTTCTTCAACCCAGCAAGCTGCTGCGGACTCCAACCCGCCGCCTCCCAGCCCAGCCGCCCTCGTCCAAGTAGCAGTACGAGCAGTCGAAGAAATAGCAGCACCATCATGGGCCCAGCCCATCCTGAAGTTCTTAGTAAGCGGAGAGCTGCTACCAACCGATGAGACCTTGGCTCGGCAAGTGCAACGCCGAGTAGCAGCCTACACTATAGTCAATAGAGAGCTGGTCAGCGCAGCGCCACCGGTGTCTACCAGCTGCCAGGCCGAGTCGAGCAAGGCCAAGCAATTCTCAAGACATCCATCGTATGAAAAGGCCATCATGCAGCCTCAAGAGCACTCGTCGCCAAAGCCTTCCGACACGGTTTCTTCTGGCCGACTGCCCTAGAAGAGGCCAAGGAATTAGTTCAAAAATGCAAGGGGTGCCAGGTGTTCCGCTCCAAGCCGCTTCAGCCGGCTTTGGCACTCAAGACTATCCCCATCGCCTGGCCCTTTGCTGTTTGGGGCCTGGACATGGTGGGACCATTCAAAACGGCACGAGGTGTGCTAACGCACTTACTTGTCGCGGTGGACAAGTTCACCAAGTGGATAGAAGCAAAACCCATCAAGAAGTTGAATGGTCCTACTGCAGTAACTTTCATCACCGACATCACGACTCGGTACGGCGTACCACACAACATCATCACCGACAATGACACAAATTTTGCCAAAGGCGCCTCGCCCGCGTTTCTGCGGACGAAGGCATCCGACCGACTTAGCGTCCGTTGCCCATCCGCAATCAAACGGCCGTGGAGCGAGCGAACGCCTCATCCTCGTTCGCATCAAGCCTCGATTGGTCGAACCATTGAGCGCTCGCCGCTGCTGGCTTGAAGAGTTGCCAGCCGTCCTCTGGAGTCTGCGCACGACTCCAAACAAGTCAACTGGGTTCACACCCTTCTTCCTCATCTACGGTGCCAAAGCCGTCATCCCAACGGATATAGAGTTCGACTCCCCTCGAGTCACCATGTACATCAAGAGGAAGCGTAAGAAGCACGCCAAGACGGCGCCGATCTGCTGGAAGAGGGCGGCTGTTGGCACTCAGCCAGTCCAAAGATCTACCAACAGAGCCTGTGCCGCTACTACAACAAGAAGGTCAAGCCAAGATCATTCCTAGAGGGCGACCTTGTGCTCCGCTGATCCAGCGAACAGCCGCCAGACAAGTCTGTAGGCGCTTTGGGAAGGCCCATTCATCATCGCCAAAGTGTCGGGCAACGACTTACTACTACCGATCGACGCCGTAAGCCCCGAAAGCACGTAAGAGGGACGACTCCGCAAAGAGACGGAGCGGCTATGGAATGCGAATCTCCTCCAAGATTTTACAGCTTGATGCAGTATGTACCACGCTACCCTTTGTGTTTAAAGTACCAAGATTCGGGCCCCGAGACGAACTCGGGACTGCCCTCTTTTTATCTCAGATGATAAGAATTATGCCTTCGAGTATGTTACTCTTTGTTATGCTATTTGGCACCGGGCTCGACTAGTCGGCCCGGGACTCGCCGCCTTTGGGCTATGAAATGCTTCCGCAATGACAAGTAACGGCGGTGCCTAAGCCGCCTCTTGTCGAAGCCGCAGCTTCGCAGAGCATCGCTTGTGGGCAGGAGTAAGGAAGAACGGGCGCCCACACGAAAAACGGCTAAGGACCCAAAGCATAAACATAGTTTAAATCGGCTTCCAGCCTATTTCATAAAACCGACTCTTAAGTAGTCGGCTTACCGCTTTCTACCCAACTTGCTTAACGACTCTAAAAATGGCCAAGTACTTGCCTTCTCAAAAGTAGCCAAGCACTTGACTAGATGGCAGTCCGCAGAGCGGTTGCCCGATGGGCAAGGCGGCATCTAAGGGAAGGCGGCAAAGGAAAAAGCCACAAGAGCAATAAGCAAGGAAAGATAAAATTAGAATAATATTTACACAAGCTTAGGCCCTTGGCCGGATCTTCGGACAGAGGTTCAGAATACACCCCGCAGGTGGAATTGTGCAAATTAACAAGTTCTTTTAAAAAGACTAGCAAACAGATAAAATAAAGGCAAGGCAGCGGCCTAAGAAGCAGCGGATGGGGTTGGAAGGCCGGAGGCGGCGGCGGCGTCAGGCGCCGGGGCGGCCGGCTGGGCGGTCTTGGCTTGATCGTCTCCGGCGGCAGCCAGCCCAGACGGGCGCGGCTCGTTGCTGGAGGCGCGGTCGAGCCGAGGCTGGTCGCCGCCCATCTTCCGGTGCCTCCATGCCGTCTCCGCCCTCCGCCTCGTCTTCATCCTCGGCGCTGAGTCGATCACCTCCGCCGAGTCTCGCCAGAGTCCGGTTCATCTCAACCACTCGGCGGTGCCTCCCCACCGCCTTCAGCCCGCCAGGACGAAGACGCTGGTGTCCGTAGAAGTCGGCGATCGCCGCCAAGACGCCGACGAGGGCGCCCTCCGCGCCAGCCGGTCCAGATCCAGCCTCGATACCACGCCTTGATTTAACCTGTGGCTCGGCGAAGCCCGGCCGAGCCGCTGAACCCTTCCAAGCCTCAAGACGGCCAGCTGCGACCTCCGGCCCGGTCGGGCGGTCCGGCTGGAGTCGCAGAACCGCATGTCCGGACAGAGCAGCGACGCTCGGGCGCCGACACGCTCAAGACGGCACAACATCCGATGGGCCGGCCGCAGGCGAGCCTCAATGCTCAGGAGCTGCTCGTCAAGGGTCCGGGGGGCGTTGGGTGCGATCTCAGCGCCACCCGCCCTCCGCGCCTCGCGATCAGCCTCCATGGCTTGATTGGCGCTATGTGACCGGGAAGAAGTCTGCCAAGAAGAAGAAGAAGCAAGTCGAAAACAGAGTCGGCTGACCCATAGTCGGCGACCCAAAAGAAAAAGTAAAGCGAACTCACCATCGATGATATCCTCGATTTCGTGGAAGCCGGAGGTCAGCTGCGCTTCCCTGTCGGTCCAGGAGGAGCGCTCGCTCTCAAATTCGGCTAGGAGAGCGGCCTCTTTCTTCTCCGCCTCGGCCTGCGCCGCCTTGAGCAGCTCCCTCTGCTCCGCCAGCTGCAGAAATCTCTGGATCTGACACTCTTTCTTTGGCATGGGCGGATCGCACAATGATATCAATGTGCTTCAACGCTCGCCGGTGTATGCAAGGCTTGCCGAAGGCAACAATCCGCCAGTCAATGTTAACATCAACGACCACAACTACAACAAAGGTTACTACCTAGGTGACGGTATCTATCCTCAGTGGACTACTATTGTGAAGACACACTACAAAAAAAGACACATCCGTGACATTTTGGGCCGAACGATTTTTTTCTATCATGCTTATGACACTTCTATGACGATAATTGTGACAAAACCGGGTATCATCATAGATGTGGTGGGCTCTTACTTCCATGACAAAAAATCATGACAGAAAATGGGCTTTTCGTCCTGGGCTGTAACGCCCCCGATGCGGCTATATCTCCCACGTGTCGAAGCACGACTTAGAGGCATAACCGCATTGAAAGCAATGTCGCAAGTGAGGTAATCTTCACACAACCCATGTAATACATAAGGGAAAGAGATACATAGTCGGCTTACAGTCGCCACTTCACTCAGTACATAAATAAACATCCATCATTCAGTTTACACTCAAGGTCCGATTACGGAACCAAAATAAAAGAAGAAACCCCAAATGCTACACAGATCCCCGATCGTCCCAACTGGGCACCACTACTGATCATCGGGAAAAGACACATAGTAACGACCACGTTCCTCATCGAACTCCCACTTGAGCTCGGTTCGCCACCTTGACCGCATCGCCGGCACCTGCAACTATTTTGGTAGAATCTGTGAGTCACGGGGACTCAGCAATCTCACACCCGAGATCAAGACTATTTAAGCTTATAGGAAGGACAGAGTAGTAAGGTGGAGCTGCAGCAGTTTACTAGCATATATGGTGGCTACATTCGCAAAAGAGAGCGAGGAGAGAAGCAAAGCACGGTCGTGAAGCTAGTAGCGATCAAGAAGTGATCCTGAACTACTTACGCCAAGCATAACTCCAACACGTGTTCACTTCCCGGACTCCGCCGAGAAGAGACCATCACGGTTACACACGCGTTGATGTGTATTTTATTTAAGGTCAACTTCGGTTTTCTACAACCGACATTAACAAATTCCCATCTGCCTCATAACGCGGGCACGGCTTTGAAGATAATACCTGCAGGTGTCCCAACTTAGCCCATTATAAGCTCTCACGGTCAACGAAGGATATTCCTTCTACCGGAAGACCCGATCAATCTCGGAATCCCGGACTACAAGACATTTCGACAGCAATAAAACAAGACCAGCAAAGCCGCCCGAATGTGCCGACAAATCCCGATAGGAGCTGCACATACCTCGTTCTCGTGGCACACCGGATGAGCAGTCCGTATAACTAAAACCAGACCTCAAGTTTCCTTGAGGGGCGCTGCAAAGCACTCTAGTTTGGGCCAGCACTCAAAGGAGCACTGGTCCGGGGTTAAAATAAAGATGACCCTCGGGCTCGCGAAACCCGGGGAAAAAGGCTTAGGTGGCAAATGGTAAAACCAAAGTTGGGCCTTGCTGGACGAGTCTTATTCAAAGCGAACTGTCAAGGGGTCCCATAAATCACCCAACCGTAAGGAACGCGAAATCAAGGAACATAACACCGGTATGACGGAAACTAGGTGGCAAGAGTGGAACAAAACACTGCATAAGGCCGAGCCTTCCACCCTTTTACCAAGTATATAGATGCATTAATTATAGCAGATATATATTGTGATATCCCCAACAAGTAAACATGTTCCAAAAGGAACAACATCTCCATGTTCCAACACGGAACAAACTTCAACTTCACCTGCAACTAGCAACGCTATAAGAGGGGCTGAGCAAAGCGGTAACATAGCCAAACAACGGTTTGCTAGGAAAGGATGGTTAGGGGCTGACATGACAATATGGGTGGCATGATATTGCAAGTGGTAGGCATCGTAGCATAGGCATAGCAAAAGAGCGAGCAACTAGCATAGCAAAGATAGAAGTGATTTCGAGGGTATGGTCATCTTGCCTGCAATGTTCTCAGAGTTGTCGAAAGCTTGATCCTCGTAAGCGTTCTCAACAGGTTCCTCGTTCACGTACTCGTCTCCCGGCTCTACCCAAAGCAAGAACACAAACAAAGGAACCACAATAAATCACGGTGCAAAGCACAATCAACATGATGCAAAACATGGCATGATATGCGGGATGTGATATGCAATGCGATAAAGCGCCCGGAAGGAAAATGATGAACCGGGAATCAACTTGGCAAACCAAGTATACCGCTGGAAAGATGAGATGATTTCGGTTTAAATCGATATAAAGATCACCGGAATCGGATGCACGGTTTGCAAATGACAAGCAAAATAAGAATGGCACAAATCTGCCATTAACAGCATGATGCCACTTAGCAAGCAACAATAAATTAAGCTACTGCACCCAAACATATCAACAAAGCATATGGCAGTGATCTACACAAGATGCTTGACAAAAGATGAACACTAAGCTACGGCTAAATCACATCATAACAGGTTCAAACAAGCATGGCAAAAGTGCACAAAATATCAGGCTGGACATGGTAAAACAGCATCAGGTAGCAATGTTCAGAGCAACAAAACTACATGCTACAGGAACTTATAATAGAAAAACATGGCATGGCATGAATCTACTCAAAGCATAGAACAAAAATCCCTTACTTACCATAAGCCAAAAAGGATCAGAAAATATAGTAACACCGATGTCAATATCGCAAGTTTCGTTAACAGAATCAGCAACATGACATGTCAAAAACAGATAACGAGTAGGCATGTTCGAGAGCTCAAAGCACTCACTACAGAGCCTTTCATGATAAACTAAGCATACATACATCAATAAGACATGGCATAGAATACATACATGGCAAGAACAACATCATAGCATATACGGATCAACCACAATAACCTTGGCAAAATTGAATGACATGTAAACAATCTGCCAGGAAACATTTGATAGCAAAAGTAGAGCTCGATTGACTCAAGCTATGGCACTCCATAATTACAAACAAAGGCATGGATGGATAGAGAAAGACATGTAGAACAAAACATTCTTACTGAAGTATCTCAAAATATGCATGGATCTCTCGGTAGCATCAAGTTAACATGGCATCAAAATATCACTAAACAGGCTGAAAACAGCAACATCAGACACCTACTTTGCATGCTTGTACTAGTCACCACATAGATCACAAAAATACATGGCATACACCCCTGGAAAGATGGCATGGCATTTACAAAACACATGTAGGACTCAAATTCATAGGGTGCACACATCAATCATAGCAAAAATAACAAAAGTGGAAGTTACAAGAAAGCGAAACTAACATCACATAGCCCTCTTCCAACAGCATTTAGGGCATCAAGATGAGCTCAAAAGAAAATGATGCAATGAGATGAAATGATCTACTCTTCGAGGCGAACATTTTGATATATTATACGCGTAAAATGGAGCTACAGATGCAAAGTTATGCTACGCTGAAAATGCCACGAAATATTCACAGATTAAAAACTTAGAGGAAAAAGAGGGGGGAGAAAGTCAACCCATGGATCTGAGATCCGCCCGATCCAGATCGGGCGCGGCGGCGGCGGGTGGCTCTGAGCCGCCTGGGCGAGGAGGAGGAGAGGAGAGGCCGGGTCCGTGGGCCGGAGGAGGTGAGGTCGCCGGAGGCGGTGGTGGCCGGCGGCCGGAGGAGGCGGCGACCGGCGGAAGGCCGCGAGGTCCGGTGGTGGGGCGGGGCGGCGGGCGGGCGAGTGCCGGCGGCTGGCGGGGAGCGGGCTCGGGCGCATGGGGGGCGGCGGCGACCCGGGCGGGCGGGCCGCCGGCCCGCAGGCTGGGCGGCGAGGCGGGCGGCATGCCACGTGGCGCGTGGAGATTGGCCGGGCGGCGGCGGCGCGGTGGGGCGGACGTGTCCGGGCGGCGCGGGGGTTTCGTCCGGACGCGAGGTAGGGGAAGGCTAGGGTTAGACCCGAAATTTGGAATGGGGGTTGCTTAAATAGGCATAGAGGGAGCTAGGAGAGTCCAAATGAGGTGTAGTTTTCGCCCATACGATCGTGATCGAACGACGGAGAGCATGGAAGTGACTTAGATGGGTTATTGGACTATTTTGAAGGGGTGTTGGGTTGCAACTTAAAAGAGGCCTTTGGGAGAGTGCGGTTAACCGTTGGAGTACCAAACGAGCTCCAAATGACCCGAAACTTGACCGGTGGTCTACGGGTGGTATACCAAGGCCACTTGACAAACCTCGGTCCATTCCGAGAAGGTTTAGTACCCGCTCACGGAAAAACGTAAAAGGGGCTGCCGGGGGAGATAGGAGTGCCGGATTGCAAAACGGACAACGGAAAAATGCTCGGAATCATGAGATTTAACACGTATGCAAATGCGATGCACATGATGACATGATATAAAATGCATGACATGGACAAAATGCAAAATGAAGAAAAACCCAACCACGGAGGGAATATCATATCACAATGCCGGAAATGGCAAGAGTTGGAGTTACAAATATGGAAAGTTACATCCGGGGTGTTACATGGGCGGGCCGGAGATGCAGCTGCATGACATTCTTTGGGCCGTCCATGACGGAAAAAACTGTGGTAGAAGCGAGGGCGAGGAAAATATCGGGAGTTCCGGTTACTGCTGGTGGCGGGGCGGCGATGCCGCTTCTCTTGTACACGTCACATGCGTGGAGTGCGAGGCATTGGGCTCTAATCGAACCCGAGCGAGGCGTTAGCCCCATCGAACTGGCGACAGCGCTGCGAGCTACGTGTTCTTGAACCGAGCGATTAATCGATCTGGCTGTTAACTGAACCCGATCGAGCGATTCCATCGCTACTACAGCTAACTGAAGCCGATCGAACCTGCTGCCTCTTGATGAACAGTGAGTGTTGTTGGGGGGTTGGATGAACAGTTCCCGGTGGGGGGTTGGATGAACAGGACCCCGTGGTAGTAGAGGCCATTGCCGCTGGATGAACAGGACCCCGATCGAGCCGGTTAGGGGTGGATGAACAGGACCCCGTGGAGGGCTGGTTGAACAGTAGCCGGTGGAGGGCTGGATGAACAGTAGCCCGCGAAGGGGTGGTTGAACAGGACCCCGTGGAGAGGGCTGGTTGAATAGTAGCTGGTGGAGGAGTAGTGTAGGCTGGATGAACAGGAGCCCGTGGTTGAACAGTCGCAGGTGGAGGCTGGAGGAGGTCGACGGTGGATGAACAGTAGCCCGTGGAGGCTGGAGGAGGTCCATGGTGGAGATGAGCAGTAGCCCGTGGAGTCCCGTTTTGCGGTACGCCACACCCGTCTCTATCAACAGGACCCCCGTTTCGAACGTAGAGCTCCAACACAAGTCCGTTTCCTCCGTTTTGTGGTACGCCACACCCCTCCCGATCAATAGGACCCTGTTTCGACCGTAGGAGGTCCAAGAGAAGTCCGTTTCCTCCGTTTTGCGGTACGCCAGACCCCTCCTGATGAATAGGATCCTGTTTCGACCGTGGCTGGTCAAACAGAAGGCTGTTTCCTCCATTCTATGGTACGCCAGGCCTCGTTTCGATCGGCTGTTCCATCTAAGCCGGTTGGCTCCCGATGAACACGATAACGTAGTTTCTCCGTTCTGACCCAGCCGGTTGGCTGCCGATGAACACGACGCCGTCGCTGTCTCTCCATGTACACAAGCCCTGGCCGTACGTATGCGCGAGTAGGCATTCGAGACCCTGCCCGTATGTACGTACGTGGCCATAATTACTTTCTTGCACCCTGGTTGTACGTACGTGTACATGCTACGTGCGCACCTCTACTACGACACGTGCCCTTCCTTACTCGGCCACGATTCATCGCTGTAGTCCGCAGACAGACCGATCGTATGTACGTACATGTTCGCAACCAGAATGACAACGCTACGTATGCTTCGAGCAGGTGGGTCCCGACTGTCAAGGAGGATAAGGAGGCACTTCCTTGCATGCAAAGATGTGGCTGGCGGGTCCCAGCAGTCAGGGAGGAAACATTTTTTCACGAAATACGGTGGCCCATCTGGTGGGTCCCTGCTGTCAGGTGGAGGAATCATTATTTTGCGCGTAATAAGGTTGCACTTCCTTGTTGCGACCATGGACCCAGCTGTCAGCCTCTCCATGTATAATACTCTTTCGATGGAAGTCGTTCCATGACCACATTGACCACGCCACACCGAGAGCACCAAGGCGGTGGACGACGATGAGGCCTAGGAAGGAGATGACGCGGAGCCGGGGAAGACCCGGCAGTGGATGCCCACACGGAGAGGAGTACGAGGGTTCACTGGTTTGGCTGCGATCGCCGTAGAATAACAGGGGGTGTGGGTGAGTAGAGGGATGGCCTGGCTAGCGGTGGGAGTAATAGGGGGCGGTGAGGCATCCGTGGTAGCACAGCCGGCCACGAGAGGCAGGAGCACGCGGCATGACCGGTGCTGGTTTGGGCGGCTGGAGCAAGAAGACCAGAGGTTGAAGAAGCACTACGGCCGTTGGATGGACATCGTACGGTCACTGGAGCTAGAATCGTTCAAACTAACTAAGTGGACAAACCCCTCCGTCTCCGTCAACTTAGTAGGCCCACAAGTCAGCCTCCCACTACGGTGGGTCCCAGCTAGCAGGGGAGTATTCATTTTTTGTGCGTAATAAGGAGGCACTTCCTTGCGTGCGAAGATATAGCTGGTGGGTCTGAGCTGACAGCGGGGGAAAGTTTTTTTTTGCAAAATACAGAGGCCCTTCCGGTGGGTCCCAGCTGTCAGGTGGAGGAATCATTATTTTGCGCGTAATAAGGAGGCATTTCCTTGCACGCGGTCGTGGACCCAGCTGCCAGCCTCTCCACGTACAGTCCACTTCCGATGGATGTCGTTCATTGAGCTTGTTGACTACGCCGCGTCGAGAGCACCAAGGCGGTGGACGACGGCGAGGCCTAGGAAGGGAATGACACGGAGCCAGGGAAGACTCGGCAGTTGTTTCCCACGCGGAGGGGAGTACGAGGGTTTACTGGTTCGTCTGCCGTCGCCGGAGAATAACAGCAGGTGAGGGTGAGTAGAGGGATGGCTAGGCCAGTAATGGGAGTATGGTGGGGCGGTGAGGCCTGTGCGGCAGCACAACCGACCGCGGGAGGAGGGAGCAGGCAGTCCCGTCGGCGCTTGTTGGAGCGGCTGGAGCTGGAAGAGCATAGATTGAAGAAGCACGACGACCGTTGGATGGACATCCTGAAGGAAATATGCCCTAGAGGCAATAATAAACTTGTTATTTATATTTCCTTATATCATGATAAATGTTTATTATTCATGCTAGAATTGTATTAACTGGAAACTTGATACATGTGTGAATACATAGACAAAACAAAGTGTCCCTAGTATGCCTCTACTTGACTAGTTCGTTAATCAAAGATGGTTAAGTTTCCTGACCATAGACATGTGTTGTCATTTGATGAACGGGATCACATCATTAGGAGAATGATGTGATGGACAAGACCCATCCGTTAGCTTAGCATAATGATTGTTATGTTTTATTTCCATTGATTTCTTCATGACTTATACATATTCCTTTGACTATGGGACTATGCAACTCCCGAATACCGGAGGAACACCTTGTGTGTAATCAAACGTCACAACGTAACTGGGTGATTATAAAGACGCTCTACAGGTGTCTCCGAAGGTGTTTGTAGGGTTGGAATAGATCGAGATTAGGATTTTTCACTCCGAGTATCGGAGAGGTATCCCTGGGCCCTCTCGGTAATGCTCATCATGATAAGCCTTGCTAGCAATGTAACTAATGAGTTAGTTGTGGGATGATGCATTACGGAACGGGTAAAGAGACTTGCCGGTAACGAGATTGAACTAGGTATGGAGATATCGACGATCGAATCTCGAGCAAGTAACATACTGATGACAAAGGGAATGACATATGTTGTCATTGCGGTTTGACCGATAAAGATCTTCATAGAATATGTAGGAACCAATATGAGCATCTAGGTTCCGCTGTTGGCTATTGATCAGAGATATGTCTCGGTCATGTCTACATAGTTCTCGAAACCGTAGGGTCTGCACGCTTAACGTTCAATGACGATTTTTATTATGAGTTATGTGTTTTTGGTGACCGAAGATTGTTCGGAGTCCCTATGAGATCACAGACATAACGAGCATTGTTGAGGAAATCGTTAACTGGTAACTGCTCGGTTGGCTCGTGAGTAGGGGATTAATAGGCTAATCGGCAAGTTAATCGGCCATTTAATCAATTAATCGGACGATTTATCAGTTTATCGGCTACTCGGTGACCCTATGAGTAGGGATTAATCGGCAAGTTAACTGGTTAATCGGATGAATTCTTGAACAGGGATAACGAGGAGTCTCGAAATGGCTGTCGGAGTAATTGGACACGGATACCCCGAAGACGACAAGATGATATTCCAAGACATCGGGGCTAGCAAAGCCCCTCAGTCCGACTCCCGGCCGCCCAGGCCGACTGCAGGCTGCTGACTGCACCACCAGGCCGACTGCGGGCTGCCGACTGCACCACCAGGCCGACTGTTGGCTGCCGACTGCTCCACCAGGCCGACTATTGGCTGCCGACTGCACCACCAGGCCGACTGCTAGATGCCGACTGATGGCTGCCGACTGCGCCAACCAGCCGGCTGCCGACTACGCCAACCAGCCGACTGCCGACTGCAGCCCGACGCGACCCCGACGTGACGACCGTACCCGGCACTGTTCACGTGACGCCCCAGCCATCATGTACAGTGTCACTTGTCCCCTGGCACTATTTATGAAGTGACCCAGGGGACAAGGATGACACCCCACCATGCCTTGCCCATGCCCCCACTTAGCTTACTTCCTAAGCTAGCCATGCCTATATATATGAGCACACATCCATCCATCCAGGATGGACTCTCACGCAGGCATGCTAGCTAGCAAGAGAGCTAGCTAGCACACACACACACATCCATTCATCCATCCACCCACGGCCAAGCACACACTTGTGCCCATATGCATATACGAGGCCAGATGCCTACGACACTGACCTTAGATACAGCTCCAGAAGCGCTCTGTACCAGATATACCAGATACACTCAGACATGCAGCAGTAGGAGTATTATCTCTCCGGAGAGCTCCGAAGCTGGGTAAACTAGAGCGTGCTACTCGCATACCCGTCCCTGGATATTCCGGCAGCAGTCTTGCCCTCACACGAAGCCACCTTGTGGCATATGTCGTCTTGCACCCCCCCGTGAGAACACCACGACAATGGCCGAGAGGTAAAGATTGATATATTGGACGATAGTATTTGGACACCGGAATGGTTTCGGAGTGTTTCAGATATTTATCGGAGCACCAAGGGGTTACCGGAACCTCCCCGGGGAAAGTAATGGGCCACTATGGGCCATAGGGGAGAGAGAGGGCAGCCCACAAGGGGTGGCGCCCCCCCATGGGCAGTCCGAATTGGACAAGGGGAAGGGGGCGCAGCCCCCCTTTCCTTTCCCCCTCTCCCTCTCCTTCCCTCTTTCCACCTCCAAGAGAAGGAAGGGGTGGGGACGACTTGGACTAGGAGTCCTAGTCGGTTTCCCCCCATGGCGCGCCCCCCAGGGCCGGCGGCCTCCTCCCCTCCTCCTTTATATACAGGGGCAGGGGGGCATGATATCTACTACTTAACCTTCTTCTTGTAGACGTTGTTGGGCCTCCAAGTGCAGAGGTTTGTAGGACAGTAGAAAATTTCCCTCAAGTGGATGACCTAAGGATTATCAATCCGTGGGAGGCGTAGGATGAAGATGGTCTCTCTCAAACAACCCTGCAACCAAATAACAAAGGGTCTCTTGTGTCCCCAACACACCCAATACAATGGTAAATTGTATAGGTGCACTAGTTTGGCGAAGAGATGGTGATACAAGTGCAATATGGATGGTAGATATAGGTTTTTGTAATCTGAAAATATAAAAATAGCAAGGTAACAAGTGGTAAAAGTGAGTGTAAACGGTATTTGAATGCTAGGAAACAAGGCCTAGGGTTCATAC
The DNA here is from genome assembly GCA_021605205.1 of Aegilops longissima. Taxonomy (NCBI): domain Eukaryota; kingdom Viridiplantae; phylum Streptophyta; class Magnoliopsida; order Poales; family Poaceae; genus Aegilops; species Aegilops longissima. Next base: position 529,160,738 of record CM038676.1, read on the forward strand.
TTTCACTAGTGCAAGTTCTCTCAACAATAATAACATAATTGGATCATATAACTATCCCTCAACATGCAACAAAGAGTAGCTCCAAAGTCACTAATAGCGGAGAACAAACGTACAGATTATGGTAGGGTACGAAACCACCTCAAAGTAATTCTTTCCAATCAATCCGTTGGGCTATTCCTATAAGTGTCACAAACAGCCCTAGAGTTGGTACTAGAATAACACCTTAAGACACAAATCAACCAAAACCCTAATGTCACCTAGATACTCCAATGTCACCTCAAGTATCCGTGGGTATGATTATACGATATGCATCACACAATCTCAGATTCATCTATTCAACCAACACATAAAACCTCAAAGAGTGCCCCAAAGTTTCTACCGGAGAATCAAGACGAAAACGTGTGCCAACCCCTATGCATAGGTGTAACGCCCCAGATTCGATGCGCCAGGTGTATGCCAGTTATTCGCCGTCGTTGCCATGTCATTTGCTTGCGTGTTGCATTTTGCCATGTCATCATCTGCATTTTTATCATGTCATCATATGCATTTCATTTTGCATACGTGTTCGTCTCATGCATCCGAGCATTTTCCCCGTTGTCCGTTTTGCAATCCGGCACTCCTATGTCCCCCGGCACCCCCTTTTACCTCTTTTCGTGTGTGGGTGTTAAGCGTTCTCGGAATGGACGAGGTTTGTCAAGCGGCCTTGGTATAGCACCGTGAACCGCTTTGTCAAGTTTCGTGCCATTTGGAGGTCGTTTGGTACTCAACAGTTAGTTAACGGGTAACCGCAAAAGCCCTCTTGAGTTGCAGCCCAACACCCCCTCCAAAGTGGCCCAAAACCCAGCAAACTCCCCTCCATGCTCTCGGTCGTTCGATCACGATCGCGTGGCCGAAAACCGCACCTCATTTGGACTCTCCTAGCTCCCTCTACCTATAAATTAGCCTCCCCCTCCAAAAAATCGCAGTCCAAACCCCCGAAACTCTAGCCTAGCCTCTCCACGCGCCGCCGGACGCGTCCGCCGACGGACGGACACGTCCGCCGCCGCCCCCTCGCCCAATCCCACCGCGCCACCTCATCCTCTCCCTCTCTCCACCGCCGCCGGCCCTCCGGCCCAGATCGGGCCCGCCGAGCCCATCGGGCCCGGACGAGCCCGCCCGTCGCCGCCGCCCGCGTCCCGCTTCGCCGGAGGCCTCGCCGCCGAAACCCGTCGCCTCCGGCGCGCCGTGGCCGCCAGCGCCCAGCGCCGTGCCCGCGGCCCCGCCCCGCCTCGCCGCGCCGCGCGCCCCAGCAGCAGGCGCCGCCCGCGCCGTTGCCGCCGCCGCCTCAACGCCCGGCGCCGCCGCTTCCGGCCGCCGGCGCCCGCGCGCCGCCAGCGCCCGGCCGCCCGCGCCTCCTCCGGCCGCGCCCGGCCTCCCACGACCAGATCCGGGCGGCGCCGCCGGATCCGCGACCCGACCGCCGGCGCCTTTCTCCGGCCACCCCGCGTCCGTCTCCGGCGAACCTCGTAATCCGCGCCACGATTGACTTCCCCCCCGTTTTCGCTAAGTCCTCGAAGCATTTTGCATTTTCTTGCCATGTTCATCGTGCCATAACTCTGCACCCGTAGCTCCGTTTTGGGCGTGTAATATGTCAAAATGTTCGCCTCGATGAGTACATCATTTCATCTCATTGCATCATTTTCATTTGAGCTCATCTTGATGCCCGAAATGCTGTTGGAAGAGTGCTACGTGATGTTACTTTCAGATTCTTATCAGAACATGCACTTTTGTCATTTTTGCCATGATTGATATGTGCACCCTATGAACTTGAGTCCTACATGTGTTTTGTAATATGCCAAGCCATCTTTACAGGAGTGTATGTCATGTATTTTTGTGATCTCTATGGTGACTAGCACAAGCATGCAAACTAGGCTTCATGATGTTGCTGATTTCAGCCCCTGTTCTGCTGATATTTTTATGCCATGTTAACTTGATGCTACCGAGAGACCCATGCATATTTTGAGATACTTCAGTAAGGATGTTTTGAACATATGGTTATTCTCTATCCATCCATGCCCTTGTTTGCAATTATGGAGTGCCATAGCTTGAGTCAATCGAGCTCTACTTTTGCTATAAAATGTTTCCTGGCAGGTTGTTTACATGTTATTTAATTTTGCCAAGGTTGTTGTAGTTGATCCTTGCATGCTATGATGTTGTTCTTGCCATGTATAGCTTCTATGCCATGTCTTCCTACTGTTGGTTTCCTTGCCATGCCATCTATTGCTCTGTGGTGAGTGGTTCAAGCTCACCAACATGCCTACTTACTGTTGTTCCTGCCATGTATGAATCTGTAATATAACTTGCCATGTTTAAATGGGTGCCATCATATCTTCTGACCCTTTTTGGCTTATGGTCAGTAAATGACTTTTGTTCTATGCATTTAGTAGATTCAGGCCATGCCTTTGTTTTCCATGATAAGTTCCTGTAGCATGTTGTTTGATAGCTCTAAACATTGCAACCTGATGTTATTTCCTGATAAGTCTGGAACTGTTATTATTTGCAATCTTGCCATGTCATTTTGAGCATGTTCTAGTGATTTCTGGAGTTAGCTCAGTGTTCAAGTTTTGTCATGCTTTACCTGTACATCATGTCCATGCCTTCTGTTATCATGTTATGATTCTGTAGCATGTTGTTTTGGTGCTTGCAATATGCCTAGTTGCTGTTTTGGACAGATTGTTGCTATAACTTGTATAGTGTGTATGTGTTGAACCGTTGCTCCGTTTTGAGTGTGCTCTACATGAAACTTGCTTGATTTTGCATGTAGTTTCATATTATCATGTTGCATCCTTGTTTTGAGGTGTTTTCTTGATGTTTGTATGCATTTTGCACCAATGCCATGCTTATCTTGTTTTGCTCATATCTTCTAGGCCGTAGCTCCGAATTTAATGAACTTTATATGTAACTTGACTAGAATTTCGTGTAGATCATCGTGGTGCATATTAACTTGCTGTTTATCAACTTGAACATAAGGTTTATTCAGATCTGGACCAATTTCGAAATTTGCATATGAGGACTTACCGGAATCGTTATATGTTGTTCCCGGCCTTATTTAAACTTGCTTTGATGTGTTGCTCTTGTTTGCATCATCTCTTGCCATGAGTAGCTTCATCTAGATTTGTCATGCATCATGTTTGTTGTGCATCTTGTCATGTTCATGTGTGGTGTGTTTACCTATGTTGTGTGCTTCTTCTTGTTAGTTCCTGTTTCGTTGCGATCGTGAGGATTCGTTCGTCTACGCTTGGTTCGGCTTCATCCGTTCCTCTTCTTCATGGACTCGTTCTTCTTCCTAGCGGGAGTTCAGGCAAGATGACCGCTACCCTGGATCTCACGACTATCATTGCTATGCTAGTTTCTTCGTTCTATCGCTATGCTGCGCTACCTATTACCTGTTTATCAAGCCATCCCAAATTGCCATGTCAGCCTCTAACCTTTGACACCTTTCCTATGCAAACCGTTGATTGGCTATGTTACCGCTTTGCTCAGCCCCCTCTTATAGCGTTGTTAGTCACAGGTGAAGATGAAGTTTGTTCCTTGTTGGAACATGGAGATGTTGTTCCTTGTTGGAACATGTTTACTTGTTGGGATATCACAATATATCTTATTTAATTAATGCATCTATATACTTGGTAAAGGGTGGAAGGCTCGGCCTTATGCCTGGTGTTTTGTTCCACTCTTGCCGCCCTAGTTTCCGTCATATCGGTATTATGTTCCCGGATTTTGCGTCCCTAACGGTCGGGTGATTTATGGGACCCCTTGACAGTTCGCTTTGAATAAGACTTTTCCGGCAAGGCCCAACATTGGTTTTTCCATTTGCCTCACCACCACCTATATTTCCCTTGGGAGTAATTAACCCAAGGGTCATCTTTATTCAGCCCCGGGCCAATGCTTGTCTAAGTGTTGGTCCAAACTAGAACACCGTCTTGGGACCATCCCTTGGCAACATGGGTTACGTCGGTTCAGACGCTTCGCTTATCCGGTGTTGCCACGAGAGCGAGATATGTGCAGCTCCTATCGGGATTGTCGGCGCATCGGGCGGTTTTGCTGGTCTTGTTTTATTCTGTCGAAATGTCTTGTGGCGGATTCCGAGACTGATCGGGTCTTCCGGGAGAAGAATATCCTTCGTTGATCGCGAGAGCTTATCATGGGCTAAGTTGGGACACCCCTGCAGGGTATAAACTTTCGAGAGCCGTGCCCGCGGTTATGTGGCAGATGGGAATTTGTTAATATCCGGTTGTAGTAAACTTGAAGCAAACTCTCCTAAAATACATCAACCGTGTGTGTAACCGTGAGTGTCTCTTTTCGGGGTTGATCGAGAGGAGAACACGGTTTCTGGGTTATGTCTAACGTAAGTAGGAGTTCAGGATCACTTCTTGATCATTACTAGTTGACGACCGTTCCTTTGTTTCTCTTCTCTCTCTCATTTGCGTATGTTAGCCACCATATATGCTTAGCCGCTGCTGCAACCTCACCACTTTATCCCTTCCTTTCCTACTTAAGCTTTGCTAGTCTTGATACCCATGGTAATGGGATTCTTTGAGTCCTCGTGGCTCACTGATTACTACACCAACAGTTGCAGGTACAGGTTTTGCGATGATCATGGACGCGAGAGCGATGTTTGTTTGTATTGGAGTTCTTCTTACGCTTCTTCTTGATCGGGGATAGGTTCGGTCGGCAGCCTGGGCTAGCAGTGGTGGATGTCGTTTGAGTTTTGTTTATGTTTCATCCGTAGTCGGATGTTGATCTTGTATATGATGTTGATGTATTCTTGTGGCATTTGTGCCTTATGTATGTATCCCTATCTATTATGTAATGTTGATGCAATGATATCCACCTTGCAAAAGCGTTTCAATATCGGGTCTATCCTTGGTGGGACCATCGAGTTCCTTTTGGATAGGGTCGCATATTGGGCGTGTTCAAGTTGGTATCGAGCCTCGACCGACCCTAGGAGCCCCTTGATTGATCGTATAGTTTGGCCGTTGTGGAGTCTAGAAGAAAACTGATTTCGGAGTCTAGTTATATCGGAGAGTAGGAATTCTTTTTACTCCTCAGCCCCTTCGTCGCTCTGGTGAGGAATCTTGACGTAGGTGTTTTGAATTACTTCTCTTCCCTTTCAAATTTTTCTTTAGGATCACGCAGTTGGTTTTCCGATCGTTGGTTCTCATCTCTTTTCATCTGGTGCATTTTTTGTCAAGTTGACTCGAGCCTCTTCATCTTTGAGTTCAATCCTCAGTTGTTTTCTTCTTCTCGGAACCGGAGTCCGTAATCGAGTATCCATTCTACTCGTGCGAAGTCTTTGCCTTTCTTTCCTCAATGATTTCAACCGGTGTTGTCTCTTCAAGATATTCGTCGTTTCCCCTCCCGAGTTGTCTTTGTTTTCCCACCCTCCCACCCTTTTTCTTCCCGGAGTTTGAGTCTGTTTCGACCGTCAATTTCATTCGTACGGAGCCTCTTCAGGTTTTCATCAATCATTTCAACCGATGAATTCTCGTCTCGGTGGACATTCTTCATCTCTTTTTCTTCTCCGGTGGACTCAATTCAAGTTTTCGGGTTGATCACAATCTTTTCCCTCGGCTCAAGTGTTTTCCTTGCTCGTTTGCATCTCGCCATTCAATCATCCCGGATTTCGTAAGATATCTCAGGAGATTCGTCTGTCTTCCAACTAATTCGAGGTTGTCACCTCATTCTAATATTTCAGTTCTTCCGGTGCATCATCTATCTGTTCAACATCCCTTTCCAACGGTGTTATCTCTTCAGTGGGCCCTAACCCACAGGTCTTTTCCCAGGATCTTACCTGACTCTTCTATTTCCCCAGAGCTATTCTCAATTCTTTTCAAGTGTGACGTAAGAATGGATTCCATCAGTCACATGCCTTTTCCAAGATCAATTTCAAATCATTTCATTGTTGGCTCAACCTCTCTGTTTTTCATTCTTCCGGAGTATATCATTAATTTTGGTGGTGTTTCTCCTCATCATTTGAAGATCGAAGAAGAATTTTTCCTCTAAATCTTGTCCGTTCTCCTGGAGATTTATGGTGCTAGATCGATGTTATCCTATCTAGTTGTTTCCAGTTGTGCAATTCTTTTATCCATCCGGAGTATTTCTGGAGTTGTTTTCCGTCTCGATCATCCGGAGGTCATCTTTTCGGAATATTTCTTCGTTCCAAGTTTTCAGCTTCGTTCATCTCAATATTCTTCCGGTGCTTCGTTCAAGTATTCATCTATCAGTTCGCGATCTCTTTGTTCTCTTGCATTTTAATTCCCTCAAGTATCTCCGTGCTTCTCTAATTCTTCCCGGTGATTATTTCTTTTTCATCAGTCATTTCCAAATTCTTACGGTGTTCGTTCAAGATTCTTTTCTTTGATGATCATATTAATGCATTCGTTCTTTTCAATCCTACCGGTGGTTCATGAAGACCTTCTCAAGTTTGTGATATATCACTTCTCAATCCTTTTCAAGAATAATAAGTAATATCCAAAATCCATTGTTTGTCATCAATTTAATTTGATGAAGGATAAGCATACAATAAATCTTATTCTTAGCTCATCCAAGTGAGTAATCCCTTCCTTCGGAGTTTGTTCTTGAGGAATAAATTCTAGTTCCAAGTCTTTTCATCTTTTCTTTTCCGGAGTTCAAATTTCCTCAGCCATTTCGTCGGAACCTCCGTCTAAATCACCGCAAGGCTCATCTTATTCTTTCCACCCCTCAATTCTATCTCATCATCCTTTTGTTACCGGAGTTCTTCATGGTGGTTCTTCATGATTTAATTCATTCTTCAAGAGTTCATCAAGATTTTGTTGGTGGAGTTTAAGTATCTTTTCTTTTCGCGTCTCGAAGTGCAATTAATTCTTCATTTTCTTTTGAAGTGGAGTTTTGCATTTCTTTGTTCTTCTCAGCTATCCAATTATTTCCGTTTGTGGTCGGAGATCACCTCGTAATTTTGAGATGTTATCTATAAGTCCACAACAAGCTTATTCTTTTCGTTGTTGATTTTTCTCAACAACTCCGTTCAATCCTTCCTTCTAAGTTCTTTTCTTTCAATTCTTTCAATTCTTCCGGAGGCATTGCATTGTTCATCTCGTCAAGTGCCATCCCGTCTTGTGAAGCTTGTGTTCTATTCCTACATGTTTCAGCCGGAGTGTTGCCTAAATCCTTTCTGTCTTATCCGTTTCTTTTCTCATTCTAACCACTCCGGTTAGAACGAGTCCTTTCATAGTCTATCTGATTCCGTGAGCTTTCGATTCTTGTCATTCTCGTCGCTTCTCTTTTCTTTTCGTGTGCTCTCGATTCTTTGCCTCTTCTCTCTTGCGTTTATTGTTTCACCTCATCCCTTTTCTCTTCCGTCTCGGTCCTAAGATCTCGGGACAAGATCTCTTGTTAGTGGAGGAGTGTTGTAACGCCCCGGATTCGATCGCGGTGTACGCGATTATTCGCCGTCGTTGCCATGTCATTTGCTTGCGTGTTGCATTTTGCCATGTCATCATCTGCATTTTTATCATGTCATCATATGCATTTCATTTTGCATACGTGTTCGTCTCATGCATCCGAGCATTTTCCCCGTTGTCCGTTTTGCAATCCGGCACTCCTATGTCCCCCGGCGCCCCCTTTTACCTCTTTTCGTGTGTGGGTGTTAAACGTTCTCGGAATGGACCGAGGTTTGTCAAGCGGCCTTGGTATAGCACCGTGAACCGCTGTCAAGTTTCGTGCCATTTGGAGGTCGTTTGGTACTCAACAGTTAACAAGGTAACCGCAAAAGCCCTCTTTGAGTTGCAGCCCAACACCCCCTCCAAAGTGGCCCAAAACCCAGCAAACTCCCCTCCATGCTCTCGGTCGGTGGATCACGATCGCGTGGCCGAAAACCGCACCTCATTTGGACTCTCCTAGCTCCCTCTACCTATAAATTAGCCTCCCCCTCCAAAAAATCGCAGTCCAAACCCCCGAAACCCTAGCCTAGCCTCTCCCCGCGCCGCCGGACGCGTCCGCCGACGGCCGGACATGTCCGCCGCCGCCCCCTCGCCCAATCCCACCGCGCCACCCACCTCTCTCTCTCTCTCTCTCTCCACCCGCCCGGCCCTCCTGCCCAGATCGGGCCCGCTGAGCCCATCGAGGCCCGGACGAGCCAGACGCCGCCGCCGCCGCGCGTCCCGCTTCGCCGGAGGCCTCCGCCGCCGCCGCCCGTCGCCTCCGGCGCCGCCGTGCCGCCGCCGCCCGCGCCGTGCCCGCCGCCCATCCGCCTCCGCCGCGCGCCGGCAGCCGGAGCAGCGCGCCGCCCGCGCCGTTGCCGCCGCCACCTCAACGCCCGCGCGCCGTCGGCCCGCGCCGCCGCCGCCGCCCGCCGCGCCCGCCCCGCCCGCGCCTCCGCCGGCCGCGCCCGGCCTCCACGGCCCGATCCGGGCAGCGCCGCCGCCCGGATCCGGCGACCTCGACCCGCGCGGCGCCTTTCTCCGGCCACCCGCGTCCGTCTCCGCGAACCTCGTAATCCGCGCCACGGTTGACTTCCCCCCGTTTTACGCCAAGTCCCGAAGCATTTTGCATTTTCTTGCCATGTTCATCATGCCATTACTCTGCACCCGTAGCTCCGTTTTGGGCGTGTAATATGTCAAAATGTTCGCCTCGATGAGTACATCATTTCATCTCATTGCATCATTTTCATTTGAGCTCATCTGGATGCCCGAAATGCTGTTGGAAGTGTGCTATGTGATGTTAGTTTCAGATTCTTATCAGAACATGCACTTTTGTCATTTTTGCCATGATTGATGTGTGCACCCTATGAACTTGAGTCCTACATGTGTTTTGTAATATGCCATGCCATCTTTACAGGGGTGTATGCCATGTATTTTTGTGATCTCTGTGGTGACTAGCACAAGCATGCAAACTAGGCTTCATGATGTTGCTGATTTCAGCCCCTGTTCTGCTGATATTTTTATGCCATGTTAACTTGATGCTACCGAGAGACCCATGCATATTTTGAGATACTTCAGTAAGGATGTTTTGAACATATGGTTATTCTCTATCCATCCATGCCCTTGTTTGCAATTATGGAGTGCCATAGCTTGAGTCAATCGAGCTCTACTTTTGCTATAAAATGTTTCCTGGCAGGTTGTTTACATGTTATTCAATTTTGCCAAGGTTGTTGTAGTTGATCCTTGCATGCTATGATGTTGTTCTTGCCATGTATAGCTTCTATGCCATGTCTTCCTACTGTTGGTTGCCTTGCCATGCCATGTATTGCTCTGTGGTGAGTGGTTCAAGCTCACCAACATGCCTACTTACTGTTGTTCCTGCCATGTATGAATCTGTAATATAACTTGCCATGTTTACATGGGTGCCATCATATCTTCTGACCCTTTTTGGCTTATGGTCAGTAAATGACTTTTGTTCTATGCATTTAGTAGATTCAGGCCATGCCTTTGTTTGCCATGATAAGTTCCTGTAGCATGTTGTTTGATAGCTCTAAACATTGCAACCTGATGTTATTTCCTGATAAGTCTGGAACTGTTATTATTTGCAATCTTGCCATGTCATTTTGAGCATGTTCTAGTGATTTCTGGAGTTAGCTCAGTGTTCAAGTTTTGTCATGCTTTACCTGTACATCATGTCCATGCCTTTTGTTATCATGTTATGATTCTGTAGCATGTTGTTTTGGTGCTTGCAATATGCCTAGTTGCTGTTTTGGACAGATTGTTGCTATAACTTGTATAGTGTGCATGTGTTGAACCGTTGCTCCGTTTTGAGTGTGCTCTACATGAAACTTTCTTGATTTTGCATGTAGTTTCATATTATCATGTTGCATCCTTGTTTTGAGGTGTTTGCTTGATGTTTGTATGCATTTTGCACCAATGCCATGCTTATCTTGTTTTGCTCATATCTTCTAGGTCGTAGCTCCGAATTTAATGAACTTTATATGTAACTTGACTAGAATTTCGTGTAGATCATCGTGGTGCATATTAACTTGCTGTTTAACAACTTGAACATAAGGTTTATTCAGATCTGGACCAATTTCGAAATTTGCATATGAGGACTTACCAGAATCGTTATACGTTGTTCCCGGCCTTATTTAAACTTGCTTTGATGTGTTGCTCTTGTTTGCATCATCTCTTGCCATGAGTAGCTTCATCTAGATTTGTCATGCATCATGTTTGTTGTGCATCTTGTCATGTTCATGTGTGGTGTGTTTACCTATGTTGTGTGCTTCTTCTTGTTAGTTCCTGTTTCGTTGCGATCGTGAGGATTCGTTCGTCTATGCTTGGTTCGGCTTCATCCGTTCATCTTCTTCATGGACTCGTTCTTCTTCCTAGCGGGATTTCAGGCAAGATGACCGCTACCCTGGATCTCACGACTATCATTGCTATGCTAGTTGCTTCGTTCTATCGCTATGCTGCGCTACCTATTACCTGTTTATCAAGTCATCCCAAATTGCCATGTCAGCCTCTAACCTTTGACACCTTTCCTATGCAAACCGTTGATTGGCTATGTTACCGCTTTGCTCAGCCCCCTCTTATAGCGTTGTTAGTCACAGGTGAAGATGAAGTTTGTTCCTTGTTGGAACATGGAGATGTTGTTCCTTGTTGGAACATGTTTACTTGTTGGGATATCACAATATATCTTATTTAATTAATGCATCTATATACTTGGTAAAGGGTGGAAGGCTCGGCCTTATGCCTGGTGTTTTGTTCCATTCTTGCCACCCTAGTTTCCGTCATATCGGTATTATGTTCCCGGATTTTGCGTCCCTAACGCGGTCGGGTGATTTATGGGACCCCTTGACAGTTCGCTTTGAATAAGACTTTTCAGCAAGGCCCAACATTGGTTTTTCCATTTGCCTCACCACCACCTATATTTCCTTGGGAGTAATTAACCCAAGGGTCATCTTTATTCAGCCCCGGGCCAATGCTTGTCTAAGTGTTGGTCCAAACTAGAGCACCGTCTTGGGACCATCCCTTGGCAACATGGGTTACGTCGGTTCTGTGACGCTTCCCTTATCCGGTGTTGCCACGAGAGCGAGATATGTGCAGCTCCTATCGGGATTGTCGGCGCATCAGGCGGTTTTGCTGGTCTTGTTTTATTCTTTGTCGAAATGTCTTGTAGCTGGGATTCGAGACTGATGGGTCTTCCGGGAGAAGGAATATCCTTCGTTGATCGCGAGAGCTTATCATGGGCTAAGTTGGGACACCCTGCGAGGTATAAACTTTCGAGAGCCGTGCCATGCGGTTATGTGGCAGATGGGAATTTGTTAATATCCGGTTGTAGTAAACTTGAAGCAAACTCTCCTAAAATACACCAACCGTGTGCGTAACCATGAGTGTCTCTTTTCGGGGTTGATCGAGAGGAGAACACGGTTTCTGGGTTATGTCTGACGTAAGTAGGAGTTCAGGATCACTTCTTGATCATTACTAGTTGACGACCGTTCCTTTGTTTCTCTTCTCGCTCTCATTTGCGTATGTTAGCCACCATATATGCTTAGCTGCTGCTGCAACCTCACCACTTTATCCCTTCCTTTCCTACTTAAGCTTTGCTAGTCTTGATACCCATGGTAATGGGATTGTTGAGTCCTCGTGGCTCCTGATTACTACACCAACGATTCTTTGGTACAGGTTTTGCGATGATAATGACGCGAGAGCGATGTTTGTTTGTATTGGAGTTCTTCTTACGCTTCTTCTTGATCGGGGATAGGTTCGGTCGGCAGCCTGGGCTAGCGAGGTGGATGTCGTTTGAGTTTCGTTTATGTTTCATCCGTAGTCGGATGTTGATCTTGTATATGATGTTGATGTATTCTTGTGGCATTTGTGCCTTATGTATGTATCCCTATCTATTATGTAATGTTGATGCAATGATATCCACCTTGCAAAAGCGTTTCAATATGCGGGTTTATCATTGGTGGGACCGTCGAGTTCCTTTTGGATAGGGTCGCATATTGGGCGTGACAATAGGTTGATGGGCGGAACCCGCAAGTTGATCACCAAAACATACATCAAGTGAATCACGTGATATCCCGTTGTCACCACACATACGCACGACAAGACATACATCAAGTATTCTCAAATCATTAAAGACTCAATCCGATAAGATTACTTCAAAGGGAAAACTCAATCCATTACAAGAGAGTAGAGGGGGAGAAGCAACAGAAGATCCAACTATAATAGCAAAGCTCGCGATACATCAAGATCGTGCCAAATCAAGAACATGAGAGAGAGAGATCAAACACATAGCTACTGGTACATACCCTCAGCCCCGAGGGTGAACTACTCCCTCCTCGTCATGGAGAGCGCCGGGATGATGAAGATGGCCACCGGTGAGGGATCCCCTTCCGACAGGGTGCTGGAACAGGGCCCCGATTGGTTTTTGGTGGCTACAGTGGCTTGCGGCGGCGGAACTCCTGATCTATTCTATTCCCCGAAATTTTTAGGGTATATGGGAATATATAGGTGAAAGAAGTACGTCAGAGGAGCCACGAGGGGCCCACGAGGGTGGAGGGCGCGCCCAGGGGGGTGGGCGCGCCCCCCTGCCTCATGCCTTCCTCGTTGCTTCCTTGACGTGAACTCCAAGTCTCTCGGGTTGCTTTCCTTACAAAAATAACTTCTCCAGAAGGTTTCATTCCGTTTCGACTCCGTTTGATATTTTTTTCTCCGAAACACATAAACAAGGGAAAAAACAGGAACTGGCACTGGGCTCTGGGTTAATAGGTTAGTCCCAAAAGTAATATAAAAGTGTTTAATAAAGCCCATAAACATCCAAAACAGATAATATAATAGCATGGAACAATAAAAAATTATAGATACATGGGAGACGTATCAGGGCACCCCAAACCACATCAATTGTTCTCTTAGCCGTGTGCGTTGTCCCCCTCCATAGTTTACACCTCCGGTCATATTGTCGTAGTGCATAGGCGAAGCCTTGCGCAGATCATATCACCATCACCGTCACCACGCCGTCGTGCTGACGAAATTCTCCCTCGACACTTTGCTGGATCAAGAGTTCGAGGGACATCATCGAGCTGGATGTGTGCTGAACTCGGAGGTGTCGTACGTTCGGTACTTGATCGGTTGGATCGCGAAGATATTCGACTACATCCATCGCGTTAAACTAACGCTTCCGTTTTCAGTCTACGAGGGTACATGGACACACTCTCCCCCTCTCGTTGTTGTGCATCTCCTAGATAGATCTTGGGTGATCATAGGATTTTTTTTGAAATTGCATGCTATGTTCCCCAACAGTGGCATCCGAGCCAGGTGTATGCGTAGATGATATGCACGAGTAGAATACAAAGAGTTGTGGGCGGTGATAGTCATACTGCTTACCACCAACGTCTTATTTTGATTCAGCGGTATTGTTGGCTGAAGCGGCTCGGACCAACCTTACATGACCACGTTCATGAGACCGGTTCCACCGACAGACATGCAACTTGTTTTGCATAAAGGTGGCGGGCGGGTGTCTGTTTCTCCAACTTTAGTTGAATCGAATTTGACTACGGCCGGTCCTTGTTAGGTTAAAACAACAAACTTGACGAAACATCGTTGTGGTTTTGACGCGTAGGTAAGAACGATTCTTACTAGAAGCCCGTAGCATCCACGTAAAACTTGCAAAAACAAAGTAGAGGACGTGTAACTTGTTTTTGCAGGGCATGTTGTGATGTGATATGGTCAGGAAATGATGTGATATACGTTATTGTATGAGATGATCATGTTTTGTAGAAGTTATCGGGAATTGGCAGGAGCCTTATGGTTGTCGCTTCATATTATGAAATGCAATCGCCATGTAATTGCTTTACTTTATCACTATGCATTAGCGATAGTTGTAGTAGAAATAGTTGCCGAGACGACAATGACACTACGATGGAGATCAAGGTGTCAAGCCGATGACGATGGAGATCATGACGGTGCTTTGGAGATGGAGATCAAAGGCACAAGATGATGATGGCCATATCATATCACCTATTATGATTGCATGTGATGTTTATCTTTTATGCATCTTATTTTGCTTAGTATGGCGGTAGCGTTATAAGATGATCCCTCACTAAATTTTCAAGGTATAAGTGTTCTCCCTGAGTATGCACCATTGCGACAGTTCGTCATGCCGAGACACCACGTGATGATCGGGTGTGATAAGCTTTACGTTCACATACAATGGGTGCATGACAGTTTTGCACGTGCGGAATACTCAGGTTAAACTTGACGAGCCTAGCATGTACAGACATGGCCTCGGAACATTGAGATCGAAAGTTCGAACGTGAATCATATAGTAGATATGTTCAACATAGAGATGTTCACCCTTGAAAACTACTCCATCTCATGTGATGATCGGACATGGTTTAGTTAATATGGATCACGTGATCATTTAGATGACTCGAGGGATGTCTATCTAAGTGGGAGTTCTTAAGTAATATGATTAATTGAAATTAATTTATCATGAACTCGAGGGATGTCTATCTAAGTGGGAGTCCTGATAGATTTTGCATATCTATGTTGTAGATCAATGGCCCGTGCTACCGTTCACTTGAATTTTAATGCATCCCTAGAGAAAACTATGTTGAAAGATGATGGTAGCAACTACATGGACTGGGTCCGTAACCTGAGGATTATCCTCATTGCTGCACAAAAGAATTATGTCCTTGATGCACCACTGGGCGAAAGGCCTGCTGCAGGAGCAGGTGCTGATGTTATGAATGTTTGGCAAGCTCGATATGATGACTACTCGATAGTTCAGTGTGCCATGCTTTACGACTTAGAATCAGGAGTTCAAAGACGTTTTGAATGTCATGGACCATATGAGATGTTCTAGGAAATGAAGTTAATATTTCAAGCAAATGCCTGAGTTCAGAGATATGAAATCTCCAACAAGTTCTATAGCTGCAAGATGGAGGAAAACAGTTCTGTCAGTGAACACATACTCAAAATGTCCGGGTATTACAATCACTTGACTCAGCTGGGAGTTAATCTTCCAGTTGATCGTGTCATTGACAGAGTTCTCCAATCACTGCCACCAAGCTACAAGAGCTTCGTGATGAACTATAATATGCAATGGATGGACAAGACCATAAGCTTTTCGCAATGCTCAAAGTTGCGAAGGTAGAAATCAAGACGGAGCATCAAGTGTTGATGGTTAACAAGACCACTAGTTTCAAGAAAAATGGCAAAGGAAAGAAGGGGACCTTCAATAATAATGGCAAGCAAGTTGCTACTCCCGTGAAGAAACCCAAATCTGGACCTAAGCCTGAAACTGAGTGCTTCTACTGCAAAGGGACTGGTCACTGGAAGCGGAACTGCCCCAAGTATTTGGCGGATAAGAACGATGGCAAGGTGAACAAAGTTATATTTGATATACATGTTATTGATGTGTACCTTACTAATGCTCGTAGTAGCGCCTGGGTATTTGATACTGGTTCTGTTGCTCATATTTGCAACTCAAAACAGGGGCTACGGATCAAACGAAGATTGGCTAAGGACGAGGTGACGATGCGCGTCGGAAATGGTTACAAGGTCGATGTGATCGCCGTCGGCACGCTACCTCTACATCTACCTTCAAGATTAGTTTTAGACCTGAATAATTGTTATTTGGTGCCAACTTTGAGCATGAACATTATATCTAGATCTTGTTTGATGCGAGATGGTTATTCCTTTAAATCAGAGAATAATGGTTGTTCTATTTATATGATTAATATCTTTTATGGTCATGCACCCTTAAAGAGTGGTCTATTTTTGTTGAATCTCGATCGTAGTGATACACATATTCATAATATTGATGCCAAAAGATGCAAAGTTGATAATGATAGTGCAACGTATTTGTGGCTCTGCCGTTTAGGTCATATTGGTGTAAAGCGCATGAACAAACTCCATGCAGATGGACTTTTGGAATCACTTGATTATGAATCATTTGATGCTTGCGAACCATGCCTCATGGGCAAGATGACTAAGACTCCATTCTCCGGAACAATGGAGCGAGCTACTGACTTATTGGAAATTATACATACCGATGTATGCGGTCCGATGAGTGTTGAGGCTCGTGGCGGGTATCGTTATTTTCTTACCTTCACAGATGATTTGAGCAGATATGGGTATATCTACTTAATGAAAACAAGTCTGAAACATTTGAAAAGTTCAAAGAATTTCAGAGTGAAGTGGAAAATCATCGTAACAAGAAAATAAAGTTTCTACGATCTGATCGTGGAGGCGAATATTTGAGTTATGAGTTTGGTCTTCATTTAAAACAATGTGGAATAGTTTCACAACTCACGCTACCTGGAACACCACAGCGTAATGGTGTGTACGAACATTGTAACCGTACTTTATTAGATATGATGTGATCTATGATGTCTCTTACTGATTTACCACTATCATTTTGGTTATGCATTTGAGACAGCTGCATTCACGTTAAATAGGGCACCATCTAAATCCGCTGAGACGACACCATATGAACTATGGTTTGGCAAGAAACCTAAGCCGTCGTTTCTTAAAGTTTGGAGTTGCGATGCTTATGTGAAAAAGCTTTAGCCTCATAAGCTAGAACCCAAATCAGAGAAGTGCGTTTTCATAGGACACCCAAAAGAAACTGTTGGGTACACCTTCTACCACAGATCCGAAGGCAAAATATTTGTTGCTAAGATGGGTCCTTTCTAGAGAAGGAGTTTCTCTCGAAATAAGTGAGTGGGAGGAAAGTAGAACTTGACGAGGTAATTGTACCTTCTCTCGAATTGGAAAGTAGTTCATCATAGATATCAGTTCCAGTGATGCCTACACCAATTAGTGAGGAAGCTAATAGTTGATGATCATGAAACTTCAGATCAAGTTACTACCGAACCTCGTAGGTCAACCAGAATACGTTCCGCACCAGAGTGGTACGGTAATCCTGTTCTAGAAGTCATGTTACTAGATCATGACGAACCTACAAACTACAAGGAAGCGATGATGAGCCCAGATTCCGCAAAATGGCTTGAGGCCATGAAATCTGAGATGGGATCCATGTATGAAAACAAAGTATGGACTTTGCTTGACTTGCCCGAGGATCGACAAGCCATTGAGAATAAATGGATCTTCAAGAAGAAGGCTGACGCTGATGGCAATGTTACTGTCTACAAAGCTCGACTTGTTGCAAAAGGTTTTCTACAAGTTCAAGGAGTTGACTATGATGAGACTTTCTCACCCGTAGCGATGCTTAAGTCTGTCCGAATCATGTTAGCAATTGCCGCATTTTATGATTATGAAATTTGGCAAATGGATGTCAAAACTGCATTCCTTAATGGATTTCTTAAAGAAGAGTTGTATATGATGCAACCAGAAGGTTTTGTTGATCCTAAAGGTGCTAGCAAAGTTTGCAAGCTCCAGCGATCCATTTATGGACATGTGCAAGCCTCTCGGAGTTGGAATATACGCTTTGATAGTGTGATCAAAGCATATGGTTTTATATAGACTTTCGGAGAAGCCTGTATATACAAGAAAGTGAGTGGGAGCTCTGTAGCATTTCTAATATTATATGTGGATGACATATTGTTGATTGGAAATGATATAGAATTTTTGGATAGCAGCATGTCTTTGGGAGACCATGCAAAGATATCTCGATTCTCACGGAGGAAATCGACGAGCTCGCTTTTTTATTTGCTGTCAAGGTTGGCACCTATGACAGCGTGCCTCTCCGGGTGCTCAGGGTCCAAGGGGATCTTATTTGTTTCTTTGGCCGGCTTGAATGAGCCCTCAGTCTCTGAATCTTTGGGTTTTGGTGACAAGTCCGGCTGCTTGCCGGCCATGGTCACCACCCGGTCCAGGAGCTTCTTATTAGCAGCAATCACGAGGGACTCCGCTAGCCGGCTGCTGGCTGCAGCAGAGGCGGAGGATTTCTCATAGTCTCCATTGATCGTGATAATTCACTTGGTTCCTAGCATCTTCATATTGAGTTAGGCATAATGAGGCACCGCCATAAATTTGGCTAGAGCTGGTCGGCCTAGGAGCACATGGTAAGGACTCTCCAGGTCTACCACCTCAAAGAAAATTGCTTCACGACGGAAGTGATCCTTGTCTCCGAAGAGGACGTCTATCTTGACCTTGCCGATTGGTGAGCAGGACAAGCAGGGCACAATGCCATGAAACACAGTCCGACTGGGCAGCAGCTGCTTCTCTTTGATTTTCAACTTCTCCATGGTGTCGCGGTAAAGGATGTTGATGCTGCTACCGCCATCTATCAGGATCTGGGAGAAATGAGTAGCTCGCCTCTCTGTTGCAAGGGTAGCATCCAACACCAAGGCATAGGAACCCAGAGAAGGCATCACTTCCGGGTGGTCATCTTGGCTTCAGCTGATAGGCCTCTCAAACCAGTGCATGAACTCTGGGGCTGCCATAGCAACGGCGTTCACTTCACGGTGCTGCTGACGCCGGCTGTGTCTGTCATTGGCCATGCTGGTGAAGATAACGTACGCGCCATGCTCTTCAGGGTAATCATCTTGGACTGCGCCAACTGCTGGACGGGCGGCCGGCTACTGAGGAGGCGGAGCCGGCGGGCCAGCAGGTGGAGGGGGCAGTCCTTCTCCCTGGCGATGCGGACGAGCCAGTGGCACTTCCGAGTCGTATGGTTGGACGGCTTTGGACCGTTGTGAAATTTGCAAGGGGCATCAAGGGTTTGCTCAAAGGAGAAAGTAGGTAACCAAGCTAGCTTGCCACCCTTCTGGCGCCTGGGGAGGGGTTGTCCTTCAGGTTGCTGGTCCTCAACTGTCGCCACCTGCCGGCTGGTGGAAGCCGACTGGGGGCTTTGTGCTTGTTGTTGTTCGGCTGCTGGCGCCTACTGTTGTCTCCAGCCGGCGTTCGAGGAGCCGGAGGGAGCACCTTCCCAGAGGTATCCACTCGAAGCTCTGACTTCATGGAAGAGTCGGCAGTGGCATACTCGTCTACTATGATCAGCAGCTCGTCGAGCATGGCCGGCTCATCGCAGAGGAGTCGATGCTTGAGTAAGGTGCCCTCTCGACACCCGGCGGTGAAGTACTCGATTGCTTGGGACTCGTGCTCCCCTTCGCAGGAGTTGCGCAGTTCATCCCACCACGTCAGCTAGTCGCGGGTGGACTCATTGGGGCCTTGGACGCACAGCAAGAGCTGGCGAGGCTTGGGAGGCCGCTTGTAGGTGCTGGTGAAGTTGCGGACGAAGACTTCAGTGAAATCTACCCAGCTGTTGATGCTGCGGGGTTTCAGGCTGTTCATCCATGTCCGGGCCATGCCCTGGAGCATGAGCGGAACGTACTTTATGGAAACGCGCTTGTTGCCATTTGCTATGCTGACGACCGTGGAGTAGTCGACCAGCCAGTCTTCCGGCTTCACAGAGCCATTGTACTTTGACGTATCTCATGGAAGCGTGAACCTTTCGGGAAAGGGCTCGTCGCGGATGCAGGGGCCGAAACAACGCGGGCCCAATGCGTCTTCTTATTCTAGCGCCTGGGGTCGAGCAAGGCGGTCGATCCGGTGGCGTGCGTCGTTCTCTCCGACGCCTTCTCGGCGGCCCAGTTGGTCGCCAAGTGTCAGGTTCTCTACAGGCGGCGGGGAAGCTCGCCTCTCCCTCCGAGGAGGAGGAGGAGGTGATACGTCTCCAATGTATCTATAATTTTTGATTGTTCCATGCTATTATATTACTTGTTTTGAACGATTATGGGCTTTATTATACACTTTTATATTACTTTTGGGACTAACCTATTAACAGGAGGCCCAGCCCATATTGTTGTTTTATTGCCTGTTTCAGTATTTCGAGGAAAAGGAATCTCAAACGGAGTCCAAACGGAATGAAACCTTCGGCATCGTTATTTTTGGGAAGAATATGATCCTAGAGACTTGGAGATCAAGTCAGAAGATACTCGAGGAGGTCAGGAGATAGGGGCGCCCCCCCTACTGGGCGCGCCCCCTGTCTCGTGGGCCCCTCGAGCACCTCCAGACCGACTTCTTTCGCCTATACATTCCCTCGTACCCTAAAAACACCGAATATCAAGATAGATCGGGAGTTCCGCCACCGCAAGCCTCTGTAGCCACCAAAAACCTCTCGAGAGTCCGTTCGGCACCTCACGGGAGGAACCATCACCGGTGGCCATCTTCATCATCCCGACGCTATCCATGACGAGGAGGGAGTAGTTCACCCTCGGGGCTGAGGGTATGTACCAGTAACTATGTGTTTGATCTCTCTCTCTCTCTCTCTCTCTCTCTCTCTCTCTCTCTCTCTCTCTCTCGTGTTCTCTCTCGTGTTCCCTCTATGGCATGATCTTGATGTATCTCGAGCTTTGCTATTGTAGTTGGATCTTATGATGTTTCTCCCCCTCCACTCTCTTGTGATGAATTGAGTTTCCCTCTTGAAGTTATCTTATCGGATTGAGTCTTTATTTGAGAACACTTGATGTCGTGTTTATCTGTGGTGACAATGGGATATCAGATGCCTCTTGATGTATGTTTTGGTGACCAACTTGCGGGTTCCGCCCATGAACTTATGCATAGGGGTTGGCACATGTTCTTGACTCTCCGGTAGAAACTTTGGGGCACTCTTTGAAGTACTTTTATGTTGGTTGGATGAATCTAAGATTGTGTGATGCATATCGTAAAATCATGCCTACGGATACTTGAGGTGACAATGGAGTATCTAGGTGACATTAGGGTTTTGGTTGATTTGTGTCTTAAGGTGTTATTCTAGTACGAACTCTTTTATAGATTGATCCGAAAGAATATCTTTGAGGTGGTTTCGTACCCTACCATAATCTCAACGTTTGTTCTCCGCTATTAGTGGCTTTGGAGTGACTCTTTGTTGCATGTTGAGGGATTGTTATATAATCTATCTATGTTATTATTGTTGAGAGAACTTGCACTAGTGAAAGTATGAACCCTAGGCCTTAATTCCTATCATTGCAATACCGTTTACGCTCACGTTTATCACTTGTTACCTTGCTGTTTTTATTATTTCAGATTACAAATACCTTTATCTACTATCCATATTGCACTTGTATCACCATCTCTTCGCCGAACTAGTGCACCTATACAATTTACCATTGTATTGGGTGTGTTGGGGACACAAGAGACTCTTTGTTATTTGGTTGCAGGGTTGCTTGAGAGAGACCATCTTCATCCTACGCCTCCTACGGATTGATAAACCTTAGGTCATCCACTTGAGGAAAAATTGCTACTGTCCTACAAACCTGTGCACTTGCAGGCCCAACAAAGTCTACAAAAGAAGGTTGTGTAGTAGATATCAAGCTCTTTTCTGGCGCCGTTGTCGGGGAGGTGAGTGCTTGAAGGTATATCTTTAGATCTTGCAATCGAATATTTTTGTTTATTGTTTTATCACTAGTTTAGTTTATAAAATAAAACTACAAAAAAATGGAATTAAGTTTGTCTCATACGCTTCATCTTTTTAATATCTTTCGTGAGTATGAAGAAAAGGAAAACTGTGCTCAACTGCTAGAAGAAGAATAACATAGAATGCTTGGCATGAAATATGTGAATGATGAGCAGATTGCAATGTTGTTAGTATGAATTCCTTGAATGTCTATGATGCTAATGATATGCAAAGCCACAAGCTTGGGGAAGCTATGTTTGATGAATATGATATGTTTAGTCCCCCAAGTTTTGATGAGAATATTTATTATGATGAAAGCATGCCTCCTATTTATGATGATTATATTGATGAAAGTGGATTTGGAAGAGTGTCAACTTTATTTAGTGATGATTCCACTATTTCGGAAGAGGTTCCAATTGATTATGAGAACAAAGTTGCTATCCATGATGATTATTGTGATGACCTGTATGCTATTAGGAATAATGATAACCATGAAACTTGTCATCATGATTTTAGTTTTCAATTGGATTATGCCTCACATGATAATTATTTTGTTGAGTTTGCTCCCACTACTATTCATGAGAAGAAATTTGCTTATGTGGAGAGTAGTAAATTTTCTATGCTTGGAGATCATGAAAAGAATGCTTTAGGTGCTGGTTATATTGTTGAATTCATTCATGATGCTACTTAAAATTATTATGACGGAGTAATATATGCTTGTAGGAATTGCAATAATATCAAGTTTCCTCTCTATGTGCTTAAATTTTTGAAGTTATGCTTGTTTTGTCTTCCTATTCCTGTTGATTATTGTTCCCATAAGTTGTTTGCTCACAAAATCCCTATACATAGGAAGTGGGTTAGACTTAAATGTGCTAGTCATATTCTTCATGATGCTTTCTTTATGTTTCAATTCTTATCTCTTATGTGAGCATCATTGAAATCATCATGCCTAGCTAGGGGCTTTAAACGTTAGCGCTTGTTGGGAGGCAACCCAATTTTATTTTAGTTTCTTACTTTTTGGTTCTGTTTAGTAATAAATAATCCATCTAGCTTCTGGTTAGATGTGTTTTCATGTTTTAATTAGTGTTTGTGCCAAGGAGAATCTTTGGGAAGACTTGGGTGAAATCTTTATGATCTTGCTGTAAAAAAACAGGAACTTTAGCGCTCACGAGATTAGCTAGAACATTTTACTGGAGAGTGCTATTTAGTTGATTCTTTTTGCAGATGATTACTAGACAAATTACTCAGGTCCACCAATTTATCTTAGAATTTTTGGAGTTCCAGAAGTTTGCTTATTTTGATGAATCTATGGCTAGTAAAATAGTTTATATACCATAGAGAAGTTGGAATACAGTAGGTTTAACACCAATATAAATAAAGAATGAGTTCATTACAGTACCTTGAAGTGGTGTTTTGTTTTCTTTCGCTAACGGAGCTCACGAGTTTTCTGTTAAGTTTTGTGTTGTGAAGTTTTCAAGTTTTGGGTAAAGATTCGATGGACTATGGAATAAGGAGTGGCAAGAGCCTAAGCTTGGGGATGCCCAAGTCACCCCAAGGTAATATTCCAGGACAACCAAGAGCCTAAGCTTGGGGATGCCCCGGATGGCATCCCCTCTTTCGTCTTCGTTCATCGGTAACTTTACTTGGAGCTATATTTTTATTCACCACATGATATGTGTTTTGCTTGGAGCGTCATTTTCTCTTGTTAGTATTTGCTTGCTGTTATTTAGAATAATATTTTGCATCTTTATTTCCAATAAAAAAGTCAAGGATAGCCTTTGCCATGCTTATTTTGCTACTATACATGTTGCTGTTTGAAAACAGAAAGTTTACCGCTATTGCAAAAATTCCCTAGAAAAGTCAGAGAATGGTATAATGTTGAATCTTTTTGCATATTGAGCTCTGATAAATTCATTACAGTGGTAATTTTCTCTCATAATTTTTGGTGTTAGGGAAGTATGATGAATCTTGCATTCTTTACAGACTATACTGTTTTGGCAGATTGCTGTTATGGTTGCATTGTTTGCATATGTTCGCTTGTTTAATGATTCTATTTGAGGATAGGAGTATTAAATATGCAGAGGAATTTAGTATTCAATGTTGAATAATAATGTAAGTGATTTGTTACAGTAGAAAATGATAAGGTTTTGCATTGGTTTATACTAACCTATCTCATGAGTTCTTGTTGAGTTTGTTGTGAATGAAGCTTTTGATAAAAAGAGAAACCATGATATGAGAGGAATTAAGAAGACACAAAAGTTCAAGCTTGGGGATGCCCAAGGAACCCCAAGATAATATTTCAAGAAGTCTCAAGCATCTAAGCTTGGGGATGCCCCGGTAGGCATCCCACCTTTCTTCTTCAACAACTATCGGTTAGTATCGGTTGAGCCTAAGTTTTTGCTTCTTCACATGAGTTGTGCTATCCTTGCAATGTCATTTTCTTTAGCTTTGCTTGCTGTTTTAATAAAATACCAAGATCTGAAATTATTAAATGGGAGAGTCTTCACATAGTTGTATAATTATTCGACTAATCATTGATCTTCACTTATATCTTTCGGAGTAGTTTGTCATTTGCTCTAGTACTTCACTTATATCTTTTAGAGCACGGTGGTGTATTTATTTTGTAGAAATTAATGAACTCTCATGCTTCACTTATATTATTTTGAGAGTCTTAAACAGCATGGTAATTTGAACGAAAACTATCATAGGAAGTGAATTGGATACTATGATCAATTTGATACTTGATAATTGTTTTGAGATATGGAGGTAGTGATATTAAAGTCATGCTAGTTGGGTGATTATGAATTTAAAGTGCTTGTGTTGAAGTTAGCAAGTCCCGTAGCATGCACGTATGGTTAAAGTTGTGTAACAAATTTGAAACATGAAGTGTACCTGGCTTGTGCATCCTTATGAGTGGCGGTCGGGGACAAGCGATGGTCTTTTCCTACCAATCTATCCCCCTAGGAGCATGCGCGTAGTACTTGATTTTTGATGACTTCTAAATTTTTGCAATAAGTATATGAGTTATTTTGACTATTGTTGAGCCCATGGATTATACACACTTTTACCTTTCCGCCTTTGCTAGCCTCTTGATGCCGTGCATTGCCCTTTCTCACCTTGAGAGTTGGTGCAAACTTAGCGGTGCATCAAACCCGTGATACGATCGCTCTATCACACATAAACCTCCCTATATCTTCCTCAAAACAGCCACCATACCTACCTACTATGGCATTTCCATAGCCATTCGAGATATATTGCCATGCAACTTTTCCTTTGTTCGTTCATCATTATCATGACATACTTTACTTTTGTCATATTGCCATTGCATGATCATGTAGTTGACATCGTATTTGTGGCAAAGCCACCATGCATTATTTTCATACATGTCACTCTTGATTCATTGCACCATCCGATACACTGCGGAGGCATTCATATAAAGTCATATCTTGTTCTAGTTTCGAGTTGTAATCCTTATGTTGTAATCAATAGAAGTGTGATGATCATCCTTATTAGAGCATTGCCCAATCAAAAAAAAAGAGAAAGGCCAAAAAGAAAAGAAAATAAAGGCCAAAAAAAAGAAAATAAATAAAAAGGGCAATGTTACTATCTCCTTTTCCACACTTGTGCTTCAAAGTAGCACCTTGTTCTTCATGTAGTGAGTCTCATATATTGTGCTTCAAAGTAGCACCATGTTTTTCATATAGTGAGTCTCATAAGTTGTCTTTTTCATACTAGTGGGAATTTTTTATTTTAGAACTTGGCTTGTATATTCCTACGATGGGCTTCCTCAAATGCCCTAGGTCTTCGTGAGCAAGCAAGTTGGATGCACACCCACTAGTTTTCTTTTGTTGAGCATTCATTTATAGCTCTAGTGCATCCGTTGCATGGCAATCCCTACTCCTCATGTTGACATCAATTGATGGGCATCTCCATAGCCCATTGATTATCCTCGTCAATGTGAGACTTTCTCCTTTTTTGTCTTCTCCACACAATCCCCATCATCATATTCTATTCCACCCATAATGCTATGTCCATGGCTCACTCTCATGTATTGCGTGAAGGTTGAATAAGTTTGAGATTATTTAAGTATGAAACAATTGATTGGCTTGTCATCGGGGGTATAGAAGTTGGGAACATCTCTGTGTGACGAAAATGAAGCATAGCCTAACTATATGATTATGTAGGGATGAACTTTCTTTTGCCATGTTATTTTGAGAAGACATGATTACTTTGATTAGTTTGCTTGAAGTATTACTATTTATTTTATCAATATGAACTTTTATTTTGTATTCATTTGGATCTGAACATTCATGCCACAATAAAGAAAATTACATTATGAATCATGCTAGGTAGCATTCCACATCAAAAATTCTGTTTTTATCATTTACCTACTCGAGGACGAGCAGGAATTAAGCTTGGGGATGCTTGATACGTCTCCAACATATCTATAATTTTTTATTGTTCCATGCTATCATATTACTTGTTTTGAATGATTATGGGCTTTATTATATACTTTTATATTACTTTTGGGACTAACCTATTAACCGGAGGCCTAGCCCATATTGCTGTTTTATTGCCTGTTTCAGTATTTCGAGAAAAAGGAATATCAAGCGAAGTCCAAAGCGGAATGAAACCTTGGCATCGTTATTTTTGGGAAGAATATGATCACGGAGACACGGAGATCAAGTCGAGAAGATACTCGAGGAGGCCAGGAGATGAGGCGCCCCTCTTGGGTGCGCCCCTGTCTCGTGGGCCCCTCGAGCACCTCCCGACCGACTTCTTTCGCCTATATATTCCCTCGTACCCTAAAAACACCGAATATCAAGATAGATCGGGAGTTCCGCCACCGCAAGCCTCTGTAGCCACCAAAAACCTCTCGGAGTCCGTTCCGGCACCCTGCCGGAGGAACCCATCACCGGTGGCCATCTTCATCATCCGGCGCTATCCATGACGAGGAGGAGTAGTTCACCCTCGGGGCTGAGGGTATGTACCGATAGCTATGTGTTTGATCTCTCTCTCTCTCTCTCTCTCTCTCTCTCTCTCTCTCTCTCTCGTGTTGTCTCTCGTGTTCCCTCTATGGCACGATCTTGATGTATCCCGAGCTTTGCTATTGTAGTTGGATCTTATGATGTTTCTTCCCCTCCACTCTCTTGTGATGAATTGAGTTTCCCTCTTGAAGTTATCTTATCGGATTGAGTCTTTATTTGAGAACACTTGATGCCGTGTTTATCTGTGGTGACAATGGGATATCACGTGCCTCTTGATGTATGTTTTGGTGACCAACTTGTGGGTTCCGCCCATGAACTTATGCATAGGGGTTGGCACATGTTCTTGACTCTCCAGTAGAAACTTTGGGGCACTCTTTGAAGTACTTTTATGTTGGTTGGATGAATCTGAGATTGTGTGATCCATATCGTATAATCATGCCCACGGATACTTGAGGTGACAATGGAGTATCTAGGTGACATTAGGGTTTTGGTTGATTTGTGTCTTAAGGTGTTATTCTAGTACGAACTCTTTTATAGATTGATCCAAAAGAATAGCTTTGAGGTGGTTTCGTACCCTACCATAATCTCAACGTTTGTTCTCCGCTATTAGTGGCTTTGGAGTGACTCTTTCTTACATGTTGAGGGAATTTTATATGATCTATCTATGTTATTATTGTTGAGAGAACTTGCACTAGTGAATGTATGAACCCTAGGCCTTGTTTCCTATCATTGCAATACCGTTTACGCTCACGTTTGTCACTTGTTACCTTGCTGTTTTTATTATTTCAGATTACAAATACCTTTATCTACTATCCATATTGCACTTGTATCACCATCTCTTCGCCGAACTAGTGCACCTATACAATTTACCATTGTATTGGGTGTGTTGGGGACACAAGAGACTCTTTGTTATTTGGTTGCGGGGTTGCTTGAGAGACCATCTTCATCCTCGCCTCCTACGGATTGATAAACCTTAGGTCATCCACTTGAGGGAAATTTGCTACTGTCCTACAAACCTGTGCACTTGCAGGCCCAACAACGTCTACAAGAAGAAGGTTGTGTAGTAGACATCAGGAGGCGGACAGCCGTCCCGTCGTTCCACTGCTCGTGGGCGGCCGTCTTGGTCGCACTTGATGGTGAGGTCTGTGCGGCTGCGGCTGGCAGCCGTCTCTTTGTCCTGTCTGTCACGGACGCCAGCTGTTGGCGTCCGGGAGGTCGCTCCTTGATCTCGGCGAGGGGGCGGGTTCTCAACCCGCTGGCCAGGTCCTTCTGCGCGGCAGCCGGCTTCTTGCTGCGCGGCAGCCGCGTCAATGAGCTGCTGAACGCACTCTGTCATGTAGCGACGCTCGTCACCCTCGAGGTGATCCATCTTATCTGCTGCCGCCTGGGCAGCTCATATGTTCTCCGTGGGCGTGGCATAGACAGGGCGGTCTGCCCCGAACATGCTGGCGATGGCTGCGCCATGCTGCCGGACCGTGCCAATGCGGCTAGGCCCGCCGGCAGCCAGTGTGCCGCCAACAGCGCGGTCGAACTCGCGCTGGTAGGCCTCTAAGAGGCGTCTCATGGCGGCCAACTTTTTGGCCCTTCCAACGAGCAAGACGCGGCGGGCTTCCAGCGTCTCGGCATCAGCATGTTCTGCGATGGGTGTAGAAAAGTCATGTAGCGCCGCCTCGAGTAGGTCTTGGGCGCCGCCACCAGTAGCTCCATCGTGGCTGATGACGAGCACCTCCGTGACGGTGCTGCCGCCGCTGTCGGCGCAAGGGAGAGAGTCATCGATGACCACCACGTTGGTGGGGAAGGCGTCAAGGGACGCGGTGTCAGAGTCAACAAGCATCGGGTTGGTGGGGCCGATCGACTCCAGGTCAGAGGCGGGCTCGTTGGCGATGTCGAGCTTGCCAAGGAGATCGACAAGGCAGCTCTCGGAGCTGGATACACCCGCGCCTGGTGCGGGCTCGTCGGAGAGGCAGATCTCGCCAACAAGGTCAGCGAGGCCAGCCGCTGCGCAGGCAAGCTCTGCACCATGCAGCGCGTCAGCGCTAACGCCATCGGGCGTGCCGGGCTGGCTGCGCTCGCTGGGGAGGAAGAGGGTTCCCGTCCAGTACAGATCTCCGGACGATGATGCACCTAGCCCCATGGTGGGCGCCAAATGTCGGGGACGTCGTGCGACATATGCCAAAGGATGGCTTATCATGGAGGGGGATAATAATACGTCGCCGGTGCCAGGAAACGGGATAAGGCGCAGACATGCACGCCGGCGAATCTTACCCAGGTTCGGGGCTCTCCTAGGAGATAACACCCCTACTCCTGCTTTGCGGGGTCTCCGCATGATCACTCAAGCAACAATGGTGGCTACAAGCTTGCTCCTTGAGCTGTTTCTCTAGAGGGGGAAGAAGAACAAGGCTAGCCCTAGCTTCCTCTCTCTATATGTGTGTGTGTGGATGAACTAGGATCTGAACCCTTTGCATGGGAGCCCTGGGGGGTTTATATAGGCCTACCCCCCAGGGGTACAAAGGTAATCCGGCCGGGTGTAGGACCCGGCTGTCAGTGTCTACGGTCGTCGGCTTCTCCGCCGGCCGCTGGGGCCCGCCGCCTGGTGGGCCCTGTTGGCTGTCTCGTTCTTGTCTGACAGGCCGCACCCGCCGCTTGCGGGTCTTGCCGGCTGCTCAGAACTATAGCTGTGCTGCTAATGACACATGTTTTGTCGGGGGAGGTGTGGCTACAGTACCGCCGTCTGGCGGGCGTTCATTGTAGCCACTCCCCGTCTCTTCTGGTTTAATGGCGCACAAACTCCAAGGATAGGAGGGTCGCCTGGTTAGGGGCCGACCCCTCCTCAAGTAGACTGGTCAGGGCTCGCCGCCTTCTAGCTCCTTGCTGATAGGTAGGGCACGCCGCCTGTGGGTCGTACCGATAGCCCGCCGTGGGAGTATGGCTCCCTCTGACAGGGGCGATGTCATGGGCAGCGTGGTATGATCTTGCGCCGGGCGGAGATCTCCGTTTGAGTGCGACACTGCTGTGGCACGCAGCCTGGATTCGGAGGTGGCAGGGCGTGCTGTAGCCACGCCCCGTCTCATCGTATTTATGTGGGTGTAGACTTTGAGGATGCCTAGGGCCGCCTGCTAGGAGCCGGCCTCTCTGGAGGCCGCCTGCTAGGATCTGGCCGACCTCGCGGCCGCCTGCTAGGCTATGCCGTCTCCTGGCAGCCGGCCGCTTGGACCAGCCGGCCGCAAGGAGGCGGTGCTTGGCTCTTTGAATCTTGAGGGGCGGAGCCGGCCCCGATGTCTTGAAACGCCATGGGGAGCTGATGAGGCTACCCGTGGCTAATTACTCCGACATCTAACATACTTCCTATGCATAGGCATTTTATAGTGGAATTTTATCAAGACAAAAAAATTCTACCATATGGAAATAGGAAGAAGGAAGCATTAATAACTTCAACGTAAAGAGAGGTGGTTTAGTAACATGAAAATTTATACAACCATATTTTCCTCTATCATAATAATTACATGTAGGGTCATACTCAAATTCAACAATATAGCTATCATATAAAATTTTCTATTCATGATCCACATGCATAAAAGTTTTACAATCTTCCAAGATAGTGGGATTAACATCAACTAAAGTCATGACCTCTTTGAGCCCACTTTTGTCAAAATTTTCATAAGATTGAACACTCTCCAAATATGTGGGATTCTTTTTATCTAAAGTTGACACTCTTTCAAACCCTCTTTCAATATTATCACAAAAATTATCATCAATAGCATATTCATCATGAGGCTTAAATATATTTTCAAGATCATAAGAAGAATCACCCCAATCATGATCATTACAATAAGTAGTGGACATAGCAAAATTAGCATCCCCAAGCTTGGGGTTTTGCATATTATTAACACAATTGACCTTAATAGAATTTATAATAACATCATTGCAATCATGCTTTCATTCAAGAAGCTATCATTAACCACTTTATAAATTTCTTCTTTTAACACTTCATCACAATTTTCATATTCATGAATCTCAAGCAAAACTTCATAAAGATAATCTAATGGACTCAATTCACTAGAAATTGGTTCATCATAATTAGATCTTTTGAAAAGATTAGCAAGTGGATGAGGCTCCATATCAATAGATTTTTAGCAAGCGAAGATGCAAGCAAATAGAAGACACATGGCAACACAAGCAAAGATAACAAACAAGAAAAGGCAAACGAAAAAGGAGGCAAATATGTGTGAAGTGGGGGAGATGAAAACGAGAGGCAAATGGCAAATAATGTAAATTGTTAGGAGATGATATTTGTGATTAGGAACCTGATAGATGTGTATGATGTCTCCCCAGCAACGGCACCAGAAATTCCTTTTGGTGCGGCTAGAAACTGCGTCGATATTTCCCCAAAGAGGAAGGGATGGTGCAGTACAGCTACGGTAGGTATTTCCCTCAGTTATAAAACCAAGGTATCAATCTAGTAGGAGAACCAAGCAACAGTATGTAAATGGTACCTGCACACAAAGAACAAATCCTCGCAATCCAACGCGTAAGAGGGGTTGTCAATCCCTCTTCGGTAAAAAGGTAGATTAATTTGTATGAGTTTGGGTAAATAGATCTAGATAAAATGTGAAATAAAATAACTAAAGAAAAATTGAAGCAAGGTATATTTGGGTTTTTCGAAATATAGATCTGAAAATAAATAAGGCAAAAGATAGATCTGAAAGCAAATATGATAAAAGATAGACCCGGGGGCCGTAGATTTCACTAGTGGCTTCTCTCAAGAAAATAACACACGGTGGGTAAACAAATTACTGTTGGGCAATTGATAGAAGAACAAATAATTATAACGATATCCAAGGCAATGATCAATATATAGGCATCACATCCAAGATTAGTAGACCGAAACGATTATGTATCTACTACTATTACTCCATACATCGACCGATCTCCATCATGCATCTAGTGTATTAAGTTCATGGAGAAACGGAGTAATGCAATAAGAACGATGACATGATGTAGACAAGATCTATTCATGTAGGAATAGATCCCATCTTGTTATCCTTAATAGCAATGATACATACGTGCCTCGCTACCCCTTCTGTCACTGGTGAGGACACCGTAAGATAGAACCCATCACAAAGCACCTCTTCCCATTGCAAGAAAAATCGATCTAGTTGGCCTAAATAAACCAAAAGATTCGAAGAGGAAATACGAGGCTATGAATAATCATGCATATAAGAGATCAAAGAAAACTCTAATAGTATTCATGGATATATACCTGATTATAAACTCGAACATCATCGGATCCCAACAAACACACCGCAAAAAGTCATTACATCAAATATATCTCCAAGAGACCATTGTATTGAGAATCAAAGAGAGAGAAGAAGCCATCTAGCTACTGCCTACGGACCCGTAGGTCTATGGTGAACTGCTCACGCATCATCGTTGAGGCACCAATGAGTATGATGAACCCCTCCGTGATGGTGTTAGATTGGATCTCGTGGTTCTGGAACTTGCAGTGGCTGGAATTGTGTTTCGTCAACTCCCCTAGGGTTTCTGGAATATTTGGGAATTTATAGGGCGAAGAGGCGGCGTAGGAGACCCCTGTGGGCCCCATAACCCACCAGGGCGCGCCTGGGCTCCTGGGCGCGCTCTGGTGTCTTGTGGTCCCCATAGGGCTCCCCTCTTGTCCTTCCTTGGCCCCCCAAGTTGTCTTCTGGTCCAAAAAAATCTCCCAAAAGTTTCGCTGCGTTTGGACTCCATTTGATAGGGATATTCCGCAAGTAAAAAAACAAGCAAAAAACAGCAACTGACACTAGGCACTATGTCAATAGGTTAGTCCCAAAAATGATATAAAGTTGCTATGACATGATTGTAAAACATCCAAGAATGATAATATAACAGCACGGAAGTATAAAAAAATGGAACAATTGTATTGGTGCCCCTACTTGGGTCACGGTCGACTGATTTGCCCCTAGTTTTTCAATAATTGCGGTTTTGCCCAGCTCACTTCACTCGCCTTGTGTTTTTGCCCTTCCGAGGCGGTTCCGACCAATGAGCAGTCGCCACGTGGTGACCCGTGATTGGTCGGAACCGTCCCGGAAGGGCAAAAACACAAGGCTAGTGAAGTGAGCTGGGCAAAGCCACAATTATTGAAAAACCAGGGGCAAATCAGTCGACCATGACCTAACTAGGGGCACGAATGCAAAAATCCATAAAAAAGATTTATAGAAACATTGGAGACGTATAAGTGGGTAAACAAATTATTGTTGGGAAATTGATAGAAAAGCTCATAGTTATGACGATATTCAAGGCAATGATCATGTATATAGGCATCACGTCCGAGACAAGTAGAGCAAATCCTGCCCACATCTACTACTATTACTCCACACATCGACCGCTAACCAGCATGCATCTAGAGTATTAAGTTCATAAAGAACAGAGTAACGCCTTAAGCAAGATGACATGATGTAGACAAAGTGAACCCAATTAATATGAATAAACCCCATCTTTTTATCCTTAATGGCAACAATACAAATACGTGGCATGTCCCTTTCTGTTACTGGCATTGAGCAACACAAGATCGAACCCATCACAAAAAGCACTTCTCCCATTGCAAGATAAATCAATCTAGTTGGCCAAACCTAACAATCATGCATAAAAGAGTTCAGAGAAGACTCAAATAATATTCATGAATAACCTGGTCATAAACCGACAATTCATTGGATCCCAACAAACACACCACAAAAAAGGATTACATCGAATAGATTTCCAAGAATATCGAGGAGAACATTGTATTGAAGATCAAAGAGAGAGAATATGCCATCTAGCTACTAGCTATGGACTCATAGGTCGGTGGTAAACTACTTACACATAAATGGAAGGGTAGCAAGGTTGATGTAGAGGCCATCCATGAACGATTCCCCCTCCGACAGAGTACTGGAAAAGTTCTCTAGATGGGATCTCCGAAGAACAGAAACTTTGCGGCGGCGGAAAAAGTATTTTGGGCGGATCCCTGATGTACTAGGAATATTTGGGAATTTATAGTGCTGGAATTAGGATAAGAGGTGCCACGAGGGGCCCACAAGCTTGGGGGTGCAATTCACCGCGCAATACATATAAATTTCCTCTAGATCAAAATGAAGAACTCTATCAAGGGCAAATTCTGGAATGACCTTAGTTATACATTTCATTTCTTCATAATCCAAGAGCAAACTAAGTTCATTATGATGTGCAAGGGAAATCAAGTCATCACAATTTTTGGAAACGATACGATCATGAAACAATTTGCATTGGGTACTGAAATGATCATGTTCATTGCAAAGTTCACAAGTACAGCTAAGAAAAATTAAATTTTCAGCACAAACATCTAGCCTTTCTTGCAACAATTTAGTTTCTAAATGCTTATGCCTCTTGCAATATCTATCTTCCCTATTTGGTGTGTACTTGCAAACCCAATGCACTCGACAAAAATTGACATGTTTATAGGAGACATTTTCATCATAACTAGTGCAATCATCATTAGTACTACGGATATTCAAAGAGTTCATACTAACAACATTGCAATCATGTTCATCATTCAAAGATTTAGTGCCAATCATTTTATAGACTTCTTCTTCTAGCACTTGAGCACAATTTTCCTTTTCATCATACTTACGAAGGATATTAAAAAGATGAAGTGTATGAGACAAACTCAATTCCATTTTTTTGAAGTTTACTTTTATAAACTAAACTAGTGATAAAACAAGAAACAAAAAGATTCGATTGAAGATCTAAAGATATACCTTCAAGCACTCACCTCCCCGGCAACGGCGCCAGAAAAGAGCTTGATGTCTACTATGCAACCTTCTTCTTGTAGACGTTGTTGGGCCTCCAAGTGCAGAGGTTTGTAGGACAGTAGCAAATTTCCCTCAAGTGGATGACCTAAGGTTTATCAATCCGTGGGAGGCGGAGGATGAAGATGGTCTCTCTCAAACAACCTTGCAACCAAATAACAAAGAGTCTCTTGTGTCCCCAACACACCCAATACAATGGTAAATTGTATAGGTGCACTAGTCCGGCGAAGAGATGGTGATACAAGTGCAATATGGATGGTAGATATAGGTTTTGTAATCTGAAAATATAAAAACAGCAAGGTAACTAATGATAAAAGTGAGCACAAACGGTATTGCAATGCGTTGAAACAAGGCCTAGGGTTCATACTTTCGCTAGTGCAAGTTCTCTCAACAATAATAACATAATTGGATCATATAACAATCCCTCAACAGGCAACAAAGAGTCACTCCAAGGTCACTAATAGCGGAGAACAAACGAAGAGATTATTGTAGGGTACGAAACCACCTCAAAGTTATTCTTTCTGATCGATCTATTCAAGAGTCCGTAGTAAAAATAACACGAAGCTATTCTTTCTGTTCGATCTATCATAGAGTTCGTATTAGAATAACACCTTAAGACACAAATCAACCAAAACCCTAATGTCACCTAGATACTCCATTGTCACCCCAAGTATCCGTGGGTATGATTATATGATATGCATCACACAATCTTAGATTCATCTATTCAAACCAACACAAAGTACTTCAAAGAGTGCCCCAAAGTTTCTACCGGAGAGTCAAGACGAAAACGTGTGCCAACCCTTATGCATAAGTTCATGGGCGGAACCCGCAAGT
The DNA here is from genome assembly GCA_021605205.1 of Aegilops longissima. Classification (NCBI taxonomy): domain Eukaryota; kingdom Viridiplantae; phylum Streptophyta; class Magnoliopsida; order Poales; family Poaceae; genus Aegilops; species Aegilops longissima. The sequence goes on from CM038676.1 coordinate 529,195,695, forward strand.
TTATCACCAAAACATACATCAAGTGGATCACGTGATATCCCATTGTCACCATAGATAAGCACGGCAAGACATACATCAAGTGTTCTCAAATCCTTAAAGACTCAATCCGATAAGATATCTTCAAAGGGAAAACTCAATCCATTACAAGAGAGTAGAGGGGGAGAAACATCATAAGATCCAACTATAATAGCAAAGCTCGCGATACATCAAGATTGTATCACCTCAAGAACACGAGAGAGAGAGAGAGATCAAACACATAGCTCTGGTACATACCCTCAGCCCGAGGGTGAACTACTCCCTCCTCGTCATGGAGGCGTCGGGATGATGAAGATGGCCACGGTGAGGATCCCCCTCGGCGAGTCTTGGAACAGGGTCCCGATTGGTTTTGGTGGCTCTGAGAGGCTTGCGGCGGCGGAACTCCCGATCTATTCTGTTCCCCGATGGTTTTAGGGTATATGGATATATATAGGTGAAAGAAGTCGGTCAGGGAAGCCACGACGGCCCCACGAGGGTGGAGGGCGCGCCCAGGGGGTGGGCGTGCCCCCTGCCTCGTTCCTTCCTCGTTGCTTCCCTTACGTACACTCCAAGTCTTCTGGATTGCTTCCGTTCCAAAAATAACTCTCCCGAAGGTTTCATTCTGTTTGGACTCCGTTTGATATTCCTTTTCTGTGAAACACTGAAACAAGGGAAAAAACAGAAACTGGCACTGGGCTCGGGGTTAATAAGTTAGTCCCAAAAATAATATAAAATTGCATAGTAATGCCCATTAAACATCCAAGATGGATAATATAATAGCATGAATACTTCATAAATTATAGATACGTTGGAGACGTATCAGTAGGCCATGTTCGTAAAAGGCTGGGTAAGTTAAGTGTCAAACTAAGTACCTATAGATAAAAAATATAGCAAACAAGGATGTGTGCAGCATATCTCAAAACCTTTGAAAATGCCTTTGAAAGCCTCATGGATTCCGGTCTCTGCAGATCAGAAGTAGTTCAGCACCGTGCCAATGATGGCACGATGCTCTTACATGATGGAGGAGCTCGTTAAAGCCGCCTCCATATCCTCGGGCCACACCTTGTAGACCTGCCCTGAGACACGAGGGATGGGTAGAGGCACCTCTGATCCACCCCCATGGAGGTAGGGATGGAGGTCTGATGTCTAATACACAACTTGTTCTTGTAGACTCGTGTTGGTCCTCCAAGCGCATAGTTTTGTAGGACAGTAGCAAATTTCCCTCAAGTGGATGACCTAAGGTTTATCAATCCGTGGGAGGTGTAGGATGAAGATGGTCTCTCTCAAACAACCCTGCAACAAAATAACAAAGAGTCTCTTGTGTCCCCAACACACCAAATACAACGGTAATTTTTACAGGTGGACTAGTTCGGTGAAGAGATGGTGATACAAGTGTAGTAATGATAGTAGATATTGATTTTTGTAATAGTAACAATAAAAAACAACAAGGTATCAAGTAGCAAAAGTGAGCACAAACGGTATTGCAATGCTTGAAAATGAGGCCTAGGGTCCGTACTTTCGCTAGTGCAATCTCTCAACAATGCTAATATAATTGGATCATATAACCATCCCTCAACGTGCGATGAAGAATCACTCCAAAGTTCTTATCTAGCGGACAACATAAGAAGAAACTGTTTGTAGGGTACGAAACCACCTCAAAGTTATTCTTTTCGATCAATCTATCCTAGAGTTTGTACTAAAGTAACACCAAGGTATTCTTTCTGATCGATCTAACCAAGAGTTCATACTAAAATAGCACCATATGATATACATCAACCAACTCTAATGTCACCTAGATATTCCAATGTCACCGTGAGTATCCATGAGTTGATTATACGATATGCATCAAACAATTTCAGATTCATAATAGTCAATCCAACACAAAGAACCTCAAAGAGTGCCCCAGGATTTCTACAGGAGAAACAAAGACGAGAACATGCATCAACCCCTATGCATAGATTACCCCAATGTCACCTCAGGAAATCCATGAGTTGAGTGCCAAAAGACATATCAAGTGAATCAATATGATAAACCATTGTCACCACTGGTATTCATAGCAATACATACATCAAGTGTTCTCAAATCCATAAAAGTATTCAATCCGATAAATCAAAATCTCAAAGGAAAAACTCAATTCACAATAAGATAGAGAGGAGAAAACACCATATGATCCAACTATATTAACAAAGCCCGCGATACATCAAGATCATGACATCTCAAGAACACGATAGACAGAGAGAGAGAGAGATTAAACACATAGCTACTAGTACAAACCCTCAGCCCTGAGGGTGGACTACTCCCTCCTCATCATGGTGGCCGCCGGGATGATCAAGATGGCCGTCGGTGATGATTTCCCTCTCCGGCAGGGTGCCTGAACGGGGTCTAGATTGGTTTTTTGTGGCTACAGAGGCTTGCGGCGGCGGAACTTCTGATTTAGGGTTATTCCTGATGGTTTCTCTATTTATAAGATTTTTCAGCATTGGAATCACGCGAAGATGGGCCTCGAGGTGGGCACAACCCACCTGGGCGTCCCTGGGCCTCCTGGCACACCCAGGTGTCTTGTGCACACATCCTTCACCTTCTGGTCCTCCCATGAAGCTTCTAGTGCCTCTTTTGTCCAAAAAAATCGTCAAAAAGTTTTGTTGCATTTGGAGGACTTTTATTTCTGCACAAAAAACAACACCACGGTAGTTCTGCTGAAAACAGCGTCAGTCCGGGTTAGGTCCATGCAAATCATACCAAAACCATATAAAATTGTTGTAAACATGGCATGAATACTTCATAAATTATAGATATGTTGGAGACGTATCAAGATCTACAGCTGTCGTGATGGCCCCGGAGTAGCCTGAGGCGATGACTCGGGTTGGCTGAGCCCACCTCCTTTGACTAAAGAGACTGCGTCCCCTTGGTCCTCAGCGGCCGAGGTTTGGACCTCGGCCGTAGTATCTTCTATGCCGGCCCTCGTGTTGTCGATGGAAGGGGCTTGGTTTGATGTCGCCTCCCATAGCTCATCGCGAGCAGGCGAAGGTACGATGTGCTTGGTGGTTCCATCCTCCATGATGGGCAGAGGGAGCCCGTCCTCCGAGGTGTTGTCGCTGATAAAGGCACGTTATGGGCTATAAAAATAAGCAAGGAGTCATGTATCAAAAGATGCGTACATAAAAAGCAATAAGCACGTTCGGTCGAGAATACCTCCGAGGCACCGGCTTCGTCCTGCGCGGTGATAGGAGGTCGTCATCTGAAGAATCAGAGAGCGTGACCTGGTCGGGGGCGGCCTGTTGGTCGGGCTGGTTAGCCTAGGCCTTGTGTAGTTTCCTTCAGGCCTGAGGATGCTCCTCCTCCTTAGTGTCTTCAGACGCCGCCCTCTTCCTTTTTGGGGAAGGTACTCCTTCCCCCTCATCCTCCTCTTCCTCCTGCTTTTCCTCTCCCTCCTCGTGGGTGGAGGAGGCATGGGTGTCTTTGAACCAGTCCTCCGAAGGATCTCGGATGCGCAGGCCGCCCCTCCCCTTCGGTCGCCTATGCTCCTTGATCGGGACCACATACGGTTCCTCGGCCAAGAGTTCCTTGAGCTGAGGAAATTGGACCTCCTCGGGCAGCGGCGTCGGGTAATTTATTTGTTGTGCCTTAGGGATCCATTTCTAGGGAAGGAAGAATTGACTTGATCATTCTGATGGAGGGATCTGTAAAGAAAATAAAAGACAAACATAAACCGTAGGCCGCGGTTACCTCGTGGGCGTCTTGTTCGGCGTCGAGGCCGCGCTCCACCCCTTCCTTAGGGAACTTATTCTTGGACGGCTTAATGAGCACCGTCCACATCCCGGCTAGGTCAGTACGGAAAAAATGCCACACTGTAGGCGCATGCTCGGGCGTGTAGGCCCAGATTGGGCTTGCCCGAAGCTGTGGAGTGCAAGGATGCGGGGTGCTGGAGCATGATATCGACCACGTCCACCAATTTTATCTTCTTCGTGTCTGCCATGGAGTTGATCCTCTTCTGCAGTAGGGGCACCTCCTCGGGGTTGCCCCAATCCAGGCCCTTCCTCATCCATGAGATGAGCCTCCTCGGGGGGATAGCCGAGAACGCTTGGAACCCGTCCTGGCCTTCGGCGAGCGGTTCCATGATGTGGAACCACTGTAGGATCTTGAGAATAGGTGTCTAGAGGGGGGGTGATTAGACACTAAGTACCAAAGTTGCAGTTTTTAACTTCTTTAGGTTTAAGTGGAGTTTAGGCACAAGTTTAACATTCACAATACATAACAAGCAAGCATGCAAAGAGTATATGAGCAGCGGAAAGTAAAGCATGCAACTTGCAAGAATGTAAAGGAAGGGTTTTGGAGGAATTAAAACGCAATTGGAGACACGGATGTTTTTGTCGTGGTTCCGATAGGTGGTGCTATCGTACATCCCAGTTGATGGAGACTTCAACCCACGAAGGGTAACGGTTGCACGAGTCCACGGAGGGCTCCACCCACGAAGGGTCCATGAAGAAGCAACCTTGTCTATCCCACCATGGTAAATGCCCACGAAGGACTTGCCTCACTAGCGGTAGATCTTCACGAAGTAGGCGATCTCCTTGCCCTTACAAACTCCTTGGTTCAACTCCACAATCTTGTCGGAGGCTCCCAAGTGACACCTAGCCAATCTAGGAGACACCACTCTCCAAGAAGTAACAAATGGTGTGTTGATGATGAACTCCTTGCTCTTGTGCTTCAAATGATAGTCTCCCCAACACTCAACTCTCTCTCATCGGATTTGGATTTGGTGAAAATAATATTTGAGTGAAAAGCAACTTGGGGAAGGCTAGAGATCAAGATTCATATGGTAGGAATGGAATATCTTGGCCTCAACACATGAGTAGGTGGTTCTCTCTCCACGAACTGGTAGGTTGGAAGTGTAGGTTTGTTCTGATGGCTCTCTCCACGAATGAAGAGGAGGTGGAGGGGTATATATAGCCTCCACACAAAATCTAACCGTTACACACAATTTACCAAACTCGGTGGGACTGAATCAACAAACTCGGTCGGACCGATCCAGTAAACCTAGTGACCGTTAGGGTTTTCGGTGGGACTGATATGCAACTCTGGTAGGACCGATATGGTTAGGGTTAGGGCATATTGTAATCTCGGAGAGACCGATTACACAAACTCGGTGAGACCGATTTTGGTAATTAGCTAACCAGAGAGTTGGTCAGGCAAACTCGGTGGGACCGATTACTCAAACTCGGTGAGACCGATTTTGGTAATAAGTTAACCAGAGAGTTTGCATTGTAATCTCAGTAGTACTGATTACACAGACTCGGTGAGACCGGTTTTGGTAATGGACATACACGGAGAGATTACAATCCCATCTCGGTGAGACCGAGATCCCTATCGGTGAAACCGATTTGCCTAGAGTTTGTGGCAGTGGCTATGACATCTGAACTCGGTGGCGCCGGATAGAAAGAATCGGTGGGGCCGAGTTTGACTGATGACGACCGAACCTCCTGGTGAGATCCGATCGGTTGTTGCGGCCTGACCTTTCACGACACTCCACCACCAGCAGTAGCAATCTCTCGCCCGCGCACACGGCGTACGAAATAGAGGTTTGAACCTTGCGGCCCAGCACGAGAAAACCAATCTCGGCGAAGGTACTCAAGCGCAAAACAATTTCCACAAGAGAAATCGCAACAGAGGTTTTCTAAAGATTCCTCATAAACTTGATACGGTGTCTACCACGAAAAACACATCGTGTCTATTTCATAAAAATAACCTAATTTTACAATGGACTCAATCGGCTTTATATAATAGCCGCACCTCCTAACTAACTTGGAAAGCAAGCACTTGATACGTAATTAAAAACCGACTCAATCTATCTAAGGAAGCAGAAAGTACTAGTTTTGATGGATGCATCGCCGCTTCAGTTTTGGTGCTGGTGGACCCCATCCAATCTCCGTAGACATAGTAGACTCCATATATCCCACGTATGTGCACCCTTTGATACTCCTTACGTGGAAAGAAAAGAAGTAGAACTCTGCCATTTATCTTCTTGACCGATCCCAAAACATCAGGTAATATATTTTCTATTTTATCTCTAACCAATGACTGCTTTCGTGGATTTTCCTTCACAAGATCTTGATGGAACCACGTACTGCCATGGACCCAAGTAGTACTAGAACATGTAGTCTTAGCTGAACCAAAAATAATACTAGTCCATGCGTAAATTGTTCCAACCGATTTTTGTACCTGATGCCCTTTTGTGTCTTCATGCCCAGTTTGTATCTTCTCTTCGATTATGCCCAACTCAGTGTATATTTTCCCAAAGTTGCATGTGTCACTATTCCACTTAATCAACACCAAAAACTCAACCTCCCTGTTATCTTCACCAAACTGAAATATTTTAGGCTCATGTATATCTGTGATCTGATGCGGTACAACATTATGTGTGCTCGTATCATCCTCTCCTCCTTGAAACGAAACCATCCTCAGTTTCGAGGTAAGCTCTTCAACAATATTTTTATTTGCAGAATGAACAACCACTGTAAAATTTCCAATAGCTTCGACCCTTTCCTTTTATTTTTCTTCCTGCTCTTTTATCTTCTCAAGATGCTCTTTCCTCCAAGAAATAAAACGCTCCTCACCCATTGGCACGAGGCTATACTTCTTTCCTCTCTTGACGGTATATCTGTGTGATTTGCAATCGTCACGCAACATCATGTTGTTTGTACCATAGCTCACCCAATAACAAGTGACATGAAATCATCGATGCGGAATCACGTCGCACAAAACCTCGCAAAAATAATTTTCCAGCAAAAGCGGTACCTTGGTTTGCTGCGTGTGATGAGCTCTTCATGACCCCAACAAAACAAATATGGTTGTGGGCGTGGTGTCATTGGTATATTCAGCTTCTCCACCACCTCGATGCTTGCAGCGTTGATCAAACTCATGTGATCGTCGTCATGGCACATGATCTCTCTCTCACCACCACGGGTGTGAAATAGTCCGCCCAGTGCCTTCCTCCTCAACTGAAACCCATAGCTTAACTTACTAAATGACGATGCGCTCGCCATATTCTCCATAGTGTCGTGAACAACCAGATGCTCTGAATACCACCTGATGACGACCGAACCTCCTGGTGAGATCCGATCGGTTGTTGCCGCCTGACCTTTCACGACACTCCACCACCTGCAGTAGCAACCTCTCGCCCGCGCACACGATGTACACGAAATAGAGGGTTTGAACCTTGCGGCCCAGCACGAGAAAACCAATCTCGACGAAGGTACTCAAGCGCAAAACAATTTCCACAAAAAGAAATCGCAACACAGAGGTTTTCTAAAGATTCCTCAAAAACTTGATACGGTGTCTACCACGAAAAACACATCGTGCCTATTTCATAAAAATAACCTAATTTTACAATGGACTCAATCGGCTTTATATAATAGCCGCACCTCCTAACTAACTTGGAAATCAAGCACTTGATACGTAATTAAAAACCGACTCAATCTATCTAAGGAAGCGAAAGTACTAGTTTTGATGGATTCATCGCCGCTTCAGTTTTGGTGCTAGTGGATCCCATCCAATCTCCGTGAGACATAGTAGACTCCATATATCCCGTATGTGCACCCTTTGATATTCCTTACGTGGCAAGAAAAGAAATAGAACTCTGCCATTTATCTTCTTGACCGATCCCAAAACATCGGGTAATATATTTTCTATTTTATCTCTAACCAATGACTGCTTTCGTGGATTTTCCTTCACAAGATCTTGATGGAACCACGTCTTGCCATGGACCCAAGTAGTACTAGAACATGTAGTCTTAGCTGAACCAAAATAATACTAGTCCATGCGTAAATTGTTCCAACCGATTTTTGTACTGATGCACTTTTGTGTCTTCATGCCCAGTTTGTATCTTCTCTTGATTATGCCCAACTCGGTGTATATTTTCCCAAAGTTGCATGTGTCACTATTGCACTTAATCAACACCAAAGACTCAACCTCCCTGTTATCTTCACCAAACTGAAATATTTTAGGCTCATGTATATCTGTGATCTGATGCGGTACAACATTACGTGTGATCGTATCATTGACTTTAGGTTTAGGTCATATGTGGAAGTGGGAAAGTAGTTGAGGGTTTTGGAGCATATCACTAAGCACTGTGGAGCAAGAAACTCATTAAGCAACACCTCATCCCTTCTTGATAGTATTGGCTTTTCCTATAGACTCAATGTGATCTTGGATCACTAAAATATAAAATGAAGAGTCTTGAGCTTGAAGCTTGAGCCAATCCTTTGTCCTTAGCATCTTGAAGGGTTCCCACATCCTTTAGTCCATGCCACTCCATTGTTGAACTTATGCGAAACATACTAGATAAAAGTGTTAGTCCAACAAGAGATATGTTGACATTAATTACCAAAACCACCTAGGGAGCACTTGTGCTTTCAATCCCCCCCTTTTTGGTAATTGATGGCAACATACATCAAAGCTTTAGATAAAGATATAAAGAATAGCAAGTAAAGCTTCGGAAAGACATGTAACAAGCATAGGCTCCCCCTATATGTATGCAATCATGTGAATATGGAATATAGAAGCATGTGAGAGCATAACCATGATAGAGTAAGCAATGTGTTACATGTATCTTGGCCATATGCATCAGAGCAAAGAATATTAAAGAAAATACATTCATGCTCATGAGTCCTTCTTGCAAACAGTATGTACACCAGCAAGAATTCCCCATACACATGATTGTGATGCATATACTTACCTTGTAGTCTTGAGTTGGCTTGGGATGGAATGAACCTGCGCAAACAAGGTTAGATAACACATGTACATCTACTAGCCAGAGCAAACATAAGAAACCACAAGAATACCAAGACTGGGATGACATGTAGAGAGTGAGTACTGAGTACCACATCGGATTAGACATGTCCCCAAGAGTAAAGATATTCAATGAATCTCTACTCCTAATGTCTCAGTTGGTAGGTCACGTTCCGGGTTTTATTTTCATCCCACCTTACCCGGTCTTTTTTGGTACTTCTTTGGTACTTGCTCCCACCTCGCGCTGACCCGCCACGAACCGACAAAACCACGTACCGAGTCCTCCACCAGCACCCGCGCTCTTCGGGTCGTAACCACGGATCGCGCCCGAGACAAGCGACGAAAAAAAAATCTACGTAAATTAACCAGCGATAAAAAAACCTACGAAAAATAACCAGCGAAAAAAAACCCCGCACGTACGAGCGACGTCACATGCCCTCGAGTGAGAACGACTCGCACGCTAGACTCCCTGCCCTCGTTCATCGCCGCCTTCATCCCTTCGCCGCCGCCCTCGGTCTCACATCAAAGGCGCCCCACTAGCACAACGAACCCGCCGCCCTTACGGGCGAAGCGATCCATAGATCCCCATCGGGCGCGCCGTCCGCCTTCTTGGATACATCGCGTGGATCCCCCCCGCCATCGCCGCGGAACCCCTCGGACGCCTCGCCCGTGGATCCATTCTTTGTCGTCGCGGATCCACCTCTTCCTCCTCCGTTGCTGCCCTTCGCCCCACCTGCGGCATCGACCTCATCCAGACGCCTACCTGGTGGGGCCTCGACTCGTCGTCCGCCACCTGGTCGTGTGCGTCTTGTCTCTTAGGGCGCCGCTCCGACCCGATCCGGCGAGGAGGCAGCCTCCGTCTGCTGCAACGAGGCGGCGGACGGCTGCGAGAGGTTGATGCCTTTGTTTACATTTGCGCTGCAGAGTCGTCTTCACGGAGCTCGCAACATGCTGGATCCGGGAAGCGGCCTTCACCCCAAGAAGGGCAAGTCCAGCGTCGTCATGTTCGTTGGATTGCAGGGTGAGTCTCAGCGACTAACCTCGGTTACTTGCTCTGTTTTTTGTTCTATGCATATATATGTACCACTACGTGTGTAGTATTTCTAGACCATCTACAATAAACTTGATGTTTAAGCACATGTGATGCGCTCATAGGTGCCATAGGGAACTGTATGTTTCATGTTTATCCAAATTGTCGTGATAGCCAAGCAAAATTGAATGGTCCAAACCTTGTTGAATTGATGTAAATTTAGGTTATCATTGCGTGTAGAATTGCGGTTAGGGTCATCAGTTGCCTTTCACCAATAGAAGCTAAACTTGTTTAGTTTATTGCTGTAATCTTATCCTCTATCTATGTGCTTTACTTCGTTAATTGTGATGGCAAGCAACTATAGCAGTCGGTATTGTACACACGGGAGCTCTCAATTCTGTATTGGGATGGATGGCAAGGTAGATACTTTGTTTTGTCGATCTGATTGTGCCTCCATGACGGTATCGTGATGCCCACCGTCGAAGGCGCTGCGTCGTGACCAAAGGGGCACCCGGCCACGGCCGGGGACTCACTGCAGTTGAAGCACGCCATCTCGCCACCATGTATGTTGTGTGTTCTTGTCTGCAGGTCTCGGGGTTGGGTGTTCTTGTCGCCACCATGTTCATGCAGCACAATTGGGTGAGAAATGCTAACAGAGGAGGAGAAGACCATGCAAGTACGTATGTGCCAAAATTGATAGATTTAACTCTAGGTATTGCATTATTTTGTTGCAATGTAGTAGTACTCTTTAAAGAATTTTTAGGAGATAGCAAAAGGACTAGATGAAGGATCCATTGATTTAAAAACACGTGGAAAGAATTAAGTTTTGTAAATATTGTATATACCCTTCCCTTGAACAGTTTGACGTTGTTACTTGGGAAAAAGGAAACTGCCCACAGATCAAATCCTTTGATACATTGATTACTTTTTAGTTATGCAAAGTTTAAACTTCAGTCATGCTTTATTGGTCGTTTTCCCCAATAAATATCTACCAACTGCAGGTCCTTGGGGTTGGGTGCGGCAACTCGCGGCTCGAAGACAATCTTTTGTGGTGGGGCGTGCTTGCTTGGCGGCACCTGCATAGACCGTCTCTCTGGGAGCGAAGAGATGCTCCCTGATTTTTTTAAATGATGCTCCCTGATTTGGAGCTATAGAAAGGAGGTGGTTGCAGACACAAAGTGGGGACACACAACTCCAGTCATAATATTCTTTATCTTGGCTCGTTGTTTGGGGATGGGCGCATCAATCTGATCGCTCTCCTCCATGACAAGCGGATCCTTGGTTGGAGGTGCGCGGCACCGGCGATGACAACTTCTTTCTATCGACGCAAGGGCAGCAGGAGCTCATGGCGCTGTTGATGCCACCACCATGCACGGGTTGATGCAAGGCGGGACAAGTATGTATACCAGGCAAAGTACTCAATCTGTTTGGCATTTAGCTTTTGATTCTGTTTTAGTGAGCTTTTGATTCAGATTATTTGTTTACTGATGCCTTCACTCTAGGTAATTTGTTTGTCGACATTTTGCTTTTTGATTCGGTCACGATCACTAATGGGGAGAACATAAAACTTCAATTGAGGGCACTTGTGATTCTCTAGCTACATGTATCATGTAATTGGCGTCTTTCCATGAATCTTCTATTCATTATATAACCTTCGGGCCCTTAAAAAGTATCTCTGTTAACTCGATTTATTTCTGTTGATTCTTATAGAGCTTCTGCAGGGAGGCGTCACCTGCGGCATCACTTGCATCGACCTCTCACGATCACCATCTCGAGGATGCACGACAATTTGGCGGAGCAGGGCACCGATGATTGTTTCACCAATTTGCTCGACTCATAGTTCCTTCCTCTCTCACGCATAGCGTTGCCCATTGTTGCTAAGTTGTTAATTCATCGGGCCCATTATTGCGGCTACATAGTCATTCATCTTGCCTGCCTTCTTAGGAGAAACCAATTTCTTGAAGGTAACTATTCTTTATTTACATTTTATTTGTTTCTTCCTCCTACTTGTACGATTTGCGTCGGAAATATTCTGACTACTTGCATGAATTTTAGACCCTACTTGCACAGTTGCTTGCATTTTGTGTTGAGAAACAAATGCTACTTAAATGTACATAATACTTGTAAGTTCTATTTGTTGGTCGTGCCATGATTACTTTAGGCCTTTAGTTGTACAAAACTGCCAAAGTAGGTGACAACCACTGCAGCTCAATCCTTGTTTAACTCGACGAGACAAGCTAAAGTAAATGCGGAGCCAAGATAAATTGTTGTAAGCCTTTTACTGACTAGGAGCGAGGGGTTGTAGGAAGGAACACTGCACTATGAGTATGCCCTTTGTTAGCTCTTTGCCCTTTTACGTAACACTAGCCTATAGAAGGATGAATGGTGTCAAGCTCGGGCAAGAAGTAGGATTATCTCGGTAGTAAGCAGTCAGCACCACTATCTGAGATTGCACATTTACGACCATGGTGGCACACGAGAAAAGGAAGGTTGATGCGATGGTTGCTATGGCGAGGGCTGCTGCACCGGCTCGGGATGGTGGATTTGGACCGATGCACTCAGATCGACCACGACAACGCGTTGTTTCTATGTCGCATGAGTTGCTGTAGCTGGTCGTCGCATGAGGGCTATGCCGGCTGACGGCAGGGGGGTGACCTACACAATGTGCTTGGCTCTGATGGCCTGGGTATCATTGCATGACCAGATTTGCAAGCAAGCTCATTGATAGGAGATCAGGGACTCGAGCGAAAGCTCCGTGACCTTCTTAGAGGCATAGTCGTAGACATCTTCCTATCCTTTCATGTGCTTGGGCTCTCCGGGTGAGAACCTAAACTCCAGTTTTCTGGAGTGGGTGGCGGTGGCGTTTATGTCGTAACCATCTTCGGAGGCGTTGCCTTGGAGGGCCAGCCTTTGGATGTCGTGTGGGGCTCTTTCGTTTTCAAGGGCGGTGTATGTCGGGGCTGCGGCTCCGGGATCTTCTATTAAGTGTCGAGGCTGCGGCCTCGGGCAGTACTACGACAACAGCTCCAAGAGGTAGGGCTACTTGTCGGCATGGCTTGGGTGAGGACCTTGAAGTGCGAAAGCAGCAAGGTTGTCAGCTCCGTCAATGTGCCCCAGTCGGGACTGTTGGACGACATGTTGGGGCAGCGGCCCAGGATGTGGTGCAGCGTTCGTGGTCTATGTGCGGTTGGCCTGAGCAGCGTGAGCTGCGGGTAGCTGTATCGTTCGGCGTTAGTGCTCGAGGGACAGTGGTGGGGGTAGCGGCACCGGAAGGTGGTGCGGCGTTCGTGGTCTATGTGCGGCTATCATGAGCAGTGTGGGCTATAGTTAGTTGTATCATGCGGCGTTGCTGCTTGAGGAAGAGCGGTGGCATGTCGGGGTTGTGGCGCGGGATCCGTTCGTTCGAGTTCCGTCTCTTTTATTTTATCCTTTGTAATCTAATTTCTGCCTAACTACGGGCTAGAAAAGTTGTTGCATGATTAGGAGTAGAGATTTGTTTTCTGGAACTTGCTTTTAATCAGGATGGGTTATAGGCAATTACAGATTGATGACCTGCATTGCTGCTCATTACTGAAAACAAGTAGATTACCTTGCAAGCATCCAGGAATTCAAAAGCATGGAGTAAATTACCTACAAGTAGTATCTGAGAGACTGATTCTATAATATTCTTTTTGTTGTAGAGCGGAAGAAAGCAATATGAAGTTTCGAGGCAGGTAATGTTCCTTGCATCCTTTGCTTAGTTTGATCCTATTTTATAGTGACATTGGAGGCCATGGATTCGTAGTCCTAATGCATTGTACTAAAATAAATAAATCCTCAACCATGTTTTTCAGTATGTTTAATTATGTGAGGATAGTTTTCAGTCTATACGCATGTCTATGAACTTTGGTTTCAGTCTAGGTAGGTCACACTTTGATTGGATATTTGACATGTCAGAAGACACTTGTTTGAAAAATAATACCAGACAGTCACACTTGTTTGACATAAAGAATATGAAATATCTTCAATAGCTACTCCTTGAGGAATCCTTTGCTTACGGTATAGTCTCATATTCAACCTTACGAATCGACATCAAACACATCCTCTGAACTACCAGACTGAATGGTGATTTTGTAGGTAAACTGATTTTAAGAAAAGTAGATTAGTTGCAACAAATATTTTAGTCTTTCACCCATATTCTCTTGTTTTCTGCAACTATTCCAAGATAGGTCCCATACTTTCCATTACAATGCACATCAATTTCATTTGGAAACATACCATGGTCCAATTGTTTGTTTTCTTTACCAGTTTTGCATGGCCATTGTGTACAACCATGTTATCTGTTGCTTGATGAAACAAGAATATGATGTTTATGATTACAGACGAGTGAGTCAGATCTCATGATGAGCCATTTCGCCTTCCTTTATGTAGTGTAAATTTAACCATTGACATATCACTCGGAGAAACATTTTTAGCTGGGAGAAGGAAGAGAAGAAGGGTGCTTGAATGGTAAAAAAAGAAGTCAATGCAACCCGTTGCAACTCACGTGTGTTCTCTTGATGCAGAGGTACCTTTCCTTGCTTGGGAGTTATATGTGGTTATGTTTGCTAAATCTGTTTTAGGTTTAGACTGATCTTGCATGCTTAGCTTTTTAGTGTATAACCAGTTTGTAGGTCCTACTATTTGATCACCGGATGCAGCGGATGGGTGCGGATGGTGTCTTTGGCGTTTCATTGAGGTACGACCAAACTACACTGCAGTTCGGTCTAGCCAAAGTTATGCATGCTGTTTATCTCTACTTTGCGTTTGAATGTCCCTGAAACATGGTTTTGTTTGACTCTAGGTTCAGGAATAAACATGATAACTCAATCAATGTTATCGAACAAGGTATGCACTGCGATGGCGATGAACCCGGTGTGGCGAGCTTGGGGCACGAGCACCGAGCTGAACAAGACGACGAGAGGCATCACAAAGTGCGACACCGACGAGGCTATCTACCGGGGCGAGGCGAGAGGCCCGGCAGCATGCTGCCAACACTATTGTATGAATATGATCAAGTGGTGTGTTGTGGGTGCAGTTTACTGTATCCTTTTTATTTGTCGGTTTGTGTCTTCTGGCTGGATTGTGTCACTTCCATTTAATCAAAAGAGTTTTAGTTGTTCTCCGAAGACACATCTCACTCACTGTAATTAGGAACTAACTGTTGTTTGCCTCAAACATATACATGATGTATTGATTCCTACCAAAATTTTAGAACTACCCATGCAGAAAAAAAACATCTATCGACTCTTAGCAACATCGACTAGCTTATTGGCATGGCAAAGGCTCTAATTTTCCATATATTGGAATCTTTTACGGCTTCAATGATAAAGGTGCAGATTTATCCTTTCCCCTTGTTTGATCTACTTTATTTACCTTTATTTATTAGTGGTGATGGTCTGCCGAAGTGTTGTGACTTATGAGATATAGCGGTCGAACTTCTGGTTGATCATACTGTAGTAAAAAATGAGAACAAGAAAGTTTTTTGACAATCTGTTGTTTATCACGGCATGGGACACATGTATATAGAGTACATTTTGAAGCTAAATGAATGAACGACTCTAGATTTCTTGAGTATAGATTAATTATCTAGATTTCTTGAGTAAAGATTAATGTGCGTAAACTTCGCACCTTTAGCTCTCTAAATAAAACCAATGATGGTTAGCCTGATTTTTGGAGTTCTATTTGGAGCTTAGTAGGCTTGAACAAACTGAAGCTTATTAAGATGTTTTTTGGAATGTGCTTTGCTCTTGATGAGACAATTTTTTTGGTAGCAATGCACGCGCAGCCCTGAGCCCTGGATGTTAGGCCGCGGCATCCCCGACGATAGCGCATTAGGACCTCACCAAAGGTGAAGATGATGTAGCATGCCATCTTGCCGCCGGTGAAGGAGAGGCACCTGTTAATGCAATGGAGTTTGGAGTGCGGGGAGGTTGCATGCCCTAGATATGCTCGTAGGGTTTAGAGGGTTGGCTGGCGACGGAGGCGGCGAATTTTGATAGGGGGCGACGGGATAGTGCGTGACAACACTTGCTGATCATGGATGTCGGTGGCAAGTGGTTGGGCACGTAGAGGTGGGCGGGTTGATAGAGTGGATGAAGAAAAAGGTGGGCGGTGGGAGTAAGAAGAATAGTAGCACCAGCGGGTCGTCGGTGGTGGAGGAGAGGCCAGGGGTTGACGGACTCAAGTGCGGTGTGCGAGCGGTCATGGGCACCAGAGATGGTGGTTGGGTTTAGAGGGATGGATGGTATTGACGCCGGCGGAGGTGGCGACTCAAGCATGGGGCGGTGTTCGGTAACACTCACCGGCTATAGGGTGGCAGTGGCAATTGGTTAGGCACGAAGAGGTGGGCGGGTCAATAGGATGGACGAAGAAAAAAAGCAAAAGAGGGAGGAAGAAGAACCATTAGCAGAGATGGATCGTCGTTGGTAGAGATGGGCAGTGGATTAATCGATTTGGATGTAGGGTACGAGAGGTATCGCGATTTGAATGTAGGGTACGAGAGGTCTCGGGTGGCGGAGATGGTGGCAAGGTTTAAAGGGATGGTCGGCGCAACATCCTGCAACATTTCATTTGCATACTCCTATCCCGAGCAATCATAGAAATAAAAGAAATTTGTGGAACTATGTTAGAAATATCTATTTATGTGGAGAGATGAGGAAGAATGCAGCTCTCATGATATCATTTTCATCGTCAACATATTAGTAACATTGTGAGTATAAGAATGCTGGTTATCTGCATTGTCGCCCGTAGCAACGCACAGGCACTCTACTAGTTTAAATGATTTCTTTCCCTTAGATGTCTTGCTCCCCCTGAATCTAGCATGGGATATTGGGAGAAGATAGGGAACAGAAAATTAGAGCTGAAAGATATAAAGAACAGAGCTAATGCAAATAAGCACATATGAACATTTCTTTCCCCCCAAGAAGACATGTGGCATCTCTCCTCTTGAACATCAAGCATCTGGGATCCTTGAGTATTCTCTCCCCCTGGAGATCTCTCTCTCTCTCCCTTTGGAAGTGTAAGCTTTGATGTGATCTCTCTCTCCCCCTTTGACATCAATTTCCAAGAAGGGTCTTCTGGAATTTGTTGTGAATGGGTTGGTCCTTGAGTCACAACACAAAGCACTGGATAAGATTGTGATGCTTGTAGAGGACAAGATTCATTGAGTGGAGTTGGATCAGAAGAAACACATAATAAGTGGCAAACTATTTTTCCTGTTGTGAAATCGGTGGCACCGAGTGGTATGCTTCGGTTGTACCGAAAGGATTCGGTTGGACCGAAAACAACAAATCGGTGAAACCGAGTTCATCGCAGAGAAAACTCTTGTCACCTCAGCTCACTAGACAAGTAAGATCTCACAAAGATTTGCAAGGAATTTACTGAAAGATATGCAATGAATTGGATGCAGGAAATGCAGAGCAAATAGAAAAGAAAAGAAAAGAAAGAAATCTAGATGAAGTTTTTTTTGAAAGGGGAAACAAATATGCATGAGACAAATGCAAAAACACAGAAAAGAACACGAGAGAACCTCATCTAGATATGGTCGGCGACAAAGTCACCTATGTTAGAGTATATTGACTTAGGAGTCAAGTGATATCACTTGATCATAGGTCATACTCATCGTTTAAGCTCAAAATGGGGTTACCATTTTTCGTTTAAGCATCTTGATGTATTCACATCTTGTCGAGTTGCTTTAGCTCATGACTCGGAGTAAAGCTTCTCTAAGATGGAATAACATACCTTGGTTGGTGGTGTTGACCATGTAGTTGAACTTGTGTTGGTTGCTCAAGGTTGATGTAGCTCATCAAGAGTTGGGAGCACCACTTGGAATTTGAGTCCATCTACCTACATGGGTTAGTTCTTACAAGGAGTAGCACTTGTGTATCCAAAAACGATAATCATGAAGCTCAACGTAGAGTTTGTAAAAGGATATGTTTGAATAATTCCGTGCTTCCTTGTCTTCAACCACCATAGTGTAGAGACTTGGTGATGTAGAGATTGCTCAAGATGTGAGTAGATTACAATCTCATGGAATTTGTTTCAACCAAGTACCTACATGAGTTAGATACTCATGAAAGATGCAAATATATCCAAGACATAAGATTTTCATCATAAGAGGGATATCATGGATTAGTCATAGGCTCATGTCTTGCATGTATCCAATGGAGCTTCTACTCCAAGTTTGAAGCATCAATGATGTTCAATTCTCCTCTCAACCTGCAAAACACTTTCTCATCAAGAGGTTTAGTGAATATATCCGCTAATTGCTTTTCGGTGCGAACATGCTTAAGATTAATGTCACCCTTAGCAATATGATCTCGAATGAAATGATGACGAACTTCAATATGCTTAGTTCGAGAATGTTGTACGGGATTATGACCAATTTTGATAGCACTTTCATTGTCACAAAGCAATGCAAAATGTTTCACATATATCCCATAATCTTTAAGAGTTTGGGTCATCCAAAGTAATTGAGCACAACATGAACCAGCGGCAATGTACTCCGCTTTGGCGGTAGATAAGGATACCGAGTTTTGTTTCTTGGAGGACCAAGACACAAGAGATCTACCAAGAAATTGACAAGTACCAAGTGGACTTTCTATCAACCTTGTCTCGGCATAGTCCGAGTCGGAGTAGCCAACAAGATCGAAAGAGGCCCTCTTAGGATACCAAATGCCAAAATTTGGTGTATGAATTAAGTATCTCACTATCCTTTTTACGGCCTTAAGATGACATTCTTTGGGTGCAGCTTGATATCTAGCACACATGCACACACTTAGCATAATATCGGGACGTGAAGCACATAGGTATAACAATGAACCAATCATAGAGCGATAAACCTTTTGGTTAACTGGTTTACCATCTTTGGTCAAATCAAGATGTCCACTAGTAGGCATGGGTGTATTTCATATTGAACTTCTTGAATAAGTCCTTAGTGTACTTCGTTTGAGAAACAAAAGTACCTTCCTTAGTTTGCTTGATTTTCAACCCAAGAAAGAATTTGAGTTCACTCATCATTGACATCTCAAACTTCTCCAACATTAGCTTCCCAAACTTTTCACTAAAATGAGGGTTAGTTGAACCAAATATAATATCATCAACATAGATTTGGCACACAAATAGTTCTCCATTAACCCTTTTAGTAAAAAGTGTGGAATCAATTTTCCCAATTTCAAATCCCTTTTCAAGAAGAAACTTGGTCAAGCATTTATACCAAGCTCTAGGAGCTTGTTTAAGTCCATAAAGGGCTTTGTGAAGTTTGTAAACATGATTTGGTTTCTTAGGATTGACAAAGCCGGGAGGTTGTTTAACATAAACTTCCTCCTCTATTTCACCATTTAGAAAAGAACTTTTAATGTCCATTTGGTACGAGGTGATATCATGGTGATTAGCATAGGCAAATGAGATGCGAATGGACTCAAGTCTAGCAACGGGAGCATAATGTAATGCCATGGATACAATTTTCCATATTCGTAACTCCAACTCTTGCCTTTTCCGGAGATGCGATATTTTATTTCCTCCGTGGTTGGGTTTTTGTCTTTTGTTTTGCATTTTGTTCATGTCATGCATATCATATCATAGCATCATGCGCATTGCATCTGCATGTTTTCATAAAACTTGCATCCGTTCGTAGTGACCGCTTCTCTCTTTGTCTTCGTTGACCTTTTGTCAGACCGCTTGCCCTTGTTGACCTTCTCTTAGACCAATTGGACCCCTTTCTTCTCTCTTTCTCCGAGACCAACAAAACCCCCCTTGTCCTTGTTGACCTCTCCCAGACCCCTCCGGCGCATCTGGAACTTCCCCGAACCCGAACAGCGCGGTCATGACCAGTGGGTCCGGAACAATCCCGAGTTATCCTAAACATCATCCGTTCTTTGGTTAGACCACCCGAAGCCGTCCGATCAAAATCCAGGGGCTCAAATCCCCTCTCATATTAGCCACCTACTATATATAGTGGGCAGCCCTAACCAAATCAGACCAAACCCTAAATTTTAGGGAGATGTCCCATCCATCCTGTCCCTGCCGCCGCCGCACAATCCCCCTTGAGATCCACCAGCGCCCAATCCCCTCGCAGCCTCCACCTTCTCCTTGTTTTCTCCTCCTGTCCAACCACCATCGCCGCCCAAATCCTGCAGGAGCTCCTCTGCCCGTCGACCCTCTCCTGCAGCCGCCCGAGCACCGGCCAGCTCGCTGGAGCAGCAGCACCACCGGAGCTCCCTCCACCGTTGAGCACCACCAGCAGGACCCGACCCGCTAGACCCCGCCGCCATCGTCTGCTCTGGGGAGCCTCGCCTCCGTCGACGGCCGAACCCAGCAAGTCCCCGTCTCGCGCCCCCTTCTTCTCCTTCTCATGCTCCTTCTGTTTCCCCTCTCTGAACCCTTTGTTTTCTGCCCATCTGCTGCAGGAGCAGCTACGCCCTGGCCAGGAGCACGCCATGGGCGCCTCCGCTGCCCGACCTCGCCTCTGTCTCGATTTTGCCGTGCTCCTCCCCTGCCCCGAGCCCCGAGCGCGACCAGCACCCGACCCGCAGGTCGCCAGCGCGCCCGTCGCCCTCGCCTTCTCTCTTCTTCCCCTCTCCGTTTCCTTCTACTGTATCTCTCTCTTTTAAATGCTTGCCTCTCTCTGTTCTTCTACGCAGGGAACAAGCAGAGCACCCCAGGGATCACCGCCACCGGGAATCGCCAGGTCCGGCAACCCTTCGATCAGATCCGGTCGCCCTCACCTTCGCCGCTGCCTTGCTCCTGCATCGAGCCGCTTCAAGCCGCCGCTGCATCCCCTGTTTCGAGCGACAGAGCACAACGGGTCATGCCCACGTTGACCAGTCGCCTCGCTCATCCAGCGCCTCGTCCCGCTCCTCGCTCATCGACCGCGACCACGCCTGGGCCGCATCTCGCGCAAGGCCCAGCCGCGCCCCTTCAGCCATCCAACCCAGCAGATCCGGGCCTAAAGCCCATGGGTGAGCAACCCGAGCCCCCCTGTGCACTGTTGGGCTAGCCGGATTCGGCCCAGTGTAGTTTTTTCCCCCGTCTACGATTTTGCCTAATTATTCCAGAGACTGCAGTTTTACAGAAAAGCCCTTCATGTTCATGCATTTAATAACTAAATAACCATGCATCATATTAAAATGTTTTGAACATGTAAAATGCTTAGAATTTCATCTAGTTTCATAATATTCCACTTTCATCCATGGTTAAATGCTTAAACTTGTTGTTTGCATTAATTTGCATAAATGCCATGCTAAAATGATTTATTTCATAACTAAATAACCGTAGCTCGGATTTAAATAAATTATATATGTAAATGGGGTAGAAAAATGCATATATTAACATGGTAGCATTACTTTGCATGTTTAGCAACTATAAAATATGTTTTAGGACAGAACAGTACCAAATCAAAAATATGCATATGGGGATTTTCCGGAATTGTTCTTTGTTGTTCCGGCCTCATTTAAATTTGCCTAGATAGGTAGTTTTTATTATGCTTCACCCCTTGCCATGCTTAATAACATTTAATATTGTTGGGTACATAACCAAGAGCGAACTAAATAACTCGAATCTGGTGTTTCGTCAATATGCAACTCGTTGCATATTGGGCTCCATTTAACTTGTAGTTTTGTTTGTGCATATTGCCATGCCATGCTATTTAAAACGGACATGCATCATACTTGGTTGGGCATCATGCCATGTTTGTTCTTGTTGGTTTACCATGTTGTTTGTTTGTTTCCGGGTTGCTTCTCTCATTAGCTTCGGTTTCGTTCCGAAGTTGTGAGGATTCGTTCGACTTCGTCCGTTTGACTTCTTCATGGACTCGTTCTTCTTCCTTGCGGGATTTCAGGCAAGATGACCATACCCTCGAAATCACTTCTATCTTTGCTTGCTAGTTGCTCGCTCTTTTGCTATGCCTATGCTACGACGCCTACCACTTGCTATATCATGCCTCCTATGTTGCCATGTCAAGCCTCTAACCATCCTTTCCTAGCAAACCGTTGTTTGGCTATGTTACCGCTTTGCTCAGCCCCTCTTATAGCGTTGCTAGTTGCAGGTGAAGTTGAAGATTGCTCCATGTTGGAACATGATTATTTTGGGATATCACAATATCTCTTATTTAATTAATGCATCTATATACTTGGTAAAGGGTGGAAGGCTCGGCCTTATGCCTGGTGTTTTGTTTCACTCTTGCCGCCCTAGTTTCCATCATACCGGTGTTATGTTCCTTGATTTTGCGTTCCTTACACGGTTGGGTGATTTATGGGACCCCCTTGATAGTTCGCTTTGAATAAGACTCCTCCAGCAAGGCCCAACCTTGGTTTTTCCATTTGCCACCTAAGCCTTTTTCCCTTGGGTTCTGCAGACTCAAGGGTCATCTTTATTTTAACCCCGGGCGGTGCTCCTCGGCGTTGGTCCAAACTAAACACCGTCTTGGGACCGTCCCTTGGCAACTTGGGTTACGTTGGTACCAGACGCTTCGCTTATCCGGTGTGCCACGAGAACGAGATATGTGCAGCTCCTATCGGGATTTGTCGGCACATCGGGCGGCTTTGCTGGTCTTGTTTTACCATTGTCGAAATGTCTTGTAAACCGGGATTCCGAGACTGATCGGGTCTTCCCGGTAGAAGGAATATCCTTCGTTGACCGTGAGAGCTTATAATGGTCTAAGTTGGGACACCCCTGCACGGTATTATCTTTCGAAAGCCGTGCCCGCGGTTATGAGGCAGATGGGAATTTGTTAATGTCCGGTTGTAGAAAACCGAAGTTGATCTTATTAAAATACATCAACCGCGTGTGTAACCGTGATGGTCTCTTCTTAGCGGAGTACGGGAAGTGAACACGGTGTTGGAGTTATGCTTGACGTAGGTTGTTCTGGGATCACTTCTTGATCATAGTTGTTCGACCGTGCTTTTGCCTCCTCTTCTCGCTCTCTTTTGCGTATGGTAGCCACCATATATGCTAGTCGCTTGCTGCAGCTCCACCTCATACCTTTACCCTTCCCATAAGCTTAAATAGTCTTGATCTCGCGGGTGTGAGATTGCTGAGTCCCGTGACTCACAGATACTTCAAAACCAGTTTGCGGTGCCGATGAAACCGTGCGGTGGCCGATCCGAGCTCAAGGAGGAGCTCGATGAAGATCTTGTTCATTGTGTTGTTTCGTTTCAGTTGATCAGTAGTGGAGCCCAGTTGGGACGATCGGGGATCTGTGTAGCATTTGGGGTAGCCTTCTTTGATTTTGGTTCCGTAGTCGGACCTTGATTGTATTTGTATGATGTAATGCTTTACTCATGTATTGCGTGAAGTGGCGATTGTAAGCCAACTATGTATCTCTTTCCCTTATGAATTACATGGGTTGTGTGAAGATTACCTCGCTTGCGACATTGCTTTCAATGCGGTTATGCCTCTAAGTCGTGCTTCGACACGTGGGAGATATAGCCGCGTCGAGGGCGTTACACATAAGTCTCACCATAGTCCATACCTTCGACTTGTGTGTAGCCTTGGGCGACGAGACGTGCTTTGTTGCGAACTACTTGTTCATCTTCATCTTGCTTGTTGTGAAACACCCATTTGGTACCGATGATGTTGTGGTTGTTGTCGGGCTTCTCAACCAATGTCCAAAGTTGGTTTCTCTCAAAGTTGTGTAGCTCTTCATGCATATCATTTATCCAATCCGGATCTTCCAATGCTTCTTCGACCTTCATAGGTTCAATGCTAGAGATGAAAGAATAGTTTTCATAAAAGTTAGAGAAACGAGTTTTAGAGCGAGTGATTCTCCCGGTTTGAATATCATTGTAGATTTGCTCTACGGGATGGTCTTTAGAAATTCTTGCTCGAACTCGTGAAATCTTTTGCTTGGGTTTTGGTTGAACATCTTCTTCATCTTGTTCTTCTTCTTCTTCTTCTTGATCTTCTTCATTGTTGGCGTTGTCGTTTTCTTGTCGTGGTGGAGAAGGAGGTTGTTGATGTTCGTGATGTCCTTCCTCATTTTCTTCATCTTGGTGTGTTCCACTTGTGGATGCTTCCGTATCAACTCTTGGTTCACCTTGTCGTGAAGTAGAAGCTTCCACTTGGACGGACGAGGTACTCTCCTTCACCTCCGCTGGACGGACCTTTCCAATAGACAAGTCTTGGATTGCTTCCGAAGGATCTTTGTCTCCTACATCAATTGGCAATTGCTCTACTTGCGAGCCGTTAGATTCATCAAACTTCACATCTACCGTCTCTTCAACCTTTCGGGTGAATTTGTTGTAGACACGGTAAGTGTGAGAGTTTGAGCCATAACCTAGTAGGAAACCTTCATGAGACTTAGGAGCAAATTTTGAACGACGATGATTATCAAGAATGTAGCACTTTGAGCCGAATACTCGAAAGTATCCAACTTGGGGTTTGTTACCGGTGAGGGGCTCATATGTTGTCTTGCTGAGTAGCTTGGGAAGATACAAGTGATTTGTTGCATGACAAGCTGTCTCAACCGCTTCTGCCCAAAAGGGCTTCGGCGTCTTGTACTCATCAAGCATTGTTCTCGCCATTTCGATGAGCGTCCGGTTCTTCCTCTCAACAACTCCATTTTGTTGAGGTGTGTACGTAGCCGAGAACTCATGTGAAATTCCTTCTTCGTCAAGAAAGGTGTCCACATTTGCGTTCTTGAACTCTGTTCCGTTGTCGCTGCGAACCTTCTTGATCTTCACTTCAAATTGATTTTGGGCCTTCCTAGCGAAGTTTTTGAAGATCTTTTGGGCCTGCGATTTATCTTAGAGAAAGAATACCCACGTAAATCTTGAAAAATCATCAACTATAACTAGACCAAAAGAATTTCCACCGAGACTTTTGTAAGCGTTGGGACCAAAGAGATCCATATGAAGTAGCTCGAGTGGCCTCCTTGTGGTCATGATGTTCTTCACGGGATGCCTTCCTCCAACCTGTTTACCTGCCTGACAAGCGCTGCAAAGTCTATCCTTATCAAATATGACATTGTTAACTCCATGATTTCCTTTAATAAGCTTGTCAAGGTTTCGCATGCCAACATGACCTAGTCGTCTATGCCATAACCAACCTTTAGAGGATTTAGCAATAAATAAAGTTCTAGGTTGAGCCTTTTTAGTGAAATCAACAATGTATAGATCACCTCTACGCACACCGGTAAAGACCATTTTATGATTATCTCTATGAAACACTTGGCAATCTACTTCTGTAAATAGGACATTCAAACTGAAATCAGCAAGTCTAGATACTGAAAGTAAGTTGTATCCAAGAGATTCAACGAGCATGACATTTTGTATGGAGCTATCATGTGATATGGCCACCTTACCGAGGCCAACCACCTTACCCTTTGAGTTGTCACCGAAAGTGACATACTTTCAAGGACCATCGTTTTCAGCAAACTCACGAAGCATGTCTTTATCTCCGGTCATGTGATCGGTACATCCACTATCAAGAACCCATTCCTTTCCACCTGCCATATATCCCCGAAGATTTGCCATGAGACCAAAATGTCTCATTGCATCGTCAAGATCGAAGTCACTATCATCATCCTCATCATAGTATCCATGTTCAACATCATCATGTGGTGGATCAAGTCCTAGAGAGGGTAATTCGTTAGAGTGAGTTTGACAATGATCTTGCTTATGAATTCTTATAGCTTCGGAAATAATATCACCAATAATTCCAACATCTCCTTTGGCACGCATAAGGTTTTTAAGTTCAAATAGACGATCACCAAACATAGGATCACTAGTATTCATCTTACTCAAGGCAATAGACTTATAGAGAATCTCATCTAGTTTTTTCAATGAATAATTTGGAAAGCATTCCTCAAGAAATTTCCATATAGTGTAGGCACACTCAAGAGTAGGCAAGTTTCTAATTAAGTTTCTAGGCAAGCCTCTAGTGATAAGATTAATAGTTCTAAGGTTCCTAATCATTTCAATTGATTCATCAAGGGTAGGATGCATAGGATCAACATGAGGTGCACAAGGTCTAGCAATGTACTTGTTCAAATGATATTGATTGAAAATCACAAGCATCTCATTTTTCCACTCATGAAAATACTCTCCATCAAGAATAGCCACTCTATGTCTAAGACTCCCCAAAGTAGACTCATCCATCTTCCTCCAATGGTGATTAAACCAAGGCAATGGAGACCAATGCTCTGATACCACTTGTAGGATCTTGAGAAGAGGTGTCTAGAGGGGGGTGATTAGACACTAAGTACCAAAGTTGCAGTTTTTAACTTCTTTAGGTTTAAGTGGAGTTTAGGCACAAGTTTAAAATTCACAATACATAACAAGCAAGCATGCAAAGAGTATATGAGCAACGGAAAGTAAAGCATGCAACTTGCAAGAATGTAAAGGGAAGGGTTTTGGAGGATTCAAACGCAATTGGAGACACGGATGTTTTTGTCGTGGTTCCGATAGGTGGTGCTATCGTACATCCACGTTGATGGAGACTTCAACCCACGAAGGGTAACGATTGCTTGAGTCCACGGAGGGCTCCACCCACGAAGGGTCCACGAAGAAGCAACCTTGTCTATCCCACCATGGCCGTCGCCCACGAAGGACTTGCCTCACTAGCGGTAGATCTTCACGAAGTAGGCGATCTCCTTGCCCTTACAAACTCCTTGGTTCGACTCCACAATCTTGTCGGAGGCTCCCAAGTGACACCTAGCCAATCTAGGAGACACCACTCTCCAAGAAGTAACAAATGGTGTGTTGATGATGAACTCCTTGCTCTTGTGCTTCAAATGATAGTCTCCCCAACACTCAACTCTCTCTCACAGGATTTGGATTTGGTGGAAAGAAGATTTGAGTGGAAAGCAACTTGGGGAAGGCTAGAGATCAAGATTCATATGGTAGGAATGGAATATCTTGGCCTCAACACATGAGTAGGTGGTTCTCTCTCAGAACTGGTAGGTTGGAAGTGTAGGTTTGTTCTGATGGCTCTCTCCACGAATGAAGAGGAGGTGGAGGGGTATATATAGCCTCCACACAAAATCTAACCGTTACACACAATTTACCAAACTCGGTCGGACCGATCCAGTAAACCTAGTGACCGTTAGGGTTTTCGGTGGGACTGATATGCAACTCGGTAGGACCGATATGGTTAGGGTTAGGGCATAACGTAATCTCGGTGAGACCGATTACACAAACTCGGTGAGACCGATTTTGGTAATTAGCTAACCAGAGAGTTGGTCAGGCAAACTCGGTGGGACCGATTACTCAAACTCGGTGAGACCGATTTTGGTAATAAGTTAACCAGAGAGTTTGCATTGTAATCTCGGTAGTACCGATTACACAGACTCGGTGAGACCAATTTTGGTAATGGACATACACAGAGAGATTACAATCCCATCTCGGTGAGACCGAGAACCCTATCGGTGAAACCGATTTGCCTAGGGTTTGTGGCAGTGGCTATGACATCTGAACTCGGTGGCGCCGGATAGAAAGAATCGGTGGGGCCGAGTTTGACTTTAGGTTTAGGTCATATGTGGAAGTGGGAAAGTAGTTGAGGGTTTTGGAGCATATCACTAAGCACTGTGGAGCAAGAAACTCATTAAGCAACACCTCATCCCTTCTTGATAGTATTGGCTTTTCCTATAGACTCAATGTGATCTTGGATCACTAAAATATAAAATGAAGAGTCTTGAGCTTGAAGCTTGAGCCAATCCTTTGTCCTTAGCATCTTGAAGGAGTTCCCACATCCTTTAGTCCATGCCACTCCATTTTTGAACTTGTCTGAAACATACTAGATAAAAGTGTTAGTCCAACAAGAGATATGTTGACATTAATTACCAAAACCACCTAGGGAGCACTTGTGATTTCAACCACTCCTGTTGCCACTCCTTGATTGTCTCCACGAAGGTGCCTTCCAGCCAGGTCACCTTCTGGAGCTTGCTGATGCTTGATACGTCTCGAACGTATCTCTAATTTTTTATTGTTCCACGCTATTATATTATTAATCTTGGATGTTTTATATGCACTATTATGCTATTTTATATCATTTTTTGGGACTAACCTATTAACCCAGTGCCAGTGCCAATTGCTGTTTTTCGTTGTTTTTGCCTTTACAAAAAATACAATACCAAACAGAACAAAACTTTTTGATGATTTTTCTTGGACCACAAGACACCCTGGAAGCTTCGGGAGGATGCTAGAAGAGCCATGAGGAGACGAAAAGCTTAGGGGGGCGCCATAGGGGGGAGCCTCCCAAGCTTCTGGGCCCCCTGTTGCTCCTCCAGACTAATTCTTCTTCTATAAACACCCAAATATTCCCTGTAGACCAGAGGGCACACCAAAACTACTTTTCCCCCGCTGCAAGTTTCTATCTTCGTGAGATCCCATCTGGAGACCTTTTCCAGTACTCTGCCGGAGGGGGATTCGATCACGGAGGGCTTCTACATCAACCTTGCTGCCCTTCCGATGATGTGTGAGTAGGTTACCACAGACCTATGGGTCCATAGCTAGTAGCTAGATGGCTTCTTCACTCTCTTTGATCTTCAATACAATGTTCTTGGAGATATATTCGATGTAATCTTCTTTTGCGGTGCGTTTGTTGAGATCCGATGAATTGTCGGTTTGTGATCAGATTATCAATGAATATTATTTGACTCTTCTCTGAACTCTTTCATGCATGATTCAGATAGCTTTGTATTTCTTTCCGACTTATTGATTTGGTTTGGTCAACTAGATTGATTTTTCTTGCAATGAGAGAGGTGCTTTGTAGTGGGTTCAATCTTGCGGTGCTTATTCCCAGTGACAGAAAGGGACATGACACGTATTTGTATTATTGCCATTAAGGATAGAAAGATGGATTTTTTTCATATTTATTGGATATATCCCTCTACATCATGTCATCTTGCTTTAGGCGTTACTCCATTTTTGTTAACTTAATACACTAGATGCATGCCGGATAGCGGTTGATGTGTGGAGT
This sequence comes from Aegilops longissima, assembly GCA_021605205.1. Classification (NCBI taxonomy): domain Eukaryota; kingdom Viridiplantae; phylum Streptophyta; class Magnoliopsida; order Poales; family Poaceae; genus Aegilops; species Aegilops longissima. Next base: position 529,224,463 of record CM038676.1, read on the forward strand.
AATAGTAGTAGATGCAGGCAGGAGTTGGTCTACTTGTCACAGACGTGATGCCTATATACATGATCATTGCCTTGGACATCGTCATAACTATACGCTTTTCTATCAATTGCTCAACAGTAATTTGTTTACCCATCGTATGCTTTCTTTGAAGAGAGAAGCCTCTAGTGAAAACTATGGCCCCTGGGTCTATCATATATCATTTTTTTAGATCTACAAAACCAAAAACACAAAAATACCTTGCTGCAATTTATTTACTTTTATCTTATTTTGCTCTTTTACTTATCTTTTATATCTATCACTATCGGGTCTCATACTTGCAAGTAACCGTAAAGGGATTGGCAACCCCTTTATCGCGTTGGGTGCAAGTATTTGTTTGTTTGTGTAGGTGCAATCATTGGTGACTTGTGTGTTCCTCCTACTGGATTGATACCTTGGTTCTCAACTGAGGAAAATACTTATCTCTACTTTGCTGATCACCCTTTCCTCTTCAAGGAAAAAACCAATGCAAGCTCAAGAAGTATCAATCATGGCCACTCCGCATTCCGCCAGATTGGTGCCGCTACTTTTTGCCTTTATGCTGAACGTCTTCAGCCATAGGCCGAAGTGCGGCTCGACGCGGAGGAAGGCCTCGCTGACGGTGATAAATGCCGCAAGGTGAAGGATGGAATTTGAGGCTATATGGTGAAAATCTAGCCCGTAGTAGAAAAGAACCCCGTGCACGAAGGGGTGCATGGGGAACCCAGACATCGAACAAGGTGGGGAAGGAAGATTGCCCTCTCTCCTGGCTTGGGAGTAGGGATTCGCTGGTTGGGCTCTAGAGCCCGGCAGACAGCGTCTGTGGGGATGTACCATGCGGTTTGAAGCTCCTGGATGATGCCCTCCGTGATGATGGAGGCCTCCCACTGGCCCTTCTGGTTGGCGTTGGCCATCACTGGAAAAGGGTCAACGAGCACTGGAGAGGGCTTGCGGAAGCTTTGGGAATGTATCTGGGGCGCTGGAGCTCTGGAGGCTGTGCGCGATGGTGAAGGAATGGGTGCTTGGGGAAAGTAGTATTACTGCCACTTGCCTTCACGGGTCGGTGAAAGACCAAGGGTCCACTTTACCCTGATGGATTAATCGCCATGTTCCGGCCTTGGCGAAGTTATATGCGCGTGGGATGAAACAAATCTTTGATGATAGCCCCCCTCCCCCGCCCCCTCGAAAATACGGGGCACGATCTCTGCCTTGATAAGACGTGCCAATGTGAGAGCCGCCTCGGGCCGCGATTCGAGTAACAGTAACTGACTAATTTTGGTATAGGTGGCGACACTTTGGTAAAGTTGTCAGGCTATAAGTATTGTTCACACCTATGCGGCGGGCCTTTGAGGCTAAGCTATCTAAAAGACTTCGGTTGACAAAACAAGGCTCTTGAAGCATGTGGTCGTTGTACGGCCCCGTTAGAGGGATAACTCAGAGAATTGCCTTGAACAAAGAAGGCCATGGGTTCGTATAAACGATCACCGAGAGAGAAGAACTTGCCTATCAAGCCGAAGACTTGGGAACCGAGGAAAATTGTGGACTCCGGCTTCGAAGATCAGTTCAGGGGCTACTGATGGTGTCCTGGACTAACGAGTACCAACCTATTTGGCGCGCAGTCCACGGGCGGGGTTTATGGCCCACCGATCTCACAAGGAAGGACTCCGACAGTCTCGAACCTTGGATTGATTACGATGGACTCTGCCGAAGACTTGACATGTACCCCAAGGATTGCTTCGGCTATTGACATGTATTTCCCTAGTTGGCAACCGACCATGTGTAACCCTAGATACCCCCAGTACCTATATAAGCTAAGGGGTTTTAGTCTTTAGGGGCACGATCACATTTACTCGCCTTAGGGTTAGAACACAACATACGATCTCGAGGTAGATCAGGCCTGTACTTTGTACATCATCGTCAATACAATCAAAGCAGGACATAGGGTTCTACCTCTTCGAGAGGGCCCGAACTTGGGTAAACATTAACTCCTTCATCTCCTATTACCCATCGATCCGAGATCCACTGTTCGGGGCCCTCTACCAGAGATCCGCAGATTCTTGTACCGACATAGGGGCTTCGAAAATGTCATGGGTTCACCGTCGAGAGCGTGACGATAAAAAACCCTATTCGGTGCTAATGTGTCTGAATGTCGTGCAAACGCACCCTTGGGCTGACCTATGTTGTTGGGTTTCAGTTAGTCACTTTTGTTACATTTTTATTTATTATTTTCATCATTTTTTAGCTTATATTCTTTATTTGATTATATGTTTCTTGTGTTTCCATCATTTTGGCCGAATACTTGAACATTCTCTGAAAGCCGCATGAGCATGTCGAGTCTTTTTTTGCGGGAAAAGTTGTGACCTATTCATAATCAATTATGGAGGTACACAGAACACTAGAGGTAATAATAATTACAACCATGTTCTTGGACCACCTAACAATGACAATCGGGAAGTTGTCGTGCTATGACCTCATAGGAGGAGTGCCTGAGCAGCAACCATCACCAATGAAGGTATTCATATACCAGAAGGATCAAACATGTAAACACACGAATGATGACCGGATCCGAACAGATACATGGAAGACCAACACCGAGTGAATCCCAGAGGTCCGACGGAGACACACCTCCGACAACGCTAGATGCACTATTGGGCCGGGGATCGAATCTAACAAGAATTAGAGCGAGGTCCCTCCCGTCGGCGGGGCCGAGGTCCTTCACACCTCCAAGGAATAAAGACCATCAGAAGCGGTAGAGAACAACGGCAACGCCGACGGAAGGAGGAGGAGAAACCTAATTCACTCGTAGTCTTTTCTTGGGGAGGAGTATATTTATACGTCTATGAGCAATGTTTAGAAACTGTGTAAACCTTTTTAAATATGTAAATATTTTTTATATAAAAACATAGTTTTCAAAAACAATATGAACATATTTTTTTTATTACATCTATATGAACATTTCAATTGTGATACTTGAACATTTTTAAAGTTTTACATTTTCTGATATATAAAATTCTTTTTACAACATTTTTAAGATGTATCTCTGAAGTGTATTTCTTAACACACGTAAAAAAGTAAAGTTATTGGGTTGCCTGTGAATCGGTCCTATATTAATTTTAGTTTGCTAACCACACGTCCAATGCAGTTCCTGTGAATCGGTCCTAAAGGGGGAGGATGTGGAGAGCAGCTTTTTGTAGACCAGGCTCCTGGTAGTCCGACATTTTCAAAAATCTGAAACTGCTATTTGTAAGTTTTCAAAAAATGATTTTTTGCACGGATACATGTAGGGGTTCTTCACATGTCTGTAGAGTTTCAGTGAACAATAAGTTGACTTGTAGCCTGCGCAATAAATACAAAATACTGGCGAAAAAACAACAATAGAAACGCCCATTTCTATACACATATTTATCTTTTTGCGAATGGGGAGCTCCTATTCCCCGAGCAGTGCGCTGTAAAGGGAGCAAACTCATAACTCCTCGCACACTGTGAGCTGACTTAGTGGAGGGGGGACGGGGGCGGGGGTCCCTTTCGTTCTTCATATTTTTTGTTTTTTTCTGCTTTTCCTATTTTAAAAAGAAATTGAAGGAAATATTTACAAATATGAAAAATCAAACATAAAAAACATTTGTGAATTTGATTTTCTTATGAATTACAAAATATTCTTGGTTTCAAAATGGTCATAAAATATCAGTGTATTTCAATAAAAGTTTGCAAATACATCAAAAGTTCGCAAATTCAATTATTTTGTGATTCTGAAAAATGTTCATGATTTCTAAAAATGTTCATGATTTTAAAATTTGAATCTGAATTTTTTTTGAAATTAACAGAAACTGTGGAATCGAAAAATATTTGCGAATATTTTTTTTCATGAATTAGAAAATTCTTTGCAAATTCAAGCGTGTTCCTGATTTCAAAAATGATCATGAATTTATGAAATTGTCTGTGAAATAAAAAATTGTTTGTGAATTGCAAATTCAAACATTGTTAGTCATTTCAAAAAACTATTAGTAAATTAAAAAAATGTCCTGGGTTTTAAAAAAGTTCCAAACTAAAAAATTCTTCATGATTTCGACACTAGTTTGTGACTTCAAAAAATGTTCACGAATTCAAAATTATTCACCCATACAAAATTGTTCAAGTAGTTGAAATTTTTTCATGATTTAATTGTCCGTGAATTCAAAAAATGTCCACAGTTCCGGAAAATGTTCAAGAATCGCAATCCCAAAAATTGTCCACAAATTATAAAATTTAGTGAATACAAAAATGTTCACAATTTTAAAATTTTAAATTATTTTATAAACTATTCAGAAATTCGAGAAATGTTCCTGACTACGGAAAAGCTTCAAGAATTGAAAATATGATCGAGATTTCAAAATTAGTTTGTGAAATGAAATGAAAAATGGAAAGAAAAGAAGACTGGAGAAATCCAAGAAAGAAATAAAAACAAACTGGGGGAAAACAAAGGAAAAAGGAAGGAAAAGCAAAAATCTAGTGAAAACCGAGGAAAAAGAATGAGAAAACCTGTGAAAAACAAACTTAAACAGAAAAGAAAATAGTGAGGAAACAAAGCAACCTCGAAAAAAAGAAAAAAGGGAAAAAACTTGCTGAAGGTCGGAACCTAGCAAGTCCTATGGCCTATTTGGTTAGCTGCATTTCACTCAGCCAAGCCCGCGGGGAGCAGGTTCAGGCCGTTTGGTTGTCTGGGCTGCATCAAAATCTTGACCCGCGCGAACTTCAAAGCACTTTGGGCAGACTGAGTAGGAACAGCCTAATCAGTCGTTTTCCCAGAGTCAGGCCCGTGTGAGCCCCGCATGCATAGTTGCATGTTCACCCCTCACAAGCAAGCAACTTGGCGCTACCACAACATAGTTGCATGTCCAGCCTCGACACGTAATTTTCCCCATCCCCACCCAGTTGCATGCCCACCATTGACAAGAATTGAGATTTTTATTTTATTTTTGGGGAGGGCGCTAAAAACAGTTTTGGATGACAACGCTAACGCGCTTTTTTGCGAATTACCAGCATATTTCACCTTTTTTGGTAATTTTGTTGGAAAAAACACTATCAGCAGTACATTTTCTAACAGCTAGCTCTCTCTCTCTCTCTCTCTCTCTCTCTCTCTCTCTATATATATATATATATATATATATATATATATATATATATATATATATATATATATATATATATATATATATATATATATATTTGATTTCCCTTTTCTACTTTTTCAAAATTCTTCAAAAGTTAAAGGGTGGGTGTGGGCGAACGAGTTTGAGTTAGACAGTGATGGCCCGGAGGGAAGGGGTAGAGTTGGTTCCTTTTCTTTGTCATTTTCTTGTATTTCTTTGCCACACAAGAACAATATACTAATATGACATTGCAGGGAAAAATGTCTTTTTCCGTGCGTTCATGTAAAAAAACACCACGACATGCAACCGCAAGCGTCGCAACCCACTTGCGTCAGCTCTTGTTGTTTAGCTTCCTCTCTCCTCTCCCATCTTGTCTCTACGGCGCCAGAACACGACACACATAATTAATATATCTCTACTACTATTAAAAGAGCCAACAAGGGGCAGATGAAAACTGCCCTCCCACGATAAACAACACAATCGGGGCGACGAAAACTGCCCTCCCACGATAAACAACACAATCGGGGCGACGACGCGTCTTCGGGAGAGGATGAGAGGAGAGGGGAGGACAAGCAGAGGCCTGGCAGCGGCTAAGGAGGTGCTCGCCGGCGAGCGGGCTCCGGCGGCCGCCTGGCGCGCGGAGTTGGATCGGGGCGCTTCCCTGCGGCCGCGGCCGTACTCGCGACGCCACCTACCCCGCCGCCTGCCGCTCCTACCCACGCGACGCTACCGCTCCGCTCCTCCTCCCAACGCGACGCTGCCAGCCCCAAGAGCGCCCACCCCGTCGGCCCTTCCCGTCACCCGGTCGCTGCAGTAGTGCCCTCCTGATGTCCCTCGCCGGCCCTCCCCGCCGTCCCCGCGTCGTACACGCCGTCTCCCAATCCGCAGCCAGGGGACACGCCAGCGCGCTCCCGGTGGCCCTCCCCAACCCTCCCCGCAGTCTCCGCGTTGTACCCGCCGTCTCCCCAATCCTCAACCAGGGAACACGTCAAGAATCTTCAGTCACGCGGCCGCTGCGCCGGAGGTCTTCCATCTCAGGTTTGTTTTGTTTACGCTATTTCCAAAGTGATGTGTTGTTTCAACTTTTGTTCCAAAGCTCCTCAAATTGATGCAACCAAGGGTATGTCATGGATGAACGTTCTAGATTCTGAAGTTTATTATCGTCGTTCTAACTTCATTTGTAATTTTTCAGCGATGCACATCTTTACTGTCGAGTTTATAGTCATCAAGCAGTCCTTAATTTTAAGGTGATATCAACATTTATATTCCTGGTTATAGGGTGTTGTCAAGAATTTCATCACACCCACTACTTTCCCACCGAGGTAGTTTCCGCCTCCAGCCATGCACAAGTGTCGTCACCTACATCTCCTCTATATGTTCCCGTCTCTCCATGCCGCACGAGGATGCAGTCATCACATCCTTGAGTAGGTAATTCATCAACTGATGGCTTTTCTCCCTGCTGTGACTTGCATCTTTCTACCTTGCTTCAAATTTAACCTGATTGGGACTGTTTGATTGAATGTCAAATAAAGATCAACTTTATCTCTGATTGATTCATGGAAGTGCAAGCTGAATTATATTATGAATATTCTGATTATTACTTACAAGTGATATTCTAAGTTTCTAACACACTGTCTTTGGTTTAATAGTTTGCAGGTGTTTCTTGTAGTGATGTTAACCCCATAAAAAAGGACTCGCAGGTGGACATCTGATATAAATAATCAGGTACTTCTTTCTCATTACCAAATTCAATGGATGTACTGGTTGTTTAAAACTGAATTATCAACACTTTATTCTCTTCTTTTCTCCTATCACATGATATATTCTTAACAAAGTATTTGATGCCATTTATTACCTTAATCCTATCATAAGACAGTCTTATTTTCTGGTCATGGAATGAGAGATTGCACTGCTTATACAGGATATCTTGCAAGCCTTGCAATTTTTATTGACATATTTTATAAATGAGTTATAGGTAGTTGGAATTTTCACTGACATATTCTAATGGTATTCGGATTGCACTCTTGCTGTCTCTTGATTTTATATGTTTAGAGTAATATCCACCCATCATGTTCAAGCAATTTCTCTGGTGCTAAATCAATCCCAAAAAATGTCACCAATGTGTAAAAAAACAAACTGATTATGGTGTTTTAAGTTTCTTCTGAATATGATTGTTATCCCCATTTGTAGATTGTTGACACCCTGCCCTGTTACATGTACAGTGGAAGACTTCTCTTTTTGATTGACTCTGGATCTAAAGAAGCGTAAGCATGTAGAGGAACTGGTGGTCCACCTTGCTGCTGCAAATGGACTGCCCGATTTTATCCATGTGTTGGACTAGATGATATTTGATGATTTGAACCTTGCAACAGTATGGTTTCCACAACACTATGTATGATCTAAACAATGGCTGAAAATATTTATTGGAGCATTTGTTTCAAACAAATTTGTTGAAAGATATTTCTAATATTTTAGTGGATTTGATATATTTTAGATAGTACTGCTTTAATGTGGTGTGGTACAGTTTGCCTTCTGTTATAAACTTCACACACTTCTAAATAAATATGCAAGATAATTTTCCTTTCAGTTAGCAAATGGGTTAAATTCATGTACACATCAGCACTCAGTTTAAGTTTTGAACTGCAGGGGCGTGAGACTGCAGCATGCTGTGTACATAAGCAGGGAGTTGAGGGGCAGAACTGAAGGTAGACTCAGGTGCAGTTATCCACTCCTTCTTGCTTTCACTAGAAGAGCGTATTACGCGGTGAAAGCAAGATCATGCTGTACAGGCATGCAGCTGTGAGAAATACAGTGATGGCTCCGTCTGAGTTCTCTAGCCCTCCTCTGCAATTACAGGTTTGGGTGCACACTCCGTAGATGATGATGGTTCAGCAGAGATAGCATTGCTCTGTATTACATAACTATGTTCTGTCAGTCAAGTATCGTTACGATGCAATAGGCAGAGGCTTCAAAATCATCTGCGGAGTAAGCAATAGGAAGCCGTTGTTCAATAGATGTGCTCGTATAGACGAACGCCGTTGGTACAAAATCTCGATCATATCGGCCCATATCATCAGCGCACATCAGAGCCGGCTTACCAATGTCGGATGGCATCGGTTTTATTACTCCACAGATGTGGGTCATCGGCCAAGAGAAAAGATGGGATAACAAATATTATGGATACAAGATGGCATCATATAACTTTGCAATTTTATGATTTGTGATCATGTAGATTTTTGCCATGCGGAGGGCTGATGATTCTGGCTATATGCACTGGAGTTTAAGCCATGTTTGTGAACTAATTAGATATCTATCTATGTGAATTTGGAGATACATATGTGTTTAAGATGATTTGGGAGTGCCCTTACCGGTCATGCTATGTTCTAATTTGTGTTCCTTTTTTACTTAACTAACATGTATTTTCACCATTAAATGTAATAATCAAAAATTGGCTGTGTTCGACAGTGCAATACACAATGAATGGGATTTTCCTTGGCATGAGGTGAGATGCCCTCGAATTACTAAGTTTTGTTTGGTTGTCTGTTTCATGTGTTAGTTCTGTATTGTACCAATGTTGATTCAAATGAAAATGCAGGGTACTGCAATGATGAACGTATGATTTTGGTTGTTCCATAAAATTAATAAAATATAGGACATTCAAATGTAGGGGTTGAGGTTTAGAGTTCTACTGGAGTTAAACAAATTTTACGTGAGGATCTTTATAGGTGAGTCCCTATACATAGATTGATGGGAAATATTTTTGGGGACCTATGAGAGTTTCTCTGACTCTGGTTCATGATTCCTCGGAATCCTCCCAACCATACATGTTTATGGTAAGCAATATGTTTTGTTACCCTTTCAGTTATCTTTTATCAATTTTTCTTTAGTGAAATCAACTTCACCATATTCATCCACAAAAAAAAATCAACTTCATCATAAAACCGAGTTCTGCTTCGAGCACGCCCATGATGGTCACACAAAAGAGCCGGCAAGGAGGTAGCGCGAAGTACATGTTCGACCGCAACAACCCCAAGCATGTGTCCTGTACCTGATGACAAGGTGATCTGAATACCACTCATGAGATGTAGGCTTGGGAAGAGCATAAGTAGAACCCATATTAATTGGTAGGGGCACAAAGATTTTGTTTTACCCGTTGCAATGCACGAACACATTTACTCGATTTAGCATAAACAGAATTCAAAAGACATCTTTTATATTTGAGAGACGTGCGTTGCACGTGCATGCTTACTAGTAGTTGTAAGGGATACAACGCGACTGCTTATGCTAAAGTGGCCAATTCAACCTTTTTTATACACGATAAGCATTTATTAAACAACACTAAACATATTTTAAATGCATGCCAAATGTAATTTTAATACAAGCTGATAGTTATAAATATAAGTAAAACATCTTTAAATAAGTGATGACCATTTTTTAACAATGATAAACAATTTCAAATGCTTGTCGAACATTTGTAAAATAAGTGATAAACATTTTTAACTAACATCAAACATTTTTCCAATGCATGAGGACATTTTTAAATACTCGGTGGACAATTTAGAATACAAGCTGAACATTTTTTATAACTAATCTTGAACAATATGTTAAAGTCATGATGAATATAGTTTAAATACAAGATAGACATTAAATTTGTGAGCTATTTTTAGTTGTATGGATTTTTTAAATCTGGTACACAACACAGACGTTTTGTGGAACAACCCATGATGTGCTATCAAAAGAAAACAACAATCAGCTCAAAAAGAAGGAACAAATATAACTGCAAAAAATGTTCAGACTTTTTACAAGCCTTTTACTGGTGGGCCAGACTCCATCCGGTGAACGGCTTTCGTTTTGTGCAACAACAAACAAAGCCCAGCCACAAGGGAGACAATGAATTTGCCTATAACATCACTTGGATGTGACATAATTATGTCACATCTAAACAAGGCTTAGGCCCCTCAAAAAGAATGAGGCTTAGACAGTCTCATTTTGAAATCATTTGGATTCTAAATCCAGGAACCATGCAAATGAAAGAGGTTCAGAAAATTAATAAAATGAGAAAAAAAATAGACTTGAAAAAATGGAGCATTAGAGAAAACACGTACGCATAATCTGCATAATTTACTTAATAATAAACATATTTTTTCACGATAATTCTAAAATTATTTTCCCTCTATCGTCTCCCTTCCCATTTTAAAACCTGTGTTTTCCCAAAATGTAACAATGGAACTCATCAATTAATTCAGTTGTTGCTGACAAATGTTGCCACATTTTGATTTCCGGTCGGTGTTTTTCATCCTTTTTCCTTTTCTTTCATGTGCTAGCTAACTAGTCGATCGCTGGACTTCACAAAGCCATCCTGAGTAGCACTACCATCAATACGGCGTATGTGGAGGCGTAGCCCGAACTCCGGCTCGATGATTAGCCGGAACGCCGGGGAGTGCCTGTAGTCCGGCGAGAGCGCAATGGCAAACCGCGCGAGGATGACGGCGAGGAGCGTCTTGACCTCGATGATCGCGAGGTTCTGACCGAGGCAGGTGCGCGCGCCGAGGCCGAATGGCATGAACGCCGCCTGCGGGTTCTTGCACGCCGCCGCCACCCCGTTCTTGAACCGGTCCGGGTCGAACCGGTCAACCGTCGGGCCCCAAGAAACGGCGTCGTGGTGCATGGTGGATACCGGCACGAAGAGGTAGGTGCCCTTGGGCGCGAGCAGCTGGCCCAGCCGAATGTCGCTGAACGTCTCCCGCACGACAAACGATGACGGCGGGAACAGCCGTAGCGTCTCCTGCACAACCATGCCCACTGTCTTCATCCTGGAGATCATGTCGAAGTCCGGGTTCGCGGCGCCGGTGGCGCCGCCGCAGACGTCGAGCACCTCGGCGCGCGCGCGGTCCTGCCACTCCGGATGGGCGGCGAGCAGCATGAGGCACCAGGTGGCGGTGACAGCAGTCGTCTCGTGCCCCGCGAAGTAGATGTTCTTGCAGTTGTCCACCACGAAGTCGTCCGGCCGTGGCTGGTCGCCGCTGTTGTCGATGATGGACCCCAGGAAGTCGGGGCCCGTTGAATCCCCCGTCGCCGCCCGGCGCCCCCTCGCGATCTCCAGGATCAGTGATCGGATCTCCTGCGTGAGCCTCCAGATCCTCCGGTTCTTCGCCGTCGGCAGATACCTCAGCGACGGGATGGTGAAGATGACGCTGGGCTCGGACATGTACCCGGACAGCGCCCTGAGCCGGAGGAAGATCTCCCTCCCCCTGGAGTGGTCGTCTCCGAAACAGGCCCGGGAGATGACGTCGAAGGAGAAGCTTCGGATGTCGGCGTCGACGTCCACCGCCGCGACGCCACCCTTGGCGCCGTCGACGGAGTCCTCCCACAAACGCAGTAGCGGCTGCGCCGCGGCGACCATGAGCCCCACCATGCCCCTGACCTTGGCCACGTAGAACTCGGGCGCGATGACTTTGCGTTGGCGCGCCCAGCAGGCGCCGTTGGTCTTGAGGACCCCGGCGCCGAAGATGGGCTCTTGGCCCTTCTGCAGGTACGTCGGCTTGCCCATGTCCAGCGACACGCACCGGCCGATCTCCCGGATCAGCTCCGGATCCGTCACGTACAGCGCCGGCCGCTGCCGGAGCCAGTACAGATACGTGTCCCCTGCACGACACACGACACAGCAAAATCGTCAGTCTCCCTACAAGCACAAAACAAGATTGACCTGAATGCTGAAGCGTTTTAGGCGTACTGGGCCGTCATTTTGTGGCCTTTTTCGTGGTTCAGATGTTGAGCCGGGCTGTTATTTCCTGGTTCAGATGTCTAATGCAAAATATATTTGCCATTACACATACACACCAGAAGCATGTCTCAAAAAAAAAAAAAAAACGTACACACCAGAAGTAGTGCGCGTTCTCTTATACTTTGTGCCAGTCAGCACAGGTGTTTCAATGCGAAATTTATGTGGAGGTTCATGGCTCCGCAAAATTCATAGCATGTGTAATGAAATATTGTGTAGAGGTTCATTCTATAATGGGTGAATTTTTCTCAAAGTATCACTCCACATTAAATACCATGTGCAATAAAATATTGTGTATTTTAGATTGTTTAGGGGAATATAGTGTATATTTGATGAGTACATAAGTACATGGTCCTTTTAGAAAGTCCACAGTCAAATAAAACTCGACAAGAGAAATATATGTAAATAAGTTGTTAACTGGCGTATTATAATTTCATGAAAAAGTACTCCATCTGTAAAGAAATATAAAAGCATTAAAGATCACTAAACACGCTCTTATACAGAGTACCCCGCAAAAAAAGGGAGGAACCTATTGCATGCATGTCATGTGAGTGAGGCTGTGAGGGTGTGCTTATGTTGAGAATAGTGGCAGACAACCGAGCTAACTGACCCACCTCATAAAAATTCCGGTCAAAGCTACAGGTCCTCGATGCAATTACCTAATTGTCCGATCGATGTGAAGTGTCCCGTACGTACGTGCGTAGTATCATGGCAGTGAGATTCCCCCACTCTCCCAAATAGGCCAAGATTCTTCAATCGAAGCAGATTAGTCAGTCAGAGTAGCTTCCTAACCACCACTGCTAGCATCAATCAAAGTAGATTAGAATCTTGACCAGACCGGCCATTGCCATCCTAACAACACCGCGGCCGGTCGGTCAGTTGTGTTCCATCCAAGATGCGCCGTACTAGCTACTTGATTTCTTGACCACAACATCCATCTGCACACCCTACAAGCCAATTAGTTTGACTTTGCACGTTCATGCATGTGGATGCTCCTCGTAAACCTCGCTGATCTAAACCACAAACTAAACTAGTACCACTGTACTACTGTTCCTTAGCCTGGCTTGAAAGTTTTGTAATTAGCTCAAACGTACGTCTTCCCAGCTAGTAGCTAGCTTAGTGTATGCACTTTAGCTGGTCATGCAGATGCTGAAATCGACGCCTGTACGACCGATGGATGGATGATGGAGAAGCAGCTAGCACAGCTAGGCAGCCAGTTTTGGCCAGGTAGGCAGCAACCACCACGAGCGTACGTATATACCCATTGGGGAGGTGCGCAGATGCAAGATCGGCATGGCATCCCTCGAGCGCATGTGCGAGAGGCAACCGTATATGCACATACTCGTATATAGCAGCAAGCGACTTGTCAAACGAAACAAAACAGATTTGTTTTTTCACTAGATCGAGCTGCATCATGCATAGAACTGGGCATGGTTATCCACTAGCCGCTAATTTTAGGGTAGGCATGCGTGCATCTCATCTCCATGCATATGGAATCCTAGCATGAGAGGTGCAAGAGAAAAATCAATAAATAATGGTTGGAGTACTAGTAGTAGTACAGTGTACAGGAGCATACATGCATGCATGCACGACCCTGTCTCCTCTGTTGCCATCCGTTGCACGAGCCCTAGCTAAGCTCTAGCTTTGCTAGGTTGGGAAATTCCACCTAACTATAACGTCCTAGCTAGTCGATGCGGAGATAGGCGCCATGTGGGCTTGACATGCTACTTTGACGTAGGGTGGGGGCGGTCCGGCGGGCACTGGGCCACCTCCTAACTGGAATTAATTATCTGAGGTAAACCTTTTTCGAATAATTATTAACATGGTTTGTTGCTCGTTGGTTCATTGACTGAGAATATTATCACAAAAAAATAACTATTTTGAACTCAACAAGCGTTTAACCGGAGGCCAGGATGTGTGCGATTGCAAAATGATGAGGGCATATCATTATGAAACTGAAAATCATTCGACTGAATTTTCATACACACACACACACACACACACACACACACACACACACACACACACACACACACACACACACACACACACACACATATATATATATATATATATATATATATATATATATATATTATAAAGGCACTTTTTCATAAAAATGTGTGGGACTTTTATGTTTTTGCATTGGGAGTACTAGCGAAAAAGTAAACGGTGAATGCATGTGGGTTTTACATTTTGAAAAGTGTGGGGCAAAATAATTAATTGATATATAGTACCAGTAGCCAAGTCATATTAGGGGAATATTAGCCTAATACGAATTGATGGAAGATCAGAAAGATTATAGTCTGTCTTGGACAAAAACAGCATTGACTTAAACTGTGGGACAGCACACAGGCTAATCAAATGCTAATATGAAACTAGCGGCAGGTTAAGTAGTGTTACCATATCCTCCATTATAAAATGCTCTAGTCGGTGTCTACCTACGTTGTGTATGATCATTCAAAATGAAAATATTGATTTCAATATTTCCATCATTAAGAATTAGGAATCAAGAATATTCCTATACATCAACTATCATGTATGCAAGGAAGTCTTCACATAGACACAAATATTGCTCCAAGTTTCTATCAAGATGCATGAACTCAACAAAATATATAGGAAGACAATAAATAATTACTCGCAAGCTGGAGCAATATCATAAGAAAACTAGCTATGTTTTGATTATGATTTTTCCTACTCTCTCTTGGTTTAGGGCTGAATTACAGGGCCATAATATATATTCACCAAGTTTGAGCTATTGACAATATATTGCAAAGCTCCTTACAAAATGGATAAGCATCCATGGAGATAGAGCTCTCTCCAGCAAGCTAGCTCGATCGGTGCGGTGAACAGCTACACACATGGCCGTTTTCGGAAAGCCTAGCTGACTACTATCTCAGTGTCTTAACTACCTATTCAGGGGTCAAATGCCAATCACCTACTAATTTAATCTGGAATAGTTTATGACAGACACGATGAGATAATTTAATCTGGAATAGTTTATGACAGACACGATGAGATAATTTAATCTGGAATAGTTTATGACAGGCATAATTAGCTAAGCTAGGTGCATGCATGCATGGTTGGGGACTTGGGGGGCGGTCTCAGATAGTAGTGCTATATATGTGTACCACCAGCTTAGCTAGAATATGCTGGCATGTTTGCTTGACATAATTCAGGAAAGGTTCTCTTATAATTTTATATAAAAAACGGTATTATATATGTTGATTCTTTCTTAGTATTTGATTTGACAGTTTTGACTAACTAAATAGGCCAGTATTCTCGAATCCAATCACCTGCACCTTTTGATGGTACATACTCCTATATGATGCACATCTGGACAGGAAATTCCAGCCTGGCTACAAAAGGGTCTATGATCCGAATGAGTTGGAACTTAGGACACAGCTGTATGAACTCATGCAAGAGAGACGGTGTTTGTTTGTTGTATGGGACAGCTTATATTTTGGAGATGTTGCGTCTAGGTGCACAAGGGTATTGACTGCATGTACAGATGCAAGAAATGTTTTGAAAAAGAATATGCTGCTATGATTTTAATTGTCTTGATTTCGTTTTATTTTGAGACCCAATATGCGCTGATTAATCGCAACTTAATTAATGTTCGCATTAACGCAACATGCATGAACAGAAACGGAGAAATCCCACGTTCCTCCTTCAAGCTATAGCTATGGATGCACTTTTTGCATGAACTAAGCCTGGTTGCTTTACTAATTGGTGCAGCCAACCAAACAAACAAGCCAAACGACGGAAGATCGTGCATCTATGTAACACATTTGGATGGACGGTCTGATTCACATAAAAACAAGAAAATTTTGTCTGGTTATTTTCACTGACTGGCACGAGCTACCATCTTCCAAAAATTCAAAGGGTAAAAACAAAAAAGGTGACCAGATCACTACAGTTTCTTGCGCTTAATTGTACTACTAAGAAACAGTTGTCAGTAATCAGCACGTACAGCTCATGGAGAGGGTTGGACCAGTCCATTATGCTGGCTAGCTTAACCATGGGTTAAACGGTCCCAAAAAAGGCATGGCGTGTGCTTGCGTGCTTGCTCATTCACCCAACACATATGCATGCAAGCTTGCTTAGTCAGCAGGTTAAGAGGTCGACGCCGTTCGGAAAGAGAAAGAGGGAAATCGGAAGTACCTCCCGCCGAGTTGTCTATTTGTACTCTGTTGTTGAGCTGTGTTGCGGCACTGACTATTTCTATTCCAAGGCTTCCATGGGTCGATCCAGGGCTAGCTAGCTTTGTTGACTGCGATTTTCCTAGGCACAGTTGCTTTCCCACATTTATTTTAACAATTTACTCTTATTTCCAGATGTTGACTTCATTGGCAACTCAAACTCCATGTGCATATTAATTTCTTCTGTTGAGTAGTATATATTATCCCTCCCACATAGCTGTGTCAATTTTGTACTCCCTTCGTTTTTATTTAGTCCGCGTATTAGCTCTGGTCAAAGTGAAGCTTTATAAACTTTAATAAAGTTTATAAATAAAAATATTAATCTATACTATAACAAATCAATACAATTAGATTCATTATTGAATGTACTTTCACATCATTTGGATTTTCTATGGTAAATATTTATTTTATTTTTATAATCTTGGTCAAACTTTATGAAGTTTGATTTCAGTCAAACCTAATATGTAGCGTAAATAAAAAGGGAGAGAGCATGGATGCCACTTATCAACATGTAGCCGCATTTTTATACCATACAGTAGCAAGTCAACTTGCTAGCTAGCTAGTTAGGGCAAGCATGCGCCTGTAGCAGTGAAGTTTCATGCATCCATCCATGACTTCCATGACGGAGAGAGAGGTGGTTTCCTCCACGCATGCTCGACTTGTACACGCACAGATCGAGCTAGCATAAAAAAAAAAGCCGGCCGTTCATACCAGTACACACATGAACACAACTGGAGCAGTACCGAGCAAGCAAGCATGGCATCGCGAATCAGAGCTAGCTAGCGCGCGCGATTAATAAAACCAAGTAGAAGCAGAGATGGACGGGCGGGCACAGAACACATACCGTAGGCTTTCCTCCACTTGTCGAAGTAGGGGAAGATCCGCTTGCAGTAGTCGTCGAAGCCGTCGTCCTTGTGGAGGCCGCCGGCGGCGCCGTCCTCCTCCGCCGCGACGGCCTGCTGCACCCGCGCCTGCATCTCCGAGAGGTTTCCCATGAGGAACGACGAGGGCGGCGGCCCGTCGATCCCCTGCCGCCGGAAGGTCTCGCCGACGCGGCGCGGCCAGCTCACCCACGCGGCCACGCACAGGTAGACCACCGTGGCCGCCGACCCCACGGCCACCAGAGACAACGAGAAGCTCTCCATGGTCACCATGCTCTCCTGGACCATACAGATCCTCCCTCCCCCCTCCCTCCCTACCTTTCTTTCCTTGGCTTCTCTGTCTCTCCCCACACACACAATCACAGACAGTTGCGTTGCCCTGTGTATATTCCCCCTCTGTCTCCTGTGGGGGGCGATTATATAGACAGACGCGGTACGCGGGAGGGAGCGGTGCTACACCTGTAGATCGATGTGTACATGCCGGGGCTGAGGAGTAAACTAATGAGATTAACCACAAGGGTTAATTTCGTACGCGTGAATGGGCTGCATCGCCGACCGATCGAGCGATGGAGAGTGCCATACTTTCACATGTGGTGGCCAACACACCACAGGCCATCCTGGCTGGCCGGTGAGCTGCAGGACGGACGGAATACTACCATTTCCCATGCACGCGTTGACAGCACCACAAACAAGAGAGGGCTTTTCGACCCCGCTGTACCAGGACAGACAGGTAGGCCCCACGTAACGACTCACCTAGTGCTTAGGTCTTTGTACAATGTTAGATGCCTATGGAGGTGCTTAGAAAAATGAACTGGTTTTTTCAGAGAAAACAATGCCTATTTCTACAGAAGAGGTGCCTAATTAAACATTTATTCTCTAGATTATGATACGCACATGATATTTATTTTTGCGAGAAAATTTCCGATCTATTCATCTTCAATCATGGCAGTACAACGAATACCAAAAATAATAGAAATTACATCCAGATCCATAGACCACCTAACGACGACTACCAGCACTGAAGCCTTGCACTAAAAGCCGTTCATTGCCCATAGTGTGTAGTATCATAAGTTAGTATACGCATATGATACTAGATTATGATACTACCTCTGTAATACATACTACTCCCTCCGTCCGAAAAAGCTTGTTCCTCAAATGGATGTTTCTAGCACTAACTCGGTGCTAAATACATCCATTTGAAAGACAAGCTTGGGACAAAAAATTTCGGACGGAGGGAGTATCATAGGTTAGTATCTTAGATTGCCTTATTTATTTTCATGCAAGACACATACTAGCACGGTATTTATTATGATATGGTATCATGATATGATACTCAACTTTCACTTTTGCGCCACATCACCAAAACTGCTTAGTTGAAATGCATGATACTATATATGATACTTTCATTAGGAACAACCCGGCCTTAAATATAATTGTTCCTGTATGCTCTATGGGGGTCACAAACATGATTGCACAGCAGACTGCGACTATTCTATTGGCTCCCCAAGATAAATAAAGTTTGGCTCAAGATGATGCCATTATTGTGCTTGAAGATATAGTTAATTAGGGGTGGGGTTTATATATATAATTTGGGATACACCAATAATGCAGGCAGGCAATAAGTCAACAGCTTATTTGGGCTATGTCGTTGAAAATCAAGGGAGGGGGAAGCGGAATATTATGGACATGTTATCTATTATACTATCTGAGTGTGTGTACGTAGCGTGCTTAGGTTGCAAAGGTCGATGGGCACATTTGGTAATTCAAGGTCATATATGTGGATAGGGGGCACATGCCCCCCCAGCGTGCGAGCACTCAACACGTTGTATATATTCAATGGTTGCATCATATAATCTTATATAGATAGATTGTGTATCGAGACTATATTGATAACTAAAATTACGTTTTAAATGTTTATGTCTTTATATTTTTCAGGATATACAATGTACATTATTGAAATAATATATATTACTATGTTAAGGTTCATTGTGCCTCAATCACACCGGGGCCTCAATAATGCTAGAGTCGTTCCCTTCCCGCAAAAAATAAAAATAAAATGCTAGAGTCGTTCCTGATGCGCACCATAGTCTGCTATCCTTCTATGCGTTTAGAGCTTATATAGAAGTGGTAAGACGTGCCTGATCCTAGCAGGCTCGAGCCTTCCATATTCATGCCGGCCTGCATGCAAGTTGTCCAACGTTGAAGGAATGGTCGATCAACTTGTCTCAATTTGGAAGATATGATATGCATGGACGATGATAGAGCACATGCACCGCTGCTTCTGCCATCCTTTTTGTTGGACATTTTGGTGGTGCAAAACCGTTTATTTTCCTTCCTGTTATACGCCATAAGATTCCAGCTTTTGTGAGATGAGGTTGCGCATGTGACGTATGCTCCCACATTGTAGAGTGCATGCACACCTCTCCCACTTTTTCAGTAAAATTGATCATGGACTCGTGGCAGGTCATGCCTGAGTAAAGTCTTTACGTGTTTTATGTAACCAGCACCATGGAGGGGGCTTATTGGATCGATAGGGGGAGGGGCCCATCCTCGTGAAAATTAGGGGGCCGAGAGGTTTAGAGCATCTACAGCCGGGCGTTCCAAATCCGTCTCATATCACTAGTAGAAAAAAGGGCTATCGTTGAGGCCTGTTTTGCCCATTAGTCCCGGTTCAATCCAGAACCGGGACTAATGTGAGCATTTATCCCGGTTCGTGAGCCCAGGGGCGGCCGAGCCACGTGGGCCATTGGTCCTGTTCGTCCGGACCTTTTGGTCCCGGTTGGTGGGACGAACGGGACCAATGGTCTGGCTCTGGCCCACCACTATTGGTCCGGGTGGTGGCATGAACCGGGACCAAAGGCTTCCTTTAGTCCCGGCTCATGCCACCAACCGGGGCTAATGGTGCTGCCTATATATAGCCCCTCGCGCAAGAGCGAGCACCTGCTCTGTTTTTTCTCGCCGAGGGGAGAGGGCTGGTGGTGCTCTAGCTCACCTCCTATGCACACAAGGTGTTCGATGGAATGCCCGAGCCACACTACTTAAGCTTTCTCTCTCCAAGCTCGACCTCTAACCTCCATTTTCCTCAATATTTGTCTAGGTTTAGCGGTCCGTCACGCCCGTCCCGTCTTCACCGCCGTCGATCACCAGCGCCGATCTCATCGCCAAGACCACCGTGGTGAGCCTCTTGTTCTTATCTTCTTTACGAAAGGAAAAATATTCTTACTTGTATTATTTTCTTACTTTTCTTATTGCATCTTATATAGTGCGATGGTTTTGGTATCCGCCCCGTCGGGCCCTCGCCCTGTCTATGATTCGGATGTGGTATATATTATCTTTTCATAACTATTGGTTCATTTATTGTTTATGAAAATTATGCCGACCAACGTGACATAGATTTTATTTATCTAGGAGGTTGTTGAACCGGAAATTCCAACCGACCCTATTGTCGAGAGGTTAAATTTAGTTGAAGAAGAAAACAATTTCTTGAAGGAAAAAATAAAAAACTTGAGGAGGAGAAGATGATATTGGAGTTGCATGTTGCGGATGTAAATCGATGATCACAAGATCAAGATGGATGCAATGCGCTTGAAGATGAGAAAGATTAGAAAATATGCCATTCATACCGAGGCTTGGTATCATTATGCCGTTGGATCAGTTGTTACCTTGGTTGCGATTATGATCGATTTGTTTTCACATTGAAATGTTTTACATAGTTTCAATGTATGGTTTAATTAATTTAGATGCTCTGCAGAGCTTTATGTTGTTAGATGAGAACTATGTATGTACTTTGGTTTTATGTGATGATGAACTTCTATTAATTTGGTCACTTAATTATCTATTCATGATGTTCGTAATGATTTTTGACACTTAATTATATATAATGCACGCAGATGAACCGGCAATGGATGTACGGTGGCAGACACACCTCCGAGTACATTAAGGCGTGCATGCTTTTCTCAAGTGGCTGAGGCAAACAAGCAGAATGGTTTTATGTGTTGTCCATGCCCTATATGTGGGAATACGAAGTCTTACTCGACCGGAAAATCCTTCACACCCACCTGCTTTACAAGGGTTTCATGCCACACTATAATGTTTGGACGAGGCACGGAGAAATAGGGGTTATGATGGAAGACGGCGAGGAAGAAGAGTACGATGACAACTATGTGCCCCTGAATACGGTGATGCTCTGAACATCAAGATGCACAGACGATGTGCACGATGGTGCTGCAACGGCTAAGCTGCTGAAGATCAAGAGGAACCAGACGATGTGCCCCATGATGATGATCTCCGCGGGTCATTGTCGATGCAAGGACACAATGCGAAAGTCAAAAGGAGAAGCTGAAGTTCGATCGCATGTTAGAGGATCACAAAAAGGGTTGTACCCCAATTGCGAAGATGGCAACACAAAGCTCGGTACCGTACTCAATTGCTGCGGTGGAAGGCAGAGAATCTGTGCTCGATAAAGGATTTGAGAAGCTACTGAAAATAATGAAGAAGAAGCTTCCAAAGGATAACGAATTGCCCGACAAGACATACGCAGCAAAGAAGGTCGTATGCCCTCTAGTATTGGAGGTGGAGAAGATACATGCATGCCCTAATGACTGCATCCTCTACCGTGGTGCCTACAAGTATCTGAACGCATGCCGGTATGCGGTGCATTGCGTATAAGATCGACGAGATGACCCGGTGATGTTGACGGCGAGCCTCACGGAAGAGGGTTCTGCGAAGGTGATGTGGTATGCTCCTATAATACCACGGTTGAAACGTCTGCTCGAAACGGAGAGCATGCCAAGTTGATGCGATGGCACAGTGAGGACCGTAAGAAAGACGGAAGTTGAGAGCACCACGACGGGTCGCAGATGGAGAAAAATCGAGAGAAATACTGGGATGAGTTTGCAAAGGACCCAAGGAACGTATGGTTTGCTTTAAGCGCGGATGGCATTAATCCTTTCGGGAGCAGAGCAGCAATCACAGCACTGGCCCGTGACTCTATGTATGTATAACCTTCCTCCTTGGATGTGCATGAAGCGGAAGTTCATTATGATGCCGTTCTCATCCAAGGCCCTAAGCAACCCGCAACGACATTGATGTGTACCTAAGGCCATTAGTTGAGGAACTTTTACAGCTGTGGAATGGAAACGGTGTACGACGTGGGATGAGCACAAAAGGAGGAATTTGACCTAAAGGCGTTGCTGTTCGTGACCATCAACGATTGGCCCGCTCTCGGTAACCTTCGGGATGACAAACAAGGGATACCACGCATGCACGCACTGTTTACTTGACACCGATAGTATATACCGGAAGCTGCAGGAAGAATGTGTACACAGGCCATCGTCGATTTCTTCCGACCAACCATCAATGTCGAAAGAAAGGCAAGCATTTCAAAGCGAGGCAGATCACCGGAAGAAGCCCGCCATGCGTACCGGTGATCACGTACTTGCTATGGTCAATGATTTACACGTAATCTTTGGAAAGGCTCCGGCGGACTAGCTGTTCGAATGACGCCGAGAATCACGCACCCATGTGGAAGAAGAAATCTATATTTTGGGACCTACCCTCTTTGGAAAGACCTAGAGGTCCGCTCTTGATCGACGTGATGCACGTGACGAAGAACCTTTGCGTGAACCTGCTAGGCTTCTTGGGCGTGTATGGGAAGACAAAAGATACACCGAGGCACGAGAGGACCTGCAACGCTTGCACGAAAAAGAGGGCATGCCTCCGAAGCAAGTATGAAGGTCCCGCCAGCTACGCTCTTACGAAAGAAGAGAAAGAAATATTCTTTCAATGCCTGCTCAAGATGAAGGTCCCGACTGGCTTCTCGTCGAATATAAAGGAATAATAAATATGCCGAGAAAAAGTTCCGAACCTAAAGTCTCATGACTGCCACGTGATTATGACGCAATCGCTTCGGTTGCATTGAGGGGCTTCTACCGAAAACGTCCGATTAGCCATTGTGAAGCTATGTGCATTCCTCAATGCAATATCTCGAAGGTGATCGATCCAGAAATCGTAGCAACGCTAAGGAGTGATGTGGCGCAATGTCTTGTCGGTTTCGAGCTGGTGTTCCCACCATCCTTCTTCAATATCATGACGCACGTCCTAGTTCATCTAGTCGGCGAGATTGTCATTCGGGGCCCGTATTTCTACACAATATGTACCCTTTGAGAGGTTCATGGAGTCCTAAAGAAATATGTTTGTAACCGTGCTAGGCGAAGGAAGCATCTCCATGGGCCATCAAGCGAGAGGATGTCATCGGGTTTTGTGTTGACTTCATTCCTGGCCTTAATAAGATAGGTCTCCCTAAATCGCGGTATGAGGGGAGACTGACCGAAAAGGCACGCTTGGAAGAGACTCAATAATATGCAGGACGGATATTCTTGGTCTCAAGCACACTACAGTTCTACTGAACTCTACCTTGGTGATCCCGTATGTCGATGAACACAAGAACGATCTGCGCCCAAACACCGGAGCGGTCGACGATTGGATTACATGTGAACACATCGGGACTTTCAGCAGTTGGTTGGAAACACGCTCTCGAGGTGACAACACTGTTTGTGATGAGTTGTACTTGTTGTCCAGGGACCATCTTCGACTGTAATGATTTGGAAAGGATCTGAGATAAATGGGAATACATTTTACGATTGACCAAGATGAAAAGAGCACCAACCAAAACAGCGGTGTCCGCTTTGATGCAGCAACCGACAAGGAAATGACACATATTATGGTTACATAGTAGACATATGGGAACTTGACTACGGAGTATATTTTAAGGTCCCTTTGTTTAAGTGCAAGTGGGTCAATCTGTCAGAGGCGGGTGCAGGTAGACCCACATGACGGAATGACAACAGTGGATCTGAAAAATCTTGGGTACAACTGACGAACCGTTCGTCCTAGCCAATGATGTGGCACAGGTTATCTATGTGAAGGACATGTCTACCAGACCGAGAAAAGAAAAGATAAGGAAGCGAATACATCATACAATGAGCCAAAGCGCCACATAGTTCTTTCGGGAAAAGGGACATCCAGGAGTGGAGGGCA
This sequence comes from Aegilops longissima, assembly GCA_021605205.1. Classification (NCBI taxonomy): domain Eukaryota; kingdom Viridiplantae; phylum Streptophyta; class Magnoliopsida; order Poales; family Poaceae; genus Aegilops; species Aegilops longissima. Next base: position 529,248,509 of record CM038676.1, read on the forward strand.
AGGCAGACATGTCGAAGAGTATGAAAAGTTTCATGAAATTCCCCCTTCAAAGTCAAGGCTGACCCAAGCATCCTGATAAACGATGAAGATTATCCATGGTTACTGGCGCAATAAGCAAGCGACACAAGCGAAGAAAAAGTGAAGACTTTCTCCCGCAACTATTATGATGATACCATGCCAACTTTGTAACACACGAGTATGATACCATTGTCCGTTTTGTTCATGAACATGCTATGCCAACTTTTTCAGAGTTCATTTGAAAACTATGAATTTGAAAACCTCGCCAACCGAAGGGCGCTCACACCGGTTTATAAGCCCGTCCCTCTACGCCTTGTTGAGCTCACAAACTTGTGATTCACACAAATTTCAAAGAATTCAAATTTTATAAAACAAATGGCACTAACAGAAAGGTTAAAATTTTGCTGACCTAAAAGCAAAAAGAATTAAAAAATAAAGCAAAAAACCAAAAGAAAATAAATAATGCAGAAAACAAAACAAAAAAACTTGAAAAATAAAATAAAAATAGCAACAATAAGCATCTTCTTCTCCTTCTTCCTTCTTCCTCTTTTATTCTTTTTCCTTATTTTCCTTCTTCCTCGACGACCCTAACTCTAAACAGTACAACTTCCTCGACGTCCCCGCCTCTCTCATGAACAAAATAAAATCTATGAATAAAAAAAACATCATATTCTATGAACAAAAAAACATCATATTCCATCCACATCGATCCATGCATACATCATATATATGATCATATCTATGAACAAAAAAAATTCATATGATCATCTATGAACAAAAAAACATCACATATATATATATATATGCAGAAAAAAAAACATTAGATCAACACATATGCAAAAAAGCATCATACATATATCCATACATCAATATATATACATGAACATTTATATATGAAAAAAAGCATCACATCTCTGGAAAAAAAATCATGGCGGCGGCGGGGGGCATGGCAGGTGTGAGGGGGCTCATCAGGCGGAGGCGACGGCGAGGTCGCGCGAGGGGCGGCGGGGAGGCGGAGGCGACTGCGCAGGTCGGGAGGCGGAGGCGCGGCGAGGTCGGGGAGGCGAGGCGGCGACGGCGAGGTCGGCGAGGTCGCGGAGGCAGGGCGGCGGCGGCGAGGGCGCGGCGACGGGCGGGACGGCGACGACGAGGCAAGGCGACGGCGTTTGGGCAGATGCGGTGCGGCGGCGATGGCGGGGCAGGCGGCGGCGACGACGCGGCGCGGGCGACGGCGGCGATAACGGCGCGACGACGGCGATGGTGACGACAGGCGTGGCGATGGCGGACAGGCGTCGGCGGCGTCGGGGAGGAAAATCTTGCGATGAATCTGAAATTTCCCAAGTGCTTTCTTATATAGCAAGGGCATTAGTCGGTTGGTGCCACGACCGGGACTAAATACTTTAGTCCGGTTGGTGCCACCAACGGGACCAAAGACCGCCGCTTCCGCCCTTTGGGCTGCTGAAATTTGGCCTTTGGTCCCGGTTGGTGGCACCAACCGACTAAAGGGCATTAGTCCGGTCGTGGCACCAACCGACTAATGCCCTTGCTATATAAGAAAGCACTTGGGAAATTTCAGATTCATCGCGATTTTTCCTCCCCGACGCCCGCCAGTTGCCCCGACGCCGCATCGTCGCCGCCGCCGTCGCCACGCCTGCCGTTCACCATCGCCGTCGCCCGCGTCGTCGTCGCCGCCGTCGCCCCCGCCGTCGTCGCCGCCGCCTGCCCATTGCCGCCAGACCGTGATCTGCCTCGTCGCCGTCCCGCCCGTGTCGCCGTCGCGCGCCCTCGCCGTCGCCGCCCTGCCTCCGCGACCTCGCCGACCTCGCCGACCTCGCCATCGCCTCCGCCTCCCGACCTCGCCGTCGCCTCCGCCTCCCGCCGCCCCCATCGCGCGACCTCGCCGTCGCCTCCGCCCTGATGAGCCCCGCGCAAGACCTGCCCCCCCCCCGCCGCCGCCATGATTTTTTTTTCCAGAGATGTGATGCTTTTTTCATATATAAATGTTCATGTATATATATTGATGTATGGATATATGTATGATGCTTTTTGCATATGTGTTGATCTAATGTTTTTTTTCTGCATATATATATGTGATGTTTTTTTGTTCATAGATGATCATATGAATTTTTTTTGTTCATAGATATGATCATATATATGATGTATGCATGGATCGATGTGGATGGAATATGATGTTTTTTTGTTCATAGAATATGATGTTTTTTTTATTCATAGATTTTATTTTGTTCATGAGAGAGGCGGGGACGTCGAGGAAGTTGTACTGTTTAGAGTTAGGGTCGTCGAGGAAGAAGGAAAATAAGGAAAAAGAATAAAAGAGGAAGAAGGAAGAAGGAGAAGAAGAGGAGAAAAAAATAAGAAGAGGAAGTAGAAGATAAAAGGAGAAGAAGAAGGAATAGAGGAGAAGAAGAAAAAATTATATTTTTCTTCTTCTCCTCTATTCTTCTTCTTCTTCTCTCTTTTCTTTCTTCTCTTCTTCTTCTTCTTCTTCTTCTCTTTTTTCTTCTTTCATTTCTTCTTCTTCTTCTTCTTCTTCTTCTTCTTCTTCTTCTTCTTCTTCTTCTTCTTCTTCTTATTCTTCTTTTTATCGGGAACAAGGGTGTCGAGGATCGCTGAGGGGTCGACGGTCGGGAACTAGGCTAGAGGGTCGAGAGGGTCACAGAGGGGTCGAGGGTCGCCGAGGCCGGTCGAGGGTCAATGTTTTGAGGGTCGAGGGTCGTCGAGGCCGGTCGAGGTTCGAGGCACAAGGGTTTGAGGGTTCGAGGGTTCTAGGGTCGAGGTTCGAGGGTTCTAGGGTTCGAGGTTCTAGGGTCGAGGGTTCGAGGGTTCTAGGATCCGAAGGAAGAAGGAAGAAGAAGAAGAAAAGAATGAGAGGAAAGAAGAAAAGAAGAGAAGAAGAAAGAAGAATAGAGGAGAAGAAGAAAAAATAGAATTTTTTCTATTTTTCTTCTTCTCCTCTATTCTTTCTTCTTCTCTCTTTTTTTCTTCTTTTTTTCTTCTTCCTTCTTCCTTCTTCCTTCTTCCTCTTTTTCTATAGTGTCAAAGTATTGAAGAAATCCATGGCTTCATCATTGGCGGAGTAACCATGGCATGATGGTATGAAGTCCTCCAAAGTTGTTGGAATGGAGTCCGGATAGGATAATTTGCCTTTTGCTGAACTTTGTACCAAAAAGCTAATTATCCTATCTGGGACTCCGCTCCAAAATAACTTTGGAGAGCTTGCACCATCATGCACCACATTTTAGCCTAATGATGAAGACATGGTTTTGTTGAATCCTTTGACACTAGGCAACCTCCCGACCCTCGGCAATCTTGACCCTTGACCTCGACCCTCGGCGATCCACGACCCTCTACCCTACATGGGCGCCGATGCCCACGTCACTTGTGGGACATAGATGTACTGTTCAACGCCGACCCTCCCGATAGCTTCAACACGTGGGGGGTCGATATACGCACCCCTCCTAGCTTGAAGCGTTCTCGAGGCCACCCCCTAACCCTTGAAGCGTTGTCGAGGCCACCCCAAACCCTAGAGAAGCAGCGTCGAGGCCACTAATATGATTCCTTATTGTGATTAGCTAGCTAGTTCTATGTTGGCACTAATATATCCATATCTGTCATGTTTGAATAATAATTGCCATGTTGTAAATATTTGTAGAAACTATGGACACCCCCCGAGACGAAGCACAAGAAGCGTTGTTGAGGGACATAATCGCACACGGAAGTGATGCCGTCTCCTCGATGATGTTTCTCAACGTCGACAACGATGGTCTGGAAGGAGAGGGTGAAGAAGTAGCTGGCTATGATTTACATGGCTCCGATGACCCAATGCCGGTGCAAGAAGGAGAGGGTGAAGAAGTAGACCGTGAGGACGGCTCCGGTGATCACCAAACCGAGTCCGGCCAGGTATATATATTAGTTAAGCCTGTGCTGACTAGCTCTCGTCTTTGTTTTGGTATATATGTACACATATTAATTAACTCTCGTCTTTGTTCTTTTTTCTAGCCCTCCGGATCGAGCACAACTTCGGTAAAGAGACGAGGCCCGAAGAAAAAGTTGAGCTCGGATGAAAAGTTTGAGATCATACAAATCGTGCGCGACGGCCAACCGATTGAACCCTACCGGACAAAGAAGGCATTTGTTGCTCGGTCACGGGGTTACGGTTAGGGACAAGATCCCGATCAGCATCCACCAATGGTATAAGCCTAAGAACGAAGACCACGAGGTGTCTTGTGTCAATGATATGCAGAAAAATGATCTTTGGACTGAGCTGAAGTCAAATTTTACCCTACCGCGGAGGATGATCCGGAGAAGCCAGTAATAGAGCCATTAATCAAGTCTTTTGCTCTTAAGAAGATGGCAGAACTATTCAGGAATTGGAAGAAAGACCTCAATACGTATGTCGAAAAAATGAGACACCAGAATTCACGGGCAAATATGAGAAGATCGAGATGATGGCCCGCAATTGTGGCCTACAAGACATCGGAAAAGAGTAAAAAGATGTCAGCGACAAACAAGAGAAATGCTGCGAAGAAGAAGCTTCACCATCGCACGGGGCGGTGGCTACCTCATAGCCCGCCTAAGTGGGCCAAGGCTGAGAATGATCTGCTTGATAAAGGGATCGAACCGAGACAATGAACTGGTCAGACCGTTGCGGACTTGGTTCTTCGGGCGGCGGATCCTTGGACCCTATAACGGGAAGTGCATTTGGGACGGACGAACAATTGGACATACCAGTCAAGAGGCTTAAGCATTATATCGAAGCAGCGCAGCAAGGGAAGATTCGTTCGAGACAGGGAGAAGGACGAGCTCACAATGGCCCTCGGAATCCGAGCACCTGGACGGACACGAGGCACGCCAGCTCCCTTTCGTGGAAGGCTGGATTTCGGACGAGGGGTTACAAAACCCATGAGAGGAGGAAGAAAGCGGAGCAGAGCCTAATGCACGGCGCTGCGAAAGGGTAATGGGGCTAGAGGAACAAGAAGAGGAACGAGAAGCAGCAGATCACAACAAACGACCTGCGAAGCTTCCCCGGCTACCCCGCCATCTCGGCGGAGAAGCAGCGTGGCTTCCACCGAGCTGCTTCAGCCAGAGCAACATGCCTTGGCGGCTCTGCCAGCTATCCCGTGGATGCTATCACGGATCTGAAAGTTGCCACCTTATGGCGCAATGGAGCAATTTGAAGGTCAAGGCGGCTGTTGGCTCTGTTTATCCTACTAAACCCGACTCAACTTTTCACCGCCGCCGATTCCGAAGGATATGCTAAGGTGATGGTCGATGAAATAACGGAGGGATTTGAGGAGCTCGGCTTGACCACCCTACCGGTGAAGGGAGTATCGGCTGGATTCGCTCAAGAGTCCATGCCTATGGCGGAAGGATCTCATCAACCTTCCGAACTGGGCGCCTCCGCCTCCTCCTCCTCCTCGGCGAGTCGGGGCACTCCGCCTCCTCCACCGCCTCCTCCTCCGCGAGTGGCGATCAGGGCACTCGGCCGGCTCCTTCTCCGGCGTGGCGGCACTCCGTCTCCTTCTCCGCTTTGCACCGGCGCGTCCGGGCAGCCAACCTCCTCCTTCTCCGCCTCGTCGGCAAGGGCGGAAGAGACCCGCCGCCGCTCCGGCTGCTCCGGGCGTCGTAGTCCTTCTCCTCCGCCTCGTAAGCAAGGAAAGAAGACATCCGCTCCGTCTGCTCTGCGGCGTCTAGCAGTACAGCCAAAGGCGGGAGGAGATCTGATTCGGTCCTTCTCTAAAGACTCGGAGAAGTTACCGTCACGAGAGGAGGAGGAGCGAAACGCGAAGATCGCGAGACCGAAGTGGATGACTGGTTTCAAGGGTTGAAAGCAAAGAGACATCCACCTCCGGAGGAGAAGGTAGATCCGGTCAAAGCGAAGCGCACTCTGGCTGCCCCGACAAAACCACCCAAGTCTCCGCGAAAGGCAACTATGAGGGCATTATTGGAAAGGCATTTGCGAAGCGGAGAGATCGGGAAATCTGTCGGTGATCAAAGGATGAAAGAACGACGAGCTGGGAAACAAATTGCCCAGCTCGGCGAAGGCCTCACCAATCGTGCCCCCGCTCAAGGTGCACTGCTAGCGACATCGTCGATCCGAGGATGGTGCCGGTTATGGCAATCCTGAAGATTACCTGCTTGACGATGTACAATTTGATTTCTTGGAGGTGCAGATACAAAGATACGAGTACGGAAGCCTCTCGTCAAAGATGAAAGCTCTCTAACAACGATGATGCGAAGATTGCATGATTGGTACATGAAAACCTGCAAAGAGTCGAGGGAGGAATACTTTGTATTTGAGAGTTAAAAGGAGCATGACCTCCTTGGAATTGAACTGTTGCCTATTCCATTTGAGGAGTTCTATCAGTTTTTCAATCAATTGGCCCTCGATAAAGCAACGGTCACCTGCTACTGTCGTAAGTAGTACTACTTCTGTCATTAAGTATCTCTATATAACTCAGCTCTTTCATTGCATGTATTTATAAATATCCTCACTATATTATGCAGATTGAAGATCGCAGAAATGAAGAAAAAACAAGTGAGTGATATTGGGTTCATTAACACATATCTCATCGATGCAAATGAGGTTAAATATCGTGCCAAGGAAACCGAGGCCAACTTGCTACGATCGTTGGAAATAAATGAACACAAAAATACAATACTCTTTCCTTACAACTACACGTGAGTGTTACTGTCTTGTGGCATATTCGGTTTCCTTATTTAGTCAAGTTATAGAAATGTAATATTGATGAGTTATGCATGCGTGCATGAGGTTCCACTATATTCTCCTAGAGATTAAGCTTGAGCAGGGAGTAGTAACTGTCTTAGACTCGAGACGAAAAGATCCCAAGGAGTATCGGAAATGACTGAATTGCTCGAGAAGTAAGTTAAATCGATCATTATCCACCATATCAGCAACTTTGTTCATTTCTGATATCAAGTAATTGTTTTCTTTGTATGGCAGGGCTTGGGAAAATTCATCAAAAAGCTCCGGGACTACCGAAGAAGCTGCAATTTAGACACCAAAGTAAGTACTATATAGTAGCATATTCCACGCGCATCTCCTAGTGATTCAACGCTAGTTTCATCAATACCATTTAGCATGTGCTTGCTAATTATCAGTTTGATTGACCTCTGTTTCTTGTAAAGTGGTTGTGGCAGGAACAAGGGAATGATTTCTGTGGATACTACGTTTGAGTCCATCCGCCACACGACCTGTGAGAGGGCTACTCCGACAAACAATTTGAAGTGCGTAAATAAAATATTCACAATTTTATTTTATTACCATCATTTGTGTTGAGTTTCATTCATTCATATATATATATATATATATATATATATATATATATATATATATATATATATATATATATATATATATATATATATATATATATATATATATATATATATATATATATATATATATATATATGATTGACCCTTTCTTAAAATTAGATGTTTCGAGCGGGATGAACTCCTAGCACTAGATCGCATGCGAGCAATTCAAGAGGAATTGGCGGCATTCTTTCTTGACTATGTGATCGCTGAAGACGGGAATACTATGTGGACCCAGCGTCCGTATTGTAAAAGATAATTATTGTATATATGTAGCGGTAGTGTCGGATAGATATCGAGAACTTGTTGTTCGACCAATCTCTCGGAGAAGGAGAGGTGGTCGATATCATTTCTCTCTGTATGCATATATGTTCATGACGATCTTCTGTTTGCTTAATTACTAGCTAGCTAGCATGTCTAGTTAGTCCTCTCTATACGTATGTATAGTACGTAGCGTCGACCAAGCACGGACAAAAGAAAGGACACTTTTCTCTATTAATTAGCTAGCTATAGCACAATATATGAAACACCTAAATTAACCCCCAAAACCCCCAAACCCCCCCTTTGAAAAAAAACAAAACCAGAGCCAAAGAAATGCCGGCGCGTGGATGCCTATTGGTCCCGGTTGGTGCCACCAACCGGGACCAAAGGCCCTCTACTGAGCTCGGCGGACAGGCCACGTGGAGGCCCATCTGTCCCGTTCGGATAGAACCGGACTAAAGGGTGAGGGTATTAGTACCGACCCTTTAGTCCCGGTTCATGAACCGGGACTAAAGGCCCTCACCAACCGGGACTATAGGCCCTTTTTCTACTAGTGTACGTCCGGGCGGGCTGCCCGATCACTGACCGGTCATGAAATTTGACCTAGCCAGACGTCTCAAACGGGCCTCAAACACCCGGGCTGACCGGCACCCCTCATATCCAACCCAAATATGGGGCGGATATGGGAACGACCGGGCGCGTCCGCCACGTCGGACTGACGTTGCCGTCCCACACGAAAACAGTCCGAAGCTCGTCTCCTCCGTCGAACCAATGTCGCCACGTTGCGTCGCTCCAGCGGGCCGCGTACTGCCTAGCCCCGGCTATTTAAGCCGATGTCCGGCACCGAAACCCCCTCCATATTTTCCTCCTCCCATCAGCCGCTGCCGCCGCCACTTTCCACTCCCCACCCGCCACCACCAGTAGCCATGCCCCCACGTTGTTGAGTGAGGAGCTACCCATATCTAACGCCGGAGCGCCGGCTGCAGCTCCTTGAGCAGATCCGGGCAAGGCGTGAAGCCCGGATCGCCACGGGGCTACCTCCAGATGCAGTGGACCCGAAGGAGGAGTTGGAGTTGGAGGAGGAGGAGGAGGAGGATGCGGGGGACGCCGGGGACGCTGATTCGCAGGCGGAGCAACATGCCATTGATAATCCCCAAGTGCAAGGAATCATCGTAGCAATTTTCAAAGGTGGAAGTGATAAGTATGTAGTGTCGAACCCACAAGGAGCTAAAGGTAAGATCAATATTCTCTCAAGTCCTATCTGCTACTGATACAACTCTATGTACACCGAACGTTTGCTTCCATCTAGAAACAAGAAATAAAACTACGTTGTGGGTATGAAGAGGATAGCTTTGCATGATATCGGAGAACTAAAATATAAAAAGGGGTGCTGCTAACATAAAGTTAGAATATATTACTATATATTATAAATAGCGAGTGTAGAATAATGATGAAACAGTGTGCGGAATTGTCCTAGGCAATTGTTAACAAGATCGGTAGTCATTATTGAAATTTTACATGAGGGAGAGGCATAAACTAAGATACTTTCTCTACTTGGATCATACACACTTATGATTGGAACTCTAGCAAGCATCCGCAACTACTAAAGATCATTAAGGTAAAATCCAACCATAACATTAAATATCAAGTCCCCTTTATCCCATACGCAACAACCCCCTTACTCGGGTTTAAGCTTTTGTCACTGTAGCAACCCACTATAATCGAATCACGAACATATTGCAACACCCTACAGTGGGAATCCTTCACATGTGCGCGGCATGGAAGGCACCATAGGACAGCACCAAAATAAAACATACAACTCAAACCAATCTAGATCATCAATCAACCCAAAACACAAAAGGAAATCTACTCAAAACATCATAGGATGGCAACACGTCATCGGATCATAATATGTGGCATAAAGCACCATGTTCAAGTAAGGGATTACAGCGGGGTGAGGGAGAGTGGACCGCTTAAAACAGATGAGGAAGGTGATGAAGATGGTGATGTTGATGAAGACGATCACCGCGACGATGGTTCCCCCGATGGCACTCCGGCACCACCGAAAGAGAGGGGGGAGAGTCTCCCCCTTGTGCTTCCTCCTCCATGGCCTCCCCCCTAGATGGGGAGAGGTTCTTCCTTTGGTCCTTGGCCTCCATGGTGATGATGGCCCCCTCCGGGTTCCTCCTCCATGGCCTCCGGTGATGATGGCCCCATCCGGCAGGGTGCCGGAGAGGGCCTAGATTGATATTTTGTGGCTACAGAGGTTTGCAGCGGCGGAACTTCTGATCTAGGTTTCTTTTTGGGGGTTTTGGTATTTATAGGAATTTTTTGCGTCGGTCTCACGTCAAGGGGGTCCATGAGGCAACGGCAAGACAGGAGCACCCTCCCGGGAGGTAGGGCGTGCCCCCACCCTTGTGGTTGCCTCGGGACTCTTCTGGCCCAACTCCGATGCTTCAGTGGTCTCTTTTGGTCCATAAAAAATCACCGTAAATTTTCAGCCCATTCCGAGAACATTTATTTCTGCACAAAAAATGACACCACGGTAGTTCTGCTGAAAACAGCATCAGTCCGGGTTAGTTCTAATCAAATCATACCAAAATCATATAAAACTTTTGTAAACATGGCATGAATACTTTATAAATTATAGATACGTTGGAGACGTATCAGCCATCCTCGATCCCCTCCGCTCGGAGTTGGATACAGAGGCCAGACGCCGTCGTCGGTAGGAGATGGAGGCGGAGCACGCCGCAGAGGAGGAGGAGATGCTCGACTAAATGGATTAGGTCAAGGAGGAGGAGCCGAAGCCCTCCTACGCGCCCGTCCACCCGGTGCCTTGCACCGACATCGTGGACATCTCCGACGACGAAGATTAGCTAGGGTAGTACGTAGGATTTCTTTTTACATGCTTTGTATGGATCTAGGGTTTGAAATATGGGAGACTCGGATGCAGAGTAGCAAATTTGAGGCGTCACCGGTCACTATCCGCGGACTGGCCCAGTTGCATCCGCGGGCGTTTGAGGGGTCAGATTTGCCATGTCCGATTAGAGCATCTACAACCGGGCGTCCCAAACCCGCCTCATGCACCCAGGCGGGCCGCCCGGTCACTGACCGGTCATGAAATTTCGACCAAGACGGGCGGCTCAAACGGGCCTCAAATGCCCTGGCTGACCGGCACCCCTCATATCGAGTCCAAATATGGGGCAGATATGGGGGTGCCCGGGTGCGTCCGTCGACACCGCTGCAGGTCGTAGCGGTCCTACCTGCAGTGACAGAAGCTTTGTCCTCTCTCATCGGTGCACCCAAATTTTAGTCTCGCATCGGCGGGCGAGGTGGAAGCTGACCAACTTAAATAGTCGCTCTGGCGCATGGCGGCAAGCTTCTTTGTTGTTGTGTAGGTCGACCAATTCTCGTCGCGTGAGCGAGATAACTTCACAATAGACTGCATTTTATTAACCGACAATTGTTTGTCGAGTGCCAAGTTCATCTCGTTCATGTACGTTGATACCCTTATTACAGTGACAATAGATTTATTATTTTGTTCATCGATTTTTTTTGACAAATTATGATCCATAAAAAGCAGTACGGCCATGAATGTTTCCTCTGTGGAGAAGATAGACCCTGATTATGAATCTTCTATGTGATAAACATAGAAGATTCATAGTAACAATCTTTCTTCATTACAAAGTATCCAATGATGTTAGAAGCTTATCTCTTATGCACGACCCGGTTATTTAAGCCGGTCGACCAACTCGTCATGCGGCGAGGGGGGACTAATACGGATATGAAAATCTTAAGTAAAAGCAATTTTCGGTTTGTTTTGAAAGCTCAGCCGGCCCAAGACGGATGGGATGATTGTCGTGCATGGCGCTGCATGTAATAGGTGTTTCGGAAATAGGGTATGTGGTTGCAAATGATAAATTTTAAGGCCCGCGCGATCACTCCCCGCGAGCGCGTCCGCGGATGTTTGAGAGCCTAAATTTGCAACCTGCGGCCGTAGATGCTCTTATATTCCCTTCATTTTCAAATATAAGTGTTTTAGATATTTCAATATAAACTACATACGAAGCAAAATGAATGAAAAACATCTATATACATCTCTAAAAAGACTTATTTTTAGAAACGGAGGGAGTAGTTCAGAAATTTACCAGGCCTTCGTAGCCACTCTGTAGGTGTAGGATTATCGGGTCATGACTGGTTTTTTTTTGGAGAAATGACTGGCTCTTCTTTGTGCATGCATATCAGGATAAGTGTGCAGGCACAATGCATCACGCATGCGATGCAAAGGCAAAGCGGAAGTCGCATACATACATGCACATGCATATATACATTCCGGCTGATGATCTAGAGGTTTTTGGGAGGAGGTCGTGATGACTGATGATGAGTCGATGGTGAGGTGGTGTAGGGTGGGCTGTCTCGGACGGACGCATGGACCGTGTCACCGCGTGTCCCTGTCTCCCATCCAAAGCACTACACGTGCGTGCGAGCGTAGGGGCCGGGCATGAACGAACTCCTGGGCGCGCCCGGCCGAGTGAAGCGTACCCAGGCCCAACCTAGCTAGCCGCTGGTGCTACAGCTACTGCGCCCCTAGAGGTGTCTCTGCTCCATCGATCCTTATCGTTTTCAAGTACGCCGGTACACTTATTCGGCACAGGGAAAAAGGGTACGCGGCACATTCAATACCCGGCAAAAAGTACCCCGTCAGATTCATGTGCCCGACGATCCCACTGTTTTGGGCCATGTTTGGAAACCCTGAGCTTTCAGAATTTCGCGGAGATTATATATGCTGTGTTTTTGTCGAAATCCATACGCTCTTCGTAGCTGTGTAGTTTTTTGCTACTGTGGTAATAAAGTCGAGTTTGTGAAAATTTATACTCTTTGTAATGCACAAAATGATACACTCGCTAGGAGAATAGAATAAACACTTTTTTTTGTAATGCAGGTGTTTGATACCGTTGATTTATAGATGGGCGAAAAATCTAGCTAGCAACTTGCTCCCTCAAGCGAGAGCGCCCTCTTCCCCCACCCCCGCGCCGCTAGCCACTCCGGCCGCGGCGGCCACCTACCGCAGCTGCCGCCCATCCCCGGGGCAGCCGCCCCTTCCCATGCCTTCCCCCGCCTCTCCTCGGGATCCCGGGTCGCCACCGGCCGGACTTCAATGCCCCTCCCTGCGGGCCTGGATCTATCCGCCGGGCCATCCGAGGTGGCTGCCACTCCCCTTTCCCCGGCCGCGCGGGATGGGGGAACGCCGCCGCAAATCCTGTGACGAGGGGCGGACCCCGAGGACGCGTCCCACCTCGGACCGGGAGGCCATGCCCACCACCCCCCAGCGTTTGAGCAACCCCGCCTTCGATCCATCATAGTAGCATCGTCCCCTCCGCCAGATCTAGCTCCCAACGACATTGATGAAGCCACCGACGACAATCAAGAGGGATGGGAGCTGCACCTTTCCCGCAAGAGCAAGAAGGCCATCAGAGCCTCTGCGGTTCGTGCGCCGCCCCGCCGCGGGCCTGTCTTCGGACCGCGGTCCGGCCGCGGCTCCTCCCCGGGGCGCGAGGCCTTCCTGAGCAGATTTAAAGGCCTCTGCTTCCGCTGTCTGAGCTCCAGCCACCGCCATGTAGATTGCCACGATCCACTCCACTGCATCATCTGCAGAAAGCCCGACCACTACGGCAGAGAGTGCCCCCAAAACCAGAGGAATCGGCGGGGCGACGGCTCGGTACGTGACCGCCTGGGCACGGGCGTCGCCTCACGTCCCATTCGCGAGCGGCTTGTCTTCCCCGACCGATCCGACGCGCCACCCATGGCCTCCGGCGGTGCCCCCGGCGTTGACCATGGGCGCCGGCCTCGATCCAGCCACAAGGTGATCGCTTCCACGCCGTCCCTGGAGCAGCAAGTCTTCCTCCTATAGCAGCACACGGTGGTGGTGACCGCCGTCAGCAAGGTCCACGCCTCCAGCCCTTTCTCCATCGGCCGGGCCATCGAGAAGGAGTTCAAGATCCCGGCGCACCTCCTCCGCGTCACCAGCCACGACCCAGAAGACTTCTTCATCCACTTCCACCTGCCCGCCCACAAGGACCTGGTCGTGCGCCGGGGCGCGATCACGGTGGATGGCGTTCAGTTCCTCCTGGAACCATGGCGGGAGGACACGCACACGATGCACGCCACCTGGATGATGCACGTGCGCGTCGTCCTCGAGAAGCTACCCATGCAACTCTGGACCCTGGAGGGGGGGGGGGGGTGAAAGGATCGAGATGGACCTAGAGGGGGGGGGGTGAATAGGTACAATTACAAATTTTAATTATTACTTACCAATTTTAGGCACTAATGCGGAATATGAAGGTGAGCCTAACAATTGCAAGTGTAGTACTAAGTGCTAAGCAAGATAAGCAAGTAACACAAGTATGTAAGTAAACTAGCACAATATGATATAAGCAAGTGCTAAGAGACAAGTAACCACAAGTAGAGAGTTAGGTTAGGAATAACCGCAACTCCGGGAGACGAGGATGTATGCCGATGTTCACTTCCTTGGAGGGAAGCTACGTCACCGTTAGAGAGGTGGATGTTACCACGAAGGCACATCAACGCCACGAAGGCTCACCCTATTCTCCCTTTGAGACAACACCACGAAGGCGTTTCTCAACCACTAGTGGTAGACCTTGGGGTGGTCTCCAAACCCTCACAAACTTTTCTGGGGGTAATCACAAAGGTCGATTCCTCTCCGAAAGACTCCTACCGCCTAGGAGTATCCAACCTCCAAGAGTAACACGATCGATGGGTAAAAGCTAAAGACTTTCTCAAATCACGAATTCCTTGGGCGCAAAGAAGGGGAAGAAGTGGATCTATCACTTGATCGGACAACTTCTCTCCAAAGCTCTCAAATCCCTTGAGGATCTAAGATTTGGTGTGGAGGAATGAGAGAGAGAGAGTGAGAAGTGTTCTAGGATTTTTTCAAAGTGAATGGTCGACCCTTTCCCGTGGGGAAGAAGGGCTATATATAGTGTGATCTCAAATATGGCCGTTGAGTGTAAGTGAGTGAGCAGGCTGGACATCCGGGCTAGGGGCCGGACATCCAGCTTGGTAAGCTACGATGAACAGAACAAAGGCAGAACAAAAGAATAGAGGGGCCGGACATCCGGGGCCCAAGCCCGGACATCCGGCATATCAGGAAGGCCCGGACATCCGGCGCGTAGCCCAGCATAAAAACGTTCTCTGGATAGCTATGCCCGGATATCCGGAAGGGCCCCGGACATCCGGCATAACAGGAAGGCCCGGACATCCGGGGAAAGCCCGGACATCCGGCGTGCAGCCCAGTATACAACTGCTCTCTGGATGGCTACGCCCGGATATCCGGCAAGGAGGCCGGACATCCGGCGTGCAGCCCGGACATCCGGCAGCCAAAGAGGCAGAACATGAAGGTTTTTGGTATGTGCATGTATGGTCAGGAGGTTTGTGGCAAGAGCAAGCCTTTAACTAACCCTATAGATCCCCTCTTAATAGTGCGGGATCCTATAATCAAGACAACAAATATGTAATCAACTTTTATGCTTCATGCTTGAGTAAAATCACTTGTAAGCTCTTGATCCACACACATCGATGAGCCGGGGACTAATACCTGAGATTTACTTGACAGCCATTGTTAGCCCCTACATGTATATTGTCATCAACATCAAAACATGATGTAAGGGCATGATTGCTCTTTCAATCTCCCCCCTTTGGTTTGTTGATGACAACTATACATGTAGTATCATAGATGCAATAAATAATCTTAGCATTGACAATCATGAGAGCAAAAGTATAAAATAAGTCCATGTTTATATTTGCTTTTAGCTCCCCCTCAATTTTTGCATGGAATGCATATATGAAACCACAATAACTCAGACATAACAACATTTCATAACCACATGATAATCCAAGATAATATCATAGTTTCTCACACGATCAAGCACCATAGGTAGCAAACATAGCAAGTTCGAATAGTAGTGGACACATAGTGAACACAAGTAGTCAACATAACATAGCCATAGCATGACCTAAGATTACTACTAGGATACTACTTCTCCCCCTTTGACGGCAACAAGTAAAAAGGGGGCGAAGAGCTAAACGGACTCAATCACTCCTGGGGGATGTCATCATCATCATCAAGGAACTCGGGGTACTCAACACGAGATGGAAAGCCGAAAGTGGACAAGGATGGAGCCGCGGGAAGAGGATCGTCATCACTAACGGGACTCCCGCGGTCACGGAGGCGCTGTTTGAGCAGATTCTTGGAGATGACTAGGCGCTTCTGAACATCATGATTCCGCTGACAGCTGAAAGTGGTCGCCTTCATGATAGCAGACTGAGCCTTACCCAAGAATGATGCAAGACGGCCACGAGGAGCGGTCGAGGAAGATGGAACAGAAGAACCAGTGGGCTTAGTAGGAGCAGCTGTCTTCCCACCAGCAGACCTCCTAGGCTGAGTAGGAGCAGTAGCCACCACGCGCATATGAGGAGGAGGCTTCCAAATGGAGTGCACATCTGTCTTAACCACCTCAAAGGGGGCAGTGTGATCAATCAGAGCCTGAATAAATGGAGCATGAGGGAACTGGCGTGTCTGAATGAAACTGCAAAGACGGATCTCATGCCAAATGAAATTTGCTGTGTCCAGAGGCTCAGTGGGTTTGTCATGCATATGAACCATCAAGTCAATGCAATAGTTGCGAGCCCTCGAGCGATCTCCCTTCTTAGGGTAGAGAGTGCGAAGCACACACTGATAGATGATGTAGAAGGGAGCACGGAAGATGGATACCTCATTGACTGGAATAGAGATCCTGCTGCATACGAGTCCAGAACCGAGGATCTTCGGCATCAGCCACCATCTCATATTGATTGACATCCCGACGGAACTGAAGATATTTCCCCGCCCCCACAGTTGTGAAGTCGTGAGTGGGGCGACCTCCACTGTCAGGAAGCTCCATGGAGATGCGACGACCATGGACAATGGGCATTGCAGAACCATGAACTTGAGGCACCGGCGTCCTCCTAGTATCGGGCTTGGACTGTCCAACAGACTGTCTTGGTGCACTGTCATCCTCTTCCTCTCCAACATAGTCCGCATCATCGGGATCCGAGGCCGACAGACTGGTGGATGGTGCCCACTTCTTCTTCTTGGTGGTGGTCTTCTTCTTCTTAGGCCGAGCATGCTCATCGGAGTCGGTTGAGCCTTGCCGTCAATCAACTGGAATGGATAATGAATAGGTTCCGATAAGAAGAAGCCAACAAGTAGGAACATGGATAAAACAATTTAAACAATGGGATGAACATTTTTTTATCATGACCGTAGAACAAGTCCAGTGGTTGATCAAAAAATTGCGACATGCCATTGATTTAAAATGATTAGCTGAGTACAGAGAGAGATTTTTAGGCTTAGGAAAGAGACACCAAAACTCTAGAAAGATATAGATGCCAAGATTTGCATGAGAGAATGAAGCCCTAAGGTCACCATAAAAGTAAAATGGAGTAGAGATAGCATCCATACCCCGGGAAGAAGGGCAGGCGATTGGAACATGATTCTTGGTTGGACCATGAGGAACTCCGGCGGTGAATCCCACGGTACACCGGTCCCTCCCGAGGGATTCACACCACAACCCAAGAAATGGATTGGATAGAATCATAGATCGGGAGGAGGAGAATCCGTGAGCAGGATATTGGGGCCGGAGGTTGGTGGAGAGGGCCGGGGCAGCACTGGAGCGACGGCCCGGCGGCGGCGGCTGTGAGGCGAGAGGTGGATAGGAACGAAAGAAGTGAGTAACCGCCCCCAAATCCCATGCCCCTCCCTAGTCATATGTGGCTGTGGGCGACAGGCCAGACATCCGGGGCAAGGACCGGATATCCGGCGAGTAGAAGACAGAGAACAAAAGAAGCAACGCCAATGGGCCGGACATCCGGGTATAACCCCGGATATCCGGTGAGGCGGTGTCGGGAAGCTGATCCACGAACACCTATGGGACCGGCGGACGAGCCCCTTCGGTTTGGCGGGGCGGAGATCGCACGAAAAAGCGGATCGGCGAAGCACACGAGCAGTTACCCAGCCGGAGCTCTCGGGAGATAACACTCCTCTGCTGCATGTGCGAGTGTATTGTGTTCTTGCTTGGGGCGCTGAGTGCTCTGATACACACTAGCTGCTAACGAGACCGGCGTGAGTGTTTTTTCGCTTTCGAACCCCCTCTCGTTGCGCATGGGCCTCCTTTTATATGCTCAAGGGGTCTCCGACGGTGGCAGCGTAGACAAGGGTAAAAATGGAAAAGGAGTTGCGGTTGGTACAACTACTTATGCGATGTATCATACCTAACCACGGCGGCGGGGACAAAGGCATTAAATGCCGTCTCGTCGCCCAAACAGTGCAAAAAGGACCGTCGGGGCGCCACGCTGCCACGATGGCAATCTTGTCGGCGCCGCTTGCCACCGCGCACCGCTGGCGCCTGACCTCTTGCCGCAGCGCGCTGGAAAGGTCGAGGCGACACGTTGGTGGATGTCTTTGGGCGCTTGGTCTGAGTGGTAGTTTGCGCGGCAAGCGCCTTGCGCGTGATCGTTGTCTTGTCGCGTCCGGAAGCTTGTCGCTCCACGGGCCTCGCGGGAAGCGGCGCGTCGCGGGCGGCAAGTCTTGTCTCCGGCAAGTACTTTATCCTTGGCTGAGATGCCTTGGTTGGCCTTCCGGCAAGCTCCTCTTGCGGGGCCTTATCTCCTTGGCTTGAATACTTTGTTCTTGAATGGCTCCAAAGGAACCACGGAGGACCTTGGCGATCACCGGCAAGCCTTGCCGCGAGGTGCTGCAACTGCCCATGCACAAGTTCGGGATACTAGGGTACCCTACTCTAGTACACCGGCAGGAGCCCCGGAACTGGGCCACCTGCAGTGCCGCGCTGTTGGGCCAGGCCCAAAACAGGCTGCGCACACAGCGGCTGGGTTCGCCGTATCTCGCTCCGCATCCACCACGCCCTCCACAAGCAGCCGCGTCGAATGCGGCGTCGTGGGAGAGATCGTGGGTGGTTTCTTTATTAGGAAAGGCGGAGCGTCGCCCCTCCCTCTTTATAAGCGGGAAGCAGGGGCAGTTCGCCCATCTCGCCGGTTGCTATTCAATCTCAAAACCTCCGCGCTCCCCCTTCTTCCCAAGGCTGAAAAGAGCAGCGCTCACCCCATCGCCACCAGCATCACCAATGCCGTCGATCTCCCCACCACCTCCGCCATGGCTCAAAGCCGACAAGGGAAGGTCGTGAAGTCGGCGGCGCGTTGGCTCATGGGCTTCTGCGAAAGGCGAGCAACCTTCCCCCCAGCTCGCCGTGAAGGATGCGAGGGAGTACTACTACCTCTTACGGTCGGCGGAGGCAGCGGCGCATCCGCGCTGAAGGTACTCCCGGCTGCCGCTTGGCGGCTCGAATGGATACCCTTTCTTGCGCTGTTCTTCTCTGCGGGCTCTGCCCGCCTTTCTCTAATTTTTACGTGATATCGCGAACACCTACGGGTTCCGCCTCCTTGACTTCACCCCAATGCCGTTCGACCATGGCGGTTTTCGCACATCTCTGCGAAAACTTTGTCGGAATCTATCAAGCGTAGCTCTTTTCCGCCACTTCTTTATGCCCCGAGTTGAGAGAGGGAGCCTCTTTCCGGCAGAATCGCTTGGATCTCGAGAACCGGCAAGAAGGAAGCTTATCGGAGGAGAGCTCCGCGGCAAGTGGGATGAATGGAGAGCGGTGGTGCTGGATTGTCGAGGAGAACCGCGGCCGTTCCGCCAGCGCCAAACCCGGTGGTCTTGCGGCAGCGATTGGAGCAGCGTGGCCCGGAAGGCGCTAGGCTGAAGATTGCCGTCACCGGATCCTCGCCTTAGGCTTGCGGACTCACTTGTAAGCGCCGTTGGCGCGGATTTTCTTCGTCGCCGCGCCGCCCCCCTGCGGGAGAGGAGGAGACCGCTGGGAGTTCGAATCGGCGGATATCATGAGGCTGCGCCGGGCCTCAACTTCAACTTCATTGTCACAGGCTGGGCGCGATGCTCTGGAACTGTTCAAGCACGATCCTGAACATCCGGGCGTTCAGGTTGCCGAGGAGTGTCGTTCGCTGTGCAACAACTCCTCGCTTCGACCGCATCCGTGCAATGATGCGCTGTGCGACTCGCATGGAATTGTCCCAACTTGGCAGAAACTGCGAGCGGCGTCGTGCGGGGAGTTCTTTAACGACCTGGTAGAAGTGTCGGTCCGCCCGATGAACGAAGAGCCTCACCGCGACACCACCGATGATGAGATCGGCGCGCCATACGAGCTGGAAGAAGCGGCGGCAGCTGCTGCGTGGCGGTTGATTCACCGTGGAGGCGGAGGCAGCGGCGGCAAGCCTTGTCGGCGAGAGGAGCTTGCGGCGAGGAAGAGCTTGTCGAACTGAAGCTGAGTCGGCGAGCCCGCCGAGGCGCGGCGACTTCGTTGAGATCGGCTCCTCCTCTCTCCACCTTCACCAGCTTCGCCATAGCGAGCCCCAGCTCCACCAAGAAGGCGTCTCCATAAGGCGGGGGCGTGGCGAGGGGCGACAGGCAGGTCAACAGCCCGCGCAGCGCGCAGCCAGCGCTCCACCGCGGCAAACCTTGTTGCAGCGGGAGCACCTCACGCTGCGCTGCGGCAGCGGGCGGGCCTTCCCGGTCTACGCTCTGCTCCCGCCAAGCGGCCAAGGAACCTACTCCTCCGCCTCGTCGCACGAGGCGAGCAGGTCGATCTCTCGCGCTCAGCTCCGGCGAGGAAGAAGAAGAGTAAGATTCTTTGTTGTACTTGTAGTTCTTCAATTTTGTTGCTTTGTCTTGTATCTGATTTGCTTCACTCTGAACCCATTCCTTTTCGAGGGGCTGGCCCGAGAGGCGCGAAGAGAGCCAAGGTCGGTGATTGTCATCGAGGGCGAACCCACCGTGACAGCGAGGCGTGCCGAGACCACCTTGCGGACCCGGCAACCCTTCCTCAAAGCAGCCCCAGCGCAGCCCCCATCGTAAGTATATGGTTTACTTCCTGCTGTTAGGCGTGCATGGGTGCTCTTTCTTTGCTGATATCATTGTTGGTTTGTGTAGGAGCGAGCAGCCTCACCAGGAGTGCCGGAAGCCGCTCGAAATGCCATCTGCTCCGACTACACCGCCAAGGAGGATTCCCGGCAAGGGCGTTCTCCGGCAAGGAGACTTCTCCGGCAAGGGCAGTTCTCCGGCAAGGGATAGCACCAGCGACCCTCCGGTGGTTGAGACCACATTGCAGATCCTAGTACAGGTAATCCTCTTGCTTGAAAACTTCCCTTGTGTTCTTCTTCTTGATTTTCTTTTGGATATTTGCTTGACTTTTCTTTCTTTTCGGTCGTCGAGATCCATCTGCCACAGGCCGATGGAAACCGAGTCGCGGCGAGGAAAACGTCGGCGGCGATACCTTGCCACTTGTTGTCGAAGAAGAAGCGGCGCTGATGATCCGCCGGCGGAGAGGCCATAAAGCTGCCGCCTTGAAGCTGGCGAGGTCGGCGATCGCCAGCGGCCCGAGGCGCGGAGGCGCCAGCGCTCGCCGACCGCCGATCCCTCCGCCGCTGCTGCAGCGTCGAGCTCGAAGAGCCCCAGCCGGCGCCTATTTGAAGGCGGCGATGGCGTCTTCATCAAGCTCCACAGGCGTCGAGCTCAGGCGCCGATCGAAGGAGAAACCTTTGATGAAGAGTTGCTCGCCTCCGCTGGGCTGGCGCTGGTCGGCGCGCGCCGCAGCGGCGGCGGCGAGCTGAGGAGAGCAGCTGCTGCGGAAGCTGTTGTCGCTCTACCGCGCCGGCAGGCCAAGCTGGTATCGAAGCGCTTATCGCGGCGGGAGCAGACATCGAGAAGCGGAGGAGCTCCGGGGCCTCAACCAGGAAGCTCTCCGGTCCACAGCAAAGGCGGGAGCAAATCGCCGAGGCGTAAAGCCTTCCTCCTCGAGAAGGCTGAAGTGAAAAACAACAATGACTTGCTGCCGAGAAGCTGTCTGCTTGAGGAAGGCGAGTTGGCGCAGCGGAAGGTTAACCTTGACAGCCACGAGGAGGATCTTGCAGCGAGCAAACATTTGGCGGGGCTCTCAAGGAAGCGAGAGGATGCTCCCGCAGCTGCCAAGGCCGCCAAGAAGGAGCTGGAGGCGAAGGTGGCGCAGCTGGAGGCCGATCTCAAGGTGGCGGCGGGAGCTTGCTGCGCTCAAGCGTGGCCTTGAAGGGCGCCTACACTCTTGGCGAGCTGCGAGGTCGTCTCGCCGAGAGGAGCAAGGAGCTTAAGCGCCGCCAAGGACTCAACGCAGATCTTGAGTTGAAGCTGACTACTTTGACTCGAGGCGGCTGGGCGGCGCCAGGAGGCGGGAGGTGGCCTTGAAGGAGAAGATCAAGGCCGGCGAGGCGCTCTTGGCGAGTCTTCTTGCCGCCAGAACACTTTAGGGAGAATGTGGAGCCTTTGGACCGAGGTCTCGTGGATGTTGCCTTAGCCATCGACGAGGGAGCTGGCCTTGTTGGGGATGGAGGATCTCGGGTATTCCTCCGATGAGCACCTCAACCCAGCGCCAAGCTCAGCTTGTTCTTCAAAGGCGTGGCGGCGGCCCTCCAGCGACTCGGGAGAAGATCCCAAAGCAGCTGGCCGACGAGTCGCGCCGGATCTGCGGGAGCTCTTCAAAAGGTGTTGGTGAAGGTGGCCTTCCGCACCCAGGCCTCAACCTCACCTGCGTCCTCAAGACCTTGCCACGGATGCTGATGCGGAGCGCTCAAGACCCTTATCGCACCCATTGTGGACAAGGTGGCGGGATCAAGAGGGTTGAGGCGATCGCGTAGATTAGGCCGCCCGTTTTCTCTTTTTCTTGTCGCTGCTGGTCATGTTATGAGAACAATCTATTAGAGCTGCGACAAGCTATCTTGTAATATAACTCTATTTGGGTAGTGATTGCTATGTTATTTCCTTTACTTGATTCCTTCCTTTGTATGTTTTTGCCCTCGCTTTTAGGGAACTTGTCGGTATGAGCACCTTAGCCATGGCGCTGAGTCTTGGGACGTCGACGACTTCTTTGGCGGTGCCGCTTCTGACAAAACCTTATGCAACTAGTCGCAGCTCACTTAAGTTGTTGGCGGACTCGAAACAAAGTAAGGGCGCAACTAGCTATGAGTTGGTTCCTCCGCGCTGGTTTTCCATACAAAGCACGGTCGTTCGAGGAAGATAACTTAAAATTTTAAAACTGATTGCTCAAACTTTAGCAACTTAGCTTTTACATCGTTTGCTTCGGTGGCGAAACTTCCTCGGCGGCGCTTGGTCCACACCATTATCTTCTCCTTTCCCCCCGGCAAACTTGTGGGCGAGGGAACCTTCCTTTCTTTGAGAAAGAGAAAGAAGAGAAAATAAAGATATGGAGCCTTATGGCTCGTTATTGCTTACCGGGGGTAGGCGCTGCACAAAGTGTCAGATAACGCATGCAAAAAAAAGTAGAAAGCATGAAATTGACAAGATGTGCGGAGCACATGAGCTTTACTTATGCACGGGGTCTGCGCCCGGCTTTGTACAAAGGATTACATGCAACATCGGCAAGACTTGTACAAAAGGTGGTTGCCGGAACAGGTTCCGGCAACCGCGCCTCTGAGTAAAACTTACGAAGATGCTCAATGTTCGAGGAGTTGCTCACGGAATGCCATCTTCGGTCTCAAAGCGGACAGCGCCGAGCCTAGTGACTCGTTTCACCGGTAAGGCCTTCCCACTTGGCGTCAACTTGTTGGAATTCTTGGCGGACTGAGCGCGAAGAACAAGGTCGCCTTCCTCGAGACTTCGGCATTAACTGCGGCTATGGTAGCGGCGCAAAGCTTCTTTGTATCGAGCAGCTCGTCTGATGGCTGAAGGCGGTCCTCCTCAAGGGCGGTCGTCATCTTGTCGCATAGCTGCTCTTGCTCAACTCATCATAGCGAGCACTCGAGGTGACCCGTATCTGAGTTCCGTGGGAGAACTGCCTCTGCTCCATAGACTAGGCGAAAGGTGTCGGCGATGGCTCGATTTGGCGTCGTCTGATCGACCAAGAACCACCGGCAGCTCCTCAATCCAGTTCTTTCCGCACTTGTGCAGCACTGTCGAAAGTCCTGGTCTTGAGCCCGCGCACTTCAGCATTCGCCCTCTCCGCTTGGCCGTTACTTCTCGGATGAGCAGCGAAGCGAAGCGAGACCTTGGCGCCAAGATCTTGGGCGTCTTGCATGAAGGTGCGGCTCGTGAATTGCGTGCCGTTGTCGGTGATGATCTGTTAGGGATCGAAGCGGCAAACAATCGACTGAAGAACTTGGCTGCTTGTTGTGTTGTCACCTTCCTCACTGCTTCCACTTCCGGCCACTTTGTGAACTTGTCGATTACAGCGTACAAGTACTCAAAGCCCCGACAACTTCGGGGAAAGGGCGAGGATGTCGAGCCCCAGACGAAAATGGCGAGGATAAAGGGATCGTCTGGAGAGCTTGAGCTGGCTGGTGTATCTGCTTGGAATGGGCCTTGCGCTTCACACTTGGTTACTTGTGCGGTTGCATCACGGAGGCTGTCGGCCAAAAGAAACCTTGCGGGCAGCTTTGCGGCAAGTGCTCTTCGCCAATGTGGTGACCACATATGCCTCCATGTATCTCTGCCAACAGCTTTTGTCCGTCTTCGGTGAATACACTTCAATTTCACACCGTTGAGTCTTCTTACATGCGATGTGTTGTCGACAAACTGGTACATACTTGACTGCCGGGCTACTCTTTCCGCTTCTTCTTGCTCTTGGGAAGTTCTCTGTTGAAGGAAGCGGACAATCTCTGTGCCCATCTTTGGAGCTTGCGGCTCGACAACAAGGACTAAAGGCACATCTGCTGCTGGGAACATCCGCTTCTCTGGCGAGAACACTGCGGCTCAGCGGAGCTTGGCGTTCCCGGCAAGCTTGCGGAGCAAAACTTGTCGGGGCGTGCGCTTCAGCGGAACAAACCCTAGGGCTTGCGGGCAGACTGCTCCTCGGCACCCTTGGTGTTGATCTTGAGGACCTTCTTGGCGGCGGCCGGGGGAGCTCTGCGGAAAATAGTCACCGAAATCAACTTCCTCTTCTTGTTCTGTCCGAGTTGATGGCGTTATAGACGGTTGAGTCGGTTTGAGCACAAAGATCCCTGGTTCCACAGGTAACTTAAGTCTGGCGCACTTGACGAGCCATCGGCAATGTCATTCGAGCTCTTGGAACATGTTCCATCGTAGGCCGTCAAAGTGCTCTTCTAGCTTTCTCACTTCATCAACGTAAGCTTCCATCAGCGGACTCGATAATTCTTGTTCACTTGGCGGACGACAAGCTGTGAGTCACCCACGACAATGAGCTTCTTGATCCCAAGGTCTGCTGCGATCACGAGACGGCAAGCAAACCTTCATACTCTGCGGTATTGTTTGTTGCTTGCTCCTTGGGAAAGTGCATCTGGACTACGTACTTGAGGTGCTCTCCGGTGGGTGCAACAAGTATACCTTTTTGCACCGGCGCCTTGCAGCGAAGGCACCATCAAAGTACATCAGCCACTCTTTGCTTGCTTCCTTGGCCGGGATGCTCGTTTGGAATTTCTTCATCTTGTGTTGGCGTCCATTCTGCTATGAACTCCGCCAATGCTCTGCTTTGGATAGTTGAAGTGCTCTCAAACTTGAGGCCAAAGCTTGACAGTTCAGTGCCCACTCGACAATCCTGCTGTTGCTTACGGATTTTGTAGTATCCTCTTCAGCGGAAAAGCAGTGGCGATTGTGATCTCATGTGCTTGGAAGTAATGGCGCAGCTTTCTCGAGGCCATGAGAAGGCGAAAAGCAATTTCTGCACACAGTACCTTGACCTAGCCCCTGCGAAGAAGGGCCGACAAAGTAAACTGGGCGCTGCACCATTCTTTTCTGCATCTTCTCACGTGCTGCGCAGATCCATCTTTATCGGGACGAGCTTGCGGTGAAGTCCCCGCTTGTCGCTGGATGCATCTGCCATGGTTGCGGCTCATCATCCGCCTCCCTCTCCGCTACTAACGCAGCACTAACCACTTGATTGGTTGCCGCTATATATAGCAGCAACTTCTCTTGTGGCTTAGGTGCGACAAGTGTTGGAGTGGAGGACAGGTATCTCTTTAAGTCCTGCGGTGCAGCCTCCGCTTCGAGTCCATTTCATTGGACCTGCCTTTTCAATATTTTGAAAAATGGCGAGGCGCTTCAGCAGAACCTAGAGATAAACCTCTTTGAGCAGCTACGCAACCGGCAAGTCTTCGTACATCCTTGGCGCTTTGGTGCTTCAATCTGCTCAATGGCCTTGATCTTGTCGGGATTGGCTTCAATTCCCGCTGAGACCACGAAGAACCGAGAAGCTTGCGGAGGGACTCCAAACACACACTTCTCGGGGTTGAGCTTGAGGTTGATCTTGCGCAGATTTGCAAAGGTTTCGTCTAAATCTTGAATCGAGTCGCCTTGTCCTTGCTCTTGACCACTATGTCATCCATGTAGGCTTCCACATTTACGTGTATTTGCGGCTCAAAAGCGTCATGGACTACCCTTGCAAATGTTGAACCAGCATTCTTTAAACGAAAGGCATCCGTGCGAAATAGTATGTGCCACATGGGGTGATGAATGCGGTCTTCTCCTCATCCTCTTCGCCATGAAGATCGATGGTATCCTGAGTATGCATCAAGAAATGAAAGCAAGTCACATCCGGCCGTGGAGTCAACAATCTGGTCGATGCGCGGCAAGGAAATGGGTCTTTGGGACAAGCTTTATTGACATCGGTAAAGTCGATACAAAGCCTCCATTTCCGTTTGCCTTGCATGCGACTACAGAGTTAGCCAACCACGTGGGATGGAGCACTCCTCGACAAGGCCTGCTGCTTCCAATTTCTTGATTTCTTCTGCGATGAATTCTTGGCGCTCCTTTGCACTGCTTCGACTTTACGCTTGGCGGGCGCGCGCGATGAGGACAGGCGGCAAGATGGTGCTCGATTACTTTCACAGGAACACGGGGATGTCGGGCGGTTGCCATGCAAATCGTCGGCGTTAGCCGCGAGGAAAGCAACAGCGCGCTTTCCTATTTAGGGTCGAGTGGGCGATGGTGAAGGTACCACGGTGCCATCCTCCTTAGCGGACACCTTCTTGGTCTCTGGTGGAGCTGCCATTGTCTTCTTACACTTGCGGTGGAGCTCGATGGTGCGTCCTCGGCGGTAGCGCAGCACTCGAAGAGGTGCGCTTGCGGAGTGGGCATTAGAACTCTTGCGGACTTGGTCTTCTTCTTCGCCCGGGAGCTTCAGCGGCAAGTGACTTGCGATCTGTTGCGGCTGCTGCTTCCGGTAGATCTTGTCGGTATGAGATAAGAGCATCCTTCTTGTCGCGAGGGCAGAGATGACACTTATCGGGCTGGCATCTTCAACATGTTGTATGCATAGTGAGAGGCTGCCATGAATTTGGCGAGTCTTTGGGCGACCAAGTATCCCATTGTAAGGCAATGGAAAGTCAACAACGTCAAAAGTGACCCTCTCGATCACGAAGTTCAACTTCGCTGCCAAATGTCACCGCAGCGTGATCTTTCCCTTGACTTGCTCCTTCCGGATTGATTCCTTGGAATGTGCGGTCTCTTGAGCTTCGCCATCGGGGATCTGGAGTTTACGGATTACCGCGGAGGAGATCAAGTTCAAGCCGGCCCGCCGTCAACTAGCATCTTAGTGACCTTGAGGTTGCGGATAGTTGGTGAAACCAACATCGGCAAGCACCGACCGCGATTATGCGATCGGGGTGGTCCTCAATATCAAAGATGATAGGCGTCTTTGGACCATTTCGAGGCTTGCGTGACTCGGCGGATGGTTACGCCGCATTGACTTCCGCATCCTTTGCTTGAGCTGGCGGTGTGAAGTATGCGAGAAGCACCGCCGTCAACGCACAAGACCTCTGTGGCTTTACGGAACTCCTGCTCATCGGTCTCGTCATCATCCATATCTTCATCGTCGTCGTCATCTTCATCCTTATCGCGGCGGGCGGGAGGTCGGTCTCCTTGCCGCTGCTTGGCCTTGCCGCGGCGTCCTCCTCGGCCGGGGCGTTTCTTGCTGGCTCCTCCAGCACCTTCCTGGGCCTTCTCCTTGTCGCGTCGCTCGTATTCAGCCTTTTGTTGCTCGACAAGCTGCTCGACCTTCTTGCAGCTCTGGAGGTCATGGCCCTTGGTGCGGTGGATCTTGCAGTATTGCTTGTTGGTGCCGTCCTGCTTGTCGGCGACCGCCACGGCCTGGTAGTTGGTGCTGCGGCAATCTCCTTGCGGAGCTACCAGCTTTAGCTTTCTTGGCGCCACCTCCGTTGCGGACTGCTCGACGACTAGCACATCTTTGCCTTTCTTCTTCTGTTGTTCCGCCGCGGTTTTTCTTTGCGGGCAGTCTCCTCACTATCGAGATCCTCCTGCTCCTGTATTCTCTCCGGGAGTTTCCTCCCTTCCTCGGACGTGCACACTTGTCGGCCGGGGCATATAGCTCGCGGCGTCTCGATCTTGCACATCGCCATCTCCTCCGCATCCTGCGGTTCGCGCGTTCGATGGAGCGCTGATTACCGCGGCGGGTGGACATCTGAGATGTTGTCTTTGTCTGTGGCTGAATCTCTGAATGTACTTGCGGGGCTCTCCTTCCTACAGGCGGCAGATGAAGGTCGCTCTCTTAGCCATGAGGCTTGTGGCGCTGTAAAGCGCCGACAAATTGATGGCATAGGTCTGCCGAGGAGGATATGGAGTTGTCCGGCAAGTGCATGAGCGAGATCGACATTGGGCTTGAGCACCGGTGGGAAGTAGTTGGCGAGGATCTTGTCGTCCTGCCCCGGCAGCTCGCACCGCGATGGTGTAGATCTTGAGGAACTCCGGCGGATCGACTTGCCGTCGTACTTCTCGTGCGTCGGCAGAAATTCTTCGTCTTTGGGCCCTTTGGACTTGCCGCAGCTCACGAGTGAGCGGGGCAACCTACAGCGTATGGCAAGTCGCTGGTTCCCCTGGTGCATGCATGTCGATAGAGGGCCCAGCGCTGGTCCGATTGACGCCGCGCTTCTCTTGGCGCTCGATGCGAGTTCGGCGTCTTCTTCTTGTCGTTCGTGAAGAACTTGGCGCTGATCGCGACGAGCTCGTGGATCTGATGATGCGGTGGAGTCATTGTCGAGGTGGATCCGGCGAGTTGGCGATCTTGGCCTTGAGGTGGAGAGTGCATGGTGGTTGCACCCCCACGGTTTAAATCGCCACCGGCTCGTGCACAGCAGTCCTGCCGCGGCAGCGATGTACTCGGCTGCGCGCGGTGTCGCCGTTAGCAAAGCCGATGAGACTCGAATGGTGGCCCTCCATTCATCGATCTTGTCTGCCGTTGGAGGGTAATCCGGAGCAGTTGAGCTATCGCCAAAGCCTGCTGGAGTGGTGGGCGGCGATGGCGAGCAGCGCGAGGCGGGATATGCCGGACTTCTAACTATGTTAGAAGGGCGATATCCCGTCGAGCGACCGATGCCTCGCTTCGTGCCGGCATGTTGGCGTGCATGCTGGTCTTGAGCACCCGAAATCCACCAGCTCGATCTTGGTCCAGCGAGCGTATGGCATTGTGAATACCATGGCGCTGTCGGTCGCGCCTCTGAGATGGGCGCGGTGCATGTCTGAGACGCCGAGGTCTGCGCAGCCTTGTCCTTGGACCTGGCAGCACCGTGGGCTCCCTCGTCGATGCCCGTTCTTCCGCGGCGTCTACCCCACCACCCGTTTGCTCGGTGGTGGTGGGATCAACGTGGGCGGAACAGCTGCCGCGAAGCCTTCTTCTTCGGTGGCATGTCGATGAAGAAGATGAAGATCTAGCTTCGTGTGAGCGTCGGATCAGGTTCACACAACCTCGGCGCCCTACAGCGCGCCAAAGATGTCGGGAAGCTGATCCACGAACACCTATGGGACGGCGGACCGAGCCCCTTCGGTTGGCGGGGGCGGAGATCGCACGAAGAAGCGGATCGGCGAAGCAGCAGCAGTTTACCCAGCCGGAGCTCTCCGGGAGATAACACTCCTCTGCTGCATGTGCGAGTGTATTGAGTTCTTGCTCGGGGGGCTGAGTGCTGATACACACTAGCTGCTAACGAGACCCGAGCGTGAGTGTTTTACGCTTCGAACCCCCTCTCGTTGCGCATGGGCCTCCTTTTATATGCTCAAGGGTCTCCGACGGTGGCAACATAGACAAGGGTAAAAATGGAAAAGGAGTTGCGGTTGGTACAACTACACATGCGATGTATCATACCTAACCACGGCGGCGGGGACAAAGGCATTAAATGCCCGTCTCGTCGCCCAAACAGTGCAAAAAGGACCGTCGGGGCGCCACGCTGCCACGATGGCAATCTTGTCGGCGTCGCTTGCCACCGCGCCTTTGGCCGCACTGACCTCTTGCCACGCGGCGCTGGAAAGGTCGAGGCGACACGTTGGTGGATGTCTTTGGGCGCTTGAGTGCAGTGGTAGTTTTCATGACAAGCGCCTTGCATGATCGTTGTCTTGTCGCGTCCGGAAGCTTGTCGCTCACGGGCCTCGCCGTGGGCGTCATGGCAAGTTCCTTGAATGCGTTGGTTGGCCTTCCGGCAAGTTCCTTGCGGGGATGCCTTGGTTGGCCTTCCGGCAAGCTCCTCTTGCGGGGCCTTGTCTCCTTGGCTTGAATACTTTGTTCTTGAATGGCTCCAAAGGAACCATGGAGGACCTTGGCGATCACCCGGCAAGCCTTGCCGCGGGGTGCTGCAACTGCCCGTGCACAAGTTCGGGATACTAGGGTACCCCTAGTCTAGTACACCGACAAGCGGTGACCGAGGTCACCATGTTTGAGCATATGGAACATAGTACCACAAAGATGTGAACTTTGAGCACATGGTCACGACTCCATCATGTTAAAGTACCCTAGTTCGAAAACTATGATAACTTTGAGAGTGTTTGTTCTTTTTATGCATTATGTAAGGTGAGAGTACTCATGAATTTAGTGTCTCCCCCTAAATATATGCCTACATCAAGACAAGACATTTAGTTTATGCATGAATGGGTACTAGATTTCACATAATGTTGTCAAGCTCCAAGATACCAAGTTCACGCCTAAGTTGACAAAACCTTGCTTCGTCCAATGGCTTGGTGAAAATATCTGCAAGTTGCTTATCTGTGCCAACATGAGCAATGTCAATATCACCCTTCTCCACATGATCTCTCAAGAAGTGATACCTGATATCAATATGCTTGGTGTGGGTATGATCTTTGGGGTTCTCAGCAATATTGATGGCACTTTCATTATCACATAGAAGAGGCACATGTATATAGGTGATACCGTAATCCTTCAAAGTTTGCCTCATCCATAGTAATTGAGTAGCACAATTGGTGGTTGCAATGTATTCAGCTTCTGCGGTGGAGAGGGCAACACAATTTTGTTTCTTCGAGGACCAACTTACCAAGGAGCATCCAAGAAATTGACATGCACCGGAGGTGGACTTATGATCCACCTTGTCTCCGTCCCAATCCGCATCCGTGTACCCAATGAGATCAAACTTAGCATCCTTGGGGTACCATAGTCCTAACTTTGGGGTGTGAACAAGGTATCTAAGAATATGCTTAACCGCCTTATGATGGCTTTCCATAGGGAAAGCTTGAAATCTAGCACACATGCATACACTAAACATGATGTCTGGTCTAGATGCACAAAGATAAAGCAACGAACCAATCATAGAGCGGTATTTAGATGGGTCGAAGGGGGTACCGTTTGAGTCTTTAGTGGGTACAATTTTGGTTGGCATGGGTGTCTTACATGGTCTAGCATCAATCATGCCAAATTTTTCTAGGATATCCTTGAGGTATTTTGCTTGAGACAAGAAAATTCCTTCTTGAAATTGTTGAATTTGAAATCCGAGGAAGAACTTCAAATCCGTATTGAGTGACATTTCAAAATTCTTGGTCATTGAAGCCGCAAACTTCTTGCACAAATGAATGTTAGGAGAACCAAAAATGATATCATCTACATAGATTTGGCATAAGATCAAATCACCTTTGTCCCTCTTAGTAAAAAGAGTGGGATCGATCACCCCTCTCACAAAACCATCATCGAGTAAAAACTTCTTAAGATGATCATACCAAGCACGAGGTGCTTGTTTGAGGCCATACAAAGCCTTATGAAGTTTATACACATAGTCTTTGTGATCGGGATCAACAAACCCAGTTGGTTGTGATAGATATACTTCTTCTTGCAGAGGACCGTTAAGGAAAGCACTCTTCACATCCATTTGATGTCATGTAAAACCATTGAAAGCAGCATAAGCAAGTAAGATGCGAATGGATTCAAGACGGGCAACGGGGGCAAAGGTCTCACCAAAGTCCAAACCTTCAAATTGTGAGTACCCTTGTGCCACTAACCTTGCCTTGTTGCGGATGATTAACCCATTCTCATCTTGCTTGTTCTTGAAAACCCATTTTGTTCCAATGACATTGTGTTCCGTAGTTGGCCTTTTGACTAATGACCACACTTGGTTGCGCTCAAAACTATTCAACTCTTCTTGCATAGCAATGAGCCAATCATTATCCATCAAAGCTTCTTGTACCTTGAGAGGTTCAACACTAGACACAAACGAGAAGTGAGCACAAAAGTTTGTCAATTGTTTACGAGTGACTCTACCTTCCGATATGCCGGTGAGGATTTTATCAATATCAACACGACCGGCCACTCGAGGCATGATGGAGGTAATGTTTCACGAGGTTCAACTTCATGTCCATCATTCACGTCCTCAACATATGATCATTAATGTGTGGTGGAAGATCTTCTTCTTCATCTTGCATTTGTTGAGGTTCATTGTCAATGATTGCACTTTCTTGTTCTTGCCCTTGAGGATGATCTTGCTCTTGATGATCACTATGAAGAGGAGCTTGATCATCATCTTGTACTTGGTCTACGGGCATTGGTTGAACAATAGGAGCTTGTGGTGGTATGGGTGTTGATGTAGTTTGATGATGTGCGAAGCTTCCATCTTATTCTTCATCATCATGAGGTTCTTGTTCCATTGGGAGAAGTGCGCCAACACCCATGGTCAAGATATCTTGAGAAGAATCTTCTTCACCTACATCACTTAGATTAACTTGCTCCCCATGGGAGCCATTAAATTCATAAAACACCACGCCACAAGTTTCTACAACACATCCATTGGATTTGTTGTAGACTCTATAGGCGTGAGAGTTTGATCCATAGCCAACAAATATACCCTCAGTTGTTTTAGATTGAAATTTTCCTAACCGCTCTCTTTTGTCGAGGATGAAGCATTTGCACCCAAATACACGAAAGTACTTGACATTTGGCTTGTTCCCGGTTAGGAGCTCATATGGAGTCTTTTCCAACATCGTGCAGAGGAAGAGCCGGTTTGATGCATGACATGCAGTGTTGACGGCCTCGGCCCAAAAACTATGTGGCGACTTGTATTCATCCAACATGGACCTTGCCATCTCCACAAGTGTGCGGTTCTTCCTTTCTGCTACACCATTTTGTTGGGGGAGTGTATGGAGCTGAATATTGATGCTCAATCCCTTCATCACTAAGGAACTCTTCCAAGGTGTAGTTCTTGAACTCAGATCCGTTATCACTTCCTATTGCCTGAATTTCTTTGTCAAACTTGCGTTGTGCTTGCTTGGCAAAATCAATGAAGGTGATCTTCGTCTTGTCCTTGGATTTGAGGAAGAAGACCCATGTATACCTTGAGTAATCATCCACAATGACAAGCCCATACTTTTTCCCACTAAGACTATCCCATGAAGGAGGCCCAAAAAGATCCACATGAAGGAGCTCCAAAGGCCTTGAAGTAGACACAATATTCTTGGGTGGGTGCTTTGATTGATGTTGCTTCCCGGCTATGCATGCACAACACACACGATCTTTCTCAAAAGAGACATTTGTTAGTCCAAGGATGTGATTTCCCTTTAAAAGATCTTGAAGATTTCTCATGCCGACATGGGCTAGCCAGCGATGCCATAGCCACCCCTTGTCGGCCTTGGCCATTAGACAAGTTGCATGGGATGTGCTCTCTTTCGAGAAATCAACCGTGTAAAGGTTGCCATCCAACTCTCCAACAAAGGCCACTTCAAGAGTATCTCTCTTAAAGACTTTCACATCCGTTAGTCCAAATAGTGTATCATAACCAACAGAAGCCAATTGGTGAACAGAAAGCAAATGATATATAAGGGATTGGACAAGCATGAAATTTGCAAGAGACATGTAATTTGTGATATCCACCTTACCCAAACCGAGTACCTGTCCTTTTGATCCTCCACCAAACATAATTCTCATAAATGGTTGAATAGCTTCCATAAAATCATAGAGCAATTTGCTATCTCCGGTCATATGATTGGTACATCCACTATCAATCACCCATTTTACTCCAACGGAGAAGGAAACCTACACACAATTATTACTTGGTTAGAGGCACCCATTTTGCAATGGGACCTCTCAAGTTAGTCACAAGGGTCTTAGGGACCCAAATCGCATAAAACCGAAATGCATTTCGAGGACCAACAAACTTTGCATAAACTTCTCCATCCTTAGTCTTACGAAGTACATAGGATGGAGGCATGAACCCTTTTGGCTTGTTGAGAGTGGGTATGCCGCTTGTCGCCTTCCCACTAACAACCTTACCTTTCTCCTTGTGCCCTTCTCATACAAAAGTTTCTTTTAGAGGGGTGGTGCACTTTTGAGAGGATGTCTTCTTCTTGCTTGTGCTCGGGTCAAACCCGAGTCCCTCTCTGGCAAACACCTCATTGTGTTGGCTCAACACCTCATTAAGGTTCTTTTGCCTTTGAGCACATGTTATGAGCCCTTTCTCGATTTGAGCTTTGAGAAAGCGATTCTCCTCAAGAATAGATGCTAGATCACTACTAGAGTTAGTAGTACAAGCATCAACATTGATAATAGGAGAAGAGTAAGCTGTCGTGGTTCTAAGACTGACAGTAGAATGGGGGTAAGTATGGAGAGGCATGATCCTAGCTATGGAGTCGTTGTAACGCAAGGGACTTACGAGTTCAGGCCCTTCTCGGAGGAAGTAACAGCCCTACGTCTCGGAGCCCGGAGGCGGTCGACTGGATTATATGCGTATGTGTTACAGGGGTGCGAACCCTTCTACCTGTGGAGGGGGTGGCTTATATAGAGTGCGCCAGGACCCCAGCCAGCCCACGTAGGGGAGGTTTTAAGGTACGTTAAGGCTAGGTGAGGGAGTCCCGGATTAGGGGGTGTCCGGATTGCCGGACTACCATCATCGGCCGGACTATCATCAGCTAAACTATCATCATCAACCGGACTCCAAGACTACGAAGATACGAGATTGAAGACTTCACCCCGTGTCCGGATGGGACTTTCCTTGGTGTGGAAGGCAAGCTTGGCGATACGGATATGTAGATCTCCTACCATTGTAACCGACTCTATGTAACCCTAGCCCTCTCCGGTGTCTATATAAACCGGATGGCTCTAGTCCGTAGGACTACGATCACAACAACCCTTACAATCATACCATAGGCTAGCTTCTAGGGTTTAGCCTCCTTGATCTCGTGGTAGATCCACTCTTGTAAACATCCACAATATCAATATCAATCAAGCAGGGCGTAGGGTTTTACCTCCATCAAGAGGGCCCGAACACAGGTAAACATCGTGTCCCTCGTCTCCTGTTACCATCCGCCTAGACGCACAGTTCGGGACCCCTACCGAGATCCGCCGGTTTTGACACCGACATTGGTGCTTTCATTGAGAGTTCCTCGTGCCGTCACCGATAGGAAGGATGCCTCCTCCGTCTTCAAGGACGGTATTTTCGCTTAAAGGAGCCTTGGCCGCCGCCAAACTATCCGGCTAGGCGGCTTTCTTATGACCGCATGTCTGGCCATCGCTTCGACAACAACCTCTCAAGTCGCCAAAAGCAATTTTCACGCCAGCTCGAATTCGCCGGCGGCTGGATCAATAGAGCTCTCGTCAAGTGAGCGAGCTCTTGGATCACATCGCCGCCACAGGAGTCGCTACTGGACTACGATCAGATTGGGCTTAAAACCGATCTGAGAGAAATTAACTCTCCCCAGGTCACCCACCACGTTGCAGTGGTAGAGGAACAATGCGGCGACGCTTCTCCTGTATTGAAAACTAGTCATGTCCGGATCCTCGAACCCCCCATGCCGGATTCCCGCGGAGGGATGGGCTTCGATCAAACACTGAACTTAAAGTCAGGCATCGGACCAGACTCGTTGGACAACGTCCAGAAATCTGAGCTTCCAAAATTGGAAACTTCGCCTTGAGCCTTGAGATGGGTAGGGTTCGGACTTAGTTCCACCCACCCGCCCGGACATATGCGATCTAACTCTAATTCGGCAAGAGCCCGCCGAGACAAGACATCACTCATTGGGCGATTCCTCCTGGTTATGGACAGAATAAAGGACTGCCAGAGGAAAACGCAATCTCAGTCTTACGCAATAATTGCACGGACAAGGGAATCCTAAACGCCATAAGTCGCCGCGACATTACACGCTTCATTGACTTGGAGACCATCGTACAAAAGTCTTGTGCGATGGAGAGCGCTGAAAACCGAAAGTAAATTTTGGGATAATCCGGTCCCGAATACATCCCTAGTCCGGAACCAAAGGGTGCATCATTATCAAGCACCTGGGCTGAATACCAAAAAACCAAAACCCCTAAAAGTGCGGAACGTCTTGGAGGGCTGGCTAAGCGGACCTGCAAAATTCATAGCACAGAGGGCGCCACTCCAACTCATAGCCTTCGAGCATGTTGGATACTACGGCAGGTGGCCAAAAGTGGCGAAGAGCTTCTAGCTTCAGAACCCCAGCCCAGCAACACCAGTACGGTGTTAACAGTCTTCGAGACTTTCACATCCAATAACATGCGAAAACGACAACTCCGCAACCTTGCCGAAGTCTACCAAGTAGCAACAATAAATCCATGGAGTGACACGGCTATTACCTTCAATGCCAGTGACGAACCTAAATTACTAAGGTACTCATTGGTCCTCAGCCCGATAGTAGACGGCTTTCGCCTTACTAAGGTACTCATGGATGGCGGCAGCGGACTAAACCTCATCTATGAGGAAACCCTCCGAAAAATGGAAATAGACTGGAACCGCATTGAGCGAAGCAGCACAACCTTTAGAGGGATAATCCCAGCCGGAAGCATGCTGCTGGGAAAAATCACGCTGGGCGTAGTGTTCGCTCACGGACAATTACAGGTCGAGGAGGTCACATTTCAAGTGGCTCCATTCAGCAGCGGATATCATGCTTTATTAGGACGAGAGGCATTCACAATTTTTCAAGCTATACCCCATTATGGGTACATGAAGCTTAAAATGCCCGGTCCCAACGGAATTATCACTCTCGCTAGTGATCCGAACATAGCACTCGACCGAAAATAAGACAGCCGCACTAGCCCTCGAGGCACTATCCAAGCCCTAGCGGCGAGGAACTCACCGCGATGCGCTCCACGGTGAACAAGGACGATGTGATACTTGATAAAAGATCCAAGTCCACCTCTTTTAAACCAGCGGATGAAATAGTCAAATTCAGGTCCACCTAACGGACCCCACGAAGACGGCCTCCATCGGGCACAATTGAACCTCGATGTAGACGCGCGCCGCGAGAATTCCTTCGGAAAATTGGGACATTTTGCACGGCACCCTCGGATATGCCCGGAATCCCACGCAGATTGGCGAACACAGCCTAAACATCCTAAAAGGATTCAAGCCGGTCAAACAGGCTCTTGACGATTTTCGAACCCAAAAGACAGGCAATGGAAGAAGAGCTAGCCAAGCTATTGAAGCGGATTCATCGAGACATCAAGCACCGGATTGGCTAGCAAACTTGGTAATGGTACCAAAGAAGGACAAATCTGGCGCCTATGTGTCGATTTCAAAGACCTAAATAAGGCATGCCCAAAGGATCCCTTCCCCTCCCCGCATCGACCAAATCATCGATGCTACCGCAGGAACACGATTCATTGTGCTTCCTGGACGCATACTCCGGCTATCATCAAATCAAGATGGCAGAAGCGGATCAAGCCGCAACGGCATTCATTACTCCATATGGACCATTACGCTTCAACACGATGCCCTTCGGACTTAAAAACGCCGGCGCAACATATCGGCACATGATTGAGACATGTCCGCTACCCAGATCGGCAAAACAGTAGAGGCATACGTGGACGACGTAGTCGTCAAAACTAAATACGTCGAAACTCTAGTAGACGACTTGAGGCTCACATTCGACAACCTCGAGCATATGACATCAAGCTGAATCCGGAAAAATGTGTTTTGGCGTACCCGGTGGAAAAGCTGCTGGGCTTCATCGTATCCGTAGAGGAATTGAAGCAAACCCAGCCAAGATCCGAGCTCTGTCACAGCTAGATATCCCAAAAGACCTCAAGCAAATACAAAATTGACGGATGCGAGCGGCTCTAAGCCGCTTTATCTCCGTCTAGGAGAAAAGGCATTACCCTCTATTGCCTCCTCGGGCGATCGAACACTTCGAGTGGGCGGATGCTGCCACCGCCGGACTCGAAGAAATAAAGGCCATATTGGCAACAAATCCGGTCTGGCTGCGCCCAACCCGGGCGAACCAATGTTGTTATACATCGCAGCTACGCATCAAGTTGTAAGCGCGGTACTCGTCATCGAGCGAGAAAGCGAAGGGCATAAATTCCCTCTTCAAAACCAGTATACTACGTATCCACCGTGTTAACCCCCGCAAGTCCGTTACCGCACTATCGAGAAGATAGCATACGCGGTGTTCATGGCATCCCGAAAGCTCCGACACTACTTTCAAGAGTGTTCGATAACAGTGGCCTCTGAAGTACCACTTAACGACATTATAGACGCGACGGGCAGGATTGCAAAATGGGCCATTGAGCTCTTACCATTTGATATATCTTACAAACCTCGGCGAGCTATAAAGTCACAAGTTTTGGCTGACTTTGTCGCTGAATGGACCGAAGCCGAACTCCCTAAAGAATACGACGCATACTCCAATTGGATTATGCACTTCGACGGCTCTAAAATGTTAGCCGGACTGGGGGCTGGCGTCGTATTGACGTCCCCGACCGGAGACACAGTCCAATACGTACTTAAGATAATGTACACGGACTCCAACAACGTAGACGAATACGAGGCCCTTTTACACGGTCTCCGGATGGCAATCTCCATGGGCATTCAACGCCTAGAGGTGCGCGGGGACTCAAACCTCGCGATATCCCAAATAAACGGAGACTTTGACGCCAAAGATCCGAAAATGGCAGCATATCGCAACGCTGTCCTAAAAATGTCAGCCCGGTTCAAGGACTTGAATTCCATCACGAGCGGGACAATAACCAAGCAGCCGACGTCGGCACGCAATGGCGCAAAACGCGACGCTGTCCCTCCTAACATCTTCACCGAGCGGCTCTTCAAGCCATCCGTACTATGGGAAGAGGAGTCCGAACTAACAATCCGGAACAAGCTGCACCAACCGCGATCCAGCCGATGACATAACACCTTCCGCCCACGACATAATGGCAGTAATTGCCCGTGGACAGAACCATTCCTCGCCTACTTGCTTAGGCAGGAGCTTCCTCAAGACCAAAATGAGGCCCGCTGCATTGTCCGGCGATCTAAAGCCTACAAGGTCTATGAGGGAGAACTTTATAAGAAAAGTACAACCGGAGTCCTTCAAAGGTGTATCTCCGAAGAGGAAGGGCGGAAACTCCTGGCTGAAATTCATGCCGGACTAGGCGGACACCACGCCGCAGCTCGGGCCCTTGTAGGAAAGGCATTCCGTACAGGATTTTACTAGCCGACGGCCCGAGCAGATGCATAGGACCTAGTCCAAAGATGCGTCGGTTGTCAACTCTTTGCTAATCAGAGCCATATGCCACCCACCGCCCTCAAAACTATACCCATTACCTGGCGTTCGCGGTGCAGGGGCTTGACATGGTTGGACCACTTAAAGGGGAACCCACAAGCAAAGGTACCTATTGGTCATGGTGGATAAATTCACCAAATGGATAGAGGCCAAGCCGTTAAAACGGCAGAGTCCGGACCAGTGATAGACTTTATATCCGGGTAGTACACCGTTATGGTGTCCCCCACAGCATCATCACCGATAACGGCACGAACTTCACCGCCGATGAGGTTAAATCATGGTGCAAAAATATGGGCATCAAGCTCGATTATGCTTCAGTCTATCATCCTCAAACCAACGGTCAAGTGGAACGAGCAAATGGTCTAATAATGAGCGGCATCAAACCCAGACTAGTGCGGTCCCTTACGAAATCTGACACGCACTGGGTAGAGGAGCTCGACTCCGTACTCTGGGGGCTGCGGACAACGCCTAACCGTACCACCGGATTCACACCATTTTTTATGGTATACGGTGCAGAAGCAGTTTTGCCCTGCGACATCATTCATGACTCACCTCGAGTGCGCATGTACGAAGAAAGAGAAGCCGAGTTGGATCGGCAGGACAACTTGGACACATTGGAGGAAGAGCGCGACGTCGCCAAGGCTCGTTCCGCATTCTATCAACAGCAGGCTCGAAGATACCAAAGCAGAGAAGTACGGGCCAAGACTTACAACGTTGGCGAACTGGTTCTACGCCTGCCGGACAAGAAAAAGGACAAGCTCAAGCCCAAATGGGAAGGCCCCTTCATCATCGATCAAGTCTTGA
The DNA here is from genome assembly GCA_021605205.1 of Aegilops longissima. NCBI lineage: Eukaryota > Viridiplantae > Streptophyta > Magnoliopsida > Poales > Poaceae > Aegilops > Aegilops longissima. Next base: position 529,288,818 of record CM038676.1, read on the forward strand.
CCGGCGGAGCGTACCGTCTACGAAATGCATCGGATAACCGACTCGAGCCGAACCCATGGAACGCAGCCCGCCTCCGGCGATTCTATGCCTAGCGCCGGACTAAGAGTTCGTCCCCTTCCCCCGTCCAATTTTTTTTTTTCAGCTGCCTTTTGTTTCTCTTTTTCTTCTCAACCCTATTCATCCAAGCCTTAAAGGGCTTTACCCGCGCAATGTTCGCGCACAATTGATGTGCTACCCGCACTCATTATACCTGGGGGCTTCTTTACCAGAAGCTTAATTATACGGGCTTCATGCCCAGCACATGTGTCAAGCCTCCACATGTACCTTTTATTCACCATTATATGCATCGATATGACTTAAGTTTTGGCCAAGCTGGGTTGCTGGCTCTGTGCTTACCCCACGTTCCCGATTGTTCGGCTAGGAGGTAAAGGAGCACCTCTGCGATTATTACTGCGGGTCAGCGGATGTGTACCTCGACTGGGTGAAGCGAAATCTAGCGTTCTTAAGGGAATATTCGGTCGGTGACTTAAAAGATGATTTTTTATCCACTTATTTATCTGCCCCCATATGTTTTCTGCTTTTTCGCAGTCCGGACATGCACTTTAGGGCATGCCACCCCCAGCGGAAAGGAACCCTTAACGGAACTATTCTACCTGGAAGATGTTTCTTACTAACCATGTAATATAACATAACTAGTTGGGCACTTGTCTGATAAAGCACTGATGACCCCTACGCCTGGTCTCCATGCATACCCCGGTTGTTTCATAACCAAGAAGGTATTCGGACACACTCGGACTCTAGGGTCCCGAGGTCGGGCGAAAAGGTCGGCAAAGACAAACGATCTACAATCCGGCTAGAAGGCATTTTGTATGTCATTTTATAATACATTGTTGAATCGACTGATTGTATTCTTCCTCAATCCCGTCTAACAGGTTGTCTAATTTACAGTCCTGTTGGGAAAATTTTGCGGCCAACTCCACTTGGCCGTATACTAAACTCACAGGGATCTCCTTCCCATCGGGCCCCATAGGTCCGACTTCGGCCATGTGATTGGGATCCGCCTTCTTGTACCGCGTCTTTACCATGGCCCAGGCCTCCCTAGCACCTTGGCGGCAGGCCGAAATCTTCCATAAATGGAAGCGCTGCCGCACTCCCTGCAGCTTCTCCGCAAGCTCCCCAAGACCCTCGGGTATGGAGAAGGCTGGCCATAACGCTGGATAGCGCCGCTCATAGCCTGCCGAACTCGTTCGATCAGTTGCAACAATTCGAAGTTGATCACCCGTTGTTACGGGCATCTCCTCCGCAGGCGACACGTGAGCATACCTCTGGACATATTCTCATCAAATTGACTTCCTCGCCGAACTCTTCTTTTCAAAGGAGTTCGCTCAAGCACTTACTATATATGCCGCGACGAAGCCGCTGATTCTCCTTAACGGAGCTCGACAGCTCGGCCCGAACGCCTTTCAGCTCTTCTCCAAGCTGGGCATGGGCATCCTGGAGCTTGTTCCTTTCATGCTGCACCTTATGCAGCACCCTCTCGCCGGCCTTTAGTTGGCGCAGAAGTTCTTGCCTGTCCGGATCTTGTCCGGCAGCACCTGCGACGTCGTTTTTTAGACTTGCGCAAATGCCAAACGCTACTTATCCTTCTAAAATAATGCGTTACCAGGAGAGGTCCTTGCGTTTCCTCCTGCGCCAGACAATGCGGCCTCAAGTTGGGCCTTGCACTCTTGCAGCTCCTGAGACAGTTGGGTATTCTTCTTGGTAAGATCCTACGTTTCATATGATCCTTAAATCAGTTTAAATATAACTACTTTAAGTCTCGGGGGCTACTGGCATATATAACTATTAAATTCTCTTACCCGTATGTCTTTTACATACTGCTCCGTGGCTCTGGTAAAACTATCTTGAGCGGCACGAAGGTGCGCGTTCCCCGTGTTAAAGGCATTCAACGCCTCTGGGGAGAAGCACGCGTCACGAAATACTGTCCGGCGGCGCCTGTGATTCAGGGCACTCTCCACCTCAGACTTGGTGGCGGACAGTCTGTCGGCATCCTCCGTCGGAGGAAGTCCGCTCGCGCTTTGCGCCTCCCCCTCGACCAGGTGCGGGAGCCCGCGGTAGAGGTTGGATTGACAACTTCCACGCCCACAGTCCGGCGGACGCTTTTTTCCAATAAAAAGCCATGAGCACTCAAACGCTTCCTAGGAACGTTGCTCTAGATACTGAATTGTGAGCTACACCTTTGCGGCGATGCCGTCCGCGCCGGCCTCTTCCGCCTATCGTCCGAATGGCCCTTGTTGGTCAGCCACCGCGGGCTCGGCTTCCCGCCCTAGGGGCGCCTCCTGCACAGTGCCATCATATACGGTGGTCAGAAATAAGCAAGGAAGGAATAACGGTGTCAGGGCTTTGGCCGCAATCACCTGGGAAGCCGGATATAGTCCGGGATAGTCGGCCGTGATGGCGACTAAAACGTTGTCCATGCTAAGCTGGTGGAACACCCCGTCGATTAGCTCCACCTTTATGTCCGGATCCTCTTCGGAGGCCGGATCCCGGGATCTCTCTGGATCCTCAGGCTGCGGAGCCGGACTCAGCATTCCCTCCACAGTCCGGCGCAGTTCTTGCGTCGAAAGAAGAACACAATGTGAGAAACTTAAGTTTTGAAAGACACGGGTCGGACACGCTGAGTGTTCACTTACCAAGGCCGGGGATTGTTCATGGAAAACCCATTTAACGGGTTCGTCCGAAGGAAATCCTCCTTCTCCCCCTTATACAGGCCGGACAAGATCGTCACGGATCTTGGCCGATTCCGCCCTTTGGCCATGACGGGTGGCATCGTCCTCCCGTTGAAATCCCACATGGGTGGCCCTGTATTGTAGTGGCTGCACCCCAGCGTAATGCATGTTGCCATGACTCAATCATGGTCAACGGGCATGGGCCAAGAACCTTATTCGCCCATCGATAATGGACGCTCTTGTCTTCCTCCGATCGGGGCTCATGGGCGCCAACTAAGCGTTTCTTCAGAGGAGCATTGCTGAACTCCGGAGGCCGATCCGAACAGGGTCCGGCAGCGGGCGTCTTCTATATAAAACCATTCGAAGGCCAGTCTTGGCGCCTTCTTAGGGGTTCCGGATGGATATCCGTCCCGGCGACAATGCCATATTTGGCGCCGCCCACTTGATATATGGAACCCTCGTGAGAGCGGGTACAAGGCAAAACAACCTCTTCCACAACGAGAAGTGGGGCTCGATGCCAGGAAAAGCTCAGAAGAGCTACATAACCCGCAATATGCAGGATTGAGGCGGGCGTGAGGTGATGGAGCTGGAGTCCGTAGAACTCTGTGAGCCAGCGGAGGAATGGATGTACAGAAATCTGAGCCCCTTATCGATAGGGGACGAAGCATACCCGCTCCCCTTTGTTGGGATTTGGGGTAACCTCCGCTTTCTTCCCACCTTTGTAGGTGGCAAGCCTGCTCGACCGGAACCATGAAGGCCGGAAGGAGATATCCCCCGCTTGGAGCTTCACCAGCTCAAGCAGCGAGACAGAGCATCTCCTCCAATCTCCTGGCAGAGGGCTGGGAGCGCGAGAAGAGGAGCCGCGTTGACGGTCCATGATGGAATGGATTCTTGGCCGTAAGCGCTCCGATGAGTATTTGCGAGAGGAAGATGTTGATTTGGATCTGGATTCTTGCCTCCCTTATAGGCAGATTGTTCGCACAACTAGGGGGTAAAACATAAAGGACACCCTGGCTTTTCACATTCGCACGACGCGTGGAAGAAGGCCATTATTGGGCGTGGAAGCCGAGACGCACAACATTGATGAGGAAGCCGGACACTGTTCGGCAGGTACATGGAACTTAGAGGAGAACCCTCCTTGCAACGCCGAAGACTACACGCATGCTGTACTTATCGTCATTGAAGCCTGGTTCGGGGGCTACTGAGGGAGTCCCGGATTAGGGGGTGTCCGGATTGCCGGACTACCATCATCGGCCGGACTATCATCAGCCGAACTATCATCATCAACCGGACTCCAAGACTACGAAGATACGAGATTGAAGACTTCACCCCGTGTCCGGATGGGACTTTCCTTGGTGTGGAAGGCAAGCTTGGCGATACGGATATGTAGATCTCCTACCATTGTAACCGACTCTATGTAACCCTAGCCCTCTCCGGTGTCTATATAAACCGGATGGCTCTAGTCCGTAGGACTACGATCACAACAACCCTTACAATCATACCATAGGCTAGCTTCTAGGGTTTAGCCTCCTTGATCTCGTGGTAGATCCACTCTTGTAAACATCCACAATATCAATATCAATCAAGCAGGACGTAGGGTTTTACCTCCATCAAGAGGGCCCGAACCTGGGTAAACATCGTGTCCCTCGTCTCCTGTTACCATCCGCCTAGACGCACAGTTAGGGACCCCCTACCCCGAGATCCGCCAGTTTTGACACCGACACTAGGCGTTACTGGTAACGCCTTACATAAAGTATCATTATGATCATAAAGGCTATTTAACTACAAACCATTTGGATACCGAAAGGCTCTTGGACTCCTGGTGGTCGAGTGGGTCTTCATGGTCGAGTGTCCTTGAATCTGTCGAGTGGAAGCCTACCAGGTCGACTGGAAGGCCGCTTCTCTCGCGAGTGTCCTTGTGGAAGGTAACTTTGGGTAGGTCTATGACCCTACCCCAGGTACATGACTTCATCATTAGCCCCCGAATTGATCGAGGTTTGAGTGAGGAAGGAGTTGATAATCTTTCCGACCTGTTCTTCGTGTTGCGAGTGTGTCTTACTCTGGATCAACGACCTTTAGTGATGGTATCAACTTCTCTTTCAGTCGCCTTGATCCATTCTTCACATTTGTCGAGTGAACTCTTTGAACTTGAGGATTTCCGAGCAACGGATCGGAGGAAATCTGCTATCTGACAGGTTGCTCCGCGGTTAGCGGATCTCGCGGGATTTGAATTTTGGGAAGCGCGCGAAGCGGAGAAAACCGCGGCACTCGGATGGGATAAGACGATGACGCCTCGATCCTCGCACCTCCTTTTTCGCCACGTATCGCATGCGCGCCTGTTGCGGGATTTGACAGGATTGCCTGGGCCTACCGGTCAGCCACTCGGAAGCGGCCCCATATAAAGCATCAGACGGGGTATTTTGAACAGTGCGACCTCAATCTTCCCCTCCCTCCGCCTCCAAACCTTCTCGTTGCGCTCTTAGCCTGTCCAGCGCCGCAGCTCAGTACTTGCTTCGTCGGCGACCATGGTGAAGGAGAAGACCGCAGCCTTGGAACGGGTGAAGAAGGTGGCGGCGAAGGCTAAGGGGAGAGCGCCCAGTCGGGGCGGATCCTCTTCGCGGTCCAAACTGCCGCAAGGATGGGTCCAGGGAGACTGGATCCGCTCGACCATCACCGAGAAGGACCTCACCGATCTGGCCAAAGAAGGACTGATCCCATGGGTCGGCGAGGCTTCCGGGAACAGAGTGGCAACCACAGCCTGAAGAGGGTGAGTGCGTTCTCCTGGCCACTCACGTAGATCGGGGATTTTCTCTGCCACCGAATCCATTTTCCGGGGGTTTCTAAACTTTTTTGGAGCGCAACTCCATCATTTCACTCCCAACTCCATTGTCTACCTTGCTGCTTTCATTTCGTTATGCGAAAACTTCTTGGGCTGTCGGCCGCACTGGGCCTCTTCAAGCACATATTCACCTGTCGCTCTCAGACAGTGAAGAAAACGAACCCGAATGACGAGAGAACCCAAGTAATCCAGATGTGTGGGGGACTCGGGGTCCAGATGAGGGGGAAGAGCGCTTTTCCAGCTATGACTTTCCCTGACTCGGTTAGAGGGTGGCAGTCGACCTGGTTCTACTGCCAAGACCAGCCGACGCCGGGGCAGTCGACTGGGCTCCCTCCTTTCTCCATGAGTCGAGTGAACAAGCCATCTTCTCTGAAGGTGCTACCAGAGGAGAAGGCCCAAGTAAAATTGTTGATGGATCGCGTAGTCCAGCTCATTCGCGACGGGGTGACCGGCATGGAGCTCCTGGAGGTTTTCCTCCGACGGCGTATTCAGCCACTCCAATACCGAGGTCATCCGATGTGGATGTACTCTGGTACGGATGATACCACTCGGGTCCATCCAGAGGAGGTCGATGACGCCACGCTGGAGAAGTGGATGACTGCCATCACAGGAAACAAAGATAACCCTCGCGGAGCTAGGAGGATTCCACCACTCGACCAGAGTTACGAACCAGACAAGGTATAACCACTTATCTCCGACTGTGATTCTGCTGCATTCATTCTGTTTTGATGCCAATTCGTCGATTGACTTTTGCCTTGTTTGTTGTCTTCTAGGTCACCACTGAGATGTACTCGATGCCCAACGGGGCGCAGGAACCAGTTGAAGAAGAAGAAGGAAGCGAGGGTGAAAGCCAGGAGGAATGGGAGTCCAACGGCGAGGACGACGAGGGGGATGATAGCTCTGATGAAGAGGAGGAGGAGGAGGAAGATGTCGATCCTCCCCGCTCAGAGGGAAGGTCCAAGTTGACGCATGACCCGGCGGCCGGGCGCGGTAAAGCTGCTGCGCCCACTGGGCAGTCGACGAAGCGACCTAGGACAACTTCCCCAGCACCGACTGAGAAACCGCCGAAGCAACTCCGAGCAACATCGTCAAAGCCGGCGAAGGCCCTGCCCAAGATGTGGATGGTCATCCCCACCATCTCCGGGTAACCAACAGAATCTTGTATTTCCTTATTCAACATGAGTGAACTTTTGGTCGACTTGATGACTGATCAGCCGATTCTTGAAATCTACAGTGCCGCTACCTCCGAGACTTCAGCCAAGCACGAAGATCAGGAAATGGAAGATGCTGCCACCTCCAACCTTGGTATGGTCTCTGTGGTTTCGCTTTTAGTCGATTGGAGCTTTTAGTCGATTGGACTTCCATGTTTACTTTTGAATCTTTCTTGTAGTTCCGCCTCATGTCATTGACCTCCCCGACGATGAGGAGGAAGCGCCATTGAGGAAAAGGAAGAACAAGAGGGTGCCTGCTGGCAAGGCTGCTCCAGTCGTGATGATTCCTGAGACGCTGGTTTCTGAGGGAGGCAACCCCACTCGGCTTGTGTCTTCGATGTACACGACAAGCGCCCGCCCACTTCGTCGACTGCTGATCCACCATCTCTCTTTGCTATACACCACGTCCCGGAAGACCAAGTGAGTGCTGCTAAGGAGGCTATACGCCAGGCAGGGATCATGATGGAGCAAGTGAAGGCGGTCCGAGAGGCTAGCCAGGCGGCCTATGATGCTAGTTCAGCCCTCCAGAGCAATGTCCAAGTAAGTCGATCGTTGCTTGCTCTGTTAGGATATGTTACCTGAAACTGCTTGCTCTGTTAGGATATGCTACCTGAAACTGCTTCTTTCTAGAGATTTCCATATCTGTACACCCACTGGGTGGGTGTGTCGATTGAATTTTTGTGGGGGCACGCTGAGTGCACCCACTGGGTGTAGTACCCGACTATGGTCGACTGCGTGCATTCGACTATAGTCTTTATGCTGTCAACTTCTTCACTTGACCTGGACGGACCAAGTCGAATGGAACTGTAAAACCGGTGGGGGCACGCTAAGTGCGCCCACTGGGTGTAGTCCCCGAGACTATGGTCGACTGCGTGCAGTCGACTATAGTCTAAAGAACTTTTTTTACCGCGGCTGACCGCTGACACTTAGCCATCGTTTTAGAATCATAACCTTTTTGCCTCTTTTGGTCGACTGGTCGAACCAAATTGGTAAAACCAGTGGGGGCACGCTGAGTGCACCCACTGGGTGTAGTTCCCGAGACTACTGTCGAATGTTTTGGTTCGACTATAGTCTTAGAAATGCTACTATTTTTCCTTAGTCACTCGGAAGTGATCTGTCTTTGATGTCTGTCGTTGGTTGACTCTTTGCAGAAATCTTGCGAGCTTGTGGCTCGCTATACTAAGTTAGAGAACAAACAGATCCAGCTCAACCTCGATTTGAAGCTTGCTTAGGAGAACTTGCAGAAGGCAAAGGATGAAGCAAAAGGTATGGCTGGTGAGAACTTTTGACGACTGCCTTTGTTTTTCTGTTCATTCTCAACTCTGTTCTCATTGTTGCTTTGCAGATAAACTGGAAGAGACTTTGAAGAAGAAGGACCTTGACCTTGCAGAGGCACATAAGGCGGCTTTGGAGAAAACAAAGCTTGCTGAAGAGAAGCTTGCCTCAGTCGGCAAACTTGAAGATGAAAATGCCAAGCTGAAAGCCGCTCTTGACGCGGCCAACAAGGAAGTTAGTCGACTGAAGAACGACAAGAATGCTCTGTCTGACAAGGCTGGCCAACTGGCGGGGAAGCGAAATGACCTGGAGATTTATCTTGGAGGACTCGCCAAGAAGTTGTTTCTCAAGCTTGAAAGTAATCTCTTTTACCCAACTGTCTTGCTATCACCGGCTCATCACATGATTGTTATTTTGAGTCTGAGCTGTGTTTTCAGAATTCTGTCAAAACTTCGAAGAAGAAACCAGTCGAGTGGAAACCAGCTTGGACCCCATCAACTCTCCTGTGAAGGACGAAACTGCTATGAATGTGCTCCGACTGGAGTCTCGCATTGCTAGCGTGGTGGATTATCTTGCTCGACTGAAAGTTGCAGTGTCGCGGATCGACTCAACTCTCTGGCCAGATCAGACGCTTCAGAATGACCTTGAATCCCTGATGACTCGACTGAATGAGATTCCAAGTCGAGTGCAAGAATGGAAAAGTCTTCGCTGTGTGGTGCTGATGTTGCTCTGTCTCTGGTTCGCGTCCACTGCAAGGAAGCGCAAGAGGACAAGCTAGCGTCCCTCAAAGTTGCCAACACCAGGAAGTACGACGTCAGATCTTTCATGGAGACTTTCATCGCTGCTGCTACCCGTATCGCCGACGGAATTGACCTTGACCAGTTTGTTGCACCTTCCAGTCCTCCGCCGGAGGAGTAAAAAACTTCTAAGTCCCACCTTAAATTTGCCTCGGAATGCCGAGTGGTTTTTGTAACCGACAAACTTTAACAGGCTTAATGCCTGAGCGCTTCTGGATCCGTAGGACGTTTATCCGAACTTGATTTATCCTCAAACATGCTTTATTTGCCTTCTAGAGAACTCTGTTCCTCATTCGGAAGATATTTCGTTGAAACTCCAGTTGACTTGTACTTCATCTATCCTGTAGGTAGAGATGGAGCACAGACTGTGACTGACCTCGTCGTTCTTGCGGGTTGGGATGAACCGCACGTTGTACTTGTGGCGAAGCTCCGAAGGAGAAGGTAGCAATCGACCTGCACCTCGTCGTCCTTGCGGATCGGGATGGGCCGCACGTTGTACTTGTGGCGAAGCTCCGAAGGAGAAGGTAAGAGTCGACCTGCACCTCGTCGTCCTTGCGGATCGGGATGGACCGCACGTTGTACTTGTGGCGAAGCTCTGAAGGAGAAGGTAACAGTCGACCTGCACCTCGTCGTCCTTGCGGATTGGGATGAATTCCTTACTTAGGCGAGCACTGGACCGCAGCTAAGCCTCCGAGTGGTAGGTTTGCTCTCCACTGTAGGATTTCTATTACTTAGGCGAGCACTGGCTGCAGCTAAGCCTCCGAGTGGGAGGTTTGCTCTCCACTGTAGGATTTCTATTACTTAGGCGAGCACTGGCTGCAGCTAAGCCTCCGAGTGGGAGGTTTGCTCTCCACTGTAGGATTTTTATTACTTAGGCGAGCACTGGCTGCAGCTAAGCCCCCGAGTGGGAGGTTTGATCTCCACTTGGTAGGATTTTTATTACTTAGGCGAGCACTGGGCTGCAGCTAAGCCCCCGAGTGGGAGGTTTGCTCTCCACTCGGTAGGATTTCTATTACTTAGACGAGCACTGGGCTGCAGCTAAGCCTCCGAGTGGGAGGTTTGCTCTCCACTCGGTAGGATTTTTATTACTTAGGTGAGCACTGGGCTGTAGCTAAGCCCCCGAGTGGGAGGTTTGCTCTCCACTCGGTAGGATTTTTATGGCGTAGCTTTGAAGGAGAAGGTATCAGTCGACCTGCACTCGCCGTCCTTGGGCGTTCATTATTTTGGATGTTAAGGCGAATCCTTGGGCCGTTGCTAAGCCCCCGAGTGGGAGGCTGGCTCACCAATCAGTAGGATTTGAATACTTAGGCGAGTACTTGGACTGCAGCTAAGCCCCCGAGTGGGAGGCTGGCTCACCACTCTGTAGGATTTTGAATACTTAGGCGAGTACTTGACTGCAGCTAAGCCCCGAGTGGGAGGCTGGCTCACCACTCGGTAGGATTTTGAATACTTAGGCGAGTACTTGGACTGCAGCTAAGCCCCCGAGTGGGAGGCTGGCTCACCACTCGGTAGGATTTTGAATACTTAGGCGAGTACTTGGATTGCAGCTAAGCCCCCGAGTGGGAGGCTGGCTCACCACTCGGTAGGATTTTGAATACTTAGGCGAGTACTTGGACTGCAGCTAAGCCCCCGAGTGGAAGGCTGGCTCACCACTTGGTAGGATTTTGAATACTTAGGCTAAGCGGATTCAAGAGTTAAGCCCCGAGTGAGAGACTAGCTCGCCACTCGGAAAGGATTTTTTTTACAAACTTAGGCGAACCGGATTCGCAACTAAGCCACCCACTGGGGGAAATTTCAACAAAAAGTAATAACAAACACTGGGAAAATTATAACATTCTTGTCTTAGATAAACAAACTACAAAAGTACTTTTATTACATCTCAACCGAGTGAGTATTAAGTATAAAAGGGGCGGAGCAGCTCCGCGTTCCAAGCTCGAGGCTCGTCGATCTGGCGATCAACGTTGTAGAGATGATACGCTCCATTGTGGAGAACTCTTGTGACGATGAAGGGACCTTCCCAAGTGGAAGCGAGCTTGTGTGGTTTCTGTTGATCCACTCGAGGACCAAATCTCCTCTTGGAAGGCTCGACTCTTCACATTTCGGCATGGAATCGACGCAAGTCCTGCTGATAGATAGTCGAGCGGATCAGGCCATTTCTCTCTTCTTCCAAGAGGTTGACGTCATCTTGCCGGGCTTGTTCCGCTTCTTCTTCAGAGTATAGTTCGACTCAAGGCGCATTGTGAAGCAAGTCACTCGGCGGAACTGCTTCAGCTCCATAGACCAGGAAGAATGGAGTTCTCCCAATCGACCGATTAGGAGTGGTCCTCAATCCCCGTGAGAACTGATGGAAGTTCGTCGACCCAAGCTCTGCTGCGTGCTTGAGATCACGCATCAGCCGTGGTTTCAGCCCTTTGAGAATGAGGCCGTTTGCACGCTCGCTTGTCCATTCGACCGAGGATGAGCAATGAAGCATAGTCGACCCGCGTGCCTTGAGAGGCGCGAAGGCTTTGAACTTGTCATTATCAAGTTTGACCCATTGTCGGTGATGATGCTATGTGGAACTCCATATCTGAATATCAACTCTCGATGAAACCGATAGCAGGCATGCATCGAGGTTCTTGATGGGCTTGGCTTCGATCCACTTGGTGAACTTGTCGATCGCTACTAGCAAATGAGTGAAGCCGCTTCGCCAGTTCTCAGCAGTCCAATGATGTCCAATCCCCAAACAGCGAAGGGCCAGACGAGTGGAATGGTCTTCAAGGCTGAGGCGGGCTTGTGTGACATGTTGGAATAGAACTGACATCCTTCACACTTGTCAACTATTTCTTTTGCCATTTCATTTGCTTTGCCAAGAAATCCCGCTCGGTATGCTTTAGCCACAATGGTCCGAGAGGACGATGATGGCCACAGTCCCCGAGTGGATATCCTCAAGAATTATCGACCTTCTTCCGTGTGATACACTTCGGCCGACTCGGTCATGCTTTCTCGAACAACTGTCCCTTGATCATCAGAAGGCCTTGGATCGACGGACGATCTGTCGAGCTTCTTCTTCATTCTCTGGGAGCTCTTTCCTTAGGATATATGCGATGTATGGAACCGTCCAATCGGGGGTGATGACCACAACTTCCATAATCAGGTCGACCATGGCTGGGACCTCAACTTCAGTCGGATCATTGGCACTCTTTTGCTGCGGGGCTTCTTCTGTGAAAGGATCCTCCTGTACTGATGGTGCATGAATGTGCTCCAAAAGTACATTACTAGGAATGGCTTCCCTCGTGGATCCTATCTTCGCCAAATCATCCGCAGCTTGATTTTTCAGTCGGGGAATATGATGAAGCTCTAACCCCTCGAATTTCTTCTCCAGCTTTCTCACTGCATTACAATAACCTATCATAGCTGGGCTTCTGACATCCCACTCCTTCATCACTTGATTAACAACCAGATCCGAGTCGCCGTAGACCATAAGGCGACGGACGCCGATTGAAATGGCCATGCGCAACCCATACAGGAGTGCTTCATATTCTGCTTCATTGTTGGAAGAATCAAAGTGAATCTGGAGAACATATTTGAGCTCATCTCCTCGGGGGGAAACCAATACAACCCCTGCACCAGAACCGTTCAGCATCTTGGAACCGTCGAAAAACATAGTCCAGTGCTCCGAGTGAACTTGAGTCGGGAACTGCTGTTCAGTCCACTCGGCGAGGAAGTCTGCTATTGCTTGGGACTTGATGGCTTTCTTTGCCTCAAATTTGATATCAAGGGGAAGGAGTTCAATCGCCCATTTTTCCACTCGACCAGTTGCATCTCTGTTATGAAGAATTTCCGATAATGGGGCGTCACTGTCGACTGTAATGGAATGATCGGAGAAATAATGAGCAACCTTCTTTGTGGTCATATAGATCCCATAAACAAGCTTCTGATAGTGAGGGTATCTTTGCTTTGATGGGGTCAGCGCTTCAGAAAGATAATAAACTGGGCGTTGAGCTTTGAAGGCTTTTCCTTCTTCTTCCCGCTCGACCGTAAGTACGGTACTGACGACTTGTCCAGTGGCCGCAATGTAAAGCAGCAATGGCTCTTTGCTGATTGGGGCAGCAAGCACCGGCTGGGTGGACAGCAGAGCTTTGAGCTCTGCAAACGCTGCATCAGCTTCTAGAGTCCACTCAAACTTGTCTGACTTCTTCATCAGTCGGTAAAGAGGCAATGCCAACCATCCAGAGATGAATCGACTTAAAGCGGCCAAGCATCCAAGAAGCTCGACATCGCACACGCGACAGGCGCTTCATTCGAGTATGGTGCCAACCTTTTCGTGGTTAGCATCGATTCCTCGCCGTAAATGAGAAAACCGAGTAACTTTCCACCGGGAACTCCAAATGTACACTTTGATGGGTTAAGCTTGATATCATACCTCCCGAGATTGGCAAATGTTTCAGCAAGGTCACCAACAGTGTCGAACCCTTTCGTGACTTGACCACTATATCATCCATGCACGCTTCCACATTCCGACTGATTTGAGTGAGCAAACACTTCTGAATCATCCTCATGAACGTGGCTCCGGCATTCTTGAGACCGAATGGCATGGTGACATAACAGAAGCATCCGAATGGAGTGATGAACGCTGTTTTGATCTCATCAGGTCTATACAGACGGATCTGATGGTACCCGGAATAGGCGTCTAAAAAAAGACAACCTCTCACATCCCGCAGTTGAGTCGACTATTTGGTCAATGCGAGGAAGAGGGAAATGATCTTTCGGGCAGGCCCGATTGATATGCTTGAAATCGATGCACATGCGCAACGACTTGTCCTTCTTAGGGACCATGACGACATTGGCGAGCCACTCGGATTGGTAGATCTCTCGGATGAACTCTGCCGCTAAGATCCGAGGCACTTCCTCGCCAATGGCCTTTCTCTTGTGGACGGCGGACCGCCGAAGATATTCTTCAACCGATTTGAATTTTGGGTCGACTCGTAGGCGATGCTCAGCCAGCTCCCTGGGAACACCCGGTATGTCAGCAGGCTTCCATGCAAAAATGTCCCAGTTCTCACGGAGGAACTGGATGAGCGCTTCTTCCTATTTTGAGTCGAGTGTTGTTGAGATGTTGGTCGGAGCAGCATTGGGATCAGTTGGGTGAATGTGAACCTGTTTCGTCTCACCAGTCGACTGAAAATGCTGACTTCGTAGACGGCTTCTTAGCTCGCAACAAATCACTCGGATCTGCAGTTTTCTGATACTCTTGTAGCTCTACCACTGCCAACTGAGCATCGGCGATCTTAGAGCCTTTCTGGAAGCACTCTTCCGCCTTCTTCCGATTGCCCGTAATAGTGATCACGCCCTTGGGACCAGGCATCTTCAGTTTAAGATACACGTAACATGGTCGGGCCATGAAACGTGCATATGCTGGCCTTCCCAGAATAGCGTGATAAGCGCTCTGGAAATCCATGACCTCAAAGGTCAACTTTTCTTTCCGGAAATGCTTCGAATCACCAAAAACTACATCAAGAGCAATTTGACCGAGTGACTCAGCCTTCTTTCCGTGAATGACTCCGTGGAATCTCATGTTATCGGTAATCGAGTCCGACATCGGAATGCCCATCCTTTCAACGTCTCCGCATACAATATGTTCAAGCCACTACCACCATCCATCGGGACTTTGGTCGGTCGAGTGCCTTCAATAACCTGGGTCGACCACCAATGCTTGCCTCCTGGGGTGGCAATGTCGCCGGTGATCGAGACTAGTCAAATGTGATGGCGGTCTGGGACCATTTCAGATAATTGGGAGTCGCCGGAGCGACCAAGTTCACTTCCCGATTGATAAACTTCAATCGACTTTTGCTTTCGACGTCAGCAAAAATCATTAGGGTGGAATTGACCTGGGGATATCCATCATCACTGTCATCTTTGTCCTCAACTTTTTCTGTCTCCTTATCCTTATCCTTGAGCTATTTCCCTTGGAACTGCTGAATCAAGAGCCGACACTGTCGAGTGGTATGTTTCGGGTAAATGAGTTTACCCTCTTCATCTTTCTTCGCATGAATATGACATGGCAAATCCAACACGTCATTTCCATCCTGGTCTTTCACCTTCTTGGGGTTCCAAGGACCCTTGGGTTTCCCCTTGAACTTTCCTGGGGTCACAGCCAAGGCCTCTCCGGGAGCAGCTGGCTCGGCTTTGCGCTTCTGCTTCCGACTGGAATTTCCTCCGCAGGCCTCATTGGCGGCCGATTTGTATTTACCACTCCGGAGCCGATCCTCCTCTTCACCATTTGCATACTTGGTGGCAATCTCCATCCTCCGACTCAGGGTCATATCTCCGGTTCGACCGAATTTCAAACTCAACTCTCTGTTCTTGACACCTTCTTTGAAGGCACAGACTGCCTCGTGATCAGATACATTCTCAACTGTGTGGTGCAAAGTGATCCACCTCTGGATATAATCTCTCAAAGTTTCACTCGACTTTTTCACACACGACTGCAACTCCGTCAATCCTGCTGGTCGTTTGCAAGTTCCTTCAAATGTCTGACAAACACTCGGGCAAGATCTTCCCAAGTGTAAATCGCTGGTGCTAATCGATTCAACCATGCTCGCTGAACCCTCCAACATACGGGCAAATGCTTCATGGCTACCTCATCGTTGCCGCCGCCGATCTGAACAGCCACTCGGTAATCTTCAAGCCAAGTGTCGCTTGGATTCACCGAGGAACTTATCGACCCCGACCGCCAACCTGAAATTGGGAGGAATCACCGCGGCTCTGATGGCTCTGCTGAAACACTCTGGTCCCGAGACATGAACTCTGCTGCTGGAGGGAACATCTCTATCATGGCCGTCTCGGTGAGCTCTTTTCCTGTCGACCAAACCTTGAACGATAATAGATCTCGCATCAAAGCCTGGTTCCCTGGGGTCGATTGGAACTCTTCGCCCAACACTGTGCTGGCGTCTGTCGTCCTGCTGCCGAGGAGCGTATGATCCACCCCTTGGAGGAGGAGTGGGCATTCAACGTCGATCATTGCGATCGAATCGGTGCTCATACTGCTCGCGGCTCTTGTACTGATCATCACGCCGGCCCCCATGTTCCTCACGCCTCGGGGGCGATCTCGGACTATGGGCTGACTAGACTGAACTCGCAGCGACGGATCGGTTGTGAATCCTATTCCGTGACTGTGATACAACTGAGTTTTGGTCTCCTGCCGCCCGAAGCAGATCTCTGATTTGCAGCAAACCTCTACCCGCCTCCGACTGGGAAGGCTGAATTGACTCTGCTATACGGGCGGCAGCTGCTAAATTCTGAATCGGAGTTCGATATACCTGAGTTGGTGGTTGAAAGAGCCGACGCCGATCGGATTCTGGAACCCTTGGTCACACGGCGCCGCCGAGTACTCGCTGAAGGTTCTCATCGAAAGCGCCAGCCAGGTTGGCTGCGCGCATCCTCCAAGGCACGAGCCTCGGGGTTTCTCCAATGATAGGAGTGTGAAGCGCATCCATGTTCCGACGGCGAAGCTCCTCCCTCTGGAGCGAAGTGAGGGGCTCGGGCAAGTACTCTTCGCGGGCTTGCTCCGGATCGCCTCCACCATCACCTCCGTTGGTGCGGGTGAATCCGGAGGGACTGCGTGGTCCATCGACCATCAGAACCTCTGCCGCCGGGTCACTGCTATCGCATTCGGACGCAGTCTCTGCGGAGCCAGTCGACAGGTCGAACAGGCTGTAGAGAGATTGTCGGGCTCGATCGCCGCGACTTGGGGGGTAGCCGACTGGCGAGCCACTGCATGCCTCACCCACCGCTGAAGCCTCGACCGATCGGAACGCTTGCGCCGGCGGGATACTACTGGGAGCGAGGACGGCACAGGAGCCGATCCATACTGGGTCGACGGTTGCCGCAGGAGGACGCCGCAGACACACGTGCGAAAGTGCGTCACCCCGCGGACGGGGAGCGCGTCCACGTCGAGTGGAGCCTCCTGAAGCCAAGCGGAATCGTCGGCGATGAACGTGAGTGCACCGAGACGGATCTCGTGGCCGTCGACCAGAACTCCACCTGAAACCATGATGTAGGAGATCGAAAGAATCCCAACTTCTCCAACAAATCGCTAGAACACCTGCCCCACAGTGGGCGCCAACTGTCGTGGTTCTAAGCCTGACAGTAGAATGGGGGGTAAGTATGGAGGGTCAAGATCCTAGCTATGGAGTCATTGTATACGCAAGGGATTTACGAGTTCAGGCCCTTCTCGGAGGAAGTAACAGCCCTACGTCTCGGAGCCCGGAGGCGGTCGACTGGATTATATGCGTATGTGTTACAGGGTGTGAACCCTTCTACCGTGGAGGGGGTGGCTTATATAGAGTGCGCCAGACCCCAGCCAGCCCACGTAGCGGAGGGTTTAAGGTATGTTAAGGCTAGGCGTTACTGGTAACGCCTTACATAAAGTATCATTATGATCATAAAGGCTATTTAACTACAGACCGTTTGGACGCCGAAAGGCTCTTGGACTCCTGGTGGTCGAGTGGGTCTTCATGGTCGAGTGTCCTTGAATCTGTCGAGTGGAAGCCTACCAGTCATTGGAAGGCCGCTTTCTCATGAAAGTGTCCTTGTGGAAGGTACCTTTGGGTAGGTCTATGACCCTACCCCAGGTACTTGACTTCATCATAAGCCTTGGCTAGAGTTTCAAGATAAGTAAGCTTGAGTGTCTCAAAACTCTTTGTAAGAAGGGTGAGCTCTTCTTCCTTGGTCTTGAGGGACACGGATAGGAGCTCACAATCCTTAGAGAGAGAAGCATTAGACTTTACAAGCTTACTTTTATCATTCATCAACTCTTTGCAAGAGTCAATAGCCTTTTTCAAGGAGGCAAGATCTCTGGTATGAACATCAATGTTTGCACCAATTTTTAAGCATAGTTCATCATTGCGTGCTTCCTCATATTGGACTTTCCGCTCAAGGATTTCATATTTTTCCTTTTCCTCGGTGACGAGGGTTTCGAGTTCCTTAATGGAAATGGTGTGCTTACTCACCATGTCCATAAGCATACGAAACATAGTGAGCTTCTTTCCTTTAAGGGAGCACATGAACTTATTTAGTTTAGCAAGCATAGGATCATTTACATCCTCATCCTCATAACTATCCTTCGCATCAATATACTCATCACTAGGAGTAGGAGGAGTGAAAATAGGAGGGTTTGATTGTGGGGTTACCTTGACCTTGTCAAGAGAGTGTTGCTCCTCTCCATCTTCTACCACGGCCTTCGCCATGAGGCACTTGTGAGCGTTGCCCTTGTAATCCATCATGTAGTTGTAGGTGACAACTTCACCACTCTTGTTGACTAGACTCAATGTGTTTTGAGAATCTTGAGCAACTCCAGCAACACCACTAACATCATCTGGGTCGGATTCTTCTTGAGCAACCATTGCTTTCCCATCTCTCTTCTTGAGCTTGGAGTTCAAAGGATTTGGCAACTTCTTCTTGGGAAAGGTCTTGGGAAACCTTGGTTTATCTTCTCTCTTCTCATAAGGGCACTCGTTGGAGAAGTGGTTGGTTTCTTCACAGTTGTAGCATTTTCTTACTTTCTTCTTTTGAAAGCTTCCCTTGAATTTTCCCGCGCTAAACTTCTTGACAAAGAGAGCCATGTCTTCATATGATGGGCCCTCATCGGATTCAACCTCATCACCATCTTCTTCATCATCATCATCATCTTCTTCTTCACTTTGCTCATCTTCACATACATGCTTGGCCTTCAATGCAAGATTGATCTTCGACGATGGAGTACCATGCATGGAAAGATGTTTTGTAGCATTTGCCTTTGACTCTTCAAATAGTTGGAAAGTGGATATGATGTCATCTGTAGTCATTTCCTTGAAGGCATGGTGTTGTCTTATGTCCCATACCATCTGATGGTGATATGGAGCAAGAGCATGGAGCAACTTGTCCACAAGGAATCGCTTAGTCATGTTGAATCCATCTTGTGTCTTGTCACACTCACACGACTCAATATCAGCGGTGAGAGTCATGAGACGCTCAAGGAGTTGATTTGGAGTTTCACCTTTCTCCCTACAAAATTTTTGCAATTTCCCCTTGGCAATTTCATATTGAGCACTCCGGAGGGTGGAGGTACCGGTCTTGGATCTTATAATACTTTCCCATAGTTTCTTGGCACTTGTGATGTGTATGAAAGGTCTCCTTTGCTTTTCAACCATACCTCTCCTTATACACATGATTGCAGTGTCATTGAGATTCTTGTCATAAATTTCTCTTGGTGTAGGATTCTTTGGATCAACCACATGGTAACCATACTCCAAGATCTCTAGCATCTCATCGTTTCCATATCGAAGATGATCCTGCATAGCAACTCTCCACAAGGCAAAATCGGAAGTGGCATCAGGTAAAGGAGGTTTTCCTTGAGGGTTATATTTTGGTTTTTCAACTTGGGGTCTTGCATAAAGCCAAGGAACACTAGAGTGTTCATTGCTAGGAGGTTGTTGATCAAGTGACGGAGTAGGCACAGTTGGCCTCGAAGCCGCACCACCCGAAAGTGGTGCAAGCACCGTGGACAATGTGGCTATCCTCATTTGGTCCAAGGCCTCGACAGAAGCATCATGCTCCTGTTTTTGCTTAGCAAGGGCCCGTTCCAGATCCTCAGAAGTAAAGGACTTGACTTCTGAGGAAGCCTCGCCTTATCCTTCGGATCTGCAACACGGGGAGTCCCATCGGGGTTCATCTCGCTCTAGGGCGGTTAAGCCACAAGAATAGAGCACGAGGCTTTGATACCAATTGAAAGGATCGAGATGGACCTAGAGGGGGGGGGTGAATAGGTACAATTACAAATTTTAATTATTACTTAACAATTTTAGGCACTAATGCGGAATATGAAGGTGAGTCTAACAATTGCAACTGTAGTACTAAGTGCTAAGAAAGATAAGAAAGTAACACAAGTATGTAAGTAAACTAGCACAATATGATATAAGCAAGTGCTAAGAGACAAGTAACCACAAGTAGAGAGTTAGGGTTGGGAATAACCGCAACTCCGGGAGACGAGGATGTATGCCGATGTTCACTTCCTTGGAGGGAAGCTATGTCACCGTTAGAGAGGTGGATGTTACCACGAAGGCACACCAACGCCACGAAGGCTCACCCTATTCTCCCTTTGAGACAACACCATGAAGGTGTTTCTCAACCACTAGTGGTAGACCTTGGGGTGGTCTCCAAACCCTCACAAACTTTTCTGGGGGTAATCACAAAGGTCGATTCCTCTCCGAAAGACTCCTACCGCCTAGGAGTCTCCAACCTCCAAGAGTAACAAGATCGATGGGGAAAAGCTCAAGACTTGCTCAAATCACGAATTCCTTGGGTGCAAAGAAGGGGAAGAAGTGGATCTATCACTTGATCGGACAACTTATCTCCAAAGCTCTCAAATCCCTTGGGGGATCTAAGATTTGGTGTGGAGGAATGAGAGAGAGAGAGAGAGAGTGAGAAGTGTTCTAGGGTTTGTTCAAAGTGAATGGTCGACCCTCTCCCGTGGGGAAGAAGGGCTATATATAGTGTGAGCTCAAATATGGCCGTTGTAGTGTAAGTGAGTGAGCAGGCCGGACATCCGGGCTAGGGGTCGGACATCCGGCTTGGTAAGCTACGAGGAACAAAACAAAGGCAGAACAAAAGAACAGAGGGGCCGGACATCCAGGGCCCAAGCCCGGACATCCGGCATATCAGGAAGGCCCGGACATCCGGCAGGTGGCCGGACATCCGGCTCGCAGCCCAGCATAAAAATGTTCTCTGGATAGCTATGCCTGGATATCCGGAAGGGGCCCGGACATCCGGCATAACAGGAAGGCCCGGACATCCGGGGAAAGCCCGGACATCCGGCATGCAACCCAGTATACAACTGCTCTCTGGATGGCTAGGCCCAGATATCCGGCAAGGAGGCCGGACATCCGGCGTGCAGCCCAGACATCCGGTAGCCAAAGAGACAGAACATGAAGGTTTTTGGCATGTGCATGTATGGTCAGGAGGTTTGTGGCAAGAGAAAGGCTTTAACTAACTCTATCGATCCCCTCTTAATAATGCGGGATCCTTTACTCAAGAAAACAAATATGTAATCAACTTTTATGCTTCATCCCTGAGTAAAATCACTTGTAAGCTCTTGATCCACACACATCGATGAGCCGGGGACTAATACCTGAGATTTACTTGACAACCATTGTTAGTCCCCTACATGTATATTGTCATCAACATCAAAACATGATGTAAGGGCATGATTGCTCTTTCGGGGCGACGCTCAGCGACAAGGTCATCATCGACCAGCTCGATAGCCTCACTTTCGAGCGAGCTGACACGAAGACGTTCGCCGTTTGGGTGTGGGTGTGGGAGCTGCACACATCCCCACTAGGCGGACGCTCTGGAAGCACACGCAGGGCGCGGGGCGGGTGGAGGAGGTGCATGGCTTCTCTCCGCCGAGCCGCGCCGTTGCGCCGCCGCCGACCCTGCTCCGATGGGATTTCCTGCTGCACATCGACCGTATCGATGACTGGACCCCTCTGTCCCCGCGGTCCTCTCACTTGGACCAGAGTGGCCTGCCCTCCTCGCACGACGATGACCGCCCGTTCCTGCGCCGCCCTCCTGCCGGCGACTGGACTCACGGGACTGAAGACGGGCGCCCGGTGCAGGACCTGGGGCAACGAGCTCCCCCCAGACGCAGGTGGTGTCCACGAGCTGCAAGGTCATGCCCTCGACGGGCGCCAGCCGCGGCCACAACGGCGAGGACGGTGGCGGCCAGAGGCGGTCCTGGGAGGACACCCTGCTAGGGCGGGGATGCGGCAAGGAGCACGTCGCGGTCGCGGCCGACCCACCTCCGGAGCGCCAACGCAGCCGCACGCCGAGTCTCGACACCGCCAAGGGGCGCCCCGCGGGCGCCGCAGCAGCTCTGACCACCACGACAAGCATCACGGGAAGAGCAACGACAACGCCCATGTCACGCAGCGCGGGAAGGGTGTGGGTGGCACCAGGTGCTTCGAGCGCGGCCAGTCATCGAGTACTGCTCCGCCCCCCGGCAACCCATTCCTGGTACCGCCACGCCCGCTGTCCCCACTCGCAGCGGCCGCGAAAGCGGAACCGGTGGCCGAATTCTTCGAAGAAGCCGGCAAGGAGCTCCCACCACCGCCCCGCCCGGACCCTAGGGCTGCTGCCGTCGACGCGGCGGCGACAAAGAAGGTGGAAAATCCCCTCTCCTTCTCCGAACACGAGGGGGGCACCGGGGGCGACACGGACGGCATCGACATGGGCCCCGCCCTCTCCCTCGTCAGACACACCCCGGCGATGGCAGACACGCATTCCCTGCAGCTCGGCGCCGTGACTAGCCAAGTCTACCACCTACAGATCGGCGAAGAAGGAGACAGGGGCGCGACCAAGCAACTCTTCTCCAACACCCCGGCCTCTGTGGTGGGCCAGGCGGCCCACCGCACCAATACCCCGCTCTGCTCCAGGCCTGCGGCGACTCGCCACAGCACACGCCAAGCCAGCAAGCCCTCCATGGTCCCTGTCAGTCAGCGCGCCACCCTCCGCATCATCCATGGCCTCGACATCCTCGGCCCGAAGGAAGCCATGACTGCAAAGGCGGCCGAGGCCCTCATCAAGCGCTTCAATGAGCCACTGTCCGACACCGACATCTTGGCCATCGCCAGGCTCACCAACCTTGACCCGGCCACGCTGTGGGTGGCGGCCGGCATGCAAGGCCCTGACGGAGAGGCCCCGGAGGCCATGCTTTCCCCATGTTAGTGCACCCCAGATGTTGTACGCTCCAGCGACACCCAGCGATCAGCTGGTTTGAGCTAGGTCTAGTTCTCTGTAGTCCATGTAGTAGATGTAGAGGCGCTGCCGTCTGCCGGCGGATATTGGAGCCTATTGGTGGCCGCCGGCAACCCCCGGGCCGTGAAGAGGTGTACCCGTATTTGCTTAATGATTACCGTAGTTGCCGGAGCAGATTCATCGTGTTTAATGATTGAAACAAACTGCCCCATCATGAGCTGGAACATCCAAGGTTTAAACACGCCGGCGCGACGCGCTGTAGTTTGTGAGACGGCAGAGGAGCATAAGCTAGCAATCCTCTGCCTCCAGGAGACCAAGATCAAAGCCTGGAGTCGCCCCCTGGTCAAGGAGGTAGGCGGAGCAAGGCTCGCCGACTGTGTGGTGCTTCCCGCCTCCGGCACCACGGGCGGCGCCGCGATTTTCTGGGACAATAGTGTAGTAGACGTGCAATCGCACGCTGCCAGTCAATTCACCATCACCGCCCGCGTTACCTTAACGGCAACATCCACACCTTTGTGGCTAACCATGGTGTACGGCCCCGTCGACGACAGTAGAAAAGACGAGTTCTTGTCAGAAATAGCTAGGACGGCGCCGCCAACAAACGATCCCTGGCTCATCAACGGCGATTTTAACCTCATATACAAAGCCAGACACAAGAACAATAGAAACATCAACCATAGAATGATGGGACAATTCCAGGAGGCGATCGACGCCGCAGGACTCTGGGAGATTAGATGCAAAAATCATTGATACACATGGAGCAACGAACGCGAAGATCCAACACTTGTCAGCATCGACAAGTTTTCCTGTAGCAATGCTTGGGACGCCCTCTTTCCGACTTTCCTCCTCCATGCCACTTCGACATCCTGCTCCGACCACTGCCCCTTGCTGCTCGCCGCAGCCACCGCACCACGCCGACCAGCTCGGTTCCGGTTTGAATCTTTCTGGACACGTTTCCCCAGATTCCATACGACGGTGCAACATGCGTGGGATCGCCCCGTCGCCTCCACGCGTGCATTCAGACGCATCCATGTCAAGCTCGATAGGGTGGCAAAGGATCTCAAAATCTGGGCAAAAGGATTCTTTAGCAGCACTCGTCTGCAGCTGCAGATCGCTAACGAGGTGGTTCTCCGCCTCGACATCGCCCAGGAGCATCGGCGGCTGTCTAGCAGTGAGCTCGGTCTCCGGAAGCAGCTCAAGCTTTGCGTCCTTGGCCTGGCCGCGATCGAGCGCGCCAGGAAGCGCTAGGCCTCGCGCGTCACCTGGCTGCGGGCCGGCGACGCCCGGACGGCCTTCTTCCAGGCCAAGATCAATTCCGGGAGGCAGAAAAACTTCATCCACTCCATCCACACGACAGCCTCAACCGTTACCTCCCACGACGACAAGGCCAAGGCTGTCCATGAACACTTCAGCTCCTCCCTCGGGGCGGCGCCCGTCAGAGACACCATCATAAACTGGAGCACGATCAACCTGCCATCACTGCCGGCAGTCGGTCTAGATAATCCTTTCTTGGAGGAAGAGGTTTGGCAAGCAATCTGCGCATCACCACAGGAAAAAGCGCCCGGGCCTGGTGGATTAAACGGAACTTTCTTCCGAGCGTGCTGGCCGATCATCAAGCTCGATGTCATGGCGGTGTTTCATCAGTTCTATCACTTCGCAGGAGGAGACGTGGCGGCCATCAACCGGGCCCCGATCGTTCTTCTCCCCAAGAAGGATGGAGCGACAGCGATCATGGACTATCACCTGATTAGTCCGATCCATTCAGTGGCAAAGCTCATCTCCAAAGTGCTTTCCATGAGGCTGGCAAAGGTGATCCACACAATCATATCTCCGGCGCAGACGGCGTTCCTCAAAACAAAATGCATCCACGATAGTTTCCTCTATGTGCAAAACACCGTCCGCCACCTTCACCGTCGCAAAATGCCGGTGCTGCTCATGAAGCTCGACATCGAGAAAGAGTTCGACACGGTCTCATGGGACTACCTGCTAGAGCTGCAGCAGCAGCTAGGGTTTAGCGTGCGCTGGCGCGATTGGGTGGCCCTGCTCCTCTCCTCGGCATCCTCGGCGGACTCTCTGAATGGGGTGTCGGGCTACCACTTCGCCCACCGCCGCGGTCTACACCAAGGAGACCCGCCCTCACCGTTTCTCTTCATCCTCGCCATAGACCCACTTCACCACCTGCTTGCGGAGGCGGTCGAGCAACACCTCCTACAACAAATCCCAGGCCGCGAGTTGAAGCTCAGGGTTAGTCTTTACGCCGACGAAGCTGTTGTCTTCATCAACCCAATCCGCCAGGAGGTCGACTCCTTACTGAGCATTCTGCATGACTTCGGACGTGGGACTATGCATAAACACAACTAAATCCACGGCCTCACCGATCAGCTGCAACGACCTAGACCTAGTTTATGTCCTGCACAATTTTGGCGGCTCCATCGCCCCGTTCCCTATCAAATACCTTGGCCTACCGCTTACTACCGATCGGCTACGACTCGTGCACCTGCAGTTCATCATAGATAGAATCAAGGACCGGCTGGCGGGTTGGAAGAGCAAGCTAATCCACATCGCGGGACGACGTGTGCTTGTCCGCTGCGTCCTCGGCGCCATTCCTACTTTCGCGCTTACTGTGCTGAGGGTGCCCAAGAAGATCCTCAAGGAAATTGACAAATGTCGACGCCGTTTCCTTTGGAAGCAAGACGAGGAGATCTCCGGCGGCAGCTGAAAAGTGAACTGGGCAGCGGTCTGCACACCAACGGAGAACGGGGGCCTGGGAATCCCTGACCTACAGCGCTTCGGCCGTGCACTTTGACTGCGCTCGCCATGGCTCGCATGGGGCCACCCGAATAGGCCATGGGTGGGTTCGGAACTGCCATGCAACGCCGCAGACCTCTCCCTCTTCACGGCGGCAACCTCGGTCAGCATCGGGGACGACACGTCGGCGTCCTTCTGGCACTCTCCATGGATGGGGCCAGGCACGCTCGCCCAGCAATTCCCGTGACTGGCCCTGCACGCCCGGAGAAAGAACAGGACGGTAAAGGCTGCCCTCGCGGATGACACTTGGATCAGAGACCTTCCCCATGGCCGCACTGAAGACCTGATCCACGACTTCCTAGCCATGCACAGGAGGTTACATGGCGCCACCAGCGACCTGCGTGCGGACACCCCCGACTACATTAGATGGATCCACGAGCGGACAGGCCAATACTCCGCAAGATCAGCCTACCGGATGCAATTCCAGGGCATGACGTCCTCGTGCTTCGACAAGATCATCTGGAAGGCCTGGGCCCCCGGCAAGATCAAGATGTTCGCATGGCTCATGTTACAAAACAGGCTATGGCGGAACGACAGACTTCAGCGCCGCGGTTGGAAACATGAGTATTTCTGTCAGCTGTGCATTCGAAGCCTTGAATCCTCAAAGCGTCTGTTTTGGGAATGCCCAATGGCAAAGAGAGTTTGGGAAACAATCAGCTCATGGACGGGTTGCTCCCCCCTGGCACCTGATGCGAGCTGGCAGAATCGTCGGCACTCCTCCATCGTGCTCGGCGCCCTGGACAGGTCCGCACCAAGATGGCGCAAAGGCACCAACACGCTCCTGTTGCTCACATGTTGGGAGCTATGGCAGGAACGGAACAACGCCACCTTCAGGAGAAACATACCAAGTGCCTCCAACATCATCAGTAGGGTTACGGACTGCATCGAGCTATGGCGAGCCGCGGGTGCAACCTGCATCGAGAGCCCCTTCGGGGAACCACTATGAAATGTAAACCCTAGGATACTTTGTCATTTGAGGATTGCCGGTCTGTGGCAAGCCCTCGGATCCTCTGGATCACCGCCGCCTTCTGTTTTTCCCATGCTTCCTGCTTATGATCAATGAAAAGCCAGCGTAAAGCTGGATCTTTCAAAAAAAAGATTTATAGATGGGCCTAGGGCCCATATATGAAATAATTCATGAAAGTCTCAAGGGCCATGTGTGTGATGACATGGTGGTGGATAGTTTAGTCTCACCTCATGAGTGGAATAGAGTGCAGACCTATTTTATAAGGGATTTTCTTCTATATGTTATTGGAGCTTAAGAAGAGAAGTGGTTCCCGCGTGTTTCATGAACGAGCCGATCTCAAACCCCTATGTATGCCCACCCTTAATTTTTTGTCGGGCAAGAATGGATCGGGGGCATTGGCAACCCTAGCCGCCATCCCAGATCGGATCACATCTGCTCTACGTCCTCGCGCATAAACATCATCGTTTCACTCGTTGGTGTTGCGTCCAACGATACCATCCCGTCAACCACGTGCATGGATGTATGAGAGAGCAGGCCTTTGAAGCTCTGCCGTTTGCTGTTGCTGACTTCGACATGAGTGAAAATTTTGAAGCTGCGACAAAGAAGCCTACCGAGGATGTTGTTGTCATCCCCGTGGCTTTCACTTCAAGATGGGAACGGGCCGACCCGGACCTGGCCTTGGACCCGGCCCGGTGGCCCCAGGGTCAATATGTGAGGCCATGGGCCGGCCCATTTTATCAGAATTTTGTGGCCTCGCTGACCCATTAGGTACACGAGGCCGACCCAAAATTCAGTATTTTTTTTACACAAGTTTGGTATTCTTGTGTACTACTCATCTCATGCCCACAGAAAATAGATGTGCTGATGTACACGCCACTAGCTGCCTTATTACGGGAAATAATTAGGCACAAAGCACTCGCCCAGGCAGCCAGGCTATATGCCTATACGTATGCATGTACGCAGCACGCTGTTCGTGCTTTACTGGTTTAGATGCTGTAGCACAAGTACACGAAATGGCCTCACTGACCCATTCAGGCTATATGTATATGCATGTGCGCTATTCATAAGTCATTGGTTCAGATGGGTCGACCCGTCTGACCCATCGGGTCGCACGATGCCGGCTCCACTGACCCATATATGATTCAAGGCCAACCCATCTGACCCATTGGCCTCGACCTTTTGGGCCGGGTCAGTGACCCGGCGGGCCGACCCGGCCCATTTCCATCTTGACTTTCACTTGACTAACTGGAGGTATAAGGCTCCTCCCAATGCTCCACCTCATACATGTGATAAGGCTGTCATGTAGGCAAAAAAGATGATGTGACAAGGTAATTAAGAGGAGAGAGATGAGTGTGGTGACCCAAGAAGAAACAATGCCAATCACGGGAACCTAGGAAAAACACTTAAATGAAGGAAGCCCACCAATATATGGATAACTTTAGTTGCTAAATCATTAAAGAAGAATGCTTACAACAAGTTAAGCACCTTTGCATTGAGGACTTTAGTTGTTTTGCTATTTAATGTGCTTAGCACCTCATCTTAGCATCATTGGAGGAGGTCTAATCTCTCCTATTTGTTTCTTACTAGTAAGTTTGCACGTGCAAAGCACGTGTAATCTCGAAATAGTTCTAAGCCTCCCATGTTGCATGAGGATGTCCTTTGCAGTCGGAGAATACATCTCTAATAGTATATTTGTGTCGTAGTGGTTATATAACGGACATATGTGCCACCTTCAATTATCTCTGACATTTGCCAAATTGATGAAGTATTAAGAAATGAATTAATATCACTACATTTGATCCATGAATGTTATTTAATAACATGTGATACCTAATACCACATGCGTATACTTAATCCCGATCTTGACAAACTCATCATATGAAACCACAAAAGAAAATCCATTCAATCAATTACACAAAACACAGACTTCTGAAGTATTGAATAGCAACAAAAGAAAACTGTAAATTACTTTGCATCAGCCATGACTTAAGTACGCGCAAATTCCAGTGAAATCAATCATCCGACCCACTATTGTGTGCACAAGGGATTATACATAAAAGTGAAAGAAATAATATCGACTTAATCTTTTAGTAAATATAGTATGATTGGAGAAGCATGAAGATATTTTACTGGCCTTGATGCCTAGTAGAAGGAAAATAATAGAGCACAG
Organism: Aegilops longissima; assembly: GCA_021605205.1. Taxonomy (NCBI): domain Eukaryota; kingdom Viridiplantae; phylum Streptophyta; class Magnoliopsida; order Poales; family Poaceae; genus Aegilops; species Aegilops longissima. Next base: position 529,317,387 of record CM038676.1, read on the forward strand.
AGACTTACCAATGGCTAGTTGTCATGATGTTTTTTTTCATAAATATGCCATCTATGAATTTATTGTACTGACATCGCTGACTATCTTCTAAAAAGGATAAGACCTGAGCAATGAGCTATCAATTTTCCTTCACCAATATGATGGACCTCTCAAATGGGGCTTGTTGCAACCAGCAAAGATCCTACATCTTATCACCTTAGGTTCGGAATATTAGCTTCAGCATCGCAACAACTTCAAGATTTGCAGTACTATTATCTACACTACTTTTGTGCCCTTTCATATAAGTAACAACACCTATAAGATCATCAATATGCATCTTTATACTAAGGCAAAATGAAATAATAAGCATCTACATGATAACAGGAAGGTCAATTTTATACCAGACTGCTTGTGAATGTACTCATTAATCACATTGACTTGGTTTTTTCATATGGATAACACTATGCAGTTTCCTTCTGCTTGGTGAGAACAAATGCGTAGGTAGCAGACGTCTACACATCTGAAATTGCTAATTAGCTGAAAACGCGAGTCTGATCAGATTTTGATAACACAACAGAATAGAAAAATACATCAGATCAATATGACACCTGGTGGCTGGTGCATGGCAAGGGCATGTAACTGGCCAAACTTAACGCAATGACAGATCCAAAGGCCATGGTCGCCGCTGAGCCTGCGTTGGTTCCCGGCGAGTGGATGCAGCCTATGCAAGCCGAGAACGGGCGGGCGTCCACCGGCACCTGCTCGATGTCGACCACGGAAGGGAGACCACCGCTGACTATGTTGCTCGCCATTCTCCCCGCCAAGAAGGGGATCAAAGGATCTACTTGGAGGATGTCGAGGACGCGAAGCTAGTGAGGCAGCTGTCCGCGGAGCCGCCAGGATGGACGGTGAATAACACCGTGGAACATGAGGCGTCCCCGACGGCCTGCTAGGTGGTGTTGGAGGCGGCTTCCAGACGGCTGGGAGGATGCGCCGTCCCCGACAGCCAAGCCAGGTGGTGTAGGAGGAGGCGCTGTCCCCGACGGCCGGCCAAGTAGTGTAGGGAGGCGGCGCCGCCGACGGCCGAGGCGAGGCGAGGCGAGGCGATGGGTTGGGGCAACACAGAGATGGGAGGGGAGGCGTCGTGAAGGTGCGGTGGCTGGAGGCGATTGGGAGTGGAGCGATGATGCAGCGGTTACTTTCCTTTCTTTCTTTCTTGATTGACGTGGGCAGTTTAATTCCTTTCGTGCCAAAGGAAGGTGATCACGGAAGAGAAAGTACTTTCCTTTCTTTCTTTCTTGATTGACGTGGGCAATTTCTTTCCTTTCGTGGCAAAGGAAGGTGATCATGGAGGAGAAAGTTGTGTTTAGCGTTAAACACGTTTAGTCGCTCACCATTAGGACAATAACAACTGTTGGATGAAGCGAATGGATGGCCGAGATCTGCTGGATCTGCCCCACTGGGTCTTTTTATATTGGTATAGATGGTAGCCAATGCATAGTACGTGCTCACATGTTTAGACATTAGTATGACGAGTTTAATACTGTTAATGCCAATTTATTTCTGGACTTAATCAATCGAAAATTGATATTCTATCCGACAGATAGTGTGCAGGAGCACTGTAGAGGGTGAGAGGGTTATGGCGATGTGGGAGGTGACACCGTGACAGACAGGCAGAACGATTTGGTACCTTCACCAATAGTTGTGTTCCTCCGTGCAATGGCGATGGATGCATGGGACGGAACAGTGATGAGCCAGTACCAGGCCGGCCGGCTAGGTAGCTGTAGCTTTACAGGTGGGTCGGTGGATGGAGGAGGATCGACCCGGGCGGTACAAGGTAGGTGGATCGGTCGATCGTCCATGGAATCCTCAATGCATGCATGCATGCCCTGGGTTCCGGTCGAGCTGTCTCTATTATGCGAAATCTACAGGCAACCGGATCTGGGCCGGGGGTGGCGTGGTGCCGTGCGCCTGTATCTGCCGGCATGCATGCATGCCGATCGATCGATCGAGGCCACGCAGGCAGAGGCAGCGCGGCAGGCCGGTGCTGGAGCAGGACCATCCTAGCTAGCTAGGGCGTAGCGTAGCTGGTAGCCCTTTGCCTCACCTAGCTATACCCCCACGGCCACGATCATGCATGCATGCCGGGATCGAATCGATCGTGGCCGCGTTCCGACGTGTCGGGCGCCGGCGTCGTGCGCGTGGTCCATCGGTCGGCATGCAGCCGTACTACGTGGCAATGGCACGGGCGCGCACGACCAGGCACGCGCGCGCGCCCGGGCGCGGCGCATTCATATTGCCCGTGCATACGTGTGTGGTACGCGTGATGCGCGAGCGCGAACTCACCTGCGGCTTGAGTGCGCTGCTTGGTCTCTGCGTGTTCTTCGCTCGGCGTCTCGTCTTTTTCTTTCTCTTTTAAGAATGGAATGGATCGGCGTCTCGTCGTCGTCGGTCGCCGTCGCCGCCGCCTCGCCTGGTCGTAGTCGTACTTACCTAGCTGGCTGGCTATGGCTAGCACTCTTCGCCTTTGAATTTGCCTCCGGTGCTCGCGGCCAAGTTAGCATCCGTCCGTCTCCGGTCTCCCCGATCCTGCCGTGAGGTCATTGTTGCATACGTAGGCACCGGCGTGGAGAAAATGTATCTGAATTTCTTACCGACTAAAGCACGCGGGAGAAGAAAAAGAGGAGCCGCGCGCTCTTCTTCCTCTTGCGATAGATCTCGCCGTATATATCTCCAGGTCGTGCATGCATATCTTCAGGCCTAGGGTCAGTCGTTCTTTAACGCAACGCACGCAGCTTATCCGAGAAGAGAGCACGAGCTCACCTCCACCGTGTTGCTGTCAGCGTCGTTTCCAAGCAATTACTAGTCTTCGGTAATTATCTATAAAATGATTTGCACTAAGTCGTCCTGACAGTTTGACCTTACTGAACCTTCATAGCTCCGGCCCTCTTCTTTACCATTGCTGTCCAAGTCGTCGGTGAGGGGATCAACTGAAAAATCAGCTCGATTCACCGTGCACGCTTCCTCCATGAGTATAAAAATAAAATGAACATATTTCTTGACTTTTTTTTTGAGAAATCTCGGGAAAACTAACTTTAACCAAGGATCAGTCCTACCATGTGCCCATGTTGATTATGTGATACAAAATGAAGAATGCGCTTTTTATAAGAATACCATAGTATCTACTTTATACGACATATATACTCAACACATTATTCAGACAAATATTTTTTATCATAAGACATATCTCGGAGAACGTGTGTGTCCTATATTTTTGCACGGATGGAGCAATATTTTTCATGAATACACAAAGCTTGTGGTTCATTTATAAAAGAAGTGATAATGGGCACATTGGGGGGATATACAAAACAAACGCAAGATGGCAGTGGCGGTGCCAGGAATTCAATCATGTGTGGTCAATTGAATGTTGTGTAGAAAATGTATGCATTTATAATATTTTTTGGCATATTTCTACTTCATATTTGTAGTTTTTGCCATAAGCTGTGTAGTCAATTGACTACCCAGCTTAAGTGTGGCTTCGCCAGTATGAAGCTCGGAGAAGAGAAACATGAGGTGTAGCAGGGGATACAACACAACGAGATGCCCCAAAACTCCAAATCCAATACCCTAGACACTGCGAGCCACCAAGACGACGCCTTCGTGAAGGGGAACAACGCTGCGACATTGTCGCTATCCGATCCAAAGAATCAGACCTAGGGTTTTCCCCAGTGCCTCGAGCATGGTAGAGAAAGAAGGCCATGACAGCGCCTTCAAGAAGGGGATGTCACCCGTAGGTGTCATCGTTGCCAACATCAGCAAGACGGACGGGGTATTTCCCCCTGGCCTATGTTTGAGCAATCCCACGGTTGTCGGATCATGATTTGGAGTCAAGGTTCCGTCGTTGGCTAGAACTGCCACTTCCGGAGGGGAGCAATGCCTATCACTGAAGAAGAAGGTGAAAGTGTGCTCTGATGGACGAGCGAGCTATAGATTTGGTCTAGGAAGGATGGGGCATGGAGGTGGACTGGGCAGGAGAGGCAGTACGTCATGTGTGGCACATGAGATGAAGGTGGCAACAAATTGAGGGAACACGGAACCATATCCTAGGCAAGAGCCGTCAGGACGCCAGCAAGCTAGAGAAGTTGGAGGAACGCAACTTCAAGAACGCCGGACCGGAGCCGCACCAACAAGGATCACTCCTGCGCCGCATCGCCAGGCCGGCGCAACAACTGGCGCCGCCAGGACAGAGGTACCCAAACCGTCGAACCAGAGAAGAGGCCAGCCCAAGACGGGGAGGAAACCAGACACACATGGAGGAGGATCTCGAGCAGGAGAAGCAGCTGGGGAAGACCACCATCGGAAGCCTGCACGCAGAAGGAGCCTCGTCTCCTCGTCAAAGCTGATACGCCCCGCCCAGCCGCGGGAGCCACTCCATCATGGGTTCGCGCGCCACGTCGCGCCACACATGGAAACACCCCGCCGCCATCATCCCTGAAACTAGAACGGCTTCGCTGGCAAGCCCTCCGACAACGGTGATGCGGGAAGGAGGGGCTAGTGGCAGCAACTAGGGTTTCCCCCGTGTGCCTGGGGGCGAGGGGTCGCCCCGTCAAACTTGATAGCTATTGCATTTCCCAAATAGAGGGTACTTTTCGGATGAAGTAATCAATACTTTGGATACCAATGAGCTCTTGTTGTATGTTTAGACATTGAGCCCGACAAAAACGAAATGAAAATGAATTAACATACATATGGATAATTCCACTTTTTCCGCAAGCAAAATAAATTCTACTTTAACTCAAAATTGTCGCTGCTATGTGTTTTTTTTTGAGGAAACACTGATATGTTATGGATTGACCAAATTAGTTGCCGGTGACACATTGACCCACATCTAAGTATCAAATTTCGATTTTAATTGGATGTAAATCAAGCTCTTAATAGGGGCTTCCATGCAAGCTTCAATGAATACACTTGTAAAAATTTGCCTAGTCAAACATATCGTGTAAATAACCTGCACCATAGGCGATGTCTCTATCAACAAATAAATACCAGCTCACCATCTAGTCAGCTTGACAGGTAAGACAAACATGTTGGGATAAAAAAAGTCGGTAAATCTGGCTCAAAAGAATTAACTTGGGTGCTTAAATTGCGTTTCTATGTGATAAAATAAATTATATCATTTTTGTACACAGTACAATCACATATGCTTAACCTACCCCCCATTAGCACATCTGAACGAACATCGTTGGAAAGCCTGCAATAAATCCATGAAAATGTGAGCACCGATGCCATGTCTAGGATTTAAACACCGGTGGGCTAGTTTCACCTCAAAGAATCTAACTATCTGAGCTACCGCTTGCATTCCGCATACATGATCTTCTTCTCCTGCCTGTTGTAGCCCCTCGGGTCACCCCTGTGGGCGACCAGGGGGAAACCCTAGCCGCCGGCGCCCGGACTCCCCCGCATCTCCTCCATCCTCGCCGCCAAAGAAGCGCCGCCGGGCGGCCAGCCGGCAGGGCGGCGGCGGGCTCCTTCCTTCCCGAATAGGTCGGCGGGACGGCCGTTCGAGAGGAGGTGCCGTACTTTTGCGGGGTGCGGCGGCGCTGCAGATGGATCCTGACCGCGACATGCACAGCGCGCCGGCGGTTGGGGTTCGTTCTCGCGGCGTGGTGCGGCCGCTGGATCTGGTGGTCGCGTGCACCGTCGGTCTCGGGTCCGATCCTTCTGGATCCGGTGCCTGATTGCCGTCGGCCGGCGCAGGATGGTGGCTTTCGTCGCTAACCAGGTCGGGTCTTCTTTGATCCGGTGCCTGGATGGATCTACGCCGGAGGTGTTGAGCCTTATGGTGCTTCCCTCTCTGGAGTTTTCGGGTCTTGGCTGCTGCCAGATCCAAAGCAGATGGAGATTGGTGGTACAGGAAGAGGACCGGAGGAAACTTTGGTCGGCTAGCTCGGCCCGGCATCGGCGACGGCTTTGACGTCGTTACCCATCTTGATGGCGGTCGAGGTCCCTCCTATTCACCTCCGCCCCCGTTCCGGACGAAAGTCCAAAATCCGTCTTGATTGACGGCGGCGGCGCCCTTTGCGTCAGAACCTCCATGGAGGCGCCGCCTTGGGAGGCTTGGGCGTTCGAGGAGTTGCTATGGGTGAAGGGCTTCGTGTGTCGGCTCCAGCAGCGGCAATGGTGTGGAGGTTGGCAGGAGGAGCGGCGTTCTAACCGCGTCAGATGCGTCTGGTAAGAGATGTCAAGTCATGCCTGGCCGACAGGTGCTATGCTGAGTCATGCCTAGTCGGCAGGTGCTACGCACGACAGATCTTTCGGAGTGTCCGTGTCGGGATGGACGAGCGCAGAGCGGTGGAGCTGTCTGGCGTCGTGGTGGCGTCGACGGTAGCTAGAGCGTGCAAGGTAGATGCAACAGTACAGCTCTGAAGATGGTTTGGTGGCAAGTGGCTGCGGCGGCCTAATACCCGGCAGGCGTCCTGGTTGTGGAGTGCGCCGGACTGGTAGGTACCCCATACCCGGCAGACGTCCTGGTTGGGACCTCAGGTCTTAGATATTTAGGTTTGGCTGCGATGTTTGTTTGGTATTAGGCTCAGACTATCAGCGCCCCTTCATCGATTGGATAGGTGTAGCGATAGTTGTTGCTCAGAAAGTGGCTTTAGTCTTGCTGTTGTATGACTTTGTAGGGTCTTGTGAGAATAATTAATAAAGTGGCCGTATGCATCGCCCAGATGCAGAGGCCGGGGGTCATCCTTCTTTTTTTTTAAAAAAAAATTAAGCTACCGCTCAGTTCGCAAACAAATTATATCTTGTTCACCCTATCCAATTGTGAAAGACTCATAGTACTACATCAAAATAAATAAAAAAATCCATTCTTCTTTCCAAGGCAACACATGAGAGTGTAGAGTTCTTCTATGAAAAAACTAGATAGATAGGCCACCTGGGCTTCACATTCCGAAAATATTACATCCTACAGCCTAGACACAGGGCCGATTTCCTCACTTGTAATTCAGAGGGCGTCGATGGGGCCAGTCCTATTTATCACGCGGGTCATGGGATAGCAAGCAAACACATACCCTATAATTCACTACGCAGAGACATTGGGCCGGGACATGTAGACATTTCGGAGAGAATCTCTATTCCGGTTTTGGGAAGGTTCTAGAACCTTATCGCATGATTTTTTTTTTCTTTTACGCTTTTCTTTTGGTTTTTTCTGGTTTTACATCTTTTTCATTTCATTTTTTCATTTTTCATTTTCCTTTCATTTCACGAACAAATTTTGAAATCTCGAGAATATGTTGAATTCTTGAAGGTTTTCTGTATTCAGGAACATTTTGAATATTATTTGAAATACTTTTACTTTTTTAAAACATGAAAAAATTATTCATGAACAATTTATAATTCATGAACAATTTTGGGATCGCAAACATTTCCTGAATTCTTGAATATTTTCCTAAACTGTGGATATTTTTTAATTCACAAACATTTATTGAAATCATGAACATTTTTCAAGTACGTGAGTAATTTTTGTATTGGTTAATATTTTTGAATTCATGAACATTTTTGAATTTACAAACTAGTTTTGGAATCACGTTTTTTTTGAATTCAGAACATTCTTCAAAACCCAGGACATTTTTGAATTTAAGTTTTTGAAATCGATATTATTTTTGAATTTGCAATTCACAAACAATTTTTATTTCGGGAAAATTTTATAAATTCACGAACAGTTTTTGAAATCACTAACGCTTCTGAATGTGCAAACAGTTTTTGAATTCACGAACAAAATAGTATTTGCAAATATTTTTTTGATTCTACAGTTTCTTTTATTTCAAAAAAATTAAATTCACCGACAATTTTTGAAATCGTGAACATTTTTTAGGTCATGAAGATTTTCCAAAATCAAGATTTTTTTGAATTTGTGAACTTTTAATGTATTTACAAACATTTATTCAAATTCACAGATATTTTTAATTATGAGCATTTTAAAACTAAGAACATTTTAGAATTCTTGAATTTTGTTTTCAAATTCACAAATATTTTATTAGTTTGAATTTTTTCCATATTTTCGAATTTCCTTAAATTTCTTTTAAAAAATAGGAAAAGTTAGAAAAATACATAAACAAATAAATGAAGAAAAAAGCCCCTCCCCCAATTGTGTGGGCTCACAGTGTGCGAGGAGTTATGAGTTTGCTATCTTTCTAGCGTACTGCTCGCGGAATAGGAGCTCCTCGTTTACGAAAAGATAAATACATGTATAGAAATGGATATGCATCGATCAACATGTTCGGATTCAAATCCAAATACAATCAAACAATGCCCAATTCATTAGTGGCTTCTTCACCAAAAGAACATGTCGTACGCAGAACACAATACATGTCTAGACCGAACCATTCTTGAAGTAATATGGTCAAGACAAGTGAGTTCTTACTAAAAAAAGAGGGTTGCTTTGTGCAAATTAAATGCACACATATATGCATCGATCAACATGCGCGGATTTAAATCAAAGTACAACCATATAATGCCCAATTCACTTGGGGCTTCTTCACAAAAAGAACATGGCGCATGAAACCCACACATATGGGTGCACAAGAAGATCAGAAAAAGGCATATTCATGTACAAGTGCCCAAATCGTATTTATGAAAGCGTTCACATTCTTTCTGAAAGTGTCACGTTATTTCTAAAAGTGGTCATGTTCTTTCTGAAAGCTGTCCTGTCTCTGTTACAAAAAATAGTTTATATGCTCACATTTTTTGGTTCCCTTCATTTTTTTACTATGTACTGCAAGACAGTTCCCTTCGTTTTTTCGCTCGCTTATTATTTTCTCTTCCCGCCTACAGTTTCAAAAGGAACCGCGCTAATTTTTTTGCACCGTCAATAAATACCTCGTTTGTCTCTATTAGTAAACCGCACTCATCATTCCCCACTGGCCCTCCTCCCGCATTTCCCCTCGAGATCTCGAACTCTCCCGATACCATCGGTTTCCCTCACCGTCGTCGTGAGCGAGGCAACCTTCGCAACGGCAAGGTCCGCAAGGATCCTGTCACACTAAAGCCAAGAACTGATCGTGAACTGACAAGTAACAATCATCTCCCCCTCCCTCACTACCCCAGCTATTGAACATCCATACAGGCGTATGTATATGTAGACATGTTCGATTTATCCGCTTGTATTCAGGAAGTACATGGTTAACTCCACACGAGTTCAACCTTAGGGTTCGTATCTAGGTGTTTCCTGCATGTATGTTCTATATTTGTTCGCATGTTGTTACTCATGTTGGGTTCCTCTGAATTATTACAATTTAGGCACTGTACAGGCGTTTACAGTTCATCGTACTTTGCCTAGTCGATTCAAAACTTGATTGAACGTAGTTCTAGGTTTGGAAGAACGTCATTTCACATTTGTATTCCCTATTAGAGTGATTATGTATTGTTGTTGTATCTTTGTGGAGTCTTTTGTATATCTCATTGTCTCATCTTTGTTCTATAGCTGCTACACCCAACACACCAAATGAGTACGAGAAAATGAGGCAACAAAACATAAAGGAGAATGCTATTCGTATGTGATACATCTCCAGCGTATCTTGATACGTCCATTTTGCATCATGTTTTCTTACTGTTATTTACAATGTTTTTATCCATAATAATGCTTTTTGGAGTAATTCTAATGCCTTTTCTCTCATAATTTGCAAGGACCACACCAAGAGGGAGAATTCCGGCAGCTGGAAATCTAGACTTGGAAAAGCTACGTCAGGCCACCTATTCTGCACAACTTCAAATGAGCTGAAACTTCATGGAGATTTTTATGGATTATTTAAGAAATATTGGAGCCAATAAACACCAGAGGGGGCCACCAGGTGGGCACAACCCACCTGGGCGCGCCAGGCCCCCTGGCGCCGCCTGGCGCGCCCTGGTGTATTGTGCCCTCCTCGGCCCACCTCCGGTGCCCATCTTCTGGTATATAAGTGGTTTTGACCTACAAAAAATAGAACAATACTTCCGTGACGGAGCCGCCGCCTCGAGGCGGAACTTGGGCAGGAGCACTTTTGCCCTCCAGTGGAGCGATTCTAACGGGGGAACTTCCCTCCCGGAGGGGGAAATCGCCGTCATCACCATCACCAACAACTCTCCCATCTTGGTGAGGGCAATCTCCATCATCTTCACCAGCACCATCTCATCTCAAACCCTAGTTCATCTCTTGTATTCAATCTTGTTACCAGAACTATAGATTGTTGCTAGGGGGTGACTAGTAGTGTTGATTACATCTTGTAGTTGATTACTATATGGGTTTTTTGGTGGAAGATTATATGTTCAGATCCATTATGCATATTAATACCCCTCTGATCATGAGCATGTTGATTATTTGTGAGTAGTTACTTTTGTTCTTGAGGTCACGGGATAAATCATGTTGCAAGTAATCATGTGAATTTGATATGTGTTCGATATTTTAATGGTATGTATGTTGTGATTTCCTTAGTGGTGTCATGTGAACGTCGACTACATGACACTTCACCATATTTGGGCCTAAGGGAATGCATTATGGAGTAGTAAATAGATGGTCGGATGCGAGAGGGACAGAAACTTAAACCCCAGTTTACGCACTATTCCGTAAGGGACCGATTGGATCCAAGAGTTTAATGCTATGGTTAGGATTTATCCTTAATACTTTTCTCGTAGTTGCGGATGCTTGCGGGAGGGTTAATCATAAGTAGGAGGTTTGTTCAAGTAAGAACAACACCTAAGCACCGGTCCACCCACATATCAAATTATCAAAGTAGTGAACACAAATCAAACCAACATGATGAAAGTGACTAGATGAAATTCCCGTGTACCCTCAAGAACTCTTTGCTTATCATAAGAAACCGTTTTGGCCTGTCCTTTGTCTCAAAGGATTGGGCTACCTTGCTGCATACTTATTGTTACTATCGTTACTTGCTCGTTACAGATTACTAGTAGAACGCCCGTGCGTTGCTACGGGCTATAATGCATACTTCAAATCGTAGATCTATCATACACTTTAGCAATTTCATTGATCAATTAGTGGATAATTATTTGATATCACAATGCTGCAATTTCTTCTATATGTGATGGTCCAAATGAAGAGAGAACAAAGTCTCCATCTTGACCGTAGGACATGAAGTTCAATGGGGCAGGGTCATGTTTCTTCATTGGAATACAATAACACTAAAGACTAATTTGATATTAGGGAGTAGACACATGTATTAAGCTGAAGAAAATCAATCTTATTTCTCATTATGATAAAGGTTTTTTGAATTAACTGTTCACATTACATCAATCCACAAAGCAAGGTAAATAAATTATACAACAAGCTTCCACAACGCACCATGTCCTGTCATGAAGTGAATTCTTCAAGTGAAGTAAATAACTACATAGAGATTGCAGCTTTTGTTACAGAGTCTTATGCATATCTTGGCAATTTGAGAACTTTATATTACTCTTTGACGGTTATTGATCATACTACCTGCATATATTAGAGAGTCTGAATCTGAGTTAACGAACAGAGGAATGCCTCTGTATCACCGTAAAGTCTTTGCAGTTGGCACATCCGTATTCGAGTAATAATGCCGCTCTCTCTCCCCCTAAAGTCCTCCAAGCATATGTGTTACCATACATAAGAATTCCTTGTTCTTAGAAAGGGGAATTGAACTGTTTTCCTTTCATACAGTTAGTTCAATGCTTGTGCGTTGTCACGTACAAAAATAATAATATACACACTGAATGCATAGACTATTGTAATTTATAAACATATATCAAACATGACACTTCTAGTTTCTATTCACAGAAACAAATATCCACGCTCTTGCCCGCTTCATTCCTCCTTGATAGTCATCGTGTCTCCTTCACCACTCTATCATTGCAGAAAGACAAAGCGCCATATTTCTCCCTCCCTTCCCTTCACTTCAATTGTCTTCATCTGTTGTATCTCTCATCAATCCTCATTCTTGAACTGCAAGAATGATAACTCTTTTTGGGACCTGTCAGAAAAGCAAAGAAATAGAATACAGTGTATAGATGAGAAAATATAAAATTATCAAAAAAAATAGATGTTCAACTAAAGTGTAATCCTTCCTTTAACTTCTCCCATTTCATTGTGCATGTGGAAATTCACATGTGTAGGGAAGATATCCCAGCCTGATAGTAATAGTAAAAAAATATAACAAATGAGTTGGCACTTAAAATGTGTTTCAAAAATGCTATAATTCAAGTTGCAATGACATCTAGCTGCCTACTTGTGCCTTCTCTGGGATGTCGTCGTTGTAGGCTGATTTCTAGGCTTTCATTGTCGTCACCGACATCACGCGTCCAGCCAAATACAATGGCCAAGGTTGTTGCATTTGTATCTACTGAAGACAGTAGATGCAACCTAATGGTAGTTATACATAATCCTAAAAAAAAATTGTGGTTGCCCATATATATCCCTAAGTATTCCGTTACTAAATTCATTATTGCCATATATGTGCTATGAGTGTTATATAGTGAGACATGGTAAATTCCATGGGCATTGCAAGCATGCAAGATATAGATAATTGCATGGAAATCAGGCTCACATTAGATAGTCTCATAATACACATCAGTAGCAATCTAATTAACTACAAAACTCTGTGTTCTTTAAAATACTTCCTGGGATATCAGTATTGCACAAAATTAAGTTGTTAAGGCATATATTATGCTCACAGTAAACAATTATATTTCTCTTCACCTGATAAGTGAAGTGGGTCTGCAAGAATTAAGAAATTTATTCAGCTCATATTCTCCTCATCTAGCTTGTAGGATTGTCTCGACTGCAAGATTAGCAATACATTTAGTTACTGCCTTGTACGTACTACAAGACAAAAATCAGAAGCCTGGTTAAGGTAATAACCTTCATGTTTCATCATCCAATAACAAAAAATACATTTAGTTAGGAATTTCTACAATCGAGAGGGTATTCACACTTTTCTTCATTAAGAGTCAAAATGTAGTCATTACAAAAAATTAGATAAATAAACATGGACATTGTGACAAAAAAACAGGTATTGCTGCTCTAGTTAAAATACTTGTGACGATTTGACACTTCATAAATCTCATTAAGGGTGGAACATCATGGGTGACATATCTATGATCCTGATAAAGTATACTGATTCGGTACAATAGAGGTATGGTAAGCACCTGAAATCTTACAAAACGAGTGATGCCATATCCAGCAGACATGGTAATGACTAACTTGACTTAAAAGAGCTCAAATAGAAGTTACAGGCCACAAAATGGCAGGTGTTCTTTCAATGTTTTCTTTAGCTTTACAAATAACAGATGTAGTAATGCTGCAGTCGAGTCGTAGACTCCTATGTGTTGGCAAAAAGGAAAAGCATCGGGGCCAAACAAAAGGAAAAGGAAAAACCCATATAAATAGAACTACGTCTATCTAATATACCGGAAGCCAAGATATCAGGAGGACGAAAGCTTTTTCTTTCACATGTGCTAGTCTCGAAAGAATGGACACATAAAAAATCTCAAATCCAGACGGATTGAAAGTTTATGAAGCCACGTAAAACAACTAAAGTATGGTCCAAAGGAAATTCATGACATCATGCTTTCTCTAATTCATGTGACTCTTATCAACTAAGACGAGGGCAAGGAACATACATGTACTTATGTGGTAGAGAAAAATATAGGACTGAATGTGGTCAGCCACACAAACTTACTAGAGAAGTGAGTAGTATCAAAATGGCTAAAATGTAGCTTCAGATCAACTGTCAAAGACTCTGAAATGAAAAGCATGCTCTAACATGCATTCTCTTTTAACACACATGATAAGCTGCACAATACAGTCCATCTCAATAGAATGGATATAAATGGAAGGACTTTGCACTTGTGCAAGCCACACAACCATGTGTATATATTAAAACAAATTATTCATAACATCTTACAATTGAGAAAAATGTAGTAGATAGGAGCACATGCGTGTAGTGATTCAGCAAACAATTTAAAAGTGAAAGTAAGATAAACAACTTACCTCCCTAGACTGAAGATTATTGAAACTAAATTTTAGTTGCCTTGTAGTGGTAGCATGATGTACAGTAAGCATGAAACGTTCATTCTTCAAAAAACATACAAATAGAACCCCATCAACGCACGGGCTAACAAAATATGTGTACAAAGAGAAATGCCGTGTGACATGAGAGTCATAGACTATTCACAAGAGATGATATCAAGTGGTCATTTTTGAGCAATTTAAACGACTGATCATATGCAAAGAGAAATGCCGCCAACATCCTTTTGAGCCATGCAAGCCATTTATCCTTTTGAGTAATCTTTGCAAAATTTTCTTTCATAGCATTATGCCAGATTGATTGACCTACCTAAGGAAATCTAAAAAATGCCAAGATCGACCCAAACCTCTTATATCATGATCTTCCTTGTCATCTCATCCATGATAATATGAAGAATTGAGCTTCAAAAGCTCATAAGCATCTGCCAGGTCGCTCAATCTTGTTTAAGGTAAATTTTGCAATTAACTACATTGAAGTTTCAGATGCAATATACAGATATATCACCATTGTGCCCATAAAGGAGTTAAATGATATATTAGAGGTTTCCCATCGTTTGATAGACCTCAATAGCATGCATACCATCACCTTTCATATCCTTTTATCACATTAACATGATTGTCGCGCTATCTACGGATGAGCAAAAATTGATATGCCCCTAGTTCTACAAATTAGATGCACAAATAGATTCCCCATTCAGTCCAATACCGCTGCAAATGAACAACAGAAATCCACATTAGTAAATACATCACGTACCCTTGTTAAGTAGTTAATTTCAAGCCCAAAAAAATTAATACACTCCTGGCCAATGTGCACGATTAACTGTGAGCTGGCGCGGCCTTGTCAAGTGTCCTCGTCCTGCTCTTCCGCTTGGCGCGAGGCCTCAATAGGGACCTGCATGGCCTATCCATCAGCACATTGACAGGATTGTCATCAGAATTCTTGTTCCTGCGATCAAGCAGGAGGAGTATCGAGTAAAATTCCGGCATCCTGCTGTTGTGACAAGAATGCATCCAATGACAAAAATGTATCCGACATCCTAAATCTCGAGCTAGAAAAATACACGAGTCCCTTAGTTAATACGACAAAGTTACCAATACTTTTATCATTAACTTAGACACAAAGCCTCAGATTGACATGAGTAACTTGAAAGACCTTGGGAAATATCAAGAAATTAGGCACACTTTTTTGTGCATGACGTGAAGTAGAAGTAAAAAAATCAAAACGTCTCATCGGGTGTTCAGTTCCGCATACCAAGGTTGTAGTTATACAAGTACAACAATATTGAGACAAGATGAACAAGGAGATGAGAGCATTCCCTCACAATTATTCTGAAAATTGATAGTTGGCGTCAACTTGCTTAATAGTGTATGCATGCACGAAAACTCTAAACCAACAGACCTTTACGGGGATATTACATGATCTTTTTGTTAAAAAAAATCTTCACCCCCCCTAATGAATTTCAGGGGGTGTGGGCCCATCATCTTAATCTTTTCCAATCAAATGATCCCACATAAGCTTCCCCGTAAAAGTCCGTTAGCATGTGCCCGTGTGTGTAGCATTCCTCATGCATGCATATTCAAAACAACATGGAGAATCGTTGCAGGTTGGTTTTGGAGTACCTTTCCAACATGGAGAATCGTTGTACGTTGGCTTGCTGAATTCTGTTTGCATGCATATTCCGCAGATGATTTTGTGGTATCCTCATGGTGCAATCTTCTGCTGTTTCGTTGGGAGTACATTTTCCACCTCGTCAGTAGAAGATAATACTCCTCCCATACTGAACATTGAACAACGGTATATCAATGAGATCTCTGTTGGGGTCGAACACTTAAAAGTCCTTTTGTTCTTGTTGCTAATTTATGAATATAAATATCATCAATGGAACAAGTTGGGCAGATGCAGGAGTAACTGTACTGTGAAACTTATCTGAAATAATTGTGCAACTAATTTCCCATGAGGATAGTTGACATTTTTCTCGTGTCATGGAAAGAACAGTCCACATCAACTAAGCACATCTGCAACGGGTTGTCAGTCGCACACATGCTGATAAACCTCCGTTGTGTCCTAATCTAAGCAGCAGGCTAATCACCTTGATGATCTAACAAAGAACATGAATATTCATAGCTTGCAGGTGCAATTCTACCAGTGTCTTGTGACCGACCTGTAGAGCAACCTACATGATCCATCAATCAGTGCATTGACTGGATTGTCAAAGTTGCCCACGTTCTGCGTACGTACCACCCAGATGTTGGTGTTAGAGAGTCTCGTGGCAAGCTGCCGAGCGCGTGCACACAGTGGGAGACTTCGGTGTGCGACTGGGCACCAACGATCTCTGCAAGAACGATGACAACATCGGTGGCAGAAACGCAATTTACTGGTTAGAACATATGGGCGAGTGCGGGAAGACAATCAAGAGGAGAGATTAGAGATGATCTCACTGGCGAGGTGTCAGTCATTGGGCCCCGCTTTTCGCACTGGTAGCCTTGGCACGCGTCTCCGGGGTCGCTCGCCATGGCGTAACAAGGGCCAGCCGCATGATGCGGCGCCTGCGAGGTCATCCCTCTCCTCCGCGCGGCCCTGCACTATGAACAGGGGCGGAGCTGGAGCAAATGTTACCCGATGCACCACTTTAAAAAGGCATAAAATTTTCAAGCAAGGATGTATTGACTAATGGTGTGTGTCATAGGTTCTAGCACACATTATTGGATATAATAGAAGGCGATTTGTAAAAATAAAAATGTAGCCATCAAATGTTTACTATAATGATAAAACAATGGACACAATTACTTGAAAAGGACTTGCATTTCAAAATTCCAAAATACAACGCTGGACTACATGGTTCAGTAGAACATAATAAAATGCCCAAATGAAAGTACTTAGATGGCTAAAAACTGGAAATTACCTTTAGTAGGTTCTATTCCTCCAAGCCATGAAATACTCAACCACTTAAGTATTGGTGACCTTTTTCATTTCTTCCTTCTCCACATAAAAATAACATCATCACTCAAACTATCATCATTGAGGTGATTGCCCGGATCATATTGAACCCCCTCTTCCCAATTTATGTCTTCTGGGACATATTGCTGCTTTTCTTTTGAGAGAAACTTAGGCATGGTATTGTATTTGACAAATACAAATTATAAATGAGACATGAAGACTTCTATAGACAAAAAGTATAATTTAATTAAAAGTTATAACCCTAGAAAATGCCCCAAGTTTTTGCTATAACATAGTCATTTATTGTATTTGCTACAAATTTATACTCCCTCCGTCCCAAAATACTTGTCGGAGAAATGGATAAAAATAGATGTATCTACAACTAAAATACATCTAGATACACCCATTTGTCCGACAAGTATTTCCGGACGGAGGGAATACATGATTGTTGCAGTTTGTAAACAAAATTAGGAAAAGCAAGACAAAGGCGCAACCACAATTGTGGCCTTTTGTAATCTATATCCTATATGGGCGCACACAGAGACAAGATTCAAGATTGCAATTTGAAAAGGATGCGAAAATTACCGAGAGCCGGACCGGCCGATGGCGTGCAGCGTCGCTCGTGTGCGTCGCGTCGTCACCGTGTGAGGACCCGGCCTGTGTGGCGTCCGGCCGCCGGCGCGCTGCCGCTGCCGATCTCCCGCATGTGTACAGGATGGCGATACGCAGGGGGCGTATGGAGTATCGTACGCGTCCACATAAATCCATCATGGATCGATTAGTCTTGTTAGTGGGGAAAAAAAGGTGGATCTATAAGGCTTGCGTATGTCACTACGTGAAGAGATCTTTTTTTTAGAGAAAACTACTAGAGTACGTGAGGAGATCGATCCGCAAGCGAACCGGCGTGCGTACACGCCCGCACGTGTGTCCTCCTGCGTTGGGCCAGTGCGGTGGTCTGGCTGAAACGGGCTGACCCTGATGCACAGATCTTGGGCCACCCTGATGCACTGGGCCTTATTACTTAATAGGTACTGCTAGCGATTTTTCCCGTATTCCTGTGCATACGGGTCGGCCCAATGGGCTCCGCCCCTGACTATGAACCTCGTCCTCTCTGATGGGATCGATCTGGTCGATGAACCAACACCAGCGCGACGACGGCGCCAAATCTTCATGGATCCGACAACAGCAGACCTTGATGCGGCAACGAAGACCTCGATCTAGACATCGGCGGTCATGGGGGCAAGCCGAGGTGGTTCTCCTTGGGGAGGCAGAGAGAGATGCGGGCTGCCTTGAAGGTGCGGCTGCAGGCGTCGTTGGTGCTAATGCTAGCACACCGCCGAACTATGTGCAACCGAGGGGGGCACGAGCGAGGGAGTTGCGGTCCGGGCACTACAAAGAAATACACTTCCATGATGATACGTGTTTGTTACAGTAGGTCGCGTTTTTTGTCATGCATGTACATCCATGATAAATTTATGACAGAATCAATAGTCATACTTGTACTGTCGTAGAAGTGTTCCATGACATTATCAAAATTATCATCATGGAAGTGTCCACTTCCATGACGATAAATCGCGCATCACAAAAGTGCTTTCGTCAAGGGTGACCGACACGTGGCATCCACCGTAACGGAACGCCGTTAAGCTATCGGGTCGGGTTTTGGATCCGATAACCCGTTAACAGCCCCGACCAATGAGGATTTTCCACGTGTAAAATCATCATTGGCTGGAGGAAACACGTGTCGGCTTACCGTTGGGACAGATGTCATCCGCTCATTGGACTGCAGGCGCCTATGAAAACGACGACACGTGGCACGGCCCAACAGAGGCCCATTCCTGTTAAAAGGCCGGCCCGTTTGACTTGGTCAAAGGTGGCGGGTCGCCCACGGAAAGCCCGTTAACGGCTGTTCGCATATATCCCATTTACTGACCCGCTAATCCGGGGCCCGTTCGCCCTATCCGAATTAGGCCCGATGGCGTCATCTGGGCGCCCAATATGATTCATCCTGTTTTAACTTTCGCCCATGTGTGGCCCATGACTTCTTCGCCCAAATGAGGACCTTTGTAACTCTTGGCCCATTAACGGCCCGTGGTGAAACGGCCCGTAATGAACAAATGTATCATTTATACCCATTAACGGCCCGTTATTCCATTGGGCGTTTCACTAAGTTATCTTTCGGCCTTCTCAGGGCCAATTGATTCTTGGGCTCATTTGTAGCATTCGGTTACATACGGCCCGTTACTGTCATTTTCTGCTTGTGGGCCAAATTCAGCCCTTCGTTACGGTCGGCCCGTTTGCGGCCCGTTAATACGTTGGGCCGTTTTCATGTCAAAAAAACCCGTTGGGCTGTTTTCATAGAGTTATCAAATACGGCCTATTAACGGCCCGTTATGGTCCACGAATAGTACGGCCCATGATTGGCGAAATGATGATACGCCCCGTAGAAGGCCCATGGATCCTACGGCCCGTATGAGGCCCATGGATAGTACGGCCCGTAGAAGGCCCATGGATCGTACGGCTCGTAGAAGGCCCATGGACCCTACGACCCGTAGAAGGCCCATTGATCCCTAAGGCCCGTATAGAAGGCCAATGGTCCTACGGCCGAACGAAGGCCCATGGATCATACGGCCTGTAGGAGGCCCATGGTTACAACAGTCCGTGTGTTGCCATGCTTATTTTGGCCTAGTTACCAAAAATAGGCTATTGTGGCCACTAGAAAAACACAGAAAAAGAACTGCAGTGACTACAAGCAAACAACTAAACAAGACAATAAGGAAATAAATAAGCAAGCACTTAAGGCTAGCCTATTACCGCTATTACACATATTACATCCACTGGGCATCAAATTTCGCCACCAGTGCAAATATAGGGAACAAAGCAGCATACATACACTGGCCGTCAAAAGTGGCCACCAGTGCAAATAAACGCGGCAGCAAAACAAGAGCATAACTGAAACAACTTCAGAAGAGCTCAAGAAATGTTATCCTGGGTATCCACCATGCTCGCAATAAGCTTAGCAAGCTGATTTTCTTTGTCCTGTTTGGCGCTAAAATCCTCCAACTCTTGCTGTTGCACCAGAAAGTATGCATCTGAATGCTCCAGGTGTTGGGGAACGTAGCAGAAATTCAAAATTTTCCTACGTGTCACCAAGATCTATCTATGGAGAAACCAGCAACGAGGGGAAGGAGAGTGCATCTACATACCCTTGTAGATCGCTAAGCGGAAGCGTTCAAGAGAACGGGGTTGAAGGAGTCGTACTCGTCGTGATCCAAATCACCAGAGATCCTAGTGCCGAACAGACGACACCTCCGCGTTCAACACACGTACAGCCCGGTGACGTCTCCCATGCCTTGATCCAGCAAGGAGAGAGGGATAGGTTGAGGAAGACTCCGTCCAGCAGCAGCACAACAGCGTGGTGGTGGTGGAGAAGCGTGGCAATCCTGCAGGGCTTCGCCAAGCACCGCGAGATATGAGGAGAAAGAGAGGTAGGGCTGCGCCAACATGAGAAGAACTTCGTGTGTTGGGCTGCCCCTTTGCCTCCACTATATATAGGGGGGGGGGGGCTGTGCCCCCACCTAGGGTTCCACCCCTAGGGGCGGCGGCCAGCCCTATAACCCATCTAGGGGCGGCCAAGGGGGGGAGGAGTGCCTCCCAAGTCAAGTGGAGGCCCTCCCCCTTAGGGTTTCCCCTCTCCCATGCGCATGGGCCTTGGGGGGCTGGTGCCCCTGGCCCATTAAGGCTAGGGCGCTCCCTTACAGCCCATGCTGCTGTATTGGACGTGGGGGAACAATTTCCGGACCTCCGGACCCCTCCGGAATCCTCCGGAACCTTCTGGAAGCTTCCCGGTACAATACCAGAACAACCCGAACTTTTCCCGAAACCCGAACAACAACTTTCCATATATAAATCTTTACCTCCGGACCATTTCGAAACTCCTCGTGACGTCCGGGATCTCATCCGGGACTCCGAACAACATTCGCTAACCACACATATCTATTCCCTATAACCTTAGCGTCATCGAACCTTAAGTGTGTGGACCCTACGGGTTCGGGAACCATGCAGACATGACCGAGACGTTCTCCGGTCAATAACCAACATCGGGATCTGGATACCCATGTTGGCTCCCACATGTTCCACGATGATCTCATCGGATGAACCACGATGTCAAGGACTCAATCGATCCCGTATACAAATCCCTTTGTTTAGCCGTATTATACTTGCCCGAGATTCGATCGTCGGTATGCCGATACCTTGTTCTATCTCGTTACCGGCAAGTCTCTTCACTAGTTCCGTAACACATCATCCCGTGATCAACCCCTTGGTCACATTGTGCACATTATGATGATGTCCTACCGAGTGGGCCCAGAGATACCTCTTCGTTACGGAGTGACAAATCCGATCTCGATTCGTGCCAACCCAATGCAGACACTTTCGGAGATACTGTAGTGCACCTTTATAGCCACCCAGTTATGTTGTGACGTTTGGTACACCCAAAGCATTCCTACGGTATCCGGGAGTTGCACAATCTCATGGTCTAAGGAAATGATACTTGACATTAGAAAGCTTTAGCATACGAACTACACGATCTTTGTGCTAGGCTTAGGATTGGGTCTTGTCCATCACATCATTCTTCTAATGATGTGATCCCGTTATCAATGACATCCAATGTCCATGGTCAAGAAACCATAACCATCTATTAATCAACGAGCTAGTCAACTAGAGGCTCACTAGGGACATGTTGTGGTCTATGTTTTCACACATGTATTACGGTTTCCTGTTAATACAATTATAGCATGAACAACAGACAATTATCATGAACAAGGAAATATAATAATAACCATTTTATTATTGCCTCTAGGGCATATTTCCAATAGTCTCCCACTTGCACTAGAGTCAATAATCTAGTTCACATCACTATGTGATTGCAATGAATCCAGCACCCATTTGGTTTGATCATATCTTGCTTGTGAGAGAGTTTATTAGTCAATGGGTCTGAATCTTTCAGATCCGTGTGTGCTTTACAAATCTCTATGTCATCTCCTAGAAGTAGCTACCACGCGCTATTTGGAACTATTCCAAATAACTGATCTACTATACGAATCCGGTCTACTACTCAGAGTCATCCAGATTAGTGTCAAAGTTTGCATCGGCGTAACCCTTTATGACGAACTCCTTTACCACCTCCATAATCGAGAAAATTCTTTAGTCAACTAGTTACTAAGGATAACCTTGACCGCTGCCCTGTGATCCATTCCTGGATCACATTTGTACCCCTTGACTGACTCATGGCAAGGCACACTTCAGGTGCGGTACACAACATATCATACTATGGAGCCTATGTCTAAAGCATAGGGGACGAACTACGTGTTGGGGAACGTAGTAATTTCAAAAAATTTCCTACGAACACGCAAGACCATGGTGATGGCACAACAACGAGAGGGGAGAGTGTCCGTCCACGTACCCTCGTAGACCGAAAGCGGAAGCGTTAAATCAACGCAGTTGATGTAGTCGTACGTCTTCACGATCCGACCGATCCAAGCACCGTTACTCCGGCACCTCCGAGTTCTTGGCACACGTTCAGCTCGATGGCGATCCCCGGCTCCGATCCAGCAAAGCGTCGGGAGGAGTTCCACAAGACGACGGCGTGGTGGCGATCTTGATGTTCTCTCGTCGCAGGCTTCGCCTAAGCACCGCTACAATATGACCGAGGTGGAATATGGTGGAGGGGGCACCGCACACGGCTAAGGGCGATCACGAAGATCAACTTGTGTGTCCTAGGGTGCCCCCTGCCCCGTATATAAAGGAGCAAGGGGAGGGCCGGCCAGCCCTAGGGGGCGCCAAGGGGGGGAGTCCTCCTCCTAGTAGGAGTAGGACTCCCTTTCCTAGTCCTACTAGGAAGAGGGAAGGGGAAGGAAAGAGAGGAGAGGAGAGGAAGGGGCTGCCCCCTCCTAGTCCAGTTCGGACTCCCCATGGGGGCGCCACCTCCTGGTGCAGCCCTCTCTCTCCCTCTTGGCCCAATAAGGCCCATTACTTCCCGGGGTTCGGTAACCCTCCGGCACTCCGTTTTCTCCGGAAACTTCCGGAACCTTTCCGGTGTCCGAATATAGCCGTCCAATATATCAATCTTTATGTCTCGAACATTTCGAGACTCCTCGTCATGTCCGTGATCACATCCGGGACTCCGAACTCCTTCGGTACATCAAAATACATAAACTCATAATATAACCGTCATCGAAACCTTAAGCGTGCGGACCCTACGGTTCGAGAACAATGTAGACATGGCCGAGACACATCTCAGGTCAATAACCAATAGCGGGACCTGGATGCCCATATTGGCTCCTACATATTCTACGAAGATCTTTATCGGTCAGACCGCATAACAACATACGTTGTTCCCTTTGTCATCGGTATGTTACTTGCCCGAAATTCGATCGTCGGTATCCAATACCTAGTTCAATCTCGTTACTGGCAAGTCTCTTTACTCGTTCCGTAATACATTATCTCACAGCTAACTCATTAGCTGTAATGCTTGCAAGGCTTAGTGATGTGTATTACCGAGAGGGCCCAGAGATACCTCTCCGACAATCGGAGTGACAAATCCTAATCTCGAAATCGCCAACCCAACATCTGCCTTTGGAGACACTGTAGTACTCCTTTATAATCACCCGATTACGTTGTGACGTTTGGTAGTACCAAAGTGTTCCTCCGTAAACGGAGTTGCATAATCTCATAGTTATAGGAACATGTATAAGTCATGGATAAAAGCAATAGCAACATACTAAACAATCGGATGCTAAGCTAATGGAATGGGTCATGTCAATCAGATCATTCAACTAATGATGTGACCTTGTTAATCAAATGACAACTCCTTTGTCTATGGTTAGGAAACTTAACCATCTTTGATTAACAAGCTAGTCTAGTAGAGGCATACTAGTGACACTCTGTTTGTCTATGTATTCACACATGTATTATGTTTCCGGTTAATACAATTCTAGCATGAATAATAAACATTTATCATGAAATAAGGAAATAAATAATAACTTTATTATTGCCTCTAGGGCATATTTCCTTCACTACGTCCTTTCTCTCTCTTCTGTTGTGGTCAGATCTTGATTCTTACTCAATGCTCACACCTTATAACACAGCCAAGAACTCTTTCTTTGCTGATCTTTTGAACTCCTTCAAAATCTTGTCACGGTATGTATTCATTTAAAAGTACTATTAAGCGTTTTTTATCTATCCTTATAGATCTTGATGCTCAATGTTCAAGTAGCTTAATCTAGGTTTTCCATTGAAAAACACCTTTCAAACAACCCTATATGCTTTCCAGAAATTCTACATCATTTCCGATCAACAATATGTCAACAACATATACTCATCAGAAATTTTATAGTGCTCCCACTCACTTCTTTGGAAATACAAGTTTCTCATAAACTTTGTATAAACCCAAAATCTTTGATCATCTCATCAAAGCGTATATTCCAACTCCAAGATGCTTACTCCAGTCCTTAGAAGGATTGCTGGAGCTTTGCATACTTGTTAGCGTCTTTCAGGATTGTCAAAAACCTTCTGATTGTATCACATACAACCTTTCCCCAAGAAAACTGTCAAGGAAACAATGTTTTGACATCCTATATGCAAGATTTCATAAATAATGCAGTGACTGCTAATCCAATTCCAACAGACTCTTAGCATCGCTACGAGTGAGAAAGCCTCACCGTAGTCAACTCCTTGAACTTGTCGGAAAACATCTTTAACGACTAGTCGAGCTTTCTTAATGGTGATACTTACCATCATTGTCTGTCTTCCTTTTAAAATCCATCTTTACCCAACGTCCTTACGACCATCAAGTATTTCTTCCAAAGTCATGGATTCCTTTGCTAAAGCAATTGCTCCAGTATTGTCACAAAAGATTTTCATTGGACCCGATGCACTAGGTATGACACCTAGATCGGATATGAACTCCTTCATCCAGACTCCTTCATTAGCTGCTTCCGAAGCTGCTATGTATTCCGCTTCACATGTAGATCCCGCTACGACGCTTTGTTTAGAACTGCACCAACTGACAGCTCCTCCATTTAGTGTAAACACGTATCCGGTTTGCGATTTAGAATCGTCCGGATCAGTGTCAAAGCTTGCATCAACGTAACCGTTTACGACGAGCTCTTTGTAACCTCCATATACGAGAAACATATCCTTAGTCCTTTTCGGTATTTCAGGATGTTTTTGACCGCTGTCCGATGATCCACTCTGGATTACTTTGGTACCTCCCTGCTAAGCTTATAGCAAGGCACACATCAGGTCTGGTACACAGCATTGCATACATGATAGAGCCTATGGCTGAGGCATAGGGAACATCTTTCATTTTCTCTCTATCTTCTGCGGTGGTCGGGCATTGAGTCTTACTCAACTTCACACCTTGTAACACAGGCAAGAACCCTTTCTTTGCTTGATCCATTTTGAACTTCTTCAAAACTTTGTCAAGGTATGTGCTTTGTGAAAGTCCAATTAAGCGTCTTGATCTATCTCTATAGATTTTGATGCCCAATATGTAAGCAGCTTCACCGAGGTCCTTCATCGAAAAACTCTTATTCAAGTATCCCTTTATGCTATCCAGAAATTCTATATCATTTCCGATCAGTAATATGTCATCTACATATAATATCAGAAATGCTACAGAGCTCCCACTCACTTTCTTGTAAATACAAAGCTTCTCCAAAAGTGCATATAAACCCAAATGCTTTGATCACACTATCAAAGCGTTTATTCCAACTCCGAGATGCTTGCACCAGTCCATAAATGGATCGCTGGAGCTTGCACACTTTGTTAGCTCCTTTGGATCGATAAAACCTTCTCGTTGCATCATATACAACTCTTCTTCCGTAAATCCATTCAGAATGCAGTCTTTACATCCATTTGCCAAATTTCATAATCATAAAATGCGGCAATTGCTAACATGATTCGGACAGACTTAAGCATCGCTACGGGTGAGAAAGTCTCATCGTAGTCAATCCCTTGAACTTGTCGAAAACCCTTTGCGACAAGTCGAGCTTTGTAGACGATAATATTACCGTCGCGTCGGTCTTCTTCTTGAAGATCCACTTGTTTTCTATTGCTTGCCGACCCTCGGGCAAGTCAACCAAAGTCCATACTTTGTTTTCATACATGGATCCCATCTCAGATTTCATGGCCTCAAGCCATTTTATGGAATCTGGGCTCACCATCGCTTCTTCATAGTTCGTAGGTTCATCATGATCTAGTAGCATGATTTCCGAACAGGATTACCGTACCACTCAGTGCGGTTCTTACTCGTTGATCTACGAGGTTTCGTAGTAACTTGATCTGAAGTTTCATGATCAACATCATCAACTTCCTCACTATTTGGTGTAGATGTCACGAAACCGTTTTCTGTGATAAACTACTTTCAAATAAGGGAGAAGGTACAGATTACCTCATCAAGTTCTACTTTCCTCCCACTCACTTCTTTCGAGAGAAACTCCTTCTCTAGAAAGGATCCATTCTTAGCAACAAATGTCTTGCCTTCGGATCTGTGATAGAAGGTGTACCCAACTGTCTCCTTTGGGTATCCTATGAAGACACATTTCTCGATTTAGGTTCGAGCTTATCAGGTTGAAGTTTTTCACATAAGCATCGCATCCCCAAACTTTAAGAAACGACAACTTTGGTTTCTTGCTAAACCATAGTTCATAAGGTGTCGCCTCAACGGATTTTGATGGTGTTCTATTCAGCGTGAATGCGGCCGTCTCAAGAGCATAACCCCAAAATGATAGCGGTAAATCTGTAAGAGACATCATAGATCGCACCATATCTAGTAAAGTGCGACACGACGTTCGTACACACCATTGCGCTGTGGTGTTCGGGTGGCGTGAGTTGCGAAACTATTCGCATTGTTTCAAATGTAGACCAAACTCGTAACTCAAATATTCGCCTCCACGATCAGATCGTAGAAACTTTATTTTCTTATTACGATGATTTTCAACTTCACTCTGAAATTCTTTGAACTTTTCAAATGTTTCAGACTTATGTTTCATTAAGTAGATATACCCATATCTGCTTAAATCATCTGTGAAGGTGAGAAAATAACGATATCCGCCACGAGCTTCAACATTCATCGGACCACATACATCTGTATGTATGATTTCCAACAAATTTGTTGCTCTCTCCATAGTACCGAGAACGGGTTTTAGTCATCTTGCCCATGAGGCACGGTTCATAAGTGCCAAGTGATTCATAATCAAGTGACTCCAAAAGTCCATCAGCATGGAGTTTCTTCATGCGCTTTATACCGATATGACCTAAACGGCGAGTGCCACAAATAAGTTGCACTATCATTATCAACTCTGCATCTTTTGGTTTCAACATTATGAATATGTGTATCACTACTATCGAGATTCATTAAAATAGACCATTCTTCTAGGGTGCATGACCATAAAAGATATTATTCATATAAATAGAACAACCATTATTCTCTGATTTAAATGAATAACCGTCTCGCATCAAACAAGATCCAGATATAATGTTCATGCTCAACGCGGCACCAAATAACAATTATTTAGGTCTAAAACTAATCCCGAAGGTAGATGTAGAGGTAGCGTGCCGATCTGCGATCACATCGACTTTGGAACCATTTCCCACGCGCATCGTCACCTCGTCCTTTGCCGTTGTTCGCAATCCGTAGTCCCTGTTTGAGTTGCAAATATTAGCAAGCAGAACCAGTATCAAATACCTGTGTACTCTGCGAGCTCTAGTAAGGTACACATCAATAACATGTATATCACATATACCTTTGTTCACCTTGCCATCCTTCTTATCCGCCAAATACTTGGGGCAGTTCCGCTTCAAATGACTAGTCTGCTTGCGAGAGAAGCACTCTCGTTTCAGGTTTAGGTCCAGACTTGGTTTCTTCTCCCGATCAGCAACTTGTTTGCTGTTCTTTTGAAGTTCCCTTCTTCTTCCCTTTGCCTTTCTTCTTGAAACTAGTGGTCTTATTGACCATCAACACTTGATGCTCCTTCTTGATTTCTACCTCCGCAGCCTTTAGCATTGCGAAGAGCTCGAGCATAGTCTTTACTAACCCTTGCATATTATAGTTCATCACGAAGCCTTTGTAGCTTGGTGGCGTGATTGAAGAATTCATCAATGACACAATCATCCGGAAGATTAACTCCCAGTTGAGTCAAGTGATTGTAATACCCGGACATTACGAGTATGTGCTCACCGACAGATCCATTCTCTTCCATCTTGCAGCTATAGAACTTATTGGAGACTTCATATCTCTCAATCCGGGCATTACGTTGAAATATCAACTTCAACTCCTGGAACATCTCATATGCTCCATGACGTTCAAAACGTCGTTGAAGACCCGGTTCTAAGCCGTAAAGCATGGCACACTGAACTATAGAGTAGTCATCAGCTTTGCTCGCCAGACGTTCTTAACGCCGTCGGTTACATCGGAAGAGTCTGGCACCTAGCGGTGCATCCAGACGTAACTTTTACGTGCAGCAATGAGGATAATCCTCGAGTTACGGACCCAGTCCGTGTAATTGCTACCATCATCTTTCAACTTTTCTTTCTCAAGGAACGCATTAAAATTCAACGGAACAACAAAGACGAGCCATCTATCTACAATAAACATAGACAAGCAAAATACTATCGGTACTAAGTTCATGATAAATTTAAGTTCAATTAATCATATTACTTAAGAACTCCCACTTAGACAGACATCTCTCTAGTTATCTAAGTGATCACGTGATCCAAATCAACTAAACCATAACCGATCATCACGTGAGATGGAGTAGTTTTCAATGGTGAACATCTTATGTTGATCATATCTACTATATGATTCACGCCGACCTTTCGGTCTCCGTGTTCGAGGCCATATCTGCATATGCTAGGCTCGTCAAGTATAACCTGAGTATTCTCTGGCGTGCAAAACTGGCTTGCACCCGTTGTAGATGGACGAGAGCTTATCACACCCGATCATCACGTGGTGTCTCGGCACGACGAACTTTGGCAACGGTGCATACTCGTGGAGAACACTACTTGATAATTTTAGTGAGAGATCATCTTATAATGCTACCGTCAATCAAAGCAAGATAAGATGCATAAAGGATAAACATCACATGCAATCAATATAAGTGATATGATATGGCCATCATCATCTTGTGCTTGTGATCTCCATCTCCGACGCACCGTCATGATCACCATCGCCACCGCGCGACACCTTGATCTCCATCGTAGCATCGTTGTCGTCTCGCCAACTATTGCTTCTACGACTATCGCTACCGCTTAGTGATAAAGTAAAGCAATTACATGGCGTTTGCATTTCATACAATAAAGCGACAACCATATGGCTCCTGCCAGTTGCCGATAACTCGGTTACAAAACATGATCATCTCATACAATAAAATATAGCATCACGTCTTGACCATATCACATCACAACATGCCCTGCAAAAACAAGTTAGACATCCTCTACTTTGTTGTTGCAAGTTTTACGTGGCTGCTACGGGCTGAGCAAGAACCGTTCTTACCTACGCATCAAAACCACAACGATAGTTTGTCAAGTTAGTGCTGTTTTAACCTTCGCAAGGACCGGGCGTAGCCACACTCGGTTCAACTAAAGTGAGAGAGCAGACACCCGCGGTCACCTTTAAGCAACTAGTGCTCGCAGCGGTGAAACCAGTCTCGCGTAAGCGTCTGGCGTAATGTCGGTCCGGCCGCTTCATCTCACAATACCGCCGAACCAAAGTATGACATGCTGGTAAGCAGTATGACTTATATCGCCCACAACTCACTTGTGTTCTACTCGTGCATATGACATCAACGCATAAAACCAGGCTCTGATACCACTGTTGGGGAACGAGTAATTTCAAAAATTTCCTCACGAACACGCAAGACCATGGTGATGGCACAGCAACGAGAGGGAGAGTGTCCGTCCACGTACCCTCGTGAGACCGAAAGCGAAGCGTTAAATCAACGCAGTTGATGTAGTCGACGTCTTCACGATCCGACCGATCCAAGCACCGTTACTCGGCACCTCCGAGTTCTTGGCACACGTTCAGCTCGATGGCGATCCCGGGCTCCGATCCAGCAAAGCGTCGGGAGGAGTTCCGTCAAGACGACGGCGTGGTGGCGATCTTGATGTTCTCTTCGTCGCAGGCTTCGCCTAAGCACCGCTACAATATGACCGAGGTGGAATATGGTGGAGGGGGCACCGACACGGCTAAGGAACGATCACGAAGATCAACTTGTGTGTCCTAGGGTGCCCCCCTGCCTGTATATAAAGGAGCAAGGGGAGGGCGGCCAGCCCTAGGGGCGCGCCAGGGAGGGGGGAGTCCTCCTCCTAGTAGGAGTAGGACTCCCTTTCCTAGTCCTACTAGGAAGAGGAAGGGGAAGGAAGAGAGGAGAGGGAGAGGAAGGGGGCTGCGCCCCTCCTAGTCCAGTCGGACTCCCCATGGGTGGGGGGCGCGCCACCTCCTGGTGCAGCCTCTCTCTCCCTCTTGGCCCAATAAGGCCCATTACTTCCCCGGGGTTCGGTAACCCCTCCGGCACTCCGGTTTTCTCCGAAACTTCCGAACCTTTCGGTGTCCGAATATAGCCGTCAATATATCAATCTTTATGTCTCGAACATTTGAGACTCCTCGTCATGTCCGTGATCACATCCGGGACTCGAACTCCTTGGTACATCAAAATACATAAACTCATAATATAACCGTCATCGAAACCTTAAGCGTGCGGACCCTACGGTTCGAGAACAATGTAGACATGGCCGAGACACATCTCAGGTCAATAACCAATAGCGGGACCTGGATGCCCATATTGGCTCCTACATATTCTACGAAGATCTTTATCGGTCAGACCGCATAACAACATACGTTGTTCCTTTGTCATCGGTATGTTACTTGCCCGAAATTCGATCGTCGGTATCCAATACCTAGTTCAATCTCGTTACTGGCAAGTCTCTTTACTCGTTCCGTAATACATTATCTCACAGCTAACTCATTAGCTGTAATGCTTGCAAGGCTTAGTGATGTGTATTACCGAGAGGGCCCAGAGATACATCTCCGACAATCGGAGTGACAAATCCTAATCTCGAAATACGCCAACCCAACATCTGCCTTTGGAGACACCTGTAGTACTCCTTTATAATCACCCGATTCGTTGTGACGTTTGGTAGTACCAAAGTGTTCCTCCGTAAACGGAGTTGCATAATCTCATAGTTATAGGAACATGTATAAGTCATGGATAAAAGCAATAGCAACATACTAAACGATCGGATGCTAAGCTAATGGAATGGGTCATGTCAATCAGATCATTCAACTAATGATGTGACCTTGTTAATCAAATGACAACTCCTTTGTCTATGGTTAGGAAACTTAACCATCTTTGATTAACAAGCTAGTCTAGTAGAGGCATACTAGTGACACTCTGTTTGTCTATGTATTCACACATGTATTATGTTTCCGGTTAATACAATTCTAGCATGAATAATAAACATTTATCATGAAATAAGGAAATAAATAATAACTTTATTATTGCCTCTAGGGCATATTTCCTTCACTACGTCCTTTCTCTCTCTTCTGTTGTGGTCGATCTTGATTCTTCTTGAATGCTCACACCTTATAACACAGCCAAGAACTCTTTCTTTGCTGATCTTTTGAACTCCTTCAAAATCTTGTCACGGTATGTATTCATTTAAAAGTACTATTAAGCGTTTTTATCTATCCTTATAGATCTTGATGCTCAATGTTCAAGTAGCTTAATCTAGGTTTTCCATTGAAAACACCTTTCAAACAACCCTATATGCTTTCCAGAAATTCTACATCATTTCCGATCAACAATATGTCAACAACATATACTCATCGAAATTTTATAGTGCTCCCACTCACTTCTTTGGAAATACAAGTTTCTCATAAACTTTGTATAAACCCAAAATCTTTGATCATCTCATCAAAGCGTATATTCCAACTCCAAGATGCTTACTCCAGTCCTTAGAAGGATTCTTGGAGCTTTGCATACTTGTTAGCGTCTTCGAGATTGTCAAAACCTTCTGATTGTATCACATACAACCTTTCCCCAAGAAAACTGTCAAGGAAACAATGTTTTGACATCCTATATGCAAGATTTCATAAATAATGCAGTGACTGCTAATCCAATTCCAACAGACTCTTAGCATCGCTACGAGTGAGAAAGCCTCACCGTAGTCAACTCCTTGAACTTGTCGGAAAACATCTTTAACGACTAGTCGAGCTTTCTTAATGGTGATACTTACCATCATTGTCATCTTCCTTTTAAAATCCATCTTTACCCAACGCCCCACGACCATCAAGTATTTCTTCCAAAGTCATGGATCCTCTTTCGGATGTTATGGCCTCGAGCCATTCGTCGGAATCCGGGCCCACCATCGCTTCTCCATAGCTCGTAGGTTCATTGTTGTCTAGCAACATGACCTCTAAGACAGGATTGCATACCACTCTAAAGTAGTATGTGTCCTTGTCGACCTACGAGGTCCGGTAGTGACTTGATCCGAAGCATCATGATCACTATCATCAGCTTCCACTTCAATTGGTGTAGGTGCCACATGAACAACTTCCTGTGCGCTGCTACACACTGGTTGAAGTGATGGTTCAATAACCTCATTAAGTCTCCACCATCCTCCCACTCAATTCTTTCGAGAGAAACTTTTCCTCGAGAAAGGACCCGTTTCTAGAAACAATCACTTTTGCTTCCGGATCTGAATTAGGAGGTATACCCAACCATTTTAGGTATCCTATGAAGATGCATTTATCCGTTTTGGGTTCGAGCTTATCACGATGAAACTTTTCACATAAGCGTCGCAGCCCCAAACTTTCAAGAAACGACAGCTTAGGTTTCCCTAAACCATAGTTCTCACGGTGTCATCTCAACGGAATTACGTGGTGCCCTATTAAAATGAGTGCGGTTGTCTCTAATGCCTAACCCATGAACGATAGTGGTAATTCGATAAGAGACATCATGGTATGCACCATATCCAATAGGGTGCAACTATGATGTTCGGACACACCATCACACTATGGTGTTCGAGGCGGTATTTATTGTGAAACTATTTCCACAATGTCTCAATTGCGTGCCAAAGCTCGTAACTCAGATACTCATCTCTATGATCATATCATAGACATTTTATCCTCTTGTCACGATGATCTTTAACTTCACTCTGAAATTACTTGAACCATTCAATAATTCAGACTTGTGTTTCATCAAGTAAATATACTCAACATCTACTCGAATCATCTATGAAGTAAGAACATAACGACATTCATTTGATGCCTCAAGACTCATTGGACTGCACACATCAAAATGTGTTACTTCCAACAAGTTGCTATCTTGTTCCATCTTTATGAAACCAAGCTTTTCGGTCATCTTGCCCATGTGGTATGATTTGCATATCTCAAGTGATTCAAAATCAAGTGAGTCCAAACGATCCATCTGCATGGAGTTTCTTCATGCGTATACACCAATAGACATGGTTCGCATGTCTCAAACTTTTCAAAAACGAGTGAGTCCAAAGATCCATCAACATGGAGCTTCTTCATGCGTTTTACACCAATATGACTTACATGGCAGTGCCACAAGTAAGTGGTACTATCATTACTATCTTATATCTTTTGGCATGAAGATGTGTATCACTACGATCGAGATTCAATAAACCATTCCTTTTAGGTGCAATACCATTGAAGGTATTATTCAAATAAACAGAGTAACCATTATTCTCCTTAAATGAATAACCGTATTGCGATAGACATAATCCAATCATGTCTATGCTCAACGCAAACACCAAATAACAATTATTATAACACCAATCTCGATGGTAGAGGGAGCGTGCGATGCTTGATCACATCAACCTTGGAAACACTTCCAACACATATCGTCAGCTCACCTTTAGCTAGTCTCCGTTTATTCCGTAGCTTTTATTTCGAGTTACTAACACTTAGCAACCAAACGGTATCTAATACCCTGGTGCTACTAGGAGTACTAGTAAAGTACACATTAACATAATGTATATCCAATATACTTCTATCGACCTTGCCAGCCTTCTTATCTACCAAGTATCTAGGGTAATCCTGCTCCAGTGGCTGTTCCCCTTATTACAGAAGCACTTAGTCTCGGGTTTGGGTTCAACCTTGGGTTTCTTCACTTAGAGCAGCAGCTGATTTGCCGTTTCATGAAGTATCCCTTCTTGCCCTTGCCCTTCTTGAAACTAGTGGTTTCACCAACCATCAACAATTGATGATCCTTCTTGATTTCTACTTTCGCGGTGTCAAACATCACAAATATCTCAAGGATCATCATATCTATCCCTGATATGTTATAGTTCATCACGAAGCTCTAGCAGCTTGGTGGCAATGACTTTGGAGAAACATCACTATCTCATCTGGAAGATCAACTCCCACTCGATTCAAGTAATTGTTGCACTCAGACAATCTGAGCACAAGCTCAACGATTGAGCTTTTCTACCTTAGTTTGCAGGCTAAGAAAATCGTCGGAGGTCTTATACCTCTTGACGTGGGCATGAGCCTGAAATCCCAATTTCAGCCCTCGAAACATCTCATATGTTCCGCGACGTTTCGGAAAACGTCTTTGGTGCCTCAAATATAAACCGTTTAACTGAATTATCACGTAGTTATCAAAACGTGTATGTCTGATGTTCGCAACATCCACAGACGACGTTTGGGGTTCTGCACACTGAGCGGTGCATTAAGGACATAAGCTTTCTACTGATCTCATAATCGCTACTGTCAACTTTCAACTATATTTTCTCTAGGAACATATCTAAAATAGTAGAACTATAGCGCGAGCTATGACATAATTTGCAAAGGGCTTTTGACTATGTTCAGGATAATTAAGTTCATCTAATGAACTCCCACTCAGATAGACATCCCTCTAGTCATCTAAGTGATTACATGATCCAAGTCAACTAGGCCGTGTCTGATCATCACGTGAGACGGACTAGTCATCATCGGTGAACATCTTCATGTTGATCGTATCCTCCATACGACTCATGCTCGACCTTTCGGTCTCTTGTGTTCCAAGGCCATGTCTGTACATGCTAGGCTCGTCAAGTTAACCTAAGTGTTTCGCGTGTGTAAATCTGGCTTACACCCATTGTATGTGAACATAAGAATCTATCACACCCGATCATCACATGGTGCTTCGAAACGACGAACTTTCGCAACGGTGCATAGTTAGGGGGAACACTTTCTTGAAATTTTAATGAGGGATCATCTTATTTACTACCGTCGTTCTAAGCAAATAAGATGCATAAACATGATAAACATCACATGCAATCAAATAGTGAAATAGACCTAGCTCATGATGCCACTGTTGGGGAACGTAGCAGAAATTCAAAATTTTCCTACGTGTCACCAAGATCTATCTATGGAGAAACCAGCAACAAGGGGAAGGAGAGTGCATCTACATACCCTTGTAGATCGCTAAGAGGAAGCGTTCAAGAGAACGGGGTTTAAGGAGTCGTACTCGTCGTGATCCAAATCACCGGAGATCCTAGTGCCGAACGGACGGCACCTCCGCGTTCAACACACGTACAGCCCGGTGACGTCTCCCATGCCTTGATCCAGCAAGGAGAAAGGGAGAGGTTGAGGAAGACTCCGTCCAGCAGCAGCACAACGGCGTGGTGGTGGTGGAGGAGCATGGCAATCCTGCAGGGCTTCGCCAAGCACCACGAGATATGAGGAGAAAGAGAGGTAGGGCCGCGCCAACATGAGAAGAACTTCGTGTGTTGGGCTGCCCCTTTGCCTCCACTATATATAAGGGGAGAGGGGGGGGGGGTTGCGCCCCCACCTAGGGTTCCACCCCTAGGGGCGGCGGCCAGCCCTAGATCCCATCTAGGGGGCGGCCAAGGGGGGGGGAAGAGTGCCTCCCAAGTCAAGTGGAGGCCCTCCCCCTTAGGGTTTCCCCTCTCCCATGCGCATGGGCCTTGGGGGGGCTGGTGCCCCTGGCCCATTAAGGCTAGGGCGCCCCCTTACAGCCCATGCTGCTGTATTGGACACGGTGGAACAATTTCCGGACCTCCGGAATCCTCCGGAACCTCGTGGAAGCTTCCCGGTACAATACCAGAAAAACCCGAACTTTTCCCGGAACCCGAACAACAACTTTCTATATATAAATCTTTACCTCTGGACCATTCCGGAACTCCTCGTGACGTCCGGGATCTTATCCGGGACTCCGAACAACATTCGGTAACCACACATATCTATTCCCTATAACCCTAGCGTCATCGAACCTTAAGTGTGTAGACCCTACGGGTTCGGGAACCATGCAGACATGATCGAGATGTTCTCCGGTCAATAACCAACAGCCGGATCTGGATACCCATGTTGGCTCCCACATGTTCCATGATGATCTCATCGGATGAACCACGATGTCAAGGACTCAATCGATCCCGTATACAATTCCCTTTGTCTAGCGGTTTTATACTTGCCCGAGATTCGATCGTCGGTATGCCGATACCTTGTTCTATCTCGTTACCGGCAAGTCTCTTTACTCGTTCCGTAATACATCATCCCGTGATCAACCCCTTGGCCACATTGTGCACATTATGATGATGTCCTACCGAGTGTGCCCAGAGATACCTCTCCGTTACACGGAGTGACAAATCCCAGTCTCGATTCATGCCAACCCAACAGACACTTTCGGAGATACCTGTAGTGCACCTTTATAGCCACCCAGTTACGTCGTGACATTTGGTACACCCAAAGCATTCCTACGGTATCCGGGAGTTGTACAATCTCATGGTCTAAGGAAATAATACTTGACATTAGAAAAGCTTTAGCATACAAACTACATGATCTTTGTGCTAGGCTTAGGATTGGGTCTTGTCCATCACATCATTCTCCTAATGATGTGAACCCGTTATCAATGACATCCAATGTCCATGGTCAAGAAACCATAACCATCTATTGATCAACGAGCTAGTCAACTAGAGGCTCACTAGGGACATGTTGTGGTCTATGTATTCACACATGTATTACAGTTTCCTGTTAATACAATTATAGCATGAACAACAGACAATTATCATGAACAAGGAAATTTAATAATAACCATTTTATTATTGCCTCTAGGGCATATTTCCAACACCAG
Source organism: Aegilops longissima (assembly GCA_021605205.1). NCBI lineage: Eukaryota > Viridiplantae > Streptophyta > Magnoliopsida > Poales > Poaceae > Aegilops > Aegilops longissima. The sequence continues at coordinate 529,354,507 of CM038676.1, forward strand.
GGACTTCCGCTTCTTGTCGCGGCACAGCTGATTGATGTCTTTCAGCTTGTAGTTTAGACTCAAGATACCGAACTGATTCAGACTGTGAGTTTGAATAGCTTGTGCATGCGGTAGTGGCCAGTAACTCGAACACTAAACCAAGACAGGACTTTGGGGTTGTCTCGCTGTCTTCAAGATAGTCTTCCTTAGCTGTTTTATCAGCTTTGTTGGAGACCAACAAGGATGTGTCACTATCCTGAACCTTATCTGCATTACTTCCTTTACCATTGCTTAATAAGGCACTCTTCCCCAATATTCTCATCAAGATTCTAAAAGAAGAAACAAGCAGGCACATAACAAGTTTAGCATGTACTAGTATATGAAACTCATTTCGGTGAACCAGTTCATTAGTAAGGTGGACATGATTAAACTACCAAGTCTTCTATTGCCAAGTACTAGTACATAATAAAAGCATCAAACAAACATATATCTATGTCCTATGGTCACTGCATTGTCTTGCCAAATCAAAATAGAGACACGGTTCAAATCGTATCAGTTGAGGACAAAGCAGCAGTGAAAGAATACAAAGTGTGGGAAACTACACGGCACAACAAGATTTCAGATGGGTACCACGGGTCTACATGTACAACAACACTATTGGCTCTGTTGTGATGCTAGTAATGTGCATGATATGAAAGTCAACTGTATACACAATTGAAATTGAATTCAACAGAGCTATTGATAAGAGCAAACCTGTTAAAGAAACATGCGTGAACATACCTGCTGTGCCATTGGAGTTTCGATTGGATCCTTCAATTTAAAAATAAGTTTGTATGAGTAAATACAGTAATACAAGAGCAAAGCAATCATAGTTAAAAAGGCACACCTAAGCGAGCGCTTAAGCGCGCCTAGGCTCTAGGCGTTGGCAAAACGCATTGCGCATAACTACGCATAATCTGTGTATAACTGCGCATAACTATGCGCTTTGGTCAGTAAAGCACAAGGCGGTGGCAAAACGCACAATTAACGCCTAGCGCTTTTTTGAAATATGATAGCAATGGAATCTTAAATTAGAACAATTTTTCTTCAGGTTTAGGCACTTGTTCTACATGAACAGAGTACAGTAAGACGCAAGAATAAAATACTTAAAAATAGAAAATGAGTTCATAGACCTCACCACATTCTTGGTTCGGACCAAGATGTAACAAAGCGTTCCCATCATCGTCTAGTAAATGTGTCTCGGGAGAACGTAAGGGAATTTGATGAGTTTCTTTGCGGTGAAGCACGTTTTCTTGAGTAATTCGAATCGCCACCAAGCATTCTTGAAGATAGCAGAGGTATTAGCATAGGTTACCTCATCCTGAGTTTCCAAATCGGTCCTTCTCTATAGAGAAAAATGGGAAAATTTGCTGTATTATAACCATCATGGAGGTAGGATGTATGGGATGAAGCAAAGTAATTGCCATGAATAATATTACTTACACATAACTCTGGACAAACACCTACAACTGGCATTTTCCTTCATCTTGAGATAATATTTCCAAGATGGGAAGATACACACATACGATTTAACAACATCAAATGCGATAGATGCTAAACTACGATTGGCTGGTTGTGCTTCCTCCACAGGAATAGGCGTATTTAACTGGTGGAGTTGGGGTTCGCCGTGATAGTTGGCCCTTTGGGCACCGGAGCTGCCTTACTAACTACTCTTGTTTGGGAGCTCTGTGGTGGAGATGGTGCTGTGTCAATGAGGAACTGGGTTACTATCGGCTGGGGTTGGGGTTAGATTGGGTGAAGCTGGTTCTCTGTCCATCGCAGTAGGGGTACAATCTGTGAGAGTTTGGGTTATGTGTGGTAGGGCTGGTTCTTGTGCATGTACAACCGGGGTGCTATCTCCACCAAGAGGTAGCACTGTTTTATTTGAAGACCATGTTTTATTCCGCTAGATACTGGCATCACCCGCTCCAATTCAAATGGCTGATAAACATGAAACGTAGTTGAATGTACAGACATTGTATGAGAGACAGATGCAATAGATAGTGTGGAAAAAAGAGGGCATGAAATAGTTGACATGTATATTGTTTAACTAAAACGGATAGCATGACATAATTTCACATATATGATGTCTATCTAAACTGGATAGCATAGCATAACATAATTCAAAGATATGATGAATAACTAAACATGATCGCATGACATAATTCACCTACATGTTATCTAAGTAATCAGGATCGCATCATTTAATTCACATATGTGATTTATATGCTAAATAGAGGGCATTCGATATGATGTCTGAACTAAGAACATGGTGTTGAATATTGTGTATATGATGTCTAAACTATGCAATGCAAGACACTGTATGCATGATATGAGCAGTATAACCGTGCCAAGTTAGAGCATACACCTCAGTGGGGGAATAGGACTGGTCATCATCTCGAATCCATCTCGAGGAGCTATCAGACCCAACAAGAGATCTGCTTGACGGTAGCAGCATGCGCGCTCAAGGCCTTGTTTTCACTCCAGATTTTTCCATCTCCCACCCAAATGGCTGATTCACAGAAGAGCAGTTTAATGTACAAACATTGTCGACAAATGGAAATGTAATGAAGAAAAGGATGGGCAAGATATCATTCAAATATATGATGCACGGTTAAACAGGATGGCATTGCACATTTCACATATATTATGGCTGGCTAAAAGACATGAGACTGCATAATTCCCATATATGATATAGAAACTAAACAGGTGGCATTATAGAACATGTCTAAACTAAGCGGATGACATATATGATGTCAAAAGTAGGCTTGCAAGGCAACATATGCATGATATGAGTAACATCATCATGCCAAGGTAGAGCAAACACCTTGGGGTAAATAGGAGTGGTCGGTGGCCCGAATACGCCTCGAACAAATATCTTCCTCTGGATTACAATCGGAGAGGGGTGGGAGGGTTTTCCATTGAACCCACCATGGAGCGATATCTGCATGACATTGTATTGCAGCACAAAACTCTTTTTTTTTCTCTACATGTTCAGCATGACTGTGTACAATATCTGACATGCATACGAAAAAAATATGGTGAGATTATGTAAGGAGAGCATGCAAAAATTTAGAGTGATGGTAACAACCATTGGATCGACGTTTTTCCGTTGAACCAAAATAGCCCTAATGGACCGACGTGATGTATAGTAATAAGTGATGCAACAAGTGTACAACCTCTTTGTCAGAGCCGTGTCGACCTCAAAGATCATTGGGTTGGTCATTTGAAGCGCTTGAGGCAGAGGTGGCTGTCGGAGGTGTGGAGGAAGATCGAGGAATCAGAGAGGCGGCGTCTGAGGCCTTTGATACATTGTGATGGATCGGTTGGAGCAGCTCCGTGAGCCGAAGACGTCAAAGCTGAAGCAAACACAAGGCGTACATCGTCAATCTCAAGTGGGATTCTAATAGCATCTCCAATAGATGATGTAAAATGGATATAAAATTAACATCACCAAAAACCACCTGACTACAACAGATGAGGTAAAAACTGTTGACTCTGAACTTAAGTGTCGAAACTGAAATTTACTGTGGAATCTGAATGCTATTGTCGAAACTGAACGCAATGGTAGCAGAGAGGCACTTGACATGTAGTTTAGGGAGGGCCTGCAGTTCATCTTCAACCTGAACCCCCTGAGCCGCCAGCCACCACCGGCCGAACCGCCGGCCCCAGCGCCGCCTCGCCGCCCCGAAACAAGTCGCCACCTCCGCCCCGGCCAGCCCTTTAGGCCCCTCGCCCCCACCATGAACCCTAAGATAGATAGTGGGGTACCTCTCCATGAGCCCCGTCCCGCTGGTGGTTCTTCCTTAACTCCATGAGCCCCTGCCGGTGTCAAAACCGTGGATCTCGGGTAGGGGGTCCCAAAGCTGTGCGTCTAGGCGGATGGTAACAGGAGACAAGGGACATGATGTTTTACCAGGTTCGGGCCCTCTCGATGGAGGTAATACCCTACTCCTGCTCGATTAATATTGATGATATGGGTAGTACAAGAGTAGATCTACCACGAGATCAAGGAGGCTAAACCCTAGAAGCTAGCCTATGGTATGATTGTTGTTCGCCCCACGGACTAAAACCCTTCGGTTTATATAGACATCGGATAGGTTAGGGTTACAGAGTCGGTTACAATGGTAGGAGATCTACATATCCAGATCGCCAAGCTTGCCTTCCACGCCAAGGAAAGTCCCATCCGGACACGGGACGAAGTCTTCAATCTTGTATCTTCATAGTCTTGGAGTCCGGCCGTGACGATAGTCCAACTATCCGGACACCCCCTAGTCCGGGACTCCCTCAGTAGCCCCTGAACCAGGCTTCAATGACGATGAGTCCGGCGTGTTGATTGTCTTCGGCATTGCGAGGCGGGTTCCTCCTCCGTATACTTCATAGAAGGTCATGAACACAAGGATAGTGTCCGGCGATGCAAAACAAGTTCCACATAACACAATAGAGAGAATAATCTTTGCACAGATCTGCTGACGTATTCCGCGGCGTGACATCACACCACGGCCAGGCCTTTATATGAATCGTTTTTTACCGTTTCACCTTAGCGCGTTTAGCGAGGCGGTTTCCTTGGCACGTCTTATCAAAGCATAGATCGTGCCCCCTTATTCCGGGATTCTCATCAATACGGACGTGGGTAACCCAACCGTGCCCGTTGGCACGCCTCCTCTACCGAAGGCGAGTCCTAATCGACCACGGGGCGGGCTCTTGGTATTCAACCTCTTTATAATGATACCAAGGCCCTCCTCTTTTTACACCCTCCATCGAGTTCGCCCCGCGCTTCGAGTTCCAACACCCAAAGCTTCAGATTTTGGCGCTTCGGACCTTCGACAATGTCCGGCTCCGACCAGCACGGCCGATGGATGTCTTACTCCGTCACAGAAGAAGATGTGCTAAAGCTGCGAGATGCGGTATCTAACCAGCGAGATCTCGTGATAGGCTGCTGCTCGTGGCAGGTCATTCCCACTCCGAGCCCGCGAGAACGTAGTGTTCGTGTCCCACTTCCTTCGGGTTTAGGCTTCCGACGGATCCCTTTGTGCGGGGGCTCATGTTTTATTATGGGCTTGATTTCCATGACTTGAATCCAGAGTCCATCCTCCATATCTCGTCATTCATTGTCGTATGTGAGGCCTTCCTCCATATTACCCCCCACTTTGGATTGTGGCTCAAGACCTTCAAGGTGGAGCCAAAGATGATCGAGGGGCAACAAGCAGAGTGCGGAGGGGCGGTCATAAGCAAATGTGCTGATGCTCCATGGCACGAGGGCTGTTTTCAAGAGGAGCTTGGTTTGTGGCAACGGGAGTGGTTTTATATCACTGCTCCCAGGGGCACCAAAAGGGCGGCGCCCTGCCTTCTGCTCAGTCCACCACAGCGGCTGGCGTCATGGGTCAACAAAGGGCTCGACTGGGGGCCGTCCAAGGACGTTCCCTTGCTGCAGGGCCGTATTCAAGACCTCCAGGAAAGAGAGATCAATCTGGTTGAAGTGGCGCAGGTTATGGTGATTCGGCGTCTTCTGCCCTGCAAGCGTCGCCCCCTCCGCCTGTGGGAATATAATCTGGAGGGACCACGAGCTCTCCAAAATTTTATGGGCACGGCGCCCGTGGAGATGTATAAACTGTTCTTCGGATCACAAGAGAAGTGTCCAGACCTGACTGAGGATGCAGGACTAAGCTGCAATCACCCAGATACTCAAGTAAGTAGTTCTGTAACCGGACAAGCTGTTTATTCATTTATCTTATGTATAGCCCTTTAAAGGAGCAGTTTCTTGAACAGGAGTGGATAGCCAAGGCAAAGCTAATAAGGTGTCCGGCTCCCCTCCCAGAGACCACGCCGGACCCCATGTTGGCCAAGATGTTGAAGGTCGCGCCTTTTGAAAAAGGCGAAGGGGGGGACGGGGAAGCAACTGCCTCTACGAAGGAGGCTATCAAGGAAGGAGGGATTAAAAGTCCCATCCTTCGAGGAGAGAAGAGGACCGCTTCAGAAGATCCGGAGGTCAAGGCCTCAAAGAAGGGAAAGGAATCTTCGTCAGAGAGTCCGGCGCTGGGAAGTAACCCAGCCGCACTATTTCCCCAAGGGGATCAGCCCTCCAGCGAGCCGTAAGCGAAAAGAAGGGGTCTTGTGAATAAGGAACATCCCTGTGTTTATTTATGAAGATAATCGAAATTGTACCTTGTAGTTCAGATCTCATCCCTTCTCAGCAGAGCTCGTCTTCGGGGGATCTTCTTCCGGAGATGATGGAGAGCGAAACGCCTCCACCAGTCGCACCCTCATGCGAGGCGGACGATCCTAAGGTGTCGTCGCAGAGGGTGTTGGGGAACGTAGTAATTTCAAAAAATTTCCTACGCACACGCAAGATCATGGTGATGGCATAGCAACGAGAGGGGAGAGTATTGTCCACGTACCCTCGTAGACCGTAAGCGGAAGCGTTATGACAACGCGGTTGATGTAGTCGTACGTCTTCACGATCCGACCGATCCAAGTACCGAACGTCACGGCACCTCCGAGTTCAGCACACGCTCAGCTCGATGACGATCCCTGACTCGATCCAGCAAAGTGTCGGGGATGAGTTCCACAAGACGACGGCGTGGTGACGATGATGATGCTCTACCGGCGCAGGGCTTCGCCTAAACTCCGCGACGATATGACCGAGGTGGAATATGGTGGAGGGGGGCACCGCACACGGCTAAGGAACGATCACGTAGATCAACTTGTGTGTCCTGGGGTGCCCCTCTGCCCTCGTATATAAAGGAGGGAGGGGGAGGTGCGGCCGTCCCTCATGGGGTGCGCCTGGAGGAGTCCTACTCCCACCGGGAGTAGGACTCCCCCCCTCTTGCCTTGTTGGAGAAGGAAAGGGGGTGGGGAAAGAGGAAGGGGGCGCCGCCCCTCTCTTGTCCTATTCGGACTAGGGGTGGGGGGGAGGCGTGCGGCCTGCCCTGGCCGGCCCTCCTCTTTTCCCTCATGGCCCACTAAGGCCCATTATCCCCGGAGGGTTCCGTAACCCCGGTGTTCCCAGAAAATCGATTTCACCCGAACCATTCCGATATCCAAATATAGGCTTCCAATATATCAATCTTTATGTCTCGACCATTTCGAGACTCCTCGTCATGTCCGTGATCACATCCGGGACTCAGAACAAACTTCGGTACATCAAAACTTGCAAACTCATAATAAAACTGTCATCCTAACGTTAAGCGTGCAGACCCTACGGGTTCGAGAACTATGTAGACATGACCTAGAACTATTCTCGGTCAATAACCAATAGTAGAACCTGGATGCCCATATTGGTTCCTACATATTCTACGAAGATCTTTATCGGTCAAATCGCATAACGACATACGTTGTTCCCTTTGTCATCGGTATGTTACTTGCCCGAGATTCGATCGTCGGTATCCAATACCTAGTTCAATCTCGTTATCGCAAGTCTCTTTACTCGCTCAGTAATACATCATCTCGCAACTAACTTATTAGTTGCAATGCTTGCAAGGCTTATGTGATGTGTATTACCGAGAAGGCCTAGAGATACCTCTCTCCACAATCGGAGTGACAAAACCTAATCTCAAATACGCCAACCCAACATGTACCTTTGGAGACACCTGTAGTACTCCTTTATAATCACCCAGTTACGTTGTGACGTTTGGTAGCACCCAAAGTGTTCCTTCGTGTAACGCCCCGGATTCGATGCGCCAGGTGTCTGCCAGCTATTCATCGTCTTTGCCATGTCATGTGCTTGCGTGTTGCACTTTGCCATGTCATCATATGCATTTCATATCATGTCATTAGGTGCATTTCATTTTGCATACGTGTTCGTTTCATGCATCCGAGCATTTTCCCCGTTGTCCGTTTTGCAATCCGGCACTCCTATGTCTCCCGGCGCCCCCTTTTGCCTCTTTTCGTGTGTGGGTGTTAAACGGTCTCGGAATGGCCCGAGGTTTGTCAAGCGGCCTTGGTATAGCACCGGTAGACCGCCTGTCAAGTTTCGGATCATTTGGAGGTCGTTTGGTACTCCAACGGTTAACCGGGTAACCGCAAAAGCCTCTTTTGTTTGCAGCCCAACACCCCTTCCAAAGTGGCCCAAAACCCACCAAACTCCCCTCCATGCTCTCGGTTGTTCGATCACGATCGCGTGGCCGAAAACCGCACCTCATTTGGACTCTCCTAGCTCCCTCTACCTATAAATATGTCTTCCTCCCAAATCGCAGTCCAAATCTCTCCGAAACCCTAAATCGTCCCGCGCGCGCGGACATGTCCGTCCCGGCCGGACGATCTCTCGCCGCCGCCCGCGCCAAACGGGGCCGCCACGTGGCTCTACCCACGCTTCGCCGCCCGGCCGCGCGAAGCCCATCGCGAACCCGCCAGCGAACGGCCGCTGCGCCGCCGCTCAAGGCTGCCAGCGCCCGAGGCTCTCGCCGAGCTCCTCCGCCCCTGCCCCTTCGCCGCCGATGCGCGCCACCTCCGTCTCCGGCCGCCGCCGGCGAAGCAGCCCGCCGGCGACTCACGCCACTCCGGCCATCCGTCCTGCGCCCATGGCGAAGCCCCGCCGCCCGCGACTCCACGGGCGCTGCCCGCCAAGGCGCCGCCGTCCTGAAGCCGCCCGCCCGGCGACCCGCCTCGATCGCGTCGCCGCCTCCCCGGCCTGCCCGCCGTCCGCGTCCTCTCCGGCGGCCGGCCGCCGTGCGCCTCTGCGGCCCGTTGCTCGGCGCCGCTTTCTCGACGCCGCGCCGCGCTCGGCCGCCTCCTCCGACCCTCTCCGGCGGATTCCGCAAGCTCGCGCCGCCGCCTCGAATCGTGCCATGAACCCTAGATCCCGGAGGTTGATATTTTCACTAAGTCCTCGTTATTTTGATATTTCGTGCCATTTTCATTGCATCGTATCTCTGTCATCGTAGCTCCGTTTTGGGCGTGTAATATGTCAAAATGTTCGTCTCGAAGAGTAGATCATTTCATCTCATTGCGTCATTTTCATTTGAGCTCATCTTGTTGCCCGAAATGCTGTTGCAAGAGTGCTATGTGTTGTTAGTTTCTGATTTTTATCAGAACATGCACTTTTGTCATTTTTGCCATGATTGATGTGTGCATCCTATGGACTTGAGTCCTACATGTGTTTTGTAATATGCCATGCCATCTTTCCAGTGGTGCTTTCTATGTATTTTTGTGATCTATGTGGTGACTAGCACAAGAATGCAAACTACGTGTCTTGTTGTTGCTGATTTCAGCTCTGTTTTGCTGTTATTTTGATGCCATGTAAACTTGATGCTACAGAGAGATCCATGCATATTTTGAGATACTTCAGTAAGGATGTTTTGTAAAGCATGTCTTTCTCTATCCATCCATGCCCTTGTTTGCAATTATAAAGTGCCATAGCTTGAGTCAATCGAGCTCTACTTTTGCTTCAAAATGTTTCCTGGCAGATTGTTTACATGTTATTCAATTTTGCCAAGGTTGTTGTGGTTGATCCATGTATGCTATGTTATTGTTCTTGCCATGTATGTCTTCTATGCTATGTCTTCTTGATGTATGTATGCTTATATTTTCTTATAAGGCTCTGTAGTGAGTGCATTGAGCTTGTAAACATGCCTACTTGTTATCAGTTTTTGACATGCCATGTTGCTGAATCTGTTAACGAAACTTTCAATATTGACATGGGTGTTACTATATTTTTTGATCCTTTTTGGCTTATGGTCACTAAAGGACTTTTGTTCTATGCTTTGAGTAGATTCATGCCATGCCTTTGTTTGCCATGTTAAGTTCCTGTAACATGTTGTTTCATAGCTCTAAACATTGCAACCTGATGTTATTTCTGCTAATGCCTGAAACTGTTATTAGTTGCAATCTTGCCATGTGTTTTTGAGCATGTTCTAGTCATTTCTGGAGATATCTCAGTGCTCATGTTTTGTAATGCATTACCTGTACATCATGCCCATGCCTTTTGTTTTCATATTGAGGTCCTGTAGCATGTTGTTTTGATGCTTGCAATATGCCTAGTTGCTGTTTTGGACAGATTGTTGCTGTATCTTGTATAGGGTGTATGTGTTGATCCGTTGCTCGCTTTTGAGTGTGCTCTATATGAAACTTGCTTGATTTTGCATGTAGTTTCATATTAGCATGTTGGATCCATGTTTTGAGGTGTTTGCTCGATGTTTGTATGCATTTTGCATCAATGCCATGCTTATCTTGTTTTGCTCATATCTTCTAGACCGTAGCTCCGAATTAAATGAACTTTATATGTAACTTGACTAGAATTTCGTGTAGATCATCGTGGTGCATTTTAAATTGCTGTTTAACAACTTGAACCTAAAGTTATTCAGATCTGGACCAATTTCGAAATTTGCATATGAGGACTTACCGGAATTGTTATATGTTGTTTACGGACTCATTTAAACTTGCTTTGATGTGTTGCTCTTGTTTGCATCATCTCTTGCCATGAGTAGCTTAGTGTAGCTTTGTCATGCATCATGCTTGGTTGTGCATCATGTCTTGTTCATGTGTGATGTGTTTACTATGTTGTGTGCTTCTTCTTGTTAGTTCCTGCTTCGCTATGATCGTGAGGATTCGCTCGCTCACGCTTGGTTCGGCTTCATCCGCTCATCTTCTTCATGGACTCGCTCATCTTCTTCATGGACTCGTTCTTCTTCCTTGCGGATTTCAGGCAAGATGACCGCTACCTTGGATCTCATTACTATCATTGCTATGCTAGTTGCTTCGTTCTATCGCTATGCTGCGCTACCTATTACCTGCTTATCAAGCCATCCCATATTGCCATGTCAGCCTCTAACCTTTTGCACCCTTCCTAGCAAACCGTTGTTTGGCTATGTTACCGCTTTGCTCAGCCCTCTTATAGCGTTGTTAGTTGCGGTGAAGATGAAGTTTGTTCCTTGTTGAACATGGAGATGTTGTTCCTTGTTGGAACATGTTTACTTGTTGGGATATCACAATATATCTTATTTAATTAATGCATCTATATACTTGGTAAAGGGTGGAAGGCTCGGCCTTATGCCTGGTGTTTTGTTCCACTCTTGCCGCCCTAGTTTCCGTCATATCGGTATTATGTTCCCGGATTTTGCGTCCCTAACGCGGTCGGGTGATTTATGGGACCCCCTTGACAGTTCGCTTTGAATAAGACTTTTCCAGCAAGGCCCAACATTGGTTTTACCATTTGCCTCACCTATTACCTTTTTCGCTTGGGAGTCGCGCTCTCAAGGGTCATCTTCATTTTAGCCCCCCCGGGCCAATGCTTGTCTAAGTGTTGGTCCAAACTAGAGCACCGTGCGGGACCATCCCTTGGCAACTTGGGTTACGTCGGTTCCTGTACGCTTCGCTTATCCGGTCGTGGCCTGAGACGAGATACGCGGCTACTATCGTGGTGTCGGCACGCCGGAGGTCTTGCTGGACTTGTTTTATTGCTGTGGAATGTCTTGTAGCCGGATTCCGAGACTGATCGGTCTTCCCGGGAGAAGGTCTATTCTTCGTTGATCGCGAGAGCTTATCATGGGCTTGTTGGGACACCCGCAGGGTTTGAACTTCCAAAGCCGTGCCCGCGGTTATGTGGCGATGGGAATTTGTTAATGTCCGTTGTAGAAAACCCGAAGTTGATCTCAATTAAAATACACCAACCGTAAAGCGAATCGTGAGTGTCTTTTTCGGGTTGATCGAGAGGAGAACACGGTTTCGGGTTATGTTTGACGAAGTAGGAGTTCAGGATCACTTCTTGATCATTAGTAGTTGACGACCGCCTTTGTTTCTCTTCTCGCCTCATTTGCGTTGTTAGCCACCATATATGCTTAGTCGCTGCTGCAACCTCACCACTTTACCCCTTCCTTTCCCATTAAGCTTTGCTAGTCTTGATACCCATGGTAATGGGATTGTTGAGTCCTCGTGGCTCACATGATTACTACACCACCAGCTTTGCGTGTACATGTTTGCGATGATCATGACGCGAGAGCGATGTTTGCTTGTTTTGGAGTTCTTCTTCTTCGCTTCTTCGATCGTGGGATAGGTTCCGTGTCGGCAGCCTAGGCTAGGTGGTGGATATTGTTTGAGTTTCGTTTATGTTTCATCCGTAGTCGGATGTTGATCTTGTATATGATGTTGATGTATTCTGTGGCATTTGTGCCTTATGTATGTATCCCACTATTATGTAATGTTGATGTAATGATATCCACCTTGCAAAAGCGTTTCAATATGCGGGTCTATCCTTGGTGGGACCATCGAGTTCGCTTTTGGATAGGGTCGCATATTGGGCGTGACAAGTTGGTATCAGAGCCTCGACCGACCTTAGGAGCCCCCTTGATTGATCGTGTAGTTTGGCCGCAGTTGAGTCTAGAATAAACTGTTTTTGGAGTCTAGTTATATCGGAGAGTAGGAATTCTTTTTACTCCTCAGCCCCTTCGTCGCTCTGGTGAGAAATCTTGACGAGGTGTTTTGAATTACTTCTCTTCCCTTCAAATTTTCTTTAGGTTCACGCAGTTGGTTTTCCGGTAGTTGTTCCTCAGCTCTTTTCATCCGTGCATTTTCGTCAAGTCGACTCGAGTCTCTTCATCTTTGAGTTCAATCCTCGTTCTTCCTCCGACGTCGTTGTTTTTCCTTGTCCGGTTGTTCTTGTTTTTCCCACCCGCCTCCCTTCTTCTTCTCGGAACCGGAGTTCGTAATTGAGTATCCATCCTACTCGCATGCGAAGTCTTTGCTTTCTTTCCTCAATGATTTCAACCGGAGTTTTCTTCAAGATATCCGCCGGTTTCCCTTTCAAGTTGTTTTGTTTTTCCCGACCTCCCACCCTATCATTCCCGGAGTTCGAGTTTCTTTTGTCCATCAATTTCATTCGTATGGAGCCTCTTTAGTCTTTTCTCAATTATTTCAACCGGTGAATTCTCGTTTTGTTCGTCATTCGCATCTCTTTCTTTTCGGTGGATTCAATTCAAGTTTTTCGTGTTGATCATAGTCTTTCTCCGGCTCAAGTGTTTTTCCCTGCTCGCTCGCCTCTCGCCAGCTTTATCCTTCCGAGTCCTCAAGTCATCTCAGAGATTCATCGTTGTTCCATTTAATTCGAGGTTGTCACCTCATTTAAATATTCCAATCGTTCCGGTGCATCATCTGTCTGTTCAACAATCCTTTTCAACGATGTTATCTCTTCAGTGGGCCCTAACCCACAGGTCTTTTCCCAGGATCTTAACTCGACTCTTTTAATTTCCTGAGCTATTCCCAATTCTTTTCAAGTGTGACGAAGAATGAATTTCATCAGTCACATGCCTTCTCCAAGATCGCTTTCAATTCTTTTCATTGTTGGCTCAACCTCTGTGTTTTTTCTTTCTTCCGAGTATCAATAATTTTGGTGTTGTTTTCGTCGCCTTTATCAGCTTTGAAGACCAAGTAAAGTTTTTCCTCTAAATCTTGCCCGCTCCCGGAGATTCATGGTGCTAGCTCGATGTTATCCTATCTAGTTATTTCCAGTTGTGCAATTCTTTTCATCCATCCAGAGTATTTGAGAAGTTGATTTCTATTTCTTTTCATCCGGAGGCCATCTTTTCGGAAGATTTCTTCATTCTAAGTTTTTCAAATTCATTCCCCAATTATTCCATATTCGTGCCCCTTCGTTCGTCTCAATATTCTTCCGGTGCTTCGTTCAAGTATTCTTCAATCAGTTCGTGATCTCTTTGTTCTTTTGCATCTAAATCCCCTCGAGCATATTTGTTCTTCTAAGTCTTCCCGGTGATTCTTTCTCTTTCATCAGTCATTTCCAAATTCTTACGGTGGTTCGTTCAAGATTCTTTTTCCTTGATTATCATTTTAATCCATTCGCGCTGTTCAATCTTACCGGTGGTTCATGAAGACTTTCTCAAGTTTTGTGCGATGTTTCCCCTTAATCCTTTTTCAACGAGAATAAGTAGTATGCAAAAATCCATTGTTGGTCATCAATTTAATTTGATGAAGGATAAACATACAATAAATCTTATTCCTATTTCCTCGAAGTGATTAATCCTTTCTTTTAGAGTTTGTTCTTGATGAATAAATTCTAGTTCCAAGTATTTTAATCTTTTCTTTTCCGGAGTTCAATTATTCACTTGGCCATCTCGTCGGAACCTCCATCTAAGTCATCGCAAGGCTCATCTATTCTTTCATCCTTCATTTTATCTCGTCATCCTTTTTGTTACCGGAGTTCTTCACGGTGGTTCTTCATGATTTAATTCATTTCATCAAGAGTTCATCAAGATTCTTGTTGGTGGAGTTCAAGTATCTTTTCTTCTTGCATATCAAAATGCAATTAAATCTCCGTATTCTTTTGAAGTGGAGTTTTGCATTTCTTCGTTCTTCTCAGCTATTTAATCTTTTCTGCTTGTGGTTGGTTATCACCTCATAATTTTGAGATGTTTTTCCATAAGTCCACATCAAGCTTATTCTTTCGTTGTTGATTTTCTCAACAACTCCAGTCAATCCTTCCTTCTAAGTTCTTTTCATTCAAATTCTTTCAATTCTTCCGGAGGCATTGCGTTCTTCATCTCATCGACCGCCATCCCATTTTGTGAAGTTCATGTTCTATTCATTCAATGTTCAGCCGGAGTGTTGCCTAAATCCTTTCAGTCTTATTCGTTTCTTTTCTCGTCTAACCACTCCGGTTAGAACGAGTGGTTTCATAGACTATCCGATTCCATGAGCTTTCAATTTCGTCATTCTCGCTGCTCCTCTCTTCTTCTCGAGTGCTCTCGATTCCTTGCTTCTTCTTTGAGTTCTTGTTTCACCTCATTCCTTTGTCCCTTCCGTCTCGGTCCTAAGATCTCGGGACGAGATCTCTTGTTAGTGGAGGAGTGTTGTAACGCCCCGGATTCGATGCGCCAGGTGTCTGCCAGCTATTCATCGTCTTTGCCATGTCATGTGCTTGCGTGTTGCACTTTGCCATGTCATCATATGCATTTCATATCATGTCATCAGGTGCATTTCATTTTGCATACGTGCTCGTTTCATGCATCCGAGCATTTTCCCCGTTGTCCGTTTTGCAATCCGGCACTCCTATGTCTCCCGGCGCCCTTTTGCCTCTTTTTCGTGTGGATGTTAAACGGTCTCGGAATGGCCCGAGGTTTGTCAAGCGGCCTTGGTATAGCACCGTAGACCGCTGTCAAGTTTCGGATCATTTGGAGGTCGTTGGTACTCCAACGGTTAACAGGGTAACCGCAAAAGCCTCTTTTGTTTGCAGCCCAACACCCTTCCAAAGTGGCCCAAAACCCACCAAACTCCCTCCATGTTTCGGTCGCTCGATCACGATCAAGGGCAAAACCGCACCTCATTTGGACTCTCCTAACTCCTCTACCTATAAATATGTCTTCCTCCCCAAATCGCAGTCCAAATCTCTCCGAAACCCTAATCGTCTCACACGCACGGACATGTCCGTCTCCCCGGCGGACGATCTCCGCCGCCGCCGCGCCAACCGGGGCCGCCACGTGGCTTACCCACGCCGCGCCGCTGGCTGCTGAGCCCATCATGGCCCGCCAGTTCGGCCGCTGCCGCCTGCCCAGCCACGCTTCAGCGCCGCCTGAGGCTCTCGCCGAGCTCCTCCTCCGCCTCCTGCTTTTCGCCGCCCGATGCGCCGCCACCTCCGGCCGCCAAGTGAAAGCAGCCACGGCGACCGTGCGCCACCCCCGCCATCCGTCTCGCGCCATGGCAGCGAAGCCCCGCGCCGCCCGCGACTAACGGCGCTGTTCTCGCCTGCGCCGCCGCCGCCTCGAAGCCGCCTGGCCTGGCGACTTCGGCCCGGTCGCCGTCGCCGCTGCCTCGGCTGCCCGCCAATCCGCGTCCTGCGCTCCGGCGCCCGGAGCGCCGTCAGCCTCCCTGCGCCTCATTGCTCGCTGTTCGGCGCCGCCTCCGACGCCTTCGCGCCCGCTCCGGCCGCCTCCTCCGACCCCTCCGGCGGATTCCGGCGAGCTTCGCGCCGCCTGGAACCGTGCCATGAACCCTAGATCCCGGAGGTTGATATTTTCCCTAAGTCCTCGTTATTTTGATATTTCATGCCATTTTCATTGCATCGTATCTCTGTCATCGTAGTCTGTTTTGGGCGTGTAATATGTCAAAATGTTCGTCTCAAGAGTAGATCATTTCATCTCATTGCATCATTTTCATTTGAGCTCATCTTGATGCCCGAAATGCTGTTGCAAGAGTGCTATGTGATGTTAGTTTCTGATTTTTATCAGAACATGCACTTTTGTCATTTTTGCCATGATTGATGTGTGCATCCTATGGACTTGAGTCCTACATGTGTTTTGTAATATGCTATGCCATCTTTCCAGTGGTGCTTTCTATGTATTTTTGTGATCTATGTGGTGACTAGCACAAGCATGCAAACTAGGTGTCTTGTTGTTGCTGATTTCAGCTCTGTTTTGCTGTTATTTTGATGCCATGTAAACTTGATGCTACAGAGAGATCCATGCATATTTTGAGATACTTCAGTAAGGATGTTTTGTAAAGCATGTCTTGCTCTATCCATCCATGCCCTTGTTTGCAATTATGGAGTGCCATAGCTTGAGTCAATCGAGCTCTACTTTTGCTTCAAAATGTTTCCTGGCAGATTGTTTACATGTTATTCAATTTTGCCAAGGTTGTTGTGGTTGATCCATGTATGATATGTTATTGTTCTTGCCATGTATGTCTTCTATGCTATGTCTTCTTGATGTATGTATGCTTATATTTTCTTATAAGGCTCTGTAGTGAGTGCATTGAGCTTGTAAACATGCCTACTTGTTATCAGTTTTGACATGCCATGTTGCTGAATCTGTTAACTAAACTTTCAATATTGACATGGGTGTTACTATATTTTCTGATCCTTTTGGCTTATGGTCACTAAAGGACTTTTGTTCTATGCTTTGAGTAGATTCATGCCATGCCTTTGTTTGCCATGTTAAGTTCCTGTAACATGTTGTTTCATAGCTCTAAACATTGCAACCTGATGTTATTTCTGCTAATGCCTGAAACTGTTATTAGTTGCAATCTTGCCATGTGTTTTTGAGCATGTTCTAGTCATTTCTGGAGATATCTCAGTGCTCATGTTTTGTAATGCATTACCTGTACATGATGCCCATGCCTTTTGTTTTCATATTGAGGTCCTGTAGCATGTTGTTTTGATGCTTGCAATATGCCTAGTTGCTGTTTTGGACAGATTGTTGCTATATCTTGTATAGGGTGTATGTGTTGATCCGTTGTTCGCTTTTGAGTGTGCTCTATATGAAACTTGCTTGATTTTGCATGTAGTTTCATATTAGCATGTTGGATCCATGTTTTGAGGTGTTTGCTCGATGTTTGTATGCATTTTGCATCAATGCCATGCTTATCTTGTTTTGCTCATATCTTCTAGACCGTAGCTCCGAATTAAATGAACTTTATATGTAACTTGACTAGAATTTCGTGTAGATCATCGTGGTGCATTTTAAATTGCTGTTTAACAACTTGAACCTAAAGTTATTCAGATCTGGACCAATTTCGAAATTTGCATATGAGGACTTACCGGAATTGTTATATGTTGTTTCCGGCCTCATTTAAACTTGCTTTAATGTGTTGCTCTTGTTTGCATTGGGAGTCGCGCTCTCAAGGGTCATCTTCATTTTAGCCCCCCCGGGCCAATGCTTGTCTAAGTGTTGGTCCAAACTAGAGCACCGTGCGGGACCATCCCTTGGCAACTTGGGTTACGCTCGTTCTCAGACGCTTCGCTTATCCGGTCGCGGGCTCGAGACGAGATACGCGCTGCTACTATCAGGTGTCGGCACGCCGGAGGTCTTGCTGGACTTGTTTTATTGCTGTGGAATGTCTTGTAGCCGGATTCCGAGATCGATCGGTCTTCTCGGGAGAAGGTCTATTCCTTCGTTGATCGCGAGAGCTTATCATGGGCTTGTTGGGACACCCCCGCAGGTTTTGAACTTTCAAAGCCGTGCCGCGTTATGTGGCAGATGGGAATTTGTTAATGTCCGTTGTAGAAAACCGAAGTTGATCTCAATTAAAATACACCAACCGTAGCGAATCGTGAGTGTCTTTTTTCGGGTTGATCGAGAGGAGAACACGGTTTCGGGTTATGTTTGACGAAGTAGGAGTTCAGGATCACTTCTTGATCATTACTAGTTGACGACTGCCTTTGTTTCTCTTCTCGCCTCATTTGCGTTGGTTAGCCACCATATATGCTTAGTCGCTGCTGCAACCTCACCACTTTACCCCTTCCTTTCCCATTAAGCTTTGCTAGTCTTGATACCCATGGTAATGGGATTGCTGAGTCCTCGTGGCTCACAGATTACTACACCACCGTTGCAGTGTACAGGTTTGCGATGATCATGACGCGAGAGCGATGTTTGCTTGTTTTGGAGTTCTTCTTCTTCCGCTTCTTCGATCAGGGGATAGGTTCCTGTGTCGGCAGCCCGGCTAGGTGGTGGATATTGTTTGAGTTTCTGTTTATGTTTTCATCCGTAGTCGGATGTTGATCTTGTATATGATGTTGATGTATTCTGTGGCATTTGTGCCTTATGTATGTATCCCACTATTATGTAATGTTGATGTAATGATATCCACCTTGCAAAAGCGTTTCAATATGCGGGTCTATCCTTGGTGGGACCATCGAGTTCCCTTTTGGATAGGGTCGCATATTGGGCGTGACACTTCGGTAAACGGGAGTTGCATAATCTCATAGTTATCGGAACATGTATAAGTCATGAAGAAAGCAATAGCAATATACTAAACGATCAAGTGCTAGGCTAACGGAATGGGTCCTGTCAATCACATCATTCTCCTAATGATGTGATCCCATTAATCAAATAACAACACATGTCTATGGTTAGGAAACATAACCATCTTTGATTAATGAGCTAGTCTAGTAGAGGCATACTAGTGACTATATGTTTGTCTATTTATTCACACATGTATCATGTTTCCAGTTAATACAATTCTAGCGTGAATAATAAACATTTGTCATGATATGAGGAAATAAATAATAACTTTATTATTGCCTCTAGGGCATATTTCCTTCAGTCTCCCACTTGCACTAGAGTCAATAATCTAGATTACACAGTAATGATTCTAACACCCATGGAGTTTTGGTGCTGATCATGTTTTGCTCGAGGAAGAGGCTTAGTCAACGGGTCTGCAATATTCAGATCCGTATGTATCTTGCAAATCTCTATGTCTCCCACCTGGACTTGGTCCCAAATGGAATTGAAGCGTCTCTTGATATGCTTGGTCCTCTTGTGAAATCTGGATTCCTTTGCCAAGGCAATTGCACCAAGATTGTCACAGAAGATCTTCATTGGTCCCGATGCACTAGGTATGACACCTAGATCGGAAATGAACTCTTTCATCCGACTCTTCATTTATCGCTCAAGCAGCTATGTACTCCGCTTCACATGTAGATCCCGCCACGACGCTTTGTTTAGAACTGCACCAACCGACAGCTCCACCGCTTAATAAAAACACGATCCGGTTTGCGATTTAGAATTGTCCGGATCAGTGTCAAAGCTTGCATCGACGTAACCATTTACGACTCAGCTCTTTGTCACCTCCATATACGAGAAACATATCCTTAGTCCTTTTCGTATTTCAGATGTTCTTGACCGCTGTCCAAATGATCCACTCTCGATTACTTTGGTACCTTCCTGCCAAGCTTATTGCTAAGCATACGCCAGTCTGGTACACAGCATTGCATACATGATAGAGCCTATGGCTGAAGCATAGGAACATCTTTCATTTTCTTTCTATCTTCTGCTGTGGTCGGGCATTGAGTCCGACTCAATTTCACACCTTGTAACTGTGTAAAAACCTTTCTTTGCTCGATCCATTTTGAACTTTTTCAAAACTTTATCAAGGTATGTGCTTTGTGAAAGTCCAATTAAGCTGCCTTGATCTATCTCTATAGATCTTGATGCCCAATATATAAGCAGCTTCACCGAGGTCTTTCATTGAAAAACTTTTATTCAAGTATCCTTTATGCTATCCAGAAATTCTATATTATTTCCAATTAATAATATGTCGTCCACTTATAATATCGTAAATGCTACTGAGCTCCCACTCACTTTCTTGTAAATACAGGCTTCTCCAAAAGTATGTATAAAACCATATGCTTTGATCACACTATCAAAGCGCTTATTCCAACTCCGAGAGGCTTGCACTGCATCATAAATTGATCGCTGGAGCTTGCACACTTTGTTAGCACCTATTGGATCAACAAAACCTTATGGTTGCATCATATACAACTCTTCTTCTAGAAATCCATTCAAGAATGCAGTTTTACATCCATTTGCCAAATTTCATAATCATAAATGCAGCAATTGCTAACATTATTCGGACAGACTTAAGCATCGCTACGGGTGAGAAAGTCTCATCGTAGTCAACCCCTTGAACTTGTCGAAAACCTTTCGCAACAAGTCGAGCTTTATAGACAGTTACATTACCATCAGCGCCAGTCTTCTTCTTAAAGATCCATTTATTCTCAATGGCTTGCCGATCATCGGCAAGTCAACCAAAGTCCATACTTTATTCTCATACATGGATCCCATCTCAGATTTCATGGCTTCCAGCCATTTTATGAATCTGGGCTCACCATCGCTTCTTCATAGTTTGTAGGTTCACCATGGTCAAGTAACATGACTTCCGTAATAGTATTACCGCATTCACTCGTGCGGATCTTACTCTAGTTGACTCCACGAGTTTAGCAGAAACTTGATCCAAGTTTCATGATCATCATCATTAACTTCCTCACTAATTGGTGTAGGTGTCACAGAACCGATTTCGTGATGAACCATTTTCCAATAAGGGAGCTGGTACTGTTACCTCATCAAGTTCTACTTTTCTCCCACTCACTTCTTTCGAGAGAAACTCCTTCTCTAGAAAGGATCCATTCTTAGCAACGAATGTCTTGCCTTCGGATCTGTGATAGAAGGTGTACCCAACTGTTTCCTTTGGGTATCCTATGAAGACACATTTTTCGATTTGGGTTCAAGCTTATCGGTTGAAGTTTTTTCACATAAGCATCGCAGCCCCAAACTTTCGAAACGACAACTTCGGTTTCTTGCCAAACCATAGTTCATAAGGAGTCGCCTTAACGGATTTTGATGGTGCCCTATTTAACGTGAATGCGACTGCCTCTAAAGCATAACCCCAAAACGATAGCGGTAATCGGTAAGAGACATCATAGATCGCACCATATCTAGGAAAGTACGACACGATGTTCGACACACCATTACGCTGTGGTGTTCAGGTGGCGTTAGTTGTAAACTATTCCGCAATTTTTCAAATGTAGACCAAACTCAGAACTCAAATATTCTCCTCCACGATCAGATCGTAGAAATTTTATTTTCTTGTTACGATGATTTTCAACTTCACTCTGAAATTCTTTGAACTTTTCAAATGTTTCAGATTTATGCTTCATTAAGAAGATATACCCATATCTGCTTAAATCATCTGTGAAGGTGAGAAAATAATGATATCCGCCACGAGCTTTAACATTCGTCGGACCACATACATCTGTATGTATGATTTCCAACAAATCTGTTGCTCTCTCCATAGAACCGGAGAACGGTGTTTTAGTCATCTTGCCTATGAGGCACGGTTCGCAAGTACCAAGTGATTCATAATCAAGTGATTCCAAAAGTCCATCAGTATGGAGTTTCTTCATGCGCTTTACACCGATATGACCTAAACGGCAAGTGCCACAAATAAGTTGCACTATCATTATTAACTCTGCATCTTTTGACTTCGACATTATGAATATGTGTATTACTACTATCGAGATTTAATAAAATAGACCACTCTTCAAGGGTGCATGACCATAAAAGATATTACTCATATAAATAGAGCAACCATTATTCTCTGATTTAATGAATAACCGCCTCGCATCAAACAAGATCCAGATATAATGTTCATGCTCAACGCTGGCACCAAATAACAATTATTTAGGTCTAAAACTAATCCCCAAGGTAGATGTAGAGGTAGCGTGTCGATCGCGATCACATCGACTTTGGAACCGCTTTCCCACGCCGCATCGTCACCTCGCCCTTTGCTGCTGCTCGCTATTCCGTAGTCCCTGCTTTTGAGTTGCAAATATTAGCAATGTAACCAGTATCAAATACCTGTGTGCTACTACGAGCTCTAGTAAGGTACACATCAATAACATGTATATCACATATACCTTTGTTCACCTTGCCATCCTTCTTATCCGCCACATACTTGGGGCAGTTCCGCTCCAAAGGACCAGTTTGTTTGCAGAGAAACACTCGGGCCAGTGCTTAGGTCCAGACTTGGGTTTTTCTCTTGAGCAGCAACTTTCTTGCTGCTCTTTTGAAGTTCCCTCTTCTTCCCTTTGCCCTTTTCTTGAAACTAGTGGTCTTGTTGACCATCAACACTTGATGCTCTTTCTTGATTTCTACCTCCGCAGCTTTTAGCATTGTAAGAGCTCGAATTGTCTTGGTCATCCCTAGCATATTATAGTTCATCACGAAGCTCTTGTAGCTTGGTGGCGTTATTGGAGAATTCTGTCAATGACACTATCATCCGGAAGATTAACTCCCAGCTTGATCAAGTGATTATTATACCTGCATATTTTGAGTATATGCTCACCGATGTAACTATTCTCCTCCATCTTGCAGCTATAGAATTTATTGAGACCTCATATCTCTCAATCCGGCATTTGCTTGAAATATTAACTTCAACTCTTGGAACATCTCATATGCTCCATGACGCTCAAAACGCCGTTGAAGACCCGGTTCTAAGCGGTAAAGCATGGCACATCGAACTATAGAGTAGTCATCATCTTTGCTCGCCAGACGCTCACAACTTTCGGCGTTGTTCTGCAGCAGTTCGCACCCAGCGGTGCTTCCAGATTTAATTTTTTGTGCAGCAATGAGGATAATCCTCGTTACGGACCCAATCTGTGTAATTGCTACCATCATCTTTCAACTTTGCTTTCTCAAGGAACGCATTAAAATTCAACGGAACAACAAAGATGAGCCATATATCTACAAAGAAACATAGACAAGCAAAATACTATCAGTACTAAGTTCATGATAAATTTAAGTTCAATTAATCATATTACTTAAGAACTCCCACTTAGATAGACATCTCTAGTCATCTAAGTGATTACGTGATCCAAATCAACTAAACCATAACCGATCATCACGTGAGCTGGAGTAGTTTTCAATGGTGAACATCACTATGTTGATCATATCACTATATGATTCACGCCGACCTTTCGGTCTCCGTGTTCCGAGGCCATATCTGCATATGCTAGGCTCGCCAAGTTTAACTCGAGTATTCTGCGGTGCAAAACTGGCTTGCACCCGCTGTAGATGGACGAGAGCTTATCACACCCGATCATCACGTGGTGTCCGGGCACGATTTAACTTTGGCAACGGTGCATACTCGTGGAGAACACGCCTTGATAATTTTAGTGAGAGGTCATCTTAAAATGCTACCACAATCAAAGCAAGATAAGATGCACAAATGATAAACATCACATGCAATCAATATAAGTGATATGATATGGCCATCATCATCTTGTGCTTGTGATTCCATCTCCGGCACCGTCGTGATCACCATTGTCACCGCGCGACACCTTGATCTCCATTGTAGCATCGTTGTCGCCTCGCCAACTATTGCTTCTACGACTATCGCTACCGCTTAGTGATAAAGTAAAGCAATTACATGGCTTTTGCATTTCATACAATAAAGCGACAACCATATGGCTCCTGCCAGCTTGTCGATAACTTCGTTACAAAACATGATCATCTCTTACAACAAAATATAGCATCACGCCTTGACCATATCACATCACAACATACCCTGCAAAAACAAGTTAGACGTCCTCTACTTTGTTGTTGCAAATTTTACGTGGCTGCTACGGGCTGAGCAAGAACCGTTCTTACCTGCGCATCAAAACCACAACGATAGTTTGTCAAGTTTAAGCAACGAGTGCTCGCAGCGGTGAAACCAGTCTCGCGTAAGCGTACGCGTAATGTCGGTCCAGGCCGCTTCATCTCACAATACCGCTGAACCAAAGTATGACATGCTGGTAAGCAGTATGACTTATATCGCCCACAACTCACTTGTGTTCTACTCGCATATAACATCAACGATAAAACCAGGCTCGGATGCCATCGCTGGGGAACGAGTAATTTCAAAAATTTCCTACGCACACGCAAGATCATGGTGATGGCATAGCAACGAGAGGGGAGAGTATTGTCCACGCACTGTGAGACCGTAAGCGAAGCGCTATGACAACGCTGTTGATGTAGTCGACGCCTTCACGATCCGACCGATCCAAGTACCGAACGACGGCACCTCCGAGTTCAGCACACGCTCAGCTCGATGACGATCCCCGGACCGATCCAGCAAAGTGTCGGGATGAGTTCCACAAGACGACGGCGCAGGACGATGATGATGCTCTCACGCGCAGGCTTCGCTTAAACTCCGCGACGATATGACCGAGGTGGAATATGGTGGAGGGGGCACCGACACGGCTAAGGAACGATCACGAGATCAACTTGTGTGTCCTGGGTGCCCTCTACCCCGTGATATAAAGTAGGGAGGGGGAGGTGCGGCCGACCTCATGGGTGCGCCGAGGAGTCCTACTCCCACCGAGTAGGACTCCCTCTTGCCTTGTTGGAGAAGGAAGGGGGGAAAGGAAAGAGGGGCGCCCCTCTCCTTGTCCTATTCGGACTAGGGGGGGAGGCTGCCTGCCCTCCTCTTTTTCCCTCATGGCCCACTAAGGCCCATTATCCCCGGAGGGTTCCGAAACCCTCTGTTCCGTAAAATCCCGATTTCACCCGAACCATTCCGATATCCAAATATAGGCTTCCAATATATCAATCTTTATGTCTCGACCATTTCGAGACTCCTCGCCATGTCCGTGATCACATCCGGGACTCAACAAACTTCGTACATCAAAACTTGTAAACTCATAATAAAACTGTCATCCTAACGTTAAGCGCATGGACTCTACGGGTTCGAGAACTATGTAGACATGACCTAGAACTATTCTCGGTCGATAACCAATAGCAGAACCTGGATGCCCATATTGGTTCCTACATATTCTATTTAAGATCTTTATCGGTCAAACCGCATAACGACATACGTTGTTCCTTTGTCATCGGTATGTTACTTGCCCGAGATTCGATCGTCGGTATCCAATACCTAGTTCAATCTCGCTATCGCAAGTCTCTTTACTCGCTCCGAATACATCATCTCGCAACTAACTTATTAGTTGCAATGCTTGCAAGGCTTATGTGATGTGTATTACCGAGAAGGCCTAGAGATACCTCTCCCATAATCGGAGGACAAAACCTAATCTCAAATACGCCAACCCAACATGTACCTTTGGAGACACCTAGTACTCCTTTATAATCACCCAGCCATGCCAGGATGTTTGGTAGCACCCAAAGTGTTCCTTCGTAAACGGAGTTGCATAATCTCATAGTTATCGGAACATGTATAAGTCATGAAGAAAGCAATAGCAAGATACTAAACGATCAAGTGCTAGGCTAACGGAATGGGTCATGTCAATCACATCATTCTCCTAATGATGTGATCCCATTAATCAAATAACAACACATGTCTATGGTTAGAAACATAACCATCTTTGATTAATGAGCTAGTCTAGTAGAGGCATACTAGTGACTATATGTTTGTCTATGTATTCACACATGTATCATGTTTCCGGTTAATACAATTCTAGCATGAATAATAAAGATTTATCATGATATGAGGAAATAAATAATAACTTTATTATTGCCTCTAGGGCATATTTCCTTCAGAGGGTTCCCCCAAGTCCGGTGAGGCCGGAAGGTCCGGCGCCAAGTGGTGTGCGGTTGGAGGAGCTGAAGGATCTGCTCGGGCGAGCGGCTATCTCAGAAGATCACCGTGCTCTAATGGGTATGGTGATTCAAAGGATTGCATCCACGGAGAGCGGATTGCATGAAGCCGTCAGAAGCTTACTGACGAGGTTTGAGGTACACAAAAATGGTGTACCTTCTGACAGTTATGCATATAGAATGCGCCCTGTATAGATAGTAGCCCCTGAGACTTGGTATGTTGTCAAAATTGACAGCGTGCCGAGGATCAAAATCTCGCTTATAACATATCACCGCTTCCTAAACTGGTGGCGGGCGTCCGTGGCCAGCCGATCGATGAATATGCCGAACTAAAGCGGCAACTTGACGAGGCGGATGCGGACATCGTGTTGGTCAATAAACGGTTTGACGAGTCACAAGGTATGCGACTTCTATGCGGACACCTGGTAAGGGAGCTTGATGCCCATGTCTCACTATTTGTATTCTTAATGCAGATGGTGCCGCTGTTGTGGAGGAGCTGCGGGCGGAGCTTGCCCGAGCGAAAGAGCAAGCCAGGAATAGTAATGCGGCCGCTTTAAAGGCGGCCAAAGAGCTAAAAGCCAAACGGGCTGCTCACTGCGGAAGCACAGAGGACATGGCCGATATGGCCAGAAAGTTGAGGGATATTACCGATCGCTGCGAGGTTCTTGAAAAAGAACGCTGCGGAACAAGAGGGTTTAAAAGAGGCCGCCGCCAAATCCAAGAGTGCCCAATGGCTTTGAGAGCTGCCAAGGAGGAGCTGAGTCGCCGGGCAATTGCGGCTGGAAAACCGCTTTCATGGAGGAAATATACGGATCCAAAGTATGCTCGCTGATAAGTTGTGGAGTTCGAGGATGCTTATCTCCGACGCCGCGGACGCGTTGAGCACTTCCGGGCCGAAGGCATGTAGGGAAGAGCTATATGGTCGCAATTCCATAGTCCCGAGCGCCCTTCGCTGCCGACCGATCGTGGGCCGAATGGGCCGAGCTGAATCGGTTTTCCGGATTTTCCATGAAGCATGTCTTGATTTCACTTGTGGTCGGGCGCACTTCCAGCCGAATAGCTATTTTAGTTTAGTGCAGCAGTTCTTGGTGCGGTACCGCAGACGACTCAATGAAGCGATCGACGGTATTGAGGGAGCGCTGGATGGCTCGCCCGTGTCAAGACATACCGGGCAGAGATGAAGGCCACCGACATTGCATCCCAAGATTCGACAGAAGCCGAGTACCGCCGAGCACTACTTTGAAGAAGTCCGCCGGGCGCTGCTTAATAGAGACGCAGTGCTCAAGGATATTATGTTTAAATGACATGTATGATTTGTGAAAACAATGTTTCAATATAATATAAGAGCTTTTATACTTGTGTGCTCAAGTAGTAAACTACTCCCCGTGCGGCCGCTCATGTATATGTATATATAACCCGAAGATGGCAGTCCTTATTTCAGCCCCCACACACATAGTGCGGGGTGTTTGCAAAGAAAGCGCTTTTTCACACTTAATCCAACGCCTTGGTCCTGTTAAGGAGGTGATAGCGAGCAAAACAGCAACCGGACTATAATGCTTTATCACTTTCACTTAGCCATAGGAGTTCGAGGGTGGGGCTACTATATAGCCCTCGGGGCACCGCACTCTCCGAATTCGGGTGCGATGTGCCTGACCGAAAACCGTCCTTCGTTAATGCGGAGGAATCCTAAACATTCCAATGAGTCATCGAGTGGTTGACCAGTCTCTCGCTATATCATGATGCTTAGTTTTCGCTTTCATCGAGGTGCTCGCCGACCAACCGGGCACAATCGCAGAGTTCTCCTTGTGCCGCGTTAGCCGTGAAAACGGAACGTAAGGCAGCAAAACACAGGAGCCGGGCAACCCAACATTTGACCAAAGACATGATTCAGATCTGATGCATATAAGGCCTAACTCGAGACGCCGAATACTCCCGAAGGTATTCGGTCTTTATGAAATGGGCAGAATAATGCCCTAAGCCCCGTGTCCTGTGCACGCACGAAAATTTGGTGCGCTAATGCCAAAACGCCACCTCCTCCTCGGTTATAGTATGGAACCGGGGATGTATATCAACAAGAGACAGAAACAAGGCTTACGCAGGTCTTAATCAAAAGAATCTTGCAACGGGTCCTCATCGCACGCTCGCTACCGGTTCCGCGCAGCCGTGATCCGGACGGGTGTAGCGCGTTGTTCATCTGTAAAAGAGAGGAACTTAGTTTGAAAGAAAACGATCGTGCGAAAAATGTACTTTACATTAAATAAACAGAGTACAATTCGAGGAAGTGAATAAAATTGAGCTTTAGTGTCTCTTATGATATATGCGCGCAGCCCCTTGTATGGGGTATGCCGCAGGTAGGCGCCGGACTCGTCTAACCGTGTCCGTGGTTTGAATGACCAATTCAGGTTCTTTGCCTAGCGGAGCCGGATAGGTGTGGGGCTGACAAGGCAGTCTCCCGTTCTTCCGTGCTCGAGGAACACTTAATACTTCCTTTTAGCGAGATGATGCCGCGTGGACCGGGCATTTTAAGTGTTAGAGATGCGTAATGCGGCATTGCGTTAAAGCGGGCGAAAGCTTCGCGTCCCAATAGTGCTTGATGGCTACTGTTAAACGAGGCGATATGGAAGATTAACTTTCATGATGTGGTTGTCGGATGAACCAACACAACTTCTAGCAGTATGGAGCCCGCATAATGGCATATGGGCCTGGCATTACTCCTTTAAAGGAGGTGTTGCTACGGCTAATTTTGGTTGGTTTATCCCCATCCTGCGGATTGTGTCCCGATATATCAGGTTTATGCCATCGCTGCCATCCATGAGGACTTGTGTAAATTGGAGTCCGCCGATTATAGGATCCTATATCAAGGCAGTCCATCATGCTCCGGATACTTTCGAATAGTCCTAATGGTCGAAGGTGATTGGTTTTGACACAGCAAGCAGCGGCACGCCTTTAGTGGGTGCCGCCTGCTTTTTCCCTTTGATCACGTGAAGTGAGTTTACTGTTTTAACCTCTTGTGGGAAAGTCTTTGTTTTCCGGGCTCGCTTGTGGTGCCTGCCGTCATCTTCGCTTGGTGTGTCGAGCCCCTTGTGTTCGGGCGCTCACCACGGACTGTTTGAAGACCCAACAATTTCTGTGGGTATGGTTAGCATGCCTCCTGTGAGTACTGTGGATTTGACATATCTTGTCCAAGATTTTGTTGAAGTTGGATAGCTCATCGCTATTGTCCTTAAGGGCAGTTTTTGTTGTTCGCCGTGAGCTTTTGAATCCGGGCGCTGACCGCCGCGCTTTTTGACCGCTCCTTAATCCGCGCTGGTCCTTATTGCGCCGTGGTTTCCGCTTCCATCCCTGACTTTGATGTACTTGGGTCGCTGGTATCGTGCATCTTGCTAGCCAGCTGTCCTCTCCCGCGCAAACGGGTCATGAGGCTTGTTAATGCGGCCATTGTTCTTGGTTTTTCTTGGACGAGGTGCCTGGCGAGCCATTCGCCCTGGACGTTGTGTTTGAAAGCTGCTAAGGCTTCGCGTCCGGACAATGACTATTTGGTTCTTTTTAGTAAGGAACCTGTTCCAGCACTTCCGGCTGATTCTCCTGCTATCGAGTTATGTGACTTAGATCGCTCAGATCCGGAGGGCGGACATAGGTCCCCTGAAAATTTGCCTCAAACGCTGCCCTCGAGCTCTTCCCAGCTTCCAATGGTATTTTCGGAAGGCTTTTAAGCCAATGCCGAGCTGGCCCTTTGAGTTTAAGGTAAGTATTTTATGGCGTGAGATCATCTCCTCTAGCCATGTGTATGTGGAGGATGTAATCCTCGATCCGCACTCCTGTGGTTTGTTGTTCCGTCAGATGCCTCTATGTTTACGGGTTTGAATCTCGCTGAAATTCATGCTCCAAAGACCTCATCGGTGAAACATAGGGGGTGTGCGGTGCCCCTATATTTGGGTGTGCCGTGATCTTCGGAATTTTGGCGTGTTGCATTGCTTTGACGAGCCTGCTTTATTGGCCCATAGATGGACCTAAATGGGCCATCCTTTGGATGTGAATCATTACATGGATCGCATATTGGCTTGTGTGCGGCGCCATTCGCCGCTCTCTTTTTGCCGTGGGGTCGTCCATCCGACCGGTGGCCTTTCTTACTTTTTAATTGTGGGGGCTCTAAGGCCTCCTCGTCAATTCGGCAGTAGCTTTTTTTCGGTAGTTTTGTTCGGGCGATCGTCAGCCAGATTTGTTCATGCGGTGCTGAATACTTTGCTCCATCTGATCCCGAGTGCATCTTCGCTGTTTTGAGCTCCGCTTGCTTTTTCAGGCTACGCGCCGTGGCGCATTTAGCCTTTTCTCGGAGGTCATTTTGCTCCAATAGTTTGTCCGGCGTGAGATTGTCCGGACTGTTGTCTTCGCCGGGACGGATTGTTTCTCCAAGTTGTCTTGTTCGACGATTGCTCGACAGCAGTGTTTCGCCGTCCACCGGTTCGCTTCTGCTCTATGGCTGGGTCTCTATTGAGGCAGGACTTGGTTCGGCGCTTACGCTGCCGCTTTTGACTGCCGAGGGATTTATCCTTCATGGCGCCCCATTGTTCCTCGCTCTTCATTTCCTTTAGGTGTATCCACCATGTATACGCTATGGGATTTGGTGGTTGTCCAGATCCTATAGGTGCTGGTTCATTGTTGTCTCCTACATCGCCGCCCATACCGCCGATGTCTTCGAGTCGAAATCGAGCGCTGCCGTAAGCTTTCGATGGTGGCGACGGCGGGAGGTGGGTGGGCATTGAATTTCTTCGTCGTCAGATCCCAACCTTCCCGACCGTAGTCCGGCCAGGGTTCTCCGGATAAAGAGAGAGACTTTAGTGAATTAAAGATGCCGCCAAAGGGCGAGTGCTGAAAGATGTCCACGGCTGTGAACTCCATAACGGGCGCCCAATCGGGTTCTATTGGTAGGGGCGCAGAGGGTTCGGAGTCCGGAGAGGAGTCCGGCACCCTAGAGTCAAGGTCTTCGCAGCGACAGGATGGAGTTCGCTCAATCGCCAGAGATTGTAGCCCCGAGGCGTGTCCAACCACTGCCCTCGATCGGGAATCCGACCGGATTAATGGTCGGAGCGGATGTTGGTGCGCCTCCGTGGCATCGCTCGCCGCAGAGCCAGATCATGCCCATCGAGACAAAGGCGGCGCGCTTGGCTGCGGCTCGAATACGTCAAGATCAAGTCTCCGCGGATATCGCTCAGATAGTTTAAACTTCCAAATCTGACCTGATGGCTGGGGCGAGCTTTCGATCTGCTCCAGATGGCTGCTTAATTGCCCGCAGCAGGCAAAGCCGCCGAATACGAAGATCTGTCCGGGAGAAAAGTCTCACCGACCGCGCCGTTGTTGATGATCAAGGAGCCATCGGGCCTATCGGTGACGCATACAGAGGAACTCTCAATGAAAGCACCAATGTCGGTGTCAAACCGCGGATCTCGGTAGGGGGTCCCAAATCAGGCGCTAGGCGGATGGTAACAGGATACAAGGGACACGATGTTTTTACCCAGGTTCGCCCTCTCGATGGAGGTAATACCCTACCCTGCTTGATTAATATTGATGATATGGGTAGTACAAGAGTAGATCTACCACGAGATCAAGGAAGCTAAACCCTAGAATCTAGCCTATGGTATGATTGTTGTTCGCCCCACGGACTAAAAACCTCCGGTTTATATAGACACCGGATAGGTTAGGGTTACACAGTAGTCGGTTACAATGGTAGGATATCTACATATCCAGACGCCAAGCTTGCCTTCCACGCCAAGGAAAGTCCCATCCGACACGGGACTAAGTCTTCAATCTTGTATCTTCATAGTCTTGGAGTCCGCCGTGACGATAGTCCGCTATCCGGACACCCCTAGTCCGGACTCCTCACCCCTCAACCCCTAAAAATCGATCGACCTAAAAGTCGATTCACGATCAAGTGTGGCTTAATCTGAGAGCAGAGCAGCAACACGAGCGACGGGGAGAGCAGCAGCAGCCGGGCGAAGCGAGCGATCGAGCGAGAGCCGAGCAGCAAAGAAGCATGAAGCGAAGCGAGAGCCGGAGCAGCAGCAGCAGATCCGCTGGTATGGCGCCGCCGCCGATGGGGCCTCGTGACCGGGGAGAGCGCCAGGAGATGTCGCCATGAGCCGGCTTCAAGGTAGACACTCCATGCGGGTGCGGGATGGAGCACCGTCGTAGCCGGGAGGTCGAGTTAGGGAGAAGGTGCGATGTGATAAGTGTACAACCTCTTTGGTGGCGCCGAGTAGGCCTCGGCTTCGTCCGAGGAGTCGGTGAGGATTCTGCGGTTCCGGTGGAGCAGGTTAAGGCGGCGTTGTGGGGATGGAGCAGCCTCTATAGACGAGGCGATCGTCGAAGCAGCTCCTTGGAGGTGGAGGACGGGGCGGCTGAACCGGCGGGACGGCGAGATGGACGACGGATCCTCATCCGGGAGGTGGACGAGGGACGCCGAGTTGTTGCGTGGACGACGCCGTCGGGAAGAGGCTCTCGCCGGGCAGCAGTGACGGGCGGACGAAGGAGGGTGGGGTTTCGCGGCTGGAGCGGAGAGGTTATGGCGGCTCGGGATTTCGAATGGCTAAAAGGGGTGAAGCATGACTTAGGGACGCGCTTGTCCAAAATGTAGGGTGTGTTACAAAAGTACCCCCACCGATTTGAACTAGCGGCCCTTTCGCTCAGGTTAGAAAGGGATTTCATGTGTCGGGATTTGGCAGCCGAGAGAGTTTTCGCGCTGTAATTTCGGATAGCAAGGCGCGGGTTGTGAAGGCGCCAGTTTTGGGAGCACGATATCTGAATTTTCAGGATATAACAAGACGCTGGTTGAATTTTAGGACAAGCCTAACGTAGTAATATTGTACTTGTACGCACTCAAATCAATTCGCACTTCCTCAACCAAAAATAAAACGAAAAAATAAAACTATTCACACCACACAAAGAGAGAGTCTTGCCCCGCTTTTACTATACAAATGTTATTCAAAGTTTTCCTTCCTTCCATCTATATAGGGCCTAATGCGTTTTTTGATGCTAACTTTGACCAAATATTAGAGCAATGATATATGACATGCAACTTACACAAAGCACACCGTTAACTTCGTCTGTGAAAGGTTCTTTCAATGATATAATTTTCACATTGTGCATGTCATGTACTATTAATCTTGTCAATAGTCAAAGGCGGTCTTAAAATCTCATTACGCCTCTATATAGATGGAAGGAGGGAGTATGAATCCATGTTATGTCCGATTAATTTTTTTCGCTTGCTGTATAATGCATGTAACCTACTCATACCAACATTTTAGTGCATTCCCAATGTCTATACTACCGCTGCAATTCAACTAAATTTGAATTCGCTTTCTATTTCAATAAGAATCTACAATCATGATTGTTGCCAACTTCAACCATCATAGTTTCTTGCTATCCGCCAGATATAAATCGGACGGCCTATAATGCAGGATGGCAGGCACACCATCATCAACAACTCCGCTTTTTATAAGAGTAGAGATAAAATATATTAAATGTAGTATAACATGTTCATAAACACACCATGTGTATCACTGTTATATATATTCACACATGCGCCGGTTTAAAACACTATGATAAATTCTTCAAATATCCGAATTCGCTTTTTATAATGAAGTATATATGATCTCTATTCGTCTTTTACACCCACACAACCCTCTTATCTTTGTAGCTAGCGCTAACTTTCTCTTGTGCATGCACATTCCCGCATCCCTCTCACCCTCCCTCAGATTCTCTAGCTCCATCACAAGAAATTGCTGCTTCACTTTAGGTCGCTCACCCATGGTGTGTGTAGGCCCCCAGCTCCTTCTTTACGGCACACATCGATCGATATGCCTCTCTAGCCAGGTGTGCCTAGCACAATCACAAGCTTCCCTCTTCTCTTGTCACCGCCCATGCCTCACTCCCACCACTCTTTTCATCATTCTCGACTCGCACACTCCTCCCCGCTGATATAGTATGCCTCGCACCACCTCCTACATGCATCCTCTATCTCTATCCTTCTCCTCGTGCCTCGCTTGCTTCTAACACACACATGCATGTATACCGATCGATCTCCCAACATATACCTGGATCGACTTTAACTAACCCCCATCGATCGACGCACCTCACAAGTTATGTCTCCTTTCTAACAAAGGGCGATTGATCTTCCTATGTAGTTATGTCTGCTACCATAGCCACATCGCACCCCTCATCATTCGTGCATGCCTCCCGACCCGCCTCTCACACACACGCATGCGCATAAAAGCAGCCATCTCCTCTCTTATTGATATTATGGGCGTGTTCTCCGCTTGTCTAGCAAGCCTATCCCACCATTTGTTAGAAGCAACTCCACTACCACCCCTCCAACACTCTAGCTCTGCTCTCTCCCAACCTTATTCCTCTCCCGCACATATGCATGGATGCCGATCGATCTCCCTTAATACATGAGGCAGATCGATCTACTTAATACATGAGGTAGGCCTCTCCTCTTCCACACATATACCAGCCATTGTACCTCTATAGTTAATTGGGCCTCCTCTTCCCCCACCACACACCGATAGTCGCGCTGCAGTGTAGGTATCCATGCCACGAGACAAACTGCACATGTCCCTCTCACGCTCCAAAGAGGGCCAGCCACTCTATATCTTTGACGTGGGCACACACAAATTGATGGCACTCTTTATCGATCACACACACACACACACACATCATCCTCTTTTCGATTCTATGGACACCTCAAGCCGGTGATACCTCCACTCTCTTCTCGTGGATCGCCTCTCTATATATGTTATATCCAGACTCTATTTCACATACATTGCATATGTTACATTTTTGATTGACCCCCCAAAAAAAACTCTCAAGAACCCACACACTATATCTCTAGGTTTGTATCTCTCTCACACAACCCCACCTAGGTGGTGTACGATACAAGAAGAGAATAGGTGCACTGCACGATTTCACGCTTCGTGCCTAGCCACACACAAGCTGGTACACGGTGGAGCTCATTTCTTTACAAAATGGCAGCCCACGTGCTAATTTGAACGCTCAGTAGGGTTGTTTACCTAGGGAGGTCGGTACCACGCTTGCACGTAAACAAAGTTCGACTTGATGCGCTGCCGCTTATTTTTAAATAAAGTTATAGTGCTCAATGGCACGCATACGTAATATAAAACGATTTTTATGGAGAAAAGGTAGTCCGCTCACTATATACAATGGAGCCTTATGCGCTCGGTTTGTCGCCTTCGAGTATCTCACACAAGGCTGCGGTGGCTCTCTCTCTCTCATCATTGGTCACCGATTCGCCGCATCCCGCCCGCCGGGGAAAGGGAGGCGGTGGCCTCTCTCTCACCGCTGGCCACCGATCCGCCGCATCCCGCCCTCCGGGGAAAGGGAGGAAGTGCATCATTTCTCCGTTCGACGGTGCCGAGGCAGCACTTCCTGATCTGTGGTACACGCTGTTCTCTCTCGACTAAGCTCCGCGGCAGGCCTACGCCACCTGCTCGCAGATTCCGCCCGCCGCCACCTTGTTACATCCCGACGAGCCTGTGTATCCTCCGCCTTGCTCCACCGCCTGCCTTCCCACGCCGCCGCATGTGGATCTTCCATAGTTCTTGCCCAAAATGTAGCTCGCCCAGCGCATTTTCCATATTGCATTCTCGCCCTCACACTGCTTTTAGACAAACACAACCGTGTTGTTATGTTCCCTAGGGCAAGGAATATGCTTCTTTTCTGTCGTCACATGTGTCATCAACTGTTATTGGCCAGTAATTGTTTCCTTTCTACCTCTTTTTTGCAAACGGGGCTATCCATTTCACCTCGTTGCTATTGCGATCTTTTGGTGAACTGCATTAATCACTTTTTTCTTAAGAGTGTTTTGTGCAGTTGTACTAAAATGTCACATGGGCAACGTCTCTACATTTCAGTGTGACTGCACAAATGGAGATTGGTTTTGCTCTATCCTCCTCATCCAACTCCGAGCCTAATCTTCTCCAACTGGTTAGTCTTAAGAGAGACTGCAAAGGTCACCGGCTTCTATTTATGTGTTTATTGTTTCATCAGCAGTCCTCTATTATCGTAATCACACTTAATATCTTTGGAACATGGACGCTCAGCTCTATTTTAGTGGAATTGCACAAAATGATCGGAATGTTGCATGCTCCAGACAGCTACTTTTTTTCCCAACATGCCTTGTTGATTTAGACAGAGCTGGGGGGACGTTGCTGCCAATGAAAGCATGGATCAATTTTAATTTAACACCTTCTCACAACTCGTTTTCAGTTGTGATGTAATTATTAGCTCGATCTGCTAATAATTGACATGCATTAGCAAGGAAGTTAGTTTTTTATTGTTTCCGAAAGAGCATCGATGGCAAGACACGCAAAACATAAGCTGAAAGCTCACACCATTGTACAATTTCATGTCTCACTGGAAAATTATTTGTATAGTACATCAATTATGTAAACAAATGATGGAAGCTTGATAGCATTGCCAGAAGCCTCTTCATCATCCGGGTCCATGTGCCATCCACAAAATTATACTCCTTCGTTCCTAAATATTTGTCTTTTTACAAATTTCAAACGGGCATATTTTAGACTGTAGATTCACTCATTTTGCTTCGTATGTGTACTCCTCCGCTCCTAAATATTCTATTCGTTCTTTCTAGAGATTTCAACAAGTGACTACATACGAGCAAAATGAGAGAATCTACACTCTAAAGTATGTATATACATCCGCATGTGCTACCATTTGAAATCTCTAAAAGACAAATATTTGAGTAGTCACTGTTGAAATTCTAGAAAGACAAATATACTCCGAGTATATTTAAGAACCGAGGGGTAGTGCACAACCGCATGGGAGACTCAGCCCGGTCGCTGGCGCCGCATTAATAGTGAGTAATGAGCAGTCAAATCGTAAGCCCCACCTTTCCTAATCGTAAGTTGCTCAAGAAGCAACCATCAATATGCTCTTCTTTGAATCCGCCATACTCCATCCGTCACTGCTTATACAATGCGCCTGTAAAAAAGAAAAATATCTGTGGGACCAAGGCGACTAGTGATCGGCCTGAAAAATAGCATTGGTAGTTATAGCACGGCGCCTATTACTAGAGGGAATAATGCATACACACATGCATGCAAGTGCTTCCACCCCGGTACACACATGCATGCACTTACTCCACTCAGTAGTAATCGTAGTACAGAGTACATGGAGAGAAAATTGTGGACTTGATTATGTTACCACGCCCTAATTAATTGAGCATTAAACCAAACGCGCCTAAAGTCTCTCTGGTGGTGGAAATGCATTGAGAGAAATGCATCATAATGAAGTGCTACCAGAACTGTGATGGAGGGAGGAGTAGTATGAAGGTTCAAAACCAAGTACGCAGATGGCGGTCGGTCAACGCACCTCCTCTTGGCATATCACCGACATGTGGGACAGGAGTGTGAGCAAACCGATCTCGATTGATTTACAAAGAGCCAACCCGCTGCTCCTTGAGAGAGACGAGGAGCGAGAACACATAGACGGGTTCACATGGAGGCCAAGATATATTCGAGCATGGTTGGTTGATCGATATCATTCATTACATGTTGGGCTGCCGTTTCCGCCTCTTCTCCGAATAAACGTACTTTATTAGAGATAAAAAAGAGTATGACGCTCCACCATGCGGTTCTAGTAGTAGTACTACTCGCATTACTGCGCTTGGCTCTTCGCCTCTTCGTGAAGTCGAACAATGATGGTACTCTGCATGTTGGGTACTACAAAGTGTATGTCTCTCGATAACTGACACCGAATGGACTGATGCATGTCCACCGAGGGTAGGTTGCATTAGTCAGCATGAAGCGAAGCTTCACCTTGTCCCGCAAGCTTCTCCTCGCTTTTGTGAGTTGACGGACACACCAAAAGGTAGTGCTAGTCCATACTCCCTCCTTTCTCGTTAATATGGCTTAATCTTTTTATGGTAAATGAGAGAGCTTTATTCATATATAAGCATTCTTAGGACGATCAGCCAAGACACTGGTCACTAGGAAGCGAGGTACCCGCAAAAAAGAAGTAGGAAGCGAGGTGTTTCATCAAGCCAGCTCTCGCCACATTCAAAGTGCAGCAAGCACGGTTCGCACGAAGATGCGCCGCAAGGTTTGCTGACCTGTTTACATGCTGAATAACAAAAAAGAGGAAATATTACCGAGCGCTACTA
This sequence comes from Aegilops longissima, assembly GCA_021605205.1. NCBI lineage: Eukaryota > Viridiplantae > Streptophyta > Magnoliopsida > Poales > Poaceae > Aegilops > Aegilops longissima. The sequence goes on from CM038676.1 coordinate 529,392,529, forward strand.
TTTGTAACAGGATATGAGCCAGAATTGCGAGAATTGTGGCGAGTGTTCCATGCAATCAACTTCCATTATCACATGCGAGAACCCTCAAGAGAACCAAATGTGTTGAAGATTGCTTTATCACATTTTAAAATTATAATAAGAGTGCGACGCCTCCATCCGGTTCCTAGTACTAGTATAGTATACTTACGCATCATTATAGACTATATTAGTAGTACTAGTACTAGTAAACTTTGCGCTTGGCTGTTCGCCTATTCGAAGTTGAACAATAGTAGCACTAGTAGTATAGTGTATGCTTCGCAATCGACACCGAATTAATCGTTGCACGCCCACCGCTTGAGCGAAGGGGAGCTTGCATTAGTCAAAAGTTTCTCCTTGTCCTGCGAGCCACCGCCGCAAGTAATGCTAGTCCATACCGCCTCCTCTCCGTTAATATGGATTAATTTCAAACGAGATAAATACATCGCTCTGTCATCTGATATTTGTAATAATACGGTCATGGAATTCATAATACGCCATTGCGCCAATATATATATTTTCCGTGTTTATACGGTCACTAGCTCACCCTCGACCGAGTATGTGTGTGCATGCACGTAGGTTGAGCACTTAGCGTGACTGTGTGTGTTCCGTCAGATGCTCGGACATGCATGCATTAGGGCGTCAGGTGCTTTTTAAGGCCCATGTGTACGCAGGATCGCTGCATACACGTAGGGAGTAGTACGTAGGGGCCACTAAGGAGCAGTCAAATCACACCGTAAGTTAGTTGGAAGAAGCAACCATCATTTCACTCTTGAATGACACGTACGCAATATAAAATGGTTGATATGGAGAGAAAAAGAAAACCACTATATATACACTAGCAGGAGCCTAAGCTACAAGCCTGCTTGCTAAGGTTGCTCTCTTCACAAGCATAGAACAACGGGCCTGATCCCGCAGCTGGGGGAAGGGAACAATGTTCTGCATAGACGAGGTCGACATCGGCGAGGAGAAACCCCACCGCAAGGCCCCAATCGGGGTCACTGCAGTATGGGCCGATGCGCGCCCCAACCGCCTCTTCTAGCTACAGCCCGACGCCTCGTGTAGTCCATCTTCCTTTAGAGCTGGCTTGCTCCATCGCCGTAGCTCCATCTCCATGTCAATCTTTTCTACTTCTACCGCTTCTACTTGTGATGAGTTTATGTCTCATGAACTAGTACCAAGATTATTATTCTAATCACACTTCTTCAATATCTTTGCCATCGTGGATGCTCAGTCGATTTTAGTGGAACCGCACAAAAGCATCGTATGATCCGAGGGTGCCATCCATCTTTCCTTCGACATGTTCTACCTGGCCAGGGAATTAAATCATGTTTAGGGTTTAGGGTTTAAGTCGTAGTGACCCCATCAGTAGTTTTTCTTTTGTACACGCTCTCACAACTTTTTTCTTTAGTTGTGAAGTAAATATTGGCTATGATCTGTGAATCATTGAGATGCATCAGCATGCGTGTTAGTTTTCCTTTGTATTTGATGGAATGTTGTAACGGGACAACCTTGGAATAGGAATGAAAATGGAGTGGAAAGTTTCGTTTTTCGAGAGAAAATGGAAACGGAGAGAAACCAACGCTTGCTTCGCTGATCGCGCCATCGAGCAAAACCAACGCTTAAATCACGCCCGCCGTGTTCGTGTCTCACCTCCTCCACGGCTCGATCCCACACGGTCGCCGGCATGCCACTCACCGCAAAACCGAGTATACGATAACTTTCCCGCCGCTTGTCGATGGATCGCGCCATGGAGTACTACTAGCGCCATCGAAGAGATTGACGAGTTGGGGAGGACAGCTAGCTGTAGCACGGACTCCCAAGAACTTTTTACATGCATGTTGTAGCCGCTATTGCGACTTTTGAACGCGGAGCAGCCGCAGCACCGAAGCGGCGCTGGCGACTTCTCTTCGGCCGGCGCGCCGCTTCAATGCCAGCGCTAGTGAGAGGTCGCGTCCGCCTGGCCGGCATGAATGTGGTAATCGACTGTTTGGGCGGAAGCACACGCTGGTGATGAAGAGGGTTCGGTTGGTCAGACCGCCGTGGCAGCGGTCCGGACGCGGCGCAAACAAGAGATGTTGTGCATTAATATTGCTGCGATATAATTAACAACGTAAATAATGTGCCAGTTGGAAAATATGATTGGAGATGGAGATGGAAATGGAATTTTACGTAAACACGGATATGCATGTCTATGTCTATGTGTGTGCGCGACGACTCGCGACTGGAAGCGGGCGTGTTTTTGATCGAGTTTTCTTCTTGGTACGTTAGAAAATCAGTTTGTCTAATTCACATCTAGATGTTATTTAAGGATGTCACACCTAAGCTCCCACAAGTATATAATGTAGCAACAAGAAACAAAAAAAACTAGGACAAAAAAAAAGACCACAAACAGAGTGGACATCAACTTAGATGTGTCCTAGATGACCCAAAATCACCGCAATGGAGAGATTCTTTACTCCATTATAGCCTCTTGTTTGATAGAGTTTCGCCTCGCTCTCTCACCTCTCCATATCAAAACAAGATGACAGTGTCCACTCTATCTCTCTCCTCACCGGTGGTCACAGATCCGCCGAATGCCCGAATCCCGCCGCTGCGGGAGGTGAGGAGGTCCAGCGCACGTTGTCGCTTCAGCGACGGAGGGAGCCGATGCGCACCGCCCTCTCGGAGCCGAGCTGGCGCCGGACGAAGATGCTAAATGGATGATGCATCACCACGATGACCTATCGATGCTCATGGTTGCGCCTCATGGTTGCGCCGGCTGGTGAAGCTGATCGATTTTCAATGAAAACAAGCTGTCTTCCATCGCTGCTTTTGCTTGTTACGCACAAAGATGATATCCTTCGCCGCTCACCTTGGTTGCGTGGATACGCAATGCCTTTTCACGTTGGTGCAATTTTATCACACAATTGGTATGAACCAAATGTTTCTCAAGAAGGATCGACGCTGGTACTAAGAGCATAAGTTTTGTATTGATTTCTAAGCCTTCTCACAACTTTGTCTCCAGCTCCCTGTAATTTTATTTGTCCAGCTATTAACTTTGATTTAAAAATGGTGTGGACTAAAACCCGATGGACGATAGCCTCCATTTTTATTTACTCCACATATTAGATTTGATCAAGTCAAACTTTATAATAGTCTCAAACCTTTCCGATAATTGAAATTAAAATTATTTATTTGTACACACTCTCACACGCTTCCGATAATTTGGCGATTTGTGGTTGTTCACTTAAGGGAGGGTAGTGTACCACACGTGAAGGATGTGAAGTGCGACCAGACGCTGTGGGCGTGGATCGTTAGTTCATTGGAAGTAGTACTAGTTTTCTTCACTGTACATTAGATAAAGAGTTTCATTTCGTACTTACACAATTTAAAACGATTGTTATGGAGATAATAAGACGATTGTTATGGAGATAATAAGAATACCACTCCACTAGTATATATTACTCGTATACACGAGAGTACTATATGGACGCGGCTTGACTTAGTGCACCTGCTTTTGGGTTTATGACATGTGGGCTCAAATGTGGCTGGCTCACCTGTCATACAGCCAAAATCAGGTGCAAGAAGGCACCGAGCTCAAGATGTACTACAAGATAGTATATATATAAGCTGGAGCCTCAGCTTGTTCGCTAGGGTTTGCACTTCCACACGCCGCCAAGACTACATATATGTTACATGCCGGAGGCTCAGCTGCTCATTTTCTAGGGTTTGCTATATTCACAGCCTCTCACCCTCTCTTCACCAGATCTAAACAAGACTGCATTGGCCTCTTGTCTCTATCCCCTCACAGCTAGTGAAGGAGGCATCCAGATCCCGTCACACCGGAAGGGAGGAGGTGCAGCATTCACTCTATCGCCTTCGGCGAGGGAGGCAATCCACTGTCGGCTGCCCTGTTCTCTTTCACCCAGCGCCTGTGCGGGAGGGCCACCGACCCCTTCTTCCTCGCTGTCGTACCTAGTGTGGGCAGATCTGGCCTCCTCCGCACGCCTTGCCACATCCCGATGACCCTAAGGTATAAGTTTTTGAAACCGCTGCTGTTTCTAGCTGCATGTGGATCTTTTTCGATCTGTAGTCAATCTAGGTCTTGGTTCAAAGAGGAAAGAAGGTGCGGTGGGCTGGAGCAAGAATCTAGGACGTGGTTCAATGAGGAAAGGAGGGCGAAAGTAGTATAGACAGGCTATCCAGCCGCTTTGTAGGTCGAAAAGGGAAAAGGGGTAACCCAAAGACACACATAGAACCGATCTCTTTGTTGAAAAGGGAAAGAAACTGGGGTCGTAGTTTGTGCAGGACTAGATTTGCTGCCCTCACTTAGGAAAAAGGTTCAAAGAGAACAAATATGGGACTAACGACATATGCTGCTTGGCTACATACTGTGGTCGGTGTCAAACCGCGGATCTCGCGAGGGGGTCCCGAATGTGCGCCTAGGCGGATGGTAACAGGAGACAAGGGACACGATGTTTTACCAGGTTCGGGCCCTCTTGATGGAGGTAAAACCCACGCCCCTGCTTGATTAATATTGATGATATGTGTTACAAGAGTGGATCTACCACGAGATCAAAGAGGCTAAACCCTAGAAGCTAGCCTATGGTATGATTGTTGTTCGTCCCTATGGACTAAAACCTCCGGTTTATATAGACACCGGATAGGTTAGGGTTACACAGAGTCGGTTACAATGGTAGGAGATCTACATATCCAGATCGCCAAGCTTGCCTTCCACGCCAAGGAAAGTCCCATCCGACACGGACGAAGTCTTCAATCTTGTATCTTCATAGTCTTGGAGTCCGCCGATGATGATAGTTCGCTATCCGGACACCCCTAGTCCGAACTCCTCAAGAGCTCTCGAACCAGGCTTCAATGACGATGAGTCCGGCGCGCATGTTGTCTTCGCATTGCAAGGCGGGTTCTTCCTCCGAATAATTTATAGAAGATTGTGAAAACCAGGATAGTGTCCGCTCGCAAAACAAGTTCCACATAACACCGTTGAGAGAATAATTTTGCATAGATCTGCTGACGATTCGCGGGCGTGACATCACACCACGGCCAGGCCTTTATATGAATCGCTTTTTTATTGTTCCACCTCAGCGTGTTTAGCGAGGCGGTTTCCTTGGCACGCCTTATCAAAGCGTAGATCGTGCCCCTTATTCCGGATTCTCATCAATACGGACGGGTAACCCAACAGCGTCCGCTGGCCTGCTCTTCTAAGGCGGGTCCTAATCGACCACGGGCGGGCTCTTGGTATTCAACCTCTTTACAAGTGAGACCAAGGCCCTCTTCTTTTCACACCTCCATCGAAGTTCGCTTTGCGCTCGAAGTTCCAACACCCAAAGCTTCAGATTCAGTGCACTTCGACTTTCGACGATGTCCGCTCCGACCAAGCACAGCCGATGGATGTCTTCCTCCGTCATGAAGATGATGTGCTAAAGCTGCTAGACGCCAGTATCCGACCGGCGAGATCTCAGATAGGCTGCCTGCTCCAGGCAGGTTACTCCCACTCCCGAGGCCGGCGAGAACGTGGTGTTCGTGGTCCCACTTCCTTCGGGTTTAGGCTTCCCGCCGGACCCTTTGTGCGGGGGCTCAAGTTTTATTATGGGCTTGATTTCCATGACTTGAATCCGGAGTCCATCCTCCATATCTCGTCATTCATTGTCTTATGTGAGGCCTCCCTCCATATTACCCCCCACTTTGGATTGTGGCTCAAGACCTTCAAGGTGGAGCCAAAGGTATCCAGGGGCAGCAAGCGGAGTGTGGAGGGGCGGTCATAAGCAAATGTGCTGATGTCTCCGTGGCTCGAGGGCTCTTTTCAAGAGGAGCTTGGTTTGTGGCAACGGGAGTGGTTTTATATCACCGCCCTGTGGGCACCAAATGGGCGGCGCCCCTGCCTTCCGCCAGTCCACCACAGCGGCTGGCATCATGGGTCAACAGGCTCGACTGGGGCCGCCCAAGGACGCCTCGCCGCAGGCCGCATTCGAGATCTCCAGAAAGAGGGATCAATCTGGCTGCAGTGGCGCATGTTATGGTGATCCGCGCCTCAGCCCTGCAGAACGCCGCCTCCGCCTGTGGGAATTCAACCGAGGGACCACGAGCCTCCAAAATTTTATGGGCACGACGCCTGTGGAGATGTATAAACTGTTCTTCGGATCACAAGAGAAGTGTCCGACTTGACCGAGGACGCAGGACTAAGCTGCAATCGCCAGATACTCAAGTAAGTAGTCCCAGAATCGACAAGCTGTTCATTTATTTATTTTATATATATGCCCTTTAAAGGAGCCATTTCTTGAACAGGAGTGGATAGCCAAGGCAAAGTTAATAAGGTGTCCAGCTCCCCTCCCAGAGACCACGCCGGATCCCATGTTGACCAAGATGTTGAAGGTCGCGCCTTTTGAAGAAGGCGAAGGGGGAGCGGGAAGCAACCGCCTCTGCGAAGGAGGATATCAAGGAAGGAGGGATTAAGAGTCCCACCTTCCGAGGAGAGAAGAGGACCGATTCGAAGATCCGAGGTCAAGGCCTCAAAGAGGGGAAGGAATCTTCGGCAGAGAGTCCGCGCTGGAAGTAACCCAGCCGCATTATTTCCCTAGGGATCAGCCTCCACCAGCCGTAAGTGAAAAGAAGGGTTTTTTTGTAGATAAGGAACATCCCTATATTTATTTATGAAGATAACCGAAATTGTACCTTGTAGTTCGGACCTTAGCCCTTCTCAGCAGAGCTCGCCTTCGGGGATCTTCGTCCGAGATGATGGAGAGCGAACGCTTCCACCTGTCGCAGACCATAGAAGCGGACGACCCAGAGGTGTCGCCGCGAGGGTTCGCTTAAGTCCGGCGGGGCCGGAAGGTCCAGCGCCAAGTGGCGGCGCGGTCGGAGGAGTGAAGGATCTGCTCGGGCGAAGCGGCTATTTCAGAGGATCATCGTGCTCTAATGGGTACGGTGATTGAAAGAATTGCATCCACGGAGAGCGGATTGCATGAAGCCGTCAGAAGCTTACTAACGGGGTTTGAGGTACGCAAAAATGATGTACCTTCGACCGTTATGCATATAAAATGCGCTCAGATAGATAGTAGCCCTCGAGATCAGATGTTGTCAAAATTGACAACGTGTCGAGGATCAAATTTCGCTTAACATATCGCCGCTTCTAAACAGGTGGCGGGCGTCCGAGGCCGGCCGGATCGATGAATATGCCGAACTAAAGCGGCAACTTGACGAGGAGGATGCGGACATCGCGCTGGTCAATAAACGGTTTGACGAGTCACAAGGTATGTGACTTCTATGCGACACCTGTAAGGGAGCTTGACGCCCATGTCTTCTGTTTGTATGCTTAATGCAGATGGTGCCGCTGCCGTTGAGGAGCTGCGGCAGAACTCGCCGAGTGAAAGAGCAAGCCAGAGTAGTAATGCGGCCGCTTTAAAGGCGGCCAAGAGCTAGAAGCTGAACGGGCTGCTCATCGCCGAAGCAAAGAGGAGATGACCGATATGGCCAAAAAGTTAAGGAGTACTACCGAGCGCTGCGCGGTTCTTGAAAAGGAACGCTAAGCGGAACAAGAGGGTTTAAAGAAGGCCGCCGCCGAATCCAAGAATGCCCAATCGGCTTTGAGAGCTGCCAAGGAGGAGCTGAGTCGCCGGGCGATTGCGGCTGGAAACCGCTTCGCATGGAGAAAATATATAGATCCAAAGTATGCTCGCTGGATAAATTGTGGAGTTCAGAGGATGCTTATCTCGACTTGGCGGCGAAGCGCCAGGACGCGTTGAGCACTTCCGGACCGTAAGGGGCACGTAAGGGAAGAGCTATATTGGTCATAATTCCATAGTCCGGAGCGCCCTTCCGCCACGACCGATCGGTTACCGAATGGGCCGAGCTGAATCGATTGTCCGGATTTGCCATGAAGCATGTCTTGACTCACTTGTGGCCGGACGGACCTCACCAAGAGCTATTTTAGTTTAGTGCAGTAGTTTCTGGTGCGGTGTCGCATATCGACGCAATGAAGCGATCGGGCGGCATTGAGGAGCGCTGGATGGCTCTTGCCCGTGTCAAGACATACTGGCAGAGATGAAGGCCATCGACGTTGCATCCCGTGATTCGGACAGAGGTCGAGTACCGCCGAGCACTACTTTGAAGAAGTCCGCCGGCGCCGCTTAATAGAGACACAAAGGCTCAAGGATATTATGTTTAAATGACATGTATGATTTGTGAAAACAATGTTTCAATGTAATATAAGTGCTTTTTATACTTGTGCGCTCAAGTAGTAAACTACTCCTCAGCGGCCGCTTATGTATATGTGTATATAACCCGAAAGATGGCAGTCCTTGGCTTCAGCCCCCATGCACATAGTGCGGGGTGTTTGCAAAAAGCGCTTTTTCACACTTAATCCAATGTCTTGGTCCTGTTAAGGAGGTGATAGCGAGCAAACCAGGCAAACGGACTATAATGCTTTATCACTTTCACTTAGCCATAGGAGTTCGAGGGTGGGGCTACTATATAGCCCTCGGGGCACCGCACTCTCCCGAATTCGGGTGCGATGTGCCCGACCGAAAACCGTCCTTCGTTAATGCGGAGGAATCCTAAACGCTCCAAAGGAGTCATCGAGTGGTTGACCAGTCTCTCGCTATATCATGACACAGTTTTCGCTTTCATCGAGGTGCTCGCCGCCAACCGGGCACAATCGCAGAGTTCTCCGGTGCCGCGTTAGCCGTGAAAACGGAACGTAAGGCAGCAAAACACAGGAGCCGGGCAACCCAACATTTGACCAAAGACATGATTCGGAGCTGATGCATATAAGGCCTAAATCGAGACATCGAATACTCCCTAAGGTATTTGGTCTTTATGAAAATGGGCAGAATAATGCCCTAAGCCCTTTGTGTCTAGGTACTCGCAAAAATTCTGGTGCGGCCAATGCCAAAGCACCAGCCTCCTCCTCAGTTATATTTAAGGAACTGGGGGAATGTATATCAACAAGAGACAGTGAAAAAAGGTTTACGCAGGGTCTTAATCTGAAAAGAATCCTTGCAATGGGTCCTCGCTGCACGCCTCGCTACCGTGTCTCCGCAGCCGATCTCGACGGGTGTAGCACGTTGTTCATCTGTAAAAGGGAGGAACTTAGTTTGAAAGAAAAAAGGATCGTGCGAAAGGTGTATTTAATATTAAATGAACAGAGTACGGTTCGAAGTAGTGAATAAAATTGGGCTTTATTGTCTCTTGTTATACATGCATGCGGCCCCTCGTATGGGGGTATGCCGCTAGTAGCGCCGGACTCGTCTAGCCGTGTCCGGGGTTTGAATGACCAATTCAGGTTCTTTGCCTAGCAGAGCCGGATAGCTGTGGGGCTGTCAAGGCAGTCTCCGCTCTCCCGTGCTCGAGTAACACATAATACTTCCTTTTAACGAGATGATGCCGCGTGGACCGGCATTTTAAGTGTTAGAGATGCATAATGCGGTATTATGTTAAAGCGGGCGTAAAGCTTCACGCCCCAATAGTGCTTGATGGCTACTTTTAAACGGGCGATATGGAAGAGTAACTTTTCGCGACGGAAGTTGTTGGACTAACCAAACACAACTTCTAGCAGTATGGAGCCCGTGCAGAGGGCGATGGGCGGGCAGTACTCCTTTAAAGGAGGTGTTGCTGGCTAATTTTGGTTGATTTTTCCCCATCCTGCGGATTGTGTCCTCGATATATCAGGTTTATGTCATCGCCGCCATCCATGAGGACATGTGTAAATTGAACCGCCGATTATAGGATCCAATATCAAGGCAGTCCATCCTGCTCCGGATATTATCGAAATAGTCCCGATGGTCGAAGGTGATTGGTTTTGACAACAGCAGCGGCGCGCCTTTTAGGGGCGCCACTTTGTTTTTCCTTTTGATCACGTGAAGTGAGTTTACTGTTTTGACCTCCGTGGGAAACTTTTTTGTTTTTCGGGTTCTGCTTGTGGTGCTCGCCGTCATCTTTACTTGGTGTGTCGAGCCCTTGTATTCGGGCGCTCATCCACGGACTGTTTGAAGACCCAACAATCTCGTGGGTATGGTTTGCGTGCTTCCTGAGGTACCATGTATTTGACATGCCTATCCGTAATCTTGTTTAGGTTGGATAGCTCGTCACCGTTATCCTTTAGGGGCAGTGTTTTGTTGTTCGCCGAGAGCTTTTGAATCCGGCGCTGACCGCCGCATTATTTGGGCAATTTTCTTTATTCCGCGCTGATCTCTTCTCGCCGTGATTTCATTTCCATCCCTGGTTTCGATGTACTGGTCGCTGGTATCGCATCTAGCCAGCCAGCTGTCCTCTCCGCGCAAAAGAGGGTCATGAGGCTTGTTAATGCGGCCATTGTTCTTGGATTTTCTTGGCCGAGGTGTCTGGCGAGCCATTCGCCCTGGACGCTGTGTTTGAAAGCTGCTAAGGCTTCAAGCGTCCGGACAAGAGACTATTTGGTTCTTTTAGTAAGGAACCTGTTCCAGAATTTCCGCTGACTCTCCGGCTGTTGAGTTATGTGACTTAGATCGCTCAGATCCGGAGGGCGGACATAAGTCCCTCAAAATTTGCCCGAATGCGCCCTCGAGCTCTCCCCAGCTTCCAATGGTGTTTTCGGGAGGCTTTTAAGCCAATGCCGAGCTGGCCCTTTGAGTTTAAGGTAAGTATTTTATGGCGTGGAGATCGCCTCCTCCGCCATGTGTATGTGGAGGATGTAATCCTCGATCCGCACTCCCGGTCTGTTGTTCCGTCAGATGCCTCTATGTTTACGGGTTTGAATCTCCGCTGGAAATTGTGATCCAAAGACCTCATCGGTGAAACATAGGGGTGTGCGCGCCTCTATATTTGGGTGTGCCGTGATCTTCGAATTTTGGCGCATTGCATTGCTTTGACGAGCCTGCTTTCTTGGCCCATAGATGGATCTAATCTGGGCCATCCTCTTGACGTGAACTTGCGCGGATCCCATATTGGCTTGTGTGCGCGCCATTCACCGCTCTCTTTTTGCCGTGGGGTCGTCCATCCGACCGGGTGGCCTTCTTACTTTTTAATTGTGGGGGCTCTAAGGCCTCCTCATTGAATTCAGGCAGTAGCTTTTCTTTCGGTAGTTTTTGTTCGGCGATCGTCATTGCATTTATTCGGTGCTGAATACTTTGCTCCATCTAATCCTCGAGTGCATCTTCCGCTGTTTTGAGCTTCCGCTTCGCTTTTTCAGGCTACGCCATGGCGACGAGCTTTTTCTCGGAGGTCATTTTGCTCAATGGTTTGTCCGGGCGTGAGGTCGTCCGGACTGTTGTCTTTGCCGGGACAGATTGTTTATCCAAGTTGTCTTGTTCGGATGATTGCTCGATAGCTTGTTCGTTGTCCACCGGTTCGCCTCGCCTATGGCTGGGTCTTTGTTGAGGCGGACTTTGTTTGGCGTTTACGCTGCCGCTTTGACCGCTTGTTGAGGGATTTATCCTTAGCGCCCCGCTGCTCCTCGCCTTCATTTCCTTTGGGCGATCCACCATGTATACATCATGGATGAGGTTGTCCAGCATCCTATAGGTGCTGGTTCATTGTTGTCTCCTACATCGCCGCCCATACCGCCGATGTCTTCGAGTCAAAATCGAGCACGCCGTAAGCTTTGGCTGCTGGCTATGAAGTGGGTGGTGGTGGGCATTGAATTTCTTCGCTGTCAGATCCCAACCTTCCCGACCGTAGTCCGCCAGGCTCTCCGGATAAAGAGAGAGACTTTAGTGAATTCAGGATGTCGCCAAAGGGCGAAGTGCCGAAGATGTCCGCGTCGTGAACTCCATAATCAGCGCCCAATCGGATTCGATTGGCAAGGGCGCGGAGGGTTCGGAGTCCGGAGAGGAGTCCGGCTTCCTGGAGCCAAGGTTTTCACAAAGGACAAGGATGGAGTTCGGCTCGATCGCCGTAGAGATTGTAGCCCCCGAGGTGGTGTCCAACCACTCGTCCTCGATCGGGGGATCCGGCTCCGGATGAAGGGTCGGAGCGGATACTGGTGTGGCCTCAAGGGCACAGTTCGGCTGCAGAGCTAGATCATGCCCATCGAGACAGTGCGGCGCGCTTGGCTGCGGCTCGAATCCGTCGAAGATCAAGTCTCCGGGGCTATCGGCCGTATAGTTTAAATCTTCCAACTCGACCGGCGCCGGGCGAAGCTTCGATCCGCTCCAGATGGCTGCTTAATTGGCCCGCAGGCAAAGCCGCCGAACGCTAAGATCCGCCCGGGAGAAAAGTTTCACCCGACCACGCCGTTGTTGATGATCGGAGGAGCCATCGGGCCTATCGGTGACGGCTACGAGGAACTCTCAATGAAAACACCAATGTCGGTGTCAAACCGCGGATCTCGGTAGGGGGTCCCGAACTGCAGCGCCTAGGCGGATGGTAACAGGAGACAAGGGACACGATGTTTTACCCAGGTTCGGGCCCTCTTGATGGAGGTAAAACCCACGCCCCTGCTTGATTAATATTGATGATATGTGTTACAAAAGTGGATCTACCACGAGATCAAAGAGGCTAAACCCTAGAAGCTAGCCTATGGTATGATTGTTGTTCGTCCTATGGACTAAAACCCTCCGGTTTATATAGACACCGGATAGGTTAGGGTTACACAGAGTCGGTTACAATGGTAGGAGATCTACATATCCGTATCGCCAAGCTTGCCTTCCATGCCAAGGAAAGTCCCATCCGGACACGGGACGAAGTCTTCAATCTTGTATCTTCATAGTCTTGGAGTCCGGCCGATGATGATAGTTGGGCTATCCGGACACCCCCTAGTCCGGAACTCCCTCACTCTGCATCACCAATTTATACTTGTGGACGCACATGGTGCTGGCATGTCCCATACAGCTATTTTGCTGTTGTTAATCTAAGAATGCGGCCGGAAAATTGAAGCAATGCCACTGTTAAAAGTAAATTACATTTTTTAACGAATGTTGTTTCAAGAGAATGTCTCTGTTAATATGAATCAATGCAACTGTTTTAGAAATGCTACTAACCTACTTTGTTTTCCATCCAAGATAAGTTAGATGCTTCTTTCTGTCACCGTTTGTTTCATCCTCCTTTATCGGCAAGTATTTGTTTCCTTTTTTGCCTCTGTTAAAACAGGGTATCGATTCAACTTGTTGCTATTATGACATTTTGCTTCGCTACTCGAAACACTTATGTTTTAAGAGTGTTTTGTGTAGTTCAACTTGAATGTCACACCGGTGACTTTGCTTAATTTTTGTGGAACTGCACAAAAGGAGATCGATATTTGTTTCCACTCTTCGGGTCGAGTTGTTTCAAATCTTGGTCTCATCCACATGATGTGCAGTGTGCTTTGAGATGTTGTGCTACTTGTTTTGGTACTGTTTTAAATAAATGTTGAATTGAAGCTATTGTATTGCTTTCTTTTCCCATTAAGTAGTGAACAAAAATGGGACCAACCCAGACATGATGCTTGTTGCTTTGTTACAACAAATTCAGCATCACCCCTTTATAAGCCAGAATTGATGCCACTCGTAATTAACTCATGAATCTTATTTCAAAACTGCAACACTTGTTAGGGATTGGCGGGATTACCATTTTTGTGGCCACATGTTTCATCTTCCTTTGTTAGCCGGTAATTGATTCCTTTTTTGCCTCTATTTAAACAGGGATATCTATTCAACTTGTTGCTATTGCTACATTTTGCTTTGCTACGCGAAACACTTTGCTTGATTTCAGTGCAACTGCACAAAACGAGATTCGATTTCCTATTCGTATTGGCAGATTCATATTTTATCCTGGTCTTCTCATGAAAGGTCAGTACAGGCCTTCATCCACATGATTGTGTAATGTGCTTTGAGATGTTGTGCTACTTATATTGGTACTGTTTTAAATAAATGTTGAATTGAAGCTATTGTATTGCTGTCTTTTCCCATTAAGTAGTGAACAAAAATGGGACCAACCCTGACATGATGCTTGTTGCTTTATTACAACAAACTCTGCATCACCCCCTTTATAAGTAGATGGAAGCACATATTGTTGTTGTGCCCACTCTCCCCTGGAACTGTTTATGCTTTTCATTAATCTAATGCCGCAGGTAAAATTAAGCAATGCCACTCTCAGAATTAATTAACTACTGAATTTTAGTTCAAAACTGCAACACTTGTTAGGAATGGTACTATCCTGCTTTGTAGTTCTTTCTACATGTTTAAACAAGGTATTGTTAAGATAATGTCTCTGTTAAAATGAATCAGTCGCATTGTTTTAGGAATGATACTTTTCTGCTTTTTCGTTCTTTATACATGTTGAAACAAGGCATTGTTAAGATAATGTCTCGATTAATATTAATGAATCACACCGATTGAGAATTGCTACTCTCCCGCTTTGTTTCCCATTAAGATAAGGTAGATCAGAGATGTTTTTCTTCCGGGAGTACAAGTCATCAACCGTTATTTCTCAAGAATTGTTTCCTTATACCTTTTGTTGCTTACAGGATATCACAATTAAAGCTCGGTTTTATCCCGCCTTCGATTTTAGTTCAACCGCACAAAAGGAGCCAATGTGTCCAAGGCAAACTGCTGCATTATCGGGTCCAGCTTGGTCGCTCCACTTTGCGTAAAGAAAGCCACTGCTTTTGCGCTTACATTACGTATGAATGACCAAGAAGCTTTACAGAGTATTAGGCCTTCCACTATGTAGGCCAAAAGAGGTGCCAATTTCACCTTTTCTTAGTTTGACACCGAATCCCTCCATTGCTACAGCCGGTGCCATAAATATTAGACACCGGTGACATGACTAGTCTGCAGAGACCATTGGCAATTTAACAACACGTGGAGTGCCCTGGGCAAAAAGTGCCCAAACAAGTACAAGGAGCGACACGACTCCACGATCATAGATAGTACATATTTTGAATGGAAAAAGCTTGTCAAAGTTTAATCATTGATGTTAGCAAGAAGCGACAGGACTCCACGATCATAGGCATTACATATTTTGAATGGGAAAAGCTTGTCAAAGTTTAATCATTGATGTTAGCAAGAAGACGTTAGTTTAATATATTGGAATTGGAAAACCTTGTCAAAATTTGCTCATTGATGTTAGCCAGAAGACATGCATTTGATATTTTTGAGTGGGACGCCCTTGCTGTGAGCAACGTCGAGTGTTTTTTCCTATTCCTGTGTTCAGTTTAGAAATAAATACACTACAAGAAATATGTCAACTAGTGACCTTTTGTCAGTGACCCTTGAAGAATTGGTCATAGATCTATGACCATTTCAGACCAATTGGTCAAAAGCTGTTCGAGGGGCTCCAAACCCTAAACCATTGCGACCATTTTGGTCAGAAAGGTCGTAGTTTCCTTACACGAAAAGGTCACAAAGCAAACAGTGTTAGTCCGCTGCCTTATTTCTAGTTGTTAATGACCAATATAGATGGTCATAGCCTTGTAGATTGTGGTGAGTTGTGATGACTAGGCGCCATCTCATCAGTTTTGCCTATGTGTCATGTCCGTGTGGCGGTTTTTGCCCTAGGTTGTGAAGCAACCTATATTTCTGTTATTCCCAAAGTTCCCAAACAAATCTCATAAATTCGTTGGGTCATATCTTCGTCAAATATGTAAAAACCTTCCTTGCCTAGTTCAAAAATAATTCAAAAATATTCATTTTCCTATTCTGTTCAGAGCAGCACTTTGTGAAGGAAGTACCACTTTGGCATGTCCAAATAGTATCCATTTTCTACAGTGATTTCCTATGCCCAAATAACCATCCTCCACCAAATGCCAGCTCAATCCATTCATTATTTTGAGCCGAGCTTCAACATTCGTATTTATGTCCAGTGTGGTACTTTGTAAAGCAAGTACCAACTAGGCTCTTCCTTTTGAGGTGAAAATTTGTGAATACGGTCTTCTTAGTAACTGATCATCCTCAACCAAAACTCACGCCCATTAGCCATGTGCATTTCCCGTACCGCAAGTCAAACACTTGGCTGCTTATTCATGTTTGAGCATCGATCGGTCTCCTCGTGAGAATCTTATGTTGTGATTTTCTTCCTAGCACCTACCGGGAGTGCCCAACCCACTAGACATACCTAGGCCGCCTGAACACATGGTAATGCCACGGTCACTTGGTGACCACGTGGCGGGCATGCGTTCTTACGCGCCTAGAGTGGGGCCCTCGCCACCGCCCAAACCTCGACGCATCGCCACCAAACCATGTATTTATGATTACATAGGTACTTATGTAACTAGAAATGATTTTTGGAAAAAATAAATAGCAAACTATGAGGCAGCTGCAGTTCAAATTTGACCCGCTTCCAACTGAATCGACGACAATTTGTCTTTTTCACCAGAGGTGGATCCAAACTTTTTTCACCCAACAATTTTGTCAGTTGTGCATTATATATGGCCTAGTATTTTGTAAAATTGATTTGGTCCATTTTTGCAACAATTATTTGGTAGGTCCTTCACAAAAAACCGCCTTTTGGGCACTCGGAAAATGAAAAATGAATTTTCCGTGCAAAGAAAATGAAAACTTCCTTAGGCAACATTGTTTGGAATTCCAATATGTACCCTTGTGCATAATATGAGATCATTTGAAAAAACTATGCCATGAATGTGGCCATAAGATTGATCATTTGGCTTGAAAGCCATGAATCTTCACGCATGATAGCTCATTTCTGAGAACACTTTTTTAAAATAATTACCTTATTACAAGTTTATTATTTTTCCTGGAAACTTGGTCACATATAATGACACAATGCGAAGGTTTTCCAATATTTTGATTTTTTTTGAATTTTTTATGCCCGTTTCAAAATGCGGTCAAAACGGCGGGCTTGACCGTTCCTAGCTAGTGGTTGAATCTTGGAATTTTTTTGGTGTTTCTATGATTAAATAGATACTTATGTACCTAGAAATGATTTAAAAAAAAATAAAGGGCAAACTATGAGGCAGCTACAGTTCAAATTTGACCCGTTTCCATCTAAATCGACGACAATTTGTCTTTTTCACCAGAGGTGGATCAAAACTTTTTTCACCCAACCATTTTGTCAATTGTGCATTATATATGGCTAGTATTTTATAAAATTGATTTGATCCATTTTTGCAACAATTATTTGGTAGCTCCTTCACAAAAAAAACCTCCTTTTGGGCACTCGGAAAATGAAAAATGAATTTTCCGTGCAAAGAGAATGAAAACTTCCTTAGGCAACATTGTTTGGAATTCCAATATGTACCCTTGTGCACAATATGAGATCATTTGAAAAAACTATGCCATGAATGTGGCCATAAGATTGATCATTTGGCTTGAAAGCCATGAATCTTCACGCATGATAGCTCATTTCTGAGAACACTTTTTTAAAATAATTACCGTATTATAAGTTTATTATTTTTCCTGGAAACTTGGTCACATATAATGACACAATGCGAAGGTTTTCCAATTTTTTGATTTTTTTTTGAATTTTTTATGCCCGTTTCAAAAGACGGTCAAAACGGCGGGCTTGACCGTTCCTAGCTAGTGGTTGAATCTTGGAATTTTTTTGGTGTTTCTATGATTAAATAGATACTTATGTACCTAGAAATTATTTTTAGAAAAAATAAAGAGCAAACTATGAGGCAGCTATAGTTCAAATTTGACCCGTTTCAAACTGAATCGACGACAATTTGTCTTTTTCACCAGAGGTGGATCGAAACTTTTTTCACCCAACCATTTTGTCAATTGTGCATTATATATGGCCTAGTATTTTATAAAATTGATTAGGTCCAATTTTGCAACAATTATTTGGTAGCTCCTTCACAAAAAACCTCCTTTGGGCACTCGGAAAATGAAAATGAATTTTTCGCAAAGAAAATGAAAACTTCCTTAGGCAACATTGTTTGAATTCCAAGATGCACCCTTGTGCACAATATGAGACCATTTGAACAAACTATGCCATGAATGTGGCCATAAGATTGATCATTTGGCTTGAAAGCCATTGATCTACCATAACATTTGAGCATTTCTGTGATGGCTGATGTTCGATTTACTGGTGACGATTTGTTGATGCGAGGGTGTCAAGCTCTTGGTGTGGGTAGTGATGCGTGGCACCGAGGCTGCCGGCTGGTGGCCACCGGTCATGCACACGAGGATGGTGTCGCAAGGTTGCCGGGGTTGCAAATGTAAGGTGGTGCTGCAAATAGTCACCAAAGTGATGCAACATAGCATCGCTGCGGACCGCGGGTGCTGTGATCCAACATTGTCGGGACCGACAGAGTTGCAATGAAGCATTGTCAGGCCGCCAGTGTTGTGATGTAATATTGTAGAGGGTCGCCGGAGTTGCAACGAAGCCTCCCCGAGTTAGTCAATATTGTATAATATTTTTGAAAATGAAATGGTGCCCTTTTGCAGTAAATATTGGATAGGTTATTTACATGGGTGAGAAAATATGTAAGAGAAAAAAAAGAAAAAAATAATTGCATAAGCTTAATCATCATTGGTGGAAACATGTGTGCCATGGATCGATGACATGGCACAGATCCATCCATCCATCCATCCATCCACCCACCCACCCACCCACCCACAGCCCCACACCCACCACCGTGTCCCACCCACCCACCATTGTGCCCGATGCGGAGAGAGAGAGAGAGCTCTCCTCCTCCCTTCCAGATCGCCGCCACCTCCCTTCCTCGCCGCCACCACCACCGTCCCTCCCTCCTCAAGGCCGCCCATTCATCCGAGCCCGACGACGCCAGATCCATGGCCGCCCATCGCTCCCCATCTTCCGCTCCCTCCTCCACCTCCCGCAGCAGATCCAGCGCCCGCAGCCTCGGCGTCGCGGCCGGCTGGCTCGCCGGCGCGTGGGTGCTTCGATGCGCGCCGCTCCGTCGAGCTGGCCGGACCACGACGGCATGCGACCTAGGGTTTGCGGGATCCTCAGACGGTCGCCGTACACCTCGCTGTAGGGAGGGGTTCATCGTACTCCACCCTAGCAGTCGATCCCAGTAGTCGCTGCTTCACCAGCCTCCTCCTCTGGCGTCTCCGTGAGGGCGCCCGACGCCAGGCAGGCCGTCGACGCGCCGGACCTCAAGGCCGGTCGTGCTGCTCCTTTTGCCTGCGTCCTTCTCCGACAACGTCCCCATGGCTAGGGTTTCAGATGCGATGGCGCCTCCGTCGATGGTGCAGCTGCCCGACGACACGAGCTCAAGGTACTCCCTTCCACTCGTGGTAGATCTGTTCCAGTGATTAGGTTTCTGACGATCTGTGGTGTTGTAGGTTGGCGGTGAGGAGCAAGGGGGCTGAGAAGCCGGCCGCCAAGGGAAGAAGGGCAAGGCCGGCAAGGACCCCAACAAGCCCAGAGGGTGCCCATCGCCATCTTCGTCTTCATGTATGCCCAACGCGCACGTCCGCCCCAGGATCCGCGCGCTCCTCAGGCTCCTCGCCCGCCTCGTAAGCCCTCTCCCTCCCTCTCTCTCCCCCGGTGCCTCCGGCTTGTGCACATATTTGTCTCCAGCTTGTATGGGTGATCTCCCGTGTTTCGATGGTCAGTTAGCTAGATGAGCTTCGTATGCATGCTAGTAGTGACTGGATGAGCTTCGTATGCTAGTAGTGACTGGTCAGTTAGCCATCAAATTTGTGACAAGGAAACTGAAACCCTCTTCCTTTCTTCCAAGAGGAGAGGTCAGGTCCTTGCATGCTAGAGTCGATCTATTTATCTGCATTGTGAAGTAACAACAGTTCTTTGGTCCGTGTTAAGATGTCAAGAAACTGATTGTTTGTTGAAACAACCATCAGTCACTCTTAGATACTGTTGACTGCTTTTTGTTGCTAGTATAGTTCAAGCTTCTTTGCCATGTATCTCATGAGGATGTGAACAATCTACTACACGCTCACAAAGATATTGACTTAAAATTTTTGTTTCTTTGCTGTCAATGTTTGCCAAGCTATTGAAACAACGATAGCTCATATCATAGAATAGTGCATCAGTACCCAGTATATAGTCTCTGCTTTTGTCTGAGAAGAACGTACCTTGCCCGCGTGATGTTGGTGCACGAGGCACCGAGACAGTTCAAGCGATCGCTCCGAAGCATGGAAGAGGAGTGAGCACTTGCGTCGGAGGAAATCCTGTTGACAGAACCTCAGGTTGTTACACTTTTCATCTTGTTTGCTGATTGTTTCCTTTAGTGTATGTTTTGTTCAGTTTGACAGAAGTTTAGGATTGTTATGCGGTGTTGACTGGCTGTTAGTCTGATATTAATTCAGAAGCGTTGATTTTTCTTGGTATATGTTGTGTTTAGTTCTGGCAGAAGTTCAGAACTGTTATGCAGTGTTGGCTGTTAGTGTGATATGAATCTGTAGGTGTTGATTTTCCTTGGTACATGTTGTGTTCAGTTTTGGCAGAAGACCAAAACTGTTATGCAGCGTTGTCTCTTAGTCTGATATGAGATGCACATATCTTTTTTGCATCTTATATAGGCATTATGATATGATTTGTAAGCATAGGTGGTTATAGGTTGCTATGATGAATATAAATATTAACAAGTGCTCATGCATGGCGGTATACTAGAGCCAGTTGTATGTGCTCAAGACCTTCCTCGTTGTTCTAGTTGCTTACAGTAATCTTTGATCTACTCCTTGCAACTTAAATTTTAGGCATTTATCTTCGTAAAAGGGGTTGTGTATGATGTCGTATTTCCGTGAATCTGATTATGACACCCTGCGCTATCATGCCCCCCTAAAACACATGAATTTGTTTTACCTTTTCCCCTTCGTGGTTACTGGTTTTTGGCTTAAGGACACACATGCGTTAGTTGTTAGTATTCACTTTTTATTTATTTTTGCAGAATAGTTAGTATTCACTTTGCTGTTTTGCTTTATACATGTGGTCAGTGTTAGTCTACTTACTGGTTCAGGACTTGAGGGCACACCTGTGTTGTGTGGTGGTATTTTACTTTTCTGTTCGGTTTTATACCTGTCCATGGTGTATATATGAATGTCTTGAAATCAGATAACCCTCATAGCATAGGAAATTGGTAGTTTAGCTCATATAGATGATCTTATAGTGAACAGCTTCAGTTGTTTGATGCATGTCGCTGTTGTTTATCGCCAGATCTATGTTGGTTCAGTATTAGCTCCTTGGATCTGTGCCCATGCATTGTATTCTCTTCTTTCCATATATGCACTGCATTTGTATATGCAAATGTGCTTTACACATGTGTTCTAAGTTGTCGTGCGCGTGCAAACTGCAGTGCTGCTGTGGCTCCTGGTGGCGGTGAGCGTGAAGCTGGGGCGGCCCCACATCGCCCGCAACGCGGTGGAGGTGATGGAGAGGCGTCTGGCCAAGGACGACTTCCCCGAGTACTATGACGTCAAGACGGGGCGGTACATCGGGAAGCAGTCGCGCAAGTTCCAAACTTGGTCGGTGGTGGTCAGCCATCCTGCAAGCGACGTGGGCCTCGTGTTCGTCTTCAGCAGCAACACCATCCAGGTCCACTCCCGCTCCCTCTGTCCCCTGTCGCTCCATATTCCAGTCGGTTGGATGCTTCCGATTGATTGGTTCCTTCCAACATTACCACGATGAATGTTAGAGTACCCACTTCACTACTACTTGGATGAACATCTGAATTTGTGTGTGTAGGGGCACTTGTGATGCAGCACGCCAAGCAACAGCAAGGGGAGGGCGTCTCTGAAATGTCGCCGCTGGTGGTGATGGATGGTTGCCGCTGGTGGTGGTAGCAATGGTAGAAATGGTAGCTGCTGCTGCTGCTGGTAGAAATGGTAGCTACTTGGTAGCTACGTTGATGCTTGAATGTACATGTTTGCTGTTAGTACGTGTTTTAGCTCCTTGGTAGTACTTCCTGTGCTTGAATGTACTTGAATGTACCTACTGTTGTACACGTGGCTATTTAAGGAATCTTTTTGTGTTGAAAGAAATAAAATTGTCACCCGTGGCTGTTTAAGATACATGCTTGTTTGAATTCCTCTATTTCATCACATCGAACAATTTTGTTATGGAGGCCCAAAATTGAAATGGACTGTGAAAAACTTTGAGGCCCAAAAAAGAAATGAACTATAGAAGGCCGTGTCCTAGAAAATAAAAAGGCCAAATTCTTGGTCTCGGCCCATGTAGTTGACACAAATTGCTAGAAAAATAATAATTAATGGGCTCGGCCCATATAAACACCCAATTGGACCGGGCCGATTCTAATTTTTGACCTTTTGAATTGGTCGTAATTTTGCCACGTCGGATCCGACATGGCCTGGGCAGACAGCTGGTGACCGAAACAAAAGGTCATGGGTTCAACGACCTTCTGTTTTGGTCGTAAACGTCTACGACCTTCTCACAGAGAAGGTCGCTATAGTCAATTAACGACCCCCAGCTTTTGACCTTATGTTTTTGGTCACAAAAAGGTCACAAATTGAAAACTATGACCTTTCAGTGACCAATAGTGGAGGTCACTAGTTGACATATTTGTTGTAGTGATAGTTACTCTGCTGAGATATTCCCGTGTTAAGAGTTTGTTCTGAATATTGTCTATGTAATGCCAGGCCTTGTGTTTGATTGCAAAGTTGAGCTTGGAATGTTGTGGCATGCGGCATCACGAGCTGTTCACCGTGCCTCCTGAGAATAATGCTTCGTATTGTTTTGCTTGTCGATCTAATGCCAATGATTTGCTTGTTAAGAAGATCATCCTCTTCTGTTGTTTCCATGCGTAAGAAGTTCATCGATGATGTTTCGAGTCTGCTTGTTCCAATAAGTCACCCGACTTATAAGTCGTGACTTAAAACCGATGACTTATAAGTCACGCTTTGCTTGGTTGTCACCGACTTATAAGTCACCGACACACCTTCCGACCAACTCATGATATTAGGTCGTGATTGATCGCTGTTTTCCAACCAAAACCGCTTGTAAACCGACGCTTGTAAATTAAAGCAGATGGTCTCGGCGAAGGCGCTTATTGGTCGATTTCGACTAGTAAAATATAGGAAGTACTTCACACACGATAAAAACGCTGAACGACACTCGGACGATTGCTAATCTAGCCGTTAGCTGTTGTTTCAGCCTTGCCCATGGATGGCATGATACGCACGTCGTGCATGTATCGTCCGTAATGTCGCCCATATAGCAGTTGCTCGTAAAATATACTTTGGTCTCTCAAATTACACGCGAATCCGCCGGTTTTACTTACGCACTCGGGCCTTCCGATGACGCAGTAAATTACACTTGTATGTTAATACATGTTTGAAATAAACCGAGCTCCCAAGTGCAGCCTTACTGCTTCATGCCGCCTCGGTTTCAAGGTGCTCATAGGTGTCCGATGATCCTGGCTTCTCAATGAGCAGCCGGCATCAGATCGACCTCCATAGGGCCCGCGAGGCCCTCTCCGTTGTCCTTCGAGTTGTTGCGCTCGCCGTGGCGCCGAGCATTGTTAACATGGTCAACGAACATGAGGATTCATGAGATGACTTTATTTTGACTGGATGACACTAGGGACCCACTAGGGCCATAGCCGTACGTACGCAAGTGCCTCATTATGTACAACTATATCTTTTTGCTTTCTCCTGGTTTCCTGACGTTACGGTCCCACACCATTGTCAACCTATGTAGTCAATATAAACGAGAGAATTGCACAAGGTGCGGCCGACAGCTGGGACCAAGCAGCTCGAGCAGTATTTGTGTTTTTGAGGCGTGAGCACTGCAGGGTTTTTCTTGGCGATGATTTCGTTGTTGTTCAGAGGAGAGTAGGGTATTAACTGGGCGGGCTGTGGCCCGTCTAGCCCAGGCCAGATGTCCAACCCAGATACTACTTTTTTCAAGTTGAAAATGTCTAGCCCAGCTATACGTCTTTTTGAGGAATACCTAGGCAAGGTCAACTTGTTATTCTCCGCCCCGCTGGGCTGCAAATATTTCCTAGGAGGGATGCATTAGGCTTAACAGGAAAATGGGCTTTAAAAATAATAAATGGGATGTAATTATAAAAACTGGGCAGTAACTATAAAAAATGCAACAAACATGAAATTAGTTTAAAAAATATTATTTATGGATTTTGAAAATCTAAAATTTTCATTGTTATGCAATAATGTTTCGTTGGATTTTTACGTAATACTTAATTTATATTTAATCTGAATAGAAATTTCGGGATAAAAATATTTTGGATCCCACCAAAATGTGGGAAATTTTATTAAATTCTGTCTTCAACGGTTGGTTGAAATTATTAATCGTTGTCCTAGCTAGAAAATGGGATGTATTTTTAACAAACTGTAAATGGGCTATAAGTTCTCTGCCACACACTTGTGGGCCTACTAAGTGACGCGTCCCTAAAAAAATAAGTTGACGCGTATGCAAGGCTTTGTCAACTTATTATAGTGAACACACGGTTCTAGTAAAGAAGGGTCGTTGGATGTCTATCCAACGGATGTCGTGGCTTCTTCTTCAATCTCGGATATTCTTAGCTTCGCCGCCCAAAAATGATTCCTCCCCGACATCCGGGCGCACTGCTTCGAGGCTGACTCAGGCCTACTAAGTTGGAGCGCACCAAGGGCTTTGTCAACTTAGTCAATATAAACGATTCTAGCTTCAAAGGACCGTGACGATGTCCATCCAACGGCCAGAGTGCTTCTTCAACCTCTGGTCTTCTTGGTCCAGCCGCCCAAAGCAGCGCCGGTTGTGCCGCTGCTCCTACCTCCGTGGCCAGCAGGTTTGCGGAGGCCTCACCGCCCCATACTACTCCAACCGCTGGCCAGGCCATCCTCCACTCACCCACACCCTCGGTATTCTGGCAACGCAGCCTCACACCGCAGCCGAACTAGTGAACCCTTGTACTCCTCTCCGCGCGGGCTTCCACTGCTGCGTCTTCCCCGGCTCCGCGTTGTCCCCTTCCTAGGCATCGCCGTCGTCCACCGCCCTGGTGCTCTCGGCGCGGTGTGGTCAACATGGCCAACGACTGACTTCCATCGGAAAAGTACTGCACGTGGAGAGGCTAACAGCTGGGTCCACGATGGCCGCAAGGAAGTGCCTCCTTATTACACGCAAAATAATTATTCCTCCACCTGACAGCAGGGACCCATCGTACGGGCCACCTTATTTTGCGAAAAAACGTTTCCCCCCTGACTGCTGGGACCCACCGGACGGGCCACTGTATCTCGCGAAAAAAACGTTCCCCCCGCTGTCAGCTCGGACCCACCGGAAGTGCCTCTTTATTACGCACAAAAAAATGAATACTCCCCCTGCTAGCTGGGACTCACCTTGGTGGGAAGCTGACTTGTGGGCCTACTAAGTTGACAGGGACAGAGGGCTTTGTCAACTTAGTCAATATGAACGATTCTAGCTCCAGTGATCGTACGATGTCCATCCAACGGCCGTAGTGCTTCTTCAACCTCTGGTCTTCTTGCTCCAGCCGCCCAAAGCAGCGCCGGTCATGCCGCCTGCTCCTGCCTCCCGTGGCCGGCTGTGCTGCCGAGGAGGCCTCACCGCCCCCTACTATTCCCACCTTAGGCCAGGCCCTGCGGCGACGGCAGCCTCACACCGCAGCCGAACGAGTGAATACTCATACTCCTCTCCGCGTGGGCATCCACTGCCACGTCTTCACCGGTTCCACGTCGTCCCCTTCCTAGGCCTCGCCGTTGTCCACCGCCCTGGTGCTCTCGGCGCGGCGTGGTCAACGTGGTCAAGGAACGACTTCCATCGGACCTGGACTGTACGTCGAGAGGCTGACAGCTGGGTCCACGGCCGCAGCAAGGAAGTGCCTCCTTATTACGCGGAAAATAATGATTCCTCCACCTGACAGCAGGGACCAACCGGACGGGCCACCGTATTTCATGAAAACAACGTTTCCCTCCTGACTGCTGGGACCCACCAGCTACATCTTCGCACGCAAGGAAGTGCGTCCGGGCAAAAAAAAAACAAAACGATTCGCCCCCTGACTGCTGGGACCCACTAGCTACATCTTCGTAGGCAAGGAAGTGCCTGACAGTCGGGACCCACCTGGTCGAAGCATACGTAGCGTTGTCATTCTGGTCGCGAACGTGTACGTACATACTGGTCGATGTAGAGGCGCGCACGTGTCATAGTAGAGGCACACACGTGTCGATGTAGAGGCGCGCACGTAGCATGTACACGTACGTACATCGGCGAGGGTGCAAGAAAGAAAATACGGCCACGTACGTACATACGGGCAGGGTCTCGAACGCCTACTCGCGCATATGTACATGGCTGGGTCGGAACAGAGAAACAGCGTCATCGTCGTGTTCATGGGGAGCCAACCGGCTGGGTCGGAACGGAATGCGTGGTCGTGTTCATCGGGGGGCTTGGACGGAACAGGCGATGGAAACGAGGCCTGGCGTACCGCACAACGGAGGAAACAGACCTCCTACGTTATCGGGAGGGGTGTGGCGTACCGCAAAACGGAGGAAACGGACGTCCTACGGTCGAAACGGGGGTCCTGTTGATCGGGAGGGTGTGCGCATCAAAAACGGAGGAAACGGACCTCCTACGGTCGTAAACGGGGTCCTGTTGATCGAGAGGGTGTGGCGCATCGCAAAACGGATTTAAACGGACTTGTGTTGGAGCACTACGGTCAAACGGGGTCCTGTTCATCGGGAGGGTGTGGCGTGCCGCAAAACGGACTCCACGGATACTGCTCATCTCCACCGCCGACCTCCTCCAGCCTCCACGGGCCACCGCCGACCTCCTCCAGCCTCCACGGTCTCCCTGCTCATCCAGCCTCCACCGCGCTTACTCCACCGCTCTTGCTCAACCACCCTCCACGGGCACCCCTCCACCGTCTCATGCTCATCTAGCCCTCCACACCACAGGTCCTGTTCAACTACCCTCCACGGCCACCCCTCCACCGCTCATCGCTCATCCAGCCCTCCACACCACGGGTCCTGTTCATCCAGAGGCAACGCCACCGCCATCGTTCATCCAAACCCCCCGCAACGCCATTGCTCATCCAATCGATCGGCTTCATTAGCAGCAGCAGCGAGCGAATCGCCCATCGGGTTCATTAACAGCCATCGATCGATCGCTCGGGTTGAAGAACGCGTAGCCTGCAAAGCAATCGCCGGGTTCAGATTAGAGCCCAACGCCTCGGTTCGGGCCAGAGCTAACGCCGCACACACGCTGCAGACGTATAAGAGAAAGCAGCAGATTGCTCGGCCCCGACCTCCCACCGTAACTGCAACTCCCGAAATTTTCCTCGCCTTGCTTCTACCATGGTTTTTTCCGTCATGGACGGCCCAAAGAATGTCATGCAGCTGCGTCTCCGGCCCGCCCAGGATGAAAAGCCCATTTTCTGTCATGATTTTTTGTCATAGAAGTAGGAGCCCACAATTATCATCATAGAAGTGTCATATATATGACAGAATTTTTTTTCGTTCGGCCCAAAATGTCACGGATGTGTCTTTCTTTTGTAGTGGGGGTGGTGCGCAGGGGTATGCAGGTGACGGCGCGTGCGGGGAGGCGCACGGGAGGAGGTCTGTGACGGCGCGGTGCAGGGAGGAGTTGGGATGAGGCTGGCGGCGGCGTGTCCTGAAGTGGATGGTCCGCTGGAGGCTGCCGGCTTTGATGCGTGGAGGAGACGGCGGAGGGATGGATCAGTGGCGGCACAATGATGGAGGGCCGGCGGGGAAGGGATGGATCGGCATCGACAAAGGGATGGAGGGCGGCGTCAAAAGACCTGTCGTGCGAGTCATGCGTCGCTCGAGGGAAGGAGGCCTCGCTCGTACTCGTACGCATGCACGACTCGGTTGCCGTTTTTTTCTTCGTAGGTTTTTTGTGGTAGATTTTTGTAGGATCGAAAGTATGTCTAGAGGGGGGTGATTATACTACTTGACCAAATAAAAATCTAGCCTTTTCCCAATTTTAGTTCTTGCCAGATTTTAGCAACTTATCACAAGTCAAGCAATCAACCTACACATGCAATTCTAAGAGTATAGCAGCGGAATGTAAAACAATTGCACATGAAGGTAAAGGGATGAGATTGAGGGAGCAAACCCAATGTTGACACGGAGATTTTTTATCCGTGGTCCCGATAGGTGGTGCTATCGTACATCCACGTTGATGGAGGCTTCAACCCACGAAGAGTAACGGTTGCACGAGTCCACGGAGGGCTCCACCCATGAAGGGTCCACGAAGAAGCAACCTTGTCTATCCCACCATAGTCGTCGCCCACTAAGGACTTGCCTCACTAGGGTAGATCTTCACGAAGTAGGCGATCTCCTTGCCCTTACAAGCTGCTTGGTTCAATTCCACAATCTTGTCGGAGGCTCCCAAGTGACACCTAGCCAATCTAGGAGACACCACTCTCCAAGAAGTAACAAATGGTGTGTTGATGATGAACTCCTTGCTCTTGTGCTTCAAATGATAGTATCCCCAACACTCAACTCTCTATCATAGGATTGGATTTGGTATAAAGAAGATTTGAGTGGAAAGCAACTTGGGAAGGCTAGAGATCAAGATTTATGTGGTTGGAATGGAATATCTCGACCTCAACACAAGTGTAGGTGGTTCTCTCTCAGAAAATATGTATTGGAAGTGTAGGCATGTTCTGATGGCTCTCTCCACGAATGAAGAGTGGGTGGAGGGGTATATATAGCCTCCACACAATCTAACTGTTACACACAAATCACCAAACTCGGTGGGACCGATTCAGAGAACTCGCTCAGACCGATTTAGTTCAAAATGTGAACGTTAGGATTCTCGATGGGACCGACATGTCAACTCGGTGAGACCGATGTCATTAAGGTTAGGGCATAGCGTAATCTCGGTGAGACCGATTACACAAACTCGGTGAGACCGATTTTGGTAATAGCCAAATAGAGAGTTGGTCAGGCAAACTCAGTGGGACCGATTCGCTCATCTCGGTTGGACCGAAATGTTACGAGGGGGAAACAGAGAGTTGGCATTGCAATCTCGGTGGGACCGATCGTTCATCTCGGTTTAACCAAAACGTTACGAAAGGAAACAAAGAGTTTGCAATCCCATCTCGGTGGGACCGAGATCCCTATTGGTGAGACCGAATTGATTAGGGTTTCTGGCAGTGGCTATGTCAACTGAACTCGGTGGCTCCAGATGAACAGAATCGGTTGGGCCGAGTTGGACTTTTTGGTTTAGGACATATGTGGATATGAGAAAGTAGTGGAGGGTTTTGGAGCATATCACTAAGCATTTTGAGCAAGATCCTCATTAAGCAACACCTCATCCCTTCTTAATAGTATTGGCTTTTCCTATAGACTCAATGTGATCTTGGATCACTAAAATAGAAAATGTAGAGTCTTGTGCTTTGAGCTTGAGCCAATCCTTTGTCCTTAATATTTTGAAGGGTCCACTTTCTAATCCATGCCATGCCAAACATTGAGCTTTCCTGAAATATTTATCTTGGAATAGCATTAGGTCAATGAGCTATATGTTGTTAGGAATTACCAAAACCACCCAGGGATAGTTGCACTTTCAATCTCCCCCTTTTTGGTAATTGATGACAACATATAGATCAAAGCTTCGACAAATGATAAATAAGATTGAAAACATCGTCGCTTTGAGAAGTATGTGATAAGCAAGAGCTCCCCCTAAATTTGTGCATTATTTAAGATTTGCTTCTGAATGCAAATGCACAATCGATTAGGATCATGGGTTACTCTTCCATCACTACAAAAAAATACACTTCCATGATGATACGTGTTTGTCACAGTAGGTCGCGTTTTTTGTCATGCATGTACATCCATGACAAATTTATGACAGAATCAAGATAGTCATACACGTGGCTGTCAGAGAAGTGTTCCATGACATTTCCAAAATTATCATCACGGAAGTGTCCACTTCCATGACGATAAATCATGCGTCACAGAAGTGCTTTCGTCAAGGGTGACCGACACGTGGCATCCACCATAACGGAATGCCGTTAAGCTATCGGGTCGGGTTTTGGATCCGATAACCCATTAACAGTCCCGACTAATGGGGATTTTCCACGTGTAAAATCATCATTGGCTGGAGGAAACACGTGCCGGCTCACCGTTGGGACAGATGTCATCCACTCATTGGACAGAAGGCGCCTATGATACGTTGACACGTGGCACGTCCCAACATAGGGCCATTCCTGTGAAAAGGCCAGCCCATTTGACTTGGTCAAAAGGTGGCGGGCCGGCCCATGTAAAGCCTGTTAACGGCCTGTTCGCATATAGCCCATTTACAGCCCGCTAACCCAAGGCCCGTTACGCCCTATCCAAATTAGGCCCAGTAGCGTCATCTGGGCCACCCAATATGATTCCAGCCCGTTTTACTTCGCCCATGTATGGCCCATGACGCCTTTCGCCCATATGAGGCCCTATGTAACTCTTGGCCTATTAACGGCCCGTGGTGAAACTGGCCCGTAATGAACAAAGGTATTACTTTACACCCATTAACGGCCCGTGGTGAAACGGCCCGTAATGAACAGTGTATCACTTTATACCCATTAAGGGCCCGTTATTCCGTTGGGCTGTTTCCAGCCCATGTTATCTTTCGGCCTTCTCAGAGCCCATTTATTCTTGGGCTCATTTCAGAATTCGTTTACTTACGGCCCATTACTGTCATTTTCTTCTTATGGGACAAATTCAGCCCATGGTTACAGTCGGCCCGTTTGTGGTCCGTTAACACGTTGGTCCACTTTCATAGCGTCATGAAATACGGCCTATTAACGATGGACCGTTATGGTCGGCCCATGAACGGACGATTCCAACTCTAGCCCGTTTACGGTCATAATGCGGCCTGTTATTGGCCCATGTTTGGCCAATCGGTCATACTACCCGTATAAGGCCCATTGATGATACGGCCCGTAGAAGGCCCATTGTTTTTGCGGCCCGTAGAAGGCCCATTGTTTCTGCGGCCCGTAGCAGGTAGCATTGTCTGCTCTAAATACCTTGTTTTCACTCCAGATTTCTCCATCACCAATTCAAATTGGTGATGCACAGGAAGAGCTGTTGAATATACAAACATTGTCGACAAAAGCAATGAGAAATACAAAAGAAGGACGGCATGATATAATTCACATATATGATGCTTGCCTAAACAGCATGGCATTGCATAATTCACATACATAATGCATTGCAACAAGATAACATTGCATAATTCACATATATAATGTCTTGCAACAAGATGGCATTGCATAATTCACATATATGGTAATTAGACACTAAACAGGTGGCATTCACACAAAGCATGTCTAAACTAAGCAAATGGCATAGCAATGCAAGATACCATACGCACGATATGAGTAACATAACCCTGCCAAGTTAGGGCATGCACCTCAGGGGGGAAATATGACTGGTCATCTGCCTCTGAATCCTTCTCTGAGGAGCTATCGGTAACCAGCAAGACATGCGCTTCGTCAGAGAGCATTTTCTACTCTGAAGACCTTGTTTCCACTCCAGATTTTTCCATGACCGTGCCGAATGGCTGATGCACAGGAAGAGTAATTGAATGTACTAAAATTGTTGACAAATTTAACACATAATAAAAAAATGATGGCATGATATAATTCACATATAAGATGACTGGCTAACCAGGGTGGCATTGCAAAATTCACATATATGATGCCTGGCTAGACAAGATGGAATTGCATGATTCACATATACGATAAAGAAACAAAACAGATGGCATTGACATAAAGCATGTCTAAACTAAGCAGATGACATCTTTAATGTATACAGTAAGCAATGCAAGGCACCATATGCATGATATTACCAACATCAACATGCCAAGTTAGAGCGAAGACCTCATGGGGTAAATAGGAGTGGTCTTCTTCTTCTGAATCCCCCTCAGAACAGTTATCTTCCTCTTGAATACGATTCGAAATGGGTGGAGGGGGGCTGCCTTTGCGCCCACCATGGAACGGCGTCTGCATGAAATTTTATTGCCACGCAAGGCTCGTCTCTTTTGCTCTACATGATCAGTTCCATTGTGTACAATAACTGGCATGCATAGGAATAAAACATAGTGAGATTATGTAAGGAGTGCATGCACAAATCTAGAGTGATGGTAGCAAACTGTGGATAGACCCAAAACTAATGATAGCAGGCAGATAATAGCTTTAGTTAAAAAATACAGATAATGGCTCCTTTAATGTTTGTTTGACCCAACATGAAACTCATAGTAGACACCGGAGATTAACCAGATAGTAGATGATAGTACCGATTGCTGCCCCAATATGTACCCCACAACCATTTAAAACTCAAGTTTCAGCATTAGTTTGGACCTCACTGAGTCTAATAGGTGAACACGACGATAATGTAGCATGTCATCATATTAAGCGATGCATAACGTAGCGGACACGGAGGAGTGCGACCTCTCTTGGGGACCCGTAGTCCTCAAGGTCATCTGCTCATTTGATGATGGTAATGCAGTTGTCGTGGCTGCGGCAAGGGAAAGAAAATCTGAGGCGGCGAAAGACAGTGGAGAGCGGATCCTCTTGTGGTGAACCCTTACGTCGTTGGAGCAGCTGAGCTGGGTGGAACCTGCGCAGCAGAGCAGGACAAACCACACAAGGTTTTCTTTGACACATATCTATAACAGAAGTAATTGAGTAAGGGCTTGTTTGAATTTGAGGATTCTAACAATGCAGGATAGGAAATAGACAGAATAGGATAGGAATGCACGTGCAAAACAGAGAATTTAAAACACAGATTTTACGCCAACTGGGTGTTTGATTCACAACAATTGGAAGACCACATGATGCAAAAAAGCATGGTGAGATTAAGTCAAACCACAAGAAAATGTACGGTTATAATGCTATTATGCTACTATCTCTTAGTCTTGTGCTTGATGAATAGGAATATGAAAAGGAGGAGAAGTGGAAATTAGAATTCCTATGGTTTTTCTTTCAAGGAGACACTAAAGGAACAAATCCTATAGTTTTCCTTTGCTCCATTCCTTTGCACCAAATTCATGAAAAGTAGTACCATAGGAAACTTTCCAATTCCTATGTTTTTCATTCACTTTTCCTTTCAAGCACTGGCGATTCTAGTAGGCAGGCTTGAGCAAGGAAAATCCTACACTAAAAAAATGTTTTTGTGCTACTTCTATTACTTTGGACCCAGGCCACTGCCATACTAGCTCAACTCCCAGGCCCATCGACAAATGCACAGCTCAAACGCGTAGAGATAAATAGTGATGGCGTTCAAGAGAGTCCATCACGGATAGCTAAGTTGCTCGGTACCTCACCGCTTCTCATATAGTAGGATAAAATAATCGATTTCCCGTTACTACGAAAGTGCTCGATGGACAATATATATAACATGTAGAGTAAAAAAGGGATGCAACAAGTGTACAACCTCTTTGGCGAAGCCATGTCGATCTCAGCGTGATTGGGTTGGCCGATGAGGATGCTCCAGCTGACTTTGCTGTCGGAGGAGGGGAAGAAGATTTCAGGCGTCTGGAGATGGAGCCCGAGGTACTGCTCCGCTGTGATGGAGGGTTTCGTCGTTGGAGCAGCTCCGGTGAGTTGTACGACATCGAGGCTGAAGAAGGACAAGAGAGACAACGAACAACGTTAACCTGAGTGGAATTCTAATAGCATCTCCAATACATGACGTAAAATACATAACCACAAAGTGCTAGATGTAAAATACATCAGCCGCTCATCTCTGAACTTAACTGTCGAAACTGAACCTAACTTTCCAAACTGAATTTTGCTGTCGAAACTGAATTTTGCTGTCGAAACTGAATTTTCCTGTCGAAACTAAACGCACTAGTAAGGTGAGGCTACACGTCGGTCGACTGACTTTTTCATCTCTGGTCAGTCGATTTTGCAGCCGTTGGATACGAAATCAAGGGCATGCGGTTCATCTTCAACCTCCACCCCCCCCGAGCCGCCAGCCACCACCGGCCAAACAGCAGCCCGCCGCCATGGCCGGGCGGTGCCCGCCCGCACCGCCAAAACACTCCCCACTACCGGTCCGCCGCCCTGCCATCCCTCTAGGCCCCTGTGCGAGCTTTTTCTCCGGCGATCCCCACACCACCGCCCGCTAACGCCCGCCACCGCCTGGCGACCACCGCCCCCGACCACCGCCCCCATCTTGAACCCTAAGATAGATAGTGGGGTACCTCTCCGGCGAGCCCCCCTCCCCGCTGCGGCTGGTTCTTCCTTCACCCCGGCGAGCCCACCCCTTGGAAATCTACTGACCCAAAAGTCAATTCAGTCGACTGAAGTGTAGCCAAATCGGAGCACATCGCAAGCAAGAGCAAGAGCGAGAGCAGCAGCGCGAGCAAGAGCAATAGCAAGAGCAGATCAGGCAGGGGACCGAGAGCAAGAGCAGAGCAGCAGAGCGAGCGAGAGCTAAAGCAGCAGCAGCTCCTACTGATGTGGACGCCGCCGCTGAGGGAGCGACGCCGTGGAGGAAGTGGCCGGCGACGCCGCCGTGGATGGAGCTGCGCCGTGTCGGCTCGGGACCGAGCGCCGGCAGCACCGTGAGATCGAATGAAGAAGAAAATGCGGCGATTAGTGTACAACCTCTTTGGTGGCGCCGATTAGGCCGCAGCTTCATCCGAGGAAACGGTGATGATGATGCTCTTCCGATGGTGCAGGTGAAGACGGTGGTGTGGGAATGGAGGTGGCGCGAAAGACGAGGGGAACATCGGGGCAGCTCCTTGGAGGTGGAGGACGGGGTGGCTGAATCGGCGGGACAATGAGATCGACGACGGATCCTCATCCGGTACGGTGGATGAGGGACGTCGAGGTGTTGCTGTGGACGACGTCGTCGGGGAAGAAGCTCTGGCTGGGTGGCGGACGGAGCAGGGTGTGGGGTTTCGTCGCGGATTTTCACGGCCTCGGTGTATGAATGGGTGGGCGGACGGGATGGCAGTGGGGAACCATGGCTTAGAGACGCGCTTGTCCGAAATGTGGGTTAAGTTACGAAAGTACCCCCCCACGGACTTGAGGCGGTTCTTTCGGTTCAGGGGTACCACGGGCATTTCGCGTGTCGGGATTTCACAGGAGGTGGGAGTTTTCGCGCGCATTGTAATTTCGGAACAGCAAGGCACGGGTTGAGATGGAGGGAGTTGTTGAGCACAACAAGACAAAGATATATCTTAAATATTTCGGGCTAACAAGGCGCGGGTTGAAGAGGCGGAGTTTCGCAAAGACGATAGCAGAGACGCTAGCTTCAATTTTCGGCATAACAAGGCGCGGCTTGAAATTTCGAAGAACAAGCTTAACGTGTAACAAAAAAAGACAATTTGCACCTCAACACGCACAACACACACACAAACACCATTTAGACTAGAGTAAGGTACACGTGCATTGCACGCATGAGATTTGGCAACCAAATTATGAATAAATACCACATTATAGCATGCAAGCTTTGAGTCATATATGCATGATGTAGATGTTCGTTTAATTCTTATAGTTCATTTCATTCAAAATCATCTAGTTTTTATAAGAAAGCTAATCTATTTTAAGATTCATGGAATTGTGCGTTGTAAGACATAAAGTAAAAACAAATAATGGCAAATCATGTAGAAAAACATTTGGGCAATTATGATACGGAAGATTCTAGAACAAATAAGAAGTGCTTGTGTTTTGATGTTTGTGCATTATGCTTAAGTTCAACCATGGAGTCTTCTAGATTATACATGTGGCGAAATCTGGTGGAATCTAGATGATATCCAACGGCCAATAGTGCTCAAATTTGCCATCTTTGGACCTTCGGATTCGCCTCATCCAACGACCATCTTTCAAAGTTAAAGTTACCCGCTCACAATCAAAAAATATATAATATAATATATTTATAGGGGTATAGATATAGATATGTGATGCGAAAGCCGCCCATCATCTCCAATTACATGCACGGATGCGACATGGGCAAATGATGTCTGCCATCGGTATCTCAAATTCAAATCAGTCTGACCTTGTTCAATGTGTATACATTACAACATGCTCGTTTCCAAAGCACACCGCGCAGATCTCCATTTTATTCATGCATGCATGGGTTTCAAACATCAGCATCTCTTATTCAAATATTTGAATTCAACTTTACATTGATTATGACCTCACCTATTCTTTTACACCCACACAGTAGTCTTCTCTTTATAATTGTACCACTAACTTTCTCTCGTGCATGCATGCACACACACTACCAGTCGGCATTATCTATCGCACACATGCAATCTTTTTCTTCAGGTCGGTCTCCCATGAAGGCACACACCCACACACATCCCCCTCTCCCTCATACCGGGCATTCTTTATCTCTCACGCGTGCATGCGCAACGATCGATGTTCCTCTATGTATGTGTGTATATAGCTAGGTCTTTCATAGTTTTCCACACAAACCGATCAATCGGTATATCCAGTGAGGTCTCACCCTCTTTCCCACGTCCACATCGATCAATCTATAAGTCTCCCACATCCACATCGATCAATCTATACCTCTCTATATAGGATTAACATAAATAGCTAATACACCCACATTAATTATATATCCAACGTCCCCCTCTCATCATCCATGCCTTCCGCTTCATCTCTCATCGTGCACAATGGCGAAGACAAAGGTAAGGGCCCCCCCCTAACATCACTATATATCGAGGCTAATATGAATGTGATCATTAGACAATTGCTGCTGAAAAAGGTTTAATTTCATGAATTGACCCTCCTCGTAAAGGATTAGAAATGCTTGCCCCCCTAGCACATTTATTTTTCATGGCTCCGCCACTGTGTGCAACAGTGCACGTGTTCGCCCCCTCTCTATAAATATCGATCTCGCACTTGTGCATTCCTTCATAGTCTCCCTCCACTCGGCCCCTCGCACCATCTTCTAGCCCCCCACCGGATTTTGCCACATGTACAATCTAGCAGACTCCATGGTTGAACTTAAGCATAATGCACAAACCTCAAAACAACAGTGGTTCTCTTTTGTTCTAGAATCTTCCGTATCATAACTGCCCAAACTTTTTTTCTAGTTGAATTGCCATTATTTGTTTTTACTTCATGCTTTACAACGCACAATTCCATGAATCATAAAATAGATTAAGGGCTTCTTTGATTCAAAGGATTCTCAAAGGAATTTTGGAGGATTCTAATCATTAGGAATTTTTCCTATCTTGGTTGTTTGATTCGTATGATTGTAAACCATAGGAATTTTTCCATATGATTCATTTGCACTAGATTTCATAGGGAACATCCCATCCACTCAAACCTCTTTGAAAGAATTCTGCGTTTTTCTATGCACAATCAAACACTCGTACAATCATGTAGGATTCAATACGACATTCCACTATAATCCCATGTTTTTCCTATTCACGCGTTCTTAGCGTTTTTATAAAAACTAATTTGATTTTGAATGAGATGAACTATAAGAATTAAACAAAGGGCTACATCACGCATATATGACTAAGAGCTTACATGCTATAGTGTGGTATTTATTCATAATTTGGTTGCAAAATCTGATGCGTGCAATGCACGTGTAAATTACTAGTATTTCAAGTATGTGCAAAATACGTAAATTAGAATACCAATGGCACACTACACAGTGTCTCTCTTACAGTTCATGAAGCCACGTGGCACATGTGGAGGCGTTGTCGCGACCTCCTTGCGTGGATTGATCACAGTGACGTGCTGCTGGTTCCGAAGAATGTACTGTCCTCCACGAGCCATCTTGGCGGTACATGCACGGTTAAGATGTGCACGCACGCCATGCACGCACTCATTCCTCACACGCACACGCGGGTACACGAGCGGATGAATTTTGTACCAAGATCCACCCCATGTGATAATTTGACGTGTAAAGTCGTTCACTTCATTGATGGTCAATTAATACAGCGATGCAAATTGAGTGGACGTGAGGGCGGAAGAAAGACATTATTACTCCATCTGCGGCATGCGAGTAGTTAAATCGTGGGTTGCTAGTTGTACTTCCATTGGCCTCATTCGTATTTTGTGCCAATTTTTGACAGTAACATAATATTTACGCATTTGAGCAGTGTAGTCTACTTGAAATTTATGTTCCACTAAACTCATCGGGAGCCGTTTCGGGCCTCGAAACCAAAACCATCAATTAATCTTTACCTTGTTCCCATCACATTCAAAAGCCTGCTCACACCTACTAGTACTACATATCAAACTTGAACGTGTTCCCACTATGCAGGTATTAGTACTACTAGTGCTAGTACTTAGGTTACAAAAAGGGGAACTACCTAACCGAAAATTACTCTACCTTTCCTCCTCATAAGTGCTTCTTCTTCGTCCGTCGTTGCCATGGCTGGTGAGCAGAGCTCTAGGTCGAGAACTACTCGTAACAAGGGAGCGGCAACCAAGGCTGTGGAAAAAAAAGAGAGGGCTCGCCACCACGCAGAGACCTCGAAAGATCTCTCACGGCAGCGATGGCTCGAGGCGCCCTAGCCATGAGGCGAACATGCCGAGGGCGGGCTGGAGTCGTTATCCTCGACGGCATGCCCGATCAGCTCAATAAGCACCTCAATAAGCGAAGGAGTTCATCCAAGGCTTGACGGAGTTGCTGAAGGAGAGCCTCGACGACATGCCCGCCGAGCTCAATCAGCAGGGGAGTTGACCGCCGGCTTGGTGATGCTCTTGAAGAAGAGCATTGCCTCGAGAAGAAGGCGACCGACGAAATCCTGCGACTTCAGGAGGACAAGGCGAAGCTCTGCCACGAGATCGACCAGTTGAAGGAGAAGAACGCCGGCTGGAAGAAGCTGCATGAGAATAGTAGTTCCTCGATGAAGATGCTGCAGGCCCTCGTCATGGAACAGAAGGAGGAGTTGGCGACGCTCCGCATCGAGCACCCGGCTGCTCTCAGGTACATAATGCGGCCGTGGAACAGATGATGAAGGCTCGCGTCGAGAAATCCCGCGTCATGGATAGAATGAAGAAGATGGTGGAGGAGACGCGCAAGGAGATGGAGGTCGTGGATGCGCTGAAGTAGCAGTTACGACTCCGCGGTGAATTAGATCATTTGGGGTGATAATCTTCCTTCTTCTTTTGCTGCTGTGTTTCATCTTTTGCTTTGGGTGTTTCGCCGCACGTGTCACGTTCTCTGCGAGGCATGAATAGAGCAATGGTTTTTGTTTTTTGAGGGAATGAATAGAATAATGCTAACAATGAGATGACTAGCAAATTAGATCATTTTTTATCGCCATATGGCTTTGGGCTGCCGTGTTTCATGCTCCTCCGTCAGATACTACTCCAAAGTGGAAAACTTGAGTATACCGCGACGTTTCTTTGCTCCTCCTCGATCAGGTCGTCGGCGCATTTATCTGAGCAGTCAAATCACAAGGTCCCGCCTTCCAGCAGTAATGAGCCGTCAAATCACAAAGGCCCTCGCCTCTCGTGAAACCGACCAAGCTAGACTGCCCCGCCCTCTAGCCTTTTAAAAATGTATACTTTTGTACTGCAGTAGTATCGATGGATTGCACCATGGAGCAAAACTTGAAATTAAAAAAAGGTGGTACATATAGAGAGCTAAATCGCCAAATTATGCATATAGTACTATTAAAAGGCTAGTCACAATAATGGTGTCCAGCACAACCCACCCTCAAATAAAACTAAGCACCACGGAATTCTTTGACAAAACTAAGCACCTTGAAATTCTTTGACAACTAAACTGCTGGCTATATGATGTTGGCCATATATATTGTACGATATAATGTGAATAAACGAGTGGTAGTACTATACCAACTAAAAGATGAAATGTAAGAAATACTAGTATGTATTTCATCAAGAGTTAAAGTAACAAGAAGAAACATAACATAGTTCTGCTGGGGCTCAAAGACAACACATCCCTCAAATTAAATTAAGCACACCTGAAATTAAACTTTGCAACTATTCCGGTAGACACTGCATTAGAACCACCATGAGCAATGACACTGCCACCTTACTCGGAGTCCTCGTCCACGTCCTCGACTTCGTCCTTGTCCCTCTTCCTCTTGGCTGATACTTCTTTGCTTGAACCGCCAACTTGGTTGTTGCTCTTCATCCAACCCTTGTAGATATTGAAACAAAGGTAGCCACCCATTGAAGCATACTGGATGTGGTCTATATCTAGTACATTCCGCTGCCATGCATGACGATGAAACGTGTATGGAGGTTTCTCCATTTTACCGTACGAAGGATGAACCATGGCTCCTGCCAGGGTCAGCATTGAAGGCTGACGAGAGGACACCAGCCGATTCTTTTGGGGGTCGAAGGTGTTGCCTACAACGAGGCTTATCCGACCCAGGACTTCTTTGTCGTTACCAAAGTCTACAGTAACGAATTTGACTAGGTTGCTCTCGAGGAAGTCCTTAAAATCCTGGCACTCAACGTCGGCATGGCATATGTGGTAGACAAGCATAAGTCATGCACGCAAACCTAGATCACGGTGGGCTTCATCCTCTCTTCGTCCTTTAGATCCTTCTCTCGTCCCACGACTGTGGTGTACTCAACATCTAGCCCGGCGACCCACTCATCATGTGAGTCTTCGAACATGCGTCTGAAGCGAGAAAGGCATCCTTTCACTGTCACGGAAGAACGGGTGTAGATGACGTCGAACTCATCACCGGGGATGGTTCTAACCTTGTACTCACCGCCGATCGGGGAGATTTGGGACGCCATGGATTTGGGAGGAGGGTTAGGATTAGTGGAACTGCCGTAATGTGAATGGACGGGATGACTAGGAGCAAACCGCTGTAGTATTAAAGGACGTGCGGGGACGAGTAGGAGCGAACTGCCAGCGTGCGAACGGCGGGGTAGTGGCTTTCCATTCTCCCATGATACGGGCTTCCGAGAGCCCTTGGATCGGAGATCGAACGGTTGCATGGCGTTATTCTAGACCAATGGGTGAATATCCTATCCTGGAGGGTTATTCTGCAAATTTTCAGTAACTTAGCATGCGACCGTTTGATCTCAGATCCAATGGCTGCCAGCAGCCCGTATCATGGTCGCCCCTACCACGACCGTCGCGTCGCTCACGCGGTCGCGCCCTTGGAGATTTAACACGGTGCGTTAGGCTATCTGATGTTGGCATGTCATACATAGTCATCACTTAGTCACTCATACTACAACAAGGTTGGCTATAAGGTTGGCTATAAGTGTATTTTTTACTCCTCTCTATCTCTTTCTTCATACTCCCTCCGTCCCATAATATAAGAACGTTTTTGGCACTAAAGAACGTTTTTGACACTAGTGTAGTGCCAAAAACGTTCTTATATTATGGGACACAGGGAGTACTAGTATTTATTGCATTTGCCAAGGAGTGACCTCTTCCAATGAAATGGTGTTGCTAAGTTTGCTTCATTTAATTAGCTATAGACTCAAAATTTTCTTTTCACCTAGGTACACGCGCTTAGCACCGTTTCTTCCTTGGGTCACCAAACTAGTCTCTCTCTTCTTGATTAACTTGCCACATCAGACTTTATGCCTATGTGGCAAGCTTAAGCACCTGTAAGAGCAAGTAAGGTGCCCCTCCGTTGCACGGAAGAGTGAAATGCATTGATCGGGGTGTTGTTTATTTTGACAAAGGATGTGGGGGTCATCTCATGTGCAACCGGGTCGACGTGTCAAGCACCAAATAACAGTGCAGAACAGCAGGAGGGACGCACCCCACTCGTACCGGCCCAGTGTTAGTAATGAGCAATGAGACGTTAAATCACAATGCCGCACCTTCCCAGACGGACGAAGCAACCATTATTTCACACTTCGGTTCGACATCATCTCAAACCACATACTAGTATTGCTTCTGCCTCAAGAGGGACACGCGCATCGCCTTGGTACGACACGTGGGACCGCACGACATGCCATGCTCCCCCGCTGATCGCTGGGTAAAATCACCTCATTTTTACTATACTTCCTCCGGATTGGTTTACTACATGGCAAACATGTCGTTCTAGGTTGAGAATTTAACTGGCTATATATATATATATGTGTGTGTGTGTGTGTGTGTGTGTGTGTGTGTGTGTGTGTGTGATGAACAGTATGCCATGGATTTGGGAGGAGGGTTAGGATTAGTGGAACTGCCGTAATGTGAATGGACGGGACAACTAGGAGCGAACCACCGTAGTATTAAAGGACGTGCAGGAAAGAGTAGGAGCGAACTGCCAGCGTGCGAACGGCAGGGTAGTGGATTTCCATTATCCCATGATACGGGCTTCCGAGAGCCCTTGGATCTGAGATCGAACGGTTGCATGGCGTGATTCTAGACCTATGGGTGAATATCCTATCCTGGAGGGTTATTCTTAAAATTTTCAGCAACTTAGCATCCGACCGTTTGATCTCAGATCCAAGGGCTGCCAGTAGCCCATATCATGGTCGCGCCTACCACGACCGTCGCATCACTCACGTGGTCGCGCCCTTGGCGATTTAACACGGTGCGTTAGGCTATCTGATGTTGGCATGTCATACATATTCATCACTTAGTCACTGATACTACAACAAGGTTGGCTATAAGGTTGGCTATAAGTGTATTTTTTTACTCCTCTCTATCTCTTTCTTCGTACTCCCTCCGTCCCATAATATAAGAACGTTTTTGACACTAGCTAGTGTAGTGTCAAAAACGTTCTTATATAATGGGACACAGGGAGTACTAGTATTTATTGCATTTGCCAAGGAGTGACCTCTTCCAATGAAATGGTGTTGCTAAGTTAGCTTCATTTAATTAGCTATAGACTCAAAATTGTCTTTTCACCTAGGTACACGGGCTTAGCACCGTTTCTTCCTTGGGTCACCAAACTAGTCTCTCTCTTCTTGATTAACTTGCCACATCAGACTTTATGCCTATGTGGCAAGCTTAAGCACCTGTAGGAGCAAGTAAGTACAATACTGCACTTTGCCTCTTTACATGGAATTTTTGCATATGTGGAGGAAAGAGAGGCAAGGAAAAAGTGGAGAAGTGGGCTCTCATGCAAGAGCCAGCCTCTACTACTACATGGTGGAGCATTGGGAGAGGCACCTGTATGGAGGTGGTCAGGAATCGGGAGACTCACGCCGGTCGTAGCACCGCAGTTAAAATGATAATGGCAAGTCAAATCATGGGGCCCCACCTGTCCAGCAGTAACTCGCTGTCAAATCACACAACCCTACGTTTGCAGCAGCCTACTCCCTCGTCTTCTCGCGTCTCAGTCGAACCGACTAGGCGGAATTGTCCCGCTGCCTACCGGGCAGGAAAAGCCCCGCCCTCGACTTTTAAATAGTATACAGTATACTAATTTTGTATCCATGGATTGCGCCCGCGCCATGGAGCAAAGCGTCTAGAAAACAGCGGTACACATGTACGGAGTATACAGCACGCACGTCGCGTTCGCGTCGCTCCCCAGACGGTCGGTCGGTCTGGCACGCTGCTCTCCGAATGGAACGCGCGTCATATTGCGTTCGCACACACATGTGGGACGACAATTGAGAACCGACTATAGGCACACTCCCCGGCCCCGCAAGTCGGGTGACTTAATAGAAGAGGGAGATGAGCGATAGTACTAGAGAAGTGTTGTACTACGTTGGTGCCTGGACGATCCCTGCAAGACACAGAAGATCAGTTCGTCCATGCATGTGACCATACTCCAGCAGACACGCCTGGATTGGCTATCGTCTACATATCGTGCAGGCTGTGTTGTACATGGCTGTAGTTGTGGTGAGAAATCTAAAAAAAGGTTTCTTGTCATCTCAAAAAATTATGTGCCATGTGCTTCGGATCACTGCGAGGGTTAAAGAGCGACAACTGAGTTGGGCTAGTCATTGGGGGCACATGCACGAACAGTGACTGCTCGGCTGCCATCTAGGTCAAGCCGGCTATGTTAATTAGGACATCTATCGACGGACCCCTTATCTACGAGTTTATCTTTAATTTGAGATTTGTTCCTCGTCTAATTTGTCCGTCGGGATTCATGTTGTCTCCTTTGGGCAGTGAGGTTATGATTTCTTGTAATGTGGCATTTTTTCGTGTTATATGTTATAATCCAGCGCTTCAGATCAAAATGACGACAACTGCGCCTCCGGGCCACGTGCGTGAAGACTTCTCGACAGTCATTGACGAGGTCAAGCCGGCTCCGGTAGACAAAAGAAAACTAAGTACTACTCCACTATATAGGCAGGAGCCTCCGCGCTTGCTTGCTAGTGTTGCTCTCTTCACACCGTCTCGGCCTCTCCAGATCTAAACACGAAAGCGGTGGCTACACTCTCTCTCTCTGGTCACCGCTGGTCACAGATCTAGCCGGATCCTCTCCGTCCGGGAAGATGAGAAGGTGCAACGTTCACGCGGTCGTCCTCGGCGACGGCTCTTACCCTTCGGCTGGCGCGGCCCCGATCAGCTCGCCTTGCCGTTCTCTCGCAAGCACCGCTGGCGAGGGAGGGCCTCCGACCTCTTCTTCCTCGCTGCCGTAGTGTGCGCAGATCCGGCCTCCCGCCACCCACCTAGCGACATCCCGGCGACCATCAGGTAACTTCCTTCGAAACCGGCCTTACTCTACTTCCCGAGCTCCTGATGTCGCTGCATTTGTAACTTTTACTATTTCTCAGGCCCTATCGTAGATAGGATCGATCGGCTATTCGAAAACCACCTAATTTTTTTACGTTTAAGAGGTAAAACTAGTTCATGCACTCAATCTAGTACTACTTGGTTCAAACAAGGAAGAAAGAGGGTGGGGTGGGGAGGATTTGTTACCTGAATCTAGGACTTGGTCGAAAGAGGTAATAATGGGGGCGAAAAGTAGCAGAGACTGGCTATCCAACTGGTCTCTAGGTCTAATTGGGAAATAAAGGAAACACAAGACAAACTCAATATAAACCCGATCTATTGGTTGAAAAAGGAAAGAAAGTGGGGACTGGGGACAAGTCAATGAGTAAGTCCAGCACTAGATTTGCTAGCCACACACAAGATAAGGTGGCTATACCGAACAAAAATGGGACCAACCTGATATCCTGTTCGATGTTTGTTGCCCCGAGCCACTCTTATGTAATGCCACCGTAAAATGTAGCAGTCACTTTGTTAAAAGTAAGGACACGTTAAACCAATGTTGTTTTCAATGTAATGCCTCCGAGAATAT
Source organism: Aegilops longissima (assembly GCA_021605205.1). Taxonomy (NCBI): domain Eukaryota; kingdom Viridiplantae; phylum Streptophyta; class Magnoliopsida; order Poales; family Poaceae; genus Aegilops; species Aegilops longissima. The sequence goes on from CM038676.1 coordinate 529,437,421, forward strand.
GAATCAATGGCACTTCTTTACATGTCCCGCTAAAATTTCCCATTAAGATAAGTTGGTTCTTTTGTTAGAAATGCAATTGTCCTGGTCCGCCTACTCTCACGTGCCCAAAGTAATGTCGATTTAACGGTTGTCATAGTTAATCCTGATGCCCACACTAATATCTAGCAATGCCACTGCTTTAGAAATTGCTACTGTCCTTGTAGGATTGCCATTCAGATAAGGAACATGCTTCTTTTCATTTGATGCATGTTTCATCACTTGTTACTTGTTAGTCACCCTCCTTTCCACCTTTTTTGTGCAAACAGAGATATACATTTCACGCTCGATCTTAGTTGAACTGCACAAATGATATCCAAATTATAGTTGAGCATTCCAGGAGCTTCACAACCAACCTTGATGTTGCTCAATTTTATTGACACTAATGAAGAAGAAGCTCTGTGGGTTTCGTTTTCTGATGGAAATGGAACCGGGGCTGGAGCCCTTTTCTTAAAAATTTTTAAAGAAGAAGCTGCTAGCTCACGGGACATTGCTTCATTTTAGGTGAACTGCACCAAAAGGTCCCATGAATTGAATCATGCATGTTGGTGACTGAAAGAGCCAGCTTGAGATCGATCTAAGCACCTCCGGCCTCCATCCTTGTGACGCACGGTACACCTCGTTTGCCACCTGCTCGACCCTAGTGTCACTGATAAAATGAAGTAATAATACAGTTAAAATAGAGCGAGTGTCATCTCTATCATTTCATTTCCAATGTAGATAAAGAAAGTGCTTCTCTTTGTTAAAGTATGTTTCATCAACTAGTCCCATTGTTAATGTTTAAGCATTTTTGCAAACCGGGGTGCATAATTTTAGTTGATATGTACAAAAATAGAGATTTATGTCTCAAGGCGCCTCCTTGTACAACCGCTGTACACTGATGTTCATCACTGGCAGAAGGTGTATCTGGGAGACTTGGGACGATGTCTAGTATGAGGCGTACCATATGAGGCGTCGCAGGGCCCATCTCGCCCTCGCAGCATGGCATACTATGATACTATCGCAATATTTTCTTCTATTTATTTTGTGTGTTTCATCAACTAGTGCCACTATAATGTAATCACGCCTTCTCATTATCTGTGCAAACAGGTTTATTCAGCTGCATTTTGGTGGAACTGCACAAATGTACGTATGGAACCGGCATATATGCAGAGTGCGAGATGTGCCAAGTAAAAATTACCGACACCAACCATGCTGCATGCACACATTGGCATCCACCACAACCAGTGGGATGTGTGGCGCTCTCTGTGGACGGATCTTTCTCGGCAGTAAATCCTCTAACCAAATACTAGTAGCTTATATTGGCAGTTTTCTAGGGCGTACTCTTTTCTGAAAGAAGCACCAATCTATTTTTCTTTATTTGTACACTTTGTCACAACTTTGACCCAAAGGTCCAGAGCTATTTTAGGGTGATTGGCATAGTACTCGGAGACTAATTGTAAGCATGATTTTCATTAGCTGTCACACTGATTGTAAGCATGAGCAGGTGGAAGATTAGGTTTGTGCGAAGCTTACCTTAAACCCTACCACCGCCGTTGAAACGAGGCGAGCATCGAGGGAACCGTGGAGAACATCGGGGAAGCGACGTCGCGCCATCTAGCCTCCTCTTGCGGTGGGAGAACGAATACTCCTGTGGCTCCGGCTGGCTCTGCACCCTCACGAACGGCACACCATACTCGATCGATTCGTTATCCTCTGGGTGCTCGACCTTCGACCTATACGCCCACCACCTCCGCCTGACTGTCGCCTCGGGCGAATCTGTCTGCTCCATCGCCCATAGGAGATACTCGATGAACTCGGAGGACTGCGGCGTGACTGCCGCCGAGGAGTACATGTACATCGCGACCCTCGTCGCCGCCGTCTCGCTCTTTCGCATACATTGGCACATGGCCCACACCGTCCTCTAAATCTCCCACTCATTGGCAAACCAACTAAGGATCTCCTTCAACCTGGCTAACTTTGCCTGGTCGCCGCCGGCGATCTGCCTGATTCGCTGCTGCATCCTCTCCATAGATGTCGTTCTGAGTGGTCCGGTGCTAGCTTTGGAAGATGGGGGAGAGTCGGTGGTCTTGCAATAGAGAAGAGGAGAGGAGAGGAGGTGGTTTTGGAATGGAGATGATGGAGAGGAGAGGAGGTGGTTTTGCAATGGAGAGAAGATCAAGAGGGAGAGGCGAGACGGTGGTTTTGGAATGGAGATGATGGAGAGGAGAGGAGGTGGTTTTGCAATGGAGAAGATCAGAAGAGGGAGAGGCGAGACGGTGGTTTTGGAATGGAGATGATGGAGAGGAGAGGAGGTGGTTTTGCAATGGAGAAGATCAAGAGGGAGAGGCGTCACGGTGGTTTTGGAATGGAGATGATGGAGAGGAGAGGAGGTGGTTTTGCAATGGAGAAGATCAGAAGAGGGAGAGGCGAGACGGTGGTTTTGGAATGGAGATGATTGAGAGGAGAGGAGGTGGTTTTGCAATGGAGAAGATCAGAAGAGGGAGAGGCGAGACGGTGGTTTTGGAATGGAGATGATGGAGAGGAGAGGAGGTGGTTTTGCAATGGAGAAGAGGGAGAGGAGCGTGCGGCAGAGATTTAGGATTGGGCGAGAGGGTCGGCGCGCTGTGAATGGATCAAATCAAAATCAATTTACCATTCAATTAAGAAAGCGACTCCACATTAACTAGTCTCCCTTTTATTCTGGGTCATAATTGACCATGATTTTTGCACATAAAATATATGTTATGCGTTGCAAAAATAATATAATTTGAAAGTACATTCAGATATGAACCAAACGATACAATTTTTGGTGACATGCATTCACAAATTGCTTATCACATACAGTACGTGGTCAAATTTTGACCCAAAATACGCAAAACAACAAAAAAATACTTCCAAGACCAGCGCCGCTCTTCCGCTCTTCTCCTGTTCCAATCTAAATCCACCGTCGCTCCTCTCCTGTTCCAATCTAAATCCAGCGCCGCTCCTCTCCTCTTCCATTTCAAAACCACCGCCCCTCCTCTCCTGTTCCAGTCCAAAACCAGCGTCGCTCCTCTCCCGTTCTAATCCAAAACCAGCGCCGCTCCTCTCCTCTTCCATTCAAAAACCACCGTCGGCGAGTGAAGGTGCTGTGGAGAAGTAGATCGATGGAGGAGTACAACCGATACGTGAGGATCGCAGACGGCGACCCTTTGAAGCTAGCTAGGATGTTGGAGATACAGTCTTGGTTTCACAACAAGGACCAACTAGCGGCGACGGCGACATCCATGGCCAAATATCTGCAACAGAGCGAAAAGGTGGCGATACTCCCGGAGGGAGTCGCGCCGGAGTACATAGAGCTGCTCCTCTGGGCCATGGAGCAAACAGATTCACCGAATCCGATCGTGAGGGAGCGGTGGTGGGAGTATCGATCCCAGATGGAGCATCCACCAGAGATTGAAGGATCGAGCATCTATAGGGTGCCGTTTGTGAGGGTGTCCTGCCAGGGCGAGCCGGTGGAGTCTTCGTCGACCGAACCCAACTGCAAGAGGGGAAAAGCAGTTGGCCTGACGACGATTCCCCGCCATCCTCTCCCTCGCCGTTCACATCGTCTCACGGGGCGGCTGTCTGCCGTCGAGGAATAGGAGGGGACTGCCCCCCAGCCCAATAGTCGGGCAGGTTGTGAATTGTCAGGAGGAGCTTAGGGTTGTCAGTATTTGCAGGTTGTCAATTTTGTTTTGTGTTGTGTATTTTGGGAGTACTTTCAGATATGAATGTCTTTTGAATTTCAGATTTGCAGTATTGAGCATAAGAAGAATTTTATGAATTCTAGAGATCTGTATTTAGCACTTAAAAAAATGTAGTTTCATAGGAGTATAAAATTGCAAACGAGAAGAAACTGCAAGTTTCTGTTTCAGATAAGAAGCTGCAAGTTCAGTGTCAGATAAGAAACTGCAACTTTCAAAGGTAGAGCATTTATATTAACACGGCCTTTTCAAACAGGGTTAACATGATGTTGGAAGTTTTATTCGTGGTCGAAAATGGAACTACCAGCCAGTTAACATCATGCTGATCAACATTCATGCATAGCACATCTTCATATGACGCACAGTCAAAATGCCCACACAATGTTGAGTGTGCGAAACACAGAGAAAACGAGGGACGGAGTTTTGGCAAGTGTTGGACGTGGTTTTGGGCTGCCCCGTCTAGGCTTTCATTTTTAACATGCGCAGCCCACGACCTCGGATGGGAGGGCCTGTTTGTATTTTCCTAGGTCCGTCATGTATCGACCGGCCTATGGACCTCCCATCAGAGGTTTTATTTTTGACAGCCCAATTTATGTATTTTTTTTGAATAAAACGCGGCGGTCTGTTCTATTTTTCTATATAAGAATAGGAACGCCAGGTACAACTTATGTTTCCCTTTTAACTATATTATATATATTTAAATTATTTTATATGTTATTATATATTATTTTTATTGTCATCAATATTTAACAGATACTTACATATGTAAGAAAACAATATCCCACATCTTATTAACTTATAAAAATATTTTCTTAACAAATAAAATCCTGGATTGTTTTGGCACGAAAATCCTAGTGATTGTGTACAAAAGCTTGGTAAGATTTAAGGACGAATCTAATAATATCACTTATTATTTAAATATATTTATAAAAAAATGCTCAGCTCTTTTTTATTTTTTGATAACATTGCTGGCCCAACCCAACATTATAATTAGAATCAGCCCAGCAAAATCGTGTATCTAGATAAAGTGCAAATGGCCTGTAATTTTTTAGGAAATAAAATAAATGGGCCGCATGAAAGCTACATTAATTGTTCACCTAGCTTAGCTAATGGCTGTAATTCCAAAAAAAGATCAAATTGACTGTAAATTCTACCGCGCAAAAAAAAGACTGAAAATTCTGAAAAAATGGGTTGAATACGTGCCACATTTTTGGAGGCTGAAATGTGGGCCAATAGGTCGAAGCCAACGCAAGTCGTTGTAAATTTAGTCAACAAATGATTCTGACATGTTAGCCGTTGGATTTACATCCAACGGCCGGCATCCATCTTCAATCTCTCGTCTTCTTCCTCCAGCATCATGGGACCACCTCCGCCTCCGCTGCTAGCAGCTATGCTTGTGCACGCCGCTATGAAGCGCTACTCCACCGCTGGCCAGGCCATCCTCCAACCCTCCACACCTCCTGTTCTTCTCCACCATTGCCGAACCACACAAGACTAGAACCAGTTAACCTCGTACACCTCTCCATCTGCGACTCTACTCCCGCATCTTCCCATCTTCGGCTCGTTGCTGTCCGGGGCCTCGCCGTCGTCCACCACCTTGGATGCGCTCGGCGCGGCGTGGTCAACTTGGTTAACGAACGACACCATCGGAAGTAGGCTGTGCGTGGAGAGGCTGACAGCTGGGTCCACAGCCGCACACAAGGAAATGCCTCCTTATTACGCGCAAAATAATGATTCCAACACCTGACATGTGGGACCCACCGGAAGGGCCTCTGTAGTTCGCGAAAAAAACGTGCCCCCCCCTGACTTTTCGGACCCACCAGCTATCTTTGCACGCAAGGAAGTGCCTCCTTATTACGCACAAAGAATGAATACTCCCCCTGCCAACTGGAACCCAGCATACTGGGAGGCTGAATTGTGGGCCTACCAAGTTGACGGGGACTGAGGGCTTTGTCAACTTAGTCAATATGAACGATTCTAGCTTTTGTTACCGTACGATGTTCATCCAACAGTTGTAGTGCTTCTTCAACCTCTGGTCTTCTTGCTCCAGCCGCCCAAACTAGCGCCGGTCATGTCGTGTGCTCCTGCCTCCCGTGGCCGGCTGTGATGCCGCGGAGGCCTCGCCGCCCCTACTACTCCCACCGCTGGCCAGGCCATCCCTCTACTCACCCACGCCCCCTGTTAATCTACGGCGACAGCAGCCTCACACCGCAGCCGAACCGGTGAACCCTCGTACTCCTCTTCGTGGGCATCCATCGCTGCGTCTTCCCGGCTCCAAGTCGCCCCTTCCAGGCCTCGTCGTCGCCCACCGCCGTGGTGCTCTCGGCGCAGCGTGGTCAACGTGGTCAAGGAACGACTTCCATCGGACGTGGATCAGACGTGGAGAGGTCGACACTGGGTCCACGGCCACAGCAAGGAAGTGCCTCCTTATTCCGCGGAAAATAATGATTCCTCCACCTGACAGCGGGGACCCACTGGACGGGCCACCATGTTTCACGAAAAAAAGTTTCCCCCTGACTGCTGGGACCCACCAGCTACATCTTCGCACGCAAGGAAGTGCATCCGGGCAAACAAAAAACGATTCGCCCCCTGACTGCTGGGACCCACCAGCTACATCTTCGCACGCAAGGAAGTGCGTCCGGGCAAAAAAAAACGATTCGCCCCCTGACTGCTGGGACCCACCAGCTACATCTTCGCACGCAAAGGAAGTGCGTCCGGGCAAAAAAAACGATTCGCCCCTCTGACTGCTGGGACCCACCAGCAACATTTTTGCATGCTAGGAACTGCCTGTCAGTCGGGACCCACCTGGTCGAAGCGTACATAGCGTTGTCATTCTGGTCGCGAACTTGTACATACATATATACTGGTCGATGTAGAGGCACGCACGTGTCATAGTAGAGGCGCGCACGTAGCATGTACATGTACGTACAGCGGCCAGGGTGCAGGAAAGAAAATACGGCCACGTATGTGTACATACGGGCGGGGTCTCGAACGCCTAGTCGCGCATACGTACGGCGAGGGCTCGTGTTCATGGTGAGGCAACGGAATGCGTCGTGTTCATGGGGAGGCAACGTAATGCGTCGTGTTCATGGGGAGGCAACGGAATGCGTCGTGTTCATCGGGAGGCAACGGAATGCGTGGGAGCCAACATGCTTGGATGGAACAGGCGATGGAAACGAGGCCTGGCGTACCACAGAACGGAGGAAATGGACCTCCTATGGTCGAAACGGGGGTCCTGTTGATCGGGAGGGGTGTGTGGCGTACCGCAAAAGGGACGAAACGGACTTGTGTTGGAGCGCTACGGTCGAAACGGGGGTCCTGTTCATCGGGAGGGGTGTGGCATACCGCAAAACGGACGAAACGACCTTGTGTTGGAGCGCTACGGTTGAAACAGGGGAGGGTGTGGCGTCGCAAAACGGACTCCACGGATCTGTTCATCTCCACCGTCGACCTCCTCTAGCCTCCACGGGCTACCGTCGACCTCCTCCAGCCTCCACGGGCTCCTGTTCATCCAGCCTCCACCGCGCGCTACTCCACCGGCTACTGTTCAACCATCCGTCCACGGGCACCCCTCCACCATCTATTGTTCATCCAGCCCTCCACACCACGGGGTCCTGTTCAACCACCCCTCCACCATCTACTGTTCATCCAGCACTCCACACCACGGGTTCCTGTTCATCCAGAGGCAACGCCACCGCTCACTGTTCATCCAAACCCCCCCGCAACACTCACTGTTCATCCCAGAGGCAGCATCGATCGGCTTTAGTTAGCAGCAGTAGCAAAGCAATCGCTCCATCGGGTTCAGTTAACAGCCATCGATCGATCGCTACGCGTAGCCTGCAGTGCAGTCGCTCGGGTTCAGTTAGAGCCCAACGCCTCGCTCGGCTTCAGTTAGAGCCAACGCCTCGCACACAAGCGCGTACCTGTACGAGAGAATCGCGCATCGCTCTCCCACCATAACTGGCAACTCCCCAAAATTTTCCTCCCCCTCGCTTCTACCACGGTTTTTATGTCATGGACGGCCCAAAGAATGTCATGCAGCTGCGTCTCCGGCCCGCCCAGGACGAAAAGCCCATTTTCTGTCATGATTTTTTGTCCTAGAAGTAGGAGCCCACCACATCTATGATGATACCGGGTTTTGTCAGAATTATCGTCATAGAAGTGTCATATGTATGACAGACAAAATTTTTGTTCGGCCCAAAATGTCACGGATGTGTCTTTTTTTGTAGTGCATGTCACATACATCTTGGTGGAGCGCTCAAAATGATAGAGATTAAAAGCATGCACTCATCACCAAGCAAAGTGCGTGATCATAATAGGATATGAAAGATAGCATTAACCAACAAGCATTAAGGGTAGCATATGATCAAACACTTGACCTAATAAGTATCTCACAAGGACATAAAGTAGTATCACACAAGCACACATTAAAGTTTCAAACCAACCAAAAAGTGCAAAGAGAGATAAAAACCAACACACACTCTCTCGAAGCCTATGATCTATACATTTTTCTCCCTTTGGCAACAAGTCACCAAAAAGTTTGAAAATGCATAGTGCTAAACGACTCTCAGGCTTGATCTTCGGGAGGTGGTGTTGAGAGAACGCCAAGGAAGAAAGCTTCTGATGAAGTGGCTAGAGCTGGTGGAGTAACTGCTGGAGTTGGGACTGGAGCTGTAGCTGCTGGTGCTGATGTTGTAGCTCTAGTGTTTGTCACTGGCACTGCAGCAGATCTCTGTCCTCTGGGCACTCTAGCAAATGCATCTGTGGTAGACTTGCCCTTCTTCTCCTCTGCTTCCTCCTGAAGTTGCTCAACTGCAGTTTGGATCTCTGTGATCTTGACATCAAGGTCATATAATTTTCTCTCAACAATCCTTTTCCAAGCTCTCCTGGTTCTTGGTCAGGGTGGCCAGGCCCCTGCTCAATCCTTAGAGTGGATTGGATCAGATATCCAAGCTGGTATTGCTTGCTCTTCAAGAAGACCTGAGATGCCTCTTCCACAGTTGGCATCTTTGCAGCCTTCTCAGCTTTAGCTTTGGCTTTCTTCTCTTGTGCTTGCACATATGATGGTTCATTCTCAGTCATGACTACTGTGTTGTCCTCAAATTCAGGATAGATGGGAAGATGCTCTTTGTCCAAGATGTACTTGCCCTTGCCCATCTTTGAGTTAATGAGCTCCTGGATGTGTGGGGCATATCCACAACTTCTCTTTTGATCAGCTGCAGTCCTCTTGATTGTTTCCACAATCAGGCTCATAACTTTGAACTTTTGTGGGACATCAAATATGTGCAGCAAGTTGATAGCATGTCCTCTGATCATCTTGTGATCACCTGACTTGGGAAGAAGTGTGTGCCTCAGAATCCAATTGATTGTAGGCAGACCAGACAACAAATAGTGTACATATCCAAACTTATGTGTGTCCAAAGCATCATCAGGTTTCTCTTTGTACATATTTGCCATAGAGTTGTGGTCTTTCTTCTTCTTGGCATAGACATCCAAGTCATCCTCATGTTCCTCAGGAGCATTTATGAGTTTTGCCCATTCTTCAATAGTAGGCTGGTACCTAGTACCCTCAGACATCCACACAATCCTTCCATCTGGATAGAAGTGTGCAGTGGAGTAGAATTGCATAATGAGCTCATCATTCATTTTGGTGAACTTCTGAGCCACAAACTCATCAACTCCACATGCCTTGAAGCTGTCATATACACCAGGGAAGTGTTCCTCATTCTCCTTGATGAATTTCCAATCAATCCATCTCATGTCACACACTATGGGCTTCTTGTCAAGTAAAACAGTCTCATAGAAGTCCTGCTATTCCTTAGTGTGGAATGTGTAGTCCACAGCAGTCCTTCTCCTAGTGGCATATGGATCAGACTCTCTCCATAGCCTTAATCCTGAATCTTTCCTAATTTTCATGTTCTCAGCAACTGGGTGTGCATCATTGTGATTAGTTCCTTCTCTTCCCCACCCACATCTGAAGGGGTGGCAAAGAGTTCATCACTCTGCGAGCTCCATATGAGAATGGTGGCATAGAGGCCAATCCATTTCGTTTCACATAAGAGGGGTTAGGGTAAGCATATGAATAAGCAGAGAAATTCTTCGAGGACTTATGAACATATTGGTTTGAAAAATAATGCACATATTCATAGCCCTTAGCTCTACCCTGCGAAACAGAGTTGTTAGCGCGACGATAATCATATGAGGACTTTGATCCGTTTGAGGAATTTGTTCCACGTGAGGAATTTGGTCCGTATGAGGACTTGGATCCATATGAAGAATTTGGTCCATATGAAGAGCTTGATCTGGAGTTCCTATTCTTCACAGGTGGTGTCATGAGGACATTCACCTGAATACTTTCAAGGCAGTTCATGGGAACCTAGATTTTCTTCATAGGGGAACCGTTCCTGCAGTTAGTGCCAACATATCTAGCAAATACTTCACCATTCTGATTTCTGAACAGTTTATAGTTGGAGTCAAATGACTCATCAGAAGAATGAGGAGATTCGCATGTAAATCCAGATAAGTTAGATGGGTCAACTGGAGGTCTCTTTGCAGCAACCCATGAGGTTTTGGGGTACTGCTCAGGCTTCCAATATGTTCCATCAGCATTAAGTTTCCTCTCAAAGGCAATACCCTCTTTCCTAGGGTTTCTGTTGAGGATCTGCTTTTAAGCACATCACAAAAGTCGATGCCCTTTGAGGCTTTTGTACATGCCTGTCATGTACAATTCCTTCAGCCCTGCATCATCAGTGATACTAGCAAAGTCCTCAGATGAGGAATTAGTGATAGCAGAGGCAGGTGAAGAATTTGTAACAGTTGAAGCATTTGAACATTCAGGTGAAGAATTAGCAAATTCACGTTCAATGCACTTTACGCATGGAGGAACAAATTCTTCCTGAGAAGCGCTGATTTGTTGAGCAAGTAATTAATCGCGCTCCTTCTGAAGATCTTCATAACACACTCTTAGCTTCTTAAGATCTTGCTTTCTTTGAAGAAATTCATAAGAGAGTTTCTCATGATCAGACAAGAGAGTGTTATGATGACCTTCAAGGCTGTCAAACCTAGACTGAAGTCTCTGAAGATTTTCAGTCAGGGCTTTAGTGGGATCCATTTCTTCACCTAACATATCATCACTTTTATCTAGCATGTTTTGAACCTTTTCAAAAGCCCTTTGTTGTTTTACAGCAATCTTAGCAAGTTTTGATTAGCTGGGCTTTAGATCTTCATCAGATTCATTTTCCCTAGATTCAGAGGAGGTATATTTGAGTACTTTGGCACCCTTTGCCATGAAGCAAAAGGTGGGAGCGTAGTCATCACTATCTTCATCAACTTTGTTGGTGAGTTCATTTTGTTCAGAGTTGAAGATGGACTTGCTGACGAAAGCAGTAGCCAGAGCCAGACTCGCCACACCAGACTCGGATTCTTCTGATGCCTCCTCTTCCTTATGTTCCTCAGATTCAGCTTCAGAGTACATTTCCTTGCCAATGAATGCCCGAGCCTTCTTGGAGCTGCTCTTCTTGTGAGAAGAAGACTTTGAGGATTTTGATGAGGAAGATTTCGACGATTTCTTTTTCTTCTTAGCGTCATCGTAACTGTAATCCTTGTATTTCTTTTCTTTAATTCTTTTTCCCACCGAGGACAATCTTGAATGTAGTGACCAGGTTTCTTGCATTTGTGGCAAAGTCTTCTCTTATAGTCCTTTGGATGAGGAATCACTGCTCCTTGAGGATTTTCCAAAGCGACCACGTCTTGAGAACTTGGAATTTCTTCACGAGCGGTGCTAGCTCTGGCTCAATTCTTGAGGATCTCCAAGGCTACTACGAGTCTTCACAATCAGATTCAGACACAGCCTTGGCCTTGAGGCACGTGATTTTCCATAGCTAGACCCATAGAGATCTCTCTTTTGAGAAGTGGAACTCATGAGTATTTAGCCTCTCGAGGATATCAGCTGGATCAAGTGACTTGTAGTTATGCGCTCTTGTATCATCGGTGCGAGTGTCAAATGAGGAATCAAGCGATCTCAACAATTTCTTCACCACCTCATGGTCGGTGATGTCAGTGGCACCAAGCGCTTGAAACTCATTTGAGATGTCAGTGAGGCGATCAAAGGTTTTTTGAACATTTTCTTTGTCGAGTCTTTTGAAGCGGTTGAAGAGATTGTGAAGAACATCAACTCGAGAGACACGCTGAGTTGAGACTCCTTCATTTACTTTGGACAGGCTGTCCCAGATGAGCTTAGCAGTTTCCAAAGCACTCACTCTTCCATATTGTCCTTTGCTCAGATGGCCACATATGATATTCTTCGCTTGAGAATCAAGTTGCTTGAATCTCTTCACATCGGCAGCATTCGGAGAAGGTGTGATAGAGGGAACAACATTTTCCACAACATAGCAGAGATCGTTGTAAATAGCCTCAAGAACTTCATTTTTAGGGGTCGACTTTCTCTGTAAATATCAAACTCCTCATAGACTTATAGACCTGTGTACACTCATAAACACATTAGTCCCTTAACCTATAAGTCTTCAATACACCAAAATCACTAAGGGGCACTAGATGCACTTACAATCTCCCCCTTTTTGGTGATTGATGACAATATAGGTTAAGTTTTCAACGGGGATAAACATATGACGTGTAACTACTGATATTGAGGAATTTGATTGCAAGATATAGAAGAACTCCCCCTGAAGATGTGCATAGTGAGGAATTTGCTTTTTAGGCAGTGCACATTTGAAGAGTTGAATCATGGAGATCTCCCCCTATATCTTGTAATTCATACACGCATTTGACATATAATATGAAGAATTTGAAATGCATGATGAAATATGGTGCTTGATAAAATTCAGCATGCGTGCAATAACATTAATGAGGAACAAGCATGCAAAATAACGCATCAAGTATCAGAGCACAGTGCATCAAAAGTATCAGAGCACCATCGGGTTTAAGATTACAACTCGATCCAATAAAAGTTTCAGAAGAACGAGAGTTGTAACTTAACAAAAAAATTGCCCATATAATAGACCCGCTTGAAGACTAACTCACATTTCTCCCCCTTTGTCATCGAATGACCAAAAGGATCGGCGAGGACTAACGCCTCAAGAATTTCAAGTTGATGAAGGGCGCTTGACGTTGTTGGGGTCGGTTGTTGTAGTAGGGCCTGCCGCATGTCGTCCAAGTCTTCATTTTCATCTGTCTCGCGATGAAGAATAGGAGCTGGCCACCAAGGAAGGAACTTTTACCTTCTTGTATTTCTTGAGGAGGAGGTGCAGACCAATGAAATTCTTCCTTGAGACCCATTGTCTTCAGTTCTTCGTCTTGTAGACATTAGAAAGAACAGCCCAGGTGCGTTTCAAGGTTTCATGGAGGTAGTAGTGGTTTTTCTTCACTGCATTATGTGTAGAGGTCATGTTGTGAAGAATTGAACCAAAGCGACGCTTGACCCATTTATGATTGCGATCAACCTTGATGAAGGCGAGGAGTAACTCACGATCAGTCATCACCACAGGTCTTTGTGGCTTGAGGACTTTGCTTGGCTGAGGTATTGGCGGAAGAGTCATGTGGCAGAGTCATCATTGGTGGAGTAGGATGCAGCTTTTGGCCCGACAATCCAATGGGCGAGTGCCTTCATCGATCACTGGCGTTGCCTTGCCCTTGTCATCGGTGAGGTAAATGTCCGTTTGAGGACTTCAATCGGGGCAAGTAGCTGCAGTGATTGAGTATCAGCCTTGTAATTGAGTGAAGACCTTGTCTGATGAATCTCATAATCCAAGGCGCATAAGGCTTCAGCTCAAATGGTGACATAGCAATGTTAGCGAGTCCTCATCAAGAAATCATGGAAGTTGGCGGGCGCCATGAATGATATTGAAAAGCATATTCTTCATGATGCCAACGACTTCTTCATCATTTGAGTCGTGGCCTTTGATAGGACTCATTGTCTTCGTCAGAATCCGATAGACAGTCCGAGGCACATATAGTAATTCCTTGACGAGGAATTTGGTTCTTGGGGCCTGCCCTGGCTTCAAAGGCTTCATCAGCACTTGCATATAGTGATTTGAAAGCTCAGGTTCATTGTAGATACAACGAGCACCATCAAGTGGAGGACTGAGTGGTAGGGCACGAAGCAATTCAGTTACTGGTGCCTTGTAGTGAGTGTTTTCAGACATCCAGTCTAACACCCATGAGTTCACATCTTCAGCGTCTCCGGTGATGTGCATCATCGCATAGAATTGAAGAATGAGTTCTTCATTCCAATCACAGATATCAGTGCAGAAATTCAGAAGTCCTGCATCGTGAAGAACACTTAGGACTGGCTCGATGCCTGGCAGAGATTCCATGTCCACATGAGGAATATGTGCATGATCGAAGACTTTGTCTTTGTTGAACAGCACTGAAGAATAGAAATTGGCTTGACTGGCAGTCCAGAATCGCCTCTTCCTTATGCGAGCAGAATCATATGGATTGTAATCAGCGAAGAATACGTGCTCGCCGAAGAAATCTTCAGCCTTGAACTTTTGCTTTGTTGAGAAGGGATTCTTTGGCTTTGGCAGTGGAGTGTCAGTGAGTTGCATCATGACCTCTGGAATCGCAATCTCAGGTTCTTCAGGCTAAGGAATTTTTGGTTCCTCTACATGTGCAGTCTGAGGATCAGCAGCAGCAGGTTCATCAGCGCTAGTGGCTGGAATTTCTTCATGTACAGATGAAGTGGGATGAGTTTCTTCAATTGGGGTGAAGAGTGGAGAATTTGGATGATGACTTTCCCAAAAGTCATCGTTCATCACTGGTGTTGTGCTTCCAATGTCCACATCTTCTTCAATTTCCTCAACACCGGCCTCTTCAGCTATGAACTGAGGCATAGGCGAGGAAATGATTGGGGTTGAAGGGATAGCTTCCACTTCAATTTCTTCATCAATCTGGTCTGACGAAGCAGCAGAATGATCTTCTTCATCAGATCCGCTTGGGATCTCATAATCTTCACCAAAAGGAACAATGTCCTTTGATGGCATGGAGGAAATTGGAACAACATCAATAGGATTTTCAAATGAGCTCGTCATTGTCTTCATCTTCTTCAGGGCTGAAGAATTTGGAGTAGCAGATGCTTTCCTTTTCTTCACTGCAGCTCGTTCTGCAGCCTTGGTCTTCTTCACATCAGATGCAGATGGAAGGATTGGAGTTGGTGTAGGCGCAGGAGGAGCTGAGGAATCTGGTTGAATTTCCTCAGCGCATGGCGATGCAGATTGCCCTGATTTCTTCGATTTCTTCAGCGCACCACTAGTGGATGCCACGACAATTTCTTCGGCGGCTGGAATGGAGTCATCCATACGGAACTAGCATTGTCTTGACCTTTGAACTTCATCAGTGGTCTTTGGCATGTTCTTGGTCGGCTGGTGAGGCTCCAACTGAGGAATTTCTTGTTGCGTTGGGGCTGCAACATTGGTGAACTTCTTCGTCAGGTTGACGAATCTGACTTTGGCTCCTTGCCAATCAGCATAATAGGAGTCAAATTTGTCGTTGAGGGCTTTGATGTCAGCCTGCATCTTGATAAGTTCTTCAGTTGTCATCTTGACAACGTTTTTGTTCAGCAGTTTCTCCTTTCTGTACTGCGATTTCTTGATCTCTCTGGCCGTATCAAATTTCCATTTCTCCTCTTGGATGAAATGAGTCAACATGTGACTTTGGCCAGGTGTCAACTTGAAGTCAGGCATAGGAGTGTTTGGGTCCTTGTGCCAGAGATCAATGTATTCTAGGATCGCTCTTGGATCCAACAGCAGCGGCACAGGTGTGCCTTTGGCTCTAGCGGCCCTTTCTTGGCGGTCTCTGATGATTTCCGCAAGTTCATCATCATCAGCCTCATCATCTTCAGGTGGCTCTTGGAAGGCGACCTGTTTCTTCTTGGGACTTGGCCGAGCACCTCGTCCATTTGTGGCCTTAGTCTTGCAGAGTCGGGCGGATGAAGAATTTGGTGCAGGTGAGGAACTTCTGAAACACGGAGACAATGGAGATGCCTGCAGTCCTTTGGCACGTGGCCAGATGCACAGGTGCTGAGGACTTTGTCAGAACTACTGAGGACTTGGGAGGAGCTGCTGAGGACTTGGGAGGTGAGGATTTGGGAGGAGGTGGAGCAACATGAGGAATTGGTTGTGAGGGCACAGCTGAGGAACTTGGCTTGTGTGCGGGCTTCTTTGCCATAGATTTTCATGGCTTGACAGAGGCCTCAGTGGCAGCAGCAGTAGCAGAGTCCTCAATAAATTTCCTCACCGCCTCGTTGGCTTGTCTTGCCAATTTGGCTTGGCGCTTGGCCCATTCTTCAGGAAAGTCCTCACCACGCTTGATCTTTGGTGGGGTCAGCTTCTTGACCAGGTGCCAATGGAGCTCTTGGGCATGGAGGATTGGTCTGAATTTCTTCATGTACTTTGGAGTAACATATCTGTACTCCCTCCATTCCCTTGCCCATCTCCTTTCAATCCTCTGAATGCGCACCTTGCGCTGATTTTTGTTTTCCTTGCCAAACTTGGCTTCATCAGGTGTGCAATAGTCAGCGTATAAGTCCTCAGGTATCTCGAAAGCAGTCATGACCTCAGGCCTCTTTCCTCCTTTCTGTGGCTTCTTTCCTTCTGCCATATTCTTCAGCTGAGGAATTTGAACAATCAAATTTTCTGAAGAAGTATGCAACTTTTCTTTGAGGAACGCTGCAAATGAGTTAAGTTGATGAGAACCTAGTGATTCAGCAGCGGACATGAGTACCTGTGAACAGAGTATAGTTGCGAGGAATTTGGAGAGGTCATATGCGTTCTCAGAAGGTTTGTCAAAAAGAACTAGTTTGAGGAATTTGACCAGATGAGCCTTGAAGAATTTCACTAAGCGATCTTTGTCTTAGGTTCCAGAGTTGTATAGATCGAGGATCCACACAATTGAGGAATCTTGAAGAAAATAATTGCTTAGAGAAATGAATCAAGAGCATGTTTGTTTGAGGTGTTCATATGTGTGAAGATTTGAAGAATAAACACCTTTGAACATTTTCAGGAAGGTTTGAGAATCAAAGCGAGTAATAAAAGTAACTTTTAATTACCCAAAGTGAAGAACACGACGAACTGAGAAGAACAGATGGGAAGTTCGTCAGGTTAGATCTTCCACGCCCTAACTTGGCGGAGGAAGACAGCTATGGCGGCGGAGTGAAGATTTCATGGTCGGTAGCGAGTATCGTCGGCTGACGAGGTCGAGGCAATGAAGCTCTTCCTCACCGCGACGATGGAGTAGTGTAAGTGCATCTAGTGCCCTTAGTGATTTTGGTGGATTGAAGACTTATAGGTTAAGGAACTAATGCGTTTGGGAGTGTACACAGGTCTATAAGTCTATGAGGAGTTTGATATTCTGAGAGAAAGTCGACCCTAAAATGAAGTTCTTGATGAAGACTTTGATATTCGAAGACTTTTGAAGACTTTGAAAGTGAAGAAGTTGGTGTGACCTTGAAGACTTGGTATTCATTTGAGGAACATGAAGCGTGAAGACTTTTGTTTTCGTAGTTTCATTTTCTCTTTCTTGAGTCATAGGAAACACCGTCTTTGTTAAAGGGGTCGAGGAAATACTAAGGAAAAATTTCCATGTGATGCTCAACTCAAAATCCTACACCTACCAATCCCTTGAGTGAAGCCTTTGGAAATCTCATAGAGTTCAGTCAATTTCTTGATGTGAGACTAAGTTCTTACGGTCATTTGAGAATTTGTTCGGACCGAGGAGTTAGGAATTCGCCGAAATGGATTGCCTACTGAGTGAGAACATGATATACGAGGAATTTGATATTCAAATTTCCGACCGTTGTTGTGTTCTGGCGCCACCTGTCCCAAAATATTTTATCCACCTAACGGTCATATATCATTGAAGGGCATTTATGTCTTATCATGTCGGGCTGCTCCCTAGGATATAAATAGCCGCCCCTACAACCACTAGCTGGTTGGCTGCTCGAAGAACTTGACACTTGTCATTTGAGAGCAACCCATCCTCCGAGGACTTTGGCGAAAATCATCAAGTGAGGAAAACCCAAAACCAAACCCTACAAACCCAAAGTGATTGAGCATCATGAAGAGATTGATCCTCGTGGATCCGGCGCTTGTTACCTTTGAAGAATGTGATTCTTCCAGACGGTTAGGCGTCATTGTCTAGAGCATCAAGAGGAATTGTGGATCGCCGAGTGACCAAGTCTATGAAGGTTTGGAAGTCGCTGAAGACTTACCACAGTGATTGGACGAGGTGCATGTGACCTTAGTTCAAGGAGAATACGGTGAGGACTTGGTGTCCTGAGCTGCGTGCTCAGCAACTCGGTGTCCGGGACTGTGTGTCCTCGAGTTTAAATACTCAGCCGCTCCAACCAGACGTACAACTGAGACAGCAGTTGGAACTGGTCTACCAAATCATTGTCTTCACCAACCTAACTGGTTCTATTTCCTCAACCCTTTCATTTCCTCATTACTGTGTTGAGTGTTTGTTCATATATGTGTTTGAAGACTTTGACTGAAGACTTTCTCAATTTCCTCAGTTCAATTTCTTCAGTCTGTTTGTCTTCATCTTGTGTTATCATGTGATACGCTTTCTGTACTCTGTGCTAGTCATCATTTCATCATGATGACCATGCGTGTATTCTGTTATGCTTACTTCTGAGTACTTATTCCGCTGCAAGTAGTTCTTCGCTAAGGAATTTCCTCACCGCAAATTCCTCGATGAAGAATTCATAAAATCGCCTATTCACCCCCCTCTAGTCGATATAACACTTTCAATTGGTATCGAGCAAGGTACTCCCTTGTTCTGTGTGATTTTGGTTTAACCACCTGGAGTTTTAGTTATGTCGACCGTAGGTATGATCAAGGTCTCAGCAGGGTGTCCTACCTTTGATGGGACAGACTATCTCTAAAGGAAGAACAAGATGCGAATGCATCTTGAAGCAATTGACAACGATCTCTGGTATGTTGTGGAAAATGGTGCTCCCTCAGTCACACCTTCTCTGAATGCTGCTGATGTGAAGAGATTCCAGCAACTCGATTCTCAAGCGAAGAATATCATATGTGGCCATCTGAGCAAAGGTCAATATGGAAGAGTGAGTGCTTTGAAACCGCTAAGCTCATCCGGGACAGGCTGTCCAAAGTAAATGAAGGAGTCTCAACTCAGCGTGACTCGAGTTGATGTTCTTGAAATCTCTTCAACCGCTTCAAAAGACTCGACAACGAAAATGTTCAACAAACCTTGATCGCCTCCGACATTTCAAATGAGCTTCAAGCACTTGGCGCCCTTGACATCATCGACCATGAGGTGGTGAAGAAATTGTTAAGATCGCTGATTCCTCATTTGATACTCCGCACCGATGATACAAGAGCGTGTTGACTACAAGTCACTTGATCCTGCTGATATCCTCGAGAGGCTAAATACTCATGAGTTCCAGCTTCTTTGAAAAGAGAGATCTCTATGGTTCTAGCTATGGAAAACACGTGCCTCGAAGGCCAAGGCGGTGTCTGAATCTGAGTGTGAAGACTCGGTAGTAGCCTTAGAGATCTGAAGAATTATGCAAGGAGCTAGCACTCGCCGTGAAGAAATTCGAAGTTCTCAAGGCGTGGTCGCTTTGGAAAATCCTCAAGAAATAGTGATTCCTCATCCAGTGACCATAAGAGAAGACTTTGTCACAAATGCAAGAAACCTGGTCACTACATCCAAGATTGTCCTCGATGGGAAAAGGAATTAAAGAAGAAAAAACACAAGTATTACAGTTCGATGGCCAAGAAGAAGAAGAAATCATCGAAATCTTCATCATCAAAATCCTCAAAGCCTTCTTCTCACAAGAAGAGCAGCTCCAAAAAGGCTCGGGCATTCATTGGCAAGGAAATGGACTCTGAAGCTGAATCGAGGAATATGAGGAAGAGGAGGCATCCAGAAAAATCTGAGTCTGGTGTGGCGAGTCTAGCTCTCGCTACTGCTTTCGTCAGCAAGTCCATCTTCAACTCTGAAGAAAATGACCTCACAAACAAAGCTGATGAAGATAGTGATGACTACGCTCCAACCTATTGCTTCATGGCAAAGGGTGCCAAGGTACTCAAATATACCTCCTCTGAATCTAGTGAAAATGAATCTGATGAAGATCTAAAGCCCAGTTACTCAAAACTTGCTAAGATTGCTGTAAAACAACAAAGGGCTTTAGAAAAGGTTCAAAACATGCTAGATAAGAGTGATGATATGTTAGGTGAAGAAATGGATCGCACTAAAGCCACGACTAAAAATCTTGAGACTTGATCTAGGTTTGACAGCTTTCAAGGTCATCATAACACTCTCTTATCGATCATGAGAAACTTTCTTATGAATTTCTTCAAAGAAAGCAAGATCTTGAGAAGCTAAGAGTGTGTTATGAAGATCTTCAGAAGGAGCGCGATTCATTACTTGCTCAAAAAATCAGCACTTCTCAGGAAGAATGTGTTCCTCCATGCTTAAAGTGCATTGAGCGTGAATCGCTAATTCTTCACTGAATGTTTAAATGCTTCAATCTGTTACAAATTCTTCACTGTCTCTGCTATCACTAATTCCTCATCGAGGACATTGCTAGTATCCTTGACGATGCAGGGCTGAAGGAATTGTATATGATGAGCATGTACAAAAGCCTCAAAGGGCATCAGACTCTTTGTGATGTGCTTAAAAGCAGATCCTCAACAGAACCCTAGGAAAGAGGTATTGCCTTTGAGAGGAAACTCAATCTTGATGGAACATATTGGAAGCCTGAGCGGTATCCCAAAACCTCATGGGTTGCTGCAAAGGGACCTCCAGATTGATCCATCTAACTTATCTGGCTTTACATGCGAATCTCCTCATTCTTCCGATGAGTCATTTGACTCAACTATAAACTGTTCAAAAATCAGAATGGTGAAGTATTTGCTAGATATTTTGGCACTAAGCTCAGGAGCGGTTCCCTATGAAGAAAATCTGGGTTCCCAAGAAGTGCCTTGAAAGTCTTCAGGTGAATGTCCTCATGACACCACCTGTGAAGAATAGGAACCCCAGACCAAATTCTTCATATGGATCCAAGTCCTCATACGGACCAAATTCCTCACGTGGATAAAATTCCTCAAAAGGATCAAAGTCCTCATATGATTATCATCATGCTAACAACTCTGTTTCGCAGGGTAGAGCTAAGGGGTATGAATATGTGTATTATTCTTCAAACCAATATATTCATAAGTCCTCGAAGAATTTCTCTGCTTATTCATATGCTTACCCTAACCCCTCTTATGTGAAACGAAATGGTTTGGCTTCTATGCCACCATTCTCGTATGGTGCTCGCAGAGTGATGAACTCTTTGCCACCCCTTCAGATGTGGGTGGTGAAGAAAAGAACTAATCTCTTCTGCAGGGTCACGTCTCCACACGTGCCTTACCGTCTGAAGAATTTCTTTGGGGACGACAAATTGCACGAAAGGCCTTGAGCTAATCATGATGAAATGAACTTTCATTTCACACGTCCTCATCTGCTTATCTGTTATCTTGGTGATGAAATTCATCGATGAACTTGATATCATATTCTTCAGCGATGAAGTATATGAGATCGTAAGTTATACTAATTCATCTGCAGGATGATCAACCCAAAGCCACCGAGTGGGTTCTCGATAGTGGATGTACAAATCACATGATTGGTGACAAGAATCTATTGATGGATGCTCCCTTATCACCGTCACATCTGAAGCATATCATCTTTCTTGACAAAGGCAAAAGTCGGTATTGGGTTTTGGTAAGGTTGCGATCTCTAAGGACATACACATGGACAAAGTCATGCTTGTTGAGTCCTTAGGATACAATCTCATGTCAGTCTCAATGCTTTGTGATCTTGATATGGTTGTTGTCTTTGGCAAGTATCGTTGTGTTGTGATTATGGAAGCCGACAATTCCAAAGTCTTGAAGGCTTTAGGAGAGGAGACTTGTATATTGTTGATTTCTCTACTGGGACCACAACCAGCCGTGTGTCTACTTGCAAAAGCTTGAAGGCTGGCTATGGCATCGGCGACTTGGTCACGCAGGCATGAGGAATTTACTGCAGCTTGCGAAGAAGAAGCATGTCATTGGCATTGAAAATGTCAAATTCCTCAAGGATCACTTGTGCGGAGCCTATGAAGCTGGAAAAATGACCAAGGCCAAGCATCCGTGAAGATTATCATGACCACTACTCGTCCTTGAATTGCTTCACATGGACCTCTTTGGTCCCAATCATTACTCAGCTGTCGTTAATGATGCATCTCTATATGGCTTTGTTATTGTTGATGATTACTCTCGTTACACATGGGTACACATTGTTACTTACAAAAATCAAGTGCAGGAAGTCTTCAAACGATTTTCCTCGAGGGCTTCAACTAACTTTGGTGTGAAGATCAAACACATCAGGAGTGACAATGGAACTGAGTTCAAGAATTCCGGTCTTGATGCCTATCTTGATGAACTTGGTATTACTCATGAGTTATCTTCTCCTTATACTCCTCAGCAAAATGGCGTCGTGGAGCGCAAGAACAGAACTCTTGTTGAGATGGCTCGCACAATGCTTGATGAATACAAAACGCCTAGTTGTTTTTGGATTGATGCAATTGATACTGCGTGCCACATCATCAACAGTATATCTTCAAAATTCTTCAAAAGACTGCCTATGAACTCCTCAACGACAAGAAACCCAATGTAAGTTATTTCAAAGTCTTGATTGCTAAATGCTGGATTAGAGATCCTCATCACAATTCTAAATTTGCTCAGAAAGCACATGAAGGTTTTATGCTTGGTTACGGAAAGGACTCGCACACCTCTGAGTCTTCAACATCGCTCTTCACAAGATTGTTGACCTTGTAGATGTGCGATTCGATGAAACTAATGGCTGCAAAGAGAGCACCTACCTTCTATGTTAGATGAACCAGCACCGAGGATTCTATCAAGTTCAAGGCAAGCGAGGATGTCATTCCTCATGAAGAATCTGCTGAAGAATTCATTCTGACGCTGAAGAACGTCGAGTGATGCACTGAAGATAATCTGTGAAGACAATGGTGCTGAGGAAAATGATCAAATTCCTCGACGACAACCAGCTCATCCTCGCGTTGCAAAAGAAGTGAAAGTGGAGAAGATCATCGATGACATTGAAGCGCCAGGTCCTCTCACACGCTCAAAAGCTTCACATTTATCTAACTTTTGTGGGCACTATGCTTTTGTCTCTATCACAGAGCCCACTAAGGTAGATGAAGCATTTCTGGAGCCGGAGTGGATTCAGGCTATGCAAGAAGAATTACATCAGTTCGAGCTCAACAATGTCTGGAAATTGGTCAAACGTCCAGATCCTCGCAAGCATAATATCATTGGCACAAAGTGGATCTACCGCAACAAGCAAGATGAAAATGGCCTTGTGATGAGGAATAAGGCACGACTAGTAGCTCAAGCCTACACCCAGGTTGAAGGAATTGATTTCGATGAAACTTTTGCACCTGTTGCTAGACTTGAATCTATTCGCATATTACTCGCCTATGCTAACCATCACAATATCACTTTATATCAAATGGATGTGAAAAGTGCATTCCTCAATGGTAAGCTTGAGGAAGAAGTATATGTTGCTCAACCCCCAGGTTTTGAAGATCCAAAGAATCCTGACAAAGTCTTCAGACTTAATAAGGCCCTCTATGGCCTCAAGCAAGCCCCTCGGGCGTGGTATGATACATTGAAGGAATTCTTCGTGAAGAATGGCTTCACACCCGGTTCACTCGACCCTACTCTCTTTACTAAATCTTATGATGGTGAACTGTTTGTGTGCCAAATATATGTTGATGATATTATCTTTGGCTGTCTTGACCAACGTTATAGTGATGAATTTGCCTATATGATGAGTGAAGAATATCAAATGTCTATGATGGGAGAGTTGAAATTCTTCTTAGGTCTTCAAATTCGTGAACAACACAATGGCATATTCATATCTCGGAGAAATACCTCAAAGATGTCACGAAGAAATTGGCATGCAAGATTGCAAAGGCGTCAAAATTCCTATGCCCACAAATGGCCATCTATGCCTTGATGAAAATGGTATTGACTTGATCACAAGGTATACCGCTCCATGATTGGTTCTTTATTGTACTTATGTGCATCTAGGCAGATATAATGCTTAGTGTTTGCATGTGTGCCCGATTTCAAGCTACACGAAGGAATCACACCATAAGGCTGTGAAGCATATTCTTGATATCTAGCTCACACACCAACACTAGGATTATGGTACCCCAAGGGCTCTACTTTTGATCTCATTGGATATTTCGACTCGACTATTTGGTGATCGTGTGGACCGCAAGTCAACATCTGGTACTTGTCATTTCCTCGGACGATCTTTGGTGCATTGGTCCTCGAAGAAGCAGAACTGCGTATCACCGCTTCTCTGCGGAAGCTGAATACATTGCTGCTGGCTCGTGTTGTGCTCAATTGCTGTGGATGAAGCAAACTCTCAAGGACTACGGCATCAACGTGAAGAATGTGCCTCTCTCTGTGACAATGAGAGTGCCATCAAGATTGGTCACAACCAGTTCAGCACTCGAAGACAAAGCACATTCAAATTCGTCATCATTTTCTTCGTGATCATGTGTTGAAGGCGACATCTCCATCGAGCACGTGAAGGCGAAGAACAGCTAGCCGATATCTTCACTAAGCCCTTGGATGAGAAGAGATTTAGCAAGTTGCGGTGTGAGCTAAATATCTTAGAATCTTGAATGTTCTTTGAAAAGACACACATCCTAACACTTATGCAAAATTGATGACTTAGATGTGCAACACATGAAGAAACATTTTCTTCAATCAATGAAGAATAACACTCTAAGTGTGAAGAAATTAATGGAGAATTTGATTCTCGTAACCCTCGACAATTATGCGCTGTGTCTGAAATCATCATTCTTATACGGTGGGTCACGCCACCACCAAAGTTGAAAATCTTCAATTTGAGTTTCTCCTCAGTTTTGAAATTCTTCAGTTTTTCAAATTCTTCAACTTTGCAAAATCTTCACTGTTTCCATCGTCTTTCTTCATTGACTATATATATATATATATGGGTTTAAGTCCTCTACAGCATTCACTAATGGCTATGTCTTCAAGTCGCTATTTCTGCTAAGTGAATGTGATCGGACCCTTCCCCCTCTATGCTATACTCAACCCAATCTATTCACAAATTCTTCATGTGCGTTCTATTTGAAAATCGTTCGAAATCTTCACTGAGTCCTTGTCAGCTGAAGAAATTGCGAACGAAACTTTAAAACTGATCTTATCCAAATTTTCGGTTTTGCCGCTCAAACCGTTCCGCATCCCACGATGCATTATTTTACTCACCCACGATCGTACACGATCTCCACTACACAATACGTGGGTTACACATGTCGTGAGAAGGAGAATGGTCAGGGGCACGTTCGTCCTAAATCTTCGGGCGAACAGTTTTTCACCGTGTCTATAAATACCCCTCTCCCCTTCCTCACTTCTTTTACTCCGCTCGACCTCTCTCTCCCGTTCGAGCTCCTCAAACCCTAGCGCCGCCGCTACTCCATCATCGCCGGTGAGGAAGAGCTTCACTGCCTCGACCTCGTCGCCGTCGTACTCGCGCCGACTGCGGAAATCCTCACTCCGCCGCCGCCGTAGCTGTCTTCCTCCGCCAAGTTAGGGCGTGGAAGATCCGAATAGACGAGCTTCACATCTACAACACACAGTTCGTCGTGTTCTTCATTTAGGGTAATTAAAAGTTACTTTTACTACCCTCGTTGATCCAAATCTTACACTACAAAATCTTCAAAGGTGTTTTATTCTTCTAATCCTCACACACAAACACCTCACAAGTTATATGATCTTGATTCCTTTTGCTAAGAAATCATTTTCTTCAAGATTCCTCAATTGTGTGGATCCTCGATCTGTACAACTCTGGAACCTAAGAAAAAGAACGCTTAGTGAAATTCTTCAAGGCTCATCTGGTCAAAATCCTCAAAACTTGTTCTTTTGAAAAACCTTACGAGAGAGCATATGACCTCTCCAAATTCCTCGCAACTATACTCTGTTCACAGGTACTCATGTCATTGCTGAATCACTAGGTTCTCATCAACTTAACTCATTTGCAGCGTTCCTCAAAGAAAAGTTGCATACTTCTTGAGAGAACTCAATTGTTCAAATTCCTCAAGCTGAAGAATATGGCGGACGGTAAGAAGCCACGAGAAAGGAGGAAAGAAACACGAGGTTATGACAGCGTTTGAGATCCCCGAGGAAATTTATGCTGACTATTGCACACTGATGAAGCAAAATTTGGCAAAGAAAGAAAATCAGCGCAAGGTGCGCATTCGGAAGATTGAGCGGAGATGGGCAAGTGAATGGAGGAATATGATATGTGACTCCAAAGTACATGAAGAAATTCGCTCTCAATCCTCCATGCCCAAGAGCTCCATTGGCACATGGCCAAGTAGCTGACCCCACCATCATCAAGCGTGGTGAGGACTTTCCTGATGAATGGGCTAAGCGCCAAGCTAAATTGGCAAGACAAGCCAAGGAGGCAGTGAAGAAATTCAATGAGGATTCTGCCACTGCTGCTACTGAGGTCTCGGTTAAACCGAGGAAATCCATGCCAAAGAAGCCTGCTCATAAGCCAAGTGCTTCACCATCAGCGCCCTCACGGCCAAGTTCCTCAGCAGCGCCCTCAAGGCAAATTCCTCACACTGCTACTGCTCCACCAAAGTCCTCAACTGCTCCGTCAAAGTCCTCAGTTCCTGTGCATCTGGCTACATGTCAAAGGACTGCTGGTTTCTCGATTGCCTCTGGAGTTTCAGCAAGTTCTCAAGAGCACCTATTTCATCATCGGCCCGACTCTGCTGAAGACCAAAGCAACAATTTGGGCGAGGTCCTCGGCCAAGTCCAAAGAAGAAACAGGTTGCATTCCATGTGCCTTCGATGATGAAGCTTCGATGATGAACTTGCGGAAATCATCGAGATCGCCAAGAAAGGGCCGCTAGAGCCAAAGGCACATTTGTGCCCATTGTTGTTGGATCGAAGAAAATCCTCGATTATATTGATCTTCGCACAAGGATCCCAATACCCCTATGCTCGACTTTCATCGACCCTGGACAAAGTCATATGTTGTTGTCGATTGTCAAAACCGGCGGATCTCGGGTAGGGGTCCCGAACTGTGCGTCTAGGCGGATGGTAACAGGAGACAAGGGACACTATGTTTTACCCAGTTGGGCCCTCTTGATGGAGGTAAAACCCTACGTCCTGCTTGATTGATATTGATATTGTGGATGTTTACAAGAGTGGATCTACCACGAGATCAAGGAGGCTAAACCCTAGAAGCTAGCCTATGGTATGATTGTAAGGGTTGTTGTTCTGTCCTACGGACTAGAGCCATCCGGTTTATATAGACACCGGAGAGGGCTAGGGTTACATAGAGTCGGTTACAATGGTAGGAGATCTACATATCCGTATCGCCAAGCTTGCCTTCCACGCCACCATCCGGACACGGGGCGAAGTCTTCAATCTTGTATCTTCATAGTCTTGGAGTCCGGTCGATGATGATAGTTCGGCCGATGATAGTCCGGCCGATGATGGTAGTCCGGCCATCCGGACACCCCCTAATCCGGGACTCCCTCAGTAGCCCCCGAACCAGGCTTCAATGACGATAAGTCCAGCATGCGTGTAGTCTTTGGCGTTGCAAGGCGGGTTCTCCTTCAAGTTCTGCCGAACAGTGTCCAGCTTCCTCATCAATGTTGCGCGTCTTGGCTTCCACGCCCAATAATGGCCTTCTTCCACGCGTCGCGCGAACGTGAAAAGCCAGGGTGTCTTTTATGTTTTACCCCCTAGTTGTGCGAATAATCTGCCTATAAGGGAGGCAAGAATCCAGATCCAAATCACCATCTTCCTCCATAAATACTCATCGGGCGCTTTTGACCAAGAATCCATTCCATCATGGACCGTCAACGCGGCTCCTCTTCTCGCGCTCCCAGCCCTTTGCCAGGAGATTGGAGGAGATGCTCTGTTCCGCACAACGAGCTGGTGAAGCTCCAAGTGGGGGGATATCTCCCTCCGGCCTTCATGGTTCCGGTTCGAGCCGGGTTGGCCACCTACAAAGGTGGGAAGCAAGCGGAGGTTACCCCTAATCCCAACAAAGGGGAGCGGCTATGCTTCGTCCCCTATCTGATAAGGGGGCTCGGATTTCCTGTACATCCATTCCTCCGCGGGCTCCTGGAGTTCTACAGACTCCAGCTTCATCACCTACAGCCCGCCTCAATCCTGCATATTGCGGGTTACGTAGCTCTTTGCGAGCTATTCCTGGGCGTCGAGCCCCACTTCGCGCTGTGGAAGAGGCTGTTCTGCCTTGTACCCCGCTCTCACGAGGGGTCCATATATCAAGTGGGTGGCACCGAAATATGGCGCATTGCTGGGACCGGATATCCATCTGGAACCCCTAAGAAGGTGCCCGAAGACTGGCCTTCGGAATGGTTTTATATAGAAGACGCTCCGCTGCCGGACCCTGTTCGGATCGGCCTCCCGGAGTTCAGCAATGCTCCTCTGAAGAAACGCCTTAGTTGGCGTCCGCGGAGCCCCCGTCTGGAGGAAGATAAGAGCGTCCATTATTTGATGGGCCGAATAAGGTTATTGGCCCATGCCAGGTTGACCATGATTGGAGTCATGGCAACATGCATTATCTTGGGTGCAGCCACTACAATCTGAGGCCATCCCATGTGGGATTTCAACGGGGAAGACGATGCCACCCGTCATGGCCGCAAAGGGCCGGATTCGGCCGAAGATCTAGCGACGATCCTGTCCGGCCTGTATAAGGGGGAGAAGGAGGATTTCCTTCGGACGAACCCGTTAAATGGGTTCTCCATGAATAATCCCCGGCCTTGGGTAAGAGAACACTCAGCGTGTCCGACCCGTGCCTTTTGAAACTTATGTTTCTTATATTTGTGTTCTTCTTTCGACACAGGAACTGCGCCGGACCGTGGAGGGCATGCTAAGTCCGGCTCCGCAGCCCGAGGATCCAGAGAGATCCCGGGATCCGGCCTCCGAAGAGGATCCGGACATAAAGGTGGAGCTAATCGACGGGGTGTTCCACCAGCTCAGCATGGACAATGCTTTAGTCGCCATCACGGCCGACTATCCCGGACTATGTCCGGCTTCCAGTGATTGCGGCAAGCCCTGCACCGTCATTCCTTCCTTGCTTATTTCTGACCACCGTATATGATGGCGCTGTGCAGGAGGCGCCCCTAGGGTGAGAAGCCGAGCCCGCGGTGGCTGACCAACAAGGGCTAGTTCGGACCAAGAGGCGGAAGAGGGCGGCGCGGATCAAGCGTCGCCGCGAAGGTGTAGCTCACAATTCATTATTTAGAACAACGTTCCCGGAAGCGTTTGAATGCTCATGACTTTTATAGGGAAAAAAGCGTCTGCCGGACTGCGGGCGTGGAGGTTGCCAATCCAACCTCTACCAGCCAGGCTCCCTTTTTGGTCGAGGGGGAGGCGCGCAAGCGCGGGCGGACGTTCCTTCGACGGAGGATGCCGACAGACTGTCCGCCACCAAGTGCGAGGTGGAGAGTGCCCTGAATCACAGGCGCCACGGACAGTATTTCGTGATGCGTGCTTCTCCCGAGGCGTTGAATGCCTTTAACACGGGGACGCGCACCTTCGTGCTGCTCAAGATGGTTTTACGAGCCACGGAGCAGTATGTAAAAGACATACGGTAAGAGAATTTAATAGTTATATATGCCAAGAGCCCCGAGACTTAAAGTAGTTATATTAACTGATTTAAGGATCATATGAAACGTAGGATCTTACCGAGAAGAATACCCAACTGTCTCAGGAGATGCAAGAGTGCAAGGCCCAACTTGAGGCCGCACTCTCTGGCGCAGGAGGAAACACATGGACCTCTCCTGGTAACGCATTATTTTAGAAAGATAAGTAGCGTTTGGCCTTTGCGCAAGTCTGAAAGAAAAAATGACGTTAGAGTGCGGCGGACAAGATCCGGACAGGCAAGAACTTGCGCCAACTAAAGGCGGCGAGAGGTGCTGCATAAGGTGCAGCATGAAAGGAACAAGCTCCAGGATGCCCATGCCCAGCTTGGAGAAGAGCTGAAAGGCGTTCGGGCTGAGCTGTCAGGCTCCGTTAAGGACAATCAACGGCTTCGTCGCGACATATATAGTAAGTGCTTGGCGAACTCCTTTGAAAATAAGAGTTGGCGAGGAAGTCAATTTGATGAGAATATGCGCATGTATGCTCACAGGTCGCCTGCGGAGGAGATGCCGTATCAGCGGGTGATCAACTTCGAATTGTTGCAACTGATCGAGCGAGTTGGCGGGCAATGAGCGGCGTCATCCAGCGTTATGGCCAGCCTTCTCCTTACCCGAGGGTCTTGGGGAGCTTATGGAGAAGCTGCGAGGAGTCGGCAGCGCTTCCATTTATGGAAGATTTCGCCTGCCGCCAAGGTGCCGAGGAGGCTGGGCCATGGTAAAGACGCGGTACAAGAAGGCGGATCCCAACCACATGGCGAAGTCGGACTGTGGGGCCCGATGGGAAGGAGATCCTGTGAGTTTAGTATACGCCAAGTAGAGTTGGCGCTAAATTTTCCCAACAGGATTGTAAATTAGACAACTTGTTAGGCGGGATTGAGGAAGAATACAATCGGTCGATTTGACAATGTATTATAAAATGACATACAAAATGCCTTCTAGCGGATTGTAGATCGTTTATCTTTGCCGACCTTTTCGCCGACCTCGGGACCCTAGAGTCCGAGTGTGTCGAATACCTTCTCGGTTATGAAACAACCGGGTATGCATGGAGACCAGGCGTAGGGGTCATCGGTGCTTTATCGGACAAGTGCCCAACTAGTTATGTTATATTACATGGGTAGTAAGAAACATCTTCCAGGGAGAATAGTTCCGTTAAGGGTTCCTTTCCTCTGGGGGTGGCATGCCCTAAAGTGCATGTCCGGACTGCGAAAATAGGAGAAAAACATCTCGGGGCAGATAAATAAGTGGATAAAAAATCATCTTTTAAGTCACCGACCGAATATTCCCTTAAGAACGCTAGCTTTCGGCTTCACCGGTCCGAGGTACACATCCGCTGACCCGCAGTAATAATCGCAGAGGTGCTCCTTTACCTCCTAGCCGAACAATCGGGAGCGAGGGGTAAGCACAGGAGCCGAGCAACCCAGCTTGGCCAAAACTTAAGTCATATCGATGCATATAATGGTGAATAAAGGTACATGTGGAGGCTTGACACATGTCTGGGCATGAAGCCCGTATAATTAAGCTTTCGGTAAAGAAGCCCAGTGTATAATGAGTGCGGATAGCACATCAATTCTTGTAACGTTGCGCAAGTAGGCCCTTTAAGGCTTGGATGAATAGGGTTGAGAAGAAAAAGATAAACAAAAGGCAGCTGAAGTAAAAAAGAAAATTTTGGACGGGGGGAAAGGGACGAACTCTTAGTCCGGCGCTAGGCATAGAATCGTTGGAGGCGGGCTGCGTTCCATGGGTTCGGCTCAAGTCGGCTATCCGATGCATTTCGTAGACGGTACGCTCCGCCGGTCAGGACTTGATCGATGATGAAGGGCCTTCCCATTTGGGCTTGAGCTTGTCCTTTTTCTTGTCCGCAGCGAGAACCAGTTCGCCAACGTTGTAAGTCTTGGCCCGTACTTCTCTGCTTTGATATCTTCGAGCCTGCTGCTGATAGAATGCGGAATGAGCCTTGGCGATGTCGCGTTCTTCCTCCAATGCGTCCAAGCTGTCCTGCCGATCCAACTCGGCTTCTCTTTCTTCGTACATGCGCTTTTCGAGGTGAGTCATGAATGATGTCGCGAGGCAAAACTGCTTCTGCGCCGTATACCATAAAAATGGTGTGAATCCGGTAGTATGGTTAGGCGTTGTCCGCAGCCCCCAGAGTACGGAGTCGAGCTCCTCTACCCAATGCGTGTCAGATTTCGTAAGGGACCGCACTAGTCTGGGTTTGATGCGCTCATTATTAGACCATTTGCTCGTTCCACTTGACCATTGGTTTGAGGATGATAGACTGAAGCGTAATCGAGCT
Source organism: Aegilops longissima (assembly GCA_021605205.1). Classification (NCBI taxonomy): domain Eukaryota; kingdom Viridiplantae; phylum Streptophyta; class Magnoliopsida; order Poales; family Poaceae; genus Aegilops; species Aegilops longissima. Next base: position 529,469,219 of record CM038676.1, read on the forward strand.
TGATGCCCATATTTTTGCACCATGATTTAACTCATCGGCGGTGAAGTTCGTGCCGTTATCGGTGATGATGCTGTGGGGACACCATAACGGTGTACTACCCGGATATAAAGTCTATCACTGGTCCGGACTCTGCCGTTTTAAGCGGCTTGGCCTCTATCCATTTGGTGAATTTATCCACCATGACCAATAGGTACCTTTGCTTGTGGGTCCCCCCTTTAAGTGGTCCAACCATGTCAAGCCCCTGATCATGACGGCCAGGTAATGGGTATAGTTTTGAGGCGGTGGGTGGCATATGGCTCGATTAGCAAAGAGCGACAACCCACGCATCTTTGGACTAAGTCCCGAGCATCCGCCGGGCCGTCGGCCGATAAAATCCTGTACGGAATGCCTTTCCTACAAGGGCCCGAGCTGCGGCGTGGTGTCCGCCTAGTCCGGCATGAATTTCAGCCAGGAGGTTTCGCCCTTCCTCTTTGGAGATACACCTTTGAAGGACTCCGGTTGTGCTTTTCTTATAAAGTTCTCCCTCATAGACCTTGTAGGCTTTAGATCGCCGGACAATGCAGCGGGCCTCATTTTGGTCTTCGGGAAGCTCCTACCTAAGTAAGTAGGAGAGGAATGGTTCTGTCCACGGGGCAATTACTGCCATTATGTCGTGGGCGGAGGGTGTTATGTCATCGGCTGAATCGCCGGTTGGTGCGGCTTGTTCCGGTTTGTTAGTTCCGGACTCCTCTTCCCATAGTACGGATGGCTTGAAGAGCCGTTCCAGGAAGATGTTAGGAGGGACAGCGTCGTGTTTTGCGCCGATGCGTGCCAGTACGTCGGCTGCTTGGTTATTATCCCGGGCTACGTGATGGAATTCAAGTCCTTCAAACCGGGCTGACATTTTTAGTACAGCGTTGCGGTATGCTGCCATTTTCGGATCTTTGGCGTCAAAGTCTCCGTTTATTTGGGATATTGCGAGGTTTGAATCCCCGCGCACCTCTAGGCGTTGAATGCCCATGGAGGTTGCCATCCGGAGACCATGTAAAAGGGCCTCGTATTCGGCTGCGTTGTTGGAGTCCGTGTACATTATCTGAAGTACGTATTGGATTGTGTCCCCGGTTGGGGACGTTAATACGACGCCAGCCCCCATCCGGCTAACATTTTAGAGCCGTCGAAGTGCATGATCCAATTGGAGTATGCGCCGTACTCTTTAGGGAGTTCGGCTTCGGTCCATTCAGCGACAAAGTCAGCCAAAACTTGTGACTTTATAGCTCGCCGAGGTTTGTAGGTTATATCAAATGGTAAGAGCTCAATGGCCCATTTTGCAATCCTGCCCGTCGCGTCATGTTGTTTATAATGTCGTTAAGTGGTACTTCAGAGGCCACTGTTATCGAACACTCTTGAAAGTAGTGTCGAGCTTCCGGATGCCATGAACACGCGTATGCTATCTTCTCGATAGTGCGGTATAGCAGGACTTGCAGGGGTTAACACAGTGGATCGTAGTATACTGGTTTTGAAGAGGGAATTTATGCCCTTCTTTTCTCGTTCGACGACGCAGTACCGCGCTTACAACTTGATGCGTAGCTGCGATGTATAACAACATTGGTTCGCCTAGGTTGGGCGCAGCCAGGACGGATTTGTTGCCAATATGGCCTTTATTTCTTGAGTCCGGCGGTGGCAGCATCCGTCCACTCGAAGTGTTGATGCGCCTAAGGAGGCGATAGAGGGTAATGCCTTTTCTCCTAGGCGGAGATAAAGCGGCTTAGAGCCGCCACACATCCGATCATTTTTGTATTTTCTTGAGGTCTTTTGGGATATCTAGCTGTGACAGAGCTCGGATCTTGGCTGGGTTTGCTTCAATTCCTCTACGGATACGATGAAGCCCAAGCAACTTTCCAGTGATACGCCAAAACGCATTTTTCGGATTCAGCTTGATGTCATATGCTCTGAGGTTGTCGAATGTGAGCCTTAAGTCGTCTACTAGAGTTTCGACGTGTTTAGTTTTGACGACTACGTCGTCTATGTATGCCTCTACTGTTTTGCCGATCTGGGTAGCGGACATGTACGAATCATGCGCCGATATGTTGCGCGGCGTTTTTAAGTCCGAAGGGCATCGTGTTGAAGCAGAATGGTCCATATGGAGTAATGAATGCCGTTGCGGCTTGATCCGCTTCGCCATCTTGATTTGATGATAGCGGAGTATGCGTCCGGGAAGCACAATGAATCGTGCCTGCGGTGGCATCGATGATTTGGTCGATCGGGGAGGGGAAGGGATCCTTTGGGAAGGCTTTATTTAGGTCTTGAAATCGACACATAGGCGCCAGGATTTGTCCTTCTTTGGTACCATTACCAGGTTTGCTAGCCAATCCGGTGCTTGATGTCTCGATGAATCCGGCTTCCAATAGTTTGGCTAGCTCTTCTCCCATTGCTCGTCTTTTGGGTTGGAAAATCGTCGAAGAGCCTGTTTGGTGGCTTGAATCCTTTTAGGATGTTTAGGCTGTGTTTCGCCAATCTGCGTGGGATTCGGGCATATCCGAGGGTGCCGGGCAAAATGTCCCAATTTTCTCGAAGGAATTTCGCGGTCTGGCGTCTACATCGGGTTCAATTGTGCCCGATGGAGGCCGTCTTTGTCGGGTCCGTTGGTGGACCTGGAATTTTACTATTTCATCTGCTGGTTTAAAGGAGGTGGACTTGGATCTCTTATCGAGTATCACATCGTCCCTATTCACCGTAGAGTGCAGCGTGGTGAGTTCCTCTGCCGCTAGGGCTTCGGATAGTGCCTCTAAGGCTAATGCGGCTGTCTTGTTTTCGGCGCAGAGTGCTATGTACGGATCACTAATGAGAGTGATTATTCCGCCGGGCCCTGCATTTTGAGCTTCATGTACCCGTAATAAGTGCGGCTTGAAAAATTGTGAATGCCTCTCGTCCTAATATAGCGTGATATCCGCTGTTGAGCGGGGCCACTTGGAACGTGACTTCTTCGGATCTGTAATTGTCCGTGAGCGAATACCACATCGAGTGTGATTTTTCCCTGTGCAGCGCGCCTCCGGCTAGGGATTATTCCTCTAAAGGTTGTGCTGCTTCGCTCAATACGGTTCCATCTATTTCCATTTTTGAAGGGTTTCCTGTAGATGAGGTTTAATCCGCTGCCGCCATCCATGAGGACTTTTGTAAGTCGAAAGCCGTTCACTATTGGACTAAGTACCGGTGGGGGTGGAGCTCGGGCTGTTCGAATTTAGGTTAAATCGCTGGCGTTGAAGGTGATGGCTGTGTCGCTCCATGGATTGGTTGTTGCTACTTGGTAGACTTCGGCAAGGCTGCGGATTGTTCGTTTCCGCATATTATTTGATACGAAAGTCTCGAAGACTGTTGATACCGTACCAATGTTGTTGGAGTGGTTTTCCGGGGCTAGAAGCTCCTCTCCACTTTTGGCCACCTGCTGTATTATCCAACATGCTGGAAGGCTTTGTGTTGGGACGACGCCTTCTGTACTGTGAATTTTACAGGGTCCGCTAAGCCATCCCTCTAGTACGGTTCTGTGCCCTTTATGGGGTTTTTGCTTTTTGGTTTTGTATCTGGTGCCCGAGTGTAATGCACCCTTTTGTTGCGGACTAGGGTTGTATTCGGGGCGGATTGTCCCAAAACTTATTTTGGTTGTCCGAAACTCTCCATCGCACAGATTTTCAGTACTATGGGCCTTGGTCGTGGCGTGTAATTTCTGACGGTGACGGCGTTCAAGATTCCTCGTCCGTGCAATTATTGCAAAAAATTGAGATTGCGTTTTCTCTCGGCAGTCCTTTATCCTGTCCATAACCAGGAGGAATCGCCCAAGAGTGATGTCTTGTCTCGGCGGGCTCTTGCGAATTAGAGATAGATCGCATATATCTGGTCGGGTGGGTGGAAATAAGTCGGAACCCTACCCATCTCAAGGCTCAAGGCCGAAGTTTCCAACTTTGGAAGCTTGGATTGCTGGGCGTTGTCCAGCGAAGTCAGTCCGGTGCCTGATTTTAAGTTCAGTGCTCGATCGAAGTCCGTCCCTCCGCGGGAATCCGGCATGGGGGGTTCGGGAGCCCGGACATGACTAGTTTTCAATACAGGAGAAGCATCGCCGCATTGTTCCTCTACCACTGCAACGTGGTGGGTGACCTGGGGAGAATTAATCTCTCTCAGATCGGTTTTAAGCCCAATCTGATTGTAGTCTGTAGCGACTCCCAGGGTGGCGATGCGATCCAAGAGCTCGTTTGCGGACGAGAGCTCTATTGGATCTAGCCGCTCGGCGAATTCCGAGCTGATGTGAAGATTGCTTTTGACGACTTGAGAGGTCATTGTCGAAGCGATGGCCGGACAGGCGGTCATAAGAAAACCACCTAGCCGGATAGTTTGGCCGGCGGCCAAGGCTCCTTTGGCGAAAATACCGTCCTTGAAGACGGGAGGAGGCATCCTTCCTCTCGGTGACGGCACAGAGGAACTCTCAATGAAAGCACCAATGTCGGTGTCAAAACCGGCGGATCTCGGGTAGGGGGTCCCGAACTGTGCGTCTAGGCGGATGGTAACAGGAGACAAGGGACACGATGTTTTACCCAGGTTCGGGCCCTCTTGATGGAGGTAAAACCCTACGTCCTGCTTGATTGATATTGATATTGTGGATGTTTACAAGAGTGGATCTACCACGAGATCAAGGAGGCTAAACCCTAGAAGCTAGCCTATGGTATGATTGTAAGGGTTGTTGTTCTGTCCTACGGACTAGAGCCATCCGATTTATATAGACACCGGAGAGGGCTAGGGTTACATAGAGTCGGTTACAATGGTAGGAGATCTACATATCCGTATCGCCAAGCTTGCCTTCCACGCCAAGGAAAGTCCCATCCGGACATGGGGCGAAGTCTTCTATCTTGTATCTTCATAGTCTTGGAGTCCGGTCGATGATGATAGTTCGGCCAATGCTAGTCCGGCCGATGATGGTAGTCCGGCCATCCGGACACCCCCTAATCCGGGAGTCCCTCATTGACCCATTTCATCGCTGAAGAGAAATGGAAGTTTGAAAAGGCAAGAGAGATCAAGAAAGCTCAATACAGAAAGGAGAAGTTTCTGAAGAAAAACGTTGTCAAAATGACACCTGAGGAACTTCTCAAGGTCCAGACTGAAATTCAAGACCTCAGCAAAAACTTCGATTCCTATTATGCTGATTGGCAAGGAGCCAAGGTCAGATTCGTCAACCTGACGAAGAAATTCACCAATGTTGCTGCCCCAACGCAACATGAAATTCCTCAGGCTGAAGCCTCAGCTCAGCCAACTAAAGAACATGCCAGCACTGCTGATGAAGTTCAGGCGGCTGATGAAAATGCTAGCTCCAGGGCTGATGATCCCATTCCAGCAGCTGAAGAAATTGCCAGGGCATCCACTAGTGGTGCGCCTGAAGAAACTGAAGAAGTCAGGGCAACTGCATCAGTTGCGCCTGAGGAAATTCAACCAGATTCCTTAGCTCCTCCTGCGCCAACACCAACTCAAATTCTTCCATCTGCCTCTGATGTGAAGAAAACCAAGGCTGCAGAACGAGTTGCAATGAAGAAAAGGAAGGCATCAGCTGTGTCAAATTCTTCGGCTGCGAAGAAAATGAAGCCAATGACCAGCTCATTCGAAAATCCAATTGATGCTGTTCTGATTTCCTCCATGCCGTCAAAGGACCTTGTTCCTTTTGGAGAAGACTATGAGATCCCAATCGGATCTGATGAAGAACATCATTCTGCTGCTTCGTCAGAGCAGATTGATGAAGAAATTGAAGTGGACGCAATCCCTTCAACCCCAGTCATTTCCTCACCTATGCCTCAGTTCACATCAGAAGAGGCTGGTGTTGAGGAAATTGAAGATGAAGATGTGGATATAGGGTGCACCACACCAGTGATGAATGATGACTTTTGGGAAAGTCTGCATCCCAATACTCCTCTCTTCACCCCGCTCCAACAGATTCCTCAGTCCCCTGCACCAACAGTTCAAATGGACTCTGAAGAAACTCAACCCACTTCCTCATGCATGAAGAAATTCCAGCCACTAGTGCTGATGAACTCCTGCTCGCTGATCCTCGATCGCACTGTTGAGGAACAAGAAATTCCTCAGCCTAAAGAACCTGAGCTCGCGATTCCTGAGGTGGTGATGCAACTCACCGACACCCCTCTGCCCAAGCAAAAGAATCCGTTCTCAAGCAAAGAAAAGTTCAAGGCGGATGATTTCTTTGCCGAGCACGTATTCTTCACTGACTATAATCCATATGATTCTGCTCGCATTAGGAAGAGGCGTTTCTGGACTGCCAGCCAAGCCAACTTCTATTCCTCAGTGCTTTTCAACAAAGACAAGGTCTTCGATCCTGCTCATATTCCTCATGTGGACATGGAGTCTCTGCCCGGCTTTGAGCCAGTCCTCAGTGTTCTTCACGACGCAGGACTTCTGAATTTCTGCACTGATATCTGTGACTGGAATGAAGAACTCATTCTTCAATTCTATGCAACGCTGCACATCACTGGAGACGCTAAAGACGTGAACTCATGGGTATTAGACTGGATGTCTGAAAATACTCACTACAAGGCACCAGCAACTGAATTGCTTCGTGCTCTACCACTCAGTCCTCCACTTGATGGTGCTCGTTGTATCTACAACGAACCAGAACTTTCAAATCACTATATGCAAGTGCTGATGAAGCCTTTGAAGCCAAGGCAGGCCCCAAGAACCAAATTCCTCGTCAAGGAATTATTGTATGTGCCTCGGACTGTCTATCGGATTCTGTCGAAGACAATGAGTCCTACCAAAGGCCACGACTCGAATGATTAAGAAGTCGTTGGCATCATGAAGAATATGCTTTTCAACATCATCCATGGCGTTCCCGTCTACTTCCATGATTTCTTCATGAGGACTCTGGCAAACATTGCTATGTCACCATTTGAGCTGAAGCCTTATGCGCCTTGGATAATGAGATTCATCAGGACAAGGTCTTCACTCAATTACAAGGCTGATACTCTGAACCATTGCAGCTACTTGCCCCCGATTGAAGTCCTCAAACGGACATTTACCTCAGCTGATGACAAGGGCAAGGCTACTGCTGTGATCGATGAAGGCATTCGTCCATTGGATGGACAGTTTCGCAAACCAGCATCCTACTCCACCAATGATGACTCTGCCACACATGACTCTGCCGCAAATACCTTAGTCAAGCAAAGTCCTCAAGCCACTGCACCCAGGGTGATGACTGATCGTGAGTTACTCCACAGTCTTCATCAGAAGGTTGATCGCAATCATAAATGGGTCAAGCGTCAGTTTGGTTCAATTCTTCACAACATGACCTCAACACACAATGTAGTGAAGAAAAACCACTACTACCTCCATGAAACCTTCAAACGCACCTGGGCTGTTCTTTCACATGTCTACAGTGCGGAAGAACTGACGTCAATGGGACTCCAGGAAGAATTTGACTGGTCTGCACCTCCTCCGAAGAAATACAAGAAGGTCAAAGTTCCTTCCTTGGTGGCCAGCTCCTATTCTTCATCGCGACACCGATGAAAATGAAGACTTGGACGACACGCGGCAGGTCCTACTACAACAACCGACCCCAACAACGCTGGCGCTCCTTCTTCAACCTGAAATTCTTCAGAGCGTTAGTCCTCGGTTCGATCCTTTTGGTCATTCGATGACAAAGGGGAGAAATTTGAGTTAGTCTTCAAGCCGGTCTATTTTATTGCCCATATACAACTATTTATTTTGTTAAGTTACAACTCGTTCTTATGAAACTTTTATTGGATCGAGTTGTAATCTTAAACCCGATGGTGCTTTGATACTTTTGATGCACTATGCTCTGATTCTCTTGAGCTTCTTGAGCTCTGATACTCTTGATGCGTTATTTTGCATGCTTGTTCCTCATTAATGTTATCGCACGCATGCTAAATTACATCAAGCACCATATTTCATCATGCATTTCAAATTCTTCATATTATATGTCAAATGCGTGTATGAGTTACAAGATATAGGGGGAGATCTCCATGATTCAACTCTTCAAATGTGCATTGCCTCAAAAGCAAATTCCTCACTATGCACATCTTCAGGGGGAGTTCTTCTATATCATGCAATCAAATTCCTCATTATCAGTATTTACACTTCATATGTTTATCCCCGTTGAAAACTTAACCTATATTGTCATCAATCACCAAAAAGGGGGAGATTGTAAGTGCATCTAGTGCCCCTTAGTGATTTTGGTGGATTGAAGACTTATAGGTTAAGGAGCTAATGCGTTTGTGAGTGTACACAGGTCTATAAGTCTATGAGGAGTTTGATATTTACAGAGAAAGTCGACCCTAAAATGAAGTTCTTCGATCAAGACTTTGATATTTCAAGACTTTTCAAGACTTTGAAAGTGAAGAAATTGGTGTGACCTTGAAGACTTGGTATTCATTTGAGGAACATGAAGCGTGAAGACTTTTATTTTCGTAGTTTCATTTTCTCTTTCTTGAGTTATAGGAAACACCGCATCGTTAAAGGGGTCGAGGAAATACTAAGGAAAATTTTCCATGTGATGCTCAACTCAAAATCCTACACCTACCAATCCCTTCGAGTGAAGCCTTTGAAATCTCATACAGTTCAGTCAATTTCTTGAAGGATGAGACGAAGTTCTTCCGGTCACGAGGAATTTGTTTCGACCGAGGAGTTAGGAATTCGCCAGTCTGGATTGCCTACACATGAGGAACATGATAGCCCTGAGGAATTTGATATTCAAATTTCCGACCGTTGCTGTGCTGCGCGCCAACTATCCCAAAATATCTTATCCACCTAACGGTCATATCATTGAAGGGCATTTATGTCTTATCATGTCGGGCTGCTCCCTAGACTATAAATAGCCGCCCCCTACAACCACTAGCTAGTTGGCTGCTCCGAGAGAACTTGACACTTGTCATTTGAGAGCAACCAATCCTCCGAGGACTTTGAGCGAAAATCATCAAGTGAGGAAAAACCCCAAAACCAAACCTCTACAAACCCAAAGTGATTGAGCATCACTGAAGAGTTTGATCCTGCGTGGATCCGACGCTTGTTACCTTTGAAGACTGTGCTTCTTCCAGACGGTTAGGCGCCATGGTCTAGAGCATCCAAGAGGAATTGTGGATTGCCGAGTGACCAAGTCTGTGAAGGTTTGGAAGTCGCTCAAGACTTACCACGAGTGATTGGACGAGGTCATGTGACCTTAGTTCAAGGAGAATACGGTGAGGACTTGGTGTCCGAGCTGCGTGCTCAGCGATCGGGTGTCCTCGAGTTTAAATACTCAGCCGCTCCAACCAGACGCATAACCGAGACAGCAGTTGGAACTGGTCTACCAAATCATTGTCTTCACCAACCTAACTGGTTCTATTTCCTCAACCCTTTCATTTCCTCATTACTGTGTTGAGTGTTTGTTCATATCTGTGTTTGAAGACTTTGACTGAAGACTTTCTCAATTTCCTCAGTTCAATTTCTTCAGTCTGTTTGTCTTCATCTTGTGTTATCCTGTGATTACGCTTTCTGTACTCTGTGCTAGTCATCATTTCATCATGATGACCGTACGTGTATTCTTTTATGCTTACTTCTGAGTACTTATTCCGCTGCAAGTAGTTCTTCGCTAAGGAATTTCCTCACCGGCAAATTCCTCAGTGAAGAATTCATAAAAATCGCCTATTCACCCCCCCCTCTAGTCGATATAACGCACTTTCTAGTAGGGGCGGCGCTAGGGTTTGAGAAGCTCGAGCGAGAGAGAGCGGTCGAGCAGAGTAAAGGAAGTGAGGAAGGGGAGCGGGGGTATAAATAGCCACGGTGAAAAACTGTTCGCCCAAAGATTTGGGACGAACGTGCCCCTGACCCTTCTCATTCGCTTGACATGTGTCACCCACGTACTGAGAAGTGGAGATTGTGTTAGATTGTGGGTGAATAGATAAATCTATCGTGGGACGCGGAACGGTTTGAGCGGCAAAAACGAAAGTTTGGATAAGATCAGTTTTAAAGTTCCGTTCGCAATTTCTTCAGCTGACAAGGACACAGTGAATATTTTGTACTAGTTTCAAATAGAACGCACATGAAGAATTTGTGAATAGATTGGGCTGAGTATAGCATAGAGGGGGAAGGGTCCGATCACATTCACTTAGCAGAAAAAGCAACTTGAAGAAATAGCCATAAGTGAATGCTGTAGAGGACATAAACCCATATATATATATATAGCCAATGAAGAAAAACGACGGAAACAGTGAAGATTTTGCAAAGTTGAAGAATTTGAAAAACTGAGGAAAAACTCAAATTGAAGATTTTCAACTTTGGTGGTGGCGTGACCCACCGTATAAGAATGATGATTTCAGACACCGCGTACAATTGTCGTAGTGTTCTGAGAATCAAATTCTTCATTAATTTCTTCACACTTAGAGTGTTATTCTTCATTGATTGAAGAAAAACGTTTCTTCATGTGTTGCACATCTAAGTCATCAATTTTGCATATGTGTCGGGATGTGTGTCCTTTTCAAAGAACATTCGAAGATTCTAAGATATTTAGCTCACACCACAACTTGCTAAATCTCTTCTCATCCAAGGGCTTTGTGAAGATATCGGCTAGTTGGTCTTCAGTCTTCACATGCTCGATGGAGATGTCGCCCTTCAACACATGATCACAAAGAAAATAATGACGAATCTGAATGTGCTTTGTCTTCGAGTGCTGAACTGGGTTGTGAGCAATATTGATGGCACTCTCATGTCACAATAGAGAGGCACATTCTTCACGTTGATGCCGTAGTCCTTGAGAGTTTGCTTCATCCACAGCAATTGAGCACAACAAGAGCCAGCAGCAATGTATTCAGCTTCCGCAGTAGACAGTGATACGCAGTTCTGTTTCTTCGAGGACCAACAGACCAAAGATCGTCCGAGGAAATGATAAGTACCAGATGATGACTTGCGGTCTACACGATCGCCAGCATAGTCACAGTCAGAATATCCAATGAGATGAAAAGTAGATCCCTTGGGGTACCATAATCCTAGTGTTGGTGTGTGAGCTAGATATCGAAGAATATGCTTCACAGCCTTATGGTGTGATTCCTTCGGTGTAGCTTGAAATCGGGCGCACATGCAAACGCTAAGCATTATATCTGGCCTAGATGCACATAAGTACAATAAAGAACCAATCATGGAGCGGTATACCTTGTGATCAAAGTCAATACCATTTTCATCAGTGCATAGATGGCCATTTGTGGCCATAGGAATTTTGACGCCTTTGCAATCTTGCATGCGAATTTCTTGAGGACATCTTTGAGGTATTTCTCTGAGATATGAATATGCCATTGTGTTGTTGACGAATTTGAAGACCTAAGAAGAATTTCAACTGTCCCATCATAGACATTTGATATTCTTCACTCATCATATAGGCAAATTCATCACTATAACGTTGGTCAGTACAGCCAAAGATAATATCATCAACATATATTTGACACACAAACAGTTCACCATCATATGATTTAGTAAAAAGAGTAGGGTCGAGTGAACCCGGTGTGAAGCCATTCTTCATGAAGAATTCCTTCAATGTATCATACCACGCCCGTGGGGCCTGCTTGAGAACATAGAGGGCCTTGTTGAGTCTGAAGACTTTGTCGGGATTCTCTGGATCTTCAAAACCTGGGGGTTGAGCAACATATACTTCTTCCTCAAGCTTACCATTGAGGAATGCACTTTTCACATCCATTTGATATGAAGTGATATTATGATGGTTAGCATAAGCAAGTAATATGCGAATAGCCTCAAGTCTAGCAACAGGTGCAAAAGTTTCATCGAAATCAATTCCTTCAACCTGTGTGTAGCCTTGAGCTACAAGTCGTGCCTTATTCCTCACCACAAGGCCATTTTCATCTTGCTTGTTGCGGTAGATCCACTTTGTGCCAATGATATTATGCTTGCGAGGATCTGGATGTTTGACCAGTTCCCAGACATTGTTGAGCTCGAACTGATGTAATTCTTCTTGCATGGCCTGAATCCACTCAGGCTCCAGAAATGCTTCATCTACCTTAGTGGGCTCTGAGATAGAGACAAAAGCATAGTGCCCACAAAATTTAGATAAATGTGAAGCTTTTGAGCGTGTGAGGGGACCTGGCGCTTCAATGTCATCGATGATCTTGTCAACTTGCACTTCTCTTGCAACGCGAGGATGAGGTGGTTGTCGTCGAGGAATTTGACCAGCATTGTCTTCAGTACCATTTTCTTCAGCATTATCCTCAGGTGCATCAGCTCCACGTTCTTCGCGTACAGGAATGAATTCTTCAGCAGATTCTTCAGTAGGAATGACATCCTCAGTTGCCTTGAACTTGATAGATTCCTCAGGTGTTGGTTCATCTAACACAAAAGGTAGGTGCTCTCTTTGCGAGCCATTAGTTTCATTGAACCGCACATCTACAGTATCAACAATCTTGTGAAGAGCTATGTTGAAGACTCTGTAGGTGTGCGAGTCCTTTCCGTAACCAAGCATAAAACCTTCATGTGCTTTCGGTGCAAATTTAGAATTGTGATGAGGATCTCTAATCCAGCATTTAGCAATCAAGACTTTGAAATAACTCACATTGGGTTTCTTGTCGTTGAGGAGTTCATAGGCAGTCTTCTTGAAGAATTTGTGAAGATATACTCTGATGATGTGGCACGCGGTATCAATTGCATCAATCCAAAAACGACTAAGTGTTTTGTATTCATCAAGCATAGTGCAAGCCATCTCAACAAGAGTTCTGTTCTTGCGCTCCACGACGCCATTTTGCTGAGGAGTATAGGGAGCAGATAACTCATGAGTAATACCAAGTTCATCAAGATAGGCATCAGACCGAATTCTTGAACTCAGTTCCATTGTCACTCTGATGTGTGCGATCTTCACACCAAAGTTAGTTGAAGCCCTCGAGGAAAATCGTTTGAAGACTTCCTGCACTTCATTTTGTAAGTAACAATGTGTACCCATGTGTAACGAGAGTAATCATCAACAATAACAAAGCCATATAGAGATGCATCATTAGTGACGGCTGAGTAATGATTTGGACCAAAGAGGTCCATGTGAAGCAATTCAATGGACGAGTAGTGGTCATGATAGTCTTCGCTGGATGCTTGGCCTTGGTCATTTTCCAGCTTCACGGGCTCCACACAAGTGATCCTTGAGGAATTTTACATTTTCAATGCCAATGACATGCTTCTTCTTATGGCGTGTGCAAATTCCTCATGCCTGCGTGACCAAGTCGCCGATGCCATAGCCAGCCTTCGAAGCTTTTGCAAGTAGACACACGGCTGGTTGTGGTCTGTTGAGAAATCAACAATATACAAGTCTCCTCTCCTAAAGCCTTCAAGACTTTGGAATTGTCACTTCCATGATCACAACACAACGATACTTGCCAAAGACAACAACCATATCAAGATCACAAAGCATTGAGACTGACATGAGGTTGTATCCTAAGGACTCAACAAGCATGACTTTGTCCATGTGTATGTCCTTAGAGATCACAACCTTACCAAGACCCAATACCCGACTTTTGCCTTTGTCAGCAAAGATGATATGCTTCAGATGTGACGGTGATAAGGGAGCATCCATCAATAGATTCTTGTCACCAGTCATGTGATTTGTACATCCACTATCGAGGACCCACTCATTGGCTTTGGGTTGATCATCCTGCAGATGAATTAGTGAAACTTACGATCTCATATACTTCATCAGTGAAGAATACGATATCAAGTTCATCAGATGAATTTCATCCGGCAGTATAACAGATAAGCAGTATGAGGACGTGTGAAACGAAAGTTCATTTCTTCATGATTAGCCTGCGTCCTTTCAGACATTTTTGTCAGGCCCCCAGCAAATTCTTCAGACGTTAAAGCACGTCTGGAGACCTGAACCTGCAGAAGAGATTAGTTCCTTTTCTTCACCACCCACATCTGAAGGGGTGGCAAAGAGTTCATCACTCTGCGAGCTCCATATGAGAATGGTGGCATAGAGGCCAATCCATTTCGTTTCACATAAGAGGGGTTAGGGTAAGCATATGAATAAGCAGAGAAATTCTTCGAGGACTTATGAACATATTGGTTTGAAGAGTAATGCACATATTCATAGCCCTTAGCTCTACCCTGCGAAACGGAGTTGTTAGCGCGATGATAATCATATGAGGACTTTGATCCATTTGAGGAATTTGATCCACGTGAGGAATTTGGTCCGTATGAGGACTTGGATCCATATGAAGAATTTGGTCCATATGAAGAGTTTGATCTAGAGTTCCTATTCTTCACAGGTGGTGTCATGAGGACATTCACCTGAAGACTTTCAAGGCACTTCTTGGGAACCCAGATTTTCTTCATAGGGAAACCGTTCCTGCAGTTAGTGCCAACATATCTAGCAAATACTTCACCATTCTGATTTTTGAACAGTTTATAGTTGGAGTCAAATGACTCATCAGAAGAATGAGATTCGCATGTAAACCCAGATAAGTTAGATGGATCAACTGGAGGTCTCTTCGCAGCAACCCATGAGGTTTTGGGGTACTGCTCAGGCTTCCAATATGTTCCATCAGCATTAAGTTTCCTCTCAAAGGCAATACCCTCTTTCCTAGGGTTTCTGTTGAGGATCTGCTTTTTAAGCACATCACAAAGAGTCTGATGCCCTTTAAGGCTTTTGTACATGCCTGTCATGTACAATTCCTTCAGCCCTGCATCATCAGTGATACTAGCAAAGTCCTTAGATGAGGAATTAGTGATAGCAGAGGCAGGTGAAGAATTTGTAACAGTTGAAGCATTTGAACATTCAGGTGAAGAATTAGCAGATTCACGTTCAATGCACTTTAAGCATGGAGGAACAAATTCTTCCTGAGAAGCGCTGATTTGTTGAGCAAGTAATGAATCGCGCTCCTTCTGAAGATCTTCATAACACACTCTTAGCTTCTCAAGATCTTGCTTTCTTTGAAGAAATTCATAAGAGAGTTTCTCATGATCAGACAAGAGAGTGTTATGATGACCTTGAAGGCTGTCAAACCTAGACTGAAGTCTCTGAAGATTTTCAGTCAGGGCTTTAGTGCGATCCATTTCTTCACCTAACATATCATAACTTTTATCTAGCATGTTTTGAACCTTTTCAAAAGCCCTTTGTTGTTTTACAGCAATCTTAGCAAGTTTTGAGTAGCTGGGCTTTAGATCTTCATCAGATTCATTTTCACTAGATTCAGAGGAGGTATATTTGAGTACCTTGGCACCCTTTGCCATGAAGCAAAAGGTGGGAGCGTAGTCATCACTATCTTCATCAGCTTTGTTGGTGAGTTCATTTTCTTCAGAGTTGAAGATGGACTTGCTGACGAAAGCAGTAGCAAGAGCCAGACTCGCCACACCAGACTCGGATTCTTCTGATGCCTCCTCTTCCTTATGCTCCTCAGATTCAGCTTCAGAGTCCATTTCCTTGCCAATGAATGCCCGAGCCTTCTTGGAGCTGCTCTTCTTGTGAGAAGAAGACTTTGAGGATTTTGATGAGGAAGATTTCGACGACTTCTTTTTCTTCTTAGCGTCATCAGAACTGTAATCCTTGTATTTCTTGTTCTTTAATTCCTTTTCCCACCGAGGACAATCTTGAATGTAGTGACCAGGTTTCTTGCATTTGTGGCAAAGTCTTCTCTTACGATCCTTTGGATGAGGAATCACTGCTCCTTGAGGATTTTCCAGCGACCACGTCTTGAGAACTTGGAATTTCTTCACGAGCGGTGCTAGCTCTCGCTCAATTCTTCAGGATCTCCAAGGCTACTACCGAGTCTTCACAATCAGATTCGACATACAGCCTTGGCCTTGAGGGAACGTGATTTTCCATAGCTAGACCCATAGAGATCTCTCTTTTCAGCAAGCTGGAACTCATGAGTATTTAGCCTCTCGAGTATATCAGCTGGATCAAGTGACTTGTAGTCAGCACGCTCTTGTATCATTAGTGCCAGAGTGTCAAATGAGGAATCAAGCGATCTCAACAATTTCTTCACCACCTCATGGTCGGTGATGTCAGTGGCACCAAGCGCTTGAAGCTCATTTGAGATGTCAGTGAGGCGATCGAAGGTTTGTTGAACATTTTCGTTGTCGAGTCTTTTGAAGCGGTTGAAGAGATTGCGAAGAACATCAACTCGAGAGTCACGCTGAGTTGAGACTCCTTCATTTACTTTGGACAACCTGTCCCAGATGAGCTTAGCAGTTTCCAAAGCACTCACTCTTCCATATTGTCATTTGCTCAGATGGCCACATATGATATTCTTCGATTGAGAATCAAGTTGCTTGAATCTCTTCACATCGGCAGCATTCAGAGAAGGTGTGACAGAGGGAACACCATTTTCCACAACATACCAGAGATAGTTGTCAATAGCCTCAAGATGCATTCGCATCTTGTTCTTCCAGTAGGGGTAGTCCGTCCCATCAAAGGTAGGACACCCAGCTGAGACCTTGATCATACCTGCGGTCGACATAACTAAAACTCCAGGTGGTTAAACCAAAATCACACAGAACAAGGGAGTACCTTGCTCTGATACCAATTGAAAGTGCGTTATATCGACTAAAGGGGGTGAATAGGCGATTTATATGAATTCTTCATTGAGGAATTTGCCGGTGAGGAAATTCCTAAGTGAAGAACTACTTGCAGCGGAATAAGTACTCAGAAGTAAGCATACGAGAATGCGGACATGGTCATCATGATGAAATGAAGACAATCAAAGAGTACAGAAAGCGTAAACACAGGATAGCACAAGATGAAAACAAACAGACTGAAGAAATTGAACTGAGAAAATTGAGAAAGTCTTCAGTCAAAGTCTTCAAACATAGATATGAATGAACACTCAACACAGTAATGAGGAAATGAAAGGGTTGAGGAAATAGAACCAGGTAGATTGGTGAAGAACAATGATTTGGTAGACCAGTTCCAACTGCTGTCTCAGTTGTACGTCTGGTTGGAGCGGCTGAGTATTTAAACTCGAGGACACACAGTCCCGGACACCCAGTCGCTGATCACGCAGCTCAGGACACCAAGTCCTCACCGTATTCTCCATGAACTAAGGTCACACAGACCTCGTCCAATCACTCTTGGTAAGTCTTCAGGCGACTTCCAAACCTTCACAGACTTGGTCACTCGGCGATCCACAATTCCTCTTGGATGCTCTAGACCATGACGCCTAACCGTCTGGAAGAAGCACAATCTTCAAAGGTAACAAGCGTCAGATCCACGCAGGATCAATCTCTTCAGTGATGCTCAATCACTTTGGGTTTGTAGGGGTTTGGTTTTTGGGTTTTTCCTCACTTTATGATTTTCGCTCAAAGTCCTCGGAGGATGGGTTGCTCTTAAATGACAAGTGTCTAGTTCTCTCGGAGCAGCCAACCAACTAGTGGTTGCAGGGGCGGCTATTTATAGCCTAGGGAGCAGCCCGACATGATAAGGCATAAATTCCCTTCAATGATATGACCGTTAGGTGGATAAGATATTTTTGGGACAGCTGGCGCACAGCATAGCAAAGGTCGGAAATTTGACTCTCAAATTCCTCAGGGCTATTATGTTCCTCACTGTGTAGGCAATCCGCACTGGCGAATTCCTAACTCCTCAGTCAGAACAAATTCCTCAGCGACCAGAAGAACTTCGTCTCTGTCACTGAAGAAAGTGACTGAACTGTATGAGATTTCCAAAGCCTTCACTCGAAGGGATTGGTAGGTGTAGGATTTTGAGTTGAGCATCACATGGAAATTTTTCCTTAGTATTTCCTCGACCCCCTTTAACAGTACGGTGTTTCCTATGACTCAAGAAAGAGAAAACGAAACTATGAAAACAAAAGTCTTCACGCTTCATGTTCCTGAAATGAATACCAAGTCTTCAAGGTCACACCAATTTCTTCACTTTCAAAGTCTTCAGAAAGTCTTCAGAATATCAAAGTGTTCAGTCAAAGAACTTCATTCTTAGGGGTCGACTTTCTCTGTAAATATCAAACTCCTCATAGACTTATAGACATGTGTACACTCATAAACACATTAGTCCCTTAACCTATAAGTCTTCAATACACCAAAATCACTAAGGGGCACTAGATGCACTTACAACTAGTGCCCTCACTCAACTGAACCTGTTCCTATGACTTGTTCTGGCTATCACTTTGGTCAGGCATCTTGCAAGCAAACTGTCAGCAGACACTGTGAATTGGTTATAGATGAGGTAGAGTAGATGAGCATCACAAAATACAGGAGTTTTTGCAAAACAGATGACTTAAAAACTTAGTTTTAGTTCTTCACAGAAAGCATTTCGGATCTACCGATTTGTAAACTCGGTGATACCGAAGCAGCTTTTGGAACCTGAACTAGTGAACTCGGTCAGACCGAATAACAGTTTGGTGGTACCGAGACTGCTAGGGTTTCATAGAGAATCGAACTTGGTCACACCGATTTGCAATTTTCTGTAGGACCAAAAATGCATGTGCTCTGGCCTAAGCCAAAATCGGTGAGACCGATTTCTACAACTCGGTCGGTCCAAGATGAATTCGGCGGAGACGTAACCCTAAATTTTCAAATCAAAGCTAGTCTACGGGATGTTTTCCCTGGACAGGATGATTTCAATTATGGCAATAAACATGGCAAGCAATGTGCTAGGAATCGGAGTTAAAGATTAGCACAATGATCAAGTCCGTACCCTAGAGCGGCGACGAACTTGCTACGGCGGCAACGGTGGAGAAGATTTCCGTTGACGGCGGTGGAGACCAGCGGCAGGAGGTCGCTGGCGATGAGAGGACGACCGAAGAGAAGAGGAGGCAGAGCAGGTTATGCGTAGGCGAAGGGGTTCGGAGAAATTTCCAAATTTTGACCTTGTGTTATATATAACCTGACCCTGTCGGTGTGACCGAGTGGAACGACTCGGTGGCACCGAGATGCAAAACTGCAAGCAATTACTGCAACTCGGTGTGATCGAAAAGTTCTAATTGGTTGCACCGAGATTGAAAACCCTAGATCAACTTGGTGACTCAGTAGGACCGAAAAGAATGAATCGGTCAGACCAAGATGCACAAAGAGGTTTTGGAGGTTTAAGTCTATGACAAATCGGGATCTCCGAGTGCTCCTCACACAGAGTGGTTCGAATCTGACTTGATCAAACTTTGTGATGTAGCATGAATAGAGTTTGAGACTAGAAAAGCATAGATAGCTAGAGGGTGTTCTTAGGCATTCTTGTCCATCCATTTGGCAAAAGAAAAAGAGCCAAACAATCATAGCAACAAATGGATGTCCTCGAATGAGCAAAATATGCATCCCACATGCTCACACAATAAAATGGCAAATGAAATATGTGTCAAAGCATGCTCGAACATTCTAGTATCTATCAAGCAATTGGCGATGACTAGGTCATCTATATATGAGTATATTGACTTAGGAGTCAAATGAAAACATTTGATCATAGGTCATAATCATCGTTTAAGCACAAGTGGGGTTTAGGGTCATAGATCATAGGTCACTTTTACATAAAGCATTGTTGTGTTCACACCATTAGAGTTGCTTTAGCTCATTGATTTGAGTAAAGCTCCCCCTAGATGTGATATTCCCCCTAAAGGGAATGAACTAACCTTGGGTTTTGTCAATGATGACTTCATGTAGGTGTTGAAGATGTAGATGCTCAATGTTGATGTAGATCATTTGGAGCAATCCTTTGGAGTGAGTTGCACTTCCAATACCTACACGGGTTAGTCCCACAAGGAACAAACAAGGATATCCATAGACATAGAGTGATGCATACACATTATGATGTCCATGAAAGAATAAGGTTACCTTGTCCCTTGTCTTACCAACAAGAGGGTTTGTGACTCCTTGAACTAGTGCAAGATATGGAAGTTGTTTGCACTTGTCGTTGCCAAAATGACAGGAGTGAAGTATGTTGGCAGAGTCACCCTCAAGAACTCTCTAGTTCTTCTTCTTCTGGATCCACACCATCTTGATGGGAATCCTTGGAGTCGTAGTTTTACTTGATGAAGTGGAACTTGATGTAGTCTTGGGAACCCACTTGACCAAGGCCTTACATGCTTCTTCAAATGCATCAATTTCCTCTTGAATCTTATCTTGCCTTTTAGCTTGTGGTCTTGTGGTGGAAGATCATCTTGAGCTTGTGTCCCTTTGAAAGAAGTAGGATCATACTTCTCTTGTTGAGGAACAAACTTTGTCTTGGGGTATTGATCTTCTTCCCACTCAACTCCATTGGCATTGAACTTTCGTTCAAAACCAACACCTTGATTCTTCCGGTGTCTTCCTTGCTTGCGCACAATTTCCTCAAATTGCTTACTTCCGGCAAGACTCTTGTAAACACCTTTCTCTATGATTACCTTCAATAAGCTATTTTCTTGCTCAAGTGTAACTTGGCTAAGAGACTCATTAGTGGAATCAAGAGAACTACTAGAAGCATCAACATTGGATTTAGCATGATTGTTGTTACCACTAGATGAAGAATCTTTCTTGTTCTTGTTGCTAGATTTAACTTGTGGCATGTAAGTAGACAAGAGTAAACGCTTGGCAATGTAAGAAGAACTTTTCTTGCGAATATCATCATTGATTGCCTTTAAAAACTTATGCTCTTGCTCAAGGATGAGATTTTCAAATCGTAGCTTATCATGAGTCTTTAAAAGTTCTCGATGATTTTCCAAGGTACTTTCATGAGCTAACTTAAGAGTGTTTATTTCTTTGGTTAGACGCTCAATCTCCTTCTTATCATCATCATTCGTTTTATCTTGATTAGCATGATTAATTGACGTTTCATCATAGTTTTCATCACTAGAGTTGTCAACAAGTAAATCATCATCTCCTACCAAACCATCTTCATCACTATTGAAATCAACATACTCAGGATCTGTTACTTTTGGACCTTTGGCCATGAAGCATCTTCCAATTCCTTCATTTGGTGAGTCAAATATGTCATAGGAGTTGGTTGACACAAGTGCTAGACCGGTAACACCTTCATCTTGAGTATATTCGGAGTCGGAGTGAAAACTTCTTTCGGAGTGATTGTCGGAGTCGGAGCCGGATACCCACTCACCAACATGAGCTTGATGTCTTCTTTTTGTGTAGCTCCTTGATGACTTTTCCTTTCTTTCCAAATCCTTGCTTCTGCGAGAGGGTCTTCGTTCATAACGATCATCTCTACTCCTACTTTCTCTTGGTGGTGATTCTTCTCTTCTACTTCTTCTTTTGGGAGAATCTTCTCGTATTTTGTAGGGGACCTTACACTCATTGGAGTAGTGTCTGGGTCTTCCACAATTGTAGCAATTTCGCTCACGACCAGAAGATCTTTTGTCATTGTAGGACCTTGACTTGGAACTTCTTTCTTTGCTTCTACTCTTGTAGAACTTGTTGAAGTTCTTTACCATTAGGCTCAACTCTTCATTGAAGTTTTGTTTCTCACTTGAAGATGTGGGAGTATCACATGAGGCTTTGCAAGCACCACTTGACTTGTTGTGAAGCTCTTCCTTATCCTTGAGAGACATCTCATGAGCAACAATTCTTCCAATGACTTCCGTTGGCTTGAGATCTTTGTAATTAGGCATCATTTGGATCAATGTGCACGCGGTATCATATTTTCCATCCAAGGCTCTTAGGATCTTCTTGATGATGAATTTGTCGGTCATCTCTTCACTTCCTGAGCCGGCAATTTCATTTGTGATGAGAGCAAGCCTAGAGTACATTTCAGCGACACCTTCACCATCCTTCATTGAACTTGTCAAGTTGACTTTGAAGCACATCCAATTTGGATTCCTTAACAGAGTCGGTACCTTCGTGCATATGAATCAAAGTATCCCAAATGTCCTTTGCATTCTCA
This sequence comes from Aegilops longissima, assembly GCA_021605205.1. NCBI lineage: Eukaryota > Viridiplantae > Streptophyta > Magnoliopsida > Poales > Poaceae > Aegilops > Aegilops longissima. The sequence goes on from CM038676.1 coordinate 529,491,030, forward strand.
AGACGGCTGATTTTGTTGAATTCTTCGGGGCACAATCCGTTGAAGAGAATATCACAAGCTTGAGCATTGTATTGTAGCATCTTCAACTCTTCCGCAGTAGCTTCACGGTTCAATTCTCTCCCATCAAAGAATTCACCTTGCAAGCCAATACACACAATAGCCCAAACGGTGGGGTTATGTCCAAGAATATGCATTCTCATCTTATGCTTCCAACTAGCAAAATTAGTGCCATCAAAATAAGGACCTCTACGGTGGTAATTTCCTTCGCTAGACGCCATACTCTCCTAGGTTGTGAGACCAAGGCTATGACTACCAAAAGCTATGGAAATCAAAGAAAATGGAGACCAAAGCTCTGATAGCACTTGTAGGATCGAAAGTATGTCTAGAGGGGGTGATTAGACTACTTGACCAAATAAAAATCTAGTCTTTTCCCAATTTTAGTTCTTGGCAGATTTTAGCAACTTATCACAAGTCAAGCAATCAACCTACACATGCAATTCTAAGAGTATAGCAGCGGAATGTAAAACAATTGCACATGAAGGTAAAGGGATGAGATTGAGGGAGCAAACGCAATGTTGACACAGAGATTTTTATCCGTGGTTCCGATAGGTGGTGCTATCGTACATCCACGTTGATGGAGACTTTAACCCACAAAGGGTAACGGTTGTGCGAGTCCACGGAGGGCTCCATCCACGAAGGGTCCACGAAGAAACAACCTTGTCTATCCCACCATGGCCGTCGCCCACGAAGGACTTGCCTCACTAGGGTAGATCTTCACGAAGTAGGCGATCTCCTTGCCCTTACAAACTGCTTGGTTCAACTCCACAATCTTGTCGAAGCCTCGCAAGTGACACCTAGACAATCTAGGAGACACCACTCTCCAAGAAGTAACAAATGGTGTGTTGATGACAAACTCCTTGCTCTTGTGCTTCAAATGATAGTCTCCCCAACACTCAACTCTCTCTCATAGGATTGGATTTGGTAGAAAGAAGATTTGAGTGGAAAGCAACTTGGGAAGGCTAGAGATCAATATTTATGTGGTTGGAATTGAATATCTTGACCTCAACACAAGTGTAGGCGGTTCTCTCTCAGAAAATATGTATTGGAAGTGTAGGCATGTTCTGATGGCTCTCTCCATGAATGAAGAGTGGGTGGAGGGGTATATATAGCCTCCACACAAAATCTAACCGTTACACACAAATCACAAAACTCGGTGGGACCGATTCAGAGAACTCGGTCGGACCGATTTAGTTCAAAATGTGAACGTTAGGATTCTCGGTGGGACCGACATGTCAACTCGGTGGGACCGATGTCATTAGGGTTAAGGCATAACGTAATCTCGGTGAGACCAATTACACAAACTCGGTGAGACCGATTTTGGTAATAGCCAAACAGAGAGTTGGTCAGTCAAACTCAATGGGGCCGATTCGCTCATCTCGGTTGGACCAAAACATTACGAAGGGGAAACAGAGATATTGCATTGCAATCTCGGTGGGACCGATCGCTCATCTCGGTTTAATCGAAACGTTACGAAGGGAAACAGAGAGTTTGCAATCCCATCTCGGTGAGACCGAATTGATTAGGGTTTCTGGCAGTGGCTATATCAACTGAACTCGGTGGCTCCGGATGAACAGAATCGGTTGGGCCGAGTTGGACTTTTTGGTTTAGGACATAAGTGGATATGAGAAAGTAGTGGAGGGTTTTGGAGCATATCACTAAGCATTTTGAGCAAGATCCTCATTAAGCAACACCTCATCCCTTCTTAATAGTATTGGCTTTTCCTATAGACTCAATGTGATCTTGGATCACTAAAATAGAAAATGTAGAGTCTTGTGCTTTGAGCTTGAGCCAATCATTTGTCCTTAGCATTTTGAAGGGTCCACTTTCTAATCCATGCCATGCCAAACATTGAGCTTTCCTGAAATATTTATCTTGGAATAGCATTAGCTCAATGAGCTATATGTTGTTAGGAATTACCAAAACCACCCAGGGATAGTTGCACTTTCAACCTCCCCCTTTTTGGTAATTGATGACAACATATAGATCAAAGCTTCGACAAACGATAAATAAGATTGAAAAACATCATCGCTTTGAGAAGTATGTGATAAGCAAGAGCTCCCCCTAAATTTGTGCATTATTTAAGATTTGCTATTGAATGAAAATGCACAATCTATTAGGATCATGGGTTACTCTTCCATGTCACATACATCTTGGTGGAGCGCACAAAATGATAGAGGTTAAAAGCATGCACTCATCACCAAGCAAAGTCAGTGACCACAATAGGATAGGAAAGATAGCATTAACCAATAAGCATTAAGGGTAGCATATGATCAAACACTTGACCTAATAAGTATCTCACAAGGACATAAAGTAGTATCACACAAGCACACATTAAAGTTTCAAACCAACCAAAAAGTGCAAAGAGAGATAAAAACCAACACACACACTCTCTCGAAACCCATGATCTATACATTTTTCTCCCCCTTTGGCGACAAGTTACAAAAAAGTTTGAAAATGCATAGTGCTAAACGACTCTCAGTCTTGATCTTCAGGAGGTGGTGTTGAGAGAACGCCAAGGACGAAAGCTTCTGATGAAGTGACTGGAGCTGGTGCAGTAGCTGCTGGAGTTGGGACTGGAGCTGTAGGTGCTGGTGCTGATGCTGTAGCTCTAGTGTTTATCACTGGCACTGCAGCAGATCGCTGTCCTCTGGGCACTCTAGCAAATGCATCTGTGGTAGACTTGCCCTTCTTCTCCTCTGCTTCCTCCTGAAGTTGCTCAACTGCAGTTTGGATCTCTGTGATCTTGACATCAAGGTCATAGAATTTTTTCTCAAAAAATCTTTCCAAGCTCTCCTGGTTCTTGGTCAGGGTGGCCAGGCCCTGCTCAATCCTCAGAGTGGATTGGATCAGATATCCAAGCTGGTCTTGCTTGCTCTTCAAGAAGACCTGAGATGCCTCTTCCATAGTTGGCATCTTTGCAGCCTTCTCAGCTTTAGATTTGGCTTTCTTCTCATGTGCTTGCACAGATGATGGTTCATTCTCAGTCATGACTACTGTGTTGGCCTCAAATTCAGGATAGATGGGAAGATGATCTTTGTCCAAGATATACTTGCCCTTGCCCATCTTTGAGTTAATGAGCAGCAAGTTGATCAGACCCATCTTTGTCCAAGATGATCTTTGTCCTGGATGTGTGGGGCATATCCACAACTTCTCTTTTGATCAGCTGCAGTCCTCTTGATTGTTTCCACAATCAGACTCATAACTTTGAACTTCTGTGGGACATCAAATATGTGGAGCAAGTTGATAACATGTCCTCTGATCATCTTGTGATCACCTGACTTGGGAAGAAGTGTGTGCCTCAGAATCCAATTGATTGTAGGAAGACCAGACAACAAATAGTGAACAGATCCAAACTTATGTGTGTCCAAAGCATCATCAGGGATCTCTTTGTACATATTTTCCATAGAGTTGTGGTCTTTCTTCTTCTTGGCATAGACATCCAAGTCATCCTCATGTTCCTCAGGAGCATTTATGAGTTTTGCCCATTCTTCAACAGTAGACTGGTACCTAGTACCCTCAGACATCCACACAATCCTTCCATCTGGATAGAAGTGTGCAGTGGAGTAGAATTGCATAATGAGCTCATCATTCCACTTGGTGAAATTCTGAGCCACAAACTCATCAACTCCACATGCCTTGAAGCTGTCATATACACCAGGGAAGTGTTCCTCATTCTCCTTGATGAATTTCCAATAAACCCATCTCATTTCACACACTATGGGCTTCTTGTCAAGTAAAACAGTCTCATAGAAGTCCTGCTATTCCTTAGTGTGGAATCTGTAGTCCACAGCAGTCCTTCTCCTAGTGGCATATGGATCAGACTCTCTCCATAGCCTTAATCCTGAATCTTTCCTGATTTTCATGTTCTCTGCAACTGGGTGTGCATCATTGTGATCAGGGATCTTGGGTTTCAACACTTGCAGACATTACCTTACTGAAAACTACTTGTCATTTCCTTCTGCTCCTAGTTGGGTTCGAAACTCTTACTTATCGAAAAGAGCTACAATTGGCCCCCTATACTTGTGGGTCATTAAGGCTATTTTCTGGCGTCGTTGCCGGGGAGTGAAGCGCCTTTGGTAAGTGGAATTCGGTAAGGAAATATTTATATAGTGTGCAGAAATTTACTATCACTTGTTACTATAGAAAACATGAAGGAAATATGCCCTAGAGGCAATAATAAAGTTACTATTTATTTCCTTATATCATGATAATTGTTTATTATTCATGCTAGAATTGTATTAACCGGAAACATAATACTTGTGTGAATACATAGACAAACAGAGTTTCACTAGTATGCCTCTTGTCACGACCGGTTTTTCAATAAAAATATTTATTGAGAAACCGACCTATAAATTCCAGTGTGCGGAAAATCCTCCATACTGGTAGACAAAATCTTGATACAATAAGCCAGTAGCATATGATATATTATAGGGTCGAGCTGAGGTTGCTCAACAAATTATTACAAGCACGCCAATAATTATACATAGAGGCGGATATGACACAAAGGAGTGGTGGCATACTACTGACTCGAGGTAAAGTAGTGGAATAACACGATGGAGTGGGTGGTATGACTCCAACATGGCGGCTCATCGGCGTCGAGGTGAGGCTCGGTGAATTTATTTGGGTAGCGAAGCGAATATATCACTGATGACTAATCCAGGATCGCACGAGACTGACTGGGATTCCTCTAGGCGTCGGACTCGCTATCGAACTCTTCATCCATGAGATCGCCTTTCGTCGACATCGGCCAAATCAACAAGTAAGGTGAGTACTTTGAAAGTACTACAAGACAGTTCGGACAAAAGATATAACAAATGTATGCATGAATGCGACATGATTAATTTTAACAATGCATAATTAAACCAGTATAGCAAGGTAAGTAAAAAGGGAATCGGCGGTAGCCGCTCGAAAACCAAAGAAGATAAACTCAAAACCGATCGAATTATGCGAGGCGGCGCCTCGAAGGGTGAACAAATAAGTAAAACATGCCACGATCAGGCGTCTAGCGACACCTCATAAAGGGCTTATATTGAAAGAGAAGACATGCGTGCATGATCGGACGTCGGGCGACATCACGAAATGGCTTATAACAAAAGTAAATAATAACAATGCATGATCGGACCTCGGCGACATCCGAAAGGGCTTATAGCAGAAGTAAATAATAACAATGCGCGATCGGACATCGGCGACATCGCGAAAGGGATTATAATTCATTATTCATAAGCGACAAGAAATGGTGCTCACGGAAAATATTCATCACAAGACAATAAGCGGGTTAGTCCATTCACAGGAAATAAACATTTAACACTCATGCATTACTCAGGAGTTTCTGTCACCGAGACTGACACTTGACAAGATAAGATGAACATAGTACTTGGACATGGATAAGATGGAATTCAAGAATTTTGACTCTGCAGAGTTTGTACTAAAATTATCCACAACCAACGGATTTCCGTAGTCGCTAAGGACTAGTTCCGTTTACGGTATTTCGGAGGAAACACGGCTAACCGGTACACACCCATCCTACCTCACGTTGCCAGGAATCAGCCTAGACAGCGTTCAAGAAAAACTTTGAGACGGGGAGATCACAATCTCGAATAGCATGGGATCAAATTTATATACACGCGCTCTAAGGGGTGCCCCCCTCTCGGTCCCAACCGGAAACACCCATGCCCCCTGACCGGATGAAAGGCTTTAATCTAGGGCCATGGAACGCTCATCCCGGCCTCCCGATTTGGTGTGTACCAGGAAGTGGTTTGCAACTTACTAAGCCGTATCCCTTGCGGAAAACATGTGGTAGTACGAAAAAGGGAGACGGACAGAATTTGGTGATTTATGTTGACCTTTGGGTCAGCGATCGGCATAAGACGGCATGCTACAACACTGCCATCTTACCCATTCTCATGCCAACTCATGGCCGTGCAACAAGTCTCCAACAACTCATGGATTTCCCGAAACTCACTTGCCTCAACTCATACGAGATAAACTTTCATCGAGCTGCTCATGAACATGCCATGATACTAAAATAATGCAAACATGCCCAAACACTCATCATATCAAAAGTTCAAACATGCTTGCCTGGTTCGGAGTAGTCGGGGTCTAGCTCGGTGAAGTTCGCGGTTCCGTCACCTCCTTCGGTATCTACGGTACACAAAACACACGCGCTAACGTAAATACCGTGGGGTGCAGAAAAGTAATCCAAATATTTTTCAAATAAATATGATAAAAAAATAGACAAAATTTTGAAGAGGACAGAAAAAGAATCACTCAAAAATCCCTTTCTGTTAAAAAGTTATAAGAGTTTTGGTCCAAGGACCCATCTGTAAAGAAACAGAAAACTCTTAGGGGCCTAAGAAGAAAAGTGCAGAAAAATGGTTCAGAGTAGAAAGCGTATTTGCCAAAATGCGCTTTCAAAACGATTTAAAAACAACAGAGAGGCTGACTGGCGGGTCCCACCCGTCAGGTTTGAATATTCAAGCGAGGTGGCGAGCTCGTCGGCGCCGAGAGCATGGTGGTCGCCCGGCGATCCACAGCGCGAGGAGATCGGAAGGTACCTCCGTGCTCGATGGGTTATTCCGCGTCGGTTGGTGGTGATGGTGGTCGCCGGTGAGCACCACGTCTACGGCGGCTCTTGCTCCGGCGGACGGCGGTTCGGGTGGTCGTGGGCCTCGTCGGAGAGTGCTGCAAAAGTTAAATTGAGGAGGGGGTTAGACTCCTGGTAGCTTGAGGGGATAGATGACGAGAGTAGGACGCCGGGGATGGCCTCGCCGGAGTGAAACGAGGTGGAGGCCGCGGCGGAACGGGGTGGCCGGAGTCGAGGAAGAAGAGCCCCTCGAGGCCCTTCCAGTAGCTGGGCGGGGACTAGTGAGGTGGTGGAGGTGTGCGGGGGTCAGAGCACGCTCGGGGGTGCTATTTATACCCGGCCCGAGGCGGTTGCCGTGAACGGATAAGTCCGGCGAGTGTTACGGCGGCGCAGGGCATTGGTCGGGGTGGTGTTAGGGTTGAGCGTCATTGTGGAGATCCACTGACTCCATTTGGATGCTAAACTAGCGGGATTGGGTGCTTTGGGTATGCTCGGCGGAGCAGGCGGCGCGAGCCCGTCGGCGGGAGGGAGCATGTTACGTGCTTGCAGACCCGCAGCGGCAGTGCCGCTGGTGTGCGCTAGCATGCACGAGCCACGCGGAGCGCTAAGGAGAAACTGGGCGGCGCAAACGGCGTTATGTCGGGTGGTGCCTTTTGTCGACCGCCACGGAGGTCCCGCCTTGAAGACGCCGGCGAGTTGGGCGAGTGCCACCGGCGCGAGAATCGCCAAGCGCGTCGCGGGGTTACAGCCAGGGGAGAGGCCGTGTGCAGCGTGCCGAGCGCCTTGTCGATCGTGTTGAACAACGCGAAGGGAAGCGACGAACTCTGAAACTTCTGAATATTTCTGAAACTGCAAGAAAACAGTGCCGGCCAGGTGTTCGACAGAATGATTTTGGTATGAGGGAGTTTCTCCTTGAGCTGATTTTTGGTGGAGTGGCCTCTCATTGCATCTGGAGGCTGCCTGAATTTTTTTGGAATTTTTGGAGGAGAGGAGATATGAATTTCATCAAATTTGACAAATCTGGTCCAAACTTGCAGAGTCTGAAATTTGAAATTTTTTAAGAGAAGAAGAGTGGATCTTGATTTTTCTAGGTTGTGGGTACCAAGGACTATCCAGGGGAGTTGGTTTGGGGTCAACACTCAAATGTATTTAGGTACTTGCTTTGCAAATCACCTAGGCTCAAAATAATGGACAGAAAAGATTTGGGAGGAGAAATAAAATGAAATAAAATTCAGAAATGGATTGAACTTGATGAGACAGAATGTTTGATTTGCCCCAAAGTGGGAAGAAGGTTTTTGGGAGGTTTTACCATGTGGGGCATGGTAAAATCATGAGAGGTTCCAATATAGGAGAAGACACAAGACTCCTAGGGTTTTCTTTTTGAAAGAAAATAAAACTCAAAAATACATTTGAGAAGGGGGAAAAATCAGAAGAAAGGTTTTTAATAACCAACACCGGAGTTGAAGAAGGTGCCAAAATAAAATCTTTTATCAAGGAAAAATTCTTGAGAGAAGGAGATTTTCGGAAGGGTTCAAATGACCTCCTTCAAAACCAACAAAGTTTTTGCTGAAAACCAAAACAAAAATTTTGGAGTGTCACAACACCTACCCCCTTAGGAAAAATCTCGTCCCCGAGATTCCAGCTGATCCTCAAATAAATGTGGGTGCTCTGTCCGAAGAAAATCCTCCCTTTCCCAAGTGGCTTCACTTTCGGTGTGGTTGCTCCACTGAACTTTGAAGAACTTGATGGTTTTCTGTCAGGTTCTCCTTTCGAGACTCTTCAAGATTTTATTGGATGCTCCCGATATGTAAAGTCTGGCTGCGTCAATGTTTTAATGGGGTACTTGCTTCTCTGGGTTGCTTACGCACTTCCTTAATTGGGAGACGTGGAATACGTCGTGGATATCGGATAATTCTTCGGGTAAGTCTAACTGGTAGGCTACCGTGCCTCTTCATGCCACTATGCAGAATGGTCCGATGAATCTTGGTGCTAACTTCCCTTTAATCTTGAATCGTTGCAGTCCCCTCATAGGAGATACTGCAAGTATACGAACTCACGGGTTCAAAATTGACTCCACGATGTTTACGATCGTAATAACTCTTTTGTCGGCTCTGAGTTGTCTTAAGTCGGTCCCTAATCACCTTGACTTTATCTTCAGCCTCTTTGAGCATGTCTGGGCCGAAGATATGGTTGTCTCCTGTTCCCGACCAATTTAGCGGAGTACGACATCTTCGCCCGTACAGAGCCTCAAATGGTGCCATTTCCAGGCTGGCCTGATAACTGTTATTATATGTGAATTCTGCGTATGGTAAGCTCTCCTCCCAACTGGTCCCATAGGTGAGGACACATGCTCTCAGCATATCTTCTAGAATCTGGTTTACTCGCTCGGTCGCCCATCATGCAGGGATGGTATGCGATGCGGAATGCCAGCTGAGTTCCCGAGCTTGTTGTAAGTGATCCCAAAATCGGAGGCGAATTGAGTGCCTCGTCGAGATTATTTTCTTTGGGACTCCATGTAAGCGGGCGATCTGGGAAAGGTAGAGCCTAGCAAGCTTCGAGTGGTGTGGGTTGTCTTCACGGGGATGAAGTGTGCTACTTTAGTCGATCTATCAGTGATGACCCATATGGCATCATGTCCGTGTCGTGACCGAGGTAGCCCAACAATAAAATCCATTCCAGTCTCGTCCCATTTCCACTCGGTTATCTTATTTGGCTGTAAAAGTCCGCCCGGTTTCTGGTGCTCGGCCTTGATGCGTTGACAGGAGTCACAACATGCGATGAATGTGGCTATGTCCCTTTTTAGACCGTGCCACCAATATTTTTTCTGAATATCCTTGTACATTTTAGTCCCTCCATGATGTATCGAATACGGGGCGGTGTGGCCTTCAGCTAAGATTTGCTGCTTAAGATCCTTGATATTTGGTACGCAAAGTCTATCCCCGTACCACAGTATTCCTTGCTTATCGATAATGAACCCTGTGGCCTTGCCCAAACTCACTTTCCGTTTAATGCCTTCAATCTTTGGGGTGTCCATCTTTGAGCCTCTTTCTTGTCTCCATTAGAGTGGGCTGTATTTCTAAATTTGATATGCTGCCTTTGGTGACTACCAGCAGGTTGAGTTTAGCAAACTCCTGCTGGAATTCAGGCCTCAGGTTTGGTAGGCCGTCGTCGTTTGGGCTAGGGTTCCGACTTAGGGCGTCTGCCACTACATTTGCTTTTCACGGGTGGTAGTGAATCCCAACATCATAATCCTTCACTAGTTCCAACCAGCGTCGTTGCCTCAAATTCAGTTCGGTTGTGTGAAAATATACTTGAGGCTCTTATGGTCCGTATATATCTCTAGCGATTTCCAAGTAAAAGTGTCTCCATTCTTTGAGTGCATGTATAAGCTGCTGCTAACTCCAGGTCAAGAGTAGGATAATTTTCTTCATGTTTTGAAGCTGTCGGAGATATATCGACTACCTTTCCTTCTTGCATCAACACGCATCGAGGCCTTTCGGGATGCGTGCAATCTACCTCAAAATTCTTGTGTATGTCGGCACAACTAATACCGGTCTTGGCGTTAATTTCCTCTTTAATTCTTGGAAACTTTTCTGCAAGCTTCCGTCCATTCAAACTTCCTGTCCTTCTTGAGTAGTTGCGTCATTGGCTTTGCTATGGTGGAGAATCCTTCGATAAATTTCGGTAGTAACCTGCCATTCCCAAGAAACTTCGTACATCCGTTACGCTGGCTGGTGGCTTCCGATAAATCTGACCTTGACTTTTTCGGATCTCGGCAATGCCTTCTTGGGTTAATCGTGGCCCAGAAAACCTACTTGCTTTAGCCAAAATTCACACTTGCTGAATTTAGCGTACAATTGATGTTTCCTGAGTTCCCCTAGTACAATTCGGGGATGTTCAGCGTGCTCTTATGGTGTCTTGGAGTATACCAGAATATCATCGATAAATACCACAACAAACTTGTCCATAAACTTCATGAATACTTTGTTCATGAGGTGAACAAAATATGCGGGGGCGTTTGTTAATCCGAATGGCATTACGGTGAACTCATACAATCCGTATCTGGATGTGAAAGCTGTTTTGGGAATATCTTCGGTTCGCACTTTCAATTGATGGTATACCGACCTCAAGTCAATCTTTGAGAATACCTTGGCCTGAGCGAGCTGATCAAATAAATCATTTATTCGTGGCATCGGATACTTGTTCTTGATTGTGACCATGTTAAGTGCTCGATAGTCGATACACAGTCTTAGTGTTCCATCCTTCTTTTTGGCAAATAAAATTGGTGAACCCCAAGGTGAGGAACTGGCTCGTATATACTCTTTTTCCAATAATTCCTTTATTTGCTTCTTCAATTCTACCAATACGGATGGTGCCATTCTGTATGGTTTATTGTATATGGGAGCGGTTCCGGGTGCTAGCTCAATGCTGAATTCTATCTCTCGGTGCAGTGGCATGCACAGTAGCTCTTGGAAATACATCTGGAAATTCACACACTACTGGAACCTTGCTCAATTCAGAAATATCCACCTTGTTCAATCTCGGTTGTCGGGATACTTTTCTTTCCTTGGCTGAAACTTTTATGGTCTTCCCGTGGTGATGGGTGAGAATTACGGTCCGGTTGAAACAATCAATAAAACCTTTGTTGGTGGTTAACCAATCCATCCCTAGGATGACATCCAGTCCTTTATTTTCCAACACGATAAGATTTGTGTGAAACTTCAACCCTTCAAACTCGATAACCACACCCTGGCAGTAACTCTGGGTAACTTGCTTAATTCCAGGGGACTTGCGATCATAGATTTTTCCAAGGGAAGCATCGAAAAATTATTTTGCAAGGCAAAACTTTTCGAAACGAATGAGTGAAGCTCCAGAATCAAACAAAACCATGGCAGGTATTGTGTTGACGGAAGCGTGCGAGTACGATATCACGGGGCATTTGTGCTTCCTCTTTGGTCACGTGGTTCAGATGACCCTTCTGTGGTTGTTATTTGGGTTGAAATTGTTGCGCTTTGGCGCGAATTATTGCCTCCGTTGTTCGGCTTTGGGGTCGAGTTCCTTGGCTTGGGGCACTGCTTGGCATAGTGCCCTTCTTCTCCTAAGCGTAACAGTTAACGCTGGGCGGTATGTGAACTCCTTGTCCCTTGCATGAAATTTTTGTTTGGGCGTGGGTGTTTGTCGTGGGTTTGGGTGTCAGTTTTTACGAACATCTGTCTTCTTTGCGGTGGTTGCGGGCATGATTAGTCTGGTCCCTCTTCCGCTTGCGGAAATCTTCTAAGCTGCGTCTCTCATTTTCCAAGGTAATGGCCTTATCCACCAGCGTCTTAAAATCTGGAAAGGTGTGCATGACCAATTGGCATTTAAGCGCGGGTGTCAGACCATCTAGGAATTTCTCCATCTTTTTGTTCTCTGACATACGCTCCTCGTTGGCGTAGCGAGACAGCAGAGTAAACTGGCTGTTGTATTCTGACACTGTCATTATCCTTTGCTTGAGGTCATCAAATTCTCTCTTTTTGATCTTCATGAGACTCTTAGGAATATGTGCCCCATGAAAACCTTCTTTAAATTCCTCCCATGTTATATTGTTTTCGTTGGGGTGCATGTGTAGGAAAATTTCCCACCATGATGCGGCTGCTCCAGTGAGATAATGCGGAGCATAAAGCACTTTCTCAAGATCTGAACACTGGGCAATAATTAATTTTCTTTCCATGTCTCGAAGCCAGTCCTCGGCTTCAAGAGGTTTGTCAGTGTGAGAAAATGTTTGGGGACGTGTCTTCTGTAGCTCAGATAACTTTGATTGCTGCTAATACTGTCCATGGTGATTCACCATATTGATGACTTGGTTCATTATTTCCTGATGTTGTTGCTGACTTTGCTCATAAAGACGACACATTTGGGAAAGTGCCGTTTCACTGTCCTGTTGACTTGACTGCCCCTATGTGAAATTGTTGCTTGGGGGCGTGCCAAAATTTTCCTCCGACGGAGTTGGCATGGAGCGCGTCCAAGGACAAGACATTGTTCACTCTGGGGATATATTTTGCAACACTCATAAGAAAAGAAATTGAGTCGCAAAAATCAATAAATTCATAAAGACGGAAAAAGTCGCAAATGCTCCAAGATTTTTCAAGAGAATAAACGTTTGCGCACGGAGAAGGACCTGCTCATTACATATCTTACACGCAAGCAGTAATTATACAATACATCACTCAGGATATGCGTACAAAATCCTGACATGTTATTTAGGCTAGTGCACTCCTCCAGTTCCTACATGATGCGCAAACAAGCTACTTCTCACAGCTTATGTACATATAAACAAATTGTACAAGTCGGTACATCGCATGACGGCTAAGCGTACTTAGTCGGAGATGGTAAGGATTTCCCTTGGCCTGCCAAGGGTGAGGCGCAGTGAGGCTGGGGACTCAACCTCCTCTTCGGTGATAGGCTCCAGACGTGAGGTGCTGCGCTGAGTTGGTGGAGCAGGTGCCCTATCGGAACAACTCGAACATGGCGAGCACGAGGGTAGTGCAGAGCGAACGGAGTAGGCGCAATGACATGGTTGAACTCCTCCGTGGTAGGCAGGTGACGAGTAGTGGTGAGAGAAGTAGGAGCAAGCGATGCTGATGGCGAGGCGAAAGTCGGTGGCGGTCTTGGCGCAGGAGCTCCCTCCTGTTGGCGGCACAGCCATGGACTGAGTCCATGCGGGCAGCTACAAAGTCGTCCACCAGGTTGTCGAAGGCTGCTTCCAAAGCCCGGAGATACTCGATAAGCATCTCAAAAGCTTCGTCTCGTTCTCCTCTGGGGCAAGAGAATGCGTAGTGGCAGGTATATGGCACGTGACAAGGCAGGTAGCGGTAACGACGAGTCTTCGTCGAAGGGAGGACATCCCTGAGACGAGCAATCGCCTCACGGGCTGCCATCTGCAGTGCATGCTTCTCTATGCGCATGGCTCTCCCCAAGAACCGGAAACGCTCAACTCGCCCTCCCTTGAATTGCACCGCGGCTTGGTGCATGGTTAGACGGTCATTGACCTTGTGCTGAGAGAGTGAGAAGACTGGGTGTAACATCCCAAAATTCCTATTTTGAATGTTTTACAAATTATAGCTAAGCATCTATGCATGTTGTTTGAATTGGAGTGGCATTTGAAGTTTCAGAAGTTTTGGACTTGTTGGTATTTGAATTCAAATTTGGCAAGTGGAAATCATTTCAAAAACTATGCCTGATAAATACTTGAGAAAAAGTATGAGAGGAGTAAACATGACACTCCAAAAATATCAGAGGAAAAACATTGCCAAAAGTTTTGAATTCAAATTTGAGTTTTATTTGAATTTTGAAAAAATGAATTTTTATAAAGTTTGGATTTTGCCTGGAAAATGTTCAAATGATAGGAATATTCCTGATCATTTTGATATATATATGTCCTATATAAAATATTTATATTTTAAATATTATCTCTGTTTTATTTTATTTTTAAAATAGAAAAAAAAAAAAAAATACCCAGGCGCCACCAGCCATTGTGCCCAGCCAAGACTGGGCGACCCACCAGGCCAGGCGGCCCAGCCAGCGCCACCGACCGAGCCCACCAAGCGCCCATGCCACGACCGAACCCCCCCGCGAAAACCCTCGGGTCGGCCGACCGACCAAATCCCCGTTTCCCCTTCGGCGACGGTGGACCCCCACCTCCCTCTTCCCTCGCCCACGCCACCAGCCAGCGCCGCCATAGCCGGAGATCGCGATCTCAAGGATTCACCGATCCTCGATTCGCTCCCTCGCGCAAGTCTCGCCCCGCCCTATAAATACCCTCCCCTCACCCCATTCCCCCTCGCCCCTCGCGGACCTCTCCCTCTCCCGCAAAGCCTCGCGGAGCCGAGGCGCCGCCGCCGCCATTGCCACCGTCCCAACCCACCCAGCCACCCAGAGCTCGCCCGACCCCACCCGGACTCCCTCGCGCGCTGCACCGCCAGAGACCTCCGCGACGCCCCGACCACGAGTCGCGGAACCATCGCCGCCCGAGCCGCCGTCGCCGTCGCCCGTCGATGCGTCGCGGAGTTCCCCTCGCCGTCCGATTCGTTTTCTCTGGCGTGAGATTAGAACCCCGAAGAATATGTTCTTTAAGTAAAACGGTTCGGTCCGGTTAGTCCGGTTTATTTTATTTTAGTTAGGGTTTTAATTGAGCGGCCCGATTCGTTTAAACCCTAGGCCCGTTTAGTTAAATTCGCCCGATGCGTTAGTTAGAGCCATTAGGCCGTTTTTCTTTATTTTCATTTTCTGTTTTAACGAGAATAGTTTCAGATTTGAAAAATTCATATCTTTTAATCTACTTAATATTTTTAAGTGATTCTTTTTTGGTTTGAAAATTTCCTATAGTTTACGTAGAAAATATAATTAGTCATGTTAAAATTGCTTTATTTTAGATTTAGACAGAATAGTAAATCTGCTATAAAATGAGTTAGGAATATTATTTTTCAATAATTCTTTTTGTCACAACTTTGTTTTGACATTGCCTAACCGTAGGAATTTATTTGGGCATTTTAGGATTAATGAAAAATTAGTTTTAATCAGAATCATGTTATTCTTAATTAATTAGCTAGCTCTTGTTTTTCTATTGTTTTAATTAGCAAATAAATTTATTTTTCATATGTGATTAATTATTCTAGGTTAGTTTCTGTCACTTTAGAGCATGAACTTTTATTTATAATAAATAAAACTTTTATTTTATTTTTCCTACTAAATTTTGCTTTAGGCCTAATAGGAGTTTCATAATAGATTCTAAGGTGATTCTTTTTGCTCCTAGTTGCATAATGCATTCTTTTACATTAAGTTAACAAAAACCCATGCTTAGGTTATGTTAAGAAAATTTTTGTTATGTAAAACTATTTTTAGATATTGTTTGAAGTAGGAAAACATTGAGTTGGATTTTCTTGAGTTTTCCTTTGGGTTTTGATTCGTTTGTTTTGGTGTGTTATGTTACTATCTTTGTTATGTAAGTGATCATATGTTTGTATGCTTATTATGGTTGTTGTTTGCCTCGGTAGAATTTCGAGTCTGAAGCTTGCTACCACGAGTCCCTAGTTTTGAAGATCGTCGGCAAAGGCAAGTTCACTTTGACCATGTTTTCATACCTATGTGTTTTATCGCATCTAGTGTCATCTTCGCAACAATCCCTCCGATGGTGATCTTGAATTCTTGTAGTTGAGTAGTATGCATGAGGTAGGAACCCATCACCTGTTACCAAGCCGGGGCGTCATTTATTTTAATGCTACGCTATAGTAGGCGGGGTTGGTATGAGTGCTTCGAGTGGTGTGAGAATGGAGGATCTCGTCAATGGCGACAACTCCATGATGGAATCTGCAAGGACTGCATCTTCAAGGCCTCAAGACTTCAAGACTCGAGACAAGAATTCAATACACACTCTTTGGGTGAAGGATGGTTGTGGGCACCTGGAGAAACCGGTGGTTGGCGGGATGCATGGAGAAGCGCCATGACATCTTGCGGAGCTTCACCCAGACTCAAAGAGGCGGAAGAATACTTCATGCCGGAAGCTTACATGTGCAACCGCAAGTCATTATGGGCTCGGCTTGGTTGACCTTAGTGGTGACTCTGGCTGGGGCGGTGCTAGCAGATGTAGAACTACGGTAGGGCTGGATGAGCACCGGACGGTGGTCGGTGTTGGGGAGCGTAGTAATTTCAAAATTTTCCTACGATCACACAAGACCATGGTGATGGCATAGCGAGAGGAAGAGTGTCGTCACGTACCCTCGTGAGACCGAAAGCGAGGCGTTATAACAACGCGGTTGATGTAGTCGTGCGTCTTCACGACCGACCGATCCAAGCACCGAGCGTCACGGCACCTCCGAGTTCTGCACACGTTCAGCTCGATGGCGTCCCTCGAACTCCGATCCAGCCGAGTGTCGAGGAGAGTTCCGTCGACCTGACGGCGTGGTGGCGATGATGATGTTCCACCGGCGCAGGGCTTCGCCTAAGCTCCGCCACGGTATGATCGAGGTGTAATCTGGTGGAAGGGGCACCGCACACGGCTAAGAGCGATCTAATCGATCAACTTGTGTGTCATGGGGTGCCCCTGCCCTGTATATAAAGGAGGGAAGGGAGGGGCTGGCGGCCTAGGAGGGAGGCGCGGGGTGTCCTACTCCTACTAGGGTAGGATCCCCCCAAATCCTAGTCCAACTAGGGTTTGACCAAGGGAGAGGGAGAGAGGCGCCACCCCTTCTCCTAATCCTAATAGGACTAGGGAAGGGGAAGGCTGCGCCAGCTATAGGGCCCCTTTTCTCTTTCCCACTAAGGCCCATCAAGGCCCATTGACTCCCGGGAGGTTCGGTAACCCCGGTACTCGGTAAAATTCCCAATTTCACCGGAGTGATTCCGAGTCAAATATAGGCTTCAATATATCAATCTTTATGTCTCGACCATTTGAGACTCCTCGTCATGTCCGTGATCTCATCCGGGACTCGAACAACCTTGGTACATCAATATCATATAAACTCATAATAAGCATCGCCGAAACTTTAAGCGTGCGGACCCTACGGGTTCGAGAACTATGTAGACATGGTGAGACACCTCTCGGTCAATAACCAATAGCGGGACCTGGATGCCCATATTGGCTCCTACATATTCTCTGAAGATCTTTATCGGTCGGACCGCATAACAACATCGTTGTTCCCTTTGTCATCGGTATGTTACTTGCCGAGATTCGATCGTCGGTATCAATACCTAGTTCAATCTCGTTACCGGCAAGTCTCTTTACTCGTTCCGTAATACATCATCTCATAACTAACTCATTAGTTACAATGCTTGCAAGGCTTAGGTGATGAGCATTACCGAGAGGGCCCAGAGATACCTCTCCGACAATCGGAGTGACAAATCCTAATCTCGAAATATGCCAACCCAACATATACCTTCGGAGACACCTGTAATGTACTTTTATAATCACCCAGTTACGTTGTGACGTTTGGTAGCACCCAAAGTGTTCCTCGGGCAAGCAGGAGTTGCATAATCTCATAGTCATAGGAACATGTATAAGTCATGAAGAAAAGCACTAGCAACAAACTATACGATCGGTGCTATGCTAATGGAATGGGTCATGTCAATCAGATCATTCAACCAATGATGTGATCCCATTAATCAAATAACAACTCCTTGTTCATGGTTAGGAAACATAACCATCTTTGATTAACGAGCTAGTCAAGTAGAGGCATACTAGTGACACTCTGTAGGTTTATGTATTCACACATGTATTATGTTTCCGGTTAATACAATTCTAGCATGAATAATAAACATTTATCATGATATAAGGAAATAAATAATAACATTTATTATTGCCTCTAGGGCATATTTCCTTGATCTCCCACTTGCACTAGAGTCAATAATCTAGATTACACAGTAATGATTCTAACACCCATGGAGTCTTGGTGCTGATCATGTTTTGCTCGTGGAAGAGGCTTAGTCAGCGGGTGCGCAACATTCAGATCCGTATGTATCTTGCATATCTCTATGTCTCCCACTGGACCAAATCCGGATGGAGTTGAGGCGTCTTTTGATGTGCTTGGTTCTCTTGTGAAATCTGGATTCCTTTGCCAAGGCAATTGCACGATATTGTCACAAAAGATTTTCATTGGACCCGATACACTAGGTACAACACCTAGATCGGATATGAACTCCTTCATCCAGACTCCTTCATTAGCTGCTTCCGAAGCAGCTATGTACTCAACTTCACATGTAGATCCATAGCGGCGCTTTGTTTGGAACTGCACCAACCGACAGCTCCACCGTTTAATGTAAATCGTATCCGGTTTGCGATTTAGAATCGTCCGGATCAGTGTCAAAACTTGCATCGGCGTAACCGTTCACGATGAGCTCTTTGTCACCGCCATAAATGAGAAACATATCCTTAGTTCTTCTCAAGTACTTAAGGATGTTCTTGACCGCTGTCCGATGATCCACTCTGGATTACTTTGGTACCTGCCTGCTAAACTTACAGCAAGGCACACATCAGGTCTGGTACACAGCATTGCATACATGATAGAGCCTATGGCTGAAGCATAGGAACATCTTTCATTTTCTCTCTATCTTCTGCGGTGGTGGGCATTGAGTCTTACTCAACTTCACACCTTGTAATACCGGCAAGAACCCTTTCTTTGCACGATCCATTTGAACTTTTCAAAACTTTATCAAGGTATGTGCTTTGTGAAAGTCCTATTAAGCGTCTTGATCTATCTCTATAGATCTTAATGCCCAATATGTAAGCAGCTTCACGAGGTCTTTCATCGAAAAACTTTTATTCAAGTATCCCTTTATGCTATCTAGAAATTCTATATCATTTCCGATCAATAATATGTCATCCACATATAATATCAGAAATGCTCTGAGCTCCACTCACTTTCTTGTAAATCGAGGCTTCTCCAAAAGTGCATATAAAACCAAATCTTTGATCACACCATCAAAGCGTTTATTCCAACTCCGAGAGGCTTGCACCAGTCCATAAATGGATCATTGGAGCTTGCACACTTTGTTAGCTCTCTTTGGATCGACAAAACCTTCTGGTTGCATCATATACAACTCTTCTTCCGAAATCCATTCAGGAATGCAGTTTTAACATCCATTTGCCAAATTTCATAATCATAAAATGCGGCAATTGCTAACATGATTGAGACGGACTTAAGCATCGCTACGGGTGAGAAAGTCTCATCGTAGTCAACCCCTTGAACTTGTCGAAAACCTTTTGCAACAAGTCGAGCTTTATAAACGATAACATTACCATCAGCGTCAGTCTTCTTCTTGAAGATCCATTTATTCTCAATTGCTTGCCGATCATCGGGCAAGTCAACCAAAATCCACACTTTGTTCTCATACATGGATCCCATCTCAGATTTCATGGCCTCAAGCCATTTTGTGGAATCTGGGCTCACCATCGCTTCTTCATAGTTCGTAGGTTCATCATGTTCCGAGTAACATGACTTCCAAAACAGGATTACCGTACCACTCAGTGCGGATCTTGCTCTGGTTGATCTCTGAGTTCTGTAGAAACTTGATCTGAAGTTTCATGATCATCATCATTAGCTTCCTCCTATTTGGTGTATGTGTCACGAAACTGTTTTACGTGATGTACTACTTCTCAATAAGGGAGTAGATACAGATTATCTCATCAAGTTCTACTTTCCTCCCACTCACTTCTTTCGAGAGAAACTCCTTCTCTAGAAAGTTTCCGAATTAGCAACAAAAATCTTGCCTTGGATCTGTGATAGAAGGTGTACCCAACTGTCTCCTTTGGGTATCCTATGAAGACACATTTCTCCGATTTGGGTTCGAGCTTATCAGGTTGAAGCTTTTCACATAAGCATCGCAGCCCCAAACTTTCAAAAGCGACAACTTTGGTTTCTTGCCAAACCACAGTTCATAAAGCGTCGTTTCAGCGGTTTAGATGGTGCCCTATTTAAAGTGAATGCAGCCGTCTCTAAAGCATAACCCCAAAGCGATAGCGGTAAATCAGTAAGAGACATCATAGATCGCACCATATCTAATAAAATACGATTCTGACGTTCGGACACACCATTACGTTGTGGTGTTCCGGTGGCGTAAGTTGAAACTATTCCGCATTGTTTCAAATGCAGGCCAAACTCGTAACTCAAATATTCTCCTCCACGATCAGATCGTAGAAACTTTATTTTCTTGTTACGATGATTTTCCACTTCACTCTGAAATTCTTTGAACTTTTCAAATGTTTCAGATTTGTGTTTCATTAAGTAGATATACCCATATCTGCTCAAATCATCTGTGAAGGTGAGAAAATAACGATATCCGCCACGAGCCTCAACATTCATTGGACCACATACATCGGTATGTATGATTTCCAACAAATCTGTTGCTCTCTCCATAGTTCGGAGAAGCGGTGTTTTAGTCATCTTGCCCATAAGGCACGGTTACATAAGTGCCAAGTGATTCATAATCAAGTGACTCCAAAGTCCATCGGCATGGAGTTTCTTCATGCGTTTTACACCGATATGACCTAAGCGGCGGTGCCACAAATAAGTTGCACCATCATTATCAACTCTGCATCTTTTGGTTTCAACATTATGAATATGTGTATCACTACTATCAAGATTAAGTAAAACAAACCATTCTTCAATGGTGCATGACCATAAAAGATATTATTCATATAAATAGAACAACCATTATTCTCGATTTAAATGAATAACCGTCTCGCATCAAACAAGATCCAGATATAATGTTCATGCTCAGCGATGGTACTAAATAACAATTATTTAGGTCTAATACTAATCCGAAGGTAGATGTAGAGGTAGCGTGCCGATTGCGATCACATCGACTTTGGAACCATTTCCCAGCGCATCGTCACCTCGTCCTTAGCCAATCTTCGCAATCCGTAGCCCTGTTTGAGTTGCAAATATTAGCAGAACCAGTATCAAATACCAGGTGCTCTGCGGTATTAGTAAGGTACACATCAATAACAAGTATATCACATATACCTTTGTTAACCTTGCCATCCTTCTTATCCGCCAAATACTTGGGGCAGTTCCGCTTCGGTGACCAGCACTGCTTGCAATAGAAGCACTCGGTTTCAGGCTTAGGACCAGACTTGGGTTTCTTCTCTTGATCAGACAACTTGCTTGCTGCTCTTTTGAAGTTTCCTTTTCTTTCCTTTGCCCTTTTCTTGAAACTAGTGGTTTTGTTAACCATCAACACTTGATGCTCCTTTTGATTTCTACCTCCATGACTTTCGGCATCGCGAAGAGCTCGGGCATAGTTTTGGTCATCCCTTGCATATTATAGTTCATCACGAAGCTCTTGTAGCTTGGTGGCAGTGATTGGAGAATTCATCAATGGCGCAATCATCCGGAAGATTAACTCCAGTTGAATCAAGTGATTGTTATATCCGGACATTACGAGTATATGCTCCGACATAACCATTCTCCTCCATCTTACAGCTATAGAACTTATTGGAGACTTCATATCTCTCAATCCGGGCATTCGCTTGGAATATTAACTTCAACTCTGGAACATCTCATATGCTCCATGGTGTTCAAAGCGACGTTGAAGTCGGTTCTAAGCCGTAAAGCATGGCACTTGAACTATAGAGTAGTCATCGACTTTGCTTTGCGGACGTTCACAACCACGCGCAGCCCTTACACCAGGCCTGGCACCTAACGGTGCTTCGGGGCGTAATTCTTACGTGCAGCAATAAGGATAATCCTCAAATTACGGACCCAGTCCGTGTAATTGCTACCATCATCTTTCAACTTTGCTTTCTCAAGGAACGCATTAAAATTCAA
Organism: Aegilops longissima; assembly: GCA_021605205.1. NCBI lineage: Eukaryota > Viridiplantae > Streptophyta > Magnoliopsida > Poales > Poaceae > Aegilops > Aegilops longissima. The sequence goes on from CM038676.1 coordinate 529,512,972, forward strand.
CGGAACAACAGACGAGCCATCTATCTACACATCATAGACAAGCAAGATACTATCGGTACTAAGTTCATGATAAATTTAAGTTCAATTAATCATATTACTTAAGAACTCCCACTTAGAAAATATCCTCCAATTCTCTAAGTGATTGCGTGATCCATTTCAACTACACCATGACCGATCATCACGTGTGATGGAGTAGTTTCAATGGTGAACATCAATATGTTGATCATATCTACTATATGATTCACGCTCGACCTTCGGTCTCCGTGTTCGAGGTCATATCTTATATGCATAGCTCGTCAAGTATAACTTTGAGTATTCGCGTGTGCAACTGTTTTGCACCGTTGTATTTGAGCGTAGAGCCTATCACCCGATCATCACGTGGTGTCTCGGCACGAAGAACTTTCATAGCGGTGCATACTCGGGAGAACACTTCTTGATAATTTAGTAAGGGATCATCTTATAATGCTACCGTCAATCAAAGCAAAATAAGATGCATAAAGGATTAACATCACATGCAATCAATATAAGTGATATGACATGGCCATCATCATCTTGTGCTTGTGATCTCCATCTCGAAGCACCGTCATGATCACCATCGTCACCGGTAGCGACACCTTGATCTCCATCGTAGCATCGTTGTCGTCTAGCCAACTATTGCTTCTCGACTATCGCTACTCCTTAGTGATAAAGTAAAGCAATTACATGGCGTTGCATCTCATACAATAAGCGACAACCATATGGCTCCTGCCGATTGCCGATAACTTCGGTTACAAAACATGATCATCTCATACAATAAAATATAGCATCATGTCTTGACCATATCACATCACAGCATGCCCTGCAAAAACAAGTTAGGCGTCCTCTACTTTGTTGTTGCAAGTTTTACGTGGCTGCTACGGGCTGAGCAAGAACCGTTCTTACCTCGCATCAAAGCCACAGCGATACTTCGTCAAATAGACTCCGTTTAACCTTCTCAAGGACGGGCGTAGCTACACTCAGTTCAACTAAAGTGAGAGAGCAGACACCCGCCGGTCACCTTTAAGCAGCGAGTGCTCACAGCGGTGAAACCAGTCTCGCGTAAGCGTCTGGCGTAATGTCGGTCCGGGCGCTTCATCTCACAATACCGCTGAACCAAAGTATGACATGCTGGTAGGTAGTATGACTTGTATCGCCCACAACTCACTTGTGTTCTACTCGTGCATATGACATCAACGCATAAAACCAGGCTCGGATGCCTTTGTTGGGGAGCGTAGTAATTTCAAAATTTTCCCACGATCACACAAGACCATGGTGATGGCATAGCGAGAGGAAGAGTGTCGTCCACGTACCCTCGTGAACCGAAAGCGGAAGCGTTATAACAACGCGGTTGATGTAGTCGTGCGTCTTCACGACCCGACCGATCCAAGCACCGAGCGTCACGGCACCTCCGAGTTCTGCACGTTCAGCTCGATGGCGTCCCTCGAACTCCGATCCAGCCGAGTGTCGAGGAGAGTTCGTCGACCTGACGGCGTGGTGGCGATGATGATGTTCCACCGGCGCAGGGCTTCGCCTAAGCTCCGCTACGGTATGATCGAGGTGTAATCTGGTGGAAGGGGCACCGCACACGGCTAAGGAGCGATCTAATCGATCAACTTGTGTGTCATGGGGTGCCCCTGCCCCTGTATATAAAGGAGGGAAGGGAGGGGCTGGCGGCCTAGGAGGGAGGCGCAGGGTGTCCTACTCCTACTAGGAGTAGGATCCCCCCAAATCCTAGTCCAACTAGGGTTTGACCAAGGGAGAGGAGAGAGGCGCCACCCCTTCTCCTAATCCTAATAGGACTAGGGAAGGGGAAGGCTGCGGCCAGCTATAGGGCCCCTTTTCTCTTTCCCACTAAGGCCCATCAAGGCCCATTGACTCCCAGGAGGTTCAGTAACCCCGGTACTCGGTAAAATTCCCAATTTCACCGGAGTGATTCGAGTCAAATATAGGCTTCAATATATCAATCTTTATGTCTCGACCATTTGAGACTCCTCGTCATGTCCGTGATCTCATCGGGACTCGAACAACCTTGGTACATCAATATCATATAAACTCATAATAAGCATCATCGAAACTTTAAGCGTGCGGACCCTACGGGTTCGAGAACTATGTAGACATGGTGAGACACCTCTCGGTCAATAACCAATAGCGGGACCTGGATGCCCATATTGGCTCCTACATATTCTCTGAAGATCTTTATCGGTCGAGACCGCATAACAACATCGTTGTTCCCTTTGTCATCGGTATGTTACTTGCCGAGATTCGATCGTCGGTATCAATACCTAGTTCAATCTCGTTACTGGCAAGTCTCTTTACTCGTTCCGTAATACATCATCTCATAACTAACTCATTAGTTACAATGCTTGCAAGGCTTAGGTGATGAGCATTACCGAGAGGGCCAGAGATACCTCTCCAGGCAATCGGAGTGACAAATCCTAATCTCGAAATATGCCAACCCAACATATACCTTCGGAGACACCTGTAATGTACTTTTATAATCACCCGATTCGTTGTGACGTTTGGTAGCACCAAAGTGTTCCTCGGGCAAGCGGGAGTTGCATAATCTCATAGTCATAGGAACATGTATAAGTCATGAAGAAAAGCACTAGCAACAAACTATACGATCAGGTGCTATGCTAATGGAATGGGTCATGTCAATCAGATCATTCAACCAATGATGTGATCCCATTAATCAAATAACAACTCCTTGTTCATGGTTAGGAAACATAACCATCTTTGATTAACGAGCTAGTCAAGTAGAGGCATACTAGTGACACTCTGTAGGTTTATGTATTCACACATGTATTATGTTTCCGGTTAATACAATTCTAGCATGAATAATAAACATTTATCATGATATAAGGAAATAAATAATAACATTTATTATTGCCTCTAGGGCATATTTCCTTCAGTCAGAGGAACTCTTCGGAAGACCATGTTTCGGTTATCTTGTTCTCAAACGCCTTGAAGTGCGAGAACGTAAAAAGAGGGATCGAATCTTGCGGGTAAAGTGTACAAACCTCTGCAGAGGGTTATAACCTAATCGATTAGCCGTGTCCCGATTCTACGGACAATTTGAGCATCTGGACCTGGATCTATCTCGGAACTCTCAACACCGGATGATAACTTAATTGTGGGAAACTTATGATGAATTTGGGCTATGAGACATCGGTTGGCGGAACCATGTCATGATAGAAAACTCTATAGTACAGACTCAGTTATTCCTTTGATGTAAGGAAAATAAAACCAGCTTTTACATAAACAAAACTCGAACACGAGCCACAAAAGCCATATTGCATATAGTATAGTTTTACCATCTGTTTTCTCATGTTGTGATCTTGCGGTACATTCAATGTCTTGACCTACACGGCTGCAACTTATCATGTTGCAGATATTTTCTTCCGACGAGTAAGAGTGCAGTGCAGGTTCTTGTCTACACTCAACCTGCCGATGGCGTTGATGGGACTCCACACCCGATTACTTGTTTCCGCTGAGACTTATGAGGTATATATCAGTTTTACGTTATTTATACATGTGATTGCACTTTGATATATACATTGATGTACTGTGTGTGCCGACATCTTGATCCGAGGATGGCACGGATACCTGAGGCTTGACCGTCTCGAGGTCGGGTCGCTACATAGGCGCCTGAGATGGCTCCATCGCGACTTGGGCGATGAAGGAGAGAAGCAGCGAACCCATCGGGCATGTTGGCGAACATCTGTGACTCGCGATCGTTGCCAGACCATCTACAAAAGTAGGCAAAATCCTGAGTAGTCAAATCATAAATTTATGCTGACTGTCAGAAATTGACTACGTTTGTAAAAATTAATTAAAAGCTCTATATGATAATAACTGATTAGCGATCGCACCTAGTGGCTTCCTACAGTCAGCCTGGCTCTGGTACCAAGATTGTCACGACCGGTTTTTCAATAAAAATATTTATTGAGAAACCGACCAATAAATTCCAGTGTGAGGAAAATCCTCCATACTGGTAGACAAAATCTTGATACAATAAGCCAGTAGCATATGATATATTACAGGGTCGAGCTGAGGTTGCTCAACAAATTATTACAAGCACGCCAATAATTATACATAGAGGCGGATATGACACAAAGGAGTGGTGGCATACTACTGACTCGAGGTAAAGTAGTGGAATAACACAGTGGAGTGGGTGGTATGACTCCAACACTAGCGGCTCATCGAGCGTCGAGGTGAGGCTCGGTGAATTTATTTGGGTAGCGGAAGCGAATATATCACAGTGACTAATCCAGGGATCGCACGAGACTGACTGGGATTCCTCTAGGCGTCGGACTCGCTATCGAACTCTTCATCCATGAGATCGCCTTCGTCAGCATCTAGCCAAATCAACAAGCCAGGTGAGTACTTTGAAAGTACTCGCAAGACAGTTCGGACAAAAGATATAACAAATGTATGCATGAATGCGACATGATTAATTTTAACAATGCGCAATTAAACCAGTATAGCAAGGTAAGTAAAAAGGGAATCGGCGGTAGTCCGCTCGAAAACCCAAAGAAGATAAACTCAAAACCGATCGAATTATGCAGGCGGCGCCTCGAAGGGTGAACAAATAAGTAAAACATGCCACGATCGAGGCGTCTAGCGACACCTCATAAAGGGCTTATATTGAAAGAGAAGACATACGTGCCACAGTCGGACGTCGGAGCGACATCACAGAAAGGGCTTATAACAAAAGTAAATAATAACAATGCCGCAGTCGGACGTCTGAGCGACATCCCAGAAATGGCTTATAGCAGAAGTAAATAATAACAATGCCGCAGTCGGACATCTGAGCGACATCGCAGAAAGGGCTTATAATTCATTATTCATAACTGACAAGAAATGGTGCTCACGGAAAATATTCATCACAAGACAATAAGCGGGTTAGTCCATTCACAGGAAATAAAAATTTAACACTCATGTATTACTCAGGAGTTTCTGTCACCGAGACTGACACTTGACAAGATAAGATGAACACAGTACTTGGACATGGATAAGATGGAATTCAAGAATTTTGACTCTGCAGAGTTTGTACTAAAATTATCCACTGCCAACAGATTTCCGTAGTCGCGAAGGACTAGTTCCGTTTACGGTATTTCGGAGGAAACATAGCTAACCGGTACACACCCATACTACCTCACGTTGCCAGGAATCACCCTAGATAGCGTTCAAGAAAAACTTTCAGACGGGGAGATCACAATCTCGAATAGCATGGGATCAAATTTATATACGCGCGCTCTAAGGGGTGCCCCCCTCTCGGTCCCAACCGGAAACACCCATGCCCCCTAACCGGATGAAAGGCTTTAATCCAGGGCCATGGAACCCTCATCCCGGCCTCTCGATTTGGTGTGTACCAGGAAGTGGTTTGCAACTTACTAAGCCGAATCCCTTGCGGAAAACATGTGGTAGTACGAAAAAGGGGAGACGGACGGAATTTGACTGATTTATGTTGACACTGGGTCAACGATCTGGCATAAGACTGGCATGCTACAACACTTTCATCTTACCCATTCTCATGCCAACTCATGGCTGTGCAACAAGTCTCCAACAACTCATGGATTTCCCGAAACTCACTTGCCTCAACTCATACGAGATAAACTTTCATCGAGCTGCTCATGAACATGCCATGGTACTAAAATAATGCAAACATGCCCAAACACTCATCATATCAAAAGTTCAAACATGCTTTCCTGGTTTGGAGTAGTCGGGGTCTAGCTCGGTGAAGTTCGCGATTCCGTCACCTCCTTCGGTATCTACGGTACACAAAACACACGTGCTAACGTAAATACCATGGGGTGCAGAAAAGTAATCCAAATATTTTTCAAATAAATATGATTAAAAAACTAGACAAAATTTTGAAGAGGACAGAAAAAGAATCACTCAAAAATCCCTTTCTGTTAAAAAGTTATAAGAGTTTTGGTCCAAGGTCCCATCTGTAATGAAACAGAAAACTCTCTGGGGCCTAAGCAGAAAAGTGCAGAAAAACGATTCAGAGTAGAAAGCGTATTTGCCAAAGTATGCTTTCAGAAAACGGTTTGAAAAAACAACAGAGTGGCTGACGGGCGGGTCCCACCCGTCAGGTTTGAATATTCAAACGAGGTGGCCGAGCTCGTCGGCGCCCGAGAGCCACGGTGGTCGCCTGCGGCGATCCACGGCGAGGCAGGGAGATCGGAAGGTACCTCTGTGCTCAGTGGGTTATTCCACGTCGGTTGGTGGTGATGGTGGTCGCCGGTGAGCACCACGTCGACGGCGGCTCTTGCTCCGACGGACGGCGGTTCGGGTGGTCGTGGGCCTCGTCGGAGAGTGCTGCGAAGGTTAAATTGAGGAGGGGGTTAGACTCCTGGTAGCTTGAGAGGATAGCTGACGAGAGTAGGACGCCGGGGATGGCCTCACCGGAGTGAAACAAGGTGGAGGCCACGACGGAACGAGGCAGCCGGAGTCGAGGAAGAAGAGCCCCTCGAGGCCCTTCCAGTAGTTGGGCGGGGACTAGTGAGGTGGTGGAGGTGTGCGGGGGTCAGAGCGCGCTCGGGGGTGCTATTTATACCCGGCCCGAGGCGGTTGCCATGAACGGATAAGTCCGGCGAGTGTTACGGCGGTGCAGGGCATTGGTCGGGGTGGTGTTAGGGTTGAGCGTCATTGTGGAGATCCACTGACTCCATTTGGATGCTAAACTAGCCGGGATTGGGTGCTTTGGGTATGCTCGACGGAACGGAGCGGCGCGGGCCCGTCGGCGGCAGGGAGCACGTTCTATGCATGCCGGGCCACGGCGACGGTGCCGCGGTCGTGCGCTGGCATGCACGAGCCACGCGGAGCACTAGGGAGAGCTGGGCGGCGCAGAACGGCGTTGTGCCGGGGTGGTGCCTTCTGTCGACCGCCACGGGAGGTCCCGACACCGCAGAAGACGCCGGCGAGGTTGGGCCAGGGTGCCACCGACGCCGAGAATCAGCCAAGCGTGCGTCTTGGGGTTACGGCAGGGGAGAGGCCGTGTGCAGCGTGCCGAGCGCCTTGTCGACGCATGACTGAACAACGCGAAGGGAAATGACCTGAACTCTGAAACTTGAATATTTCAAAGCGCAATAAAGCAGTCTTGCGGCGGTGTTGGCAGAATGATTTTGGTATGAGGAGTTTCTCCTTGAGCTGATTTTTGGTGGAGTGGCCTCTCATTGCATCTGGAGGCTGCCTGAATTTTTGTGGAATTTTTGGAGGAGAGGAGATATGAATTTCATCAAATTTGACAAATCTGGTCCAAACCTGCAGAGACTGAAATTTGAAATTTTTGAAGAGAAGAAGAGTGGATCTTGATTGTTCTAGGTTGTGGGTACCAAGGACTATCCAGGGGAGTTGGTTTGCGGTCAACACTCAAATGCATTTAGGTAGTTGCTTTGCAAATCACCTAGGCTCAAAATAATGGACAGAAAAGATTTGGGAGGAGAAATAAAATGAAATAAAATTCAGAAATGGATTGAACTTGATGAGACAGAATGTTTGATTTGCTCCAAAGTGGGAAGAAGGTTTTTGGGAGGTTTTACCATGTGGGGCATGGTAAAATCATGAGAGGTTCCAATATAGGAGAAGACACAAGACTCCTAGGGTTTTCTTTTTGAAAGAAAATAAAACTCAAAAATAAATTTGAGAAGGGGGAAAAATCAGAAGAAAGGTTTTTAATAACCAACACCAGAGTTGAAGAGGGTGCCAAAATAAAATCTTTTTTCAAGGAAAAATTCTTGAGAGAAGGAGATTTTTTGAAGGGTTCAAATGACCTCCTTCAAAACCAACAAAGTTTTTGCTGAAAACCAAAACAAAATTTTTGGAATGTCACACCTCTACATGACTAGCTCGTTGATCAAAGATGGTTATGTTTCCTAGCCATAGACATGAGTTGTCATTTGATTAACGGGATCACATCATTAGGAGAATGATGTGATTGACTTGACTCATTCCGTTAGCTTAGCACTCGATTGTTTAGTGTATTGCTATTGCTTTCTTCATGACTTATACATGTTCCTATGACTACGAGATTATGCAACTCCCGTTTACCGGAGGAACACTATGTGTGCTACCAAACGTCACAACATAACTGGGTGATTATAAAGGTGCTCTACAGGTGTCTCCAAAGGTACTTGTTGGGTTGGCGTATTTCGAGATTAGGATTTGTCACTCCGATTATCAGAGAGGTATCTCTGGGCCCACTCGGTAATGCACATCACTTAAGCCTTGCAAGCATTGCAACTAATGAGTTAGTTGCGGGATGATGTATTACGGAACGAGTAAAGAGACTTGCCGGTAACGAGATTGAACTAGGTATTGAGATACCGACGATCGAATCTCGGGCAAGTAACATACCGATGACAAAGGGAACAACGTATGTTGTTATGCGGTTTGACCGATAAAGATCTTCGTAGAATATGTGGGAGCCAATATGAGCATCCAGGTTCCGCTATTGGTTATTGAACGGAGACGTGTCTCGGTCATGTCTGCATAGTTCTCGAACCCGTTGGGTCCACACGCTTAAAGTTTCGATGACGGTTATATTATGAGTTTATGAGTTTTGATGTACCGAAGGTTGTTCAGAGTCCCGGATGTGATCATGGACATGACGAGGAGTCTCAAAATGGTCGAGACATGAAGATTGATATATTGGAAGCCTATATTTGGATATCGGAAGTGTTCCGGGTGAAATCGGGATTTTACGGGAGTACCCGAGGGGTTACCGGAACCCCCCGGTGGTTTAATGGGCCATAGTGGGCCTTAGTGGAGAAGAGGAGGGTCGGCCAGGGCAGGCTGCGCGCCCCCTCCCCCTCTAGTCTGAATTGGACAAGGAGGGGGGCCCTTTTCCTTCTTCTCCTCTTCCTCCTTCCCCCTTCTCCTAATCCAACAAGGAAGGGAGGGAGTCCTACTCCCGGTGTGAGTAGGACTCCTCCTGGCCGGCCGCCTCTCCCCCCTTGCTCCTTTATGTACGGGGGCAGGGGGCACCCCATAGACACAACAATTGATCATTAATCTTTCAGCCGTGTACGGTGCCCCCCTCCACCATAGTCCACCTCGATAATATCGTAGCGGTGCTTAGGCGAAGCCCTGCGTCGGTAGAACATCATCATCGTCACCACACCGTCGTGCTAATGAAACTCTCCCTCAACACTCGGCTGGATCGGAGTTTGAGGGACGTCATCGGGCTGAACGTGTGCTGAATTCGGAGGTGTCGTGCATTCGGTGCTTGATCGGTTGGATCGTGAAGACGTACGACTACATCAACCGCGTTGCGCTAACGCTTCCGCTTTCGGTCTACGAGGGTACGTGGACAACACTCTCCCCTCTCATTGCTATGCATCACCATGATCTTGCGTGTGCGTAGGAAATTTTTTGAAATTACTACGTTCCCCAATAGTGACATCTGAGACTGGTTTTATGCGTAGATGTCATATGCATGAGTAGAACACAAGTGAGTTGTGGGCGATATAAGTCATACTGCTTACCAGCATTTCATACTTTGGTTCGGCGGTATTGTTGGATGAAGTGGCCCGGACTGACATTACGCGTACGCTTACACGAGACTGGTTCTACACTACAAAAAAATACACTTCCGTGATGATACGTGTTTGTCACAGTAGGTCACGTTTTTTGTCATGCATGTACATCCATGACAAATTTATGACAGAATGAAGATAGTCATACCTGTGCTGTCGTAGAAGTGTTCCATGACATTACCAAAATTATCATCACGGAAGTGTCCACTTCCATGACGATAAATCGCGCGTCCGAAGTGCTTTCATCAAGGGTGACCGACACGTGGCATCCACCGTAGCGAACGCCGTTAAGCTATCGGTCGGGTTTTGGATCCGATAACCCGTTAACAGCCCCGACCAATGGGGATTTTCCATGTGTAAAATCATCATTGGCTGGAGGAGACACGTGTCAGGTCCGCGTTCGCATAGGTGTCACTCATCCAATGGGCGATGCACGCCTATGATATGTTGACACGTGGACCGGCCCATCAAGTTTAATTGGGCCGACCCAACTAAAGGCCCACAAGTTTTTGCGGACCATAATGGGCCGGCCCAGCTAAAGGCCCACAAGATTTTGTGAACCATAATGGGCCGGCCCAGCTAAAGGCCCACGAGATTTTGCGGGCCATAATGGGCCGGCGCAGGTAAAGGCCCAGAAGATCTTGCGGGCCATAATGGGTCGGCCTAGCGAAAGGCCCACAAGATTTTTGTGTGCCATAATGGGCTGACCCAGGTAAAGGCCCACAAGATTCTTGCGGATCATAATGGGTCGGCCCAGCTAAAGGCCCACGAGATTTCGCCGACATTAATGGGCCGACCCAGCTGTAGGCCCACACGATTTTGAGGACCCTAGTAGGCCGGCCCATTAACTGGCTCCCATGTTTTGGGCCAAATGCTGGCCCATATTTGACCCGGTCCAATAATGGCCTGCCACGTTCCGGGCCTAAAAGTGGCCCATATGAGATCCGGCTCATTATAAGCCTACCACGTTCTGGGCCAAATTACGGCCCAGATCTGATCCGGCCCTTTAAGAGGCTTTGGGCTCAACTATGGCCCATATCATATTCGGCCCGTCAACTGGACACTATGCTTTTGGGGCCACTTGCTAAAGGCCCACTTAGTAATTCATCCTGATATTAGTTTTGGCCTGTTAAGGGCCCGTTTAACATTTCAGCCCTATATTAATTTCGGCATGTTAAAAGCCCGTCATATAGTTGGGCCTAACTACGGCCCGGTTTGCATCCGCCTGCTCGCAGCCGATATCTGATTGGGCCAAACAAGGACCGAGACAATTTTGGCCTGTTAAAAGCCCGTGATTTGATTCGCACAATCATGGGCCGGGGTTCATTTCGCGCTGCTGCCGGCCCGTGAGCTGTTCGGCACGTTTCAGGCCCAACCTACATCGTGATTGCATGACGGCCCAATTATGTACCGTAATTTTACGGTTTAGCCGGTGTACTGCGAAGACAGGATATATATACATTAGAATAACTGCAGCATCGTGAATAAGAAAAAACCTAGACTATACAATAAAGAAATTACGGCATATTACACCCACTGGGCATCAAAGTTCGCCACTATGATAATAAAGCACAAGCAGACAGCAGATTACATACACTGGGCATCAAAGATCGCCACCAGTGCCAATAAACACGCCAACAAAATAATATACAAAACCGACAACACTTCAATAGAGTTCAAGAAAGGTTAGCCCTGCTGGGGAGCTGCGGCGCAAGCAGCTGAGCAAGATGATGAGACTGCGCTTGTTCAACACTTATATCTTCCTCACTCTGAAAGATAAACAAGCAGACTGATGACAGGTTTTGCACATAAAAGTATCAGTGCTGACAATTCATCACATTTCTTACTGATGAATAAAGTGACACGGTTTAAAATTGCATTAACACAATATGGTATTGTTCAGGTCAAGACATGGCAGGAAATGCCATTGTGAAGGAGTTGGCAGCTTCACGACAACACTGGATTACAGATCAAGAACTCATAAGTATCAATGGTTAGTGTGTTGTCAATTTATACAATTTCATATTGGCAAATAAAGAGACGGTTTAAATAATAGTAGAATGATATGACATTATTCATAGTTAAGACATTGCAGAATATGACATTGTGCTGTAGTGGGTAGGTTCACCACAACACTGGATTACGGATGAAGAACAGAAGCATACATGCAGTGCAAAAGAAGATCACTTGCTCTATATAGTTTAATTTACATGGTATGAAGAAGGAACGTGGTTGTACAACTGAAAACTTTAATTGAGAAAGGACAAACTTTTGTTTATGAACTACATAATAAACTTTAAATAAGAAATTTGATGCAAACACCAAAAATAAACAGCTGTTGCAGTCATGCCTAACCAAATAGATACAACAAAGTTTGAAGGCTTGAGATGGACAAACTTACATTATTGGTGAAGACAGGCTCTATAAAGGCCTTGTCCATGCTGATGGGGTGTGCAATTCAAGAAGTTTACCACAGAATCTTCTTCAAAAGCATTGCCTTTATTCTACATTTTGTTAAGAGTAAATATAGATGTGATAATATGCGAGAAATGGAGAATATTCAAGATAAGATGAAGAGTGATGCTACATAACCAAGTAGCCATAAATGTAAGTGCAGCGATACAGGCAAAAGGTACAGCCAAGAGCAATGCACAGCTAAACTTCTTCAGTACCAACCTTATGGTAAGAGTAAATATAGATCTGATGTGTTGAAAATGGAGGGCAAAGGAAAATAAGCTGCAGAGTGATGGTACATGAACGACTACCTGTCATTATAAGTACAATGATAAAGGACATCATGTACTTACAAGAACAATGCAGAGCTAAAAAAAACATTGGCATTGGATATATTCTACACTAATGTAACCATTCATACAGATCAGATCATTTGGGCGAACAATTGATAAGAAAGCTATCATGCATACTGCTGTCACATAATGAACCGGTATGTATGCAAGTACGATGATACAGACAACAGGTACTAACAAGAGCAAAGCGTTGGGCAGCATATTTGCGATATCACGTCGTTCTTTTCAAACCGAATTCTTCTTGAGCAGATTTCCTGCAAAAAGATTCGTAAGGCACATGCGGAAAAGTAGAAGTTCAAATTGTCATGTGATTTCATAGACAGTACCTCATCCTGGAACGAGACCAGTGCATAACAAGGTTTTTCCATTCAATGTCTTCTAAATTTAGCACAGGAGACTTCACCGGAAATTCGTTTATAGACTTGCCATCAAAGTGAGATTTCCTCAGGTAACACCGATACTGATGCAATGATTTGAAAAGCACAAGCAAGCTTTGCTCGTCATGACTATCCAGATTGACCATCGCCTAGTTACAACAATGTAATGTAAATCATTGATGTGTTCAATCAGCAGAAAACAGGAAAGTAATAACCATGAATAATAGCACTTACACGTAAGTTGGACAGGAAGATGTGAAAATGGTGTTTGTCTTCACTATAATATTCCCATAATGGGAATTTATGCACGTAGTCCCTAACAACATTGAAAGTATTGTCTTTTAAACTGGGAATAAATGGAATGGGGTTCCAATCTTCAGGAATTGGCCGTCTCTGCAGTTGGGATAGGTCTTCGTCCGGTGGACTTGCTGTACTTTTTGCTAGAGTGGGATTTTTCTGTGGTATAGCTGGTGCTATGGCAAATGAAATTGGTATACCTTTTGCTGGAGTGCAAATCCTATGTGGTGGGGCTAGTGGTGTGGCCAGTGAAGTATGGGTACAGTCTGCTGGAGTCAGTCCTACGTTTTGTGTCACTGGTTGAACAGCCAATATAAGTGGGGTGCTGTCTGATTTCTCCGGCACCACCACGTTTTTCAAGGACTTTGCTGGTGCTCCTTCAGGTTCGGCAATCACCCTCTTCCTTTTTGATGTCTGATGCACAAGAACAACATTTGAGTGGAAAAACATGGTATGATAACAGATGGAATATGTATTGATAATGGATGGGCATGGCATCTCGACATATATGATGAGTAAACTAAGCAAATGGCGGTGCAACAAAGTAGAAGAAATGCAAGACAACATATGCAAGATACCCACAATCAATAAAACATTGCCAAATTAGAACATGCACCTTGATGGGTGAACAGGACATGTCATCTGCCTTTGACTCCTCGAGGTTAGAATAGTCAATAGGATCATATTCTGAACAAGAATCAACAGGTGGGGAGCGTATGAGTTTCATTGAATCCAGAATGGCACTCAATGCCTTGGTGCCAATTTTGTAAGTCATTGTAGTGTTTACCTTCAAGAGTGGACTGCTGCTAGTGCGACACAAAGCAGCTACACAGATCATAGTGTAGATATAACGGGAAAACCTTAAGCATCAGAGTAAAATCAGCAAAGTGGAACTTGCTGGAATATGTGCTAGTATTGCCGGTACGGCTAGAAAAGCTTCAGATACCAGCTCTCTTCAAGTGAAGTGCGGTACTGTTAATATCAGTGTAACTCTCAAAGGCGACACAGCTCCCCGTATTTCCTTGCTATTCTTATAGGATTCAAGTGGGCAGGCCACCACAAATCCTATTCCTATGTTTACAAGATCCTACGAATCAAAGAGGCTCAAAGTGTCCATCACAACCGACCGTATAGACCTCTACACTGCAAATGTCCCCGCTCATCTTCAGTACAAGGAACATACTGTACTACTATCATACTCCCTCCATTCTAAAATATAAGTCTTGGTAGAGATTTCCACTATGGATCACATACAGATGTATCCAGATACATTTTAGAGTGTAGATTCACTCATTTTGCTCCATATGTAGTCCATGGTGGAATATATACAAAGACTTGTATTTAGGAACAGAGAGAGTACATATTAAAGAAGAACGGAAGAGGAACATGGTAAAGAAGAGCAAGCAGATTTTGGATAATAAAATGTTGGTTGCGCAGCGCCCACACATGATGAACCAGAGCAAATTAAGAATGCAACTCCCAGCTGTCTCTCAACCATTTCAGACGGTTGGATGAAGATCCTACGTCTCCTAACCCTTCTTCTTCATCGTCTCTGATTCTTCCCATACAGAACACCGCACGGGCCGCCGGCCGAACCACCGGCCCCCACCGCCTGTGTTCCTCCACCACCCCATCCCCCACCCGTGCCCCAACCCCCACCCACGTCGAGTTTTCTTTGTTCGACGAGGCCCCACAACCACCCGAGCCCCTTCGATCGCACCGGCGAACTTCGGTGAGCTCTGAAAAATCGACTGACCAAATTTTGAAATTTAGTCTACTGTGATTTAACTAGTGTGGAATATAAAAGGGGAAAACCATAAGCATTGGGAGTATAGTGTTGAGCGTGCCATGGCGGATCTGAAGGTGCAAACCGGACAAAGGCAACTTCGCAACCAAGACAAGAAATCAGAGTAAAGCAGTGGCGACCTATTTTCTTGCTGCGATAAATAAGTTGAGCAGATACGAAAGAGTACCGCCTCTGGTGCAGCGCCGTGTACGCATCTGCTGAGAATTTGACGGTGCTGCGGTAGCGATGGCTTTCGGCGGCATTGAAGAAGATCTAGGAGGGTAGACGGTGGCGGCGGGGCGCGGTGGACGAGATGGTCGTAGGAGCAGCGCCGACATGGTGGACGACGGCGGGGATGAAGCGAGAGGACGGGATGCAAGGATCCCGGTCCGAAGGAATGGATGAGAGAGGTCGATCTCTTGTAATGGACGGCGGCGTTGGGGTATCAGCTCCGGCATGGTGGAGGAGGACGACGGTGGATGGGGTGGCGGACGGCGGCGGACGGAGGAGGGTTGGGTGGAGAGGGTGTTTTGGCGCCCAGAGAGTACGAATGGGGAAAGGAGGGTAGAGAGGAAGGGGGGAACCATGTATTCAGGGCGCGCTTGTCTCAAATGCGAGGAAATTTACAAACTTAGCCCCCGTTTCAAATTTCTACTACATCACAGCAACATTAGTCGGTTGGGGATAGGACGGTAATCTCGCATACACCGAATATTTGCCGACGAGAGTTTGTTTTTGGCACCCACCGTGTATGAATATGAATCAGGGAGGGAGTCGATTTCGGCCGAGGACACACTGTGTTTTGGCGCCCACCATGTATGAATCGGGGTGAGAGGCGGTTACGTCATGTTTGGGTGAAATTCCAAACCTACCCCTATCGAAACCTATAGAAATCCAGCAGATAGGCTTTGCGTGGCAGGGATCGACAGTAGTAATTTCCATCTCGCAGATTTTGGTTTCGAGCAGTTACTGCGACTTTCCCCGCTTCGTTCGAATTTTGCAGAGTGCACGTTTACCGTGCCAACTCAATTCGAATCCCGTTTGTATATTTTTTTTCCGGGCGGGATCCATTTTCAATTGGAATTACATTCTATATACATCATTTTTTATATATACTTTCAAAAGCACAACAAAGAATTCTGCTCCTTTATATGTATAATATGATTTACAAGTACAACGATCTCGAAATCTTAAGGTTGAATTCGAAAAAATTTAACCAAATTATGTTCTACTAAAATGTATGGATCAGTAATATCTACATATTAAATAACATAGATGTGCGTGAATTCATATGAGTATGCATGTTTGATAGATCAATTTTTGTTCGAGTATGGATTACATGTATCATCATCTCGAATTCAAATATTTGAATCCCTTTTTTGTTCACTCCTTTCACGCCCATCTCTCTCGCATGCATGCTCCTTCAGGTAGCTATCACTCTCTTTTCTCCAGCTCACCCGCACGCTCACTTCATGTTTCTCCTATCCTCGCAAACAGGGTCTCTCGACGTCTCCCTTGAGAAGTGTCACACTCTCCCTATCATTATACATTACACGGTTTTCATTATCTCTCACGTCTCTACTATTCTCTGGTATCACTCGGTACCTAAGCTTTCTTTTTCACCGCCACACACAGTCTCCACTCGTCTTTCACTTTGTCTTTCTCTCTATGGTATTCTCTCACACACCCTATATGTCTCTACATATGACTCATACCACTAAAATTACTCTCTCTCTCTCTCTCTCCTGTAGACACAACATTTGTTGCGGTCTCCTTTTCGTCTCCATCCCAGACTGACATTATTCATTTGTTTACCGTCTCCTCTCTCTCTCTCTCACATACACACACACACAACTCCTGCTTCCACTCCCCTTCCCGACTACCGTCTCTCTCACACACACAAAACTCTCGCTTTCGCACCCTGACTCGTATTTCTCTCACAAACATTTATCGACTAGCTAGCCTCTAGATAGGTTTATACCCCCTTTTCGTGCTTCCACCATCGCATACATGTCTCTCTCCTGCTCCTTGTATCTATGTAGATTTTTCTTCCCTTCTTGAGACACGCCCTCTCGATCGTGCACACACGCACTATCGCCTCATTTTAAGCTGATACCTATCGCACACACACTCCTTATGTCTTTGTCACACATGCACTCCGTCCTTCTCCACTCTCCTCTCTCTCACACACACATGGGCTTTTTGCAACAACTAGCAAGATGCCCATGCGTTACCTGTAACATCAAGATGCATTTGTATGAGTAGTTTATCTTGTGGGGAAAAGGATGAATGAGGAAGGCCTTATTTGCAAATGTGGAGAGGGTGTGGGTATCTTTTTGCAAAATTGCCATAGTTTCCTTCCTATCCGTCAGATATAGATCGGACGGCCTATAATGCAGGATGGCAGGCACACGATCATCACCGACAATGCTTTTTATAAGAGTAGGGATAAAAATAGAGTTGGTGATGTTGGTGGGCCTGCCATACTGCAATGTAGGTCGTCCGGTTTATATCTGACAGATAGGAAGGAAAATATGGCAATTTACCCGCACTCTTCACCACATTTGCAGATAAGGCCTTCCCTCGTTCATCCTTTTCTCCCACAAGATCTTGATGTTTCGTGCAACGCACGGGCATCTTGCTAGTAAGAGTAGAAATTAGACATATACCACTTCTCGAATCTTGAAACCAACAACATTCCTCCCTTATCTCATCAAGACCGCCAAAGGAATATATTTTGAGTGAAACATAACATATTTTTAGTGATATACGTATTTCAAAACTAGACTTTTTTTCTATCAAATCGGTGAATATGTATTAATCTACTTTGATCGTGTGGCAACGCATTGGCACATTGCTAGTAGTTATTATAATTTTTTGGACACCAGACAAACGGTGGAGTACATATACGAAGAGAAGAGGTGCATGTCGGTGTCAAAACCGGCGGATCTTGGGTAGGGGGTCCCGATCTGTGCGTCTTAGGCTGATGGTAACAGGAAGCAAGGGACACAATGTTTACCCAGGTTCGGGCCCTCTCGGTGGAGGTAAAACCCTACTTCCTGCTTGATTAATATTGATGATATGAGTAGTACAAGAGTAGATCTACCACGAGATCGTAGAGGCTAAATCCTAGAAGCTAGCCTATGATGATTATGATTGTTGTATATGTCTATCTACTAGCCTGGCCTCGATTTATATAATGCACCAGAGGCCTAGGATAACACGAGTCCTAGCCGAATACGGCGGTGGGGAGGAGTCCTTGTCTTGATCGCCAAGTCTTGTGGAATCTTCCTTGTATGCGGCAGCTGTCCGGACTGGCCCATGAGTATACGGCCATGGGGGTCCTCGGCCCAATCTAACAGATCGGGAGATGACGTGGTGAGTACCCCCTAGTCCAGGACACCGTCAGTAGCCCCCTGAACCGGTCTTCAAGTTAGGGACGCTCCTCGATTCTTCCGAACTGTTCTTCATCTTCGGTCGTCGGTCTTGAAAACTGGTTCAACAAATCTTCTCATCTTCGATCTTGAGGATCGCCGAAGCGCATCCGAAGAGTTTACACGTTGGGTATCCAAGGAGCCCCTTTAAGTTTCCGGCCTTTATCAATGCCTTGTTATTTTTATGCCACACCTCGGGTTTGAAGTTGTTCCCGGGAGGCAGTGTCCTCTTGCGTCCGAGCTCTAACACCGGACTGCATACGAGGTATCTTTTGCAGCCGAGCACCAATGCCGGACTACTTCCGAGCTCCAACGCCGAAATGTATCCGAGCTCCAACGCCGGACTGTGTCCAAGCTCCAATGCCAGACTATATACAAGAAGTCGTAGATCATCTTGGTCCAAAAAGGTTGAAGGAGTTTAGCCGAGCTTAATGCCAGGAATGCCCTCTATGGAGCTAGCTGCTAGGGCCCGAGCTTTATGCCGGACTGCTTCCAAGGTGGTGCACCACCCCGACCGCGGGCTGATTTTTGTGAATATTTTTAACTGGTGCAGTTTATTCTCTGCCGACGTATATCCAGTAGCACTCAAGGTGTGTATCAGTCTAAAACCCGAGATGCACCTGTAGGCAAGCATAAAAACCGAAGTTCCCAGTAGCCCCTGAGACTCAGGTCGATGCGGGAAATCGGCCTGAGGATCAATTCCTAGCTCGGCAGCATACATAGGAATAAAAACGCATTGCAATATACTAGAGATAATAGTGATCGGCGAATGGGCACCTGAGAGAGGGTCGTGAGAAGTCGTCGTGATATATAGCTTGATGCCAGATAGGTCCGGATGGTACTTATTGTTGTCCGAAGACGCGCTTTCCCATAGTTCGATCAAGTCGGACACTGAGCCCTTCGAATTTTCTGCAATGAATAGGAAATGCAGTAGCCCCCGAGACACTGGTCGGGTGGCAACACCAGATCAGGGGATCGATGTGCCCCTTTAATATTTGTAAATAATGAGCACAAAGCCCAGTACTCCCCGAGCCTTAATGTGGGCACGGGTGGCCGAATTAAGGATCGATATCCAGAGTAAAATCACAGATTATGTGTAATGATTCTATTTATCCAAGTACTTTACATCATTATTTTGACACCATTGTGACCGTTTATCAGTTGAAAGTAGCCCATCGTCGGCTTCTACCCCTTTGTAGATACTACGCAGGGTGTTTCCGTAATAACAAAGCAACCCTTAGCCGACGTCTCGGTGCCCGAAGGCGGTTGTGTTAGCGGAAACGAGGCAATCAGATATGCGGGCTTTAAAACTTTCTCTTAGTCATAGGAGCTTTATACTGGGGAAGCTAGCTATGAGCCCCCAGTTAGTGTTCGGCGATAGCCAAGGTCAAGCCGTAAACACTTCGGCCAATGTTATGAACGGCCCGTCATTTAACATAGTCATCGGATCACTGACCAGTTTACGCCTATTGTGACAGTCAATTTTCGGCTTTCTCCACTAAGGTGCTTGACCATGCAAGCTGGAAGCACAATCGCAGTGGTTCTCCCTTTGCACACCTAGCCGAACAAAGCGGAACTTAGGAGGCAAGCACAGGAGCCGGGCAACCCAACTATTGACCGAAGACACAATTCGAAACCGATGCATATATAGCAATATCCGAGAATGTTTGTGCCAAATCCCTAAAGGTGTCCGGCATTGCACTGCGAGGCTAATGCTGGAAACACACAAATAGTTAAAAAGTGCCATAGGCTTCGAAAACCAAAAAAAATTCAGTGAAAACCTGACTTCCGAACAAGATCAAGTGTTTGGTGCCAAATCGAAAATTGGTCTTAGAAAAAGAAAATTGTGTTTCTGCCGTGCTTTATAATGACACATCCTATCTCAAGACTTCAAGCGGGTCAGCCTACAGCTTCAAACTCCTTATCCCGAAGGCGGAGTGCTTCTCCGAAGCTAGTTTAGCAAACTAAGTTCGAGCGGCTTTAGAGAGAAGCAAGACTATCCGGCTATTGACCGCACACTTGCGTCGAGAAAGGAGTGATGAATAATAATAATAAAAGCTTTGCAACGACTAAGAAGAAAAACACTTATCATAAAATGGCTCAAATAAATTTTAAGAGCCCCCAAGTGACTTGGGCAAAAGAATGATTGTATGTACCGAAGTACTTATATTATATCTATGTTCACCCGAACTTTAAACGCGTCTTAACTGACCGTCGGCTTCTCCCTCTTCGGTCAAGGACCGAAAAGTGTTATGTACTCCACCTGTCGAGAATATCGACGGTGTTTCCGATAACCAGGCAATCAGGCCATAAGGCTATAACAGACAAAGCGCGCTCAGGGAACTTATGCTATATTACTAACGAAGTGTAAGAAGCATCTTCGAAGAAAATAGTACCCCCACCGATACCTTTCTTCGGTGCTCATGTTACTATGAGACTTGTGCAACAGATTTTTTGTACTCATGAGTTCAGTTGTGTGCCGACCATTATTGAAAACAGTAAGAGCGCTAGCTTTCAGCTTCACCCAGTCTGAGGTCCGGCTCGGGTGACCCGATCGTGACAATCGCAGAGGTGCTCCCTTTACTCCCTAGCCGAACAATCGGGAACGTAGGGGTAAACACAGGAGCAAGGCAACCCAACTTGCAAATCACTTAGGTCAATATGGTGCATATTGTGGCGTAATACACGAACAAGGAACGAAGCCGTACAAGTATAATCATATACAAGAGGAAATGCTTTATGAAGGAAGCCCCCAGGTGAACTGGGTATTTGAATTTGTGCGTCACAAACAAAGTTTGGACAAGGAAATTTTTTACAAGCAACTTTTTTCCAAAAAAGTATAATGCTTGGTCGAGCCGAACACAAGTTAAAAATTTAAAACTTTGAGCATGAAGGCAAATTAGCTGGTTAATGTGTTCGGTATTGATGACGTGGTCCAAGCTTGATGCGGACAAGGTCCCATCCCCCAAGCCGGTCCCGAGGTGGCGGAGCAAAGAGCTCGGCACTTCGAAGTGGTGACATAGCACGGTCAATGCAGGCCGGCAAGAGTGATGCCGAAGTCCCCGGCATGGGGTAATGATGTGTTGACGAAGCCCCCCGTCCAGCCGAGGTGACGCCAAAGGATAAAGTCCGGCTGGATCATTTTCCTGTGCACAAAAAATAGTGCAAACCGGAGATAATAGTAATAATAAAAAATCGTTGCATAATAAATAATTTATGCAAAGTGAGTAATAAAAGAAATATGGCCCGGCGCCGAAGTCAATGTCGATGCAGGGTGTCAGCGTGATGCGGTAAAGGCGTGGCAAAGTCTGAATTCACAGGTCGGTCCGAGTCCCGGATGCGGTGTGCGCCGGACTATGTACGGAACCTGACCGAACCACCATGTGACCATCGTTAATGCGGCCATCATTTGATAGACCTGTGTACATATGATGGACAAACCAGAGTAATAATTGATTGGAAAAAATAAACCCAAACAAGCAAAAAATACTAGGATTAATAGCACCTGGTTTATTTGTTGTAGCAATCCGAAGAAAGGTGATTCCCAAAATTGGGACTCGATCCTCATTCTCATTTCCGATGGGCGGCGAAGCGACGGCATGGCGATGCTGGTAAAGGTTGGCTCGCCGAGGCAAAGCCTCCAGCCCAGCTAACGTGACTAAGCTGGTCGACTAGTGACGCCGAAGTCTCCGGGGTAGGTTGATGAAGAGATGGCGAAGTCCCCGGTCCAGCCGAGATGTCGAAGCCTCGATGTCGGCCGATGAGTCGAAGTAGGTCGGCGTGATGGACACCATCTTGAAGAAGCAACAGTGCGGCCCTGCCGATGCAGGTCGTGACGTGGTCAATGACGGACATAGTTCGGCCAGGAGTCTCCGGACAGGGATAGAGATTTCAATAAACTTAGCACATCACCCAAGGACGAGTGCTGAAAGATATCCGCGGAGGTGAACTCCATAATCAGTGCCCAATCAGATTCGATAGGCACGGATGCGCGTGGTTCGGAGCCTATAGCCGGAGACGAGTCCGAGGGTCCGATGTCACAGACTTTATTGGAGGCCAAGTCTGTGTTCGGCTCTATTGCCGATGAGTGTGTGCTACGTCTTGAGCTTGCGTTGGTTTTCCTCGAAGAGGAGAGGGTGATGCAGCAAGTGTAGCGTAAGTATTTCCCTCAGTTTTTGAGAACCAAGGTATCAATCCAGTAGGAGGCTTCTCAAAAGTCCCACGCACCTACACAAACAAACTGAGAACTCACAACCAACGCAATAAAGGGGTTGTCAATCCCTTCACGGCCACTTCATGTAAAGTGAGATCTAATAAAGATATTATGATAAGACAAATATATTTTTGGTATTTTATAATATAGATGCAAAAAGTAAAGATGCAAATAAAAGTAGATTGGGAGCAAATATGATAAGAGATAGACCCGGGGGCCATAGGTTTCACTAGTGGCTTCTCTCAAGATAGCATAAGTATTACGGTGGGTGAACAAATTACTGTCGAGAAATTGATAGAAAAGCGCATAGTTATGAGATTATCTAGGCATGATCATGTATATAGGCACCACGTCCATAACAAGTAGACCGACTCCTGCCTGCATCTACTACTATTACTCCACACATCGACCGCTATCCAGCATGCATCTAGAGTATTAAGTTCATAAGAACAGAGTAACACATTAAGCAAGATGACATGATGTAGAGGGATAAACTCATGCAATATGATATAAACCCCATCTTGTTATCCTCGATGGCAACAATACAACACGTGCCTCGCAACCCTTTACATCCTTTGGTAAGGACACGCAAGATTGAACCCAAAGCTAAGCACTTCTCCCATGGCAAGAAAGACCAATCTAGTAGGCCAAACTAAACTGATAATTCGAAGAGACTTGCAAAGATAACTTAATCAAACATAAAAGAATTCAGAGAAGATTCAAATATTATTCATAGATAAACTTGATCATAAACCCACAATTCATCGGATCTCGACAAACACACCGCAAAAAGAGTTTACATCGAATATATCTCCACAAGAGAGGGGGAGAACATTGTATTGAGATCCAAAAAGAGAGAAGAAGCCATCTAGCTAATAACTATGGACCTGTAGGTCTGTAGTAAACTACTCACAACTCATCGGAGGGGCAAGGATGTTGATGTAGAGGCCCTCCGTGGTTGATTCCCCCTCCAGCAAAGTGCCGGCAAGGGCGCCAAGATGAGATCTCGCGGATACAGAAGGTTACGGCGGTGGAAATTGTGTTTTGGTGCCCCTGGATGTTTTCGGGGTACGTAGGTATATATAGGAGGAAGAAGTACATCGGTGGCCGCCCGAGGGGCCCACGAGACAGGGGGCGCGCCCTATAGGGGGGCGCCCTCCTATCTCATGGAGGTGTCGGCTGCTTCTTGACTTGCACTCCAAGTCCTCTGGATCACATTTGTTCCAAAAATCACGCTCCCGAAGGTTTCATTCCGTTTGGACTACGTTTGATATTCCTTTTCTTCGAAATACTGAAATAGGCAAAAAAAAACAGCAATATGGGCTGGGCCTTCGGTTAGTAGGTTAGTCCAAAAAATGATATAAATGTGTAAAATAAAGCCCATAAACATCCAAAAGGGGTAATATAATAGCATGGAACAATCAAAAATTATAGATACGTCGGAGACGTATCAAGCATCCCCAAGCTTAATTCCTGCTCGTCCTCGAGGAGGTAAATGATAAAAGAAATTTTTTGATGTGGAATGGTACCTAGCATAATTCATAATGTAATTTTCTTTATTGTGGCATGAATGTTCAGATCCAAATGAATACAAAATAAAAGTTCATATTGATAAAAGAAATAGTAATACTTCAAGCATACTAATCAAAGTAATCATGTCTTCTCAAAATAGCATGGCAAAAGAAAGTTCATCCCTACAAAATCATATAGTTAGGCTATGCTTCATTTTCGTCACACAAAGATGTTCCCAATTCTATACCCTCGATGACAAGCCAAGCAATTGTTTCATACTTAAATAATCTCAAACTTTTTCAACCTTCACGCAATACATGAGCGTGAGCCATGGATATAGCACTATGGGTGGAATAGAATATGATGATGGGGATTGTGTGGAGAAGACAAAAAATGAGAAAGTCTCACATTGACGAGGATAATCAACGGGCTATGGAGATGCCCATCAATTGGTGTCAATATGAGGAGTAGGGTTTGCCATGCAACGGATGCACTAGAGCTATAAATGAATGCTCAACAAAAGAAAACTAGTGGGGGTGCATCCAACTTGCTTGCTTGCGAAGACCTAGGGCATTTGAGGAAGCCCATCGTAGGAATGTACAAGCCAAGTTCTATAATGGAAAATTCCCACTAGTATGAAAAAGACAACTTATGAGACTCGCTATATAAAAAACATGGTGCTACTTTGAAGCACAACATATGAGACTCACTACATGAAGAACAAGGTGCTACTTTGAAGCACAAGTGTGGAAAAAGAATAGTAACATTGCCCTTTTTTTGGGCCTTTCTTTTTTTTATTTTTGGCCTTCTATTTTTTTGGGCAATGCTCTAATAATGATGATCATCACACTTCTATTGATTACAACATAAGGATTACAACTCGAAACTAGAACAAGATATGAGTCTATATGAATGCCTCCAGCGGTGTACCGGGATGGTGCAATGAATCAAGAGTGACATGTATGAAAAATAATGCATGGTGGCTTTGCCACAAATACTATGTCAACTACATGATCATGCAATGGCAATATGACAAAAGTAAAGTATGTCATGATGATGATGAACGGAACAGTGGAAAGTTGCATGGCAATATATCTCGGAATGGCTATGGAAATGCCATAATAGGTAAGTATGGTGGCTGTTTTGAGGAAGATATAGGGAGGTTTATGTGTGATAGAGCGATCGTATCACGGGTTTGGATGCACCGTGAAGTTTGCACCAACTCTCAAGGTGAGAAAGGGCAATGCACGGTACCGAAGAGGCTAGCAAAGGCGGAAAGGTAAAAGTGCGTATAATCCATGGACTCAACATTAGTCAAAAGAACTTATATAATTATTGCAAAAATTTAGAAGTCATCAAAAATCAAGTGCTACGCGCATGCTCCTAGGGGGATAGATTGGTAGGAAAAGACCATCGCTCGTCCCCGACCGCCACTCATAAGGATGCACAAGCCAGGTACACTTCATGTTTCAAATTTATTACACAACTTTAACCATATGTGCATGCTACGGGACTTGCTAACTTCAACACAAGCATTCTTTAAATTCATAATCACCCAACTAGCATGACTTTAATATCACTTCCTCCATATCTCAAAACAATTATCAAGTATCAAATTGATCATAGCATCCAATTCACTTCCTATGATAGTTTTTATTATACCCAACTTGGATGCCTACCATTCTAGGACCAAATTTATGACCATAGCAAATACCATGCTGTTCTAAAAGACTCTCAAAATTATATAAGTGAAGCATGAGAGACTAGCAATTTCTTCAAAATTAAGGCACCACCGTGATCTAAAAGATATAAGTGAAGCACTAGAGCAAAAACTATCAAGCTCAAAAGATATAAGTGAAGCACATAGGGTATTCTAGCAAATTGTAATCAAATAGGCTTCTCCCAAAAGGATTGTACAGCAAGGATGATTGTGGTAAACTAAAAAGCAAAGAATAATATAATACACGACGCTCCAAGCAAAACACTTATCATGTGGTGAATAAAAATATAGCTCCAAGTAAAGTTACCAATGAACGAAGACGAAAGAGGGGATGCCTTCCCGGGGAATCCCCAAGCTTAGGCTTTTGGCTATTATTGAATGTATTGGGGTGCCTTGGGCATCCCCAAGCTTAGGCTCTTGCCACCCTTTATTCCATAGTCCATAAAAGCTTTACCCAAAACTTGAAAACTTCACAACACAAAACTCAACAAGAAATCTTATAAGCTCCGTTAGTGAAAGAAAACAAAACCACCACATAAGGTACTGCAATTAACTCATTATTTATTTAATTTGGTGTTAAACCTACTGTATTCCAACTTATCTATGGATTATAAACTATTTTATTGGCCATAGATTCATCAAAATAAGCAAACAACACACGAAAAACAGAATCTGTCAAAAACAGAACAGTCTGTAGTAGTCTGTAACTAACACAAACTTCTAATACTCAAAAAATTCAGGAAAAATAGGAAGAACTAGGAAATTTGTTTATTGATCATAAGAAATTGGATTCACTATTTTATCACGTTCTGGTGATTTTTAACAATTGTTTTCGTGAGCCGAAAGTTTCTGGAAATTACAGCAAGATCAAATAACTATCATCCATGAAGATCCTATAGGTTCCACTTGGCACAAACACTAATTAAAAGATAAAACCACATCTAAACAGAAGGTAGATGGATTATTTATTACTAAACAGAAACAAAAACAAAAAACATAAAGAAAATTGGGTTGCCTCCCAACTAGCGCTATCGTTTAACGCCCCTAGCTAGGCATAAAAGCGAAGATAGATCTAAGTGGTGCCGTATTTAATTTTCAGTTTTTTAGCGGGGTCATGCTCGAATCTGGGAGGTTCTTTCCGCTTCCCTTCATACTCGGAAATTTTTAGATCTAAAGAATCCAACCGCTTATTGCAAGGAGTGATCAAAATATTCATGCGGTGAAGATTTCCGCTATAACACTTTTAAGAGGTTCAAGAGACTTTTGTAAAAAAAATTGTTACTTCGCAAGTCTTTCCAAACACTTGGGTTTATTCTTGGGTAGGATGTGATCCCCCTTTTTGAGGTAGTGTTCCCACTATTCCCTCTACAATTTCATGCACAATACTGGGATCAATCTCAATGAAATTTCCCTTGGCAATGCAATCCAAGAGTTGTCTATGTGTCATATTTAACCCAACATAAAAATTACGAAGAAGAATTCTGAAGTTCACCTCTAGGGTGCACTTGCGATAAGATTTCATCATCCTATACCAAGCATCTTTTAAGTTTTGTCCTTGCCTTTGCTTGAAGTTAAGAACTTCAAACTCGGGAGACATAGGAGCGGATAAGGAACTAGACATAACGACAAGCAAGCGAACTAACACACGAGCAAACAGAAAAACGGCAAGCGAAAGAGAGGGCGAATAAAACAGCAAGGGTGAAGTGGGGGAGAGGAAAACGAGAGGAAAATGGCAAATAATGTAAATGCGAGGGAGATGGGTTTGTGATGGGTACTTGGTATGTCTTGACTTGAGCGAAGAGCTCCCCGGCAACGGTGCCAGAAAATCCTTCTTGCTACGTCTTGAGCTTGTGTTGGTTTTCCTCGAAGAGGAGAGGGTGATGAAGCAAGTGTAGCATAAGTATTTCCCTCAATTTTTGAGAACCAAGGTATCAATCCAGTAGGAGGCTTCTCAAAAGTCCCACGCACCTACACAAACAAACTGAGAACTCACAACCAACGCAATAAAGGGGTTGTCAATCCATTCACGGCCACTTGCGAAAGTGAGATCTAATAAAGATAGTATGATAAGATAAATACATTTTTGGTATTTTATAATATAGATGCAAAATGTAAAGATGCAAATAAAAGTAGATTGGGAGCAAATATGATAAGAGATAGACCCGGGGGCCATAGGTTTCACTAGTGGCTTCTCTCAAGATAGCATAAGTATTACGGTGGGTGAACAAATTACTATCGAGCAATTGATAGAAAAGCGCATAGTTATGAGATTATCTAGGCATGATCATGTATATAGGTATCATGTCCATAACAAGTAGACCGACTCCTGCCTGCATCTACTACTATTACTCCACACATCGACCGCTATCCAGCATGCATCTAGAGTATTAAGTTCATAAGAACAGAGTAACGCATTAAGCAAGATGACATGATGTAGAGGGATAAACTCATGCAATGTGATATAAACCCCATCTTGTTATCCTTGATGGCAACAATACAATACGTGCCTTGCAACCCTTTCTGTCACTGGGTAAAGACACCGCAAGATTGAACCCACAGCTAAGCACTTCTCCCATGGCAAGAAAGACCAATCTAGTAGGCCAAACTAAACTGATAATTCGAAGAGACTTGCAAATATAACTTAATCATACATAAAAGAATTTAGAGAAGATTCAAATATTATTCATAGATAAACTTGATCATAAACCCACAATTCATCGGATCTCGACAAGTACACCGCAAAAAGAGTTTACATCGAATAGATCTCCACAAGAGAGGGGGAGAACATTGTATTGAGATCCAAAAAGAGAGAAGAAGCCATCTAGCTAATAACTATGGACCCATAGGTCTGTGGTGAACTATTCAAAACTCATCGGAGGGGCAAGGATGTTGATGTAGAGGCCCTCCGTGGTTGATTCCCCCTCCGGCAAAGTGCCGGCAAGGGCTCCAAGATGAGATCTCGCGGATACAGAAGGTTACGGCGGTGCAAATTGTGTTTCGTGGTGCCCCTGGATGTTTTCGGGGTACGTAGGTATATATAGGAGGAAGAAGTACGTTGGTGGCCGCCTGAGGGGCCCACGAGACAGGGGGCGCCCTCCTATCTCGTGGAGGCCTCGGCTGCTTCTTCACTTGCACTCCCAGTCCTCTAGATCACGTTTGTTCCAAAAATCACGCTCCCGAAGGTTTCACTCCATTTGGACTCCGTTTGATATTCCTTTCTTCGAAATACTGAAATAGGCAAAAAAACAGCAATATGGGCTGGGCCTCCGGTTAGTAGGTTAGTCCCAAAAATGATATAAATGTGTAAAATAAAGCCCATAAACATCCAAAAGGGGTAATTTAATAGCATGGAACAATCAAAAATTATAGATACGTTGGAGACGTATCAGTGTGCGGCCTCCATGGCGGGGTCTATCCCCCCATCCTCGGATGGCACAATCTGCTCAGGATCTAAAGCCAGGGCAGTTGCAGGTGCGTTCTCCCGAACACCGTCAGACGGAAGATCTAAGTCATGTTTTTTGGGACTGCACGGCGCACCTGTCATGGGCTCGAATCCGTCGAAGATCAAGTCTCCGCGGATGTCGGCCGTGTAGTTCAAGTTTCTGAACCCGACCTGGTGGCCAGGGGCGTAGCTGTCGATCTGCTCCAGATGGCCAAGCTAATTGGCCCGTAGTGCGAAGCCGCCGAATACGAAGATCTGTCCGGGGCGGGGGGAAACCTCACCCTGGATCGCATCGTTGTAGATGGTTGAATGAGCCATCAAGCCTTATCGTGACGACACAGTGGAACTCTCAATGAAAGCACCAATGTCGGTGTCGAAACCGGCGGATCTCGGGTAGGGGGTCCCGATCTGTGCGTCTTAGGCTGATGGTAACAGGAAGCAAGGGACACAATGTTTACCCAGGTTCGGGCCCTCTCGATGGAGTTAAAACCCTACTTCCTGCTTGATTAATATTGATGATATGAGTAGTATGCTACCTCTTGAGCACTGCGTTGGATTTCCCCGAAGAGGAGAGGATGATGCAGCAAAGTAGCGTAAGTATTTCCCTCGTGTTTTGAGAACCAAGGTATCAATCAAGTAGGAGGCCACGCACAAGTCCCTCGTACCTGCACAAAACAATAGCTCCTCGCAACCAACGTGATTGGGGGTTGTCAATCCCTTCACGGTCACTTACGAGAGTGAGATCTGATAGAGATGATAAATAATATTTTTGGTATTTTGGTTATAGAGATGCAAAGTGAAAAGTAAAAGGCAAAGTAAAAACAAATCAAGTATAATAGTGATTGAGATGGATATGATGATAATAGACCCCGGGGCCATAGGTTTCACTAGTGGCTTCTCTCAAGAGCACAAGTATTCTACGGTGGGTGAACAAATTACTGTTGAGCAATTGACAGAATTGAGCATAGTTATGAGTATATCTAGGTATGATCATGTATATAGGCATCACGTCCAAGACAAGTAAACCGAAACGATTCTGCATCTACTACTATTACTCCACTCATCGACCGCTATCCAGCATGCATCTAGAGTATTAAGTTAAAAACAGAGTAACGCCTTAAGCAAGATGACATGATGTAGAGGGATAAATTCATGCAATATGATAAAAACCCCATCTTGTTATCCTCGATGGCAACAATACAATACGTGCCTTGCAACCCTTTCTGTCACTGGGTAAGGGCACCGCAAGATCGAACCCAAAGCTAAGAACTTCTCCCATTGCAAGAACTACCAATCTAGTTGGTCAAACCAAATGGATAATTCAAAGAGACTTGTAAAGATAACCAATCATACATAAAAGAATTCAGAGAAGATTCAAATAGTAGTCATAGATAATCTGGATCATAAACCCACAATTCATCGGTCTCAACAAACACACTGCAAAAAGAAGATTACATCGAATAGATCTCCACGAGAGAGGGGGAGAACATTGTATTGAGATCCAAAAAAGAGAGAAGAAGCCATCTGAAAGAACATGCGGTGCCCCCATGTTTGGTTTTGGTAATTGATGACAATCTCTATGGACTAATGGTTGCCTTGAGTTATATTTGAAGGTTTTTTCCATAGGCTTTTATTGGAGTACATGTGTTGGTTTCAAGGAGAGTTTGTGTTGACCAAGGTGCTATTAAGGAATTATCCAAAGATTGGTCATGTGAGAGTTGAGCTTATTGCAAGCATGTCTTCAAGAAGAAGATTGTGTGATCATTCATGTTTACCTTCAAGGCATCATCCAAATGAAGAGAGTTGGAAAGATTCAAGGTTGATCAAGAATAAGTCAAGAGTGAATCAAGTTGATCAACTCACAAAGCGTAGAAGATGTACCGTGAGGGATCAAGCGATCCCATGGCATGGTAAGCATTGCCCATTGTGCTTTGTGTACTAACCCATGATCTATGTGAGAGTTCTATGTTGGGTTAGGTATGTGTTCATGGCTTGCGTCAAGAGGAAGATATCACTCAACCCATGGAGAGGATGACATCAAGTGGTGATCGTCATCAAGATTGTTGTGTGCAAGTTCAAGTGGAGCATCACGAAGAGATCAAGTGCTTGAAGCTTGCCATCCATTGTGGTGTCAATGGACTTGTGAAGATGTGCTGAAGAGTGGCTCACCCATAGTGGAGTATGGGGGAGAAATCATCTAGTCTCCATTGACCCAACGCAATAAAGAAAGGTGGTCCATGTTGAGGAGGACAAGATCGTCATCATCTAGCTCAATGGATCATGTGCAAGGCAAAGGTTTTCCCTTGATAGGTTTTCTATTTTACCGGTCTCATGGTTGTAGTTGGGAGACTGGCTTATAGGATCGATAGCCGTACTATCAAGGGGGGTTCTCAAGTGAGTAGCTTGATCGTATCGTTCGTCAAGAGCTCAAACCATTGCATCCTTGCATAATGTTTCTTGGTTCTTGTTTGGTTCTCTTTGTGAGTCTTAGAGCTTATGGTCATCTTGATGACAAGCTTGAGTTCATCGAAAACGGAGTTTGCATGCGTCTTCTACGATGTTTTCGGTGTTGGAGGTTTTACCGGTCTTATCCGAGGAAGGGTGCTCACCATTTTCTTTTGGGCCTTTTCTCATTTGCTTATTATTGGTATTTCTATCAAGATTGTGTTAGCCCTTGTCGCTAGCTTTCAAACAAACTTGGTTTCATCGAATTCGGAGTCCGTTTGCAGAAGTTGTGGTAGTTTTGGTGTTCTGAAAAGGCTGCAGCGGTACTACCGCGGGTAGGAGCGGAAGTAATTTTTTACTACCGCTCTTGGGAGCGGTACTACCGCTTGGAGCAGTACTACCGCGGCTACTTCCGTGGCTACTTCCGCTTGGGACCAAAAACTCGTCACAAGTCCAGCGGTGGTAGCCACGGATGTAATTTTTTAGTACCGCTCGCAAGCAGTAGTACCGCTACCCTTAGCAGTAGTACCGCTACCCCTAGCGGTAGTACCGTGAGGTCAAGCGGTACTACCGCTCCGACAGTTCTTCTGGCTTTTTTGCCTCCTCGCTGTTGTGTTTCAAAGGGCTACTACTGCCCTAGCAGTAGTACCGCTCCTTGGAGCGGTAGTACCGCTTGGTGCGGGCTGTGAGCATAACGGTTGGATTTTTCCCGACCTATAAAAGGGGGTCTTCTTCCCCATTGAACCTTATCCATTTAGCTCGTGTTCTTCCCCCATTGTTGACCCTCTTCGAGCTTGCTAACTCTCAATCCCTCCAATGATTCTTCCTAGTTCTTGAGGGAAAAGAGAGAGGAGATCTAGATCCATGTTTCCACCAATCACTTTCTCCTCTAGGTGAGGGAACCCCTTGGATCTAGATCTTGGAGTTCTTCGTGTTCTTCTTTCGTTCTTCCTCTCATTTTCTTCCCTAGCATTAGTTGCTTTGGTGGGATTTGGGAGAGAGGGACTTGGGCACTCCGTGTGCCCTTGCCATTGCATTTGGTGCATCGATTTGAGTTCTCCACGGTGATACGTGGAAGTGAAGTTTGAGAAGCTTATTACTCTTGGGTGTTTGGGAACCCTAGAGCTTGTTCCTCTTGGGTGCCTTGGCGGCCTAGACGGTTGGTGGTGTTCGAAGCTCAATCATTGTGGTGTAAAGCTCCGGGCAAGTGTCGGGGTCTCCAATTAGGTTGTGGAGATCGCCCCGAGCAATTTGACGGGTACCGGTGACTGCCCCCAAGAGTGGCCAAAGTGTACGGGTTCGGTGACCGCCCCCAAGGGTTGCCATTTGTACAGGGTCGGTGACCGCCCTCAAGGGTCCCTAAGTGGAATCACGGCATCTTGCATTGTGCGAGGGCGTGAGGAGATTACGGTGGCCCTAGTGGCTTCTTGGGGAGCATTGTGCCTCCACACCGCTCCAAACGGAGGTTAGCATCCGCAAGAGTGTGAACTTCGGGATACATCATCGTCTCCGCGTGCCTCGGTTATCTCTTACTCGAGCTCTTTACTTATGCACTTTACCTTGTGATAGCCATATTGTTTCTTGTCATATATCTTGCTATCACCTAGTAGTTTATCTTGCTTAGCATAAGTTGTTGGTGCACATAGGTGAGCCTAGTTGTTGTAGGTTTTGTGCTTGACAAATTTTTTTTTGACTATGTACTGCAAGGCAACAGCCGCACAGTCTTTTATTAAATAATAAAAAGAGTTCAAGTTACAACTTTACAACTGTACAGAAAAAAATAAAATACTTACAAACGAGTAAACTAGGTAAGGTTAGCTATCCAAGACATAAGACTATCCTTATATTTGCACTGAATCCTGTGGGAGAGAAGAGAGATGTCATGAATGAAGTTTCTCCTCCAAGCTCTAAATGAGGGCTGCTCATTTCTGAAGGTCTTCCCATTCCTTTGAATCCAAATATTCCAAGTAGCCACAAAAACCACCTCAGAGAAGAAAGGGAGACCAAAATCCTTTCTAACTGCTTGGTCCATCTAATAAGTGGTTTGGTTAGGTAGGACAGTCCAAGATATCCCAACATAGTTCCAGACCCTTTGGCTGAAGTTGCAAGCAAAGAAGAGATGGGCCCGATCCTCATGATGTGCAAGGTTGCAAAGCACACAAGAATCGTCCTGGATGATCCACTGCCGATGTTGCATCATGTCCCTGGTGTTCAAACGATCCATTAGCAGAAGCCAACCAAAAACATTTAGCTTTAGGGTGCATGCACACTTCCAGATCCACTTGAAAATGGGGTCAACCACAATGTGCGTGAAGCATGAGTCATAATATAACTTGGCCCTAAAGTCACCAGACTTCGAAGGCCACTTCCAAATATCCTTGCTCCCAGCATCCAGGTTGATCAAAGGCAGGAGGGCTTGTAATTGAGTAAGTTCTGAGTAGGCCTCTTGCAAAAGAGGCAGATGAAAATGCCCCAAGATAACCGGCTGCTCCAAAAAATCCTTAACTGTGATTGCCTCATCAACAGCAACAGAGTAAAGCCACGGGAAACATTCATGCAACAAGATCGCACGATTACCCAGATGCCATCGGTCGAGCCAAAAAAGCACTGTGTCCCCAACGTGGACATGTGGGATAGCTAGTTTGCAGAAATTGGGATATAAGCGCATGACGTCACGCCACCAGAAAGAACCACAAATCTGTGTGCTTTGAGGTGGAGACAAAGCATAATATGAATCCCAAATTAAAGATACCCAAGGCACATCCACTTTGTTGAAAAACTTGAAGAGGTGCTTGAGAAGTAAAGCCTCATTTTGGATGGTCAAATTAAGAACACCCAAACCACCAGAAACCTTAGGGC
This sequence comes from Aegilops longissima, assembly GCA_021605205.1. NCBI lineage: Eukaryota > Viridiplantae > Streptophyta > Magnoliopsida > Poales > Poaceae > Aegilops > Aegilops longissima. The sequence continues at coordinate 529,547,427 of CM038676.1, forward strand.
GACAAACTAGATCCCAAGCAGCAAGAGACTGGCATGGATTATCCGTGTTGCCTCGCCACAGACATTGACGCATGATCCGCTCTATCTGCTGAATAATTCCTTTAGGAAGGTGCAAAGTGCACAGAAAATATATAGGCATGGAGCACAACACAGACTGAAGAAGTTGCAGACGGCTTCCTTGGTTAAGCAAGCATGATGAGGCGGATAAACGGCGCTCGATGCGATCGACCAGAGGCAACAGATCATAAATGGTGGGTCTAGAAGTACCCATAGGCAAACCAAGGTATGTGAAAGGCATTGTGCCAACATCACATCCCAGCAGAGAGGCAACTCTGGCGCCCTCCTCATCAGACATATTTATAGGAATGAGGGAAGACTTACTAAAATTAACACACAAGCCAATAGACTGAGCAAATGTGACAAGCATTTCCTTCAAGGCCACGAGCTGCTCATCAATCGCAGGCAGAACAATTAATGTGTCGTCGGCATATTGCACAATTGGGTAATCATTGGAGTTGGTTGGGATTGGCGAAGATAGGATATTCCTGGAGCACATCTCATTAACGACAGATTGCAGTAAGTCAACTACAATAACGAAAAGCAACGGTGAGAGAGGATCCCCCTGCCACACACCAGATTTGCAGACAAAATGCTTTCCGGGCACTCCATTAAGAAGGACTAAAGAAGAACCTGGCGACAAAATATTATTGATCCAACCAGTCCACCGAGAGTCAAAGCCCTTGCATTGCAAAATTTTGAGAATTAGGTCATGCTCGATCGTGTCAAAAGCCTTCGTAAAATCCAGCTTCAGCAGGACAATTGGCCGCTTGGAGGCCTTGCATTGATGAATATACTCGAAACACCAAGCGAGGCAATCTTGAATAGACCGACACCGGAGAAAACCATATTGATTACGATGGATGCATCGAAGAATCACTTTCTGAAGTCGATTCACAAGCAACTTAGTCAGAAATTTTAAGCACATGTTGGTCAAAGAGATAGGCCGAAAATCTCCGACCACTTCAGGGCTAAGCTTCTTAGGTATCAGAGTAATTAAAGAGGTATTCAGACATTCCAGGTTGCAATTACCTTCATAAAAATCCTCCAAGAGTTGCATGAAATCCTCCTTAAGGATTGGCCAGCACCTCTTAAGAAACAACCCCGAAAAACCATCTGGGCCAGGGGCGCGGTCGGGAGGCATGCCCTTAATGACAAGATCAACCTCGGAATCAGTGAAAGGCTGGGAAAGTTCGTCAAGACCATCAATTCTCTCAATTAATGTGTCCAAGTCAAAACCCATAGTAATTCCTTTGGCATTACCCATTCTCTGATTAAAATCAGCCCAGAACATGGTCGCAAGTTGATGATGATCGGTGACCACATCACCATTAGCATTCTTGATTGAGGAAATTGTATTTCTCCTATACCTTTCCGTGGCCATTGCATGGAAAAACTTTGAGTTTTCCTCACCAACTTTAATGCTGCGAATAGTGCAACGTTGCTTCCAATAAATATATTGCCAGTGCAAAATGTCCTCCAAATGCAACTTAACTATTCGCCTGAAATTAAACTCCAGCCTTGACAGCGTCCTGATCTCCTCCAACCCATCAAAGAATAGAATCACCTTGTTACAATCAGAAATTAATGCCTTAATTGTGGATAAATTCATGTGCCATTTCTTGAGAGCAGACCGTAGAGCTTTAAATTTAGAGGAAATGTTCAGAGCAGCCGAGGATCTGGTCACAGGCATGCTCCAAGCTTGATCAACACAATCATAAAACCCAGGCAGGTCAATCCAGTAATTTTCAAAGCGAAAAACTTTAGCCTTAGGAATAGTAGTAGCAATTGAGACCACACACGGGACATGATCGGAGGCCGTATGTGCAAGGGGCAGAACAAGCGTGTTGGGGTGATCCGTGGTCCATGCAACTAAGGTAAAAAACCAGTCTATCTGTTCAAGCAAAGGATCAGTTTGCATATTCGACCAGGTAAACTGCCGTCCCTTAATTGGTAACTCAACGAGACCCAGATGGCCAATCACTTCGTTAAAAAGAAAGATATCGCTGACATTACCCCCAGGAAGGTTACGATTTTCCAACGATCGCATGAAATGAAAATCACCTAACAACAACCAATTATCATGAGGTTTAATATCAAGATTATATAACCATTGCACAAAATCGTCTCTGGATGGACCCTGACATGGACCGTAAACAGACACTAGCGTCCAGATTTCAGAAGTATGCTTTGAGCGGAATTCCATAAGAATACCATATCGTCTTGCCTCAATTAATTTTCCTTCGAAAAAAGCAGAATTCCAAATGACGATCAAACCGGCCGATGCACCCTCCGATGGCACATAGCAAAAATTATCAAAGCGCCGAGGACAAAATTTCCTAACGAATCTATGATCAATATGCATGCACTTCATTTCTTGCAGACAAATAACTGAGCAACCACTTTCATCAATCTTCTGCTTAACCGCTAATTGCCATGCTTCGAAATTAAGACCATGCACATTCCAACATAACACTTTCCAATCTCTAAACCCTGTCTGATTCATTACAAACCAAAATAAAGAGCAGAAAAAGTAGATCATCCAATGACCTACACTGACCAGCTACACATAGAATAAGAGTCCAAGTATGAAATAAAAGAGCAGATAAATGGCATTTATAATGGTACGCCATAAACCAAGGAAACACCCGGAGCCACTATTCATCAGAACCCTTGCTGCAGGTGGAGGTAGATGGGTCAGCCTCAAGCTGATCCTTGGAGATCTTCTCAGGTGCAATGCGCAAACGTGCCCCGATACGCTGCAGGTCGGCAATTGGCGTTGGTGGAGGCGCTGACGGGCCGTTCTCCTGTTGAGATGAGCTAGTACGGTGCCGCTTGAAAGAACCCTGGATTTTGACCTGCTTGGGGCCTGAGCTTGGTGATGCACGGTAACCATCCCGTAGGGCACTAAGACGCGCACTGCGGCACACCTCAGATTCAACAACAATCCTAGAAGATTTGGACTTCCTGCTGCGCTTGGGATAAACTTCTGGAAGAGCAGAGAACTCAAATGATTCACTGACAGGTTCAGAAAGGTCATCAAAGCAGAGTGCACGAGCAATGGGCCTTTTAACTGGAGCAACATGAAGCGAAGGACGGATTGTAGGCTCAGGATCTGGCAGAAGAGAAAGACTGACTGCCTTCCCATTTCAATGGATATCCCAGGAGCTTTTAGACAGTAGCAGAGCACCAAGATCAGTTCTGAACAGACACTTTCGAATATCAGCAGAGAAGATAGCTGGCATAAACTTGCAGAAAGATCGCTGCCAAAGCATCACAGGTGGTAAAACGGGGCCAAAAACTGTTAAAACTCGACCAACATGCAGGTGGGGCTGCAACTGGGTAGCAGGTTGCTGTAGAACTGCTAATTCCTGAACTGGCTGATCATTAATAGAGTCATCAGAAACTTGAAGGACAATGGATTCTTGGGAGTGAATGACCTCAATCTGATTTTCCTCCACAAACTCGTGCTGCACATTCAGATCATCATTATGAACATCCTAGTGATGATGAGCATTCTCCTGAGCAGGTGGTGGCAACTCATCCCACCCAATCTCTGGGAACTCAGGCACAACCCAATTGTGGTTGTTAAACTGCAGATGGCCAGGTAAGGGGTGAGGGTTGCCACTGAAGGGCATTGGATCCTCGTCTGGAGGTAAGATGTCAGCAAAGTCAGCAGAGAAGATGTATATAGGCGCAGACCAAGAAATGCGAGATCCTCCAAAATCCGCAAACTCCCTGTAAACCACATCACGCGGCACTAAAGTTGTAGCCGGGAACGAAACATACGCCAATGTGCGAACCAGAAGCGGATCATCCTGATGCCAGTGGTGAAAACGACCAAATGTACTGATCGCATCAGCAATATATTGAGTACGCCTATAATCCAGGGGTATTCCCACAATCATAACCCAACCCCTACGAAAACCCTGAACTGCTCTGAAATTAATTCCTTCATCATGAGGCACAAATCACACGAATCTGTCAATGTCCAGCTCAAATGGAGGATGATCTACCAGAGCCTGCCTAGCAATCGGACTACGGAAACGAAAAAGTCCAACACCTTGGATCCAAGGCTGAGCATCAAGAACGACACGTCCAAGAGTGTTAACCACAAAATCACTAACCATGTTTCTGAAGATAGCAACTTCTTCAGGCAAAGGAGCAGGCTCGACGATGGCGATGGCGTACTCCTCATGCTGCCGATCTGGAGCCACAGCATTGGAGTAGAAGGTCCACGGCAACCTCCTCGGCCCACCATCTATGATCTCGAAACCCTGCGGGACGAAAGGCGTGGGGTCGAGCTCGAAGGTCGCCATTGCCGAATGCGGTGCAGGGGCACGGGGTGATGGTGTCGAGGAAGGTGGTGGCGGTGTGATGGGGGGTGGCTTGGCAGGCAATGGCGGGGGCGAAGATGTTGGTGCAGGCGTGATGGGGGGTGGCTCGGCAGGCAATGGCGGGGGCGAAGATGTTGGTGCAGGCGTGATGGGACTTGGCAAAGACCCAGCTTGGCTAGCTACGAGGAAAACCGAGGCGACGGGCGATAAAATCTCAGCTGACCGGCCCAGGGAAGTAGGATTGACCCGCGGGACCCACTTGAAAGTCGGAGAATGCGCAGCGTCGGAGCAAACTTTGGCTCGGTGGCCCAGGCAAAAGCGTCTACGGCAACGAATTTGATTGGTGCACATATTGGTGTAATGCAACAGAGATAAACAATTCTGACATTTCCAGACATTGAAAACCATATCATCAATAAGATCATTAAATTGAGCCCCATCATCCCGGAAATCCGTAGGCTGGTCCTCCAAAATAACCAAAGCTGGATATTCAACTGAGCCAGAAGATAAATCCAAAAGATCCTGAGACGGTTGAGCCAGAACAGGCTGGGCCAAAGTAAATCCACCTGAAGCTGGCAGACCAATGGGAGTAGCCGCCACATGTTGGGCCGGGGGCCTAAACTGGGACATGCATGCATGCTGAGTTGAAGGATTCGGTACAACGCGATCACGTCCACCGAAACTGGCTCAATTCGCAACAAATTAGAGGTTGAAGATCCGGAACGAGCGGCGTTGTTTTTGCCAGGAACGTTGATCGCCCCGAAAGAGATGGACGGCGTTGCCACCGTCCACTGAAGTTCGGTCACCGGCGGTGGGGGCAAAATCACAGTTTCACGTGGATGAACAACATAGCCAGCTTCAGAAATCGCATTAACACATGATTGAGTCGCCGGATATCTATAACCCTTACAAGCAGGGTACTGCTGAAACGTGCCAAATGAAATCCTCTTCGTCGCTGAAGAACTCGATCTAAAATAAGATTTAGCCGGAGATTTATGCATGGCAAGCAACCCCAAAGTGGCACGCTTCTTAGAAGGACTCACAAGGATCCACTCAGCGTCACACTCTTTTTTCCAGATCTTAAATTCACGGATCCAATTAGGACCACCATTTCCCCAGAGATGAAAGAAACATTTGAATTGCGGACACGTAAACGATCTCAACTGGAGAATGCAGAGACCAACTGCTTGCAGGAGACAAAAAAGGAGAATACCTTGTCTCGGATGTTTTGCACCGAAAATTCAATAGCTGAACCCCCAATCGCTGATTCCAAAGAAGCCGCCACAGAGTCATCATCAAGACGAAAAATGTGTCTGCTGAAAGACACAACCATAATGAAATGGCCCGAATCATCAGTGGGAAGAATAGATCTCCCATAATGATTGAAAACCTTATCCACAAAGATGGCACCCTCCGAGAAATCCAAGTCGAGCGTTGATCCGCCAGTAGAGCCCATATGAAATGGGTATAGCCATGTAGATCAGGAGCCGCCGGAAAGGATGGGTGGAGGGGGAACGTACGTCATTGGCTAGAAGAGAAGATCGCCGGAAAACCTAGGCCGGAGGGGTGGGAGGGGTGGGTGGGTGGGAGTCGCCATAAACCATAATTATGGTTGACAAATTAACCGCTAGGTTTATTCCGCATTTGATCAAGCCTAAACCATAATTATTTTAAAAGCGCCTATTCACCCCCCTCTAGGCGACATCCACGATCTTTCAATTGTTATCGGAGCCTCGTCTCTATTTATAGGGCTTAACCGCCTAGAGAGTAAGGATGTCAACTAGGGGTTTAGGATTCTCTGACACTCTTAGTTTCAATGGCACATATTTTGATGTTTGGGTAATTCGCATACTTAATCTCTTTAGGGTCACAGACCCAAATTTAGAGCGAATTGTAGACATGGGTTTTTCTCCTCCAAAGGATCCACAAAGATTATCTTTAGAGGATGAGAAAAACTATTATCTCAATGCTCAAGCTTCTAATGTGCTTTTTGATGCTTTGAGTAATGTAGTTATATTTCAACTCATGCTATTTCGGGATGCTCATGAGTTGTGGACAAAGCTTCAAGACAAATATGGCGTGTCCGAGGTTTGTGGAGATGATTGTCCTCCTTCCACCTCCAGTCGTATAGTATTCTCAACTTCTTCTACTTCACCTACATGTGGTTTTCCACAAGGTAATGATATGGTGAGTAGTGGTGTTCATTGCAATGATTATAGTGAGCTTATTATTGATGATCCTTCGTCACTTTATTATTGCAATGCTTCATCTTTGGACTTTAACACTTCACGCACTCTAAATGTTTCACATGCTTGTGTTAAAAGTTCTTGCATATCTTGTAGAAATTGCTTGCTCAAATCTCATGATGATATGCTTGCTATGTCTTGTTGCCATGATAAAAATGTATCTATTTCCTCGATTTGTTGTGCTAACAATGTAGAGGAAACCCAACACTCCATGGAACAAGATATGGTCTTGAACGGTGCTTCAAGGGATCCTACATCATCATCGATTGCTTTTTGCCTTATGGCCAAGGCTTCAAAGGTATCTCCCACTTTGAATCCCAATATATGTTGTGATAATATTGATGATGGCAAGAGTGATGATGATGTCGATTATGATGAAGAGAATGATGATGTTGCCTCCTTAAAGGTTAAGGGGGAAATAATTTTTAGAACTCTTAATAAAAATAAAATTGCTCGTTCCAACTTCATGGAAATCATGTCCAATGCCATTGAGGGCAAGAAATATATTGATGAGTTGGAATCTCGTCTTGAGGAGCATGAGGTCACCATTGATAAAATGGAAGGTCATGAGCGTGATTACACTAATGAGATCGCGGACCTCTCCCAAGCTCTCGAACTTGAACAAACCACCAAGGAATCTCTTGAGGAGACTTTTGCTCTAGAATTATCTATAGTGAGGAATCTCGTGATAGAGCTCTTGAGGTGGCCAATGATTTTGAAATAAAAAAATGAGGAGCTTGAAGTTGCACATGCTAAACTCCTTGAGGACTTTGAGCACCTCGAAAATGGCTCAAGGGTCATTAAGAGTGAGCTCATCAAACTCACCGAGTCTCATGCTCAACTTAAAGCTTCGTATTCAAAAGAGCTTCCCAAGGTTTCCTCTCCTCTTGTTGTTAATGATGATGCTTGTGCTACTAACTCTATCTCTTGTGAATCATCCATTTTGAAGGAGAATGTTGAGCTAAGGGCTCAATTTGAGTTGCTATCTAGCAATTATGGGATGTTGGAAGAAAATCATGTAAAGCTCACAAGCTCTCATGATGATCTTCTAGTATCCCATAATGTGCTAAAGTTATCTCATGAGGCCATGATTGCTAAGGTAACATCTAGTGAGCCTCATGTGGATACTAGCACTACTTTTATTCAAAATGCTATACTGCCTTGTGCTAGTCCTCGCAATTCATCCATGCATAACATTGGTACATCTTGTGATGAATTGCTTTCCTTGACTTGTTGCTCTAACGATGAAGCTTATACTTCCTCTAGTACTTGTGTTGAGACTAACCATGTAGAGGAAATCAAAGAGCTCAAGGCCCAAGTCACATCTTTGAAGAAAGACTTGGAAAAGAGTCATGAAGGGAAATCCACACTCAACAATATCTTGAGTGTGCAAAAATCCCCCAATGACAAAGGTGGACTTGGATTCAACTCCAATAAGAAGAAGAAGTCCAAGATGATCAAGAATAAGGGCCAAGAACAAGTCAAGAATTCGGCCAAGACTATTTGCTTCAAGTGCAAAATTGAAGGGCATCATGTTAGATCTTGCCCATTGAAGAAGAAACCCATTAGTGACAAGCAACAAGGGAAGCGGCCACAAGTTCATTCTCAAGCTCAACCTCAAGTTGAAGAAAAGCCTCTTCCCAAGAAGACTCAAGCTTATGCTTCTCAAGTTGAGAAATCAAGTGAGAAGAAAGTGAAGAGTAGACGTTGCTACCTATGTCGCGAGAAAGGTCACCTCGCTTCTTCATGCACTAGTGGTAACTTATCCAACCCAATTATTATTGATGATATCTATTCTCTTGGGAAGGATAATGTTGGCAATGCGTTTGCCAAATTTGTTGGTGCTCAAAGTGGTGTCAAGAAAAGAACCATTTGGGTAGCCAAGCCTTTTGTGACTCACCTCTTAGGACCCAACTTGGTTGGGGACCAACAAGCTCAAACTTGATCAATAGGTGATATTGGAGGTCATTGGAGACTTGGCTACATTATGAAGAATTAAGGGGACTTCATCATTCTTATTGTCTCAAGCCAAGTCATTCGGATTATCAAGTTTCTATCTTATATCCGATGTTCCTCCTTGCGGTAACTCGTGCTTAAAGTGTCTACATTGATAGTTACTTGCCCCTTTGCATGTTTGGTTTCGTTCCTTGCATGTGTTTGTATATGGTGTGCTTCCAACTTGATTATCTTGAGCAATCAAGTATGTGTGTGTTGGTTTGCACATCATGTACATGCGTGTCGTTCGTTGAGCCTTTGCGCATCTTGGTCATATCTTAGTTGCCTCTTGTGAGAGATTAATGGAATATCCCATTGTGGGGGAGTGATGTGCTTTGTGCACCTCACAATCCTATAAATGTGTGTACATGAGGAATACCATCTAGTATTGATATTACAAGATTATCTAGTCGCTATGTGGTATGTCTTCTCATGTGAAATTCAAATTCTAAATAGTACATTAATTATCTCTTGTTGGATCCTTTAATTGCCTCTTGTCTATCTTTAATTGGTATCACATTATGGGGGAGTAATATGCTATGTGTATATTACTAGCCTAGAAAATGTGTACATTTGAGATATTGTCATCTAGAGTTGATATTGTAAATTATCTTGTTCCTAGGTGGCATGTTAGATCTACAAGTTGCAATTTGCTTTTTGGTTGGTGTGAAGATGATGTCGGATATCCTTGCTATCTACCACCGAGAATTATTTCCATTTACTTCTTGTCTTTTGACAATTGGTACTCACTTTTGTGGTAGAATTTATTGATCATCTTTACATTGGCTTTTGCTTTTTATTTGCCTTTTCTCTTGCCAAGGATTGTATCAACTCCTTTTGTCTTCCATACCACTTGTGGATCTTGTTTATTTCTTGATCTTGTCTAGTGTTTTCCAGATATAGTGAAAGTGGTGATCCCACCTCATGCATTTTGTATTCAAATGCAATTTCTCTATAATGCACTAGTCTTGGGGGAGCTATCCTATTTTCTATAATACACTCATCTTGTGATCCTTATCAAGTGTGTGTCGGTGGAAGGCAAGTCGTTTCTTTTGGGTACTTTGTGCTATCATGAAACTTTGTGGAGATCTTGGTTTGTTTAGAACCATCCTCTCTTTTGGGGGTTTGATATCTTTTATTTAGTGTGTATCATCGGATATCTCATTCCTCGATGTATCTATTATGGACATCCTCCAAGTGATGAGTTATTCATTTGGTATATTTTCTTCACTTGTTTTTTCTTTGTCATTTGGTATCGGTTCTTGAAAGTCTTGAGCATGCATATTAACTTCATGTAGTTTCTTTGGCATGCTTTCTTTCTTTGACCCAATATATAGGGAACTCCACCAAGTCTCAAATTGGATGAGATGTGCATGAAGTTCATTTTCATATCTATATGCACATATTTATGTGGAGTTTGTCCTATGCATTGTTGGTTCTCTAACTCTTTGGTCCCAATGAGTTTGGGTACCATTTTGTTTGTGTTGTTGTTCTAGGAACAATTGGAGATGCATTGGATGCTCGGCTCACTCGCAAGGAAGGTGGTGTCACCATGTGCTTATTGGACTCAAGCTAGGATGATCAATGAACTATCTACTACCTTCAATTGGTTTCTTCTACATCCTTCCAATGATATCTCGGTAACAGGTATCTATTCATGCATTCCTTTCTTGCATTCAACCTTGTGTAGGTTGCATCTTGGCATGATATTCATTCCATCTTGTGATACCTTGTTTCCTTTCTCAAAGCATCTCAACAATGATCTCATGCTGCTAGCTGTGATGTCTTTGATGGGTGTGTGGTAGGAATTCAATTATATACTATAAGACCATATCTAGCCATGTGCTATGCTTCCAAGCAAATATCTTATTGGTATATGTATGACTTCCTCTTGGATATCTTGTTCCTTCGTGTTGTAACTATTTCGGGTGTACATCCTTCTTTATAAATATATATCATCATGATCTCGTCTACCTAGAACCATATACACTTGAGAGAAATTACATCTCTAGATGATATCCTTTCTTTCACGTCCACCTTGTCTTTCTTATGTTATTTCTTTGGTGGCTCCGTTAAAGCTTTTGCCTTGAGTGCGTATCGTATCTCGTTGCATCTTGATGCACTCTTGTGTGGTGAAGATTATTTTCCTCATGCTTATATCTACTAGGCTTTTTCCATCTTAATTGGTATCCCTCATCTTGATGAGGCTTTCATCTTCTATCTTCACCACGGGTTATCACAAGCATAGGTTCTTTATATGCTTATTAGTTAGCTTGTGAACCCATTTGCTAGTTGTATGTGGGAATGATAGGCCTTGCACCGTGTGCCTCATTCTTTCAATACTTTATTAATTCTTAATGCTACATTAGTCTTCTCAAGTGCATTGCCTTGACTCACACACATCATTTTGGTTGAGCCCATTCTTAAGTTGCCTCTTTTACTTGTTGCTCAACCATGTGTTTGTTGCAAGTACTAGGCTTTGTTTCCTATATGCTCACTTGCACTTGTTGTAAGTTTCTATTGATTTTGGAGGAGCTATGATCCTATTTTGTGCAAATGAAGAGAGTTGGAAAGATTCAAGGTTGATCAAGACTAAGTCAAGAGTGAATCAAGTTGATCAAATCACAAAGCGTAGAAGATGTACCGAGAGGGATCAAGTGATCCCATGGCATGGTAAGCATTGTCCATTGTGCTTTGTGTACTAACCCATGGTCTATGTGAGAGTTCTATGTGGGGTTAGGTACGTGCTCATGGCTTGCGTCAAGAGGAAGATATCAGTCAACCTATGGAGAGGATGGCATCAAGTGGTGATCGTCATCAAGATTTTTGTGTGCAAGTTCAAGTGGAGCATCACGAAGATATCAAGTGCTTGAAGCTTGCCATCCATTGTGGTGTCAATGGACTTGTGAAGATGTGCCGAAGAGTGGCTCACCCATAGTGGAGTATGGGGGAGCAATCATCTAGTCTCCATCGACCCAACGCAATCAAGAAAGGTGGTCCATCTTGAGGAGGACAAGATCGTCATCATCTAGCTCAAGTGGATCATGTGCAAGGCAAAGGTTTGCCCTTGATAGGTTTTCTATTTTATCGGTCTCATGGTGGTAGTTGGGAGACCGGGTTATAGGATCGATAGCCGTACTATCAAGGGGGGCTCTCAAGTGAGTAGCTTGATCGTATCGTTCGTCGAGAGCTCAAACCATTGCATCCTTGCATCATGTTTCTTGGTTGTTGTTTGGTTCTCGTTGTTAGTCTTAGAGCTTATGGTCATCTTGATGACAAGCTTGAGTTCATCGAAAACAGAGTTTGCATGCGTCTTCTATGATGTTTTCGGTGTTGGAGGTTTTGCCGGTCTTATCCGAGGAAGGGTTCTCACCATTTTCTTTTGGGCCTTTTCTAATTTATTTATTATTGGTATTTCTATCAATATCGTGTTAGCCCTTGTCGCTAGCTTTCCAACAAACTTGGTTTCGTTGAATTCGGAGTCTGTTTGCAGAAGTTGTGGTAGTTTTGGTGTTCTGAAAAGGCTGCAGCGGTACTACCGCGGGTAGGAGCGGAAGTAATTTTTTACTACCGCTCGTAGCAGTACTACCGCGGATACTTTCGTGGCTACTTTCGCTCGGGACCAGAAACTCGTCACAAGTCCAGCGGTGGTAGCCACGGATGTAATTTTTTAGTACGGCTCGCAAGCAGTAGTACCGCTACCATTAGCAGTAGTAACGCTACCCCTAGCGGTAGTACCGTGAGGTCAAGCGGTACTACCACTCCGACGGTTCTTCTGGCTTTTTTGCCTCCTCGCTGTTGTGTTTCAAAGGGCTACTACCGCCCTAGCGGTAGTACCGCTCCTTGGAGCGATAGTACTGCTCGGTGCGGGCTGTGAGCATAACGGTTGGATTTTTGCCCACCTATAAAAGGGGGTCTTCTTCCCCATTGAACCTTATCCATTTAGCTCATGTTCTTCCCCCATTGTTGACCCTCTTCGAGCTTGCTAACTCTCAAACCCTCCAATGATTCTTGCTAGTTCTTGAGGGAAAAGTGAGAGGAGATCTAGATCCACATTTCCACCAATCACTTTCTCCTCTAGGTGAGGGGAACCCCTTGGATCTAGATCTTGGAGTTCTTCGTGTTCTTATTTCGTTCTTCCTCTCATTTTCCTCCCTAGCATTAGTTGCTTTGGTGGGATTTGGGAGAGAGGGACTTGGGCACTCCGTGTGCCCTTGTCATTGCATTTGGTGCATCGGTTTGAGTTCTCCACAGTGATACGTGGAAGTGAAGTTTGAGAAGCTTATTACTCTTGGGTGTTTGGGCACCCTAGAGCTTGTTCCTCTTGGGTGCCTTGGCGCCTAGGCGGTTAGTGGTGTTGGAGCTCAATCATTGTGGTGTAAAGCTCGGGCAAGCGTCGGGGTCTCCAATTAGGTTGTGGAGATCGCCCCGAGCAATTTGACGGGTACCGGTGACCGCCCCCAAGAGTTGCCAAAGTTTACGGGTTCGGTGACCGCCCCCAAGGGTTGCCATTTGTACGGGTTTGGTGACCGCCTTCAAGGGTCCCTTAGTGGAATCACGACATCTTGCATTGTGCGAGGGCGTGAGTAGATTACGGTGGCCCTAGTGGCTTCTTGGGGAGCATTGTGCCTCCACACCGCTCTAAACGGAGATTAGCATCCGCAAGGGTGTGAACTTCGGGATACATCGTCCACTCCGCGTGCCTCGGTTATCTCTTACTCGAGCTCTTTACTTATGCACTTTACCTTGTGATAGCCATATTGTTTCTTGTCATATATCTTGCTATCACCTAGTAGTTTATCTTGCTTAGCATAAGTTGTTGGTGCACATAGGTGAGCCTAGTTGTTGTAGGTTTTGTGCTTGACAAATTAACCGCTAGGTTTATTCCGCATTTGTTCAAGCCTAAACCGTAATTATATTAAAGCGCCTATTCACCCCCCCCCCTCTAGGCGACATCCACGATCTTTCACCATCTAGCTACTAGCTATGGACCCGAAGGTCTGAAGTAAACTACTCACACTTGATCGGAGGGGCTATGGTGATGATGTAGAAGCCCTCCGTGGTGGATGCCCCCTCCGGCGGAGCTCCGGAACAGGCCCCAAGATGGGATCTCGTGGATACAGGAAGTTGTGGCGGTGGAATTAGGTTTTTGGCTCATGTTCTTATCGTTTGGGGATACGTAGGTATATATAGGAGGAAGGAGTACGTTGGTGGAGCAACAGGGGGCCCACGAGGCAGGGGGGCGCGCCCTAGGGGGGGCGCCCCCACCCTCGTGACCGCCTCTTTTGTTCCTTGGAGTAGGGTCCAAGTCCCCTGGATCACGTTTGGTGAGAAAATCACGTTTCCGAAGGTTTCATTCCGTTTGGACTCTGTTTGATATTTCGTTTCTTCGAAACACTGAAATAGGCAAAAAAACAGCAAGTCTGGGTTGGGCCTCCGGTTAATAGGTTAGTCCCAAAAATAATATAAAAGTGGAAAATAAAGCCCAATATAGTCCAAAACAGTAGATAAAGTAGCATGGAGCAATAAAAAAATTATAGATACGTTGGAGACGTATCATAGTACAAGAGTAGATCTACCACGAGATCGTAGAGGCTAAACCCTAGAAGCTAGCCTATGATGATTATGATTGTTGTATATGTTTATCGACTAGCCTGGCCTCGGTTTATATAATGCACCAGAGGCCTAGGGTAACAAGAGTCCTAGCCGAATACGCCGGTGGGGAGGAGTCCTTGTCTTATTGCCAAGTCTTGTGGAATCTTCCTTGTATGCGGCAGCTGTCCGGACTGGCCCATGAGTATACAGCTATGGGGTTCCTCGGCCCAATCTAACAGATCGGGAGATGACATGGTGAGTACCCCCTAGTCCAGGACACCGTCAGCGCACGCACGCAGTCGGCCTCTCGCTGTCTCGCACACATGAGTGTTACGTAAAGGCGACGTTAACAAATAAACCCTAAAACCCTAGGTGCATGATTGCTGCATTTGCGGGTACCGGGTACGTGGTGGAGCACCTTTGTAGGAATAGTCTGCTCGCGTGATAATTTGATCTGTAGGAGTTGATGGTCGGGACCACAGGTGAATGACTTGGAGCACGGTGGCTCGCCAGTTGCCACAGATCGAGTAGCCACGTTTAAAATATCATTTTTTAGCGGGGTTAAGAGTTCCGATTTTCAATGGTGCGTTATAAGTAGTAAGTAGTTTTTAGAATGATTGGTATGGAGCAAAAATGGAATTCATAGTACTACGTACCTGCTTGGCGTATGGTTGTATGGTTTTTTTTTGCGATGGAGGTTGTATGGGTTTATGTTGCGAGATGTTGAACCTGGTAGTTCTAGGGCAAATACTACAGTTTCGATTTAGATGCTGGTTTTCAGTAATGAAAATCGGAAGGGGAAACCCTTCTTTGATTAAAAAAACTACTACCTCCATTCTAGTTTGCTAGTCCCCATCGTACTTTGGGTCAAAGTTTGTCCACGAATTTTACTTGTAAAATGTGAATGGAAAACAGATTTTGTTATACCCAAACAAAAAGGACTGGAGGAGTGATTGCTCGACACGGACGCGACCTCTCATAGCGCAGGCATTGAACCGCGCCCCGCCAAGAAGGCCGCTTTTCGCTCTGAGCCCGGCTGAGCACGCCTCCTCGCCGCGTGCAACCAGCTTAAGACTACCCCGCCTACCTTCATTGAATCCGCGCGTGTGCCGGCAACACGTCCTTCCGCGAGCCGGCAGGCATTTTAGAACACAAAAAATGAATAAAATATAATTAATTTATGCATGGTCTTGACTTGTTGTGCTCGCCTTTGGTAGCAGGAACTAGTAGAGGTTTTCTTTATTTATAACTCTCCTCACATTTTTTTTGGCTTTGAAATGAATCATGGTTGTGGACGTTATGTATGAAATGTGCAGATATCTGTGAACATGAGTTTGATGTGGAAGTTGAACTTGGAATGTCGGGCTTGCGTGAACTATACCATGTCCAATGGTTAAATCATTATTGTTTGGAAAGTAATTACTGTTATTACATGACCCAAAAAACATTTTGTGCCACATCGGTAGATGCACGGACATCATATGAGCATCTTGTTGGATAAACATTTGAACCTAGCTATTATGAAGGAAATTTTGTATTGACAACAGTTTTAGATAGCAGGAGATGCCTAGCCTGCTCTGCCTCTGCTAGCTTATTTCTGGCTTCTTCCATCTCTTCTTTGGATTGGGTGAAGAGAGCATCTGATTGCTCTTTTCGCTTCTTCAGGAACTCAGCTACATTCTCAAGGGCTGCTGCACGCTTTCTTTCAGCCTTTACTAATGCCACGAGGACACGAACAACTGACGACTCCACCTAGCTTGTGTGTAATCTAGCATCATCTGGGAATTTGCACCTTGTGTCTAATCTAGCATCATTAGGGAACTGGCACCTTGTGTGTAATCCAGCCTCATTTTGGAAACATGATCTCGAGGTTGACCATACTTCCCTCCTCGCAGGAACTGCATCCTGACATGAAGTTACTTCTTTTTTAGATCAATACTCAGAGCAACCTAGATCCATTTAGTAGAAGCCAGATAAACAGAACTCGGAGAAGCGAATTCAAAAGGAAAAAAAATAAAAACAGAATACAAGGTGAGAACACCCACTTCCTACGTCAAGCTAAAAACGAAAGCATTAGGACGATTAAGACTCTTCTTATTACACATCGAAGAACACCACGCTTAACAGAAACATAAACTACAACATATACACATCGAAGAACACGAGGCTACACGAAAGTAATTGAAAGGGTGTTACTTACCAAAGCTCGTTTTTACAGGTTCGTGCAGCTCCTCTTTAACTTGCCACGCTCCTTGAAGATGTCCCGAATATCCGTGTATGGTCTTCATTGCTCCTCTGCATGTTACTTTTCGTGGTTTTAAAATCTCAACATGGCAGAAAAATATACTACTAGTAATACTCGCGCATATTGTGGGCAACATTAAAGCACTCGTTTGCCATGTTAGAGCATCTCCAACAGAATCATAGCAGCGGCGCTTTAAAAAGCGTTCTGATGCTGAGATCGAGAAGTAGATAGAGTAGAGGATAGTTCTCAGCATAGATAGATAAAAAAAGATAATTCAACTACTCCTCGTCGTCCGACTCCTCCTCGGTGATGTCCTCCTCCGACGTCTGACTATAGGCGTGAATATACTGATCATCGTCGGATTCCCAGGGCGACGCTGCTCCTAGCCTCATGTTGAATTGAGCATCCGCTTTTCGCCTACGCTTGTCCTCGCGATAGGCGGCTCGCTCCGCCCTCCTCTTATCCCTGGCCGCCCACTTTTGTGCGTAGAACTCACGCTCGTTGATGATGTCATGCAGGAAGTGTTGGCGCCACAGCGCCATGGCTTCCTCGTCCATCTCGGCGATGCCGAGACGGTGCTCCCGCCTCCGGTTGTCGCGATGATCTTAGTCGGTGGTAAGCCGCGGCAGAGGCGCGAGCTCCTGCGCCCGCTCCCGCGTCGGCATGTTGGGGAAGTTCAATGTTCTATGAGGCCACCGGAGGCACCACGCCGCCGCGTCGTACGCGCGGGCGGCCTCGTTGGCGGTGTCGAAATTGCCGAGGCCGAGGCGCATCTCGTGGAACCGGATCTCGGCGGAGAAGCCGCTGGAGGGGCGCGCGCGGACGCCGCGGTATCCCCAAGTTTCCCGGCGACGCGGCGGCGACAAGGCAAAAAGGAGCGGGGAGAGAGCGGTGGCAAGGCACAGAGCGGTGGGAGGGCGTTGGATTTTATAAAGCGCGCCGGACGCCGCGTGCCAAAATTAGCCCACGCCCGGCCGCTTTTTCCGGCGCGCGCGCGATCCTTTCCCGACGTCTCTGCTATCTATACTCTCTTCTCTATTGTTATATTTATTTAATATTTAATATTTAATATTTATCTCTACTTCCTTTATTGTCTAATTTTTTTCTCTATACTTTTTTTCTTGCAATATAGGCCGTCCGATTTATATCTGACAGATAGGAATGATACAAATGGGAATTTTGCAGAAAGATACCAATACCCCTCTCCAGATTTGCAAATAAGGCCTTCCCTCGTTCATCCTTTTCTCCCACAAGATAAAATACTCATACAAATGCATCTTGATGCGTGCAACGCATGGGCATATTGCTAGTTCTAAAAACCTTTCCATCATTTGCCACACTACTGGTTGCAGATGAAAAACCTACCTAAGCACAGCGCGATACAAGAGCGACGCACAATTACAAGCTGATATTCTGTTGGACAATGGAGGCTATAACCAATTACTTTTACGGGAACAATAGCACCCAGGAATTTTGAAGGGTAGGTATGAACAAAATTGGAACTGCACATGTACTGCTAAGTGATTCAATACACACATTACCAATCGAGGAGGAGAACGATGGTCGCGGCGGCCTCTGTGAGTCATGGTCGGCAACAGGAGTTAGTTCATTGTCCACGACGGTGGTACTTCTGCACTTGGCATCGGCTTCCGAGAAGCAGACCCGAGACCGTGGAAGACGATGCCGGGGAAGAGGCCCCGTGTACGACGACGATGGTGGACCGGCTCCAGTGCGGCGTACGAGGTCGTCGATGGCGCAGATGGCTGCGGTGGACGAGTGCGCCGATGTAAAGGGGAGGAGCACGAAGGCTGCGGTGCCGTGGAGAAGTCTATTTTGCGGTGGGGATAGAAAATGGGGAGTATTCAGGTGTACTACTCTGGGTGCCGGGGTGGGGTTGGCTGGGTAGGGTGAACCTGAAGTTATGAAAACAACCCCCTACCAAGCGTCATCCGTAGGCCTGTTCCGAAGGCTATGACGGTAACTTCCAACTGCTCGAATTAGGGTCGCGGGAGATTTTCCCGCCGACCTCAAAATTTTGTGACACTGGACTCCCCGTGTGGCGTGTTGAGTGATTCGGCTAAGCAACTAGCGAGTAGTAGTAGTAAACTCTGCATATTAGGTTTGACCGAAGTCAAACTTCCTAAAGTTTGACCAAGTTTATAGAAAAATATAAACATTTACCATAACAAATATGTATGATGTGAAAGTACATTCAATAATGAATCTAATGGTATTTATTTGTTATTGTATATGTTAATATTTTTTGTTATAAGCTTTCTGAGAGTTTACAAAAGTTGACTTTGACCAATGCTAATACGCGGACTTAAATAAAAATGGAGGGAGTACACATTTTTTTCTTAGTTTGTAGTGACCTAATCATTTGTTGAAATTGTGAAATAAATATATTAGGCTATATACTTCGAATGTAATGGTCTATACAATTCAATAGTTACAATCATTGTCGAATCCCAAGATGTATACAAGGTCTATAGTACTTCACAACTTGCTCAAACTCACATAATCCTAGTCAAATGAGAATCTAAATGCATTTCATAGTTATTACTTTGTAGGATGCAACAAAAACAACCATAACTCTACATCAGCCATTATAGAAGCAACATTCTGACATATCCCAATGTGTGAATGAAACGTGCAGAGAGAGCTTTTGAAGATGGAGCAGATAGGGCGGGAAAGATTGTATGTATGTGGGACGAGAGAGTAGGAGACAAACCTAACTAGAGAGAGAGAGAGAGAGAGAGAGAGAGAGAGAGAGAGAGAGAAGTTAGAGTGCGTGAGAAAGATGGAGACATGTAATATCGTGAGATCGTGTGCATCCGGATTCAGATATGTCGTGGAAGGAGAAGAGACAACATGTTTGATGAGTGAGCTGGAAAAACATGGACGAGAGGAAGTATCTCATGGGTTGAGGGATTGACAATTTTGTGCGGGGAGAGAGGGATTGGTAATTTTGTGCAGAGAGAGAGAGAGAGGGTGGGGAGGAGTCGGTCAGCCGTCGTCACATCACCACCTTCCAAATGACCCGCATTCTCTAGCGCGGTGTGGTCGCCGTCTTTGATCTGCTCGATGCCCTCTTTGAAGATTGAGGTGTTGTGCATGTTGGGGGTGCAAAGAAGCACAAGCGAGAGTGGTCGCCGTATAACCTTGGATGGGGATGAATTGTGTGCTCGGGGGAGTGTGTGTGTTGTGCTGCGTGTGTCTCTGTGTGTGTGTGTGTGTGTGTGTGTGTGTGTGTGTGTGAGAGAGAGAGAGATATTGAGAGAAAACAAACCTAAGGAGAGAAATGGGTATTCACAAAGATATTGTGCGGGCCTTGAGGTGGGCAGGGGCCGGGTGTGGGTGTCAAAATGTGCGCGTTGATGCATGTGTTGCATGCGACCGTGCGAGGGACGGACGAATCGAGAGAGATGGTTGTTGTGTTACGGATGCTCCTCTCTCTCTCTGTCTCTCTCGGTCCCTCTATCTCCCTCTCTCTCTCTCTCTCACACACACACAAGTAAACTAGAAGACCGTTTTCTCATGTATACACAATGTATTGGCATCTGTCTATGTCTCACTCATGCATGATCATTTGCACATTCACACCTCTCTATGTCTTTATCACACGCACACCGTCTCCACATTGCCCTTCCGCCACAACACACATATGGACACATACACACGTTATCTCTTAGTCACACACACACAAAATCAGTATTAAAAAAACTAGGGCGCACCTAAAACGTCCAAATCCAAATAAACACGAACTGGAGCTAAATTCAAATATATGGAAATATTGCAGCATCAAGAACTTTCCTAGGAAAAAAAGTTGAGTAATATTCGAGGATTGTTTTCACACACACAAAAGGTTCGGTGGATGTCCTTGGCGCGACACGGTGGCACTGCCGTTCGATCGACCATGTGACCACAGTTCACGCGCTTGCACAGGATTCCGTATCTTGGCTGTGGTACTAACTGATAAAAGCGCTGCCTAAGTCTACTGTTTAGGTGTACTAGGGCGGTTTTCTTTTAAGTTTAATCAACCTTTTATAAAACTAAAGTAAGCTCCCACACACGCACTCATCAATATGCCGCCGCCGCCGTTGCGCATGCCGGCGCCCGCCTGCTCCGGCCAACAATTTCTCGCCCATCACCGCCGTGTCGCCGCAATGCATCCCTGTGCCATGAAGCCGAAGGCTCGCCCGCTCACGTCGTCTGCAGTCCCTCCTCGTGATGCCGCCGCGCTGCCAACACGCGAGAAGCTGGTGGAGCCGCGTCTATGCACGCAGCGTACGAAGAGGAGGACGAGCGCGTGCTCTAGCACGCCGGCGAGGAGGAACTAGCGTGTCATTGTCGTCTCCGCCCGCGTGGAGGACGCACGCATGGTGGCTGTCGCAGCGGAAGCCGGTCGCGCGCGCGTCGAGCCCGCAAACCGGGTGCGGACGCGGAATCTACCTTCGAGACCTTGAATGCCACGTGGATCCTGCAATCTGAAGGAGCAATTTGGGTCAGTCGACTCATGTGAGCCGTTTGATGCGACATGGATGGCTAGAAGGGATTCTTCCACCTCTTTTGTCGTCTTCTTCCTTCGCTCCGTCGAACTTCTTTCACAAATCGACTGACCCAAATTATACTACTAGTACAAACGTATTAAGTACAGTAGGAACACGAAGATACGAGCAGTAGCCCCAACTGCAAGAAGAACAGTAGTAAGACATAGTACTAGTACTACTGTACGTACTAAAGAGTTCAAATAACGAGAAAGAACATACTAAACATAGTTCTGTTGGGGCCTCAGCACAACACACCCTTGAAAATAAACTAAGAAACTAGTCCGCTTGACACTGCAGTAGAACCAGCATGAGTGACGGCACTGCCACCTACTCGGAGTCCGAGTCCACGTCTCGACTTCGTCCTTGTCCCTCTTCCTCTTCCTCTTCGCCGACGCTTCTTTGCTTGAATTAGACACTGGGCTCTACTTCTTCATCCAACCCTTGTAGATATTTAAACAAAGGTAGGCATCCATTGCTGCATACAGGATGTGATCTTCATCTAATGTCTTCGACTCCCATGCATGATGAAACTCGTGATGAGGTTTCTTCAGTTTAGCGTATGAAGGATCAATCATGGCTGCTGCGAGGTCAACATTGAAGGTTGAGAGGAGGACACCGGCTTGCCTTACGGAGATCGAAGGGCTGGCCTACAACGAGACCTATCGACGCAGGACATCCTGTCGTTCTTAAAGCCTATAGTAACGAATTTCACTCTTTTGTCCTTGAGGAAGTTCTTAAAATCCTGGCATTCAATGTCAGCATGGCATATGTGGTAGACCAAGCAAACGTTATGTACGCAAAACTGGATCATGGCGGGCTTCTTCCTCTCTTCGTCCTTTAGATCCTTCTCTCGTCCCAGGACTGTGGTGTACTCAACATCTAGCCTAGCGACCCACTCATCCGTTGAACTGTTGAACATGCGTAGGAAGCGAGCAAGCCATGCTTTCACCGTCGCGGATCCACGTGTGTAGATGACGATGAACTGATCGCCAGTGGTAGCTCTAACCTAGTACTCAGCTGCGACCATGGAGATTTGGGAGGCCATGGATTTTGGAGGAGGGCTAGGAGAAGTTGAACTATTGTACCCCGCAAAAACTGAGAGCGAACTAATGTGAAAGGACGGGACGACTGGGAGTGAACTGTTGTAAGGTAGAAGATGGGGACGAGTAGGGCGTGCGAACGGCGTGGGGTTGCTGGCTTGCCTGGTGGATAAACGGCTTCAAGCCCCCAAAGAGTTCTCGAGAACTATGCGAGACCCACTAGATGTCATGTCTACTAGACCCATATCGTAGGCCTGATGGTATAGCTTCTGCCTGTTCGCACGCCATGCCGGCGCGTGGATGTAACTTCACTTAATTCCGTCAACCGCGCGCCTCCCACGACCTTCGCCTCCCTCGCGCGGTCGCGCCCTTTGAGACTTCGACCGGCTATAAATGAGCAATTTTTTTGCCTACTCCGCATACATGATACTCCCTCTGGTCCTTTTTACTCCCGTCAACCGTTTGCAAAGTGTTTCACCAAATTTATACTTTTTTTAGCACCACCTTATATTAATTAACCAGCCACACCAGTACACTCATTCGATACAATACTCACCACACAGGGTGGTACATTATTTACAAGAATACCATCTAATCTATTGTCAAAGCTATACTTAGCGATTAAGTGTGCCACCTTATTGGCCGAACGACTAATCTTTGAAAATTGAAGATTGTTATCAACTTCGAGATGCTCAACACTTTCATCTTCAGGTCACGCATAGCAGACCTGTCATAGTCCCCCGATGCAAGAGACGCTACCACAAAAGCGCAATCAGTCTCTAAAATTACAGGATTATGAAGAGAAATACCTATGTAGAGACCGACAATGCAAGCCCTAAGCTCCGCTTCCTCCACGCTTTGACAGGCATCAATGAAATCCCACGACCAAATTTATACTAAAAATATCAATATCTCCAATACTAATTATAATGAGTATAAGAACTACGTTTTATAATGAGTGTAAAAATATTGATTTGAAAATGTGAACGTTGATAAATTTTTCTATAAGTCTGGTGAAAGTAGAGGTACATTGACTTCAGACAAAACTTAAATGCACAATGCAGACTAGTTCCGCTGTCCTGGTGTGTGCCATGTCCTATCTTGTCATCACAACAAGGTTAGCTATTAGAGTACCACTACCTCCCTTCTAGTTTAAAGGGCTCGATTCAAAAATTTCACCTACTCTTAGCAAGATAGTAGAGGCGGTGGAATAGTTTTTGAAGTCTGCAAAAGTACTCAACTAGTGCTATCGTTCTTCACAAAAAAATTGTTTACCAATGCATGCATGAACACTAGTTACTCTAACCCCCCTCTCTTCTTTAATTCTTTGCCACATCAGCATGTTTGCTATTCCCGTGTGCATGATACCAGCTAAGATACCACCATTATGGCCAGCCTTAATCATCGCATGCAATAATTTAGTGCACCTTGAAATATGAACATGTGTGGGGCGTGTATGTTTTTAATGACTTGAGACTATACCTAGCCCAGCATGCAAGATGACTTATTATGCACTGTTCCCCGTACCTGTAGGAAGCCCGTTTGTCTCCAAATCCTTTCCTCTCCATGTGTGGAAACAATATGTGTGCCAAACTCTCCTTCTCCCTCCAGCGGTCCCACCACTCCACCCCGTGTGAAAAAATCTGCATGCATGACTCTCCTTCCCCCACGCTCGTCCAAACCGTTGTGACCAACAATAATTCCAACCCTTCGCTCCCCCGTAATTTACTCCAACAAATTTTCCCACATAGTTGTTACTTAACCGCAGGTGCATTGGGTCACTGACATATGGGCCAAACAGGGGTTCGGCCCACATGTCAGTGATGCAACTGGACCTGCAGTTAAGTCAGTGCAGCTCAGTCCATATCTTATGTAGGTGTGCCATTGCTCGCTATAAATACTACGCCTCCCACAACATCGCTATCTCCTCCCCCTCACGTTCATTTTCATCGCTATCTCCTCCCCCTCGCTCTCACGTCGACCACCACGGCATCGCCCCTCCCAAGCCCTAGGAGCCCCTCGCTGCACCGCGCGGACGGTCACGCGTCGCCATTCCGTTCCTCGCCGCCACTAGTCGAGGAGGATGCGTGGTGTTCCGCTCCTCGCCGCTACGCGACGCCTCGCCGTTCAGTTCCTCGCCGCCATTAGTCGAGGAGGACGCGTCGGCGTTCCTCTCCTCGCCGCGACACGACATGTCGCCATTCCGTTCCTCGCTGCCACTAGTCGAGGAGGACGCGTCGGTGTTCCGCTGCTCACTGTGACGCGTCGAGGTGGACCCGTCGGTGTTCCCAATCTCGCCAGCACGTGCGTCGGAGGACGCGTCGGCTCCCCTTCTGAGGAGGAGCGCCGCGCCGCCGCGCGCCCGACCTTGAGGAGCTTTGGAAAGAAATGGATGTCGCCTTGTGGGAGGCTTTGCCTCAGCAGAGCGCCAAAATAGAGGCGGAGAAGAAGGCCGAGGTAGAAAGCGCGCCATGAACAAGCATCTGGGAGGCCTATGTCGCGTCCAGAGAGTCGAGCAATTGGCTCTTTGGCAGAAGGCTCATGCGAGGGCCGTGAGGGTGGTGGAGGGCGCCCGCCGACGCGCATACGAGTGCGGTCGGGCCCAAGCGCCTCATCTCGCTTGGCGATGCGTGGACGGTGCACGCTTCAGGTAGGCGGAGTACTGTTGGGCGGATCACAACACCGGTGAGATCGCGCTCGTCCGTCGGCAAGCCGCCAATCAGCACCTCGCGAGTTGCGAGGCTGAGGAAGAAGCGTTGTTTATTGCGCTGGGAAGCGGCCGCGCAGGGCACTCTTGGCGGCGCCATAAGCGCTCTGCGGCGCCGTGGCTTTATGAGGAGTATAATTTTTGTTTAAGTAAGGTGATCTCATTAGTTTTGGGGCGCAAATGATAAATCGAGCGTTCAGGAATTTTAGCATCCTTAATTAAGTATGTAAAAGGAAAGTTTGGAAACCATGTGTATTAATCGCATTTTGCAAATGCGTGCATACTGCACAAACTTTACTATATACTATCGCTTTACTACGTCTCTCGATATATGCTGCAGATTGTGCTACTCCCTCCGTCCAGGTTAATAAGTCATCTTTGGTTGTGCATCGTGACCAAGAAGGAGGAAGACTTATACACCTAGGCGGAGGAGTACTACTATTACTTATATGCGTGCAAATGCACGTTTTAATATACGATCGGTTTTGTAAAAGTAGAAAAACAACACTAGTCAAGCTTGTGAAGCGAGTCAATGCAAAACAAATGCAAAATGCTCGTTTGATTGTTTACTTTTAGCTTCCTTCTCTGTGGTTATTTCTCTGTAAGTACTTTATGCGGAGTATCTCACTGGTTGGAAAGGCATACAAATTCCCAAAACGCTTCCTACACCCTGTATCGAATTTTTTTGCCTAACAAGTTGTGTCGTGCAATTGGAATTCCAACTTGAGTACTACTAGTAGTAGGAGTACCAAGGGCCAGTTCTTTTAGGCTTCTAGATTAGTAATCCCATAACTACTACCTCCGTCCTGGTTTATTGGTCCCCATTGTAATCTGTGTCAAATTTTGATCATAAATTTAACTAATGAAATGTTAGTGCATGTCACATGCACTACTCCATCCGTCTAGGTGAGTAAGTTATCTTAGGCTGTGCACATGACCAAGGAGGAGGAGAAAAGCGAAAGCGTTAATGTTTATTTGCTAATTAATAGTATTGCATGCAATGAACTAACCACTGCATGTCGTGTTTGATATCTCAAGTTATTAAAAGCATGCACACTCTTTATCTCTTATTGGTTGATATGTCAAGAAACAAGAAACGGGGTACAAGTTAATGCACCGCGCCTAAGTGTTTTGGGATTATTTGGTTTTCGTAAGATGACTTACACACCTAGACGGAGGGAGTAACATTTTATCAGTTAAATCCTTGGTCAAAATTTAGCACAAATTACAATGGTGAGGAATAAACCAGGACGGAGTAGTAGTTTAGAAGCCCAAATAAATAGTGAGGCGCCTTATTGTTACTCTCCACTGTGACTAGTCTTGTGGGAAAAGCCACTACAAAAAAAAGACACATCCGTGACATTTTGGACCGAACATTTTTTTTTCTGTCGTACATATGACACTTCTATGAGGATAATTGTGACAAAACCCGGTATCATCATAGATGTGGTGGGTTCCTACTTCTATGACAAAAATCATGACAAAAATGGGCTTTTCGTCTGGGCGGGCGGAGCGCAGCTGCATGACATTCTCTGGGCCATCCATGGCGGAAAAACCGTGGTAGAAGCGAGGAGGAAAATTTGGGAGTTCCGGTTACGGTGGGAGGTCGGGGCGGCGATCGTGTTCTCTCGTGCAGCGTCTGTGGCGTGTGTGTGAGGCGTTGGCTCTAACTAAACCCGGCGCGGCGTTGGGCCCTAAGCGAACCCGGCGATTGCCTTTGCGAACTCGCGTTCTGCGAACCCGGCGATCGATCGATGGCTGTTAGCTGAACCCGATCGGCGATTCCTTTGCTCTGCTGCTAGCGAAGGCGATCGATTGGATGAGCGGTGAGCATTGCGGCGGGTGGGGGGGTTGGATGAGCGATGGCGGTGGCGTTGCCTGCGGATGAGCAGGACCCGTGGTGCGGAGGGCTGGATGAGCGATGAAGCGGTGTAGGGTGGTTGAACAGCGGTGAGCGGTGGAGGGTGCCGTGGAGGGTGGTTGAGCGATGGCGGTGGAGTAGCGGCGGTGGAGGCTGGATGAGCAGGAGCCCGTGGAGGCTGGAGGAGGTCGATGGTGGAGATGAGCGGTATCCGTGGAGTCCGTTTTGCGATCGCCACACCTCCCGATGAACAAGACCCCGTTTTGACCGTGGCGCTCCAACACAAGTCCGTTTTGTCCGTTTTGCGATCGCCACACCCTCCCGATCAACGGGACCCCATTTCGACCCTAGGAGGTCCGTTTCCTCCATTTTGCGATGCGCCACACCCTCGATCAACGGGACCCGTTCGAGCGTGGGAAGTCCGTTTCCTCCATTGTGCGATGCGCCGGGCCTCGTTCCATAGCCTGTTCCGTCCAAGCCCTCCCGATGAACACGACCACGCATTCCGTTCCGACCCAGCGGTTGGCTCCCATGAACATGGCGGCGGCGCTGTTTCTCCATTCCGACCAAGTCATATGCGTGTCTGTGAGTAGGCGTTGAGACCCGCCCATATGTACACATCGTGGCCATATTTTCTTTCTTGCACCACGGCGCTATGCGTACATGTACATGCTACGTGTGCGCCTCTACTACGACTGCGTGTGCGCCTCTACATCGACCGGTATATATATGCGTACCGTTCGCGACCAGAATAACAACGCTTCGTGCGCTTGACCAGGTGGGTCCCGGCGTGAGGCACTTCCTTGCACTGTGAAGATGTAGCTGGTGGGTCACGGCGGTCGAGGCGAATCATTTTTTTGCCCGGGTGCACTTCCTTGCGTGCGAAGATGTAGCTGGTGGGTCCCAGTAGTCAGGGGGGAACGTTTTTTCGCGAAATACTGGTGGCCCGTCCGGTGGGTCCCTGCTGTCGGTGGAGGAATAATTATTTTGCGGCGTAATAAGGAGGCACTTCCTTGCGCCGATGTGGACCCAGCTGTCGAGCCTCTCCATGCTGATACTCTTCAATGGAAGTCGGTCATTGACCACATTGACCACGCTTGGCGCCCGAAACACCACGGCGGTGGGCGGCGGCGATGCCTAGGAAGGGACGGCGCGGGCCGTGGAAAACGCAACAGTGGATGCCCACGCGAAGAGAATGCGAGGTGAGGCTGCCGTCGCCATGAGAATAACAGGGGTGTGGGTGAGTAGAGGATGGCACGGCCAGCGGTGGGAGTAGTAAGGCGGTGAGGCCTCCATGACATCCTGACCCGACGCGGGAGGCAGGAGAACCGCGACACGACCGGCGCTGCTGGGCAGGCTGGAGCCACGAGACCAGAGGTTGAAGAAGGACTACGGCCGTTGGATGGACATCGTACGGTAACTGGAGCAAGAGTCATTCATATTGACTAAGTTGACAAAGCCCTCTGTCCCCGTAAACTTAGTAGGCCCACAAGTCAGCCTCCCACCAAGGTGAGTCCCAGCTAGCAGGGGGAGTATCCATTTTTTTGTGCGTAATAAGGAGGCATTTCCGGTGGGTCCGAGATGACAGCGGGAGGAGCGTTTTTTTCGCGAAATCTGAGACCCTTCGGTGGGTCCCAGCTATCGGTGGAGGAATCATTATTTCTTGGCGTAATAAGGAGGCATTTTTCTGTGTGGGCCCCTCTTGTCGACCTCTTCGATGGTTGTTGTTTGTTGACCATGTTGACCTCGCGCCGCCGAGAGCACAAGCAGGGGTGGGCGAGGCGAGGCCAGAAGAGAACCACGAGGCGGTGAAGCCAGCAGCGGATGCCCACTCGAGGGAGGCAATGGCTGGTGGTCGGCTGCAGCGTGAGGTGACGTCGCCGGAAAATAACAGGATGTGTGGGTGGTTAGAGGGATGGCTTGGCGGCAGCAAAGCCAGCCACGGAGGAGGAGGAGAGCAGTCCATGGCGCTGGTTTGGTATTGGAGCAGGAATATTAGAGATTGAAGAAGCACGGCGGCCGTTGGATGGACATCCAACAGTCACTGCTGTGTGTTGACTAAGTTGACAAAGCCTTGCATACGCGTCATTTTTTTAGGACAGTGTGATCGTCAACCTAGTAGGCCCAGAAGTCAGCCTCCAAATATGTGGAAAACAACATACAGCCCATTAGCCATTATTTTCAATAACTTACAGCCCATTTGCTAATTCTTAAGGATATTTGAAGCCCATATTCTTTTTATTAGCATTCTGAGACCATATATTACAGGCTTTGCTAAAAAATTCAACGAAATTTTGCATATTTGGTGGGGTTCGAACTCTTTTAATCACAAAATTTGAGTCACGTTAAAATAGTTTTCAAAAATTATATCAAAATAAAATTCAAAAAACAATTCTCCATAAAAAAATGAATGAAATTTAGAATCTTAACTAGTAAGATGCCCGTTAGATTTACCGGAACATGAAGATGCATTTGTATGAGTAGTTTATCTTGTGGGAGAAAAGATGATATTTTAATGTAATTGCCAATTGGCTTTGGTTCTTTTTAGAGTAGAGAGTAGAAATCCTGAAAAATAATATTTTAATGCAATTGCGGTTGGCTTTGGTTTAAAATTTACAGCCCATTTCTTACAACTTATAGCCCGTTTTACGGGAAGCTCATTTCTTACTACTTACATCCCTCCTCGACTTGAAGATTTGCAGCCCAATGGGGCTGAGAAAACAAGTAGGCCTCGGTTTGGTATTCTCCAAAAAAAGAACTGGGCTAGCCAATTTCAGAAATAAAAATATATCAACTGGGCTCGTCATGTGCTTAATAAAAGCGTAAGCGTGGGCTAGGCAGACCACAACCCCCCGCTGTAGCAGTTGAGCTCCGCTCTGGCCTGAAAAACAACTAGGCGAGCTCTTTGGGTCCCTGGTGTTATCCGCTCGTTGTGTAATTTTCTCGTTATTGACTACATTGACAATGGCGTGGAACCTAGTTGTCAAACAATTAGGAGGAAGTATTTTTTGGCTTGTAATAACGAGGCACACCTTGCGAAATGCAATGACCCTGGTGGGTCCCTACTGTCAGCCTCTCCACGTACAGTCATCTCCTGATTCCTCTTGGTTGTTGACCATGTTGACAACGCCAGACGGTGGCGGGCACAGCGAGCTAACCAAGGAGGACAACGACGGCAAGGCCTCAGACGGGAACGAACAGCAGCCATGGAAGATGCGGCAGTGTAGTTGCAGGTGGAGGGGAGTAAGAGGGCAACAATATGCAAGTCAAGCATACAAATGGTACAAAAAGCCCAAGGATTAATTGTTCATCAAATTTTTAGACATAACCCAGATTGAACATGATAGTAACATCTAACCCAACCACTCTTTTTTGCAATCACAAACAAATGGATCGGTCTGATCCATAAAATCAACATCCTGTGCAAAAAAATTTATTTCAGGATGTCTACAACTTATTGTAAATATAAGCCGAGCATGTTTAGAAGCCCATTTGTCCACCTGAAACTTCCTTTTTTGCTGTTCAACATGTTCGTCCATGACAAATCTCTTGCTGTAAAAATTAAGCCTCATGGACAATAGTAACCTCGCGTTCAACAGGAAGAATGTGATAAAGCTTCTGTTTGCCTGGTTGGATGCATATAGTCCCATCGTTATTGTCCTCAAACGAATGTCATGAGAACTGAGAAAATCCTTGTGCTTATTACGCCATAGCGATTGGTTATATGTTTTTCTCCATGTGGTTCTCCTAAGTAGACATGAAGATTGAAAGCAGTTAAGGTACGAAAGAGTATGTCCAAAGAACGGCAGCTGAGCAGTTAATTCTAGTACAATATATCGGGCTTTCAATGTGCAGAAATCATCACCTCTATGTATAAATTCTCCGGAGATCGAAAGCATCGCAGCAAGCCAATAATTATGTCGAGATCAAAACTATACATTCTGATATATATGATCTTGGCAGAATCCAGCAACATTGATAGGCTATCAATGGATGAACTCTTCATTGAGCATATAACATAATATTAGTACCCAAAGTGTACTCCAAGATGATATAAAACTTCTGCGCACAAATGAAAATGTAGCATATGATGGCAAATATGTAGATGATAATATCACGGTACCGAAAAGTGAGGTGCCAAACACCAACTCCTTGTGATTATTAAGCGGGTCACGAATTACACCCAAGATCTCGGTTTGGTAGCAGAGACAACAGTTATTTGAAGGTGTATAACAACTATGAAGGAGCAACCTTTCAAGTGAAGGGCATCTTGATGATGAGTTGTTGTCCTTTAAAACAAATTCCAATGCTTTTAAGGTGGCGACTTTATTTGGAGACAAGCGTGCGATTTCTATTCCCAAAACAATCAGCTAGCGCTCCATGGCGAGAGCAAGCTGGAGTGGATGATGCTGTGTAGTGAGGCCTCGATAGATAAACCACCTGGCGAAAGTTTTTTAGCGGTGGAGTCGAAGCATTTGTACCGGATCGTCGGTAGATGGCACCGAAGGCGAAGGTGGCGGTGTGGAGAGAGGAGGAAAACAGCGAGATGGACAGCGGTGGTGTGGGCATGAATTTTGGTATGTTAGGTGGTATGAAACTTTCGTGGTAATGCTAGAATTCAACCTGCTGGATTTTCGGGGATGTCGATAGCGTCCACCTTGCGGGTATGGACAGCAGGTAGCTTGTCGGGATCTGAGAGGCATTGAGCAGGGGCCTGCTGGTGAGAAGAGGCGATGGCTCGATGAGATCAAATTCGGGAAATGCGGATGTCGACAGCGATCGAGATTGAGGCGCGGTGCACCAAAGAGGCGCCACGGAGTTGGGAGGACTTGTGTGCGGCAGCAATCCTTGGTGGGGAGAAGCGAGATGATCTCCTCAAGGATGGCCTTTGGGAGATCGCTGATCTGGTCCACGGAGATTCTACCGGTTCCTCAGTCCGGGTGGGGGGGGGGGGGCTCGCCGCTTCTCCCCGCGCTACCGGGTGCACGATCTACAAACGGTGTCGCCGCTGGCGGGAGCCTCATCTTCTTGGCGATGGGGCCAGCCGACTCCATTTTCCTTGTGGGCGTCGCACCAAGCTCACGGATTTGAGCAGAGTAGCCAGAGACGAGCCGTGCGAGTGGGGAAGAAGGAGGGCTGGGGATTTCTGTAGGAGTGGAAGAAGAGCAAGCGTTTTACATGCAGTGAGGAAGAAGGTGGCGGGGTTTTACGGGCCAGTGAGGAAGATTGGGGGGCGGGGGGGGTGGGTGGAGAAGCAGGCGGGAGGCGAGTTGTTCGTGTTTATAAGGCCCGCTGCACTAACTACTGCTTTTTCCCAAGAACCGCTCTCTTCTTTTGCGTTCTTGCATTGGAGTGGCGCATGGGCTTGGCTGGCTGGCTGTGCATGCAGGATGCATGTGCCCCTTGACCAACTGTCATGCTGGTTTGTTACTAGGCCTATTTAATAGGGTGGTTATGGAGTAAATTAAGGAGATTTATTTTCTCTGTGCATCCACCAAATTAGAGGATGCGGTACTTGATCTGAACACTCACATTAAACTAACATTTAGAAGAACAAAATTTCAGCATGTCTATGCATCTCAATGATTCACCATACTATAACCAATATACAAAGCTGTGAGAAGGTGTGGAAATAAAGAAAATCGGTCGATGCTTCTACGAGCAAAGGCCTCCTAGCATACGCATTAATTTCACAGGCATGCTTGTTTCTACTCAATGTTGCGAGCACTTTGAGCATGTTGGCAACTCCACAGCTAGCTAGCTGCCTCATCTTGCAATTGATCTTGACACATTTGCAGCAAACACATGAAGCAATAGAGATGACTCAACATGGGTCCATATTGTGCAGTTCCCCGATATCATATTCATTGTCCGAATCTAAAAGATAGGAAAAGCAGTAGCTATACTTAGCGGTGTTGCAAAACAGTAGCACATATCAATAGCTCGGAATGACAAAACACGATCATCACGGACGAAGGGATCTTGACCTGCACGAGGAAGATTAAATATAATTTCATAAGTCCTTGGTTTATTTCCACCTTTATGCGCACTGCTTGTTTGCTCCTGCACACATGACAGGATCGATTCACCTTGCATTCAGCAAGTCAGCGTCTGAATAAGCTAATTTCATCTTGCGGTGGTCATTGTACCTGAATTCTGAATGTAGGAATACGGAGCACCATGAGGTTAGCTGACAGCGGAGGTAGATGCAGCCATATAAATTTTGTGCGGTGCTACCAAAATTGAGGTTTGTATCCCTTCCCGTTATGAGAATTCTTCTTGAATTTGGTAGGATGTGACGGCTTGTTCTTTGCATCAAACTTGCCTTTCCCCTGAGATTTGTTCTTGTTGTTTTGGGGCTGGTTGGGCTAGAAGTTCTTCTCGTGTACCATGTGGGCATTAGAAGCTCCCTCAGTGACCTGAGCACGTGTGTCTTTTGCTCTCACATTCTCCTCAAAATCAAGAGTGCTAATGAGATCCAAAACAGAAAACTCATGTCTTAGTTTTTCAGAGAAGTAGCAAAATCGTTCCACGAAGGTGGAAGCTTGGCAATGATGGTCCCAGCAACAAATTTGTCCGGCAACACACACTTAAAGTACTCAAGTACCTTAGAGGTGGCGTATCTCATGAGTCTTTGAACAACAGGCGCTCATCACTCATCTTGTAGTCACAATTGCTCCATGACGTACAAATCGTTGCTTAGCATGAGGGCCCAAATGTGGCCTCGGCGCAGCCCACATGTCTTTGCCCTTTGTCAAGCGACATATATGAATCCACAATGGAATCGTCAAGAACACTCGGCGAGGCGGCTTTGAAGAGGGTATCCATGTTACGAAAAGCTTCTTGCATGTTGGATTAGATAAGCCCTCGGGCTTACCCTTAGTGGCGTCATAGCGATTACATGATCTGAAACCAATATCTGCTCTTGTGTGCCACCTTTTATATTGCATCCCCTTAAAAGTAGGCTGCTTCAAAAGCGCAGCAAGACCACTCGGAGTAAATTGCCTGTGATCAGGTTTTTGGATTAGATTCTTGAATATATGAGCAATTTAGTATGAGATTTAATCCGAAACAGCAGTAAATAGATCAGGACGACAATTGCAAACATCAAAGTAATGATGCGGACTAAACCGGGAGGACAGAATCACATACTCTCGGCGAGGAGGAGAAGCGATGTGGTTGATGTTGTCACTCATGTCGTTGATGAAGAGGTTCTGAGGTCGGGGAAGAAGGCTATCGTTGAGGAAGTCATCGTGGCAGATAGTCACGAAGTGTGCTCCCCAAAAACCTAATCGCCCCTCTCCCATAAAGGATCACGAAAGGCGGTGTTAGGAGGATTGCTGTCCCTTCTCGCTGGTGCATCTTTGGAAGGAGAATTTGGAGAAAGAATTGCGTGTGGCGCTAAGATCTCGGAATGGTGCGAAACCATATGATCTGACAAGCGGCTAGGGTGAAACATGTCGGTCGATTAGATGCGAGTATAATAGTAGGCCTTTGGCCCCCAAACCCACGTCCAAGTCAATAATAGCTCAAAAAAGTCAATAATAGCCCCACCAAGGTTTGTCTCAAAAAGCGGAGTAATTAAAGGCGTCCGTTAGTCCCTTTAGTATAAATACAACATCATTAATAATGGCCCCACCTTTTGTCTCACAAAGTATGTTGGAGTACAAGCGGCTACGTTTACAATCCGCTTCTCTTCTCTCTCCTCTTCTCTCTCCTTCAACTAAGCACAAATACTATATTTAAATCCTTATAGCGTGCTTATGTCATCTAATTGTAGTACTTGCTCTAAAAGTTGTACTATCCACTTTGTAGTCTGAAATGCAGGCGTGCAGTGGCGGTGCCCTTGGTCGTAGCGCCGCTTCAGCAGCGAGCAGTGAGGTCGCGTCATGCGACTTGCCATCAATGTGGAGCAGCGGTGTCGGTGTCAAAACCGGCGGATCTCGGGTAGGGGTCGATCATGCGTCTTAGGCTGATGGTAACGAGGAAGCAAGGGACACAATGTTTACCCAGTTGGGCCCTCTCGATGGAGGTAAAACCCTACTTCTGCTTGATTAATATTGAATATATGGGTAGTACAAGAGTAGATCTACCACGAGATCGTAGAGGCTAAACCCTAGAAGCTAGCCTATGATGGTATGATTGTAATTGTGATCGGACTTCTAAGGACCAACCTCTCCGTTTTATATAGGCACCGGAGAGGGCTAGGGTTTACATGGAGTCGGTTACAAGGAAGGAAATAGAATATCCGAATCGCCAAGCTTGCCTTCCACGCCAAGGAAAGTCCCATGCGGACACGGGTCGAAGTCTTGAGTCTTGTATCTTCACGCTTCAATAGTCCGGGCGTTGTATACAGTCCGGCTGTCCGGATACCCCCTAATCTAGGACTCCCTCAGTAGACCCTGAACCGGGTTTCAATGACGATGAGTCCGGCACGCAGTCTTGTCTTTGGCATTGCAGCGCGGGTTCCTTTTCAGAGTACTCCAAAGTAATTATCGAACACTTGAACCGTGTCCGGAATCACAAAATGATCTTCACATGCCACCGTAGAGAGAACGGTATTTCACAAATGCAATCTGCTGACAACTTTTTAGGCAACGCGACGTGTCATTACGGTCGGGTCATTATTCAAACCGTTTCCCCACAACCAGCCACATTGCATATTGCGAGGCGGTTCCCTTGATACGTCTTGTCAAAGCAGAGATCGTGTCCCCTTATTACGGGATCTTCATCAATGTGGGTATGGGTAATCCAACCACGCCGCTAATCACGGCGAGTGGGGAACGAGCGGGTTCCACCAGGCAAGTGGGGAGACGCAAAAATCTTTTGTCGTCTCTATAAAGAGATAAGGCTTATTCCTCTTTACCCACGCCTTCTCCTTCCGCTAGCTCATTCCCCTCTGTTCGAGCCCTAACGCCCCGACATTCTCCTTTTCTATCGAAGAGAGATTTTCCAAAGATGTCCGGATCGGAGGCGGGCAGGAGGCAAATGGATGGCCTCTACCGTCCGGAGAAGGATATCAAGAAGCTCAAGGGAAGCGGGTACACAGCCAAGAAAGATCGGCCACCGTCTCCCCCGGCGGGACAGGTCGTCCCTACTCGAGTCCCACGAGAGTCGTGTTCCTTCCCCACCGTCCAGCGGGCTCGGGTTTCCTCTTCACCCATTGGTTCGCGGAGTCATGTATTATTATGGGATTCATTTTCATGATCTTTCCCCTAATTCTTTCCTCAATATCGCGACGTCCATCGTCGTGTGCGAGGCCTTTCTCCGGAATTCGCCTCACTTGACTGTGGTGAGGATTTTCAATGTGAAGCCCAAGGTGGTGAGTGGCGAACACGCAAAATCTTGTGGCGCCATGGTGAGCAAGATGCCCAAGGCCGTTTGGCGGCGCCTTCACTAACTCCGTCAAGGTGGCAGCGATAGTGGTTTTATATCACGAACCACGCGGCAAAAAGTGGGCTGCGGTTCTGAGTTCAGATCCGAGCTCCGGTCACGGCTCACGTCACAGCCGAGCCCGAACTGGTCTCGTCCGATGAGCTGTCCTGCTCGAGCAGCGTTGAGTGTGGTTGTGAGGGGCGTCAAACTCGTCGACGTAGTCCAGGTGATGCTAGTTCGCCTGGTTCTCCCTTGCCAGCGCCGAGCCTGCACTCTGTGGGAGTTCGACCCGACCGAGCACCAAAACTTTTAGGAGTTCTATGATTCCTCCCACAAGGATATCTGGAAGGTGCTCTTCAAGCCCGGCAAATCGTGGCCGGGCTCCGCCGAGGACCGTGGGTATCAATTATCCCATTCTGCAAGCTCGGTAAATTACAGCCACGCTCTGTCGATTCATGCTTCAGTTGGCATGTCATGAGGAAGATATCTTAATCGTGTTTCATCATGACCTCAGGGATGGATAAAGAAGGTGGGCGGATATATTGTCCGGCCCGCTGGGAGGAACCGGCCGGACCTCTTACGGCGAAGATCTGGTCCCGCCTTACGAGGCGCCAAAGAAGAGCCTCCAAGAAGGTCGAAGACCGGAGTGGCCTCCCGTCACATGAGCCCGGATGCAAAATCTGAAGACTCAAGCGGCTCCTTCTTCGGAAGACAAAGAGGAAGAAGCGAGAGGAGGGCGAGCCTCACTCACGAAGGTGGGAAAAAGCGTGCAGCTTCCCTCGTCCTGAGGCGAATCGCCCAAGAGGAGGAAAGGTTCCCTCCAAAGGCATCCACCACGGCTGCCGATAGCAGCCGGAGTGGGATCCCGGGCCCAGCCCACAGGAGAAGTAAATAAGTATACAAAATCCGAACACGCATATCGTCAGGGATTATTTTTGGGTACAATAGTTTTAGCTGTTGCTATATTTTACCTGATCCGGCAAGGTCTCGCGCGGACAGTCCTCATCGGAGGATTCGGCTGGCTCGGGCGCCTTGGCGGCGAGAGCGCCTCGAGTCCCTTCCCAAAGTCGGCGCGACACGAGGTGTCGTCTCAGCGAGGCCCGGACCGAGGCGGCATATCACTGGAACACAGCCGGTTTGGGTTCGGCAAACCCTGAGGTTCGAACCTTTGGGGTCTGTGCGGTGATCCAACCCTCCACCATCTTGCACCTCGCCGAATCGCAGGGACCTAAACAACTAACGGAACAACACAAGAGACACAATGTTTATACTAGTTCGGGCCACCGTTGTGGTGTAACACCCTACTCCAGTGTGTGTGGTGGATTGCCTCTTGGGCTGATGAAGAACAGTACATGGGAGAACAGCCTCGCGAGGGTCTGTTCTTGGCGTGTGTGATGAACTTCTAGGTGGTGTTCAGTTGCCCTAGCTACTGGTTCCTTGGTGAGGATTCTGATCTCTCTTCGTCTCTCCCAGATCTAGATGCCGCTCGTTTCGATCCCCCCACCTTTCACGAGTGTGGATACTCCTATTTATAGGCGAAGGCCTGGGCCTCTTCCCAAATATTGGCGGGAAGGCGCCAACAATTAGCCATTTGAAGGGAACAGCGGGTACACTTATCTGACTAAAGTTGGTCCTCGCTTTGCCAAAAGGCTACAGTGATGGCCTTTGCTTGGGCTCCCGATGACTCCCTTCCGGCCGTTGGGGCTCGTCTTGGTCTTGTTGCACCTAAACATATGCCTTTGCTTGATGCTCTACGCTGCGCTTGCTCCCTTTGCACCAAAGAGGAAAGGAGGGCGCTGCTTGTGGCTGGCCCGACTAAGCGCCCTTGAGTGCGTCATGGCTTGCGTCATGGGCACCTCGTGAGTACCTGCCTTGAACTCTCCGCCTCCTCATGAGCCAGCTGGCGAGACCGTGCACGAGAGCTCCTTGTCGTTCGCCCGTGAGGCTTGGCCCCTCGCGAGGTCTTGAGCTTGCGTTGATGAAGATGGGCTGCCCTGGGCCTCCTTTGAGCCACCCGCAGGCAGCGAGCGAGCAAGTGCAGGGACCCCGTTCCCGGAAGCAGACTGATAGCCCGGGCCCATGGCGGCGCCGAACTTAGCCGGCGAGAGGCGAAAGGGCAAGTCTGCGAACATCGCGAACCCCTAACAGCCTCTGACCTTGGGCCCCGCGTGGCAGTTGATTGGGCCGCGTCGCGCCCTCTGCAACAGCGTGGGTTGATAACAGGCGGCATCTTCCTTGCCTCCTTTACTTTCTCCGATTCTTTTCGAGATCCCTTTCTTGCGCCTCTCCTCTACGCTTCCAGAACTTGAGATCCCTCCGCTGCGTGCCCTTGCAGATCATGGCTCCTCGCCAAACCCGGCGAACTGGTACTCTCTGCCTTGGACCCGCCAAATGTGTCGAGGCGAGCCTCACCACTGATGCGCCGGATGGCGGCGCGGCGTCAGTCGGAGGCGAAGCGTTCAAGGCGGCTCCCGCCGCCCACGAGTCGGGGTGTACCTTCTACTCGTTCTTCGTGGCGCCATCATTGCGGTCTGGTGCCTCCCTTTTCTGAGTTCTTCTTCTCATCCTCCGCCATTACAACATTCAAGCTCTGCACCTCCATCACAACTCCGTCCTTCTTGGCAATCTTAGCCTACTATTGTGAGGCCCATGTTGGGGTGAAGCCCTCGGTGGCCTTCTGCGCCACTACTTTTCCCTCGAACCTCCGTGGTTCCGCCTCCGCATCTCTTGAGCTTAAATCATATCTGGGAGCCATCGCCATTCAAACCCGGAAGCGGATTGAGGGCTTCGAGGAGCAAGTGGGTCTTGGTGGATCTTGGGCGCATCCACCCTCGGTGATCCTGCCCAGGTGCCAAGAAACTCAGGCAGACTGGTCCCAGTGGAGCCGGGATCCCAGCCTGGTAGTCTTTGGAGAAGATGGATCAGAATCTGAAGCCCGGCCAACCGCTGCGGTGGCGAAGCCAGTCCGGTCGGCTGCTTGAGGATGTTCTGGAGCACCAAGCTGGCTCCGCCGTTAGTACCCGCTTCGATGTGAGGCCTCACTTGAGCCCGTGGCCTGGCAGCGAGGACCTGGCGTGATCCTCCAGGTCCTTGGTTGAGGCGATGTGGCGAGGCTGGGCGCCCCGCCCCTTGTTCCTTCGTGAGTTGGGAGGCGGTAGTGGGGCCCATGCCCGTCTTCAATGGGGGCAGGCCCGTGCGTCAGAGGCTCCGGAGGAACTGGTGGGCGTGTCCTCTTCCGACTCCAGCGAAGAGGTGGAGGAAAGAGAGCCGGAGAGGGGGTTGATTGAAGCGAGTCAAGGGCTCCTTCCTGCGGCCAGGTCCGCATTCTCCGCCTCCCGAGTGGCAGCGATGAGGATGAGGATGGCGGGGGAGGCCTGCCCCGATCGAAGAAGGACGGTTGGGCTGGTCCCCACGGGTCCGACCGGCCCGAGGCGATCAGCGAGACGCCTCCTGCTCCTGGTCCCCTTGAAGCTGATCCTGCAGCCCGGCTCTCGAGCTTCAAGTATGGCGGAGGCTGCTTGGAATCCACCGGCGACGGCGACTGTAAGTGCACGCTTCCCGTCTTGATTATTGCTCGTCGGCGAATCGATGTCCATGTTCTTCGTCCGGTGGCATACAGCGAAAAGTGAAAAGGGCTCTGAGGCCCCATACGTGGCGGTGCCTCTACGAAAAGAAGGTGATCCGGCGGGCCTCTCCTGCGGCGTCCTCGCCAAACTGGTGAGCCGCTAAAGCGACTCAACCTTGACGACGACTCGAGGTGCCCTTGCTTGGCGCTGCCTCGGCATTGCAGTGGCGCGCCGCTGGTTCATACTCGAGCGCGATGGTCACCTGACCGTCTTCTCCTCCTACTCCACCGACCGCTGCTCCTCGAATGCTGTTACGGATCGGCGCCATTGCGGAATGGACCGCTGCGGCGAGATCTTCTGGCGCCGACTCACGTCGATGGTGGGCGTTTGGGCTGGCTCGGCTGGATTCGCTCGATGCTTGATTGATGGCGCTGGTCCGAGCCTCGGCGGCTTGGCGAGAAGCAAGCTATTCGTGGCGAATATTGCCGCGATGCTGCCTGGGGAGGCAGCCAGCATCAAGGTATTTGTGAGGCCATTTGGAGGCGGTGAAGGGCTGCAGAACCAGCTTGCGAGGAGGCCGCCTCCGCCCGGAGGCAGGAGGAAAGCATGAAGGCTCATGGTGACCATCAAGGACCGGAGACCAAAGTGAAAAGCCGTGACCGCCTAAGCGTATGTTGGAGCATGAAGCTGGAGGAGAGGAAAGTCGAGATGGGCGACAAAGCGCGGGTTCTTGCCAAGATCTCGTGGCCTTCACGGATATGGAGGTGAAGGCTCGCGCCTCTTTGAGGAGCTTTATGATAGCGGCTGGAGAGCCTTGGCGGCGTGAGGGCGGCCCCGCCAAGCTGCTTCCCTTCCTGGTTCGCTCTTGAAGATGTCTCCTTGGTCTTGGCCCCCACAGTGAGGCCAGTGCGCGTGTCTTGTCTTCTGTGGCAGCGGCGGATCCTCACCTACATCTATCTTGCGATCCAGCGTCGACATGGACAGCTTCTTTGGAGCGACCAGCGGCAAACATGCAGCTGCCCTTGCCGAGGCTGTGAAGAGTCATGTGAGCTCTGGTGGGGAAGTTAAGACCTTGACATCAAGCGAAGCGGCGCTGCAGACCTGCTGCTTCCTGGCGAGCCCACTCCGCTGCTCCACCGCCGACAAGTGACTCCGTTGTGGCTCTGTCTTGCTTTTAATTCCTGCACATGTATTATGCCTCGAGGCGTTTAAACTGCATTTGGTATTGCGATAACAGTGTGGACTGTAATATTTGCTTTTGAATTCCTTGAAATTTGCTTCCTACTTGCTTATGTTCTACCGTGCGAGCCGGCCCGCGCATACCTCGGCCGCCGTTAGCCGCGACGGAAACCAGGGCCGGGACCAAGGGTGAGGGGCTCGTGACAAGTTAGGCTCTGAGTCGCGATGCTCATGAGTCCCCCTTAGGCGTCTGAACAACAAGTAGGGGAGGTGAGGCAGGCGGATCTACCGTTCTCGTCTGCGAGCCCGGCCCGCGCATGCCACCTCAACCGCCCGTTAGCCTTTCGGAACTAAGAAGCTGAGGGTTGCGTGACCAGTTAGGCTCTGAGTCACGATGCTCGAGAGTCCCCAGCGTTCAAGCGGCATTCGTACCTTAGCTCCTTTCGGGGGTGGCGTCTGTGAACCAGGCCGAGGGGCTGGCTGGTGTGGCGTCGCGTCTGGCGTGACCAAGCGCAGCCCGTGTCCAGCCCCTCGCGCTGGCGCTCAGGAGGCGTTGCGATGAGGCTGGACAGAGCTCTAGGCTCCTGAGGTTGATCACGACCGGAGGCCACCCTCGGTTGTTTATCACCAGGCAGACATAAGCGCTTCCGCATGCGTCTGGGCATAACCGCTCCTCGGCGGTGTCGTCGACCAGCCGCAGACATGGTGCTTCCACTAGAACATGGGAGGGGCTCCCCTCGGGAGAACCCAGGCGTATCAGCCCACCTTGACACGTGGCTGTGCACGGTAGGGCTGGGCGAGGGTGTCTGGGCACCCGTGAGCCAGTAGCAGGACTCACGAGGCCCTACCTCAAGCGGGTTGCGCTGGCTCTAAACCTTATCTTGAGTGTGTTCACTGCAAATTTGGCGGATGCGGTGCTCTCGTCTTGGTCCGGCTCTCGGGCTGGTCTCGGCCGTTCTTTGGCAAGCCAGGTTGCGATGCCATGGACAAGACCGGAGGGTGAGGGCGGAGGCGGTAGGAGCCCTGAGTCGTGATGCTCGAGCACCCCCCTTTCGCGCTCAAGCTGGATTAGATGAGGCAACTCGTCCTGGGGTCCGGCTCTTGGCTGGTCTCGGCCGTCATTGGCAAGCCGGTCGCGATGCCATGGACAAGACCGGAGGGTGAGGGCGGAGGCGGTAGGAGCCTGGTCGCGATGCTCGGGCACCCCCCCTTTAGCAAGCTGGTGGACGCAGACAACTCGTCCTCGGGTCCGGCTCTCGGGTTGGTCTCGGCCGTCATTGGCAAGCGGTCGCGATGCCATGGACAAGACCGGAGGTGAGGGCGGAGAGCCGATAGGAGCCACAGTCGCGATGCTCGGGGACCCCCCTTTAGCAGCATAAGCTGGGTTGAATGTGAAACTCTCGTCCTCGGGTCGGCTCTCGGGCTGGTCTCGGCCGTGTGGCAAGCAGTCAGCGATGCCATGGACAAGACTAGAGGGTGAGGGCGGAGGCGGTAGGAGCCACAGTCGCGATGCTCGGGCAGCCCCTTTAGCGTGCAAGATTCCGCAACCCGGAAAAGGTGCCAAATAACAAGCATGGTGGAACAAGAGCATAATCCTAAGGAAAGCATAAAGAAGGATACATGCTGGTGGGCGGGGCCCAAGCGGCTTAGGGATGATACAGCCAGGCGCCCAGCAGGATAAGCTAATGACATGAAATAAAAGGGATACATGCATGCGAGGCGGACCCATGCGGCTGGGAATAATGCAGCCTGAAGGCGCTCAGCGGAAATAAAACTTAAAGATGTCACTGGTGATCTTTGGGACGAAGGGGTGTTGGTGTAGCAGACTCGGTGGGCTGCGGAGGCCGATCCTCCACGAGCCCCAGGGCGGGGGCCTCGGGAGGCTCGGGGGCGCTGGCGGCTCCTCGCGGAGCCATCTCCATCTCTGCCGAGGCTGCGGCGTGCCTAACCTCTTGAGCCTTGAGGATGGTCCTCATGAGGCAGCTGGCGCTTGCTGCCGCGTTGGCGATCCATAAGGCATGCGTGCGTGGCGTGGGGGCGGACCCTCGCACCATCCCACTCGCGAGGGCTAGGCGCTCTTGAGATGCGGCTCGGTTGAGCCCTGTATGTCGATCAGGCAGCGCAGCCCACCATCCTCGCTGGATGGGGGCCACGGCCAGTGGCGGTGGCTGCCCCTCATGACCCTTGACTCTGTAGCTCTGAATGGCCTTGTTGGCGAACTCCCTGAGGTTCGACCCTCATTGCCTTGCTCCACCTTGCGGGAAGCGTGTGAAGCACGCCTCACGTGGTGCCCAGCGCCTCCCTCGAGACCTTGGCGAGGTCGGTGGCCCTCAGGTGAGAGCCCCGAGCCTGCA
Source organism: Aegilops longissima (assembly GCA_021605205.1). NCBI lineage: Eukaryota > Viridiplantae > Streptophyta > Magnoliopsida > Poales > Poaceae > Aegilops > Aegilops longissima. The sequence continues at coordinate 529,590,534 of CM038676.1, forward strand.
CGAGGAGGCGTCAGGCGTGCTTCCTATGCGATGGAAGGAGGCTCCCCCCCCGGCCGGGCCACGGGGCCTGCCTCTTGAGGCCGGGCGGTCGATGTCTTCTTCTTCTTGGAGTGCGGCCTCGGGAGGCCTCCAGCTCTTGTGGTGCAGGTCTTCTAGCGATGCGGCTGAAAGGCTCGCTCCAGGGACCTGTGTGTCTCTCTCTTCACGGGGCACCGTGATGACCCCCCGCTTCCACGGCATCTTGAGGGCGTTGTAGCCATGGTGGAGTTCTGACCATGAATTTGTTGCGCTGGGTACCGAGGATGGCGTTGTCTGGAGGCGAATGTGGGCGGCGTCGAAGTTGATGAGCTTCGGTGTGGTAGTTATCGCGAGCCCCAAAGGTGTGAGGAAGGCGGACCTGCCCGATCGGGACCGTGGAGCCGTCGGTGACTCGGAGAAAGGCTTGGTTGGCTGAAGCTGGTGTAAGGCACTTGAAGATTGTTGAATGTCTCCACGGACAGGGCGTTGAGCCTGCTCGGCTGTCGATGAAGTCTTGGTGACCAGCACATTGCGATGATTGGGGAACAAAGCATCGGAGAACTCCGGCTGTGGCTGCGACTTGGCTGGTCCGCTGAGCTGAATGTGATGGCGCACGCCGACCACGAGAGGCGGCGTGGCCTCGAGCTTGGGAGGACTGCATTCGCCTTCGGGCGAACTGCTTGAAGATGCGTTGAGAGGCTGGGCTTGAGCTCCGCCCAGGATGCGGCGATCGCCTGCGCTTCTGAAGCCCCCAGCCCCCCTCGTCGATGGCGGTCTTCAATTCTCCTTGGCGGCGGGCGGAGGGGCCCTGCGTTCCCTATGGGCGATCCGCAAGGCTGATCCCTCAACATCCCTCGCGAGGTGGGTCTTGCCAGCGGTCCTCGCGAGGTTAGTCGCGCCACCCTTGGCGGGGCGCTGATCTTCCAGCCCCTGCATTCCTTCCTCCTCCTCGGCCATAGCCCGGTCAGCTGCGCTCGGGCGTCTGCGGCGACCCTGCCTGCCGTGCGGCCGGAGCTCTTGGCATTCATTGGTGTTGTGGGTGTGGAGGTGGTGGTACCGCATACCGGCTGCCCTTGGAGGATTCGGGCTGATCTCTCGCCTCGCTTGGTGTATGGTTGGCCATGAGTACAGCCTTGCTCTTCACGTCCTTGGCTTGGACTTCTTTTCTTGGGATCATGGCGGGCAGCTCGAGGAGGAGGCGCCCTCCTCAGCCTGGCGCGCTTGGTCGCCAAGTTGAACAGCTCCAAGGAGGTGCACAGATCTTCATGCATCGCCAGCTCCTCCTTCATGTTGGCGCCACGCGCCGCCGTCGGAGAAAGCAGAGATGATGGCCTCCTCCGTTACCCAGGGATCTTGAAGTGGCGTTGTTGAGCGCTGGATGTACTTTGCAGGTTTCCCTGGCTGCTGCTTGATTCTCGCGCATGTCGCTCACGGCGGTGGCGGTCGCGAGTACCACGGAAGTTGGCGATGAAGTGGAGTGCGCATCTTGGCCCGGGAAGAGATCGTGCCTAGGGCCAGATTCAGGAGCCAGGTGCGGGCTCCGTCCTTGAGCGCCATGGGAAACCAATTCGCCATGACCTTTTCATCCCCGTCGGCAGCCTCGATGCCCAGCTCGTAGAGCTGGAGGAACTCCGTAGAGTCAGCTGTGCCGTCATAGCGAGGAGGTAGGTGCGGCTTGAACTTGGCGAACCCGACGCCTGCGCCTTTCGGAGGTGAAGGCGCCGCCTCGCTGCGTGGCGCGGGGGCCTCGGACAGAGAGCTTGGTCTTGTGGCCTCCCTGCGCCTTGCTGGGGTAGTGTGCAGGTCTTGGCGTCTTTGGGCGCGGGCGCTTTCGGGCAGCTTCTTGCAGGCGAGAACTTCTTGACAGCTCTGCTCTTGCCGCGCGCCGGCGCTGGCGAACGGGTTCCGCCGAGGGACCCAGCGCATAGAAACAGGCGCCTTCTTGAGGAGGGCGGTGGCGCCCAGGAGCTTCATCGCCAGCGAAGTGCGGTGCGGCAGGCGGACGGCGAAGGCGCCTCTGCAGCCTTGACGACGAAGCTCGGCGACTTCGGTCGAGCCATTCTTCGTAAACGTCGTCAGCGGAAGCGGTAGCGAGAGCTCGTTGCCACGATGAGTGCAGCCGGGCCTCCATGGCAGGCGTAGCGCGCGTGGCGAAGAAACCAGCGAGGGTGAGTGAAGGCGTGGCGTACGGCCGCCCCACCTCATGGGCGGGTCTTTGGGGCGATGCTTGCTGCTTTCGTTCCCCGCCGGGCCGGTGGCGGCGTTGATGGCGGTGACGGAGCAGCGAGTCGCCCGCCGGGAGAAGCTGTCTGGGCGACATGGGAGGCGAGGGCGGCTCGGCGCTCGGCCTTGAGCCCGGCAGGCGTCGAACATGGTTCTGTGGTCCGGGAAAAACGGCGACGAAAAAGCAGATTCGGCGCACCCCGGGCGCGCAAATGTCGGTTCGGGTTCAGCAGACCCTTGAGTTGAACACTAGGGTGCGCGCGGTGATCCAACCCTCCACCATCTCGCACCTCGCCAAATCGCAGGGACCTAAACTACTAACGGAACAACACAAGAGACACAAGATTTATACTGGTTCGGGCCACCGTTGTGGTGTAACACCCTACTCCAGTGTGTGTGGTGGATTGCCTCTTGGGCTGATGAAGAACAGTACATGGGAGAACAGCCTCACGAGGGTCTGTTCTTGGCGTGTGTGATGAACTGCTAGGTGGTGTTGATTGCCTAGCTCTTGGTTCCTTAGTGAGATTACGATCTCTCTTCGTCTCTCCCAGATCTAGATGCCGCTCGTTTTGATCCCCCTGCTCTGAGTGTGGCTACTCCTATTTATAGGCGAAAGCCCTGGGCCTCTTCCCAAATATTGGCGGAAGGGGCCAACAATTGGCCATTTGAAGGGGAACAGCGGTGCAGTTATCTGACTAAAGTTGGTCCTCGCTTTGCCAAAGGCTCTGGTGATGGCCTGCTTGGGCTCCACGATGACTCCTTCCAGCCGTTGGGGCTGGTCTTGGTCTTGTTGCAAGCGGTTGCCTTTGCTTGATGCTCTCGCCTGCGCTTGCTCCCTTTGCACCAAAGAGGAAAGGAGGACGCTGCGCAGTTGGCGCCTGACCCGGGCGCCCTTGGTAAATCATGGCTTGCGTCATGGGCACCTCGCGAGTACCCTGCCTTGAACTCTCCGCCTCCTCATGAGGCAGCCCGACGAGCCGTGCACGAGAAGCTCCTTGTCGTTCGCCCAGCAATCTGGCCCCTCGCGAGGGTCTTGAGCTTGCGTTGATGAAGATGGGCTGCCTGGGCCTCCTTTGAGCCACGCCGCGAGCCGAGCGAGCAAGTTTGGGACCCCGTTCCCGAGCGCCAGCAGAACCGGACACGGAGGCGATGGCCCTGAGTGTGCCCGACAGCGAAGCGATCTTGGGTTGACCCTGGCCGGACAAGGTCTAGGAGACCTCTAAGGCTCCTGGATCGGGTGAGCAGCCACCTTCAACGGTGGGAGGCTTGCCTATTCTGCCGGCAACCTCTGTTCAAGCAGAGTTGCCAGGCGGTCTGTCGACAGCGTTAAAGAACGCGTCTATCGTCGATGAACATCGGACCCTTATGGGTGCGGTGGTTGAAAAGATTCAGTCCGCCGAGAGCGGGTTGAACGAGTCCTGCCTTGGCCTTATAAAGGCCTTTGAGATATGTTTCCTAAGAAACCTTTGAGGAATCATCATAATATGAGTAGTAGCCCCTGATACACTGTCTGGCGAAAGAGAGAGCCGGGCAGGGGATCAAATCCTCTATTTTCGTGGAAACTTTTGTTAATGACGTGTACCTCTTTGTTTGAAAACAGGCTCATGGAGAAGGCGGCCGCTCATAATCGGAAGTGTCTGAAGGCCCAAGCGAGCTGGAAACGGGCGAGGAAGAACTTGGCGCGTAAGGAAGCAATTAGAGGGTAAGCAAGGTATGGTGAAACATTGTCTTGCATTAGGCACGAATAAGTAATTGTGCTTATTGAAAAGTATTTGTGTTGTATGCCCTAGGGCGAGTGCCTAATATGAGGCCTTGAAGAAGGTTGTGGTGATGCCAGCGAGAAGGCTGCTTGAATAGGCACTTCATGAAAACATGAGGCCGGGGTTATCACACCTGGCGGGAGCTCCAGGAGGCTGAAGAAAAGCGAGGGCTTGGGCAGAGTCTAAAAGGAAATATTTGAACTCGCCCAAGCTCTCAAGCATGGAAGATGCTCGGGAAGAAGCCGAGGTGTTGTCTGGGACATTAGGAGACCCGGAAAGTTGCGGCTGGTAAGGCCTTCTGTATTCTTAGCCATTTGTTCATGATAATGGGAAGAATTCTAAGCGGCAAGTGAATTCTTATTTTTCCAGGGGCGTTTGCAGATCTTCCTCGCAGCATATCGGATCGCCCAATTCTACCGAACCAGGAAAAGAAGTCCAGCGGAGAGGATTTCTGGTCATGATGTTGGCACCGAACTATCCGGTGCCCTTTATAGATTATTGAAGCAGCTGGTCGAAGCGCACCAGCGGCGAACTAGCCATGAAGGACTTGGTTGTCCGGCTGTGTCGGCGAGCCAATTCCGTCGCGATTACGCCGGGCTCTTGAAGCGGATTGTGGGCGCTGTCCTCGGCTTGATCTTTGTTAGCGATCGGTCTGCATAGAGGGTGTGCGTATATGCGTTTGCCGTGCAAAAGTGCATTGGGGAAGCTTGGCGGAGAAGCGATGACCGAGAGGCGCCAGAGGGTAAGGAGCATCGCAAGACCGAACTGTACTATGAAGGTGTACTGAAGGGAGCCCGCCTTACGGCGGATAAATGTACCAAAGACATTATATTTTCCTGAGGGCATTCATGCCGCTTTTTGTAATATGGGATAATGGCATTTTTATTATACATTGCCTATTTTGTTTGAACATATGTTCTAAATGTGCGGATTTTTATTGTATGTAAATCCTGAGAGTTGGCCAGTCGTCGGCTTCTGCCCCCACGTAAAAAGAAGACGGGGGTGTTCGGGATATATCTGAACGCTCTTTATCCCATAGTTGGGTCCTTTTAAGGAGGTGTTTCTCACCATGAACCAGGCAATCGGACTATAAGGCTTTATTACTCTCACTTAGCCATAGAAATTCGAGTATGGTCGGCGCAACCCCTAGTGTTTGGAAGGCCCAACTAGGGGCTCTATTGGCGCCTGATAAGAAGACCGATCCGTTGCACTCTGCATTTATAATGGCATTGTGCGGAATAAATCTTTAAGGATTTTACAACCTCTCGAACAGCTGACCGGCTCTCGCTGTATCATGACAGTCGGTTTTCGGCTTTCTCTACTGAGGTGCTCGTCCGGCAGATCCGGGACACAATCGCAGTAGTTCTCCCTGTGCTACTGTAACGCCCCGGATTCGATTCGCCAGGTGTCCGTCAGTTTTTCGCTGTCTTTGCCATGGCATTTGCTTGCGTGTTGCACTTTGCCATGTCTTCATCTGCATTTCATATCATGTCTTCATGTGCATTTCATTTTGCATACGTGTTCGTCTCATCAATCTGAGCATTTTCCCCGTTGTCCGTTTTGCAATCCGGCATTCCTATGTCATCCGGCGTCCCCTTCTTGCCTCTCTTCGTGTGCGGGTGTTAAACGGTCTCAGAATGGAACGAGGTTTGCCAAGCGGCCTTGGTATACCACCGGTAGACCGCCTGTCAAGTTTCGTGTCATTTGGAGGTCGTTTGGTACTCCAACGGTTAACCGGGTAACCGCAAAGGCCTCTTTTATCTTGCAGCCCAACAACCCTTCCAAACTGGCCCAAAACCCATCTAACTCCCCTCCATGCTCTCGGTCGTTCGATCACGATCGTGTGGGCGAAAACCGCACCTCATTTGGAGCTTCCTAGCTCTCTCTACCTATATAAACTCCCCTCCCGAAAATCTGGGTCTTCTTCCACCCTAACCTAGCCATTTTCCCCTCACGCGTGGGGCGTGTCCGTCCGGGCCGGACACATCAACCGCCGTCCCGCGCCCTACCCGCTGCTGCCACGTGTCCGGCGGCTCCCTCCCCGAGAGAGCCCTTGAGCCCACGGGAGCCTGCCCGCCGCCCGAACCCGCCTCCGCTCCGCGCCCGGGTGCCGTCGCGCCACCGGCGGCGTAGCCCTCCGCCGCCTCGCGCCTTGCCTCGCCGGCGCGCCTCGGCGCCGATCCGCCGTCGCCTCCGTCCCGTCGCCCGGCGGGCGCCGCCGCCGCCCCCTTGCGGCGCCGCCCGGCCGCCCGCCCGGCCTCGGCCTGCCGCCGCGCCCAGGCCGGTGCCGTCCTCGCCGCCCAGGCGGCGTGCCTCCCGGCCTGCCACCCCGCCCCGCGCCGCCCTGCTCCGGTCAGATCCGGACGTGGTGCCCCGGATCCGGCCAACTCCGGCCATCTCCCTCCTTTCCGGCAGCCTCTCCGGCGAAATCCGGCCTGCCTCGGAATCCGTGCACGAGGTTGACTTTCCCCCCCGAAATCTACTAAGTCCCGAATTATTTTGCATTATCTTGCCATCTTCATCGCATCATAACTCTGTGCATGTAGCTCCGTTTCGTGCGTGTAATATGTCAAATTGTTCGCCTCGACGAGTACATCATTTCATATCATTGCATTATTTTCATTTGAGCTCATCTTGATGCCCGAAATGCTGTTAGAAGAGGGCTATGTGATGTTAGTTTCAGTTTCTTATCAGAACATGCACTTTTGTCATTTTTGCCATGATTGATGTGTGCACCCTATGAACTTGAGTCCTACATGTGTTTTGTAATATGCCATGCCATCTGTACATGGGTGTATGCCATGTATTTTTGTGATCTCTGTGGTGACTAGCACAAGCATGCAAACTAGGCTTCATGATGTTGCTGTTTTCAGCCCCTGTTTTGCTGATATTTTTATGCCATGTTAACTTGATGCTACCGAGAGATCCATGCTTATTTTGAGATACTTAAGTAAGGATGTTTTATTATACATGTCTTGCTATATCCATCCATGCTCTTGTTTGCAATTATGGAGTGCCATAGATTGAGTCAATCGAGCTCTACTTTTGCTATAAAACGTTTCCTGGCAGGTTGTTTACATGTTATTCAATTTTGCCAAGGTTGTTGTAGCTGATCCGTGTATGCTATGATGTTGTTATTGCCATGTATGGCCTCTATGCCATGTCTTCTTACTGTGAGTTGCCTTTCCATGCCATGTATTGCTCTGTGGTGAGTGGTTCAAGCTCACAAACATGCCTACTTATTGTTGTTCCTGCCATGTATGAGTCTGTAATATAACTTGCCATGTTTACATGGGTGCCATCATATCTTCTGATCCTTTTTGGCTTATGGTTAGTAAGGGACTTTTGTTCTATGCATTTAGTAGATTCATGCCATGCCTTTGGTTGCCATGATAAGTTCCTATAACATGTTGTTTGATAGCTCTAAACATTGCAACCTGATGTTATTTTCTGCAAAGTCTGTGAACCTGCTATTATTTGCAATCTTGCCATGTGTGTTTGAGCATGTTCTAGTGATTTCTGGAGATAGCTCAGTGTTCATGTTTTGTCATGCTTTACCTGTACATCATGCCCATGCCTTTTGTTATCATGTTGAGATTCTGTAGCATGTTGTTTTGATGCTTGCAATATGCGTAGTTGCTGTTTTGGACAGTTTGTCCTTTAAACTTGTATAGGGTGTATGTGTTGCACCGTTGCTCCGTTTTGAGTGTGCTCTGTATGAAACTTGCTTGTTTTTGCATGTAGTTTCATATTGTCATGTTGCATCCTTGTTTTGAGAGTGTTTGCTTGATGTTTGTATGCATTTTGCATCGATGCCATGTTTATCTTGTTTTGCTCATATCTTCTAGACCGTAGCTCCGAATCTAATGAACTTTATATGTAACTTGACTAGAATTTCGTGTAGATCATCGTGGTGCATCTTAACTTGCTGTTTAACAACTTGAACATAAGATTTATTCAGATCTGGACCAATTTCGAAATTTGCATATGAGGACTTACCGGAATTGTTCTATGTTGTTTCCGGCCTCATTTAAACTTACCTTGATGTGTTGCTCTTGTTTGCATCATCTCTTGCCATGAGTAGCTTCATGTAGTCTTGTCATGCATCATGCTTGTTTGTGCATCATGTCTTGTCTATGTGTGGTGTGTTTACCTTGTTGTGTGCTTCTTCTTGTTAGTTCCTATTTCGTTGCGATCGTGAGGATTCGTTCGTCTACGTTTGGTTCGGCTTCATCCGTTCGTCTTCTTCATGGACTCGTTCTTCTTTCTTGCGGGATTTCAGGCAAGATAACCGCTACCTTGGATCTCACTACTATCATTGCTATGCTAGTTGCTTCGTTCTATCGCTATGCTGCGCTACCTATTACCTGTTTATCAAGCCATCCCAAATTGCCATGTCAGCCTCTAACCTTTGACACCTTTCCTATGCAAACCATTGTTTGGCTATGTTACCGCTTTGCTCAGCCCCTCTTATAGCGTTGCTAGTTGCAGGTGAAGATGAAGATTGCTCCATGTTGGTTTATGTTTATGTTGGGATATCACAATATCTCTTAAATTATTAATGCATCTATATACTTGGTAAAGGGTGGAAGGCTCGGCCTTATGCCTGGTGTTTTGTTCCACTCTTGCCGCCCTAGTTTCCGTCATATCGGTATTATGTTCCCGGATTTTGCGTCCCTAACGCGGTCGGGTGATTTATGGGACCCCCTTGACAGTTCGCTTTGAACAAGACTCCTCCAGCAAGGCCCAACATTGGTTTTACCATTTGCCTCACCACCACCTACTTTTCCCTTGGGAGTCGCTCTCTTGAGGTCATCTTTATTTAGCCCCGGGCGGTGCTTCTCTAAGTGCTGGTTTGAACCGAGCTACTGCTGGGGCCACCTTGAGGCAACTTTGAGGGCTGGTTTTACTCGTAGCTAGTCTCATCCGGTGTTGCCACGAGAGCGAGATATGTGCAGCTCCTATCGGGTTTGTCGGCGATCGGGCGGTCTTGCTGGTCTTGTTTTATTGCTGTCGAAATGTCTTGTAGCAGGATTCCGAGACTGATCGGGTCTTCCCGGGGAGAAGGAATATCCTTCGTTGATCGCGAGAGCTTATCATGGGCTAAGTTGGGACACCCTGCAGGGTATAAACTTTCGAGCCGTGCCCACGGTTATGTGGCAGATGGGAATTTGTTAATATCCGTTGTAGTAAACTTGAAGCAAACTCTTCTAAAATACACCAACCGTATGCGTAACCGTGAGTGTCTCTTTTCGGGGTTGATCGAGAGGACAACACGGTTTTCGGGTTATGTCGGCGTAAGTAGGAGTTCAGGATCACTTCTTGATCATTACTAGTTGACGACCGTTCCTTTGTTTCTCTTCTCGCTCTCATTTGCGTATGTTAGCCACCATATATGCTTAGCCGCTGCTGCAACCTCACCACTTTACCCCTTCCTTACCCTTTAAGCTTTGCTAGTCTTGATACCCATGGTAATGGGATTCTTTGAGTCCTCGTGGCTCATGATTACTACACCACCAGTTGCAGGTACAGGTTTGCGATGATCATGGCGTGAGAGCGATGTTTGCTTGTTTTGGAGTTCTTCTTACGCTTCTTCAATCGGGGATAGGTTCGGTCGGCAGCCTGGGCTAGCGTGGTGGATATTGTTTGAGTTTTGTTTATGTTCCATCCGTAGTTGGATGTTGATCTTGTATATGATGTTGATGTATTCTTGTGGCATTTGTGCCTTATGTATTATCCCCATCTATTATGTAATGTTGATGTAATGATATCCACCTTGCAAAAGCGTTTCAATATGCGGGTCTATCCTTGGTGGGACCGTCGAGTTCCTTTTGGATAGGGTCGCATATTGGGCGTGACAGCTACCTTTGCCGATATAACGGAACGTAAGGTACCAAAACAAGGGAGCCGGGCAAACCCAACCAATGACCCAAGACATGATTCGGAGCTGATGCATATAGTGCTATAAGTTCGGGGTGCCGAGCGACCGAGAAGGTGGTCGGACTTTATTGCCGTACTATGAAGCCCCTGGCATAATCGGGCGTAACTCGAGGTGTAGATGAAAAGCGATGGCCGGTAAGTGTTATTTAAGTCAACGCATTGTAGTAAGATGATATGTCTATGCATATGAGTACGATGTATGATTATGAAAAGAGGTGTTTTTTGGCGGAACCTGTGATGGCCGGACTGGAGGGAGTTGTGAGTGGATCAAGAGTGAATCCGGACTGCCGTCTTTTAGGGGGCTCCTTGTGTGTCCTGGCTGATTCCACGTCACCAATCCTGTTCTGCGTCAAAGTTAGTTTGTAAAGGCAAATACTTGGAGGTAGCTGAGCGTCCTCCCATGGTTGGTCCGAGGGCTCCTAATCGGACCCTGGTAAACCTAGCCGTTATACCGTTGGGTAACGCGGACTCCTCAGTTGGTGTCTGGATAGTTGGCTGTCATATCAAAATTTTGATAGGCATGCGTGACTCGCTACTCCGGCAGCTGTATGATTTCCGCTCTAAGGGCGGGGTTCTGTCACATCCCTAGAATTGCTTGACATTAGTTGCATTAAGGCATTCATGTCATCATGTTAATTTCCATGAAAATTGAAATGGGGATTTGTGAAACCCTCAGAATCACTTTTGGAAATGACCTAAATAAAAATCGCTCCAAAAAGGTCCAAGAAAATGCTCATGTGGCCCTCTGAAAATATTGGACAGAGTTAACAATCTAACCAATATTTTCAGGATCTCATAAGTATTTATTTTGGGCATTTGGAATTAATGCAGTAATTATTTGCCTTGGATATATATTATTATATATATAAAATATTGTCCAAAAATTGTGCCTTTTGTTGAGGAGCTCTGGAATATTATAGTTAGCTCCTGCAAAAATTGGCATAATTAATTAAATTGGTTTGGTATTTTAAATAAACCAAAACAAATGTCAGAAAAATAGAAAAGGAAATAAATAGAAAGAACAGGGGCTCACCTGGGCGTCACCTGGCTCACCTGCAGCCCACCTGGCCCAGCCCCTCCCGCTGGACGGCCCAACCTTCTTTTCCCCCCCCCCTGCTGGCCCAGCACTGGTGGCCCAGCCCACCAGCGCCGCACCGCTTGTCACCTACCTCTGCCATGAGGAGAGGAGGGTTTCTGGCGATGTCGCCGCCAGGCCGCCACCTCCACCCTGCCTGCCTGGCCTCTCCCCTCCTCGTCTGGCTGCCCCGAGACGCCACGCAGCCACCCGCACCTTCTCGCTCTCTCTCGTCCCTCCCTCCCTCGAGCTCTCTCTCCTCCCTTCACCGAACGCCACCGAGAACGCCGCCGCTGCGCCCGTGGCCACGGGCCTCCCTCGCCTCGCCGACATGTCCATGGCCTCCGCCTAGCCCTCTCCTCCTCCTCACCAAGCCCCCGACGCGGAGCACCCCGAGCCGCCCCCCATTCCCATTTCTCGGACCCGCTGGTCGCCGTCGCATAAATTCACGGCTCGGTGCCCACCCGAGCTCACCGACGGCCTCCTCGCAACCACGGTGAGCCCCCAAGTCGATCCCCCCTCTTCCCGACTCGTCTTCTCCCCCTAACCACCGGCTCCACTACGGCCGACCGCTCCTCACCGCCGGCCATGCCATGGCGCCTGGCCACAGCCCCTGCCGCTCGCGTCCGAGCCCATAAACACGCTCAGCGCACTCCCAGGAGCACGTAGCACCCTTCGCCCTCCCCTCTCGTGCACCGCAGCACCGTAGCCGTCGTTGCCCGAACTCCGGCGCCGCCCCGGGCTCCACTCCGGCGAACACCGGCCGCCCCGAGCTCTAACTTCCCCACCAAGAACCTCAGCGCCTTCCCAGCTGTCCGTAGGTACCTTCCCCGTCCCTTTTGGTGGCCGGAACGGCCATTTGCACTTGCGCCGCCGCGTCGGGTTCGCCGGCGGCTAAACGCCGGCGCCCGCTGACCCACTGACCCTTTTGACCGGGGGTTTGACCACCCCGGGTCACTGACATACGGGCCCCGCCCGACTAACTACTCTAGTTAGGTTTTAAACTAACTTAACTAACCGGGTTAGTGCTAATTAACCAGATTAGTTTAGTTAGTCACTGACGTGTGGCCCCCACACGTCAGATTTGACCTGGTCGGCGCCTTTGACTTGCTGACGTCACCCTGACGTCAGGCTGACGCAGTAATCCCCTTTTATAGATTTAATTTAATTCAGTAAAATTCAGAAAATGTCCTAAACTTCTAAAATTCATAGAAATTCAACCGTAACTCGGATGGAAATAATTTATATATGAAAAATGATCAGAAAAATATGAAGAATCTGTTTATGCCATGATCATGCATGTTTAAACAAGTTAACATCACTGAATAGGATGAATCATGATTAGGGCAATTTATGAAATAGCATTTTGAGTTGGAATTCAACCTTGTTTGAATTCCACTCCAACTAACTTGGTTTATTATTGCATTAGGTGAATTCAGTACCTTAACATGATCATGCATCATATATGTGCATTGCATTGATTGTGCTCTCTCTTGTTTGCGGTATTTGTCCCCTCCGGTAGAGCGATGTACCGAGCGATGATTATTCGATGACACCGATGAAGAATTATATTATCTTCAGAAGTGCCATGCAAGCAAAACCCCCTTGTTCATTCCGATATAATCCCACTCTCTCGCTCCTGCTCTATTTTATTGCATTAGGACAACAACGACTCATGTGTTACTTGCTGCGGTAGCTGAACCCCTTGATCCTTTGCATGACCTGTCATTCCACAGTAATTAGATGAAACCCACTAGCATGAGTAGGAGTTGTTTGAGCCCATGTTGTGCCTACTCATTTATGCTTGCTTGTCATGCCTGCTACGCTTAGAGTTGAGTCGGGTCTGATTCATCGGGAATGAATTGGAATTGTTATGAACATGTCCTATTGTGTGTGAGCTAAGTGTGTGAACACGATTTGGTAAAGGTAGCGGTGAGAGGCCATGTAGGAGTACATGGTGGGTTGTCTCATTGCAGCCGTCCTCGAGAACTGAGTTACGTGTTTGTGATCCATGAAACAGTTACTACCACGCATTGGGATCCTTAATTGACCCTCTCGGCTTCTTAACCACCCTTGTCCTCGGTCAGGGAGTTGCAAGTAGTTTCGGTGTTTGTAGCATCTTTGGGGGCCGCATAGCGCTGACCTTAGAGGTGGGTTGTGTTGCGGTAGGCACCGTGGCCGGTGTACCGAAAGTGCCCGTTTGGTATCTCGGGAACCCTGCACACATCGTTCGGGGCTGTATGGGAAACCTCGGCGGACTCCTGCGGATGGAACCGAATAGGCGATAAACCTGGACTAGGGACTTGAGTGTTTAGGTAGGCGTGGCCGACACCCACGTTGGGCTTCCGCTTGAAGGTTGCGAGTACATGTCGTGTAAACGACGGTAAGTGGTGAGAGCGTGTGAAGAAGTACACCCTGCAGGGTTTAATATGATCTATTGAATAGCCGTGTCCACGGAGAAGGACTTCGGGTTGCCTATATCAGTTCATAGACAAGTGAAAGTGGATACTCTAAAATCGCAAGATAAGCGTGAGTGCTATGGATGGCGTCTCGTAGGGAGGCGGGGCGGATCCATAGTGGTGTATTGATATGGTGAATATGTGGACTCGTGCGCCACCTCAAAAGAGTTACTTGCGATCGTAGTTCGGGATAGCCACCGAGTCAAAGCTGGCTTGCTGCGGTCAAACTCCACCACCCCTTTTGATAATGATGCATATGTAGTTAGTTCGATGTAAGTCTTGCTGAGTACAATTGTACTCACGTTTGCCTATTCTATGTTTTTGCGAGAGGCGTCGGTCTCGCTAGTAGTTCCGCTTGGACTTGACGTTTAGCTTGTTACCTCAGCTACGATCTTGTGCCTCGGCAGGATCTGGTAGATAGTCGGGCTCCTCGGCCTTTTTCATTTATAGTTATGCGTACTCAGACATGATTAGCTTCGCTTGTGTTTTGACTTGTATGCTCTGAGTGTTGGGTCATGAGACCCATGTTTGTAATATCTCGCTCCTCGGAGCCTAATGAATAATATTTTGAGTCGTAGAGTTATGTTGTGATGCCATGTTGTATCTACGCATATTGAGCATAATGTGTGTATGTTTGAAATGCTTGGTATGTGTGGGATCCGACAAACTAGTTGTTTATCCTTGGCAGCCTCTCATATGGGGAAATGTAGTCTTGTGCCTCGGCGATAGTAGTCCGCTACAGCCCGGTTCACGGAGTCCTGCTAGCCCAGACTACTGCTTGGACACTTGGTGGCGGCATGTGATTCATTTCGTTCCTATGTACGTCCTTCGGGAAATGTCACGCGGTGTTATTGAGTCCTGCCTAGCCTGCTACAGCCCGGGATACGGAGTCTGTTAGCCAGTGCTACAGCCCGAATACATACGTTGATGACCGACATGCTCGATGTGATTCATGTATGCCTGTCCCCATGGGTTAGCGCGCTTTGGGTTCACGACTAGCCATGTCGGCCCGGTTCTTTGTCATATGGATGCTAGCGACACTATCATATCGTGAGCCAAAAGACGCATAAGCGGTCCGGGCCATGGTAAGGCGACACCGTGGGGATACCGTGCGTGAGGCCGCAAAGTGATATGATGTGTTACTGCTAGGTCGATGTGACTTAGGATCGGGGTCTGACAGCGTTGGTATCGAGCTGACTGCTGAGGATTACCAAGCCAAACTGGTGAAGTTGTGTCTAGAAATGCTTTAGTTATGTAAGGAATTGATTGTGGAAGGAGCGTAAGGCTCTTTTTACTCCTTATACCTCATGGCCTTCTGATCTGAGTCATCCTCTTCTCTTCTACGGGGTTTAAAAACTAGGCTTCTCATCTATCTATTAGGATGACGTGTTACTAACCCATAGACTTGTAAGATTGTTGGTTTTAATCCCCAGTTCAGTTCCTACTATTTCTGTATGATAACTATTGACCCCAGAATCTTGTTATGATGTTGTTGAGTGGTTATGCCACCCTTTCTGCAGGATGTCTCAAATCATTTTGAGCATTTACAGCCGTTATGCTGTCCGAGTCATCCCAGGTCTCTAAATAGTCTGATGCATTTGCAAATCCTTTCCTTCCGATTCCGATGTCCTTCTGGTCAGAATAAGCACACCAACCAGTCGGTCGAGGTGCTCTGTTGCCTCGACATATATGTTGGAACTATTATTATGACCCTAGGTGTCTAGGAAGTCACCTAGCAATTTAGCTATGCTTTTGTATCCCCAGTGTGATGATTCTGGCCATCACTTTCGAAAGCATCCCGTGATGCCATTTAGTAGTAGGTATTCTACTCCTGGGTTGTTGGAACCCGAGATTCATCCTACCTCATGTTGTTAGTATTTATTAGTGCCTTTAGGATATTAGTACCCTTTGTGATAGTCCTCGAAGCCCGTGGTATTTCCTTCTTCCAAATACTACGAACCGCTTATGGCAGAAGTTCCTTGTTGGACCAACACATCACAATAAGAGTGCTCTTGAGGAGTTCTCCGTTCATAATTGTGAATCTGCCAATTCTACCTTTCTGCATGGATTATCCGGAAGAAATGTTGAGCTTGCTCGACATACTAATCTGTGCATCCACAACTCAGAAAATTATATGTTCCTTTGAGTTGTTCTCTTAGATGCCTTCTGACCTTCATCTATCAATTGATAGCCAAGGGTATGTGTGCATTTGTGTTCATCGATGCATTTTATCCTTGTGGTCCGTCAAGCCATTCTATTCGGAATGACTAGGAGAAACAAACTCCAGTACCTCATCCATTTCTAGGATTGGGTCAAAGTAGTTGTATCCCGCAGATCAAAACGCCAATTCAGCTTTTGGTTCTGTTCTACCTTGGAGTGTTACCATCTTTATGTCAAGAGTGTCATGGGAATTGCACCACCTCCTAGGAATTCTTGACGCAGTGATACTCTCGCTATCATTATTCATTCCTCGGTTCCGTATTATTGTAACCGGAATGCCGGCAAGTGAATTGTGATGTGTGAAATCAATACCCCGAGCAACTTGTTGCTTGGTAGTGAATGGACAATATTCTCATTCTTAGCGTGTTGGTTATTCATCCATCATCCTAAGATTGATCGTGCTACCTAGTCCTTAGTTCTGGTGCACTCCTCGATCTATGAGTTAGGATCCTGTCAAGTCCTCACTCGTCCGATCATATCGTCTTGCCCTGAAAAGCAAGATTGTTCTCGAGCTTAGTAGCATACAGTGGTTCGTGACTTTCCAAATATCTTCTTGGAAGTGTTACCGGGTTGTTCCCTGACTGTTATGTTGAGCCCGTGATCAAGTCGGTTTCTCGTGAACCACCCTTTCTCCAAGAATCTGTGTTGGATACCCCTGAGCTAGTCGGTTAAGCTAGACAACAACTTGGAGAGTTGGAAGATAAAAGCTTGCCTAACTTAGTTCGATCCAAAGGGATATTCTTGTGTAGTGTGTGTTGAAGAAGGATGATATCTTCATCGATTGGTCCTTGTGATCAGTTGCTGGACCTATTGTCCTACCGATTCCTTGACTTGAGTATGGGCCATTATCAAGTCAAATCAGAACCAACGATATTCGTAATGTTGTCTTACTCGTGGTTGATCCCGCGAGCATACACCATTACATCTTTGGTCTGACCAATACTATCACGTGTTCACATGATGGTGGAAGTCCAGTGATATGGAAATTCCGATGAGCTATTGTTGAGCCCATCAGCAGTAATTTGTCTCCCCCATGAGTCATGTTGGACATCAACCTAGTATTGGGAACTTGTGTAAGCATTTCTTCATGTTTCGTTCATGAAGCATATGTTTGGATGAAAGTAGTGACTTCCTCTAATTCATGTGCATCTGGTGTAAGTTGCCGCCATGAACTTGAGGAAGGTTTGTCTTGTTTCCTCTGGAATCATCCCAAGTCAGTCATGCACGTGCGAAGTATTCTATGGTTTGATAGACTGATCATCTTCATTCCGTATGTATCCCTAGCACACCAAGCCACTGATTGATTTGTTCAAGGAGAAGAATGTTCCTTCTTAAAAGCATGCCTTATGCAAGGACTTAAATATCCTCGATCATGGTTCCTCACCTGAACTCGGTAGTGTTTTATTATAAGACTACCATGTGGTCATGCTTGTCTAGGACAGTGTGTTCACAGGTTTGTAGCAGAACCAGCTCATGTTTTGGAGCTTGCTATCGTAGTTCATGTCCCGAGAATCTCGCAACGCCATCTCGTCGAATTGTGTTGCAACCCTTCCTTTTCGGACATGATGCGTCTGAAATATCCTAACACCAACCAGATCTGAATCTCAGGCAGATATGATGGTTGGAACATTCGAGCATTGCATTTCGTTCCCAGCTTGCACCGTCTTTGTGCCATTTCACCATGGGCTGCCTTCTTGGCAATTTCTGCTCAAGATCATCCTCAAAGTGGACTTACCATGGGTCCCCCCCCCCACCTTCGATGATAAGCAAATCATCCATTGCGTTGTCTTCAACAAGGTAGTCCACATCATCCATTCTAGACCAGGTGTACTATTCCTTTGCACTCCGTCAAACGATCGTTGTGAATTGCCTTAGGCTGGTATAAAGAGTTCCAATGATCTTGGATCAGAAGTAATTCTTTTTGCCACTAAAGGGAATAGTTCTTGCGTCACCTTGCTCAAGGTGTCCCGTTACGGGATCATGGTAGATATTCTTTGCCACCTTGACACCATCCACCATCTTCCCAAAGCATGGAATTGTTGCCACCACTCAAACTTCGTTGTTGTTCTTCCATCCCTCTCGATGCATTTTGTGTCTCAACTCGAGATGTGACACCGTCTCAATCCGTGAGTTGATCATGTTACCTGATCCTTATTAAGATCGAATCATGTAGGGTTTCCCTTCTTTCTGTTGTCGTGTCAAGTGAAGATCCCGAAGACGTCAAGACCAAGAAGATGGAGGGAACCAACATCTTCGAGAAGGCAATTGGATCATGAAGATTGTAATAGTTTGTGACCTCCCTTTTCCTCTTACCTCACGTCTTGAATCTCGGGGCGAGATTCTTGTTTAGTGGGGGTGAGTTGTCACATCCCTAGAATTGCTTGACATTAGTTGCATTAAGGCATTCATGTCATCATGTTAATTTCCATGAAAATTGAAATGGGGATTTGTGAAACCCTCAGAATCACTTTTGGAAATGACCTAAATAAAAATCGCTCCAAAAAGGTCCAAGAAAATGCTCATGTGGCCCTCTGAAAATATTGGACAGAGTTAACAATCTAACCAATATTTTCAGGATCTCATAAGTATTTATTTTGGGCATTTGGAATTAATCTGATAATTATTTGCCTTGGATATATATTATTATATATATAAAATATTGTCCAAAATTGTGCCTTTTGTTGAGGAGCTACGGAATATTATAGTTAGCTCCTGCAAAATTGGCATAATTAATTAAATTGGTTTGGTATTTTAAATAAACCAAAACAAATGTCGAAAAATAGAAAAGGAAATAAATAGAAAGAACAGGGCTCACAGGCGTCACTGCTCACCTGCAGCCCACTGGCCCAGCCCTCCGCTGGACGGCCCAACCTTCTTTCCCCCCCTGCTGGCCCAAAGACTGGTGGCCCAGCCCACCGTGCCAAGACCGCTTGTCACCTACCTCTGCCAAGTGGCGAGAGGAGGGACTGGCGTGTGCCGCCGCGCCACCTCCACCTCCTGCCTGCCTGGCCTCTCCCTCCTCGTCTGGCTGCCCCGAGGCGCCACGCAGCCACCCGCACCTTTCTCGCTCTCTCTCGTCCCTCCTCCCCGAGCTCTCTCTCCCTCCCTTCACCGAACGCCACCGAGAGCGCCGCCGCTGCTGCCCGTGGCCACGGGCCTCCCTCGCCTCGCCGACATGTCCATGGCCTCCGCCTAGCCCTCTCCTCCTCCTCACCAAGCCCCCGACGCCGGAGCACCCCGAGGCGCCGCCCCACCATTCCCCCCCTCTCGGACCCTTGGTCGCCGCCGTAAATTCACGGCTCCGGTGCCCACCCGAGCTCACCGACGGCCTCCTCGCAACCACGGTGAGCCCCAAGTCGATCCCCCTCTTCCGACTCGTCTTCTCCCCCTAACCACCGGCTCCCACGGCCGACCGCTCCTCACCGCCTGGCCATGGCGCCATGCCATGCCACAGCCCCTGCCGCTCGTCCCGAGCCCATAAACACGCTCAGCGCTCCTCCCGAGCACGTAGCACCTTCGCCTCCCTCTCGTGCACCAGAGCACCGTAGCCGTCGTTGCCCGAACTCCGCGCCGCCCAGGCTCCACTCCGGCGAACACCGGCCGCCCCGAGCTCTAACTTCCCCACCAAGAACCTCAGCGCCTTCCCAGCTGTCCGTAGGTACCTTCCCCGTCCCTTTTGGTGGCCGGAACGGCCATTTGCACTTGCGCCGCCGCGTCGGGTTCGCCGGCGGCTAAACGCCGGCGCCCGCTGACCCACTGACCCTTTTGACCGGGGGTTTGACCACCCCGGGTCACTGACATACGGGCCCCGCCCGACTAACTACTCTAGTTAGGTTTTAAACTAACTTAACTAACCGGGTTAGTGCTAATTAACCAGATTAGTTTAGTTAGTCACTGACGTGTGGCCCCCACACGTCAGATTTGACCTGGTCGGCGCCTTTGACTTGCTGACGTCACCCTGACGTCAGGCTGACGCAGTAATCCCCTTTTATAGATTTAATTTAATTCAGTAAAATTCAGAAAATGTCCTAAACTTCTAAAATTCATAGAAATTCAACCGTAACTCGGATGGAAATAATTTATATATGAAAATGATCAGAAAAATATGAAGAATCTGTTTATGCCATGATCATGCATGTTTAAACAAGTTAACATCACTGAATAGGATGAATCATGATTAGGGCAATTTATGAAATAGCATTTTGAGTTGGAATTCAACCTTGTTTGAATTCCACTCCAACTAACTTGGTTTATTATTGCATTAGGTGAATTCAGTACCTTAACATGATCATGCATCATATATGTGCATTGCATTGATTGTGCTCTCTCTTGTTTGCCGGTATTTGTCCCCTCCCGGTAGACGATGTACCGACGATGATTATTCGATGACACCGATGAAGAATTATATTATCTTCAGAAGTGCCAGGCAAGCAAAACCCCCTTGTTCATTCCGATATAATCCCACTCTCTCGCTCCTGCTCTATTTTATTGCATTAGGACAACAACGACTCATGTGTTACTTGCTGCGGTAGCTGAACCCCTTGATCCTTTGCATGACCTGTCATTCCACAGTAATTAGATGAAACCCACTAGCATGAGTAGGAGTTGTTTGAGCCCATGTTGTGCCTACTCATTTATGCTTGTTTGTCATGCCTGCTACTGCTTAGAGTTGAGTCGGGTCTGATTCATCGGGAATGAATTGGAATTGTTATGAACATGTCCTATTGTGTGTGAGCTAAGTGTGTGAACACGATTTGGTAAAGGTAGCGGTGAGAGGCCATGTAGGAGTACATGGTGGGTTGTCTCATTGCAGCCGTCCTCAGGAACTGAGTTCTGTGTTTGTGATCCATGAAACAGTTACTACCACGCATTGGGATCCTTAATTGACCCTCTCGGCTTCTTAACCACCCTTGTCCTCGGTCAAGGGAGTTGCAAGTAGTTTTCGTGTTTGTAGCATCTTGGGGGGCACGCATACGCTGACCTTAGAGGTGGGTTGTGTTGCGGTAGGCACCGTGGGTTGGTGTACCGAGTGCCCGTTTGGTATCTCGGGAACCCTGCACACATCGTTCGGGGCTGTATGGGAAACCTCGGCGGACTCCTGCGGATGGAACCGAATAGGCGATAAACCTGGACTAGGGACTTGAGTGTTTAGGTAGGCCGTGGCCGACACCCACGTTGGGCTTCCGCTTGAAGGTTGCAGTACATGTCGTGTAAACGACGGTAAGTGGTGAGAGTGTGTGAAGAAGTACACCCTGCAGGGTTTAATATGATCTATTGAATAGCCGTGTCCACGGAGAAGGACTTCGGGTTGCCTATATCAGTTCATAGACAAGTGAAAGTGGATACTCTAAAATACGCAAGATAAGCGTGAGTGCTATGGATGGCGCTCTCGTGAGGGAGGCGGGGCGGATCCATAGTGGTGTATTGATATGGTGAATATGTGGACTCGTGTGCGCCACCTCAAAAGAGTTACTTGCGATCGTAGTTCGGGATAGCCACCGAGTCAAAGCTGGCTTGCTGCGGTCAAACTCCACCACCCCTTTTGATAATGATGCATATGTAGTTAGTTACGATGTAAGTCTTGCTGAGTACAATTGTACTCACGTTTGCCTATTCTATGTTTTTGCAGAGAGGCGTCGGTCTCGCTAGTAGTTCCGCTTGGACTTGACGTTTAGCTTGTTACCTCAGCTACGATCTTGTGCCTCGGCAGGATCTGGTAGATAGTCGAGGCTCCTCGGCCTTTTTCATTTATAGTTATGCGTACTCGGACATGATTAGCTTCCGCTTGTGTTTTGACTTGTATGCTCGAGTGTTGGGTCATGAGACCCATGTTTGTAATATCTCGCTCCTCGGAGCCTAATGAATAATATTTTGAGTCGAGAGTTATGTTGTGATGCCATGTTGTATCTACGCATATTGAGCATAATGTGTGTATGTTTGAAATGCTTGGTATGTGTGGGATCCGACAAACTAGTTGTTTATCCTTGGCAGCCTCTCATATGGGGAAATGTAGTCTTGTGCCTCCGAGCGATAGTAGTCCGCTACAGCCGGTTCACGAGTCCGCTAGCCCAAAGACTCTTGCTTGGACACTTGATGGCGGCATGTGATTCATTTCGTTCCTATGTACGTCCCTCGGGAAATGTCACGCGGTGTTATTCGAGTCCTGCCTAGCCTGCTACAGCCGGGATACCGGAGTCCTGTTAGCCAGTGCTACAGCCGAATACATACGTTGATGACCGACATGCTCGATGTGATTCATGTATGCCTGTCCCCATGGGTTAGCGCCGCTTTGGGTTCACGACTAGCCATGTCGGCCCGGGTTCTTCGTCATATGGATGCTAGCGACACTATCATATACGTGAGCCAAAAGACGCAAACGGTCCCGGGCCATGGTAAGGCGACACCCGTGGGGATACCGTGCGTGAGGCCGCAAAGTGATATGATGTGTTACCTGCTGGGTCGATGTGACTTAGGATCGGGGTCCTGACAGGTTCGGCCTTGCCCATAGGTGTGATTGCATCACATGGTGTTGGCCTGAGTGATTTACCACGTGGAATCTAGTCAACGTGGTTCATCCCGTTAGCATACGGTAAATTACCGCATGGTGGGAAGGTGCCAAAGATTTATTCTTTGGCGTAGCATTTTTTTGGTGATCCGAAGACAACCGTTTAGAGAGGTGGGCCAGTAAAACTTGGCCTTTGCCCCTAGCATCTTTTAGAAGATGTTGTTTGTGGTTTCACACCTGCGGGGGCTTTATGTGTTATGGAGCCCCCGGTTTGCTATGTCTAGAGGTACTGCAATTGAATTGTTGTGGTTAATGCGGTCGGGGGCGATCGGCCATACTTTTATGCTATGGGACGGGGGGGGGGGGGGGGTCTCTTGACCAGACGCCTCCCTTCATTGTTTCCGGCACACGACCAACCACTTTGTTTAGAGGATTCGGCATTCCCTATTGGTATGCTTTGTCGTCCTTCTAGGATTACCATGAATTTCACATGGTTGATCGAGTGTGTGGCTCAGGCCGGATAGGTCTGAGCTGTTCTTTGTCCGTTGACCGGACTGGGAGTTGCTGGAATTAGCACCAGCTTTCCTGACTTGACGCTTATGACCATTGCACCGAGGCTTGAGGATGCTTCTTCTTGTGTCCTTCGTATTGTTTTGGACCGTAGTGGTGTGTTGACGTCGGGGCATGTGCCTTGGGTTCTCCTGCTTAGGTTGGGGTGGCCGGTTGTGCCCTGTGTGCCCTTTGTCGGGGCAGTCGGGTCCGTATCTTTCGGTGGCCAAGACCTTGGTCCATCTGTCCACCAGCAAATCTTGGTCAGCTTTAAGCTGTCGTTGCTTCCTTTGCAGGCTCTTTGCCGTGGCCATGAGCCATCGCTCAAAGCGAGCTTGTTCCACTGGATCTTCAGGCACGCTGAATTCGTCATTGCCGAGGCTTGCCTCGTCCTCGGAGGGGGGCGTATAGTTATCCCTCGCCAAGTATCCCACAGTGGCCAGTCCGGCCTTCTTAAAGGCAGGCCGACTAGGGTTATATTCATCTTCGGCGCCATCCGGATTGTTTTCGTCTTCTGGGCCGGTATTGCTGTGGCGGGTCTTGGAGCGGCACCGACGACGCCCATGCTTTGCTTTTCTCCCTGAGGGATTATCCTCCGTTGCCTCATCGCCATTGGTTTCCTTGAGTGTCCGCCATATATATATATATATATATATATATATATATATATATATATATATATATATATATATATATATATATATATATATATATATATATATCATAGGGAGAAGCGGCTGTTCACCGCCCAGTGAGCGGTGCTTCATGTTCTTATCCTGCATCGTCGTCTATACCGTCGATGTCTTTAGAGTTGAAATCTAGTACGCCGGTTAAATCATCGACTATGGTGATGAAGTCATGTACCTAGGGTAGGGTCATGGACCTGTCTAAGACACCCTCCCCAAGGACATCTCTAGAAGAAACTACCTTTCAGTCGACCTGGAAGGGTTCCACTCGACCAACTGGAAGACACTCGACCAATGAAGCCAACCACTTGACCGCCAGGAGATCTAATGCCAGTCTGCACATGAACGGTCGATCATTAAGTAGCTTTTATGGTCATCATAGCACTTTATGTGGGCGTTACCTGTAACCCCCTATCTTAATGTACCTTTAACCTGCATAGCGAGGGCGGAGGGTCAGCGAACTCTATATAAGCCACCCCCCTCCTCGGTGTCAAGGGTTCGCACCCCTGTAACTCATACGCACATAATACAGTCGACCGCCTCCATGCTCCGAGATGTAGGGCTGTTACTTCCTCCGAGAAGGGCCTGAACTCGTAAACATCTTGCATATACAACTACTCCATAGCTAGGATCTTGCCTCTCCATACCTACCCCCCATTCTACTGTCAGGCTTAGAACCACGACAGTTGGCGCCCACCTTGGGGCAGGTGTCTTAGCGACTTGTTGGAGAAGTTGCATTTTTTCTGATCCCATTCATCATGGTTTAAGGCGGAGTTTTGGTCGAGGGCCGCCAGATCCATCTCGGCGCGCTCACGTTCATCGCCGACGACTCCGCTTGGTTGCAGGAGGCTCCACTCGACGTTGAAGCACTCCCGTCTGCTGGGCGACCTTTTCAGCAGCGTCGTCGCGGCAGCCGTCGACCCAGTATCGGTCGGCTCTTGTGCCGTCCTCCCTCCCGGTCTCGCGCTAGCGCAAGCGCTCCGGTCGGTCGAGGCTTCAGCAGTGGGTGAGGCACGCGGTGGCCTGCCAGTCGGCCACTCCCCAAGTCGCGGCAATCGAGTCCGACGAATCTCTCTACGGCCTGTTCGATCTGTCGACTGGCTCCGCAGAGACTGCATCCGAGTGCGACAACAGCTATCCAGCGGCGGAGGTTCTGATGGTCGACGGACCATGCAGTCCTCCTGGTTTCCCCCGCACCGACAGAGGCGTTGGCGGAGGCGAGCCGGCGCAGGCTCACGAAGAGTACCAACCCGAGCCCCTCACTTCGCTGCAGAGGGAGCAGCTCCGCCGCTGGAACATGGATGCGCTTCACACTCCTATCGTTGGAGAAACCCCCGAGGCCCGCGCCTTAGAAGATGCGCGTTTGGCCAACTTGGCTGAGCGCACTCGACTAGAAAATCTCCAGCGAGTGCTCGACGAACGAGCGCAACAACGGGTTCCGTCGTCCAGTCGACGTCAACTCTTTCCACAACTGACTCAGGTATACCGAACTCCCATTCAAAATCTAGCAGCTGCAGCCCGTATAGCAGAGTCCATTCAGCCTTCCCAGTCGGAGGCTGGCAGGGGCTTACTCCAGATCAGAGATTCTCTCCGAGCAGCAGGAGATCAAAATTCAGCTGTATCGTAGTCGCGGAACAGGATTCACAGCAGATCCGTCGCTGCGAATACGGTCCAGTCGGCACATAGCCCAAGATCGCCTCCGAGGCGTCAGGGACATGGAGGCCGGCGTGATCAGTATGAGGACCGATTCGATCGTGATGATCGACGTCGAGAGCCCACTCCTCCCCCAAGGGGTGGGTCGTATGCGCCTCGGCAGAAAGATGACAGACGCCAGCACAGTGTCGGGCGAAGGATTCCAGTCGACCCCAGGGAACCAGGCTTTGATGCGAGATCCGTCATCGTTCAAGGTCTGGTTGACAGGAACAGAGCTAACCGTGAAGGTCATGACAGAAATGCACCCATTAGCAGCAGAGTACACGTCTCAGGACCAGAGTGTTTTAGCAGAGCCATCAGAGCCGCGGTGATTCCTCCCAACTTCAGGTTGGCGATTGGAGTCAGTAAGTTCACTGGTGAGTCCAAGCCGGATACCTGGCTTGAGGACTACCGAGTGGCTGTCCAGATTGGCGGCGGCAACGATGAAGTGGCCATGAAACACCCGCCTCTTATGTTAGAGGGATCGGCCAGAGCATGGCTGAATCAGTTAGCACCCAGCAACATTTACACTTGGGAAGATCTTGCCCGAGTGTTTGCCAGGACATTTGAAGGAACTTGCAAGCGACCAACAGGGTTGACAGATTTGCACTCATGTGTGCAGAAGTCGAATGAAACTCTGAGGGGTTACATCCAGAGATGGATCACTTTGCACCACACGGTGGAGAATGTATCTGATTATCAGGCAGTCTGTGCCTTCAAGGAAGGAGTTAAGAACAGAGAGTTGAGTCTGAAATTCGGTCGGACAAGAGACATGAACCTGAGTCGAATGATGGAGATTGGCACCAAGTACGCTAATGGTGAAGAAGAGGATCGGCTCCGGAGTGGCAAGTACAAGTCATCCGCTAATAAAGCCGGTGGAGGGAACTCCAGTTGGAAACAGAAGCGGAAAGCCGAGCCGGCTGCTCCTGGAGAAGCCTTGGCCGTGACTCCAGGAAAGTTCAAGGGGAAACCCAAGGGGCCTTGGAACCCCAAGAAAGTGAAAGACCAAGATGGAAATGATGTGTTGGACTTGCCGTGTCACATTCACACGAAGAAAGATGAAGAGGGTAAACTTATTTACCCAAAGCATACCACTCGACAGTGCCGGCTCTTGATTCAGCAGTTCCAGGGGAAGCAGCCCAAGGACAAGGAAAAGGAGTCGGACAAAGTTGAGGACAAGGAAGATAGTGACGGTGGGTACCCTCAGGTCAATTCCACTCGATGATTTTTTTCGACGTTGAAAGCAAAAGTCGATTGAAGGTTATCAACATGAAGTGAATATGGTCGCCCGCGACACCCGATTACTGAAATGGTCGCCGATCGCCATCACGTTCGACCAGTCTGATCACCCAACACACATAGCCACCCCTGGGAGGCAAGCGTTGGTGGTCGACCCAGTCGTCGAAGGCACTCGACTAACTAAGGTTTTGATGGATGGTGGCAGTGGCCTGAACATATTGTATGCAGAGACGTTGAAAGGGATGGGCATTCCGATGTCCAGACTCAGCACCAGCAACATGAGCTTCCATGGAGTCATTCCTGGAAAGAAGGCTGAGTCACTCGGCCAAATTGCTCTCGATGTGGTTTTTGGTGACTACAAGAATTTTCAGAGCGCTTATCACGCTATCCTGGGGAGGCCGGCATATGCGCGTTTCATGGCTAGACCATGTTATGTGTACCTCAAGCTGAAGATGCCAGGCCCCAAACGTGTGATCACTGTCACTGGCAATCGGAAAAAGGCAGAAGAGTGTTTCCATAAAGGCTCTAAGATCGCTGATGCTCAGATGGCAGTGGTCGAGCTGCAAGAGTACCAGAAAACTGCAGACCCGAGTGATTTGTTGCGAGCCAAGAAGCCCGCCACGGAGTCGGCATTTTAGTCGTCCGGGGAGACAAAACTGATTCATATTCATCCGACTGATCCCAATGCTGCTCCGATCACATCTCAACAACACTCGACTCCAAATAGGAAGAAGCGCTCATCCAGTTCCTCCGTGAGAACTGGGACATCTTTGCATGGAAGCCTGCTGACATGCCGGGTGTTCCCAGGGGACTGGCTGAGCATCGTCTACGAGTTGACTCAAAAGTTAAACCTGTCAAAGAACATCTTCAACGGTCCGCCGTCCAGAAGAGAAAGGCCATTGGCGAGGAGGTGGCTCGGCTCTTAGCAGCAGAGTTTATCCGAGAGATTTACCACTCCGAGTGGCTCGCCAATGTCATCATGGTCCCTAAGAAGGACAATTCACTGCGCATGTGCATTGACTTCAAACATATCAAGCGGTCCTGCCCGAAAGATCATTTTCCTCTCCCCCGCATCGACCAAATAGTCGACTCGACTGCGGGATGTGAGTGGTTGTCTTTCTTAGACGCATATTCCGGGTACCATCAGATCCGTCTGTATGGACCCGACGAGATCAAAACAGCTTTCATTACTCCATTCGGGTGCTTCTGTTATGTCACCATGCTATTCGGCCTCAAGAATACCGGAGCCACGTTCATGAGGATGATTCAGAAGTGTTTACTCACTCAAATCAGTCGGAATGTGGAAGCATACATGGATGACATTGTGGTCAAGTCACGGAAAGGTTCCGACCTGTTGACTGACCTTGCTGAAACATTTGCCAATCTCAGGAGGAATGATATCAAGCTTAATCCATCAAAGTGCACATTCGGAGTTCCTGGCGAAAAGTTACTCGGTTTTCTCATTTCTGAACGAGGAATCGACGCTAACCCAGAACAAGTTGGCACTATACTCCGAATGAAACGCCCTGTGCATGTGCAGGATGTCCAGAAACTTACTGGATGCTTGGCCGCTTTAAGTCGATTCATCTCTCACCTCGGTGAAAAGGCATTGCCTCTTTACCGACTGATGAAGAAGTCAGAAAAGTTCGAGTGGACTCCTGGAGCTGATGCAACGTTTGCAGAGCTCAAAGCTCTGCTCTCCACCCAGCCGGTGCTTGCTGCCCCAATCAGCAAGGAGCCGTTGCTGCTTTACATTGCAGCCACAGGACAAGTCGTCAAGATCAAAGACTTACGGTCGGCGTGAAGAGGAAGGAAAGGCCTTCAAAGTTCAGCGCCCAAAGATATATTACCTTTACAAGTATTAACCCGTCAAAGCAAAGATACCCTCATTATCAGAAGCTTGTGTATGGGATTTATATGACCGCGAAGAAGGTTGCTCACTACTTCTCTGATCATTCCATTACAGTCGTCAACGACGCTCCATTGTCAGAGATTTTGCACAACAGAGATGCAACTGGTCGAGTGGCGAAATGGGCGATTGAACTTCTTCCCCTTGATATCAAGTTTGAGGCAAAGAAAGCCATCAAGTCCCAAGCAATAGCAGATTTCATCGCCGAGTGGATTGAACAACAGTTACCGACTCAAGTTCACTCTGAGCACTAGACTATGTTCTTTGATGGTTCCAAGATGCTGAATGGTTCCGGTGATGGGGTAGTATTGGTTTCCCCCCAAGGAGATAAGCTCAGATATGTGCTCCAGATTCACTTTGATTCTTCCAACAATGAAGCAGAATACGAAGCACTGTTGTATGGGTTGCGTATGGCCATTTCACTCGGCGTCCGTTGCCTCTTGGTTTATGGTGACTCAGATCTAGTGGTTAATCAGGTGATGAAGGAGTTGGACGTCAGAATTCCAGCCATGACTGGTTACTGTAATGCAGTGAGGAAGCTAGAGAAGAAGTTTGAGGGGTTAGAGCTTCATCATATACCCTGACTGAAAAACCAAGTTGCCGATGATTTGGCGAAAATAGGATCCAAGAGGGAAGCCATTCCCAGTGATGTGTTTTTGGAGCACATCCGCACACCCTCGATTCAAGAGGATCCTTTCACTGAAGAAGCTCCACAGCCAAAAAGTGCCACTGATCCGACTGAACTTGAGGTCCCAGCAGTGGTCGACCTGATCATGGAAGTCGTGGTCATCACTCCCGACTGGACAGTACCGTATTTCGCGTATATCCTGAGGAAGATCTCCCAGAGAATAAAGAAGAGGCTCGACAGATCGTCCGCCGATCCAAGGCCTTTACTGTGATCAAGGGAAAGTTATTCAGAGAAAGCGTGATCGAGTCGCCGAAGTGCATAACGCCGTAAGAAGGTCGAGATAATTCTTGATGATATCCACTGGGACCTGTGGTCACCATGCGTCCTCTCGGACCATCGTGGCTAAAGCATACCGAGCGGGATTTTACTGGCCAAAAGCAAATGAAATGGCAAAGGAAATAGTCGACAAGTGTGAAGGATGTTAGTTCTATTCCAATATGTCACACAAACCCGCCTCAGCATTGAAAACCATTCCACTCGTCTGGCCTTTTGCTGTTTGGGGGTTGGATATGATTGGACCACCGAGAACTGGCAGGAGCGGTTTCACACATTTGCTTGTGGCAGTCGACAAGTTTACGAAGTGGATCGGAGCTAAACCTATCAAGAACCTTGATGCGTGCACTGCTATCAGTTTCATCAGAGAGTTGGTATTCAGATATGGAGTTCCGCACAGCATCATCACTGACAATTGGTCAAACTTCGATTCCGACAAGTTCAAAGCCTTTTGCGCCTCTCAGGGCACGCGAGTCGACTATGCTTCAGTTGCTCACCCCTAGTCGAATGGACAAGCAGAACGAGCAAATGGTCTAATTCTCAAAGGACTGAAACCTCGACTGATGCGTGATCTCAAGCATGCAGCAGGAGCATGGGTCGATGAACTTCCGTCGGTTCTTTCGGGATTAAGGACCACTCCTAATCGGTCGACTAGGAGAACTCCATTCTTTATGGTCTATGGAGCTGAAGCAGTTCTGCCGAGCGACCTGGTTCACAACGCGCCCCGAGTCGAACTCTACTCTGAAGCTGAAGCGGAGGAAGCCCGGCAAGATGCAGTCGACCTCCTTGAAGAAGAGAGAGAGAGATGGCCCTGATCCGCTCGACCATCTATCAGCAGGACTTGCATCGATTCCATGCTAGAAATGTGAAGAGCCGAGCCTTTCAAGAAGGGGACTTGGTCCTCCAAGTGGATCAACAGAAACCACACATGCTCGCTCCTACTTGGGAAGGAACCTTCATCATCACCAGGGTTCTCCACAATGGAGCTTACCATCTTTACAACGTCGAACGCCAGATTGATGAGCCTCGAGCCTGGAATGCGGAGCTGTGCTGCCCCTTTTACACTTAAGAACTCACTCGGGTGAGATGTAATAAAAGTACCTCTGTAGTTTGTTTATCAAAGACAAGAATGTTATAATTTTCCCAGTGATTGTTTTTACTTTTCTTTTACATAAGAAATTTCCCCTAGTGGGTGGCTTAGCCACGAACCTGTTTCGCCTAAGTTTGTAAAAAAATCCCTGCCGAGTGGAGAGCCAGCATCCCACTCGGGGGTTTAGCTGCGAATCCGTTTTGCCTAAGTATCTGAAAATCCTACCGAGTGGCGAGCCAGCCTCCCACTCGGGGGCTTAGCTGCAGTCCAAGTACTCGCCTAAGTATCTGAAAATCCTACCAAGTGAGGAGCCAGCCTCCCACTCGGGGGCTTAGCTGCAGTCCAAGTACTCGCCTAAGTATTTAATACAATGTGCAATTTGCAAGGACGACGAGGTACAGGTCGACTGTTGCCTTCCCCTTCAGAGCTACGACACAAAAATCCTCCTTGGAGGCTTAGCTGCAGTCCAGTACTCGCCTAAGTTTGAAAAATCCTACCGAGTGGAGAGAAAACCTCCCACTCGAAGGCTTAGCTGCAGTCCAGTACTCGCCTAAGTTTGAAAAATCCTACCGAGTGGAGAGCAAACCTCCCACTCAGGGGCTTAGCTGCAGTCCAGTACTCACCTAAGTTTGAAAAATCCTACCGAGTGGAGACCAAACCTCCCACTCGGGGGCTTAGCTGCAGTCCAGTACTCGCCTAAGTTTGAAAAATCCTACCGAGTGGAGAGCAAACCTCCCACTCGGAGGCTTAGCTGCAGTCCAGTACTCGCCTAAGTTTGAAAAATCCTACCGAGTGGAGAGCAAACCTCCCATTCGGAGGCTTAGCTGCATTTCAGTACTCGCCTAAGTTTGAAAAATCCTACCGAGTGGAGAGCAATCCTCCCACTCGGGGGCTTAGCTGCAGACCAGTACTCGCCTAAGTTTGAAAAATCCTACCGAGTGGAGAGCAAACCTCCCACTCGAAGGCTTAGCTGCAGTCCAGTACTTGCCTAAGTACGAAATCCATTCCAATCCGCAAGGACGACGAGGTGCAGGTCGACTGTTACCTTCTCTTTCAGACCTGCGCCACAAGTACAACGTGCGCTCCATCCCGATCCGCAAGGACGACGAGGTGCAGGTCGACTGCTGCCTTCTCCTTCGGAGCTGCGCCACAAGTACAACGTGCACTCCTTCCCGATCCACAAGGACGACGAGGTACAGGTCGACTGTTCCCTTCTCCTGCACCTGCAAGAACAACGAAGTGTAGGTCGACTGGATCCACCTCAGAGCTGCATCTCAAGCATTGAAGCATAATCCGAGTGAAGAGCAAAGTTCACTCGAAGGCAAACAAAAGCATATTTCGACAATAAGTAAAGTTTGGATAACATCCTAAAGATGCAGAATTACCCAGGCCTCAAGCCTGTTAAAGTTTATCGGTTATAGGATCAATCGGCATTCCGAGGCAAATTTAAGACGAATCATAGAAGTTTTTTACCCCTCAGGCGGAGGACTTGAAGGCGCGACGAACTGGTCTAGGTCAATCCCATCAGCGATTCGGGTGGCAGCACCAATGAAGGTCTCCATGAAAGATCGGAAGTCGTACTTCTTGGTATTGGCACTTTGATGGACGCCAACCTTTCCTCTCGCACCTCCTTGCAATGAAGGCGGACTAGGGACAGAGCGACATCAGCACCACATCTAGCAGAAGACTTCTTCCATTCCTGCACTCGACTTGGAATGTCATTCAGTCGAGTCATTAAAGACTCGAGGTCATTTTGAAGTGTTTCGCCTGGCCAAAGTGTTGAGTCAATCCGCGACACCGCAACCTTCAGTCGAGCGAGGTAGTCCACCACAGCAGCAACACGAGACTCCAGTCGGAGCACGTTCATGGCAGCTTCATCCTTCACGGGGGAGTTAATGGGGTCCAGTCTTGTCTCCACTCGACTAGTCTCCTCCTCGAAGTTCTGACAGAATTCTGCAAACACGACTCGAGTTCAAGCTAATGGTTCTATGATGAGTCGATGATAAAAAGTCAGTCGGATAAGAGGAATTACCTTCAAGCATGAGGAATAGCTTCTTGGCGAGCCCTCCCAGATAAGCCTCCAGATCATTCCTCTTCCCCACCAGTTCGCCAGCCTTGTCGCTTAGAGCTATCTTGTTGTTCTTCAGTCGGCTAACCTCCTTGTTGGCCGCATCAAGAGCAGCTTTCAGATTGGTGTTCTCTTCTTCAAGTTTTCAGACTGAAGACAACTTCTCTTCCGCGAGCTTGGTCTTGTTCAAAGTCGTTTGTTGCGCCTCGGCAAGGTCATGATCCTTCTTCTTCAGAGCCTCCTCCATTTTGTCTGCAAAATAACAGTGAGGTCAGAATTAGGAAGGGACAGAAAAACAAAAACAGTCGTCAAGATCTCACCAGCCATACCTTTTGCTTCGTCTCTCGCCTTCTGCAAGTTCTCCTGTGCAAGCTTCAAGTCAAGGTTGAGCTGGATCTGTTTGTTCTCCAATTCAGTGTATCGAGCCACAAGCTCGCAAGATTTCTGCAAAGAATTAGTCGACAGACGTCACAGATGGGTTACTTCCGAGTGACCAAGAAAAATCATTGCGTTTCTAAGACTACAGCCGAATCAAAATATTCGACAGTAGTCTCGGGGACTACACCCAGTGGGTGCACTTAGCGTGCCCCCACTGATCCTACCAACTCGGTTCGATCAGTCGACCAAAAGAGACAAAAAAAGAGAGAAAGGAGTTCGTCACACTACGGTCGACTGCCAACAATCCACCATAGTCTCGGGGACTACACCTAGTGTGTGCACTCAGCGTGCCCCCACCGGTTTCAATATTCCACTCGACATGGTCCGACCAGACCGAGTGAAGAAGTTATCAAAGAGATACGAAGTATAAAGACTACGATCGACTGCCAGCAGTCCACCATAGTCTCGGGGACTACACCCAGTGGGTGCACTCAGCGTGCCCCCACCAGTCCGAAAATTCACTCGACACACCCAGTGGGTGTACAGATACGAAGATCTTCAGAAAGAAGAGTTTTTCAGGTAGCATATCCTAACAGAACAGATGGTGATCAACTAACCTGGACGTTGCTCTGAAGAGCTAAATTGGCATCATAGGCCGCTTGGCTGGCTTCCCGGACCACCTTCATGTGCTCCATCATGAGCCCCGCTTGGCGTATAGCCTCCTTAGCAGCACTCACTTGGTCCTCCGGGATGTGGTGCGTGGCGAAAAGAGAAGGCGGATCAGCAGTCGACGTTGAAGGATGGATACTCATCAGCGGCACAGCGAAAGACACAGAAGTCCGAGTGGTGTTGCCACCCTCATGAACCAGAACCTCAGGCATCGATGCAACCTGAACAGTCTTGCCGGCAGGTGCTTTCTTAGTTCTCCTCCGCCTCAACGGCGCCTCATCATCATCATCAGGGAGATCAATGACATGAGGAGGGACTACAGGAAAAATTCAAAGTTAAAAACGGAACTCCAATCAACCAAAAGCAAAATTGCAGTGATCATACCAAGGTTAGAGGTAACAGCATCTTCCATCTCCTGGTCTTCGTTCCTGACTGAGGTCTCTGATGTGGCAGCGCTGCAGATTTCAGAAATCAGTTGATCAGTCAACAAGTCGACCAAAAGTATGTTCGTGCTAAACAAAAAAGCTCAAGTTCTGCTGTACCCGGAAATAGTGGGGATAGCCATCTTCATCTTGGGCAAAACCTTTGTCAGCTTCGACGGCGTCGCTCGGGGTTGCTTGGCGCTTTTTCGATCGGTGCGGAGAGGTCGTCCGAGGGCGTTTAAATCGACTTGCTTGACAGCGCGATAGCCTTGCCTGGCCGACGCGGGGTCATGGGTGAGCTTGGACCGCCTTTCCATACGAGGAGGGTTGACTTCTTCCTCCTCTTCCTCCTCCTCCTCTTTGTCGTTACTATCGTCATCTTCGTCGCCCCCACCGTCAGACTGCCATTCCTCCTGGCTTTCACCTCCGCTCCCTTCCTCCTCCTCAACGGGTTCTAGCGCCCCATTGGGCATCGAGTACATCTCAGTGGTGACCTGGAAGAAGACAAACAAGATGAAAGTCAGTCGACCGATTTAAGCAAACAAGATGGGGTAAGCAGAGTCGGAGTCAAAGATATGGGATTGAACCTTGTCTGGCTCGTACGATTGGTCGAGTGGAGGGATCCTCCTGGCTCCTCGGGGGTTATCTTTGTTCCCAGTAATGGCGGCCATCCATCTCTCCAGTGTGGCATCCTCTACCTCCTCCGGGTGGACCCGAGTGGTGTCCTCAGTGCCAGAATACATCCACATCGGATGGTCTCGGTACTGAAGTGACTGGATGCGCCGTCGAAGAAAAACCTCTAGAAGATCCATACCAGTCACCCCGTCACGGATGAGCTGGACTACACGCTCGACCAAAACCTTGACCTGAGCCTTCTCCTCCGGGACCACCTTCAGAGAGGATGGCTTGCTCACTCGATCCATGGAGAAAGGAGGGAGTCCAGTCGACTGCCCTGGCGTCGGCTGGTCTTGGCAGTAGAACCAGGTCGACTGCCACCCTCGAACCGACTCAGGAAGGATCATGGCTGGAAAAGAGCTCTTACCTCTCATTTGGACCCCAAGACCCCCACACATCTGAATCACTTGGGTTCTCTCGTCACTCGGATTGGCCTTTTTCACCGTCTGGGAGCGACAGGTGAAAATGTGTTTGAAGAGGCCCCAATGCGGCCGACAACCCAAAAAATTCTCACATAAACACACGAAAGCGGCGAGATACGCGATAGAGTTGGGTGTGAAGTGGTGGAGTTGTGCCCCAAAGAAGTTCATAAATCCTCGGAAGAAAGGGTGGGGCGGCAAAGAAAACCCGCGGTCGACGTGAGTGGCTAAGAGGACGCACTCACCCTCCTGAGGCTGCGGTTTCCACTCCATCCCCGGAAGCCTCGCTGATCCATGAGGGATCAGTCCCTCATTGGCCATGTCGTCAAGATCTTTTTGGCGGATGGTCGAGCGAATCCAGTCGCCCTGGATCTAGCCCTGCGGCAAACCGGCCCGCGATGAAGATCCGCCCCGACTGGTCGCCCTCCCCTTCGCCTTCGCCGTCGCCTTCTTCGCCCGTTCCAGAGCCGCCGTCTTTTCTTTCACCATTGTCGCCGGCGGAACGCGCGTGGAGCAGCGGTTCGGAGGTGGAGGCAGGCGCGGCGGATGAATCTAAGGAAGAAAGGAGGAGAAGGGAATGTATTGTTCAAAAAACCCCAGTCCTGGGCCTTATATGAGGTTGCTTCTGAGTGACTGACCGGTAGGCCCAGGCGATCCTGTCAAATCCCGCAACAGTCGCCCGCGCGATACATGGCGAAAAAGGTGGCGCGGAGATCGAGGCATCCTTGCCTTATCCCGTCCGATTACTGCGGCTCTCTCTCCGTCCCGCTCGTTTCCCGAAGATTCAAATCCCGCTAAATCCGCGCGCCGCAGAGCAAATCGTCAGACAAAAGATTTCCTCCGTCCTGTCATTCGGAAATCGCCAAGTACAAAAAACGCACTCGACGGATACAAAGAATGGATCAAGGCGACTGAAAAAGAAGTTGATGCTGTCACTTAAGTCCATTTGATCCAAGACAAGACACTATTACAGCACAAGAATGAGTCGGGAGTATGTTCAACTCCTTCCCCACTCAAACCTCGATCCATTCGGGGGCTAATGATGAAGTCATGTACCTAGGGTAGGGTCATGGACCTGTCTAAGACACCCTCCCCAAGGACATCTCTAGAAGAAACTACCTTCATCGACACGAAGGGTTCCACTCGACCAAGCTGGAAGACATTAGACCAATGAAGCCAACCACTCGACCGCCGGAGATCTAAAGCCGATGCACACGAACGGTCGATCATTAAGTAGCTTTATGGTCATCATAGCACTTTATGTGGGCGTTACAGTAACCCCCTATCTTAATGTACCTTTAACCCTGCATAACTA
The DNA here is from genome assembly GCA_021605205.1 of Aegilops longissima. NCBI lineage: Eukaryota > Viridiplantae > Streptophyta > Magnoliopsida > Poales > Poaceae > Aegilops > Aegilops longissima. Next base: position 529,626,806 of record CM038676.1, read on the forward strand.
AGGGCCAGAGGGGTCTGGCAAACTCAATATAAGCCATCCCCTCCTCAGTGTCAAGGGTTCGCACCCTTGTAACTCATACGCACATAATACAGTCAACCGCCTCCGGGCTCCGAGACGTAGGGTTGTTACTTCCTCCGAGAAGGGCCTGAACTCGTAAACATCTTGCGTATACAACTACTCCATAGCTAGGATCTTGCCTCTCCATACCTACCCCCCATTCTACTGTCAGGCTTAGAACCACGACATGTGGCAATGAACTGGGTGGTGGGTGGGCAACAAATTCCTTCATCGCCTGCTTCCCACTCGAGCCGGACATAGTTCGGCCAAGAGCCTCCTGACAAAGAGAGAGACTCTAATGAGTCTAGCATGTCGCCGAAGGGCGAGTGCTGGAAGATATCTGCAGCGATGAACTCCATTACCGGAGCCCAACCTGGCTCGACTGGTTCGGGAGTGCGCGGACTGGAACCAGCATCCGTATACGAATCCGGGGGTCAGGAGTCACAGGCCACCATAGAGGTAAGGCCCGTGTTCGGCTCCACCGCCGATGAGTGTGCGACCTGTGGGGCAGGGTCCAGCCCCCCGTCCTTAGGCAACGCAACCTGCTCCGGATTTAGGTCATAGGCTACTGCGGGGGTGATACCCCGAGCTTTGTCCGACGTCAGGTCTAAGCCGTGCTCCTCGTGACTGTCTAGTGTTCCTGGCATAGGCCCGAATCCGTTGAAGATCCAGTCTCCGCGGATGTCCGCCATGCGGTTCAGGTTTCCGATCCTGATCTGGTGGCTAGGGGCGTAGCTATCGATCTGCTCCAGATGGCCAAGCGAATTGGCCCGCAGGGCGAAGCCGCCGGACACGAAGACCTGTCCCGGGAGAAAGGTCTCACCCGGGACCGTGTTGTTGACGATGGTTGAAGGAGCCATCGAGCCCTATAGCGACGACACAGAGGAACTCTCAATGAAAGCACCAATGTCGGTGCCAAAACCGGCGGATCTCGGGTAGGGGGTCCCGATCTGTGCGTCTTAGGCTGATGGTAATAGGAAGCAAGGCACACAATGTTTACCCAGGTTCAGACCCTCTCGATGGAGGTAAAACCCTACTTCCTGCTTGATTAATATTGAAGATATGAGCAGTCCAAGAGTAGATCTACCACGAGATCGTAGAGGTTAAACCCTAGAAGCTAGCCTATGATGGTATGATTGTAATTGTGATCGACCTTCTAAGGACCAACCTCTACGGTTTATATAGGCACCGGAGAGGGCTAGGGGTTACATGGAGTCGGTTACAAGGAAGGCAATATAATATCCGGATCGCCAAGCTTGCCTTCCACGCCAAGGAAAGTCTCATGCGGACACGGGTCGAAGTCTTGAGTCTTGTATCTTCACGCTTAAATAGTCCGGACGTTGTATACTGTCCGGATACCCCCTAATCCAGGACTCCCTCAGCGGGCTCAGCTGGCGCCGGGCGGGAAGCGCGCGCGGGAGGGGGGAGGGGTTTTTGTTGGGCCAAGAAGGTGAGAAGCCAACTTGGGATCGGTCCGGACGGGGAAATATCATGTGCTCCCATACTCTGCATATGACACTAGTCTATGTTACTACTCCCTCCTTTTCGGTCTATAGAGATGTTTAGAGTAACATAGTAATATGTTACAGTACAAGTTACTCCCCACTATGACCAGCCTTGGCCTCTCCCAGTGCTCCAACATGTATAGCTGCTAAGCCTGCCACGTAGGCATAAAATATGATGTGGCACCAATAAACTAAGCACCTATGCATTGAAGACTTGAGTTACTAAGCCATTTAATGCACTTAGAACCTCATCTAAAGAGCATTAATAGTATAGCCAGCTGCTGGCTATAAGCCAGTGCCATGTCATCGACAGCCCATCTTATAGTCAACATGTACAATAGTAGATCAAAAGAGTGTACTACTACTTTTTTGTTCTGTGGCCCACCTTTCATTCTCACAAAGTGCCTAGGAGCACGTGCTAGAGCTGGCTCTTCACGAAGACCCCGCTTACCTTCTCTCTCCTCTTCTCTTTCCTCCAACTAAGCAGAAATATACTATAGTTTATTCCTTATAGCCCGCTGACTCAGCTCCATTGTACTTGCTCTAAGCACATATAAGCACTTACTAGCACCCCCTTGACCGTGGACCTTGACGGTGTACGTCACCTTGTGTCTCATAATTTTCCTCGTCATCATCTGAGTCCTAGAAGATCTCACCCACGTCATCATTAGCATGCAGCCGCCTTGATAGACATCGTGCGCAGAAGGAGTAGAGGCGACTGAGGACGCACCACCACCACCACGTCGTGGGCACTCCGTATGTGCTCGTGTGCGTGAAGCATGCATGTTTTTTCATCGGTGCTAGCTCTAAAGCCGAGGCTGCGGTCGTCTTCGTCTCCGACTAGTAGTTGAGCAATGACGGCAAAGAGGTGCTGCAAGAGATGGGTATGTGCCGTTGCGTGCGAGCTTCGTCGTAGCACGACGAATAGGACGTCGCCGCGGATGGCACATGCCTCCATGCAGCCGAGTGTGTGTGCATGCATGTGTTATTCACGTGCATTCTGCGGCCAAGCGTGTGTGCATACACGTCTTGTGTACGTGCGTTGTGTGCTCCATGTTGTGCGCGTATGTGCATGAGTTGGATCGGATGGAGTTAGTGCGTTGGCTTGTGTACATGCGTGGCTTGTTGCGTGGTTATCAATAATTCAATATAAACTACTCCCTCCGTTCCTAAATATAAGTCTTTCTAGCCATTTCAAATAGACTACAACATACGGATGTATGCAGACATATTTTAGAGTGTACATTCACTCATTTTGTTTCGTATGTAGTCCCTTATTGAAATATCAAAAAAAAAGACTTATATTTGGGAATGGAGGGAGTATAAAACATCTTCAACTTAGCATCCTGATGTACCGTTTCTAATGGTTAGCGAAAATTTCATGTTCTTTTTGTTGTTTATAGGTGGGCAGGCGGCAAAAAACAGGGAAAAACGCGCAAGGTTCCTTGCTCCTCCTCGGTCATCGGGAATCTATGCTTTTCAACTCTTTTCTTTTACATGAGCTTTGTTCATCCTTTTCCCAACACGCGAGACATCTAGCATCAAGGTGCACGTGTCATGCAAGAAAATGGAGATAATCAGATAAGCAGTGCGTAAGTGAATCGTATGCTGGGGAAGCGGGGAAATCCTTTTTCGTAAGTCAGTCGTGCACTTCGATGGAACCTACACAATATTTTTTCTCCTCGATGGCACGTGAATAGTGCATGTACTCAACGACGGAGCACGGGATGGTAGCAATGACATGGTCAGCCCTTTTTTGGAGAGAGTACGTACTACTAGTAAATAACTTTGATGTGTCCCGTCAACTCGTAGAATGACGAGAAGCTTGATTACGCCTTCTCCCTCGCCAACGCGTGTGCGGTGGCTCGCAGCACGAGGAGAAACTTTTGCTTACAAGCGGTGGACGTGCAGCAGTTCATTTGGTGTCAAATTGCCGAAGCACTCATCAGAGAACCATCGACTTCGTAAGAGGCGAAGAGCCAAGCGCAAGGTCACCTACTAACCTTAGGCTAGGCGTAGTGGGAGTAACATAAGTAGGGGTACCTCCTTTTTTTATTATAGAAACAACCACACGCGAATAACAAGGTGCTGGTTACGTAGAACAAATTTCCTGCAGTCCGTGCTCAGCCCTCCTCTATCTCTCTTCTCAGCCAGCCAACGGACGCGCGGAGCCCATCGTCTGTTTGCTCACATGAGGCCCCACATGTCAGTGAAAACGCAAGAGGACCCACTGAACCTGCACATCTTTCACCTCGACGTCTTTGGCGATGAAAAACAAATCTAATAAAGATCTTCGGTGGCCGCTTTTGGAGTTACTCAAGAGTAGTAAGATTCTATTTACAGTTTAACCCAAGATGCACATCTCGTGGCTTCAACTTATCAACTACTAGTACCACTCTATTTTCTTTCATGACACGGCCTGGATGCTGGATGCCCCACGTGTCGGCAAAAGGAGGAAGAACCCGACCAAATCTTCGGTTGTGCTCTCGAATTAGACTAGTTGTGCTAACTTAAAAATTTTATTGTGTACTCCCTCCGTTCCAAAATACTTGACTTCCATTTGTCCAAAAATGTATGTGCCTATATACTAAAACATGTCTAGATACATATATATATACTAGCAAAAAACCTGTGCGTTGCAACAGAGACATAAATATTTTGTAGTTCAATTCTAATTATATGTGAGATTTCCGTTAACCCGCGGAATGTCAGAAATTATAGAATAATGACGCCTACAAATAACAATGCACCAGGAGAAACAAAATCACCTTTTTAAGGAAAAAACCCTGAGCCAACATTCAAGTAATTTAGGTGCTGAGCTTTGTGCATAGTACTCCCTCCGTAAAAAATAAATATAAGAACGCTTAGGTTTTTAAAAGTAGTGATCTAAACGCTCTTATATTTTTTTACAGAAGGAGTACTATGCTACATTACACGGTGGTGATGATACAAGCAGGAGAAAATTGAGTATTATGAAGTGAATCTACCAAACAGCCCTGACTACTAACGATCAATCTAGATATTTATGTGACCTTCTAAATCAAGGCCCTTAAGTTTCTTTTGATGCTGGCCTTACTTCATGCAGAGGGATATCAGATTGTTGATTGATGCCAAGCTCGTCCATCTTATGATAAAGGTGTGTTGCTTTCTCTTCTTTTTTAGATGAGCAATAACAGTTCAGAAGTGCACCATAGGTTCGATGGTTTTTGGCCATCAAATTATTTTTCAGCTACCTCATTGACATGTATCTTTGTAAATGAGGTCCAAACGTTTTTCACAGTCAGTTTACGACATGTTCATACCCTTGTATCAAGCAAGAGCGTCCGAGAGGACCAAGTTAGCTACAAACAAACTTCATTGTACTACATGAAGAATAAGGCATGAGAGACTGGATATCTCTGTTGTCAGTTTGCTTCACACCTCCGGCCATGTTGGTCAACTGAAATACACTCCAGCCTTAGCTTGCTACTCAATTGAGATTATGAGCACTGTACTGAGCCTAAGATAAAGAAGGAACCTTGAACAGAGTTTTCTTTCAAGACATCGGGATAACAAAAAGCTCAATCCACTTAGTATAGCCGAGTAACACTCAAGGTTATGTCAGCTACAATATTAGCAAACTAAAGTCTGAATCATCAATGCCAATTGAACATAACATTTGTTCGCATTCCAAAGTCAGAGTGCATCAAATAAGTATAAAAAGAATCCAATGTATCCTTGCAAATCTCTAGTGCATAATCACAAGTGAAAAAGGACAAACTATTTAGTAACACAAGGGTGGTGCAAACTCAAGTCTGAATCATTATCAATGGTAATTGAATTGAACTCATCTCTGCTTTTGATCCTCTGCTGCCGCCCCTGACCTGTTGATTCTGCTCTCTGTTGCTGCCCTCGGCTGCTGTACCTCTCCTTCTCCAATGAACTGCATCGGATACCAGAGGGAGGGAAAGAGAGAGAGGAGAGTGGCTGCACATCGGCGGCGTACTGGAAGACCTCGTCGGCGTCAAGTGAGTAGAGGATTACCTCTTGACGCATCGTATCAGCTTGGAGTTGACGACAATGATGTGCTCCCTGCTGAGGATCGTTGAGGAGACACCAAGAGTGGGACGAAGAGGCTGAGGACACGGGTGGACAGCTCGCAGCTGTACATCATGGTGGGGTTGTCGACCTCGAGCGTCTGCACGGAGGCTGTGGAGGCCTTCACGCGGATCTAGCTGCGCCGACGCCTGTGCGGATCTGCCGCCGCCCGTGCTTCTTGAGGTTAGGAACGCCGAGGACGCACCTCTGGGGGCGAGGACGCCGGAAGTGGAGGAGAGGCGAGAGGGCCGCAAGCGGAGGGGAGAGCCGGACGGCCGACGAGCTCGCCACGAGCGCCCAGCCGAAGCTGTCCCACCTTCCATCTCTCTGCCACTGGATAAGATGAACAGAAGAGCATGGGCGGAATTCTGACAAAATACAAGGGTTAATTTGCAAAATCGAATCGTTTTTTTCCAGATCCACTTAAATAAGGACTGCGGGTTCTATTTTCAAAAAGCAAAGGGACTTTGTTATAAAAACGCCGCGACGGTGAACCCGGAGACCCAATCAGTGCTTTATTATTAGAGATATATTGACAAATACTACCTCCGTCCGGGTTTATTGGTCCCCATTATATTTCATGCCAAATTTTGACCATAGATTAAACTAACAAAATGTTTACGCATGTCACCAAACATTATATTTTTGAAAACTATGTTCAAATATGAATCCAATGAGATAATTTTTCTTGACATGCGTTAACATTTTGTTAGTTAAATCTTTAGTCAAAATTTGACACAATCTACAAAGGGGACCTATAAACCAGGACGGAGGTAGTAGAAGGCATGTATTGTGCAACGGAGGGAGTAGAATGGATGCAAGTTTTTGTATTGGGAAGAAGAGTCTATCCATATATTGATAGAGCATTGGAGTTGGCCTTACAAGTGGGACCGCAGTTGAAGAAACCGACTATCGGCAAACCCCCACCTCGCCCGCCGTGCGATGGCTGAGTTAGAGAAACGATGAGGTTGAAGGCATTGCTCTAGCACGGACTCCAAGAAATATGGTGTCAGATGGAAGTCGTGCTGGTGGCGTGTGCCATACTCCTAGACGTGAATGCTTGTTCTGGCCCATGCCACCCTACTACTCCTACTACTTACTATATAGTACTAGTATCGAGGATTCGAGGTGCTAGTTACGTACAATATGGCTACAGTAAAAACACCCGCACGACGCGCGAAGCATGTGAAGCTAGTACAAATAGTGTACTACTATTGTTGATTGTACAATTATGTATTTGGAAAATATTTTTTTGCCTCGTCGCACCACTCACTCACAGAAGCAACTCGAAAGCCATTCATAATTTCCCACTCGCAGTTGGACCCAATGTAAACAACCCAATCTCCATTTGCGCCTACCCAAGCCTTGCCCTCAAGCGATGGCATCTTAACATCGTACGTATCATTATCAAGCGGCATCAACTTGCAGGCGAGGCCTCGTCCGTGACGCGCCGACCATCGTGGTCACGGCGAAGAAGATAGGGGAGATCAAACCGCTCCTTGACTCTTGGGTTCCTTGTAATGATGTTATTAGTTGAGTCAAGAATGGGCTTGAAAGAACCTGCCATGCTAGCCGAGGTGATAACTTCGCACCGATCAATGAGTTCCTCCACCACGTCATCTTTCAGATCGGGGCAAGAATAACGGGGCCGTTTCCGTCCTGTTCCCTCCATGGAGAAGACGATCAAACAACGGCAGAAGAAAGGGTGAAGGGCTGAAGGAAAATGGAGGTGGGAGAGGAAGAGCGTGCGACAGCAGTTCCAAATCGAGAGGGAAAGGCGAAGAGTCGGCGGACGGTTGCCAGTTTGCCACGGTTCACGAAGGGGCGCCCCGGCCTACACGTCGGTTCGGAAATACTCCTACTACTCGCCGTCGTCTCACTGATATGTTGGAACGGGACCACATGTCAATGAAACATGGTGTGTAATTTCTCGTGCAAAATGTGATCTCGCCGCGTTGGCCCGAGGTGCCGCATTAGTTTTTTTTAAAGTTTGCCGCATTAGTTATCGACCTTTGTTTTTTTAACATGCAATCTGAATGGATAGCTCCTGTGGTCATCACATGTGAGCCGATATAGTGATGGTTGATTCGCCCGAGCAACTTATTACTGTGGGAATATGGGAGTACCAGCGGATTCAAGGAACAGAGAAATGATGGTTGCTTCGTCTGAGCAACTTACTGTGTCGAAGGTGGGGCTCTGTGATTTGACTGCTCACTAGTCATTACTACTGCAGCGCAACGACCGGGGTGAATCTTTCCCTGAAGTTGTGTTGTGCACTCAATATTGCTGCATGGCAGGTGGAGCCGGATGAAGGATGTCCAACATGTCGGCGAAACAAAGTTGAATTGTTTCTGGCATTGCTATCAATCCTTCAGGATTTGTTTATATGTACGCATAATTTTGATGAAATTGTACTGTGATGCTATGAAGGTTTCAACTCTGGTTCCCGCAGGGAAAAAAAGGTTTCAAGGATTCATGTGTCTTGCCACAAGATTATCTCGTTACAACATTCCATCAAATACGAATGAAACTACCATGGCTAATGCATCTCAATGGTTCGCAGATCAGCGCCAATATTCACATCACAACTGAAGACAAAGTTGTCAGAAGGTGTACAAATAAAGAAAAAAATATAATTGATCAATGTTGTTCGTAGGCATGGCTCCATTTCCTTGGCACAGTGTTCATTGCTTGGCAGCTAGTTTCACCTAGCTCTGTAGCCAAAAAAGAGGTGTATGAAGGACACCACAATCCGATCATTTTGTGCAGCTCCACTAAAACCGGGCGGACCATCCCTGTTTGCAAAGATATCCAGTCAGTGTGATTACAATAATAGTGGAACTAGATGATGAAACATAACACACATAAATAGAAGCCGATCACCTCTACGATCTCTCTTTAGGACTAACTTCTTGTTGGAGAAGATTAGGCACGGGGTTGGATGAGGAGGATAGCAAAACCAATCTCCCTTTCCGCAGTCCCACAGAAATGTAAAAACGTTGCCAGTGTGACATTTTGGCGGAACTGCATGAAACACTCTTCAGAAAAGTGATTTGTGCAGTTCACCAAAAGGTCACAATAGCAACGAGGTGAAAATGGATAGCCCTGTTTGCAAAAGGAGGTCGAAAGGAAACAATTACTGCCCAATAACACGAGTTGAAGACACATACGCCGACGAAAAAGAAGCATGTTCCATGTAAAAAGGGAAAGATAGCACATGGTGGTTTATCAAAAATGGTTTGAGGACAAGATTGCAAGATTGAAAGTACGCCGGCTGAGATACGATTTAAGCAAACAACTAAAGAAGATCCACATGCAGCAACGTGGGAAGATGGGCAGTGGAGCAAGGCCGGAGGAAGCTGTACCTGAGGGTCGTGGGGATGTTACTAGGAGGGCGCCGGCGGCCGGGATCTGCCCATACTGCGGCAGTGAGCAAGTGGTGAAGGCCCTACCGCGCCGGAGCTTGGTCAGAGAGAACGGCGGGTACCACAGATCGGGACGAGCTGCCTCAACACCAACGAACGGAGAGATGATGCACATCCTCCCTTTCCGCCGGCGGACGGGATGCGGTCGGATCACTGACCAACGCTGAGAGAGAGACAGGCCACGGCGGCCTTGTGTGAGATGGTGTGACGAGAGACAAACCCATTTTTCCATTTTCCCCATGGCAATCGTTTTATACTCTAGGCGTGGTACCCGACCCTCCTTCGAGTAAACAACCGCTACACGCGTCAAATTATCACGTGGGCTGCCTTTTCATACAGAAACGAACTCCACCGTGTACCCGCGCGGGTGTGGCCGGAAACGAGACGTGAGTACGTGCGTCCTGCATGCACTTCTTCTTTAGGTGCAGGTACGTACGTGGGTGGGTGTGAGAGAGATGGTTTGTGCGAAATAGAGGCAATGTGTTGATGATATCTCAATCAGAAAACGTAACATATGCAATGTGTGTGAAACGGAGTCATGGACGTGAGATATCGATAGAATTGAAAACAGGGATGAAGTGTGTGGATGTGCAATCGATAAAGAGTGCCATCGGATTTGTGTTTGCCCACGTCAAAGAGACAGGGCGGCTGGCCTACTGGAATTTGAGAGGGCAGAGGTGCAGTTCTTCTCCGTGGCATGGATACCTACCTACAACGTTCGACAATCGGTTTGTGTGTGTGTGTAGGGGGGTAGAGACCGGTCGACTAGTATATGTGTGGGGAAGGAGAGAGACCTAGCTATGTATTGAGGGAGATCGATCGACATCCATGGATATGTGTAGCAGAGGAATAAGGTTGGGAAAAAGACAAAGGTAGGGAGACAGAGGGTTGGTGGTGGAGTGGCGTCTCACAAATGGTGGGAGAGGCCTGCTAGACAAACACAGGGTATGAGTGCAATATCAATAAGAGAGGGCGGGGGATGTCTGTCTGTCTATGCACGTGCGTGTGAGAGACGGGTCGGGAGGTATTAAATGATGATGAGGGGAGAAGATATGGTTGTGGTAAGCATGCGTAACTACATAGGAAGATCAACCGTCATGTGTCTGAGAAAAGGAGAGACATAACTAGCGAGGTAAGTGTATCGGTGCTTGGTGAAAACGAATTATAGTCGACCTGGCTATATGTAGGGAGATCAGTTCATATACACGCATGCATGTGTTAGAAGCAAATAAGGTCCGGAGAGGCAGACAGGGGGAGAGGGTGTGGCTAGGAGGTGGTGCGAGAGGCCTACCATGTCGAGGGGGGAGGAGTGTGCGAGCATGTGATTAATGAAAAGAGGGGCGGGAGTGTGCACCTGCGTGGAATCGTATTGGACATATGGGGGCATGGACGGTGAGAAGAGAAGAGGGGAAGTATATATGTGTTTGTTGTAGGCACACTTGGCTAGAGAGGTATATCGACTGGTGTGTACCAGAAAGAAGGAGCCGGGGGCCTACACACACCGCTGGTGGACGACCTAAAGAGAAATAATGAGCGTCTTGCGATGGAGGGGACGCTAAGGGTGTGTGAGGGGGCGGGCGTGTGCATGCACGATAGAAAGTTAGCGCTAGCTAGCTACAAATAGAAGAGGATCGTGAAGGTGTAAAAGACGAACAAAGATCATAATTCATTATAAAAAAAACTGGATACGAATACTTGAAAGAAGACATCATAATGTAGAACATTGATTATAATTTGGGCTAATGTGTGGCTTTTGCAACTCAGATCTAAATACTTGTCATAATGTAGGGGGCGGGGCACTATACTTTGTGTGATAAACACGGTGTACATATGGAACATGGTTTAGATTATGAATATATAGTTAGTACATCAAATATACTATTATTTGGAATCAACATCAAGTGTATTCAAAAAATAGAATTCGAGTTCACGTAGTACACATAGTTCATATCTATCTCTATAGTAATCATGTGGTGTGTTATTAAGGTAATACATGAATGATGGTTGAAGTTGGCAACAATCATGATTGTAGATTCTTATTGAAATAGAGAAACGAATTCAAATTTAGTTCGAATTGCAGCGGTAGTATAGACATTTGGAATGCACTAAAATATTGGTATGAGTAGGTTACATGCATTATACAGCAAGCGAAAAAAATTAATCGGACATAACATGGATTCATACTCCCTCCTTCCATCTATATAGGGCGTAATGAGATTTTTAAGACCGCCTTTGACTATTGACAAGATTAATAGTACATGACATGCACAATGTGAAAATTATATCATTGAAAGAACCTTTCACAGACGAAGTTAACGGTGTGCTTTGTGTAAGTTGCATATCATATATCATTGCTCTAATATTTGGTCAAAGTTAGCAACGAAAAACGCATTAGGCCCTATATAGATGGAAGGATGGAGTAGCTTTGAATAGCATTTGTATAGTAAAACGGGGCAAGACTCTCTCTTTGTGTGGTGTGAATAGCTTTATTTTTTTCGTTTTCTTTTTGGTTGAGGGAAGTGTGAATTGATTTGGTACGTACAAGTACAATATTACTACATGTTAGGCTTGTCCCTAAAATTCAACCCGCGTCTTGTTATATCCTGAAAATTCAGATATCGTGCTCCCAAAACTGGCGCCTTCACAACCCGCGCCTTGCTATCCCGAAATTACTACACGCGCGAAAACTCCCTCCAGCTGCCAAATCCCGACACGCGAAATCCCCCTTCTAACCCTAAGCCGAAAACGCCGCTAGTTCAAATCGGTGGGGGGTACTTTTGTAACACACCCTACATTTTGGACAAGCGCGTCCCTAAGTCATGCTTCACCCCCTCCCATCGCCCCGTTTTCGCCATTCGAAATCCCAGGCCGCCATAACCTCTCCGCTCTAGCCGCGAAACCCCACCGGCCTCCGTCCGCCACGTCACCGCTGCCCAGCCGGAGCCTCTTCCCCGACGACGTCGTCCACCGCAACAGCTCGATGTCCCTCGTCCACCTCCCCGGATGAGGATCCGTCGTCCATATCGCCGTCCCGTCGGTTCAGCCGCCCCGTCCCCACCTCCAAGGAGCTGCTCCGACGATCGCCTCGTCTATCGCGGCTACTCCATCCCCACAGTGCCGCCTTAACCTGCTCCACCGGAACCGCAACATCCTCACCGACTCCTCGGAAGAAGCCGAGGCCTACTCGGCGCCACCAAAGAGGTTGTACACTCATCGCATCGCACCTTCTCCTTAACTCGACCTCCCGGCGCCAACAGGGCTCCATCCCGCACCCCCATGGAGCGGCAACCTTGAAGCCAGCACCGCGGGCGACATCTCCACGGCGGCTCTCCCCCAGTGCGAGGCCCCTTCGGCGGCGGCGTCCATACCCGCCGGATCTGCTGCTACTGCTCCAGCTCTCGCTCGCTCGCGTTGCTGCTGCTTCTCCGGCTCTCGCTCGATCGCTCGCTCGCCCAGCTGCTTCTGCTGCTCTCCCCCTCGCTTGTGCTGCTGCTCTGCTCCAATTAAGCCACACTTCAGTCGACTGAATCAACTTTTGGGTCAGTCGATTTTCAGGGTTTGGGGGGTGAGGGAGTCCTGGATTAGGGGGTGTCCGGATGGCCGGACTATGACCTTTGGCCGGACTCCTGGACTATGAAGATACAAGATTGAAGACTTCGTCGAGTGTCCGGATGGGACTTTCCTTGGCGTGGAAGGCAAGCTTGGCGATACGGATATGTAGATCTCCTCCCGTTGTAACCGACTCTGTGTAACCCTAGCCCTCTCTGGTGTCTATATAAACCGGAGGATTTTAGTCCGTAGGACAAACAACAATCATACCATAGGCTAGCTTCTAGGGTTTAGCCTCTCTGATCTCGTGGTAGATCTACTCTTTTACTACCCATATCATCAATATTAATCAAGCAGGAGTAGGTTTTTACCTCCATCGAGAGGGCCCGAACCTGGGTAAAAACATTGTGTCCCTTGTCTCCTGTTACCATCCGCCTAGACGCACAGTTCGGGACCCCCTATCCGAGATCCGCCGGTTTTGACACCGACATTGGTGCTTGCATTGAGAGTTCCTCTGTGTCGTCATCTTTAGGCCCGATGGCTTCTCCGATCATCAACACCGATGCGGTCCAGGGTGAGACTTTTCTCCCCAGACAGATCTTCGTATTCGGCGGCTTTACACTGCGGGCCAATTCGCTTGGCCATCTGGAGCAGATCGAAAGCTACGCCCCTGGCCATCAGGTCAGGTTTGGAAGTTTGAACTACACGGCTGACGTCCGTGGAGACTTGATCTTTGACGGGTTCGAGCCACAGCCAAGCGCGCCGCACTGTCACGATGGGCATGATCTAGCTCTGCCGCCCGACAAAGATTGCCACGAGGCCGCTCGATGTCCGCTCCAACCCTTAGCTCGGAGCCGACTGCGCCAATCAAGGACGAGTGGCTGGACACCGCCTCGGGGGCTACAATCTCTACGGCGATTGAGCCGAATACCATATCTATCCTTTGCGAAGCTCGTGACTCCAAGGTGCCAAACTCCTCTCCAGACTCCGAGCCTTACGCGCCCCTGCCAATCGAATCCGATTGGGCGCCGATCATGAAGTTCTCCGCCGCGGACATCTATCAGCACTCGCCTTTCAACGACATTCTGAATTCACTAAAGTCCCTCTCTTTATCAGGAGAGCCCTGGCCGGACTATGGTCAGCAAGGTTGGGATGCGGACGACGAAGAAATTCAATGCCCACCCACGACCCACTTCGTAGCCACTGTCGATGATTTAACCAACATGCTCGACTTCGACTCCAAACACATCGATGGTATGGACGACGATGTAGGAGACAAACAGGAATCAGCGCCTATAGGGCACTGGACAACCACCTCATCCCACAATGTATATACGGTGGACACACCTAAAAGAAATGACGACGAGGAACAAAGGGGCGCAACGAGGGATCGTTCCCTCGAAAAGCAGTCAAAGCGGCGGCGTAAGCGCCGCTCCAAACCCCACCTCGGCAGAGACAACAGCCATACAGACCCAGCCATAGAGCAGGGCGAACCGGCGGACGACGAACATGCCATCGAGCAACCGTCCGAACAGGGCAACTTGGATAAACAACCCGTCCCCGATGAAGACAACAGTCCGGACGACCTCACGCCGGACAAGTTGTTGGAGCAGAAGAACCTCCAAAAAACGCTCGTCACCACTGCGCGTAGCCTGAGAAAGCAGAAGCGGAAGCTCAAAATAGCGGAAGATGCACTCAGAATTAGATGGAGCAAAGTACTTAACACCGCAGACAAATACGACGACAGTCGCTGCACAAAGAGCTATCTGAAGCGAAAAAAATAAGGAAGCCACCCGGTCGAATAAACGACCTCATGGCCTACATAGTGCGGCAAATGGCGCCGCACACAATTCGGCACGCGATCCGCACAAGGATTCGCATCATAAAGATGGCCCAGCTAGATCTATCTACGGGCCAAGAAAGCAAGCTCTAGTAAGCAATGCAACGCATCAAGTATCCGAACATCACGGTACACCCAAATATAGGGGTGCCGCACACCCCCTATGTTTCACCGATGAGGTGCTGGATCATAAATTTCCAGCGGGATTCAAGCCCGTAAACATAGAGGCATACGACGGAACAACAGACCCTGGAGTCTGGATTGAGGATTACATCCTCCACATACACATGGCTAGAGGAGATGATCTCCACGCCATAAAATACTTACCCCTCAAACTCAAAGGGCCAGCCCGGCATTGGCTTAAAACCCTTCCCGAAAACACCATTGGAAGTTGGGAAGATCTTGAGGATGCTTTTTGGGCAAATTTTCAAGGGACCTATGTCCGACCTCCGGATGCAGATGATTTAAGTCATATAACTCAACAACCCAGAGAGTCAGCCCAGAAACTCTAGAACAGATTTCTTACTAAAAAGAACCAGATAGTCGACTGTCCGGACGCCGAAGCCTTAGCAGCTTTCAAACACAGCGTTCGAGACAAATGGCTCGCCAGGCACCTCGACCAAGAAAAGCCGAGAACAATGGCCGCGTTAACAAGCCTCATGATCCGCTTTTGCGCAGGAGAGGATACCTGGTTGGCAAGATGCAGTACCAGCGACCCAAGTACATCCGAAGTTAGGGATGGAAACGGGAAACCGCGACGCAACAAGGACCAGCACTGGACCAAGGGAAACAGCCCGAAGAGCACGGCAGTCAATGCCGGATTCAAAAGCTCTCAGCAGAATCAGAAAAAGCTGCCCCTCAAGGATAACAGAGACGAGCTATCTAACTTAAACTAAATATTGGACAAGATATGTCAAATCCACAGTACTCCCGGGAAGCCTGCAAACCATACCCACAGAGATAGTTGGGTCTTCAAGCAATCCGGCAAACTCAACGCCGAACACAAGGGGCTCGACACACCAAGCGAGGACGATGACGAACCCCACAAGCATAGCACCGGAAAACAAAATAATTTCCCACAAGAAGTCAAAACAGTAAATTCACTTCAAGTGACAAAAGGGAAGAACAGAGTGGCGCCCATAGAGATACGCGCCATACGGCCTATCCCAGAGGAGTCCCGCCACTGGTTGTTAAAACCAATCACCTTCGACCATAAGGATTACTCTACAAGTATCCGGAATGCAGGCTGGACTGCCTTGGTATTAGATCCGATAATTGACGGGCTCCACTTCACACACGTCCTAATGGACGACGGCAGTGATTTAAACCTGCTATATCAGGACACAATCCGCAAAATGGGGATAGACCCAACAACAATTCGCCATAGCAACACTTCCTTTCAAGGGGTAAAGCCAGGCCCAGATGCCCATTGTACGGGCTCTCTCCTTCTAGAAGTTATGTTCGGCTCACCCGACAACTTCCGCCGCGAAAAGCTAACCTTCCACATCGCCCCATTTACAAGTAGCTATCAAGCACTACTGGGACGCGAAGCTTTCGCCCGCTTTAACGCAATACCGCATTATGCATCTCTTATACTTAAAATGCCCGATCCACGAGGCATCATCTCATTAAAGGGAAATATCGAGTGTTCCTCGAGCGCGGAAGACTGTGCGGCTGCCTTAACAGCCACACACTAAACCGGCTTCACTAATCAAAGCACCTAAACAGGTCGCTCAGACCCCGGACATGGCTAGACGAGTCCAGCGTAAAGATACAAGGGCTTACTAGCCTCATACCCCCGTTCAAGGGGCTCCGTGCATGCACAACAAGAGACAATAAAGCTCAATTTTATTCATTTTTTGAAGTGTCATTTGTTTATTTAATGTAACGTACATTTTCGCACGATCTTTTTCAACTAAGTTCCTCTCTTTTACAGATGAACACCGTGCTACACCCGTCCGTGATACGGCACAATGGAGACACATGCGTGAGCGCGCAGAGGGACCCGTCCAAGGATTCTTTTCAGATTAAGACCCTGCGTAAACCATTTTTACTATCTCTTGTTGATACACATCCCCCGGTTTCTTGCTATAACCAAGGTGGAGGCTGGCGTCTTGGCATTGGCCACGCCAGATTTTTTGCTGCACTGGACACCAGGGGCTTATTACTAAGGGCGTTGTTCAGCCCGTTTTCATAAAGACCGAATACCTTAGGGAGTGTTTGGCGTCGCGAGTTTGGCCTTATATGCATCAGCTCCGAATCATGTCTTTGGTCAAATGTCGGGTTTGCCCGGCTCCTGTGTTTTGCTGCCTTACGTTCCGCTCTATCGGCTAAGGTGGCACCAGGAGAACTACTGCGATTGTGCCCCGGTTCGGCCAGGCGAGCATCTCAGTAGAGAAAGCTGAAAACTGACTGTCATGATATAGCGTGAGACAGGTCAACCACTCGATGACCCACCGGAATCTTTAGGATTCGTCCGCATTAACGAAGGGCCATTTCCCGGTCAGGCACACACGCGCCCCGAATTCGGGCGAGTGCGGTGCCTCTAGGGGCTATATAGTAGCTCCACTGTCAAACTCCTATGGCTAAGTGAAAGTGATAAAGCATTATAGTCCGGTTGCCTAGTTCGCTACGCTATCACCTCCTTTATAGGACCAAGACGTTGGATCAAGTGTGAAAATGCGCCTTCTGCGAACACCCCCGCATTATATGCATGGGGGCTGAAGCCGAAGACTGCCATCTTTCAGGTTATATACATATATACATTAACGGCCGCACAGGAGGTATTTAAATTTTTGCAGGCACAAGTATAAAAATCTTTTATATTCCATTGAAACATTGTTTTACAATAATACATGTTACTCGAACATGATATCCTTCGAGCATTGCGTCTCTATTAAACGAGCGCCCTACAGAACTTCCTGAAAATAGTGCTCGGCAGGTAACGTCGGTGGCCTTCATCTCCGCCCAGTATGTCTTGACACGGGCAAGAGCCATCCGCGCACTCTCTACGCATGCTGACCTCTTCATTGCATTGATATGCGGCACCGCACCAAGGAAGTGCTGCACCAAACTAAAATAACTCTTCGGCTCGGGCCTTTCCGGCCACAGATAACTCACGACATCCTTCATGGCGAGTCCGGATAACCTATTCAGCTCCGCCCATTCGGCCAAACGCTCGGTTAATGGAAGTGGGCGCTCTGGATTGTGGAACTGCGACCAAAAAAGCTTTTCCACTTCGTGATCCTATTGATCTCGGAAGTGTTCAGCCACGTCCACGGCACTTGCCGCCAAGTCCAGATAAGTATCCGCCGCACTCCACAGCCGGTCCAACTGAGCATATTTAGGATCCCCGAACTTCATCCGCAGCATAAAGGGCTTTCCAGCCGCGATATCTCCGGTCTGACGTAGCTCCTACTTCTTGGCTCTCATTGCAGAGCGAGCATCCTTGGCCTCGGTAGTGGCCTTCTCTAGATCCTTTTGTTCCGCCCGATCTTCTTTTTCAAGAAGCTTGCAGCGGTCGGCAGCATCCTTCAACTTCACAGCCATCTCGGCCATTTCCTTCCTGCTTCGGTAGTGAGCAGCCTGTTCGGCTTTCAGCTCTTCGGTCGCCTTTAAGGCAGTCGCATCACTTTTTCTGGCCTGCTCCTTGGCTCGGGCGAGTTCCGCCAGAAGGTTCTCCATGGCAGCAGCACCGTCTGCATCAAGCATACATGTTGTAAGGCACGGCATCAAGCCCCCTTACCAGGTGTCCACGGAGAAATTGCATACCTTGTGACTCGTCAAGCCGCTTGTTAACAAGCGCGATGTCGGGATCTGCCATGTCAAGTTGCCGCTTTAGCTCGGCAAATTCATAAGTCCGGCCAGCCACCGGACACTTCGCCACCTACGTAGGAACGGCGACATGTTATACCTGGGACTATGATCCTCGACGCGCCGTCATTTTTGACAACGCACCGAGTCTCAGGGGCTACTATCTATACAGGGCGCATCTTTTATATGCGGAACTGTTAAAAGGTACATCATTTCGCGTACCTCAAAACCTGTCAGTAAACTCCTGACGGCCTCGTGCAACCCGCTGTCCGCGGATGAAATCCTTTCAATCACCGTGCCCATCAATGCACGGTGTTCTTCTGAGATAGACGCTCGCCCGAGCAGATCCTTCAGCTCCTCCGACTGTGCACCGGACGGTGCCGGACTCGTCCGATGGCCTTTTTCGAAGGCCGGACACGGAGGTCTTTGGGGAGCCATACGACTGCTTTCCGGCCCTGCCGGATTTGGAGAGACCCTCCGTGACAACACCTCAGGGTCACCCGCCTCGCAAGACGGTACGGCAGGGGGAGGTGTTCCGCTCTCCATCATCTCTGGACGAAGATCCCCTGAAGATGAGCTCTGCTGAGAAGGGCTGAGATCCGAACTACAAGGTAAAAATTCGGTTATCTTCCTCAGAAATAGAACAGGGATGTCTCTTATTTTAAAACTCCCCTCTCTACTTACGGCTCGCTGGAGGGCTGATCCCCTTGAGGGCATAGTGCGTCCGAGGCATCTCCCGGCGCAGGACCCGCTGACGAAGATTTCTTCCCCCGCTTTTAGACCATGGTCTTCGGGTCTTCAGATGCGGTCCTCTTCTTCCCCTGGATGGAGGGATTCTCGATTCCTCCTTTCCTGACAGCCTCCTTCGGGGAGGCGGTAGCTTCCTTGTTCCCCCCTTCGCCTTCTTCCAAAGGCGCGACCTCCAGCATCCTGGTTAACACGGGATCCGGCGTGGTCTCAGGGAGGGAGGGCGGACACCTGATTAGCTTTGCTTTCGCTATCCACTCCTGTTTAAGGGACAACTCTTTTAAGGGCAATTTTATGATAAATATACGTATAGCGTGTCCGGGTACAGGGCTACTTACTTGAGTATCCAGGCGATTGCAGCTCAGACCTGCGTCCTCGGTCGAGTCCGGACACATCGCTTGTGATCCGAAGAACAATTTGTACATCTCCATGGGCGTTGCGCCCGTAAAGTATTGGAGAGCTCGTGGTCCCTCCTGATTAAACTCCCACAGGCGGAGGGGGCAGCGTTTGCAGGGCAAGGTGCGGCGAATCAACATGACCTGCGTCACTACGACCAGGTTGATGTCTCTTTCTAGGAGATCTTGAATGCGGCCCTGCAATAAGGGCACGTCCTTGGACGGCCCCCAGTCGAGTCCTTTATTGACCCATGATGCCAGTCGCGGTTGGGGACCCGAGTGAAAGGCAGGTGGCTCCACCCACTTGGTGCCCCTAGGAGCTGTGATATAAAACCACT
Organism: Aegilops longissima; assembly: GCA_021605205.1. Taxonomy (NCBI): domain Eukaryota; kingdom Viridiplantae; phylum Streptophyta; class Magnoliopsida; order Poales; family Poaceae; genus Aegilops; species Aegilops longissima. The sequence continues at coordinate 529,646,552 of CM038676.1, forward strand.
CTCGTTGCCATAAGATGAACTCCTCTTGAAAAGAGCCCACAGACCATGGAGCGTCAGCATTCTTGCTTATAACAGCCCCTCCGCACTCCACTTGCTGCCCCTTGATCATCTTCGGCTCCACTTTGAAGGTCTTAAGCCACAATCCGAAGTTGAGGGGTAATGCGGAGGAAGGCTTCGCACACGACAATGAACGATGAGATGTGGAGGATGGACTCCGGATCCAAGTCGTGAAATTCCAACCCATAATAAAACATGAGCACCCTCACGAAGGGGTCCATCGGGAGGCCTAGCCCCCGAAGGAAGTGAGACGCGAACACCACGCTCTCACCAGGCTTGGGAGTGGGAATAACCTGCCCTTGAGAAGGCAGCCTATGCGAAATTTCGCCGGTTAAATACCTGGCATCTCTTAGCTTTAGGACGTCTTCTTCTGTAACGGAGGTAGGCATCCACCAGCCTTGAAGGCCGGAGCCGGACATCATCGAAGGTCTGAAGCGCCTGAATCTGGAGCTTTGGGTGTTGGAACTCGAGGCGAGAGGCGGATTCGATTGAGATTGAAAGAAAGGATTAGAGCCTTGGTCTCTTTATAAAGAGGTTGAATACCAAGAGCCCTCCCCGTGACCGTTTGGGACTCGCCTTCGATAGAGGAGACGTACCAACGGGCACGATTGGGTTACCCACGCCCGTATTAATGAGAATCCCGGAATAAGGGGACACGATCTCTGCTTTGACAAGACGTGCCAAGGAAACCGCCTCGTTAAACGCGCTGAGGTGGGACAGTAAAAACGATTCGAATAAAGGCTTGGCCGTGGTGTGATGTCACACTGCAGAATACGTCAGTAGATTGGATTTGTGCAAATATTATTCTCTCTACGGTGGTATGAGGAACATATTTTGCAGAGCCGGACACTATCCTTGTGTTCAAAATCTTCTATGAAGTATTCGGAGGAGGAACACGCCTTGCAATGCCAAAGACAATCTGCGTGCCGGACTCGTCGTCATTGAAGCCTAGTTCAGGGGCTACTGAGGGAGTCCTGGATTAGGGGGTGTCCGGATGGCCGGACTATGACCTTTGGCCGGACTCCTGGACTATGAAGATACAAGATTGAAGACTTCGTCCCGTGTCCGGATGGGACTTTCCTTGGCGTGGAAGGCAAGCTTGGCGATACGGATATATAGATCTCCTCCCATTGTAACCGACTCTGTGTAACCCTAGCCCTCTCCGGTGTCTATATAAACCGGAGGGTTTTAGTCCGTAGGACGAACAACAATCATACCATAGGCTAGCTTCTAGGGTTTAGCCTCTCTGATCTCGTGGTAGATCTACTCTTGTACTACCCATATCATCAATATTAATCAAGCAGGAGTAGGCTTTTACCTCCATCGAGAGGGCCTGAACCTGGGTAAAAACATCATGTCCCTTGTCTCCTGTTACCATCCGCCTAGACGCACAGTTCGGGACCCCCTATCCGAGATCCACCGGTTTTGACACTGACAGGGGGGCTCTCCGGAGTTAAGGAAGAACGACCCGCAGCAGGGACGGGGGCTCGTCGGAGAGGTACCCCACTATCTATCTTAGGGTTCAGGGTGGGGGCGGGCGTGAGGGCTGGCGGGCGGCGGTGGCGAGTTGTTTCGGGGCGGCGAGGCGGCGCTGGAGCCGTCGGTTCGGCCGGTGGTGGTTGGCGGCTCAGGAGGGTGCAGGTTGAAGATGAACTGCAGGCCCTCCCTAAACTACATGTCAAGTGCTCTCTGCTACCATTGCTCAGGCCGACGAAGTAGCATTCAGATTCCTGATAAATTTCAGTTTGACAGTTAATTTCAGAGTCAACAGTTTTACCTCACTGTTGTAGTTAGGTGGTTTTGGTGATGTTAATTTTACATCCATCTTACATCATCTATTGGAGATGCTATTAGAATCCCACTTGAGATTGACGATGTCTGTCTTGTGCTGCTTCAGCCTTGACGTCTTACGGCTCACCGGAGCTGCTCCAACGACAGAACAATTCATCACAATAGAGCAGTGCCCTAGACGCCGTCCACAGATTCCTCAGATTTTCCTCCACACCTCCGACAGCCACCTCTGCTTCAACTGCTTCAGCGACCAACCCAATGATGCTGAGGTCGACACGGCTACGGCAAAGAGGTTGTACACTTGTTGCATCACTTATTACTATACATTCACGTTGATCCATTAGGGCTATTTTGGTTCAATGGAAAAACATAGCAATAGGGAATTTTCCAATGGCACTCTACTATTCAATTATTCATGCATTTTGTTGAAAGGAATGAAGCAAAACATCCACCTGGACCTACTTTTCAAAATCCTATGCATGAAAACAAGACCAAGTGCATTAGTGCCAGAATAACATTCTAACTGTGCACGCTTTCATATGGTTTCACTTTATTTTGGCCATGTTTCTTTGCATTACTCTGCTCTTCCAATTCCTGTAAACCAAACACCCAAGTTGACAGAAATCCTGTGTTTACAAATTGTAACATCCCAAAATTCTAAATTTTGGAATGTTATAAACACATAGATAGTTTTGGTTGATTGTTTGATTGATTGACTGAAAGTGAGTGAATTTTAAACTTTTTGAAAGTTAAATGAGAGGGAATAAAAAGGACTTTCCCAAACTTTCATTTTTTCTTTTATGATCTTCGGGAATTCAAATTCTTTTCATCACAAAACCCTGGAGAGAAGATGACATGACTTCTTCCATTTATTTAAATGACAAGGGGTGTTGAAAATATTTGAATTTATTTGGAAAATATTTCCAATTCTGAAACTTTATGCAACTCAATGATTTTCACGAGAGAAGATAAAGTGACTTCTTCAAATTAAATGAAATATGAGTTGGGAGTTTTAAAAGAATTAAATTCAAAGTTCTTTTGAATTTATTTCCAATTGGAGTTATTTGAGTTTTATTCAAATTATTTTTCTCCAAAAACAAAATATATGGAAAATAGGGTAACATGATTCCCTACATCAGAAAATTGAGAGAAATTAATTTGAAGTCATTTTGGTATTTAAAAAAATGATTTTTATTGGATTTTATTGGACCGGTAGCACTGTGTGAATTATTAAAATTTGTGTGTATTTTATTTGAAGCTAAAATAATGTCCATGTTGTAGGAAATTTTTTTCTGAAAATTTTGATATATTATATGCCTATATAAAATTTTTATTTGGTTTTATTATTTTTGTTTTGTTGTCTTTGTCTTTAAAAAAAATATGCAGCGCCTTGGGCCAAAGGCCCAAGCCGCCGACCAAGCCACCGGCCGGCCAAGGCCAACGCCCACGCACGCACAGGGAGCCAGGAGGGAGCCGCTCCTTTCCTTTTCCTTTTCCTTTCCTAGTAGGACTCTTTTCCTACTTCATTTATTCGATTTGTTTCTAGATCTTTTCCTTTTGTTTCCTAATCCTAGTCTATTTCTTGTCCCTACCCCAAGCAAAACCCTCCCTCCCCACTATAAATACCCAAGCACCCCCCCTCCAACACATCAAACCAACACCTCTCCTCTCCTCTCCTCTCCTCTCCTCTCCTCTTGCAGCAGCAGCAGCAGCAGCACCACCGCCGCCAAGTGCCGCGCCCGCCTCGACCTCTCCTGAGGTTTATATGATCTCCTCTCACCGTCCCGTGATCTCCTTTCCTCTAGGATCAACCGCAGCATCGGATCCGATCTTCTTCCCCAACTCCGACGACTACTCCGGTGAGATCCACGAAATCCCGTAATTCATTTTTTTCAGAAAATAGCAATCTTAGAAAATTCATATCTTTTAGAGTTTTAGTATTTTGAGTGATTCCAATTGCTATGTGTCACAAATTTGCTGAAGTTTCTGTTAGTGTCTCTGGATTTCAAATTTGAGTAGTTTAAAATTGAATTTGATAAATTTTGTTCAGGTTAGTATTTTGGCCATAACTTGAGTTTAAAAATAGGTTTTAATTAATTCTTTTTGCTCCTGGTCACTTGTGGTATTGTTTAGCTGTAGGATTTAGTTTGGTAATTTTGAATATTTTAAATTAGGGTTTTATTAAAAACAGTACTGTTTTTCTTATGTAGTTGTTTTAGTCATATAATTAGTGTTTTTAATTATTTTTAGTTAATTCTTTTTGTAAATTTTTACATGTTGTTATATGTTTCTGTTATACTACAGTAGATAAATTTTGGTATTTATTTATTAGTGTTTAGCTACTGGTTTTGTGTTTGCTTGTTTAGTTCATAGTGATAGTTGATAAAAATAGTTTTATTAGTTTTAAAAGTAATTATTTTTGACACTTCAATCTATGTTGTGATTGATTCTGTTATTTAGAAGTAAATTAGTTTTCATAATTATTTTAGTATTGTGCATTATTGTCTTAGTGTTTTGTTAGTTGTTATAGTTTCCTAGTGTTAACTAGAAAGTTATAGTAGTTTTATATTAGTTCTTTTCTAGTTATTAAGTTAGTAAATTATTTTCTGTTGTTGCATTAGAATTATGTTCTCTTTGCTGTAGGAAAATTATTAGAGTAATTTAGTGTTGCTACGAGAGTATTGACTATTATTGTGTGAGTTGGTTTCTTTTCCTTGAAGTTTTCTTTGGAATTTTATTTGGTTTTATTTGATTTCATTATGGATTTATTTATTGCTTTTTGATGGTTATTTTGATTGCTGGTATTGTTTGCTAAAATGATTGCTTATATGATTACCATGTTTGACTATATAGATTTACATCGGAGTGACGAATAGTTTTATCAAGTTTCGAGAGCGTTTATATCTTCATCAACATACCGAGCAAGTTCACTTTGACCATGTTTTCATACCTATGTGTTTTATTGCATCTAGTGTCATCTTCGCAATAATCCCTCCAGTAGTGATACTGAATTCTTGTAGTTGAGTAGTATGCATGAGGTAGGAACCCATCACCCTGTTACCAAGCCCGGGACGTCATTTATTTTAATGCTACGCTATAGTAGACGGGGTTGGTATGAGTGCTCGAGAGTGGTTTGAAGAAGGAGGACTCTACGTCAATGATGACAACTCCATGATGGCATCTGCAAGGACTGCATTTTCAAGGCCTCAAGACTTCAAGACTCAAGACAAGAATTCAATACACACTACTGGGTGAAGGATGGTTGACGGGCACCCTGGAGAATCCAGTGGTTGGCCGGGATGCATGGAGAAGCGCCATGACATCTTGCGGAAAGCTTCACCCAGACTCAAAGAGACGGAAGAATACTTCATGCCGGAAGCTTACTGTGCAACCGCAAGTCACTATGGGCTCGCTTGGTTGACCTTAGTTGTGACTCTGGCTGGGACGGTGCTAGCAGATGTAGAACTACGGTAGGATTGAATGAGCACGGACGGTGGTCGGGGAACTCTTCGAAGACCATGTTTGGTCATCTTGTTCTCAAACACCACGAAGTGCGAGAACGTAAAAGAGGGATCGAATCTTGCGGGTAAAGTGTAAAAACCTCTGCAGAGGGTTTAAACCTAATCGATTAGCCGTGTCCCGATTACGGACAATTTGAGCATCTGGACTTGGATCTATCTCGGAACTCTCAACACCGGATGATAACTTAATTGTGGGCAACTTATGATGATTTTGGGCTATGAGACATCGGTTGGCGGAACCATGTCATGATAGAAAACTCCATAGTACAGACTTCATTTATTCCTTTGATGTAGGGAAAATAAATCAGCTTTTACATAAACAAAACTCAGACAAAGAGCCACAAAGCCATATTGCATATAGTATAGTTTTATCATCTGTTTTCTCATGTTGTGATCTTGCGGTACATTCAATGTACTGACCTACACGGCTGCAACGTATCATGTTGCGATACTTTCTACCGACGAGTAAGAGTACAGTACAGGTTACGGTCTACACTCAACCTGCCGATGGCGTTGATGGGACTCCACACCCGACTATTTGTTTCGCTGTGACTTATGAGCTATATATCAGTTTTACGTTAATTATACATGTGATTGCACTTTGATATATACATTGATGTCTGTGTGTGCAAAGCATACTGATCCGAGGATGGCACAAGAACACGGAGGCTTGACCGTCGAGGTCGGGTCGCTCTGAATATGGTATCAGAGCACATGTTGACTGTAGGACGTGACCCTAGAAATCGGAAAGCCCCTTGGACAGGATATATCAAAAACTTTATTTTCAAAAAGACTCTTACTCCTCATCTTTTCTGATTATATCAAATAGACACTCTCACCTCAAATAGTTAGAATATACACCTTTCCCTTTTGACCACATGGAAGATCAACTGAAGTCGCTCCAAGAATTAAAGATATCGGACAACTGATGGCCATTTCAGAGTAAAGAGGATTTCACCATGCGTTGGAAGAATTGCAGCTGCAACAATTGAAGACTCCGAAGACTTGAAGAATTTGAAGTTCCTGAAGAATTATTTAACCTTTAGAGACCAAACCCTGTTATACACCTACGTTAGATGCGACGATTTGTGAGCTGTCATTTGTTTGATGTTTTCCGACAGCCACAAAGTAAAACTTGTTTCTTCAAAAACTATCGTTTGTATTGTGTGTATCCCTCCCCACCTCTCATATCTCATCCCAAAACTTTTGGACCCCATAGATGATGAATGAAGAAGGACTGATATTCTCTGGACCGAAGACTCAGCCGGAGGCAGAGCTATGGATTCAGAACATGGAGAATCACTTCGGGAGCAATTTGGTTTCAAGGAAGAATGAAGTATCTTACGCTCTTCAGTACTTTGAAGGAAGTGCTGCAACCTGGTGGAAAATGCATCAAGCCATACAAGGATTTAATGGAGCAAGAACTTGGGAGGAATTCAAGAAGACTCTGACAAGATCTCGTCTTATCCGGAAGCACCATGATACACCAAGAAATAAACCTTGTACCTGCAAGATTTATGGAGAAATAGGACACCCTGGGAGGAACAAAAGGATGGATGCCCTCATTGTGAGGAGAAACACCCGGTGAGGAATGCCCGACTAGTCAGGTGACTTGTTTCTTGTGTGAAGGAACCACCCATTACCCGACTCAGTGTCACATTTACCCCATGGTGCAACAAACTATTCAGGAGCAGGAAGAAGGAATGAAAGAAGCCCTCCGAGAAGTTATGAAAGAACCTGTGATGAAGGAATGTGTTGAAGACCCTGATGGAGAAGGCCTCAACAGATTTTACTCCAACGCTTGCTATTCATGTGGAGAAGAAGGACATTTGTCCCAGTATTGTACCAAGGAAAGAGAAGAATATTTCAGAGATTTCCCGACAGCAGAAGTGAAGTTTGACCCTCGGGAAATAGAAGCTCTGATCATTACAGAGAAATCCAGGAAGAGAAAAAGAAGGCAACCCCAGAACAACACAATTTTCGCAGAGAAGGACCTGAGTCATATCACTTGTTACAGGTGCAAGGATTTAGGTCATTACGCTAGTAAATGTCCAGAAAAGAAGCCAAGAATCCAAGGAGCCTACATAATCACAAAGAAGCCCCGAGACATGTCGAAAGTCTTTTGTTTTCACTGCAAGGAAGCAGGACATTATGCTACTAAATGTCCCAACAAGATGAAAGCTGGAGTTGAGTAGTTGGAATTTTGATATTGGAAACAAGAGTAATAGAAAGCAATTTCATTTTATGAGTACAATAAGTTGAGTTATGTAATGGGTGCTCAGAGTTTGTAATGGATTCATGAAATCAATAAAGTTAAGGTGACATGTTTTCATATGTTTAATTGTAGGAGTTGTTACTCTGTGAACAAAGATTTTGACCATTTTCGAGGATATGAGAAATATGGTCTATGGATGGATTTGTGAATTTCATTTTAGGGTGGTAGTACCCGTGAAGAAGACTAGACTAATGGATAAGAAAATATATATTCCACGGACTGTAGTTCAAGGAAAAAAAGTTGGAGTTTTGCTTTTGATATGATGGTATGAAGAAGCAGTACTACTGGATTTAAAGGATGTGTAATATGGAACAAGAGAGTTACCCCAAGGATGAGTTAAAGCTGCACTAGTGTTGAAGTGGGCCATAACCCACAGGCCCAAGAATTAATAAGGATCAAGTACCCACTAGAGAAAGAAATTTTGGGAATAGACTACGATTTGATCAACCGACGATTCTATAGGAGTTTACGCAAACCCCGAGAGTTGTTAAGGAACGATAGATGTTTGTTTGGCCTGCAGAATCAATGGATTTTCGAACTTGGTTCGCGACAAGAGAAATTCTGCAATGCTTGTGAGGATGACCGAGTGTTAGAATGCGAGATTCGCTAAACCATGTACAAGGTAATGATTTAGTGCGGGATGGATTGATCACCATACCGACTTACTCTAATTATTCGCTTTGCTATATGGGATGGTAAAATCTGAGTGACTTACCTATAGTAGAGAGACGACGATCAAAACCTTGTTTAAACCTTAGAAAGGTATAGGTATTTTTCCCTTGTACAAGGCAGCTTTTGCCAACCGTAGGTTATACGGTGAGGTTCAACCTGACCCGTTTCTGCAGGAGAAACCATAAATTGTTGACCACCATGAGATATCGATAGTTGTTTAGAATTGGCGCGGACCGTCGACTATGAAGACCAGTCTCGAATAACCTTACCAAGAGTAAAGGACAAAGGAATTGAGGAAAAGGTTATGCCACTACCGGAAGAGCCCAAAGAAGGAATTATCCTTAATATCTCGAGAAGACCGATAATTGTCAAGAATAAGGATGGAGTATATGAGTTTTGATGGAATCGTAACCATGCTTCTAAGGGTGGTAGCATCCGAGACCCCGGAGACGATCGATGGATTTTTGAGAAGACCCCCAAACCCTAACCTATTTCTTGCTAACCTCTCCGAATCTCGAGGGCGAGATTCATTTTAAGGGTGGTAGTTTGTAACATCCCAAAATTCTAAATTTTGGAATGTTATAAACACATAGATAGTTTTCGTTGATTGTTTGATTGATTGACTGAAAGTGAGTGAATTTGAAACTTTTTGAAAGTTAAATGAGAGGGAATAAAAAGGACTTTCCCAAACTTCCATTTTTGCTTTTATGATCTTCAGGAATTCAAATTTTTTTCATCACAAAACCCTGGAGAGAAGATGACATGACTTCTTCCATTTATTTAAATGACAAGGGGTGTTGAAAATATTTGAATTTCATTTGGAAAATATTTCCAATTCTGAAACTTTATGCAACTCAATGATTTTCACGAGAGAAGATAAAATGACTTCTTCAAATTAAATGAAATATGAGTTGGGAGTTTTAAAAGAATTAAATTCAAAGTTCTTTTGAATTTATTTCCAATTTGGAGTTATTTGAGTTTTATTCAAATTATTTTCTCCAAAACAAAATATATGTAAAATAGGGTAACATGATTCCCTACATCAGAAAATTGAGAGAAATTAATTTGAAGTCATTTTGGTTATTTTAAAAATGATTTTTGTTGGATTTTATTGGACCGGTAGCACTGTGTGAATTATTAAAATTTGTGTGTATTTTATTTGAAGCTAAAATAATGTCCATGTTGTAGGAAATTTTTTTCTGAAAATTTTGATATATTATATGTCTATATAAAATTTTTATTTGGTTTTATTATTTTTGTTTTGTTGTCTCTGTCTTTAAAAAAAATATGCAGCGCCTTGGGCCAAAGGCCCAAGCCGCCGACCAAGCCACCGGCCGGCCAAGGCCAACGCCCACGCGCGCACAGGGAGCCAGGAGGGAGCCGCTCCTTTCCTTTTCCTTTTCCTTTCCTAGTAGGACTCTTTTCCTACTTCCGTTTATTCTGATTTGTTTCGAGATCTTTTCACTTTTGTTTCCTAATCCTAGTCTATTTCTTGTCCCCTACGCCAAGCAAAACCCTCCCCTCCCCACTATAAATACCCAAGCACCCCCCCCCCCCTCCAACACATCAAACCAACACCTCTCCTCTCCTCTCCTCTCCGCAGCAGCAGCAGTGCAGCACCACCGCCGCCGCCAAGTGCCGCCGCCGCGCCCTCGACCTCTCCTGAGGTTTATATGATCTCCTCTCCACCGTCCCGTGATCTCCTTTCCTCTAGGATCAACCGCAGCATCGGATCCGATCTTCTTCCCCAACTCCGACGACTACTCCGGTGAGATCCACGAAATCCCGTAATTCATTTTTTCAGAAAATAGCAATCTTAGAAAATTCATATCTTTTAGAGTTTTTAGTATTTTTGAGTGATTCCAATTGCTATGTGTCACAAATTTGCTGAAGTTTCTGTTAGTGTCTCTGGATTTCAAATTTGAGTAGTTTAAAATTGAATTTGATAAATTTTGTTCAGATTAGTATTTTGGCCATAACTTGAGTTTAAAAATAGGTTTTTAATTAATTCTTTTTGCTCCTGGTCACTTGTGGTATTGTTTAGCTGTAGGATTTAGTTTGGTAATTTTTGAATATTTTAAATTAGGGTTTTATTAAAACAGTCCTATTTTTCTTATGTAGTTGTTTTAATCATATAATTAGTGTTTTAATTATTTTTAGTTAATTCTTTTTGTAAATTTTTACATGTTGTTATATGTTTCTGTTATACTATAGTAGATAAATTTTGGTATTTATTTATTAGTGTTTAGCTACTGGTTTTGTGTTTGCTTGTTTAGTTCATAGTGATAGTTGATAAAAATAGTTTTATTAGTTTTAAAAGTAATTCTTTTTGACACTTCAATCTATGTTGTGATTGATTATGTTATTTAGAAGTAAATTAGTTTTCATAATTATTTTAGTATTGTGCATTATTGTCTTAGTGTTTTGTTAGTTGTTATAGTTTCCTAGTGTTAACTAGAAAGTTATAGTAGTTTTATATTAGTTCTTTTCTAGTTATTAAGTTAGTAAATTATTTTCTGTTGTTGCATTAGAATTATGTTCTCTTTGCTGTAGAAAAATTATTAGAGTAATTTAGTGTTGCTACGAGAGTATTGACTATTATTGTGTGAGTTTGTTTCTTTTCCTTGAAGTTTTCTTTGGAATTTTATTTGGTTTTATTTGATTTCATTATGGATTTATTTATTGCTTTTTGATGGTTATTTTGATTGCTGGTATTGTTTGCTAAAATGATTGCTTATATGATTACCATGTTTGACTATATAGATTTACATCGGAGTGACGAATAGTTTTATCAAGTTTCCGAGAGCGTTTATATCTTCATCAACATACCGAGCAAGTTCACTTTGACCATGTTTTTCATACCTATGTGTTTTATTGCATCTAGTGTCATCTTCGCAACAATCCCTCCAAAGAGTGATACTGAATTCTTGTAGTTGAGTAGTATGCATGAGGTAGGAACCCATCACCCTGTTACCAAGCCCGGACGTCATTTATTTTAATGCTACACTATAGTAGACGGGTTGGTATGAGTGCTCGAGAGTGGTGTGAAGAAGGAGGACTCTACGTCAATGATGACAACTCCATGATGGCATCTGCAAGGACTGCATTTTCAAGGCCTCAAGACTTCAAGACTCAAGACAAGAATTCAATACACACTACTGGGTGAAGGATGGTTGACGGGCACCCTGGAGAATCCAGTGGTTGGCCGGGATGCATGGAGAAGCGCCATGACATCTTGCGGAAAGCTTCACCCAGACTCAAAGAGACGGAAGAATACTTCATGCCCGGAAGCTTACCTGTGCAACCGCAAGTCACTATGGGCTCTGGCTTGGTTGACCTTAGTTGTGACTCTGGCTGGGACGGTGCTAGCAGATGTAGAACTACGGTAGGATTGAATGAGCACCGGACAGTGGTCAGGGGAACTCTTCGGAAGACCATGTTTCGGTCATCTTGTTCTCAAACACCATGAAGTGCGAGAACGTAAAAGAGGGATCGAATCTTGCGGGTAAAGTGTAAAACCTCTGCAGAGGGTTTAAACCTAATCGATTAGCCGTGTCCCCGGTTACGGACAATTTGAGCATCTGGACTTGGATCTATCTCGGAACTCTCAACACCGGACTGATAACTTAATTGTGGGCAACTTATGATGATTTTGGGCTATGAGACATCGGTTGGCGGAACCATGTCATGATAGAAAACTCCATAGTACAGACTTCATTTATTCCTTTGATGTAGGGAAAATAAATCAGCTTTTACGCAAACAAAACTCAGACAAAGAGCCACAAAGCCATATTGCATATAGTATAGTTTTATCATCTGTTTTCTCATGTTGTGATCTTGCCGGTACATTCAATGTACTGACCTACACGGCTGCAACGTATCATGTTGCAGATACTTTCTACCGACGAGTAAGAGTACGGTAAAGGGTTACGGTCTACACTCAACCTGCCGATGCCGTTGATGGGACTTCACACCCGACTATTTGTTTCCGCTGTGACTTATGAGGTATATATCAGTTTTATGTAATTATACATGTGATTGCACTTTGATATATACATTGATGTCTTGTGTGTGCCAAAGATCTTGATCCGAGGATGGCACAAGAATACGAGGCTTGACCGTCTGAGGTCGGGTCGCTACACAAATGCTCTGTTTACCATGTGAATTTTCCTATCCTATTCCGGTGTTTTTCCTATTCCTGCGTTTTAAGAATCATGCAAGCCAAATGAGCCCTTACAGAATTACTTGATTACAGTGCGTGTCGAAGGGAACTTTGTGTGGTTTGTCCTGCTCCCGCCGCGACGTCGTCCACCTCACCGAGCTGCTCCATCGATGAAGCATCCACCAAACCAGACATCACGACTCGACCGTCTTTCGCCGCCTCAGATCTCCTTCCCGCCGCCGCACCCACCGCAATGACATCACCATCATCGACTCAGCAGATGAACACGAGGAGTACGGGTCCACAAAAGAGGTCGCACTCTTTTGTTTACGCTTATGTTATGCATTGCTTAAACTTACCTGCTACTTTATCGTCCTGTTCAGCTCTTGGACTCCCAAGTCAGGTCCAAATTAATGTTAAAACTTGAGTTCTAAATTAGTTGTGGGGCACATATCGAGGCAGCAATGAATATTATGTCTGTCTAATATCTGGTTCACCTAGGGTATGCCTATGTTGTTCATCTTGGGTGGGAAACAAGTAGTAAAGCAATCATCATCTGTCTTTTTATTAATTTAAAGCAATCATTAGCTGCTATCATTATTTTTGGATCCATCCACTGGTTGTTACTATCACTCTAAATTTCTACATGCTCTCCTTACATAATCTCACCATATTTTTTCGTATGCATGTCAGATATTGTACATAGTCGTGTTGAACATGTAGAGAAAAAGAGAAGAGTTTTGCGTGGCAATACAATGTCATGCAGACATCGCTCCATGGTGGGTTCAATGGCAAACCCTCCCCACCCCACTCCAGATTGTAATCCAGAGGAAGATATCTGTTCTGAGGCAGATTCAGACGCCGCTGACCACTCCTATTTACCCCCCAAGGTGTTTCCTCTACCTTGGCATCATGATGTTAGTCATATCATGCATATGTTGCCTTGCAGTGCCTACTTTTGACATCATATATGTCATTTGCTTAGTTTATACATGTTCTGTAATGCCACCTGTTTAGTTTCTATATCATATATGGGAATTATGCAGTCTCATGTCTTTTAGCCAGCCATAATATATGTGAAATGTGCAATGCCATCCTGTTTAACTAGGCATCATATATTTGAATGATATCTTGCCCATCCTTTTCTTCATTACATTTCCATTTGTCGACAATGTTTGTACATTAAACTACTCTTCCTATGAATCAGCCATTTGGGTGGGAGATGGAAAAATCTGGAGTGAAAACAAGGCCTTCAGAGCAGACAGTGCTACCTGTCGAAGCAGATCTCTTGTTGGGTCCCGATAGCTCCTCGGAGATGGATTCGGAGACAGATGACCAGTCCTATTCTCCCACGGAGGTGTATGCCCTAACTTGGCACGGTTATACTGCTCATATCATGCATACGGTGTCTTGCATTGCATAGTTTAGACATCATATACACAATATCCAACACCCTGTTCTTAGTTTAGACATCATATCGAATGCCCTCTGTTTAGCATATAAATCACATATGTGAATTAAATGATGCGATCCTGATTACTTAGATAACATGTAGGTGAATTATGTCATGCGACCTTGTTTAGTTATTCATCATATCTTTGAATTATGTTATGCTATGCTATCCAGTTTAGATAGACATCATATATGTGAAATTATGTCATGCTATCTGTTTTAGTTAAACAATATACATGTCAACTATTTCATGCCCTCTTTTTTCCACACTATCTATTGCATCTGTCTCTCATACAATGTATGTACATTCAACTATATTTCCTGTTTATCAGCCATGTGAATTGGAGCGGGTGATGCCAGTATCCAGCGAAATAAAAACACGGTCTTCAAATAAAACAGTGCTACCTCTTGGTGGAGATAGCACCCCGGTTGTACATGCACAAGAACCAGCCCTACCACACATAACCCAAACTCTCGCAGATTGTACCCCTACCCCTACTGCGATGGACAGAGAACCAGCTTCACCCAATCTAACCCCAACCCCAGCCGATAGTATCCCAGTTCCTGTTGACACAGTACCATCTCCACCACAGAGCTCCCAAACAAGAGCAGTTAGTAAGGCAGCTACAGTGCCCAAAGGGCCAGTACTATCACGGCGAACCCCAACTCCACCAGTTAGTACACCTATTCATGTGGAGGAAGCACAACCAGCTAGTCGTAGTTTAGCATCTATCGCATTTGATGTTGTTAAATCGTATGTGCGTATCTTCCCATCTTGGAAATATTATACTAAAGATGAAGGAAAATGCCAGTTGCAGGTGTTTGTTCAGGAGTTATGTGTAAGTAATGTTATTCATGGAAATTACTTTGCTTCGTACCATACATCCTACCTCCATGATGGTTATAATACAACAAATTTTCCCATTTTTCTCTATAGAGAAGGACCGATTTGGAAACTCAGGATGAGGTAACCTGTGCTAATACCTCTGCTATCTTCAAGAAAGCTTGGTGGCAATACGGAATTACCTGAAGAAAACGTACTTCACCGCAAAGAAACTCATCAAATTCCCTTACGTTCTCCCCGAGACACATTTATCGGACGATGATCGGGAACGTCTTGTTTCAGATCGTCCCGAACCAAGAACGTGGTAAGGTCTATGAGCTCATTTTCTATTTTTAAGTATTATATTCTTGCGTCTGAGTGTACTCTGTTCATGTAGAACATGTACCTAAATCTGAAGAACAAATGTTCTAATTTAAGATTCCATTTCTATCATAGTTCAAAAAAGTGCTAGGCGTTAGTTGTGCGTTTTGCCACCGCCTTGCGCTTTACTGACCAAAGCGCATGCTTATGCGCAGTTATGCACAGATTAAGCGTAGTTATGCGCAATGTGTTTTGCCAATGCCTAGAGCCTAGGCGCGCTTAAGCGCTCGCTTAGGCGCGCCTTTTTTAACTATGATTGCTTTGCTCTTATATCACTGTATTTACTAATACAAACTTTTTTTAAAATTGAAGGATCCAATCGAAACTCCAATGGCACAACAGGTATGTTCACGCATGTTTCTTTAACAGGTTTGCTCTTATCAATAGCTCTTTTGATTTCAATTTCAATTGTGTATACAGTTGACTTTCATATCATGCACATTACTAGCATCACAACAGAGCCAATAGTGTTGTTGTACATGTAGACCCGTGGTACCCATCTGAAATCTTGTTGTGCTGTGTAGTTTCCCACGCTTTGTATTCTTTCACTGCTGCTTTGTCTTGAACTGATATGATTTGAACCGTGTCTCTATTTTGATTTGGAAAGACAATACAGTGACCATAGGACATAGATATATGTTTGTTTGATGATTTTATTATGTACTAGTACTTGGCAATAGAAGACTTGGTAGTTTAATCCTGTCCACCTTACTAATGAACTGGTTCACCGAAATGAGTTTCATATACTAGTACATGCTAAACTTGTTATGTGTCTCCTTGTTTCTTCTTTTAGAATGCTGGCAGAATATTGGGGAAGAGTGCCTTATTAAGCGATGGTAAAGGAAGTAATGCAGATAAGGTTAAGGATAGTGACACATCCTTGTTGGTCTCCAACAAAGCTGATAAAACAGCTAAGGAAGACTATCTTGAAGACAGCGAGACAACCCCAAAGTCCTGTCTTGGTTTAGTGTTCGAGTTACTGGCCACTACCGCTTGCACAAGCTATTCAAACTCACTGTCTGAATCAGTTCGGTTTCTTGAGTCTCAACTACAAGCTGAAAGACATCGATCAGCTGTGTTGTGACAAGAAGCAGAAGGACTGCGGAAGTCCCTGGAGCATTCAGATGCATGATTTCTGGTGCAACAACAAGCGTGGGAGGATTTTAGCGCCAAACAGGACAAAGCTAATCAGCTTGCTAAGCTTATTGCCAACATGGTGGATACCCAGGATAACGTTTCTTGAGCTCTTCTGAAGTTGTTTTAGTTATGCTCTTGTTTTGCTACCGCGTTTATTTGCACTGGTGGCCAATGTATGTAATATGCTGCTTTGTTCCCTATATTTGCACTGGTGGCAAACTTTGATGCCTAGTGGATGTAATATGTGTAATAGCGGTAATAGGCTAGCCTTAATTGCTTGCTTATTTATTTTTTTATTTTCTTGTTTAGTTGTTCGCTTGTAGTCACTGCAGTTCTTTTTCTGTGTTTTTCTAGTGGCCACAATAGCCTATTTTTGGTAACTAGGCCAAAATAATCATGCCAACACACGGACTGTTGTAACCATGGGCCTCCTGCAGGCCATATGATCCATGGGCCTTCGTCCGTCCGTAGGATCCATTGGCCTTCTATACGGGCCGTAGGATCCATCGGCCTTCTATACGGGCCTTAGGGTCCATGGGCCTTCTACGGGGCGTAGGGTCCATGGGCCTTCTACGGGCCGTACGACCCATGGGCCTTCTACGGGCCGTAGGTCCATGGGCCTCATACGGGCCATAGATCCAAAGGGCCTTCTACGGGGCATATCATCATTTTGCCAATCATGAGCCGTACAATTCATGGACCATAACGGGCCGTTAATAGGCCGTATTTGATAACTCTATGAAAACAGCCCAACGGGTTTTTTTACATGAAACGACCCAACGTATTAACGGTCCGCAAACGGGCCGACTGTAATGACGGGCTGAATTTAGCCCACAAGCAGAAAATGACAGTAACGGGCCGTATGTAACCGAATGCTGCAAATGAGCCCAAGAATCAATGGGCCCTGAGAAGGCCGAAAGATAACTTGGGCTGGAAACGACCCAATAGAATAACGGGCCGTTAATGGGTATAAAGTGATACGCTGTTCATTACGGGCCAGTTTAACCACGGGCCGTTAATGGGCCAAGAGTTACAAAGGGCGTCATATGGGCTGAAAGAAGTCATGGGCCACACATGGGCCGGAAGTTAAAACGGGCTGGAATCATATTGGACGGCCCAGATGACGCTACTGGGCCTAATTCGGATAGGGCGTAACGGGCCCTGGGTTAGCGGGCTGTAAATGAGCTATATGCGAACAGGCCGTTAACAGGCTTTCCGTGGGCCGGCCCGCCACCTTTTGACCAAGTCAAACGGGCCGGCCTTTTCATAGGAATGGGCCTCTGTTGGGCCGTGCCATGTGTCGCCGTATCATAGGAGCCTTCGGTCCAATGAGCGGATGACATCTGTCACAATGGTGAGCCGACACGTGTTTCCTCCAGCCAATGATGATTTTACACGTGGAAAATCCCCATTGGTCGGGGCTGTTAACGGGTTATCGGATCCAAAACCCGACCCGATAGCTTAACGGCGTTCCGTTACGGTGGATGCCACGTGTCGGTCACCCTTGACGAAAGCACTTCGTGACGCGATTTATCGTCATGGAAGTGGACACTTCCGTGATGATAATTTTGGTAATGTCATGGAACACTTCTACGACAAACATGTGTATGACTATCTTGATTCATCATAAATTTTTCATGGATGTACATGCATGACAAAAAACGCGACCTACTGTGACAAACACGTCTCATCATGGAAGTGTATTTTTTTTGTAGTGAGCTGGGGAAGCCGCCAAAAGAACTGGCCCTAGGAGTAGTAGCTAGGGATCGAGTGTGCGAGATGAACCGGAGAAAGTAAATGCAGAGAGATGAAATGCGAAAAAGACGAAGGGATGTGATGGTTGCTTGTTCATTTATTTTACCAGGCCACTTATTACTGGGAGTGGTTGGGTTTTGTAATATGACCGCTTTACTGCCGCGCCACGAGCGGGGTGAGAGGTGAGACTCCCGTGCAGCGCGGCCCTCTACACTTGTACTACATCGGTCATGTTTTATTAGTCCCCCATTGAATTTGATCAAGATTTAAGCGACAAAATGTTAGTGCATGTCAACAAAACTATATCGTTGGATTCGTATTTGAACATAGTTTTGAATGATATAATTTTAGGTGACATGCATCAGTATTTATCGTACTATATATAATGTTAGTACAATTTGTGGTCGTACTAATCTATAGTAGTAATGTGTCCATGCGTTGCACCGAAGAGTGAAATGCATTGATCGAGGAGTTGTTTATTTTGACAAAGGATGTGGGGGTCATCTCATGTGTAACGGGTATCGATAGGTTTCTTCGGATATTATCTCATCTCTAGAGCTCACAAAAAACCGGGTGAAATAGATAGAAAGGTATCTTTTGCAAACAAAAGCGTTCAACTGTTCAACCTGCATCCAAAACTTGTGAAGAAATAACACTTATTGTGCTTTGCAAGAAATGATTTTAAGAATTAGTTTTTGAGTATCGATTGTTATACATGTTGGCTACAGATGACATGGCACTTTCTTATAGTCAACAGTTGGCTATACTATCAAGTAATATTAACCATGCCCTTATACACCTAGACGGAGGGATTAAATCAGGATGACTTGCAAAGGGGCAGAGGAGATGTAAGAAATGGTTCATCGTAAGTCTTTCACCAGTACTGTAGTAAAAATTCATACATGGAAGATTCTAGACTAAACCATAAACGGAAACACTTTCATTCATGCGCGATACTCCAATAGAGCAAGATCCTGCATGGAAGTCTCCACATGCTTAGACAGTGGATTACATTGAGCGAAGACTAATGATCAACATTTAACTTGATAATGCGTATTTTTTTAGAAGAACAGGGAGGCTCCTCCCCGGTTCCATTATCAAATGAAACCCAAAGTGTTTTACATCAGCTCACTGAGAGGAGCAGTTCAAAGGAAGGACTGCGGAGAAAGCCACGCAAGTTTAACGACAAGCTTACAGAATCAAAAGCGACAAAGACACGTGCCATAAGCGCCCACACACACACTACATGTTTTCTAAGTGCACTTGATAATGTGTATGTCCAGGTGAACCTCCTTGGAGTCTCCGTGCACCGCGTCGGCGGGTAAAGGATGCCATGGGTTTTCCAAGTCGACATTGGCGGGATAGTCCCAGCTCCCCAGAGTCCAAGTCCTTTCGATGAGGCCGGTGTCGCCGCCCACACGACCCGGAGGGGTAGTAACACTGACCACGCACCCGTACATCTGCCTCGTGTCAGTGTCGGCATCAGCGGCGTCGCCCCTGACGCACATTACAGAGATGGGGCGGCGGCCTACGCGGGCCTCGCCGGTGCCCACGATCAAGAGGAAGACGCTGACGTCCTCCTTCGAGGCTAGCAGGCGGCGGTGATCCTCCAGCGACTCCGGCATGGTGAACCGGTAGCACGTCTCATACTTGATGTTCTCTGCCAAGGGCCAGCAGTGACCGCTGCACGCATCAGTGAGGTGATGCACCATGTTCGCCGGCGAGCCACAAAACGGCATCGGGCACTCATAGCAGTGGACGAAGGGCTCCTTGGAGGCATCGACCAGGCCGTCCATGAAACGGGAGTGGCTGTAGAGGATGTTGCGCCAGTTGAATATATGAGCAAGTTACTATGAGATTTAATCCGAATAAGCACAAAATAAATCATGATGTCTATAACAGAGATGAAACTAATCATGTGGACTAGCATAGTAGTAGGATAGAGAGTAGAAACATGAATTCTACCACGATTTTGAACAGGTAGGACAGAAACACATACGGTGCAACGGGAGCAGCACCGTTGGCATTGAGGTTGTCGCCCATGTCGTTGAGGAAGAGGTTGCCGAGGTCGGGAAAGAAGTCGTCGTCGGTGAAGTCGTGGCTGCCAGCACATGAAAAGTCGCTCCCAGATTTTAACGGCGCGCCGAATGGAGCGCAGGAGGGAGTGGTGTAGGGGATGTTGCTTGTCGCCGAATGGAGCGCAGGAGTAGCACACGAAGCAGTAGATGGTGTCCTTACTAGTACTCCCTAGTCTCTATCTATCTATATCTATATGTACTCTTATAGAAAACCGAGTTGGTGATGATTGTATGCCTGCCATCTTGTAATATAGATCGTCCGATCTATATCTGATGGATAGAAAGCCAACTATGACAATTTTACAAAAGATACCCGCACCTCTCTCCACATTTACAGATAAGGCCTTGCCTTGTTCATCATTATCTCCCACAACCTCGTGCTCCTCCCTATGTCTCTATCTCTACTACTCTTCTTTGTTTTTTATAACAAATCGAATAGTGCAGCACCATCCGCTGCACGCCCAGCTGAACACGCCTCGTCGCCTCCATCATCACCAACTGAGTCTTTTATAGGAGTAGGAGTAGAGAAAAAACTGAGTTGGTGATGATGGTGTGTCGTGCAATGTACGGGCATCTTGCTATTTTTTTGCATATAAGTCCAAACACCACGTAGACACGGTCTTTGAGCATAGTTTGTAGTCGTTCCATGCTTGGGCATTGAAGTTTGTAACTATTTTAGATTAGAATATACTACTCCTCCAGTGCTAGTAGTAGAGCAGAGTCCTACTCTACTACTCTACTCAAGAAAGTTAGGGCATAGTACTGTAGTAGGTACTGTAGGGAGTACCAGTACTATGATCACTCAAGCAAGTTGTCTGCCATCGATATGACCCTACACTGCTGGTATGTGTCTCGTAAGTCAAGCGGCGTGCTGTATTCATCATCACCTGTCCACTACCCGCAGCACATATTCGCTTCTCCATCTTTGTTCGCACATAATCTCGTCCAAGCTTCCATCCCCGCTAAGGCGCCTCCCCCCTCATCCGAAACCCAAGCACTAACAATGGCAGAACCGAGCAGCATCCGCCGAAAGAGTGGCTGGAATTCGCTCCCCACAGAGGTAATCAAGCTCATTGTTTCTCTTGTGGACAATCTCAGTACCATGCTGCTCGCCGCGTGCTCGTCGGGGCTGCACCGTTTACTCAAAGCCCTCGGGCCGGAACTTTTTAAGCCAGCTCCTTGCTTGCTGATGCCTCTGATCTTCAGAAACGGCGTGTCACGCAGCATAACGATCATAGGGTGGCGAGCATCAACCCCCTTCGCTGCAATCCGATCCCCTTCAGCCTCAACTACATTAACGGTATGTACTGGTTCGGCATGAACATGTCTTGGATGGTGCTCGTCGATGGTCGCGGCAGCTGGATGCTCGTGGAAATCTACACCCGGCGATTGATCCCCCTTCCTTCGATTAACACTGCACTGCTTTGGCACCGCGGCCCAGAATACTCGGAATCTTACCGTAGCCAACATGATACCAAGTTTGATTTGCTCAAGGTTGTAATCTGCCAAGTGCCCACAAGATCTGCAAATTTTAAAGACTTTAGGCTAATTGGGTTCTTCAACCGCGGTCTCGCCTATCTGACAGGTCACTGCGGTGAGTGGATAAATCTGCACGTCCATCGCAGGATCATACATCCTCCATGGTTCTCTGATGCCATTGAACACAAGGGCTTCATTTACGCTGTCGACTCCTTCTATGGCTGGACGTATTGCTGGCCTACTCCAGTCATCGCTACAAACGGCTGTTACAGCAGTATGTTACTTTCCTATGATATCATGATGGCTTTCTTATATTACTGTCAACATTTACTGAAAAAATATTCATGCTCATAACATGCTGTTCTTAAGGTTGACTAAATCAAGAGCCCTTTTTTATTTGACTCCAACTTGATATGATGTTGTAGGCCGCCTGGTGTCCCTACCCTTCCTAATCCCAGAACCTTTCAAAGAAAAGCGGCATGGCAGTTGCAGGTGGTTCCTGGCTCGATCAGACGACGGCGATTGATGATCATTCGCACATACCGGACGTGTTGTTTCGCGGAATCCAATCACGCCCTTGCAAGGTCTTTGAGCAGGATCCCAGCTTCTCCGGGCCTTCGGAATTTTTGATGGAGGTGGTAAGTAGCCTTGGTACACGCTCTGTTTGTCGGACTGAATTATCCGATTAACCAGGAGATAACCGACGGCAAGGAACATGATGGCGAGCGGTTTCGTTCATCAGAAAAACTGTGTGTACACAGCGTACCATGCGCCTTTGCATGCACCATACCCGATATGTGCCGCCATGCTCGCAGCCCAGTAGTAGGAGAGAGGGTCGCAAGTATCGACTTCGACCTGCTGGCTGGAGTTTCCCCGTCGGGCACCCATCTGGTTCAAGCCGTCACCAATCTCCACAACTTAATAGATAGTAACGTCTAACCGAGCGAGAAGTTAGATCGTACACTTGGTGTAGTAGGATCTTTATTTAGTTTGATGCATACACTTGTTGTTTTTGGTAGCCCTTTTGTAATGATGGCTGATGTTTGGTTTGGAGAGAGAGATCGTCTTCACTCTTCCGCCTGCTTATCGCTTCATTGCACCCCCAGCCCTGGTTGCTTTGTTGCTGTTTTCAATGTACAATCAATAGTATATTTAAATGCATTGGTTGAATAAATGTGTTGTTAGAACGACAAACACAATGTTTTGGAAGTCGTTGCACGGTTCGATCCTTTAGTGCCCCGTACCGTACGTAGCTCATACTATTTTTCATACGGAACACATTTTCCACTTGTTGATAACATGCAGCCCACTGATGAAGGCCCAATAGAGAAGCCCATAATTAACTGGAAAGGAGGCTCTCACATGAATTCGGCCCACGTACATGCTCATGGTCCCCTAAACATAAATAAGTAAATAAATAAATAAAGCTAAATGCTCATGCACCAGTTCTTTGGGAAAATAGGTAGCCAAGTATTTCTTTTTGAAGAATACCCAAGCTAGGCCTATTTATTTTCTCCAAATTACTGGGCTGCAAATCTTTCAAGACGAGGAGGGATGCATTCCGTCATGGCCAAAGAGTATGGTCAATGTCTGTTAAAAGTAATACCAAAAGGGGTTGAAAATTCCAAAAAAAATATAGCAAATGGGATATTAGTTTTTTTTTGTTTTTGTTCTTCACTGATATCTTATACGTATTTCATTGGATTTAACATGACATAGTACTAATTTGTTTTTAAATTTGTTTTAGTATGGCTATTAATTTTTGGATTAAGAATATTTTGTTCCCCAGCAAAAAATTGCGAGTTTTCAAAATTTCCCACATATTTAGTTAATTTGTTGACCCTAGTACTGACCACAAAATGGCCAGCAATTCTAAAAATGGAAAACGGGCTGCAATAAATTCCATATGAATTAGAAAATGAGTAAACATTATAAAAATAATAGCAAATGGGATGTACACGCCACAGATTTCGAGGTTGACTTGTTTACGCAAGGCTTTGTCAGTGAAAACACGATCCTAGCAGCAGTGACTGTTGGATGTCCATCCAACGACCGACGTGCTTCTTCAATCTCTGATCTTCCTGCTCCAGCTGCCTAAACTAGCGCCGGCGGGACTGCCTGCTCCCTCCTCTTGTGGCCCGCTGTCATGCCGCGCAGGCTTCCCCGGCCCACCCTACTCCCTCCGCTGGCCTGGCCGCACGCAATCAACTGCCTCCTTATTACGCGAAAAAAAATGATTCCTCCCACTGACATCTGGAGCACACCGGTTGGCAGGCTGACCTGTGGGCCTACTAAGTTGACGCGTACGCAGGGCTTGTCAACTTAGTCAACAAACGATTCTAGCAGCAGTAACCGTTGGATTTGAATCGAACGGTCCTATTGCTTCTTCAATCGCTGCTCTTCTTGCACTAGCCGCCCAAACCAGCGGACGGGAGACCGCTTTGCTCTCGCCTCCAAAGTGGCGGGTGTCTTTGCCGTTGAGGCCTCATCGCCCCCTACTACTCCCACCGCTAGCTAGGCCCTGCGGCGATGGCAGCCTCACACCGAAGCCGAACCAGTGAACCCTCGTACTCCTCTCCGCGTGGGCATCCACTGCCACGTCTTCCCTGGCTCCGCGTCGTCCCCTTCCTAGGCCTCGCCGTCGTCCACCGCCATGGTGCTCTCAGCGCGGCGTGGTCAATGTGGTCAACGACATTCCATCAGAAGAGTACTGTACGTGGAGAGGCTGACAGCTGGGTCCACGGCCACGCACAAGTTTTTTTGTGATTTGCCAAGTAAGTCGCTTTGTCAGGCCTGTTGGGCTGCAAATCTTTAAAGACGAGGAGAGCTTTCACTCGGATGGCCGAGAAAATGGCCCACCAGCAATTAGTTTCAAATATCTTTCTTTCATTTCGAGATTTTAAATTACATTAATTTTTATGCGTGGAGAATTTGTTGGATTTTATATTGATATACATTTATTTTTAAAATTAGTTTGAATGTGAGTCAAAATTTCGGGATTAAAATAGTTAGGACCTTTTGAAATATTCAAAATTTCAGTATAATTTTTAACCGTGGCCACAATATGGGCTGTAATGCTAACAAAAAGAATATGGGCTCCAAAAAAAACCTTAAGAATTAGCAAATGGGCTGTAAATTATTAGAAATAATGGCAGATGGGATGTATGCTGTTTTCCACAGATTTGAGGCTTTCCTAAAAAAAGGCTGACGCACAAGCAGTGACTATTGGATGGCCATCCAACGGCCGTCGTTCTTCTTCAATCTCTGCTCTTCCTGCTCCAGCCGCTCAAACAAGCGCCGGCGGGACTGCCTGCTCCCTCCTCCCCGCAGCCGGCTCTGACAGCTCGAACCCATCAGCTATATCTTCGCATGCAAGGAAGTGCCTCCTTATTACGCACACAAAAATAAGAATACTCCCCCTGTTAGCTGGGACCCAGTATAGTGGCAGGCTGACTTGTGGGCCTACTAAGTTGACGGGGATGGAGGGCTTTGTCAAGTTAGTCAATATGCACGATTCTAGCTCCAGTGACCGTACGATGTCCATCCAACGGTCGTAGTGTTTCTTCAACCTCTGGTCTTCTTGCTCCAGCCGCCCAAACCAGCGCCGGTCGTGCCTCGTGCTCCCGCCTCTCGTGGCCGGCTGCGATGCGGCGGAGGCCTCACCGCCCCCTACTACTCCCACCGCTGGCCAGGACATCCCTCTACTCACCCACACCCCCTGTTATTCTGCGGCGACGGCAGCCTCACACCGCAGAGAACTAGTGAACCCTCGTACTCTTCTACACGGGGGCATCCACTGTCACATCTTCCCCGGCTCTGCGTCGTCCCCTTCCTAGGCCTCGTCGTCGTCCACCGCCCTGGTGCTCCCGGCGCGGCGTGGTCAACGTGGTCAAGGAACGACTTCCATCGGACGTGGACTGTACGTGGAGAGGCTGACAGCTGGGTCCACGGCCGCAGCAAGGAAGTGCCTCCTTACTACGGACAAAATAATTATTCCTCCACCTGACAGCGGGGACCCACCGGATGGGCCACCGTATTTCGTGAAAAAAACATTTCCCCTTGACTGCTGTGACCCACCAGCTACACCTTTGCACGCAAGGAAGTGCGTCTTGCAAAAAAACAAAACAATTCGCCCCCCTGACTGCTGGGACCCACCAGCTACATCTTCGCACGCAAGGAAGTACGTCCGGGCAAAAAAACGATTCGCCCCCCTGACTGCTGGGACCCACCAGCTACATCTTCGCATGCAAGGAAGTGCGTCCGGGCAAAAAAACGATTCGCCCCCCTGACTGCTGGGACCCACCAGCTACATCTTCGCACGCAAGGAAGTGCGTCCGGGCAAAAACGATTCGCTTCGACTGCTGGGACCACCAGCTACATCTTCGCACGCAAAGGAAGTGCGTCCGGGCAAAAAAAACGATTCGCCCCTCTGACTGCTGGGACCCACCAGCTACATTTTCGCACACAAGGAAGTGCCTGATAGTCGTGACCCACCTGGTCGAAGGGTACGTAGCGTTGTCATTCTGGTCACGAATGTGTACGTACATACTGGTCGTTGTAGAGGCAAGCACATGTCGTAGTAGAGGCGCGCACGTAGCATGTACACGTACGTACAGCGGCCAGGCTGCAAGAAAGAAAATACGGCCACGTACGTACATACGGGCAGGGTCTCGAACGCCTACTCGCGCATACGTACGGCGAGGGCTCGTGTACATGGCTGGGTCGGAATGGAGAAACAACATCGTCGTCGTGTTCATGGGGAGGCAACGAAATGCGTCATGTTCATGGGGAGGCAACGGAATGCGTCGTGTTCATCGGGAGGCAATGGAACGCGTGGGAGCCAACCGGCTGGGTCGGAACGGAATGCGTCGTCGTGTTCATCGGGATGGCTTGGACGGAACAGGCAATGGAAACGAGGCCTGGCGTACCGCAAAACGGAGGAAATTGACCTCCTACATTCGGAACGGGGTCCTGATGATCGGGAGGGGTCTGGCGTACCGCAAAACGGAGGAAACGGACCTCCTACGGTCGAAACGGGGGTCCTGTTGATCGGGATGGTGTGGCGCCGCAAAAACGGATTTAAACGGACCTCCTATGGTCGAAACGGGGGTCCTGTTCATCGGGAGGGGTGTGGCGTACCGCAAAACGGACGAAACAGACTTGTGTTGGAGCGCTACGGTCGAAACGGGGGTCCTGTTCATCGGGAGGGGTGTGGCGTACCGCAAAACGGGACTCCGCGGGATACTGTTCATCTCCACCGTCGACCTCCTCCAGCCTCCACGGGCTACCGTCGACCTCCTCCAGCCTCCACGGGCTCCTGTTCATCCAGCCTACACCGCCCGCTACTCCACCGGCTACTGTTCAACCACCCCTCCATCGTCTATTGTTCATCCAGCCCTGCACACCACGAGGTCCTGTTCAACCACCCCTCCACGGGCACCCCTCCACAGTCTACTGTTCATACAGCCCTCCACCATACCACGGGGTCCTGTTCATCCAGAGGCAACGCCACCGCCCTCGCTCATCCAACCCCCGCAATGCTCACTGTTCATCCAATCGATCGGCTTGATTAGCAGCAGAGCGGCGAATCGCTCGATCGGGTTCAGATTAACAGCCATCGATCGATCGCTCGGGTTCAAGAACGCCAGAGCTCGCAGTGCAATCGCTCGGTTGATTAGAGCCCAACGCCTCGCTCGGGTTCAGTTAGAGCCAACGCCTCGCACACACGCGTGTACGTGTACGAGATAAACGCGCATCGCTCAGCCCCCGACCTCCCACCGTAACCGGGAACTCCCTGAAATTTTCCTCCCCCTCTCTTCTACCACGGTTTTTTCCGTCATGGACGGCTCAAAGAATGTCATGCAGCTGCGTCTCCAGCCTTCCCAGGACGAAAAGCCCATTTTCTGTCATGATTTTTTGTCATAGAAGTAGGAGCCCACCACATCTAAGATGATACCGGGTTTTGTCACAATTATCGTCATAGAAGTGTCATATGTATGACATAACAAAATTTCGTTCGGCCCAAAATGTGACGGATGTGTATTTTTTTTTGTAGTGCTACCGACGTGCTTTGCACACAGGTGGCTGGCGAGTGTCAGTTTCTCCAACTTTAGTTGAACCGAGTGTGGCTACGCCCGGTCCTTGCGGAGGTCAAAACAGCACCAATTTGACAAACTATCGTTGTGGTTTTGATGCGTAGGTAGGAACCGTTCTTGCTCAGCCCGTAGCAGCCACGTAAAACTTGCAACAACAAAGTGGAGGACGTCTAACTTGTTTTTGCAGGGCATGTTGTGATGTGATATGGTCAAAGCATGATGCTAAATTTTATTGTATGAGATGATCATGTTTTGGAACCAAGTTATCGGCAACTGGCAGGAGCCATATGGTTGTCACTTTATTGTATGCAATGCAATCGCCCTGTAATGCTTTACTTTATCACTAAGCGGTAGCGATAGTCATAGAAGCATAAGATTGGCGAGATGACAACGATGCGACGATGGAGATCAAGGTGTCGCACCGGTGAGGATGGTGATCATGACGGTGCTCCGGAGATGGAGATCACAAGCACAAGATGATGATGGCCATATCATATCACTTATATTGATTGCATGTGATGTTTATCTTTTATGCATCTTATCTTGCTTTGATTGACGGTAGCATTATAAGATGATCTCTCACTAAATTTCAATATAAAGTGTTCTCCCTGAGTATGCACCGTTGCCAAAGTTTGTCATGCCCAGACACCACGTGATGATCGGGTGTGATAAGCTCTACGTCCATCTACAACGGGTGCAACCAGTTTTGCACACGCAGAATATTCAGGTTAAACTTGACGAGCCTAGCATATGCAGATATGGCCTCGGAACACTAAGACTGAAAGGTCGAGGGTGAATCATATAGTAGATATGATCAACATAATGATGTTCACCATTGAAAGCTAATCCATTTCACGTGATGATCGGTTATGGTTTAGTTGATACGGATTAGAGGGATGTCTATCTAAGTGGGAGTTCTTAAGTAGTATGATTAATTGAACTTAAATTTATCATGAACTTAGTACCTGATAGTATCTTGCTTGTCTATGTTGATTGTAGATACATGGCCCATGCTGTTGTTCCGTTGAATTTTAATGCGTTCCTTGAGAAAGCAAAGTTGAAAGATGATGGTAGCAATTACACGGACTGGGTCCATAACTTGAGGATTATCCTAATTGCTGCACAGAAGAATTACGTCCTGGAAGCACCGCTAGGTGCCAAACCTGCTGCAGGAGCAACACCAGATGTTATGAACGTATGGCAGAGCAAAGCTGATGACTACTCGATAGTTCAGTGTGCCATGCTTTACGGCTTAGAACCGGGAGTTCAACGATGTTTTGAACGTCATGGAGCATATGAGATGTTTCAGGAGTTGAAGTTAATATTTCAAGCAAATGCCCGGATTGAGAGATATGAAGTCTCCAATAAGTTCTACAGCTGCAAGATGGAGGAGAATAGTTCTGTCAGTGAGCATATACTCAGAATATCTGGGTATAACAATCACTTGATTCAACGGGAGATAATCTTCGGATGATAGCGCCATTGATGTAATTCTTCAATCACGCCACCAAGCTACAAGAGCTTCGTGATGAACTATAACATGCAAGGGATGGATAAGACGATTCCCGAGCTCTTCGCAATGCTAAAAGCTGCGGAGGTAGAAATCAAGAAGGAGCATCAAGTGCTGATGGTCAACAAAACCACCAGTTTCAAGAAAAAGGGCAAAGGGAAGAAAAAGGGGAACTTCAAGAAGAACAGCAAGCAAGTTGTTGCTCAAGAGAAGAAACCCAAGTCTAGACCTAAGCCTGAGATTGAGTGCTTCTACTGCAAGCAGACTGGTCACTGGAAACGGAACTGCCCCAAGTATTTGGCGGATAAGAAGGATGGCAAGGTGAACAAAGGTATATGTGATATACATGTTATTGATGTGTACCTTACCAGAGCTCATAGTAGAACCTAGGTATTTGATACTGGTTCTGTTGCTAATATTTGCAACTCAAAGCGGGACTACGGATTGCTTAACACGGCCAAGGACGAGGTGACGATGCGTGGGAAGCGGTTCCAAAGTCGATGTGATCGCCGTCGGCACGCTACCTCTACATCTACCTTCGGGATTAGTATTAGACCTAAATAATTGTTATTTGGTGCCAGCGTTGAGCATGAACATTATATCTGGATCTTGTTTGATGCGAGAAGGTTATTCATTTAAATCATAGAATAATGGTTGTTCTATTTATATGAGTAATATCTTTTATGGTCATGCACCCTTGTAGAGTGGTCTATATTTGATGAATCTCGATAGTAGTGATACACATATTCATAATGTTGATGCCAAAAGATGCAGAGTTGATAATGATAGTGCAACTTATTTATGGCATTGCCGTTTGGGTCATATTGGTGTAAAGCGCATGAAGAAACTCCATACTGATGGACTTTTGGAATCACTTGATTATGAATCACTTGGTACTTGCGAACAATGCCTCATGGGCAAGATGACTAAAACGCCGTTCTCCGGAACTATGGAGCGAGCAACTGATTTATTGGAGATCATAGATACTGATGTATGTGGACCAATGAATATTGAGGCTCATGGCGGGTATCGTTATTTTCTCACCTTCACAGATGATTTAAGCAGATATGGGCATATCTACTTAATGAAACATAAGTCTGAAACATTTGAAAAGTTCAAAGAATTTCAGAGTGAAGTTGAAAATCATCGTAACAATAAAATAAAGTTTCTATGATCTGATCGTGGAGGAGAATATTTGAGTTGCGAGTTTGGTCTACATTTGAAACAATGCGGAATAGTTTCGCAACTCATGCCACCCGGAACACCACAGCGTAATGGTGTGTCCGAACGTCGTAATCGTACTTTACTAGATATGGTGCGATCTATGATGTCTCTTACTGATTTACCGCTATCGTTTCGGGGTTATGCTTTAGAGACGGCCGCATTCACGTTAAATAGGGCACCATCAAAATCCGTTGAGACGAGGCCTTATGAACTGTGGTTTGGCAAGAAACCAAAGTTGTCGTTTCTTAAAGTTTGGGGCTGCGATGCTTATGTGAAAAAGCTTCAACCTGATAAGCTCGAACCCAAGTCAAAGAAATGTGTCTTCATAGGATACCTAAAGGAAACTGTTGGGTACACCTTCTATCACAGATCCAAGGCAAGACATTCGTTGCTAAGAATGGATCCTTTCTAGAGAAGGAGTTTCTCTCGAAAGAAGTGAGTGGGAGGAAAGTAGAACTTGATGAGGTAACCGTACCTGCTCATCACAAAAACCAGTTCCTGTGACGTCTATACCAATTAGTGAGGAAGTTAATGATGATGATCATGGAACTTCAGATCAAGTTCTTACTGAACCTCGTAGGTCAACTAGAGTAAGATCCGCACCAGAGTGGTACGGTAATCCTGTTCTGGAGGTTATGTTACTAGACCATGACGAACCTACGAACTATGAACAAGCGATGGTGAGCCCAGATTCCGCAAAATGGCTTGAAGCCATGAAATCAGAGATGGGATACATGTATGAGAACAAAGTATGGACTTTGGTTGACTTGCCCGATGATCGGCAAGCCCTTGATAATAAATGGATCTTCAAGAAGAAGACTGATGCAGACAGTAAAGTTGCTGTCTATAAAACTCGACTTGTTGCGAAAGGTTTTCTACAAGGGATTGACTACGACGAGACTTTCTCACCCGTAGCGATGCTTAAGTCTGTCCGAATCATGTTAGCAATTGCCGCATTTTATGATTATGAAATTTGGCAAATGGATGTCAAAACTGTATTCCTGAATGGATTTTTGGAAGAAGAGTTGTATATGATGCAACCAGAAGGTTTTGTCGATCCAAAAGGAGCTAGCAAAGTGTGCAAGCTCCAGCGATCCATTTATGGACTGGTGCAAGCCTCTCGGAGTTGGAATAAACGCTTTGATAGTGTGATCAAAGCATTTGGTTTTATACAGACTTTTGGAGAAGCCTGTATTTACAAGAAAGTGAGTGGGAGCTCTATAGCATTTCTGATATTATATGTGGATGACATATTGTTGATTGGAAATGATATAGAATTTTCTGATAGCATAAAGGGATACTTGAATAAGAGTTTTTTAATGAAGGACCTCGGTGAGGCAGCTTATATATTGGACATCAAGATCTATAGAGATAGATCAAGACGCTTAATTGGACTTTCACAAAGCACATACTGTCGTGGAATTGTCACGGCAGATGTCCTCGTGCAAGGACTTAGTCGTGGAGCCATTGCAATTAGGAAGCTTAAAGGGGTTAATCGGGACAAAGGAAACGAGAGGTTTTATACTAGTTCGGCCCCTTACGGTGAAGTTAAGGTCTACGTCTAGTTGGGTTGGTATTGCTTGAGGTTTCGATGACCAGGGAGCGAGATACGCTATGCCCGGTTCTCGATTGGTTGTTTCTTTCCCTAAGCCGGCCACAGGTCGTCCCCTTATATACACGGGTTGAGGCCCTGTGGCCAACAGAGTCTCAGCCGGCTTATAAACATTGTCCGGCTCGGTGACTAGTTAAATCTACCTTATGATACAAGTCATGCCATTATGGCGGTTTACTACAACGGGCCTTAAGTCGCCTGTGGGCCTTAAGCCCTTTATTGAACCACCATCTTCATGATTGGTCTTGGGCTTCTTTCTGGTGAATCCTCTTTGCGTAACCCGGCCCCTCCTGGGCGGCTTACACAAATAGTTATATCCCCAACATTAGGCCCCAGATTGATTTGAACCTGTTCATGTCAATCTTAAAATACCTTGAAATATAAATCTTCAGTCTCCAGACTGTGCAAAAGACTTTCTTTAACCCGCCGTGACATCATTTTCTGGATCCGTGTTAACCCGCCATGACGTCATCCTTCCTTTTTTATTCCACCGTATCGTTCAACGGATCTCTGTCTTTATTGACTGTTCCGAAAATCGAGGCGTCGGGGCCGCTGGATAATAATTCCTATCTCCTCGTTTCCCGCGCCGTCTCAGTTATCCTCTCCTTATAAATAGGCGCGACCTAGGTCTACCATTTTCCTCCTTCCCGTCTCTTCTTCCTCTTGCCTTCTCTCGAGCTCCGCCACCGCCGCCGTCGAGCTTCTTGTCTTCACCGTCCCAGGCCGCTGCATCAACCTGAATCGGATCAGAAAAAACGCCAGCGAACTTCCGCAGCCCCTCCAGATCCGTAAGTTTCCTTCCCTTCCTTTCTTAGATCCGCATTAGAGTTTCCTCAAGTTCGTCGAAGTTCATCACCATTGGAGCCAAACATCTGCTAGTTTTCCTCCTAGATGCCTCTTCCAATCCGAGAATGATATAAAACAGCCGCGGTAGTTGTTTTAGCACTTGTCTTGGATACAAAACAGATCCTGGTAGTTGTTTTAGCACTTGTCTTGGATACAAAACAGATCCCTTTCTCTGTATGAAAGCCTCATTCAAGCTTATGAATACATCTGGGTCAGTTTTTAGGTCTAGAACACTTTCTTATCAGAGCAGTCCTTTGATCTTAAATTGTAGCAGAAGATCATGAAATCTGTTTTTATCACCCGGAAAACTTCTTCTTGTTAAATGCCCTTTAAACAAACTATCCGGGTGTCCGGTTTAAATGCATACCACTGATCTGTGGACCTTGCCTAATTTTCATATCTTTAAGAATTTTGAACTGCTCTTAAAGCTTGTAGCGGCTTAAATACTGTTGCCCAGTTATCCTTATATCATTAGGCCTCTTCGTAAGCCGCTACCTTCAGTAGTTTGGATATTTTTCCCGGGTTAAAATTTGAACCGGGACTTCTTATTTTGTAATAGGCCAACTGTTGTCATGGCACCTAAGGCGATCAAAGCTCCTGTAACCTGCAACTGGGTCCCGTCCACAGTCACTGAGAGTAAACTGGCTGATTTTGTGAAGTCTGGCCATCTGCCAAAAAAGGAGGTCATATCTTATCGTGTTCCTAACCCATCTGAAGAGAAGCCTCAACCCAAAGAAGGGGAGGTGATAGTTTTCACGGATCACATGAGCCGGGGATTTGCCCCTACCGGCTCAAAGTTCTTCAGAGAAGTTTTGAATTTCTTTGATCTTAGACCTCAAGACATTGTACCCAATTCCGTGTCAAATCTTTGCAATTTTCAAGTCTTCTACGAGGTGTACCTGGGAGAGGAGCCAAGTCTACTTTTGTTCAGAGAACTTTTTTACTTGAACCGGCAAAATGAACGTGCCAACGGGCCGAATCTTGAACTTGGCGGTATCTCGATCCAGCGACAGAGAGACTGTCTGTTTCCTTATGCTGAGTTGCCGAGTCACCCAAAAAAATGGAATCAGACATGGTTCTACTGTCAGGACACTTCTCTGGCTGATGAGAAGCCTCTGCCCGGCTTTCGCGCCCTGCGCCTTGAGTCCAACCATCCACTGGCGGATAAACTAACCACTGTTGAACGTCTGCCTCTTAATCCCACCATCAATTAGATTAAAGCCCTTTTGGGGAATGGTTTGAATGGCATCGATCTGGTCCGAGTCTAGGTTACTTGGCGGATACTCCCATTAAGCCGCCGATCCGGCTTAATGTGTACTTATACAGGCGAAAAGAACGACCCAATGCGTCATAGTCCTGACGACCTACCAGACGATGTGGCGGATGCTACAACCTAGTCATTACTGAAGGAGGGCACTGTTACTAGCAATGCCTTCGGTTTACTTCCCTTCTGCAAAAAGAACCCGGCCCCTGCAGTAAGTTATCAATCTTAATAAATATTCCTTAACATGTTTACCTTCTTTGTACTTATAATTCCTTATCTTTTTCCACAGGCTGGTGATAATTTCTGGAAGGTCAAATATGACCACGAGGCTGCCCAACAGGCTAGGGCAGCCAAGAAAACCGAAAGGAAAGCCGCCAAGACGGGAACTTCAAAGAAGAAGAAACCCAGCGCCTCCGATTTGCTCAAATTGGATGACTCTTCTTCAGATGAGGAAGAGGTAATCCCTTACTCTCTTAACTCCCTTGTTACTATTTTATTGATATTTCCACCTTTCAGGAGGATACTGGGAACAGCCAAGCTCTTGGCGAAGAGGTAACTATAATCTTCTCCGACTCAGAGCCTTTGCCAAAGCACAAAACCCGGTGGGTGACCCGGAAAGTAAGATTTTCACATCCTCTAGCTTATCAAGATCCTCAATTTCTTTTGAAGCAACAACAGCTTGAAAGCCGGAGGCAAACTCGGACCAGCAAGGATGCAGAACTCTCTTCCGGCTTACCCGACATAAGCAAGAAGCGTCGGGCTGAGGTCATCTCCGAATTACGTTCTATTTATCCTTTGGCCGGGTTAATTCGTCAACCGCTCAATTCATCTGACTCCAATTATCAGGATACCTCTCCTTCCTCCGGCGAATCTATGCAGTCCAATATGCCGGCCTTCAAGACTGCCCCTGGGTAATATACCTTTTGTTATCTTTATGTTTTGCCTTACTCATATTTTGAACTCACCCTTCTGTTTTGTCCACAGCGTGCAGGTGAAGCCTAGTAAGAGGGCAAAAAAGAATAAAACATCCAGAGATCCGTCACAATCGAGCGGAAAAGGAACAGATTGCACTGATGCTTCTACTCATCAACCACCTCGAACCGGCATATGAAATTCGAGCCATCTTGACCGCCTGCCAAGATACCTTCAACAGCTCGATAATCCGAATTCCTAGCCCGGTCAAGACAACTGACCGGAGGTTGAGATTCGAAAGCCAGTTTGTTGAACTGGGCGGCCTCATCCTTGCGGATGTAATTGCTAAGGAAGAATTTATCGACCGCCGGAAGAACAAATAGGACATCGCTGATTATGCTCACTTAAGCATTGGTGACATAGTCTCAGGCTATCTGAATCAAGTGCATAACAGCTGCGACCTGGAAATTGACATGGTGAAACAAATACAGCATAAATCTGAGGTATAACCTATACTATTTCTTCTGAATCTTACTTATTGTACCAGCCCCAAGTCTCGCTTATAAATAAATATGATGTAGACTTAGATACCTGCTATCGTTAGTTCATCCGGTTTAAAAGAGAAGATATTTAACCCGGTCAGAATATGATACCTTAAAACATGCGATACACATTAGCCCCCAAGTGTCAAGTATCTTTACTTCTAAAGTGCTTGAGACTTTAATATGCATAATCTAACATTATAAAGTAAAATTTTCTTCTGCATACATTAGCCCCCAAGTGTCAAGTATCTTTACTTGTAAAGTGCTTGAGACTTTAATATGCATAATCTAACATTATAAAGTAAAATTTTCTTCTGCATACATTAGCCCCCAAGTGTCAAGTGTCTTTGCTTGCAAAGCGCTTGGGACTTAATGACATCTTACCATAACCTTATGTAACGCCCCGGATACAACTTTCCATATTCGTAACTCCAACTCTTGCCTTTTCCGGAGATGCGATATGTTATTTCCTCCGTGGTTGGGTTTTGTCTGTTGTTTGGCGTTTTGTTCATGTCATGCATCTCATCCCATCGCATCATGTGCATTGCATCTGCATGTTTTCATAAAACTCGTAGCCGTTCGTAGTTGCCCTTTCTCTCTTTGCCTCCGTTGTCACTTTGTCAGGCCCTTTCCCTCGTTGACCTCTCTCGCCATCCCGCAAACCCCTCGTGTGCGTGTCCGAAACTGCCCCGAACCCGAATTGCTCAGTCATCATCGTTGAATTCAGATCATCTCCTAACATCTATAAAACATCTCCGTTTTCGTATTTGGACTCCCTACCTATTTTTTTTCTCGACCGTCTGATTACGATCGGAGGTTCCGACTAGCCCCTAAACCTACCCCGCTTGCTATATAAATAGATCAACCCTAAAATCTAGGGAGATGTCCCATCCATCCCGTCTCGGCCGCCGCCACTTTCTTCATCGGGATCCCCTCACCGATCTCCCTCGATCCGCTCGCCCAACCACCATCGAGCGCCAGCCTCTTGCTTCCTTCGGGATCCATCCCCAACCATCGCAGCAGCCGAACCCCTCGCGCGCCTCCTCCCTGCCTTCTTCGGGGCCACCGCATGCGAGCCCGCAGGAGCTCGGGCTCGAGCAGATCGAGCCAGCCGCCCGCCGATGACCGCAGCAGCAGCGCTGCCTTGCTCCTTCTCCCCTGCCTCTCCTCCCGAGCGCCTCGTCGGACCGGCCGCTGCCGGCGACACGAGACCAGGCGCCATCAGAAGGCCGTCCTCGCCGCCCTGCTCCCTTCCCTTTTCTCTTCTTCGTTGAAGCTCTCTCTGACCACCTCCCTCGTCCTGTTTCTCTCCCAGGGAACCCAAGGCCCCGCCATGGATCTCCAAGCCCGCGGCTACGTTGACCCGGAGACCCCATATCGTTGCCCTGCACCAGCAGGCCCTGGTGCCGCCCATCTCCCTCCGCTTCGCCGCGCCCGTCCCTTGCGTACCCTTCGTGTCCAGCCATGGAAGCCGCCCCGCGTGGAGCTCCAAGTCCGCCGGCCTGCCTCCACATCGATCCGGCAGGGAACGGGACCCTGACGACCTCCACCGCCTGGATCCGCCAAGTCCCCGGCCGCCATGGACGTCCCGACGCAGGAGCTCGCCGTTGACCCCACGCCGATCCGCGGCGAAGCCGCCGCCTTTGATCGCCGCCCGAACCGGTCTTCCCGACTCGCCCTCGGCTCCTGTGTCGCCGCGCCGCCCTAATCAAGACCGCCAAGCCCTCATCGCCGGCCTCCCCTTCTTCTGCGTGCGGGGGCGATGACCAGCGCCAGTCCCGCTCCCTCTTCTGTTCAAGAGGAGGAGACTGCAGTCGTGACGGTCGCGTTGACCGCGCCCCCCCTTCCGGCCTCCAGCCCAGCTAGCTGCAACCCGCGAGCCCACCTCCACCGATCTGGGCCATGGCCCATGGTGAGCCACGCTCCCCCCCCCCTTCCACTATCGGGCCAGCCAGATTCGGCCCAGAGTATTTTTTTTAGTTCTGCGATTTGCTAATTATCCAGTGTTTTACCTGTTTGCAGAAAAGTCCCTAAACTTCATGCATCTATATCTCACAAACCGTGCATCGGATTAAAATGTTTTAAATATGAAAAATTCTTAGAATTTTATCTAGTTTCACAATATCCCACTTTCATCCATGTTAAATATGTTTAAAATGTTGTTTGTTTAAATTTGCTTAAATGCCATGTTAAAATGCTTTATTTCATAACTAAATAACCGTAGCTCGGTTTGAAATAAACTTTATATGTAAATGGGGTGGAAAAATGCCTAGTTTAACATGGTACACTTTATTTTGCTGTTTAACAACATTAAAATATGATTTAGAGCAGAACAGTACCGATTCTAAAATATGCACATGGGGATTTTTCGGAATTGTTGTTTCTTATTTCCGGCCTCATTTAAACTTGCCTAAATAGATAGTTTACTTATGCGTCACCTCTTGCCATGTTTAACAACATTTAATATTGTTGGGTATATAAACGAGAGTGAACTAAATAACTCGAATGTGGTGTTCTGTCAATATGCAACTCGTTGCATATTGAGCTCCACTTAATTGGTAGTATTGTTTGTTGCACTTTGCCATGCCATGCCTCATTAAACCGGACATGCATCTTACTTGATTGTGCATCATGCCATGTTTATGCTTGTGCATTTATCATGTTGTTTGTTTCTTTCCGGTGTTGCTTCTCAGTTCCGGTAATGTTGCGATTGTGAGGATTCGCTCAACTACTCCCGTTCGTCTTCTTCATGGACTCGTTCTTCTTCCTAGCGGGATTTCAGGCAAGATGACCGTCACCTTGGATCTCATTACTATCATTGCTATGCTAGTTGCTTCGTTCTTTCGCTATGCTGCGCTACCTATCATTTGCTCTTCAAGCCTCCCAATTTGCCATGTCAGCCTCTAACCTTTGCACCCTTCCTAGCAAACCGTTGCTTGGCTATGTTACCGCTTTGCTCAGCCCTCTTATAGTGTTGCTAGTTGCAGGTGAAGTTGAAGATTGCTCCATGGTGGACAGGATTTTGTTGGGATATCACAATATATCTTATATTATTAATGCATCTATATACTTGGTAAAGGGTGGAAGGCTCGGCCTTATGCCTGGTGTTTTGTTCCACTCTTGCCGCCCTAGTTTCCGTCATATCGGTATTATGTTCCCGGATTTTGCGTCCCTAACACGGTTGGGTGATTTATGGGACCCCCTTAACAGTTCGCTTTGAATAAGACTCCTCCAGCAAGGCCCAACCTTGGTTTTACCATTTTCCTCACCACCACCTATACCCTTCCCTTGGGTCGGCCAACCGAAGGGTCATCTTTATTTTAGCCCCCGGCCGTTGCTTTCTAAGTGCTGGTTCGAACCGAAACACCTTGGGCCACCACGGGAAACTCGAGGCTTGGTTTTACTCAGAGCCTGTCTCATCCGGTGTTGCCTCGAGAACGAGATATGTGCAGCTCCTATCGGGATTGTCGGCGATCGGGCGGTCTTGCTGGTCTTGTTTTATTGTTGTCGAAATGTCTTGTAGACGGGATTCCGAGACTGATCGGGTCTTCCCGGGAGAAGGAATATCCTTCGTTGATCGCGAGAGCTTATCATGGGCTGTTGGGACACCCCGCAGGTATAAACTTTCGAGAGCCGTGCCTGCAGTTATGTGGCGATGGGAATTTGTTAATATCCGGTTGTAGTAAACTTGAAATAAAACTCTTCTAAAATACACCAACCGTATGCGTAACGTGAGTGTCTCTTTTCGGGTTGATCGAGAGGAGAACACGGTTTCGGGTTATGTCGACGTAAGTAGGAGTTGAGATCACTTCTTGATCATTACTAGTTGACGACCGCCTTTGTTTCTCTTCTCGCCTCATTTGCGTATGTTAGCCACCATATATGCTTAGCCGCTGCTGCAACCTCACCACTTTACCCCCTTCCTTTCCCATTAAGCTTTGCTAGTCTTGATACCCATGGTAATGGGATTGCTGAGTCCTCGTGGCTCACAGATTACTACAACACCAGTTGCAGGTACAGGTTTGCGATGGTCATGACGCGAGAGCGATGTTTGCTTGTGTTGGAGTT
Organism: Aegilops longissima; assembly: GCA_021605205.1. Taxonomy (NCBI): domain Eukaryota; kingdom Viridiplantae; phylum Streptophyta; class Magnoliopsida; order Poales; family Poaceae; genus Aegilops; species Aegilops longissima. The sequence goes on from CM038676.1 coordinate 529,686,208, forward strand.
CTTCTTCTTCTTCGTTGATCAGGGGATAGGTTCCAGGTCGGCAGCCTGGGCTAGCAGGGTGGATGTCGTTTGAGTTTCTATTTATGTTTCATCCGTAGTCGGATGTTGATCTCTTGTATATGATGTTGATGTATTCGTGTGGCATTGTATGCTTATTGTATGTATCCCCATCTATTATGTAATGTTGATGTAATGATATCCACCTTGCAAAAGCGTTCCAATATGCGGGTCTATCCTTGGTGGGACCTTCGAGTTCCTTTTGGATAGGGTCGCATATTGGGCGTGACAAGTTGGTATCAGAGCCTCGACCGACCTTAGTAGCCCCCTTGTTTGTTGGCCGTTGTTGAGTCTAGAAAAAAAAGTTTTGAGTCTTAGGATTATTTATATCGGAGAGTAGGATTCTTTTTACTCCTCAGTCCCTTCGTCGCTCTGGTGAGGCCTCCTGCCGTAGATGTTTTGTCTTTCCTCTCCTCAAATTTCACGAAATTTTTTTAGGATCACGCGGGTATCTTGGAATCGTTTCGATAGTCTTGTGACGAGAACATTGTTCTTGGTGCCTCCTGACATGGGGTTGTGGCAGTGTCCCGGGGAGTTGAGCTCCGAGGTGTTGTCGTCACAATTTTATCGTTGCAGTTCTGGAATACCTGAGTTTTGCCGACATCGATAATCTCTTTTATGCAGTTGTTGGTGAGATAACCTCGACGTCACCCAGTACTGGGGAGTTCGGGAGTATTGCCATAGCTTGTATAACGGATGCTTTTGAAGGTTGAGGTACATGATTTCGGAGTTTTCTTGGTTATGTGTTGAAGGATGGATACAAATGGATCTAGGTATTGTTAGTTTGGGTGATATATTTTGTGTCCCTGATCCCCAACACCAGATTGCATAACCGAAAGTTTCGGAGTTTATAGGTGGGAATTCAAGTAGCTCCTAGAATATCTTTCCGACAGATGCATGATATGGGATTGGGTAAATCTCTATCATATGTATTTGTTCCGGCTTATTCTGCAAGCCAAATCCTTTGTTTTGTTTTGAGTTGTGGTATTCGAGTTGCTTCGAAGTCAAATGTTGAATCCATACCATTCCTAAGCGGTGTTCTCATATTTCTATGGGAGTACTAATCCTTTTGACCATCAAGATTGTGATGTCAATTCTTTCCAACCGGCGTGCTTCTCTTCAAGTGGATCCCATCATTCAACATTTGCGAGATCAATTCTAAGTTTTTCACAACGGTGTATGTTTCATCCGTCCCAAGTTGTCTTTGTTTTCCCGCCCTCCCACCCTTTTTCTGCAAGGACTTATATATTTTAATCAAGTATCCATTTATTCATGTGAAGTCTCTTCATTCTTTTCTTTCAATGTTCTTATCCGGTGATTTCCCATGAAGATGCTCAACAGTTTCAAGTTCATCATCCTTCATTGTTGTTTCTTCTCCGGTGGATCCAATTCAAGCTTTCGATATTTATCATATTCCTTTCCTCCTTTCTAATGCTTTCTCTTGCCGATGCACCTCTTAATCATTCACTTCTCGCTATTCATTTGTTCTGGAGTGTTGAAGATATCTCAGAAGGCTCGTCTTTTCATTCTAGATCCGTTCAAGTTATTTTGAGGTTGTTATCTCATTTAAGCCATTTAATTCAACCGGTGCAACCTCTCTTTAAAATTGTTCAACGGTGTTTTTCTTTTAGTGGGCCCTAACCCACAGGTCTTTTCCCAGGATCTTACCTGACTCTTCTAATTATTCCGGAGCTATCCCAAATTCTTTTCCAAGTTTGATGTAAGAATGAATTTTCATCAGTCACATTCTTTCTCCAAGATCTCTTTCAAATTCATTTCATTGTTGGCTCAACCCCCTTCACTTTTCATTATCCCGGAGTATCTCAGTAATTTTGGTGGTGTTTTCCGTCGTCATTTGAAGACCGAAGAAGAGTTTCTCTTAAATCTTGCTCCATTCACTTCAAGATTCATGGTTCTAGCTTGATGCCATCGTCTCATAATTGTTTTTGACTGTGGGAATTCATTTCACCCATCCGGAGCATTTCATGAGTTATTTCCATTTCTTTCCTCCGAAGGCCATCATGTCATAATTCTTCATTCTCAGCGTGTAGCTACCGTTCTCCATATTTTATCGGTGAATCGTTCAAATACCCTCTAATCAGTTCATGATCTCTTCGTTCTCATGTATCTAAATCCTCTCAAGTATCTTCGTTTTCTTTTTCTCCAATTCTTCCCGGTGAATTGTGCCTTGGCTACGTTCATTTGCAATTCTTACGGTGGTTCGCTCAAGAGTTCTCTTTTCTTGATTATCGTATCAATTCATTCGTTGTTTCCAAATCCAACCGGTGGTTCCATCAATACCTTCTCAAGTTTACGCTGTATCTCTCGTAATCCTTTCTACGGGAATAAGTAGTATGCCAAATCCGTTGCTTGTCATCAATTTAAATTGGTGAAGGATACGCATAACATAATTCTTGTTCTTGTTTCATCCAAGTGATTAATCCTTTCCTTCAGAGTTTGTTCATGAGGAATAAATTATCGGTTCTAAGATGTTCATCTTTTCTTTCCGGAGTTTCAAGTTCTCTCGGTTATATAATCGCGAAGCTCCATCTAAATCATCGCAAGGCTTCACCTTGTGTTTTCAACTTATCTTTCTTTTTATCATCCTTCCATTACCGGAGTTCTTCATGGAAGCTCTACATGGTGGTTCGTCAAGGATTATTTTCATTCTTCAATTGTTCTTCAAGATTTCTCTTGAAATTATGATCCGCCAAGCTATACTCTAAAATAAACATGGTGTTCAACACATGTTTTGTTTTGAGGCGTTCAAGTATTCTTCTTCTTGCATTTCGAAGTGCAATTCTTTCTACCTTATCTTTTGAGGTGGTGTTATGTCATTCTTGACAATTTGAGTTCGTGTTTCATGATTCACTTGTTGTCAAGAATGAGGTATTTAAATCCATCAATCTCTTCATTGGAGTTATCTTGGGTTATATTTCACCTAAAGCCTTCCCTAAGGAATGTTGCTATTTGTGGTGCGTATCTATGATCCAATTTTATCCTTCTCATCTCGGTGAAGAAGTTTCTCTTATCTTCATTGATCTCAACCAATCAATTGTTTCTGTTAATGGCGGGTTGTCACCTCATCATTTTGAGATGTTTGCCATAAGCCCATAACAAGCTTATGCTTCTCGTTGTTGATTTGCCAACAACTCCGTTCAATTCTTCTTTGCAAGGATGCTTTTCAAGATCATTTGTGGCAGAAGTTGGCATTTTCTTCTCCATTCTTTTATTCCAATGATCTATCTTATATTCTTTCTTCCGGAGGCTTTGTGATGTTACTCTCTTCGACCCATCATCTCATTTTGCAAATATCATGTTCTTTTCCTTGCTTATCCATTTAACCGGAGTGTTGTGTCATCTCTTCAAGTTCTGTTCATCTTATCAAGTTTTCCTTCTTATTTTAGTCGGAGTGCTGCCCAAATTATATCAATCTTATTCCTTCTCTATCTAGTTTTAACCGGAGTGGTTTCGAATTCTATCTTGTCCATTAAACTCTTGATTCATGTCTTCGCAACCTTCAAGTTCTCGTAATGTTCCTTGTTCCTCTTTTCTAAGGATTGTTTGCAATCTCGTTCATCTCTGTTGTACTCTTTTTTTTAAATTGTTCAACCTCTCAAGGTTCGTGGTTTCACTCGTTTGTCGTAGAAGCAACTTTGTTTTACCTCTCCTCTTCCTTTTTCCTCCGGTGCCATCCTAGATCTCGGGACGAGATCCTCTCGTAGTGGTGGAGTGTTGTAACGCCCCGGATACAACTTTCCATATTCGTAACTCCAACTCTTGCCTTTTCCGGAGATGCGATATGTTATTTCCTCCGTGGTTGGGTTTTGTCTGTTGTTTGGCGTTTTGTTCATGTCATGCATCTCATCCCATTGCATCATGTGCATTGCATCTGCATGTTTTCATAAAACTCGTAACCGTTCGTAGTTGCCCTTTCTCTCTTTGCCTCCGTTGTCACTTTGTCAGGCCCTTGCCTCGTTGACCTCTCTCGCCAGCCCGCAAACCCCTCGTGTGCGTGTCCGAAACTGCCCCGAACCCGAATTGCTCAGTCATCATCGTTGCATTCAGATCATCTCCTAACATCTATAAAACATCTCCGTTTTCGTATTTGGACTCCCTACCTATTTTTTTTCTCGACCGTCTGATTACGATCGGAGGTTCCGACTAGCCCCTAAACCTACCCCGCTTGCTATATAAATAGATCAACCCTAAAATCTAGGGAGATGTCCCATCCATCCCGTCTCGGCCGCCGCCACTTTCTTCATCGGGATCCCCTCACCGATCTCCCTCGATCCCCTCGCCCAACCACCACCGAGCGCCAGCCTCCTGCTTCCTTCGGGATCCATCCCCAACCATCGCAGCAGCCAAACCCCTCGCGCGCCTCCTCCCTGCCTTCTTCGGGGCCACCGCGGGCGAGCCCGCAGGAGCTCGGGCTCGAGCAGATCGAGCCAGCCGCCCGCCGATGACCGCAGCAGCAGCGCTGCCTTGCTCCTTCTCCCCTGCCTCTCCTCCCGAGCGCCTCGTTGGACCGGCCGCTGCCGGTGACCCGAGACCAGGCGCCATCAGAAGGCCGTCCTCGCCGCCCTGCTCCCTTCCCTTTTCTCTTCTTCGTTGAAGCTCTCTCTGACCACCTCCCTCGTCCTGTTTCTCTCCCAGGGAACCCAAGGCTCCGCCATGGATCTCCAAGCCCGCGGCCACGTTGACCCGGAGACCCCACGTCGTCGCCCTGCACCAGCAGGCCCTGGTGCCGCCCATCTCCCTCCGCTTCGCCGTGCCCGTCCCTTGAGTACCCTTCGTGTCCAGCCATGGAAGCCGCTCCGCGTGGAGCTCCAAGTCCGCCGGCCTGCCTCCACTTCGATCCGGCAGGGAACGGGACCCTGACGACCTCCATCGCCTGGATCCGCCAAGTCCCCGGCCGCCATGGACGTCCCGACGTAGGAGCTCGCCGCTGACCCCACGCCGATCGGCAGCGGAAGCCGCCGCCTTTGATCAGATCGCCTCAACGGTCTTCCCAACCTCGCCCTCGGCTCTGTGTCGCGCGCCGCCCCACCGGAGACCGCCAAGCCCTCATCGCGGCCTCCTGCTTCTGCGTGGGGCAGCGACCAGTGCCCCGCTCCCTCCTCTGCTCGAGAGGAGGAGCTCAGTCGCGACGGCCGCGCTGACGCGCCCCTTCCGCCTCCGGCCCGACTAGCTGCTACCATGAGCCCACCTCCACCGATCTGGGCCATGGACCATGGTGAGCCACCGCTGCGCCCCCCCTTCCACTATCGGGCCAGCCAGATTCGGCCCAGAGTAGTTTTTTTTTAGTTCTGCGATTTGCTAATTATCCAGTGTTTTACCTGTTTGCAGAAAAGTCCCTAAACTTCATGCATTTATATCTCACAAACCGTGCATCGGATTAAAATGTTTTAAATATGAAAAATGCTTAGAATTTTATCTAGTTTCACAATATCCCACTTTCATCCATGTTAAATATGTTTAAAATGTTGTTTGTTTAAATTTGCTTAAATGCCATGTTAAAATGCTTTATTTCATAACTAAATAACCGTAGCTCGGTTTGAAATAAACTTTATATGTAAATGGGGTGGAAAAATGCCTAGTTTAACATGGTACACTTTATTTTGCTGTTTAACAACATTAAAATATGATTTAGAGAAGAACAGTACCGATTCTAAAATATGCACATGGGGATTTTTCGGAATTGTTGTTTCTTATTTCCGGCCTCATTTAAACTTGCCTAAATAGATAGTTTACTTGTCGCCACCTCTTGCCATGTTTAACAACATTTAATATTGTTGGGTATATAAACGAGAGTGAACTAAATAACTCGAATGTGGTGTTCTGTCAATATGCAACTCGTTGCATATTGAGCTCCACTTAATTGGTAGTATTGTTTGTTGCACTTTGCCATGCCATGCCTCATTAAACCGGACATGCATCTTACTTGATTGTGCATCATGCCATGTTTATGCTTGTGCATTTATCATGTTGTTTGTTTCTTTCGGTGTTGCTTCTCGATTCGGTAATGTTGCGATTGTGAGGATTCGCTCGACTACTCCCGTTCGTCTTCTTCATGGACTCGTTCTTCTTCCTAGCGGGATTTCAGGCAAGATGACCGTCACCTTGGATCTCATTACTATCATTGCTATGCTAGTTGCTTCGTTCTTTCGCTATGCTGCGCTACCTATCATTTGCTCTTCAAGCCTCCCAATTTTCCATGTCAGCCTCTAACCTTTGTACCCTTCCTAGCAAACCGTTGCTTGGCTATGTTACCGCTTTGCTCAGCCCTCTTATAGCGTTGCTAGTTGCAGGTGAAGTTGAAGATTGCTCCATGGTGGACAGGATTTTGTTGGGATATCACAATATCTCTTATATTATTAATGCATCTATATACTTGGTAAAGGGTGGAAGGCTCGGCCTTATGCCTGGTGTTTTGTTCCACTCTTGCCGCCTCTAGTTTCCGTCATATCGGTATTATGTTCCCGGATTTTGCGTCCCTAACGCGGTTGGGTGATTTATGGGACCCCTTGACAGTTCGCTTTGAATAAGACTCCTCCAGCAGAAGGCCCAACCTTGGTTTTACCATTTGCCTCACCACCACCTATACCCTTCCTTGGGTCGGCCAACCCAAGGGTCATCTTTATTTTAGCCCCCGGGCGGTGCTTCTCTAAGTGCTGGTTCGAACCGAGTCGCTTCATGGGACACCACGGGAAACTCGAGGCTTGGTTTTACTCAGAGCCTGTCTCATCCGGTGTTGCCTCGAGAACGAGATATGTGCAGCTCCTATCGGGATTGTCGGCGATCGGGCGGTCTTGCTGGTCTTGTTTTATTGTTGTCGAAATGTCTTGTAGCCGGATTCGAGACTGATCGGGTCTTCCGGGAGAAGGAATATCCTTCGTTGATCGCGAGAGCTTATCATGGGCTAAGTTGGGACACCCCTGCAGGTATAAACTTTCGAGAGCCGTGCCTGCATGTTATGTGGCAGATGGAATTTGTTAATATCCGTTGTAGTAAACTTGAAGTAAAACTCTTCTAAAATACACCAACCGTGTGCGTAATCGTGAGTGTCTCTTTCCGGGTTGATCGAGAGGAGAACACGGTTTCGGGTTATGTCGACGTAAGTAGGAGTTCAGGATCACTTCTTGATCATTACTAGTTGACGACCGTTCCTTTGTTTCTCTTCTCGCTCTCATTTGCGTATGTTAGCCACCATATATGCTTAGCCGCTGCTGCAACCTCACCACTTTACCCCCTTCCTTCCCATTAAGCTTTGCTAGTCTTGATACCCATGGTAATGGGATTGCTGAGTCCTCGTGGCTCACAGATTACTACAACACCAGTTGCAGGTACAGTTTTCCGATGGTCATGACGCGAGAGCGATGTTTTCTTGTGTTGGAGTTCTTCTTCTTCTTCGTTGATCAGGGGATAGGTTCCAGGTCGGCAGCCTGGGCTAGCAGGGTGGATGTCGTTTGAGTTTCTGTTTATGTTTCATCCGTAGTCGGATCTTGATCTCTTGTATATGATGTTGATGTATTTGTGTGGCATTGTATGCTTATTGTATGTATCCCCATCTATTATGTAATGTTGATGTAATGATATCCACCTTGCAAAAGCGTTCCAATATGCGTGTCTATCCTTGGTGGGACCTTCGAGTTCCTTTTGGATCGGGTCGCATATTGGGCGTGACACCTTAATTATAACCCGGCGTCAATGCAGGCCTCCACCAGTAAATTTGAATCGGAGATTGCTGACCTGAAGACTCGGCAGGCGGCCCAAGAACTTGAGATTCAAAAAGCCAATTACAAATTCACATTCAGCGTCTCCGAACAAGAGAAGTTGAAGAAGAATTTTGACGCGGAAAAGAAAGTCTGTGCTGATGAAAAAACCTCACTTGTGACTCGGGCCGAGACAGCAGAAGCAGCTCTGGCCGAAGCAACTACCGAGCTGTCCGGCTTAAAGCGCCAGATATCTCAAATGGTCTCATCAATCTTCGGTAAGTTATTATGCAGAATCATGAACATCACCATGGTTTCTTCGATGACTATTTCAAGTATTATCTCCGGCTTACCTTATATGTATAACCGCAGGCCCCGGGAGCACAAACTTGAAGCAAAATATGCTGATCAAGCTTAAGGCGGTGTACACTCTGGTGGAACAGCTATACACCGGGTCACAACGTGCCTTGGCCGTTGTGGCTTTATCAAATGAAACTCCTTATCTCCTGCAAGATGTGCTCAAACGGCTTGCCGTGTTACCCCAACGGATTCAGGAGCTAAGGCAGGCATCTGCGAGAGTCGGGGCCATAGCCGCCTTAAGCCGGGCCAAAGCATTGCTTCCAGAGCTAGACCTGGCAGGCATTGCTCTTGGATATCCCAGCTTGAAGGAGGATGGCTCCGTGTTCAATGAATCAGACTTCACCATCTGTGTGAGAGTCGTACGTCCTGTGGCTACCATCATCGACAATGATATTGATCTTACTAAGTATCAACCGGGTTATGACAATGAGAACCGGAGGATTCCAACTCCGCATTATGATGACGTCAGCCTGATCCCTCCAACTCGTAAGCATACCTTTGCTCCTAAAGTTGACCCGGCCAATTTAATAGATGATGAAGCTGAATTTGAAGCCTTAAGCGGCATTGACTGGACCTCGTCAACCTTCCAGGACCAAACAGCAGACGAAGAGGCGGAGAAGGATAACCCGGAGTCTTCAAGCCCGCCAAAGGAGTAACCCGCCTTGTGCCAGGTCTTTGAAAAAATGATGCTTCATTATTCAGACTCGGGGAGTCTTGTAATAGGGTAGAAAAACCTCTTAACTCTGTCATGCCTTCGCGCATGTTTGTGGTGCTTAATATTGTCACAAGCCGCTATCGTTGTATACTGCTGGCTTATGTGAATTGCTCCTTGACTTCCAAAACTTTTTGCTTTACCCTGTGTATAAAACAAAAAACAGAATTCCTTTCGCGTCTTACCACATCCGGGGTCATATAGAATAATGATAACCCGGACTATGAACCAAAACATAAAAACAGCCGGTTTATGATCATGACCATAATAATATATCTGATATCTTATTAAAGCTTACCTTTATGCGATCCCAAAAAGCAGACAGTTAAACTTAACTTCTGAAAATTGGCACATATAATGTTTACCTGTTCCTTAATATTATTTATCCTTATAGAGTAAATTAAACCTAATTTTCAAAAGGCCTCTGATTCGAATACGATCAGTAAAACCGTTCCAAAGGGGTTAAGCTAAGATTCGGATACGATCATATAGCCCCCAATGGCTTTGGCGATGCCGATCAAGTGGGTATCGACAGCTATGTTCTCTTTGGTTCGAATACGACCTATGTTTGAACAGGAAGCCCCCAAGTGACCATTAGAGTTGTTTAATGACGCTGATTCGAATACGATCCATGTCAGACCCAAAGGGGTTAAGCTATGATTCAAATATGATCAAGAAGCCCCCAAGTGGGTTTGGCAGTATGCCGATCAATTGGGTATCGACAGCTATGTTCTCTTTGGTTCGAATACGACCTATGTTTGAACAGGAAGCCCCAATTGACCATGGCTAGATTCAGATATGATCATAAGCCGGACCAAAGGGAAAGCCGGATTCAGATATGATCCGCTCCCTGTTGGTTGTTTCCACCACCTGGTAAAGAAGATACATAAACCTTGAAGGGTGGAAAGGAAAGAGGTCCCGCTTTATTGCTTTATATAATATATACATTGCTAAAAAAGGAAAAATAAATATACTCTCAGAGCCGGTGGCTTAAGTATAATAGGGCCGGAGATGCGCTATATTCCACGGTCGGCGGGTCTCTTCCTCCGACTTACGTGAGTCTTTGTGCTCTCGAACATCGATGAGGTAATATGACCCGTTGTTGAGATTCTTGCTGATCACAAAGGGTCCTTCCCAAGGAGGGGACAGCTTGTGCATATCAGATTGATCCTGAATGAGCCGGAGCACTAAATCGCCTTCCTAAAAAGTCCTGCTTCTAACCAGGCGGCTGTGATAACGGCACTGGTCTTGCTGATTCGCTGAGCGGGCTATTGCCAAGTCTCGCTCCTCATCCAACAAGTCAAGTGCATCCTGACGAGCTTTTTCATTATCAGCCTCAACGTAAAAAACCACCCGAGGGGAATCATGCCGGATATTACTTGGCAGAACCGCCTCTGCTCCATACACCATGAAGAAAGGTGTCTAACCTGTAGATCGGTTAGGCGTTGTGTTGATGCTCCATAGCACAGAGGGTAACTCCTCCACCCAACAACCCGGAGTTCGCTGTAAGGGAACTAAGAGCCGAGGTTTGATACCTTTCAAAATCTCTTGATTAGCTCTTTCTGCTTGGCCATTAGACTGGGGGTGAGCAACAGCCGAAACATCAAGCCGGATGTGCTCTTGTTGATAGAACTCTTCCATGGCACCCTTGGAGAGATTAGTACCATTATCAGTTATAATGCTGTGTGGAAAGCCAAAATGAAAGATCACCTTTTTTATGAACTGAATCGCCGTGGCTGCATCACACTTACTGACCGGCTCCGCTTCAACCCACTTGGTGAATTTATCCACTGCCACCAGCAGGTGTGTCTTCTTATCCTTAGACCTTTTGAAAGGCCCAACCATGTCAAGCCTCCAGACTGCAAACGGCCAAGTAATTGGAATCATCCTCAATTCTTGAGCCGACACATGAGCTCGTCGTGAGAATTTTTGACATCCGTCACATTTGCTGACCAGATCCTCCGCATCAGCATGAGCCGTCAGCCAATAGAAACCATGACGAAAAGCCTTGGCCACCAGAGATTTTGAACCGGCATGATGACCGCAATCCCCTTCATGAATCTCACGAAGTATCTCCTGACCCTCCGCAGCGATCTGTAACGTTGAAATGCCCCAGTGACGCTGCGGTGATGCAACTCGCCATGAACAATTGTCATGGATTTGGACCGCCTGATGATTTGTCTTGCCAAGGTCTCGTCCTCAGGCAACTCTCCCCGGGTCATATAGGCCAAATATGGGACTGTCCAATCTGGGATGGCGTGGAGAGCCGCCACCAGCTGCGCCTCCGGGTCTGGCACTGCGAGCTCTTCCTCTGTAGGCACTCTGACAGAAGGGTTATGCAAAACGTCAAGAAAGGTGTTAGGCGGCACCGGCTTACGCTGAGACCCCAGCCGGCTTAAAGCATCAGCCGCCTCATTCTTCCTTCGATCAATGTGCTCTACTTGATAACCTTTAAAGTGCCCGGCCACAGCATCAACCTCACGACGATAAGCCGCCATAAGGGGATCCTTGGAGTCCCACGTGCCTGACACCTGTTGAGCGACGAGGTCTGAATCGCCCAAGCACCTTACCCGGATCAAATTCATCTCTTTGGCCATCCGGAGGCCATGGAGTAAAGCCTCGTATTCAGTTGCATTGTTAGTACAGGGAAACATAAGCCAGAGCACATAGGAAAATTTGTCACCTCGGGGAGAAGTTAAAACGACTCCAGCCCCCGAGCCTTCCAACTGCCTGGACCCATCGAAGTGAATAGTCCAATACGTGTTATCTGGCTTCTCCTCTGGTGCCTGCAACTCCGTCCAATCGTTGATAAAATCCACCAAGGCTTGAGACTTGATAGCTGTATGTGGCATATACTTCAAACCGTGAGGCCCAAGCTCAATCGCCCACTTGGCGACTCGTCCTGTGGCTTCCCTGTTCTGGATGATGTCCCCCAAGGGGGCAAAACTTACCACAGTTATAGGATGACCCTAGAAGTACTGCTTTAGCTTCCGCCTTGCCATGAACACCCCATAAACAAGTTTCTGCCAATGCGGATATCTTTGTTTGGATTCTATGAGCACCTCACTGATGTAATAAACCGGCTGTTGAACCGGATGCTCCTTGCCAGCCTCCTTACGCTCCACCACCATGGCAACACTAATAGCTCGTGAGTTAGCAGCAACATACAACAACAACGGCTCTTTATCAATGGGAGCCGCGAGAACCGGCGGCTAGGACAATTGCCTCTTTAAATCTTCAAAGCCAGCATCAGCAACCTCACTCCAGACAAAAGTGTATGTTTTCTTCATCATCTGATACAGTGGTAGAGCCTTCTCACCTAACCGGCTTATGAATCGGCTTAAAGCAGCAACGCGACCCGCCAGTCGTTGAACATCATTGATACACGCCGGCTTAGCCAGAGAGGTAATCGCCTTGATCTTCTCCGGGTTAGCTTCAATGCCCCTGTTTGAGACCAGGAATCCCAAAAGTTTGCCTGCAGGTACACCAAATACACACTTGTCCGGGTTAAGCATCATCTTGTAGACCCGGAGATTATCAAAGGTTTCCTTTAAGTCAGATATCAAGGTTTCCTTCTCTCTGGACTTCACCACAATGTCATCTACATAAGCATGAACGCTATGCCTAATCTGATTGTGGAGACAATTTGACACACACGCCGATAAGTCGCCTGGGCACTCTTGAGCCCAAATGGCATAGATACATAGCAGAAGGCTCCAAACGGAGTAATGAAAGTCGTCTTCTCCTGGTCCTTAACTGCCATTTTGATCTGATGATAACCAGAGTAAGCAACCAAAAAACTCAAATGCTCGCAACCTGCTGTAGCATCGATGATTTGATCAATGCGGGGTAGAGCAAAGGGATCAACCGGACAAGCTTTATTTAAGTCCGTGTAATCCACACACATCCGCCAGGTGCCGTTCTTCTTGAGCACAAGCACCGGGTTAGCCAACCACTCCGGGTGAAAGACTTCCACGATGAACCCGGCCGCTAAGAGCCGAGCGACCTCCTCCCCAATAGCCTTTCGCCTTTCCTCATTGAATCGCCGAAGAAACTGCCTGACCGGCTTATACTTTTGATCAACATTAAGAGTGTGCTCGGCGAGTTCTCTCGGGACACCCGGCATGTTAGAAGGTTTCCATGCAAAGATGTCCCGATTATCACGGATGAACTCAATGAGCGCGCTTTCCTATTTGGGATACAAATTGGTACTGATGCTGAACTGCTTGGAAGAGTCGCCTGGAGTCAAGTCGACCAGTTTTGTCTTGGCGGCCGACTTAAATTTCAACACCGAGTCTTGCTCTGTGGTTGACTTCTTCAAAGAGGTCATATCCGCCGGGTCAACATTAGTTTGATAAAACTTCAGCTCCTCTTCAGCACAAACAAATTCAGCATAAGCCGCATCGCCTTCTTCGCATTCCAAGGCTACCTTTCGACTCCCATGCACAGTGATGGTGCCCTTGTAACCCGGCATCTTGAGCTGCAGATAAACATAACACGATCGTGCCATAAACTTGGCATAAGCCGGCCGTCCAAACAGAGCGTGATACGGGCTCCTGATTTTGACTACCTCAAACGTTAGTTTCTCAGCCCTGGAATCATATTCATCTCCAAAGGCTACTTCCAGCTCAATCTTTCCAACTGGATATGCCGATTTACCAGGTACTACCCCATGAAAAACAGCGTTGGACGTCCTCAAGTCCTTATCAGTCAACCCCATGCGGCGAAAGGTCTCCTAATAGAGAATATTGATGCTGCTTCCTCTGTCCATGAGCACCTTAGTGAATTTATATCCACCAACCTGACGGGCCACCACCAAGGACAACTGACCCGGGTTATCAACCCGGAGGGGGTGATCTTCCCTGCTCCAAATGATAGGCTGCTCTGACCACCTCAAATAACGGGGAACCGCCGGCTCAACCGAATTCACAGCCTGTTATGAACCTTCTGGTCACGTTTGCACAAGTTAGTGGTAAACACATGGTATTGCCCACCGTTCAGCTGTTCCGGATGGCTCTGATAACCTGACTGCTGCTGCTGCTATCCCCCTTGACCAGGCTGCTGTTGATTATAGCCACCTTGACCTCCCTGAAAGCCGGAACTTGAACCGCCACCCGGGCCATGAAAACCACCCGCTCCTGAAACGCCGTCTAATCCGTGATTGCCATCAAACATGTTGGAATTCTTGAAAGCCTTCATGATCGCGCAGTCCTTCCATAAGTGGGTGGCTGGATTTTCCCGAGTATCGTGTCTTGGGCAAGGCTCATTCAGAAGCTGCTCAAGAGATGGGCCTGAGCTACCAGATCGAGGGAGTGGTCTCCCCTTACGCTTCTTGTTGTTACCTTGTGCATTAGCATTGGCCACAAACTCCGGGTTACCCTCCGCCTTACGCTTGTTGCCTCCTTGACTTACCGGGTTATGCTGCTGACCCTTTTCATTGTCGTTCTTCTTTCCTGTCCCCGTCTTTTCCTCCTCAGACGCGGGATCATTGGTAGTATCAGAATTGGCATATTTGACCAAGGCTGCCATCAGCGTACCCATGTCACTGCAATCACGCTTAAGGCGCCCCAGCTTCTGCTTCAGCGGCTCAAAACGACAATTCTGGTGGAGCATAAGTACTGCAAAGCCGGCATCCATCTTATCAGATGAGTGTATTATTTCCTTGACCCGGCACACCCAATGAGTTGTGGACTCACCCTCCTCCTGCTTACAATTGGTCAAGTCCACAATTGACATAGACTGCTTGCAAGTGTCCATGAAGTTCTGGATAAACCGGGCCTTTAGCTCAGCCCATGAACTGATGGAATTGGGAGGCAAACTTTTCAACCAAGACCGGCCGTTCCATCTAACATCATGGTGAAATACTTAGCCATTGCTGCATCGCTGACCTCCAATAACTCCATGGCCATCTCGTAACTTTCGATCCATGCCCCTGGCTATAAGTCGGCCGTGTAATTCGGCACCTTTCGAGGTCCCTTGAAATCCTTGGGCAGACGCACATCCCGCAGAGCCTGCACCAGACAAGGGACACCACCGGTTCTAGTGGCCACTCCTGCTCCAACAGAAGTCGTTGGATACTCTGGGAGACATTCATATGCCGTCTGCTGAGCCGCTAACTAAGCCGCCCGTTCGTCCTCCTGACGCAATCGGTCTTGTACCAGGTTATAGCCACCGGGTTGGTTACGACGTTGGGCATTGCTTGATAAAGATTCTGACTCCATGTGCCTGCTGTAACTCGGACTCCGGTTTTGACGAGGTCCCAGCCAAGGCTGAGGAGTTGAATGAATCTTGTCCCTGCTGTAAGAATAGGTCTCCTGCTGTGCCAAGGCCGTCTAAAGAAGATCCACGACCCTCGGGTTTCCACCGCCGTCGGGTCATCACCGCCCTTTGGAAGAGCCGACGACGCAGCGCCGATGCGCTATCAAGTTCTCCATGGGGTTGGAGAAGTGGCCCGGTGGTGTCGGTATGTATCGGGGCGGGGCCATACTCCCGTGAGGAGGTGCCATCTTTCGGGGCTGAACCGGCCCTCCAGCTCCGAGTGTCATAAACTGATTGGCTTCGGGCGGATTGCTAGGACCCGCTCCGGGTGTCGTGAAAAGATTCTGAGGATCGTAAACCGGAGGTAGACGGGACTGGGTCTTCTGATGTCTCCTTCTCATCACCTCATTGGACGCATTCATACTAATATTAAGCTGGAAAGCCTCTGACTGGAGTCGCTGCGCCCGTGCATCCAAATCCACCCGCTTCGCAGCTAGCCTGGTGTCCTCAGCCGCCAAGGCCTCCTTGGCAAGGGCTATCTCCTCACGCACCTTTGCCACCTCCGCGTTATGCTCATCTAGATTTGTAGGAATAACCGTGGTGGTTAACAGGGATGTCAACTTGTCCATAAGATCCATCAGCACCTGAGCCGGCGGGCGTGAGGGCCTCTGCCTCGCCGCTCTGACCGGACGTTATTCTTTGTCGCGCCGTCGAGTTTTGACTGGGTTGAGTACCAGCCATGAAGACACCTGCCCAGCTCGGCGGCTCATAGAAATCTGGAATACTAGAGTCGTCAGAACAACCCCCAAGCATGCCCTCTTGGACCTGATACAAAGAATCTGTTGAACCGGAGGATGAATCATCATCCGGCGGGACGGCCGTCTCTTCGCCATCTTTAGATCCTTCAGAAAGTGCCTCTCCGTGAACACAGCCCAAGCACAAAGGCACGCTTCATGACAGGTTGAACTCGGGCGGATTTCGCATGCTGAGCCGTCTCGACGAGGTCGGTTCAGCTGTCCGGCTCCGGGCCCGGCTCACCAATCTGGCCGATGAAGACGTGGATTCCGCCAAAGGGGACCCGGTACCCGTACTCAATTGAGTCGGCCTCGGGGCCCACGCCTTCATTGTCGATGTAGATCTTGCCGCGACGACTCTTGGTCATCCGGCCCACTGCGTATCCCTTGAGCCCTTCGAAGCTGCCCTTCAAGAACTCAAATCCACCGTGCGCTGGCCCCACGGTGGGCGCCAACTTTTGTGGAATTGTCACGACAGATGTCCTCGTGCAAGGACTTAGTCATGGAGCCATCACAATTAGGAAGCTTAAAGGGGTTAATCGGGACAAAGGACACGAGAGGTTTTATACTAGTTCGGCCCCTTACGGTGAAGGTAAGGCCTACGTCTAGTTGGGTTGGTATTGCTTGAGGTTTCGATGACCGAGGGGCGAGATACGCTATGCCCGGTTCTCGATTGGTTGTTTCTTGCCTAAGCCGCCACAGGTCGTCCCCTTATATACATGGGTTGGCATACAGCAGCCTCTGAGTCCCGACGGCTTATAAACAATGTTCGGCTCGGTGACTAGTTAAATCTACCTTATGATACAAGTCATGCCATTATGGCGGTTTACTACAACGGGCCTTAAGTCGCCTGTGGGCCTTAAGCCCTTTATTGAACCACCATCTTCATGCTTGGTCTTGGGCTTCTTTCTGGTGAATCCTCTTTGCATAACCCGGCTCCTCCTGGGCGGCTTACACAAATAGTTATATCCCCAACACGTACCTTGACAAAGTTTTGAAGAAGTTCAAAATGGATCAAGCAAAGAAAGGGTTCTTTCCTGTGTTACAAGGTGTGAAGTTGAGTAAGACTCGGTGCCCGACCACAGCAGAAGATAGAGAGAAGATGAAAGATGTTCCCTATGCTTCAGCCATAGGCTCTATCATGTATGCAATGCTGTGTACCAGACCTGATTTGTGCCTTACTATAAGTTTGGCAGGGAGGTACCAAAGTAATCCAGGAGTGCATCACTGGACAGTGGTCAAGAACATCCTGAAATACCTAAAAAGGACTAAGGATATGTTTCTCGTTTATGGAGGTGACAAAGAGCTAGTCGTAAATGGTTACGTCGATGCAAGCTTTGACACTGATCCGGACGATTCTAAATCGCAAACCGGATACGTGTTTACATTGAACGGTGGAGCTGTTAGTTGGTGCAGTTCTAAACAAAGCGTTGTGGCTGGATCTACGTGTGAAGCGGAGTACATAGCTGCTTCGGAAGCAGCAAATGAAGGAGTCTGGATGAAGGAGTTCATATCCGATCTAGGTGTCATACCTAGTGCATAGGGTCCAATGAAAATCTTTTGTGACAATACTGGTGCAATTGCCTTGGCGAAGGAATCCAGATTTCACAAGAGAACCAAGCACATCAAGAGACGCTTCAATTCCATCCGGGATACTCTAGGTGGGAGACATAGAAATTTGCAAGATACATACGGAACTATGTTGCAGACCCGTTGACTAAGCCTCTTCCATGAGCAAAACATGATCAGCACCAAGGCTCCATGGGTGCTAGAATCATTACTGTGTAATCTAGATTATTGACTCTAGTGCAAGTGGGAGACTGAAGGAAATATTCCCTAGAGGCAATAATAAAGTAATTATTTATTTCCTTATATCATGATAAATGTTTATTATTCGTGCTAGAATTGTATTAACCGGAAACATAATACTTGTGTGAATACATAGACAAACAGAGTGTCACTAGTATGCCTCTACTTGACTAGCTCGTTGATCAAAGATGGTTATGTTTCCTAGCCATAGACGTGAGTTGTCATTTGATTAACGGGATCACATCATTAGGAGAATGATGTGATTGACTTGACCCATTCTGTTAGCTTAGCACTCGATCGTTTAGTATATTGCTATTGCTTTCTTCATAACTTGTACATGTTCCTATGACTATGAGATTATGCAACTCCCGTTTACGGAGGAACACTTTGTGTGCTACCAAAGCGTCACAGCGTGGCGGGTGATTATAAAGGTGCTCTACAAGTGTCTCCAAAGGTACTTGTTGGGTTGGCATATTTCGAGATTAGGATTTGTCACTCCGTTTGTCGGAGAGGTATCTTTGGGCCCACTCGGTAATGCACATCACTTAAGCCTTGCAAGCATTGCAACTAATTGCGAGATGATGTATTATGGAACGAGTAAAGAGACTTGCCGGTAACGAGATTGAACTAGGTATTGAGATACCAACGATTGAATCTCGGGCAAGTAACATACCGATGACAAAGGGAACAACGTATGTTGTTATGCGGTTTGACCGACAAATATCTTCATAGAATATGTGGGAGCCAATATGAGCATCCATGTTCCGCTATTGGTTATTGACCGGAGACGTGTCTCGGTCATGTCTACATAGTTCTCGAACCCGTAGGGTCCGCACGCTTAAAGTTTTGATGATGGTTATATTATGAGTTTATGATTTTTGATGTACCAAAGGTTGTTCGGAGTCCCGGATGTGATCACGGACATGACGAGGAGTCTCGAAATGGTCGAGACATGAAGATTGATATATTGGAAGCCTATATTTGGATATCGGAAGTGTTCCGGGTGAAATCGGGATTTTACCGGAGTACCGGAGGGGTTACGGGAACCCCCCGGGGGTTTAATGGGCCATAGTGGGCCTTAGTGGAGAAGAGGAGGGGCGGCCAGGGTAGGCCGCACGCCCCCTCCCCCTCTAGTCCGAATTGGACAAGGAGGGGGGCGGCGCCCCCCTTTCCTTCTTCTCCTCTTCATCCTTCCCCCCTTCTCCTAATCCAACAAGGAAGGGAGGGATTCCTACTCCCGTTGGGAGTAGGACTCCTCCTGGTGCGCCTCCTCCTAGCCGGCCGCCTCTCCCCCCCCCCTTGCTCCTTTATATACGGGGACAGGGGGCACCCCATAGACACAACAATTGATCATTGATCTTTTAGCCATGTGCGGTGCCCCCCTCCACCATAGTCCACCTCGATAATATCGTAGCGGTGCTTAGGCGAAGCCCTGCGTCGGTAGAACATCGTCATCGTCACCACGCCGTCGTGCTGACAAAACTCTCCCTCAACACTCGGCTGGATCGGATTCGAGGGACGTCATCGGGCTGAACGTGTGCTGAACTCGGAGGTGCCATGCGTTTGGTGCTTGATCGGTTGGATCGTGAAGATGTACGACTACATCAACCGCGTTGTGCTAACGCTTCCGCTTTCGGTCTACGAGGGTACGTGGACAACACTCTCCCCTCTCGTTGCTATGCATCACCATGATCTTGCGTGTGCGTAGGAATTTTTTTTGAAATTACTACGTTCCCCAACAAAACAATCCTTTGAGGGGTTTGTTCAGGGTATCTTCACCCTGTCCGGAACCACAATTAATTACCCCTCAACCTACTACACCTACTGAAAATATTGAATATGAAATTCCTTCGGGTATGATAGAACAACTGCTAGCTAATCCTTATGCAGGAGATGGAACAGAATATCCTGATATGCACTTGATACATGTAGAAAAAATTTGTGGATTGTTTAAGCTTGCAGTTACCCAGGGATGAGGTGATGAAAAAGGTTTTCCCTTTATCTTTGAAGGTAAAGGCATTGGCATGGTATAGGCTAAGCGATGATATTGGATCATGGAATTGGAATCGTTTAAAATTGGAGTTTCATCAAAAAAAATCCTATGCGTCTAGTTCATCGTGATCGGAATTATATATATAATTGTTGGCCTCGTGAAGGAGAAAGTATCGCTCTAGCTTGGGGGAGGCTTAAGTCACTGTTATATTCATGCCCCAATCATGAGCTCTCAATATAAATTATTATTCCGAATTTTTATGCTTGGCTTTCTCGTAATGATCAAACCATGCTGGATACTGCTTGTGCTGGTTCTTTTATGAAGAAAACTATTGAATTCCGATGGGATCTTTTCGAAATAATTAAAGAAACTCTGAATATTGGGAAATCGATGAAGGTAAAGAGTCAGGTATAAAGTTTTAAGTATGATTGTGTTAAATCTTTTATGGATACCGATGCTTTCCAAAAGTTTAGCACTAAATATGGAGTTGACTCTGAAATAGTAGCCTCCTTTTGTGAATCATTTGCTACTCGTGTTGAACTCCCTGAAGAGAAGTGGTTTAAATATCACCCACCTATTAAAGATGAAATTAAAGAACCGGTACTAGTTAAAGAAGAAACTATACTCTATAATGTTGATCCAGTTGTTCCTACTGCTTATATTGAGAAACCCCCTTTTCCTGTTAGGATAAAGGAACATGCTAAAGTTTCAACTGTGGTTAACAAAAGTTCTGTTAGAACACCTAAACCTGTTGAACAAATTAGAGTTGAACCTAAGATTGCTATGGTTAAAGATTTCTTAGAAGAAGATGTAGATGGGCATGTTATTTACTCCTGTGAAGATGCTGCTAGAATTGCTAAACCCGACAAAAGGGATAAAATAGACCAGTTGTAGGCTTGCCTATCATTTCAGTTAAAATAGGAGATCACTGTTATTATGGTCTATGTGACATGGGTGCTAGTGTGAGTGCTATTCCTCACGAGTTATATCAAGAAATTAGGGAAGAGATTGCACATGTTGAGATAGAAGACATAGATGTTACAATTAAACTTGCAAACAGAGACACTATATCACCAGTTGGGATTGTTAGAGATGTTGAAGTCTTGTGTGGGAAAATAAAATACCCTACTGACTTTATTGTTCTTGGTTCCCCACCAGATGACTTCTGTCCCATTATCTTTGGTAGACCCTTCTTGAACACAGTTAATGCTAAGATAGATTGCCAGAAACAAACTGTGGGTGTCAGCTTTGGTAATGAGTCTCATGAGTTTAATTTTTCCAAGTTTAGTAGAAATCATCATGAAAAAGAATTTCCTAGTAAGGATGAATTCATTGGTCTTGCTTCTATTTTTGTGCCACCTACTGATCCTTTAGAACAATACTTGCTAGACCATGAAAATGATTTACATAAGCATGAAAGAAATGAAATAGATAAGATTTTCTTTGAACAACGTCCTCTAATTAAACACAATTTGCCTATTGAAACTCTAGGAGGTCCTCCTCCACCTAAAGGTGATCCTGTGTTTGAATTAAAACAATTGCCAGACACTATGAAATATGCTTATCTTGATGAAAATAAGATATATCCTGTTATTATCAGTGCTAACCTTTCATAACATGAAGAAGAAAGATTATTGAAAGTTCTAAGGAAGCACCGAGCTGGTATTGGATATACTCTTGATGATTTAAAGTGCATTAGTCCCACTCTATGTCAGCATAAAATTAATATGGAACCTGATGCTAAACTAGTTGTTGATCACCAACGTCAGTTAAATCCGAAGATGAAAGAGGTGGTAAGAACGGAAATATTAAAAATTCTGGAAGCAGGTATAATCTATCCTATAGCTGATAGTAGATGGTTAAACCCTATTCATTGTGTCCCTAAGAAAGGAGGTATTACTGTTGTTCCTAATGATAATAATGAACTCATTCTGTAAAGAATTGTTACAAGATATAGAATGGTAATTGATTTCAGAAAATTAAATAAAGCTACTAGAAAAGATCATTACCCTTTGCCTTTTATTGATCAAATGCTTGAAAGAAATCTAAGAACACACACTTTTACTTCCTTGATGGATATTCTGGCTTTTCACAAATACCTGTTTCTCAACCTGATCAAGAAAAGACCACTTTTACTTGTCCTTTTGGAACTTATGCTTATAGACGTATGCCTTTTGGTTTATGTAATGCACCTGCTACCTTTCAAAGATGCATGATGGCTATATTCTCTGACTTTTGTGAAAAGATTGTTGAGGTTTTCATGGATGACTTCTCTATTTATGGGAAGTCTTTTGATGATTATTTAAGCAATCTTGATTGAGTTTTGCAGAGATGCGAACAAACATATCTTGTCTTGAATTGGGAGAAGTGCCACTTTATGGTTAATGAAGGCATTGTCTTTGTCGGTGTACAAAAATAGGGGCTCTCCTTTTGACCCCTTTACTTGTGCACAGGCAATCAGAGCCACCCGCCACGACCACGCATAACAGGGTAGGAAAGGGAAGCCGGAGAGAAGCCAAAGGCACAAGACAAATAAAGCAACGACAAGGAGCAAGGCCACAAGGATCGGATGGGTGAAGCAGGTTTCCCCGGCAAGGACCCTTGCCGGGGCAGCCTCAGCGGCCCCGGCAAGACCCTTGCTGGGGCAGCTCGCCTACGCCAGCCGAGCGAGCCACCCTTGAGCCCACCAACGCTCGACAAACGCATTGGAATAGGGCTCGGGAGGCACCTCCGTGGTGGCATGCAGATCTTTGTGAAGACAAAGAATAGTCAAGATCAAGTGAGGATAGGAAGGCAATCATCCTCACCGAAGAAACCCACAAGACCCCCGGCAAGATCCTTGCAGGGGACGCCTGTGCGCCACGGCAAGACCCTTGTCGGGCCACCCGGCAAGACCCTCGCCAAGAGCGCCAGCAGGGCCACTGCCAGTCCCGCACCAGCCAAGTCTCCGCCACCGTTCGCATGCGGCTGCCGACCCAACCAGCTGAGCAGGCACCTGCATGGCAACATGAAACCCTTCATGGAGGATCCACCACCGCGCCACCTCAGCTGCCTGCCTGCCTACATGGCGCCGCATGCATCACTGGCCAGGGCGCGTGTCGAAGAAAGGAGGAGCGGCGACGGACGGGACGGGCCTCGCTCCCGCCCCAGATAAAGCGAAGGGATACCTAAGCCTCGCATTAAATGCGCTTTGTCCTATAACACCAGGGATAAGCTCACAGCGCTGTAGCACTTTCCACCTCCTGTGTGCCACTGTGGCAGCCCCTTTTACCTATAAAAGGAGGCCCATGGCGCACTGGAGAAGAATTCGGCTCTTTGGAACCTAGCAGCACCTAGAGCTATTTCAAGAGCTCAAGAACACTGAATACAGCCACCAAAGCAGGATCGTAGGGTTTTACGCATCTTTGCGGCCCGAACCTGGGTAAATCCCCCTTGTGTTGCCTGCTAGTCCCGCTCTTCTCACTCGCCCCGCAACCGTAGAAGGGATTCCAGTGATTCCATAGGTGTCGTTCCCCACCGACATATTTGGCGCGCAAGGTAGGGGGCGCAATTGTGAGAATCCGGTCTAGTAGTCGGCCCAGCTGTTCTTTGTCGCCATGGCTCCTAAGAAGAAGATGAGCATGGCAATCGGTTCGTCCGGGACTGGGTTGGTACCGGCGCGGTCCAGAAGCGGGCCAGTTGCGGAGAGAACCCGTGGCACGGCCCGCGAACATCCACATCACCCTGATGGTCCGGGCCTGCCGAGTGGCGTCGTTCGCGCACCCGGCAACGAGCCACCAGTTGCGGGCTCCAGGTGTCGGATTTCGGGTTCCGGCAGACCCTTGAGGTTCGAATACTGGGGTGCGCGCGGAGATCTCGCCCTCTACCTACCTGCACCCCGCCGCCATGCTAGGATCTAAACTACGAAAGGAACAACACAAGAGACACAAGGTTTATACTAGTTCGGGCCACCATTGTGGTGTAATACCCTACTCTAGTTTGTGGTGTGGTGGATTGCCTCTTGGGCTGATGGTGATGAACAATACAAGGAAGAACAGCCTCGCGAGGGTCTGTTCTTGGTCGGGCGATGAACTGCTAGGAGGAGTTCAGTCGCTCCTCTCCTTCTCTTTCTCTCTCTCTCTTCAAGATTCCGGACCCTCGATCCCAGATGCCTCTACCCTGTGGGAGGCTAGTCCTATTTATAGGCGAAGGCCCTGGGCCTCTTCCCCAAATATTGAGCGGGAAGGGCGCCAACAATTGGCCATTTTGAAGGGGAACATCTGGTACACTTATCCTGACTAAAGTTGGTCCTCGCGTGCCAAAGGCTCTGGTGGTGACGCCGGCTTGGGCTCCACAATGACTTCCTTCCTGCCGTTGGGCTGGTCTTGGTCTTGTTGCACCGAAATGGATGCCTTTGCTTGTTGCCCTCGCCTGCGCTTGCTCCCTTTGCACCAAAGAGGAAAGGAGGACACTGCGCGGGTTGGCGCCCGCCTGGCGCCCTTGGTCGTCATGGCTTGCGTCATGGGTACCTTGTGAGGTACCCCGCCTTGATCTTCTGCCTCCTCACGAGCCAGCCTGATGAGGCCGTGCTCGAGAAGCTCCTGTCATCCGCCCATGAGGCTTGGCCCCTCGCGAGGGTCTTGAGCTTGTGTTGATGAAGATGGGCGTCTTGGGCCCCCTTGAGCCACGCCGCGGGCCGCAGGCAGGCAAGTCTGGGGACCCCCATTCCCAGAACGCCGACATTAGCCCCCGGGCCCAAGGCGCGCCCGGGCTTGGCCGAGCAGAGAGACGAAGGGGCAAGTGCGAAGCGCCGCGGGCCCTAATAGCCTGTGGCCTTGGGCGCCGCATGGCTGTTGATTGGACGTAGGTGCCTTAGCAACCGCGCGAGTTGATAAAGGAGCGGCGTTCGCCTAGGCTTTGCTTCCCTTGCTTTCTCTGGTTACTGCTCAGATCCCCTTTCTTGCGCATCTCCTTCCTGCCTCCGAAATCTTCAGATCCACTTCGACTGCACACCCTAGCATGGCATGGCGCCTCCCCAGACCCCGGCCTGAGCTTGGTACTCGCCTGCCCTGGACTCGCCGAACGTGTCGGAGGCGAGCCTTGCCCGGGTGCGCCAGATGGTGGTGGCGCAGGACATCGACGGGGCGAAGGTTCTCAAGGCCGGCTCCGCTCTCCCTAAGGGCCATGGGAGCACCTTCTATCCGCTCTTTGTAAGCGCCATTTTCGCCGGTCTGGTGCCTCCCTTTTCCGAGTTCTTCTTCTCTGTCCTCCGCCATTACAAGCTACAAGCTCTGCATCTCCACCCCAACTCTGTTCTCCTTCTGGCGATCTTCGCCTACTATTGTGAGGCTCACGTCAGGGTGCATCCCTCAGTGGCCCTGCTGCGCCACTATTTCTCCCTCCGGACCTCTCGTGGTTCCCTCTCTGCGTGTGCGAGCTTCGTCGCGTACGGTAGCTCCATCACCATTTTGAACCCCGGGAAGAGGATTGAGGGCTTCAGGAGCAAGTGGGTCTTGGTAGATGTTGGGCGCATCCACCCTCGGCTAATCTTGCCCACGGAGCATCCCACGCACTCCGACGATTGGTATCGAGTGGAGTTCGTGGACCCCGCGCGAGGCCGGTGTTGGAGAAGATGGACATGGATCTGAGGTCGGCCAGCATGGCGGCCGCGAAGCTGACCGGCGCGTCCTTGCTAAGGGAATTCCTGGAGCACCAGCTGGCTCCGCTTTGTCAGTACCCACTTCTGATGTGGAGGCCCCACCCGAGCCCCGCGGTCTTGGCCGACGAAGACCTGGCTGCGGTTCTCCATTCTTTGGTCAGGCGGCGTGGCGAGGTTGGGCGCCCTCGCCCCTGTTCCTCCGCGATGACTGGGAGCAGGTAGTGGAGTCCATGCCCGTCTTCAACGGGGACGGGCCCATGCCCGCGGAGGCTCCCGAGGACCCGGTGGACGTGTCCTTCGGCGACTCCAGCGAGGAGAAAGGAGAAGGGGAGCGGGAAGGGGGCCACGACTCCGAGGCGACCGATGGAGAGTCGAGGGCTCCCCTCCCTCGGGCGCAAGTCCCGCGTTCTCCACCTCTCACCGAGCGACGATGATGACGAGGAGGATGACGAGCAGGGCCGCGGGAGCTTGCCCCCGATCCGGAAGAAGGATAGGACCGGGCTGATCCCCCGCGGGTCTGCCCCGGCCCCGAGGCGATCCGTAGGCGCGCCTTCTGTTCCCGAGCTCCTTGAGGCTGATCCTTGCAGCCGGCTCTCGGGCTTCAAGTATGGCCGGAGGTTGCTCGAGCCCGCGAGCGATGACCAGTAAGTGCTCGATTCCTATCTTATTTCTTGTTTTGTCGCTGAGGCTTGACGTCCATATCTCTTGGCTAGGCTGGCGCCCGCGGCAAAGAAGCCGAAGGGATCTCCTGAGGTTCCGTCTGGGGCAGCGCCTCTGCCCGCGAAAGAAGGTGACCGCAATGCACGGGCCTCTCCTGCCCGGTCGTCCTCACGAGGCCTGGCTGAGCCGGCTGGGGCGAGCTCAGCCCCCATGGCCCAAGCGGCTCCTGAGGTGCCCTTGCCTGATGCTGCCACCACAGCCGTTGGGGCGCAGCAGGCTCCGCCTCAGGATACTGTGGTCACGCTGCCGCCTTCTCCTCCTACCCCACCGACTGCTGTCTCTCCGACTCCTCCTACCGTTCTGGATCGTGCTGCTGCCGAACTGGACCGGCTGCGGCAGGATCTTTTGGGCGCCGACCCTCGTCTAGTGGCCGGGCGCTTGGAGCTGGCTTCTGGCTGGATTCGCTCCGACGCTTCGATTCGGGCGGCGCTGGTCCTTGGGGCGAAAGCTACTCGCGACGCCGCCTTGGGGGAGGTAGCCGATGTCCGAGGTCGCTGCAAGGCGCTGGAGAGCGAGCTGCAGGGCCTGCGGGACCAGCTCGCCAAGGAGGCCCGCCTTCGCCAAGAGCAGGAGGAAGGCATGACAGCTCGCGAGGTGGTCGTCAAGGATCGGGACGCCAAGCTCAAGAAGCGCCATGAACGCCTAGGCGTGCTGGAGCAAGAGTTGGAGGCGAGGAAGGTCGAGCTGGACGGCAAGGCACGGGTCCTTGCCGAGGATCGCGTGGCCTTCACAGAGGTGGAGGTGAAGGCTCCCACCTTGCTGAGGGAGCTTTACGATAGCGGCCTGGAGAGCCCGCTGGCCGGCGTAGAGGACGGCACCGCCAAGCTGCTTCCCTGCCTGGTTCGTGCTCTTGAAGATGTCGCCCTTGGCCTTGGACCTACGGCTGAGGCCAAGGCGCGTGTCTTGTCTTCTGCAGCGCTGACGCGGGTCCTCACCCACGTCTACCTTCGCGATCCCAACGTCGACCTCGACAGCCTGCTAGAGCCAGCGAGCGGCGAGCTTGCCGCTGCCGCTGCTGAGGCCGTGAAGGGTCGTGCGGAGGCTCTGCTGGGGAAGTTCCGGGCCTTCAGCACCAAGCCGAAGCGGGCGCTGCCAACCCTGCGGCTCCACAAGGCGAACCCGCTCCGCGCAGCTCCACCGCCGACAAGTGACTCCGTTGTGGCTCCTGTTCTGCTTTTAATTCCTGCACATGTATCATGCCTCGGGGAGGCGTTTAAACTTGCATTTGGCGTTGTGATAACAGTTATGGACTGTAATATTTGCTTTTGAATTCCTTGAAATTTGCGCTTTTCCTTCCTACTTGCTTATGTTGTGCATGGGCAGAGCCTGCCCTTGCAAGATACCTCAGCCGCCGTTAGCCCATTTGGAAAACACACGGGACCAGGGAGTGAGGGGCTACGTGACAAGTTAGGCTCTGAGTCATGGCTCAGGAGTCCCCCTTGGCGCACAAACAACAAGTAGGGAGGTGAGATGTGGGTGGATCTACCGTTCTACGTCTGCAGAGCCCGGCCCCGCGCATACCTCAACCGCCGTTAGCCTTTCGGAACTAAGGAGTGAGGGGCTACGTGACCAGTTAGGCTCCTGAGTCGCGATGCTCAGAGTCCCCTTGACGCTCAAGCGGCCTTCGTACCTTGGCTCCGCTCGGGGAGGGGCGTCACGACGAACCAGGCCGAGGGGCCTAGCTGGGTGGCGTGCGTGCAGGTGTGACCCAGCGCAGCCCGTGCCCAACCCCTCGCACGGCACTCCCGAGAGGAGGCGTTGCGATGAGGTCAGACACTGAGCTCTGGGCTCCCTGAGGTTGATGCAGCCCGGGGGCCACCCTCAGTTGTTTATCACCAGTGCGGAGCATAGCGCTTCCGTATGTGTGGGGCATAGCCGCTCCTCGGCAGTGTCGTCAGCCAGCTGAGCATGGTGCTTCCCAGTGCGTGGGAGGGCTCCCCTCCGGGGAGCCCAGGCGTGTCAGCCCCATACGACACGTGGCTGGCACGGTAGGGCCTGACGAGGTGTATCTGGGCACCCGTGAGCCAGCGCGGGACTCACGGGGCCCTACCTCAAGTCGGGTTGCGCCTGGCACTGGGCCTTATCTTGTGATGTGTTCCTGCAGATTTGGTTAGATGCCGGCGCTCTACATCCTCGGGTCCCGGCCCTTGAGCTGGTCTCAGCCGTTGCTGGTATGCCAGGTCGCGATGCCGTGGACAAGGCCAGAGGGTGAGGGCTGGAGAGCCAGTAGGAACCCTGAGTCGCGATGCTCAGGTAGCCCCCCCCCCCTTTAACGTGCAAGCGGTCGACATGAACGAAGAAAAGGTGCCATGGGTTGGCATCAAATAACAAGCATGATGGGTCGAACGCATGACCGAAATAAACGCAAGAGGATACATGCCGCGGGTGCAGCCCGGCGACTTGGGGATGATGCAGCCCGAAGGGCGCACCCAACAAGGTAAGCTAGGAACATGAAGTAAAGGATACATGCCCGTGGGGCGGACCCACGCGGCACGGGAATCATGCAGCCACAGGCGCCTCTCCTGGAAATGAAACTTGAAAGATGTCACTGATAGCGTTGAAGGCGAAAGGGTGTTGGTGCAGCAGACTCGGTGGGCTGCGGGAGCCGATCCTCATGAGCCCCCAGGCTTAGGGGCCTCGGGAGGCTCCGGAGGCGCTGGTGGCTCCTCGTGGACCATCTCCATCTCCGCCAGGGCTGCAGAACGCCTGGCCTCTTGAGCCTCCAGGATGCTCCTCATGAGGCGCTGGCGTGTGGCAGTCGCGTTCGGCAGGCCGTAAGGCATGCGAACGTAGCTGTGGGTGGACCCGTGGCGCCCACGCGAGAGAGCGAGGCGCTCACGAGGCGGCTCGGTTGAGCCCTGGTATGTCGATGCAGACGTGCAGCTCACCATCCTCGCCTGGATGGGGAGCTACGGCAGGTAAGCGGCAGCTGCCACTCATGACTCTTGACTCCTGCAGCTCCTGGATGATCTTGCTGACGAACTCATGAGGGTTTGGCCCTCCTTGCCTTGCTCCTTCTTGAGGGAAACGTGCTTCGAAACACGCCTCCACGTGGTGCCCAAGCGCCTCCCTCGTGACCTTAGCAAGGTCGGTGGCCCTCCAGGGGGGAGCCCCCGAGCCCTGTCTGAGGAGGGCGCCGGGCGCGCTTTCCTATGCGATAGAAGGAGGTTACCACGAGGGCGCGGACCACGAGGGACCTGCCTCCTAAGGGGCGGGCAGACGATGTCTTCTTCTTCGAGGCGGTCTGGGAAGCCTCCACCTTCCGCGATCTGGGTCTTCGGTGATTCGGCTGAAAGGCTCGCTCGAGGAGCACACGCGTCTTTCTCTTCGCAGGGCACCGTGATGACTCCGCCACTTCACGGCATCTTGAGGACGTTGTAGCCGTGGTGGAGTTCTGACCATGAACAGCCACCGCCGGTACCCGAGGATGGCGTTGTATGGCAGGCGAATGTGGGCGACGTCGAAGTCGATGAGCTCGGTGCGGTAGTTGTCGCGTGTGCCGAAGGTGACAGGGAGGCGAACCTGCCCAATCGGGACCGTGGAGCCGTCGGTGACCCCAGAGAAAGGCTTGGTTGGCTGAAGCTGATTGTAAGGCACTTGGAGATTGTTGAACGTTTCCACGGACAGGACGTTGAGCCCTGTCCCGCCATCGATGAGGGTCTTGGTGACTAGCACGTTGCTGATGATTGGGGAGCAAAGCATCGGGAGGACTCCGGCTGTGGCCGCACACTTGAGCTGATCCGCTGAGCTGAACGTGATGGCGCACGCTAACCACCTGAGGGGGCATGTGGCTTCGAGCTTGGGGAGGACTGCATTCACTTCGCGGGCGAACTGCTTGAAGATGTGTTGAGAGGCTGGGGCTTGAGCTCTGCCCAGGATGCAGGCGATCGCGCGCGGCTCCTGGAAGCCCCCAGCCCCCTCGTCCTGATGATGGTCTTCATTTCTCCTTGGCTGCGGTGGCAGAGGAGGGAGGCCTGCGTTGCCTCGCGGGCGATCCTCGCGAGGCTGATGCCTCCACCCTCCCTCGTGAGGCGGGTCCCGCCAGCGATCCTCGCGAGGTTGGTCGCGCCACCCCTGGCGAGGGCCGCAGTCTTCCCAGCGTCCTGCGTTCCTTCCCCCTCCTCGGTCGTAGCCCCGATCGCTGCGGTCGGGACATCGGCCGGTCCTCCCTTCTCGCACGGCTCGGAGCTCTTGACATTCGTTGGTGTTGTGGGTGTGGAGGTCGTGGTACATGCAGTACCGGCTGCCCTTGGAAGACTCGGGCTGATCTCTGCCCCGCTTGGTGTCCGGTTCTGCCGCGAGCACGGCAGCCCCCTTGTGCTTCACATCCTTGGCTTTGGGTTTCTTCTCTTACGTATGCGGCGGCAGCTCGAGGAGGAGAGGCGCCCTTCCTCGACCTGGCGCACTTGGTCGCCAAGTTGAACAGCTCCAAGGAAGGGCACAAGTCTTCATGCATCGCCAGCTCCTCCTTAATCTTGACGTCGCGCACACCATCAGAGAAGGCGGAGATGATGGCCTCCTAGGTCACCTTGGGAATCTTGAGGCGTGCGTTGTTGAAGCGCTGGATGTATTTCTGCAGGGTCTCCCCTGGTTGCTGCTTGATGCGGTGCATGTCACTGACGGCGGGTGGCCGGTCACGAGTACCTTGGAAGTTGGCGATGAAGCGGGTGCCCATCTCGTCCCAGGAGGAGATCGTGCACGAGCGAGTTCGAGGGGCCAGTGCGGGCCCGTCCTTGGCGCCATGGGAAACCAGTTCGCCATGACCTTCTTGTCTCCGTTGGCGGCCGATGCCCAGCTCAGAAGCTGGAGGAACTCTGCAGGGTCGGCCGTCTCGTCAGAAGCGAGGAGGCAGGTCTGGCTTGAACTTGCCGGGCCACGCGACGCTGCGCATCTCGGTGGTGAAGGCACAGCAGCCTGCTGTGGCCACGGGAGACCTTGGATGATGAAGAGCTTGGTCTTGCGGGTCCCCATGCGCTGCAGCTGGGAGCAGCGCGGGGTCTTGACGTGCCGGAGCAGGAGCGTGGTTGCGACGGGCTGGAGCGGGGAGCACTCGGGCAGCTTCTTTCGGGCGAGGGACTTCCTGGCAGCTCTGCTCTTGCCGCGCTGGCGCCCGACAGAGCGGGTTCCACCCAGGGACCACGTGCCTTGGGGCCAGGGCGCCTTCTTGAGGGGGAGGCAGCCGAGGCGCCCGAACCGTCGCCCGCGCAGAAGCAGGTGCAGTCTGGCGGGGACGGACGGCGGGGAAGCCTGCGGCGCAGAGCGAGCTCGGCGGCAGCAGTCGAGCCACTCTTCGTGAGCGTCGTCGATTGGGCCGGTAGCGCAGGAGCTCGTTTGCCGTGATGAGTGCAGCTCGAGCCTCCATGGCGCGCTTGAACGCGCGAGACGAAGAAACCAGCCGGGCGAGTGAGGGGTAGTAGTGCGGCCGTCTTGCCTCACGGAGGATCTTGGGGCGATGCTTGCTGCTCGTTCCCGCCGGGCGGTGGTGGCATTGGCGGCGGCGACGGGAGCGAGCGAGGGCGCCCGCCGACGGAGCCGTCTGGGCGGCGTGGGAAGCGAGGCGGCTCGGCGCTCGCGCGGGCCCGATGGCGTCGAACATGGATGCGGTGGTCAGCGGAGAACAGGCGGCGGAAGGCAATTCGGCGCACCCTACTGGCGCGCCAAATGTCGGATTTCGGGTTCCAGCAGACCCTTGAGGTTCGAATACTGGGGTGCGCGCGGAGATCTCGCCCTCTACCTACCTGCACCCCGCCGCCACGTTAGGATCTAAACTACGAAAGGAACAACACAAGACACACAAGGTTTATACTAGTTCGGGCCATCATTGTGGTGTAATACCCTACTCTAGTTTGTGGTGTGGTGGATTGCCTCTTGGGCTGATGGTGATGAACAATACAAGGAAGAACAGCCTCGCGAGGGTCTGTTCTTGGCCGGGCGATGAACTGCTAGGAGGAGTTCAGTCGCTCCTCTCCTTCTCTTTCTCTCTCTCTCTCTCTCTCTTCAAGATTCCGGACCCTCGATCCCAGATGCCTCTACCTGTGGGAGGCTAGTCCTATTATAGGCGAAGGCCTGGGCCTCTTCCCCAAATATTGGCGGAAGAGGCGCCAACAATTAGCCATTTGAAGGGAACAGCGGGTACACTTATCCTGACTAAAGTTGGTTCTCGCTTTGCCAAAGGCTCTGGTGATGACGCCTGCTTGGGCTCCACGATGACTCCCTTCCAGCCGTTGGGCTGGTCTTGGTCTTGTTGCATCAAAGCGGATGCCTTTGCTTGATGCTCGCTGCGCTTGCTCCCTTTGCACCAAAGAGGAAAGGAGGACACTGCATGCTGGCTGACGCCCGACTAGCGCCCTCGGTCGTCATGGCTTGCGTCATGGGCACCTCGCGAGGTACCCTGCCTTGATCTCTCCACCTCCTCATGAGCCAGCCTGACGAGGCCGTGCCTGAGGAAGCTCCCTGTCGTCCGCCCCATGAGGCTTGCCCCTCGCGAGGATCTTGAGCTTGCGTTGATGAAGATGGACCGTCTTTGGGCCTCCTTGAGCCACGCCGCAGGCCGCAGCAGCAAGTCTGGGACCCCGTTCCCGAACGCCGACAAGAGCTCCCGGCCCCTGGCGCACCTGAACTTGGCGGCAGAGAGGCGAAAGGGCAAGTCTGGCGTCGCGGGCCCTAATAGCCTGCGACCTTGGGCGCCCGCGTGGCGGTTGATTGACGCGCGCCTCTGCAACAGCGTGAGTTGATAACAGAGCGGCATCTTCCTTGCCTCCTTTACTTTCTCCGATTGCTGCTCGGATCCCTTTCTTGCGCCTCTCCTCTGCTTCCAAGATCTTCAGATCCACTCCGCTGCGTGCCCTAGCCAGATCATGGCGCCTCGCCAGCCCGGCGGAGCTTGGTACTCTCTGCCTTGGACCCGCCAAATGTGTCGAGGCGAGCCTCGCCTGGTGCGCCGGATGGCGGAGGTGCGAGGCATCAGCGAAAACAGGCGTTCAAGGCCGGCTCTTCCGCCCCTGAGGGTCGGGGGAGTACCTTCTACCCGTTCTTCGTGAGCGCCATTATTGCTGGTCTAGTGCCTCCCTTTTCTGAGTTCTTCTTCTCCGTCCTCCGTCACTACAACATTCAAGCTCTGCACCTCCATCCCAACTCCGTCCTTCTTCTGGCAATCTTCGCCTACTATTGTGAGGCCCATGTTGGGGTGAAGCCCTCGGTGGCCTTGCTGCGCCACTATTTCTCCCTCCGAACCTCCCGTGGTTCCGCTTCAGGCGTCTGAAGCTTAAATGCATCTGGCGGAGCCATTGCCATTCAAACCACAGGAAGCGGATTGAGGGCTTCAGGAGCAAGTGGGTCTGGTGGATCTTTGGGCGCATCCACCTCGGCTGATCCTGCCCATGGAGCACCCATGAGCTCCGGACGACCGGTCCCAGTGGAGCTTCGGATCCCAGCGAAGCTGGTCTTTGGAGAAGATGGACGCAGATCTGAAGCCGGCCAGCGTGGCGGGCGAAAGCGAGCCGGACTGTGCGCTGGCCGAGGGAGTTCTGGAGCATCAAGCGGCTCCGCTTTGTCGAGACTCTCGCTTCGATGTGGAGGCCTCACTCAAGCCCCGTGGTCCTGGCCGACGAGGATCTGGCGGCGGTCCTCCAGTCCTTGGTTGGGGGCGATGTGGCGAGACTGGAGGGCGCCCCCGCGCCCTTGTTCCTTCGCGAGGATTGGGAGCAGGTAGTGGGGTCCATGCTTGTCTTCAATGGGAATGGGCCCGTGCCCGTGGAGGCTCCAGAGGACCTGGTGGACGTGTCCTCTGCCGGCTCCAGCGAAGAGGTGGAGGAAAGAGAGCCGGGAGAGGGGGTTGATTCGGGGGTGGAGTCAAGGGCTCCTCCCCTTCGGCGCAGGTCCCGCACTCTCCGTCTCACCCAGAGTGACGACGACGAGGATGAGGATGAGCAGGGAGGCGGAAGCCTGCCCCCGATCCCAAAGAAGGACCGGACTAGGCTGGTCCCAGCAGGTCCGCCTGCCCCGGGCGATCCATGAGACGCGCCTCCTGCTCCCGGCCCCTTGAAGCTGACCCTTGCAGCCCGGCTTGCGGGCTTTAAATTCGGCGAGGCTGCTCGAGTCCACCAGCGACGACCTGTAAGTGTCTGCTTCCTGTCTTGATTATTGCTCCGTCGACGAGATCTGATGTCCATGTCCTTCGGCCAGGCTGGCGCCCGCGGCGAAGAAGCTGAAGGGGGCTCCCGAGGCCCCATCCTTGGCGGTGCCTCTGCCCGAGAAAAAAGGTGATCGTGACACACAGGCCTCTCCTGCCGGGCGTCCTCGTGAGGCCAGGCTGAGCCCGCTGGGGCGAGCTCGGCCCCCTTGACCCAGGCGACTCCCGAGGTGCCCTTGCTTGGTGCTGCCTCCGCTGTCGCCGTGGCGCCGCTGGTTCCGCCTCAGGGCGCAGTGGTCAAACAGCCGTCTTCTCCTCCTACTCCACCGACCGCTGCTCCTCCGAATACTGTTCTGGATCGCGCCATTGCCGGACTAGACTGCCTGCGGCAGGATCTTCTGGGCGCCGACTCCCGTCTGATGGCTGGGCGTTTGGAGCTGGCTTCTGGCTGGATTCGCTCCGATGCTTCGATTCGGGCGGCGTTGGTCCAGGCCTCGACGGCTTGCGACGAGGAGAAGCAGGCTGTCCGTGAGGCGAAGATTGCCCGCGATGCTGCCCTGGGGGAGGCAGCTAGCATCCAAGGTCGCTGTGAGATGCTGGAGAGCGAGCTGAAGGGCCTGCAGAACTAGCTTGCCGAGGAGGCCCGCCTCCACCAGGAGCAGGAGGAAAGCATGAAGGCTCGCGAGGCGGCCGTCAAGGACCGGGAGGCCAGGCTCAAGAAGCGCCGCGACCGCCTAGGCGCGCTGGAGCAGGAGCTGGAGGCGAGGAAGGTCGAGCTGGACGACAAGGCGCGGGTTCTTGCAGAAGATCGCGTGGCCTTCATGGATATGGAGGTGAAGGCTCGCTCTTTGCTGAAGACGCTTTACGACAGCGGCCTGGAGAGTCCGCTGGCCGGCGCCGAGGATGGTCCCGCCAAGCTGCTTCCCTTCCTGGTTCGCGCTCTTGAAGATGTCACCCTTGGCCTTGGCCCCACGGCCGAGGCCGAGGCGCGTGTCTTGTCTTCTGCGGCACTGACGCGGGTCCTCACCCACATCTACCTTCACGATCCTAGCGTCGACCTGGACAGCCTGCTGGAGCCCGCAAGCGGCGAGCATGCAGCTGCCGCTGCCGAGGCTGTGAAGGGTCGCGCCGAGGCTTTGTTGGGGAAGTTCCGGGCCTTCACCACCAAGCCGAAGCGAGGCGCTGCCGTCCCTGCTGCTCCACCAGGCAAACCCACTCCGCGCTGCTCCACCGCCGACAAGTGACTCCGTTGTGGCTCCTGCCCTGCTTTTAATTCCTGCACATATATCATGCCTCGGGGAGGCGTTTAAACTTGCATTTGGTATTGCGATAACAGTGTGGACTGTAATATTTGCTTTTGAATTCCTTGAAATTTGCGCTTCCTACTTGCTTACGTTCTACACCGGCAGAGCCCGGCCCCGCGCATACCTCAGCCGCCGTTAGCCCCGACCGGAAACCAGGACGGGACCAAGGAGTGAGGGGCTACATGACAAGTTAGGCTCCTGAGTCGCGATGCTCAGGAGTCCCCCTTGGCGCACGAACAGCAAGTAGGGAGGTGAGACGCGGGCGGATCTACCGTTCTACGTCTGCAGAGCCCGGCCCCGCGCATACCTCAACCGCCATTAGCCTTTCGGAACTAAGGGTGAGGGGCTACGTGACCAGTTAGGCTCCTGAGTCGCGATGCTCAGGAGTCCCCCTTGACGCTCAAACGGCATTCGTACCTTGGCTCCGCTCGGGGAGTGACGTGCGACGAACCAGGCCCGGGGGGCCTGGCTGGTGGCGTCGTCTGGCTTGACCCAGCGCAGCCCTCGTGCCCAGCCCCTCGCGGCGGCGCCCGAGGGAGGCGTTGCGATGAGGCCGACACCGAGCTCTGGGCTCCCTAAGGTTGATGCGACCCGAGGCCACCCTCGGTTGTTTATCACCCGCATGA
Organism: Aegilops longissima; assembly: GCA_021605205.1. Taxonomy (NCBI): domain Eukaryota; kingdom Viridiplantae; phylum Streptophyta; class Magnoliopsida; order Poales; family Poaceae; genus Aegilops; species Aegilops longissima. Next base: position 529,722,325 of record CM038676.1, read on the forward strand.
GCATAGCGCTTCGCATGCGTGACAGCATAGCCGCTCCTCGGCGATGTCGTCACCAAAGACGGAGCATGGTGCTTCCATCGGTATGCGTGAGGCGGCTCCCCTCGGGAGGAGCCCCTGGAATATACAGCCCCACCCGACACGTGGCTGGCACGGTAGGGCTGGACGAGGTGTATCTGGGCACCCGTGAGCCAGCGTGGGACTCACGGGCCCTACCTCAAGCGGGTTGCGCTGGCCCCGGCCTTATCTTGAGTGTGTTCCTGCAAATTTGGCGGATGCGGTTTCACGTCTTGGTCCCGACTCGGGCTGGTCTCAGCCGTCGGCGGCAAGCCGGTGACGATGCCATGGACAAGACCAGAGGGTGATGGCGGAGAGCGGTAGGAGCCCTGAGTCGCGATGCTCGTGCACCCCCTTTAACGTGCAAGCTGGGTTAGATGACGAAACTCACGTCCACGGGTCCCGGCTCTCGGGCTGGTCTCGCCATCGCCGGCAAGCTGGTCGTGATGCCATGGACAAGACCAGAGGGTGAGGGCCGAGAGCCAGAGGAGCCCTAAGTCGCGATGCTCGTGCACCCCCTTTAACGCATAAGCCGGGTTAGATGACGAAACTCACGTCCTCGGGTCCCGGCTCGTGCTGGTCTCGGCCGTCATTGGCAAGCCAGTCGCGATGCCATGGACAAGACCAGAGGGTGAGGGCCGGAGGGCGGTAGGAGCCCTGAGTCGCGATGCTCGTGCACCCCCTTTAACGTGCAAGATTCCGTCACCCAGAAAAGGCACCAAATAACAAGCATGGTGGAGCGAGAGCATAATCCTAAGGAAAACGTAAGAAGGATACATGCCGCTGGGACAGGCCCGAGCGGCTTGGGGATGATGCAGCCCGAGGGGCGCCCCAACAGGATAGGCTAATGACATGAAATAAAAGGGGTACATGCCGCAGGGACGGACCCACGCGGCCTGGGAATAATGCGGCCCTGAAGGCGCTCCCAGCCGGAAACAAAACTTAAAGATGTCACCTGTTGATGTTGAGAACGAAGGGGTGTTGGTGTAGCAGACTCGGTGGGCTGCGGGAGCCGATCCTCACGAGCCCCCAGGCCCGGGGGCCTCGGGAGGATCCGGAGGCGCTGGCGGCTCCTCGGGGGCCATCTCCATCTCCGCCAGGGCTGCGGCGTGCCTGACCTCTCGAGCCTCCAGGATGGCCCTCATGAGATGCTGGTGCGCAGCAACCGCGTTTGGCAAGCCGTGAGGCATGCACACGTAGCTGTGGGGCGGGCCCTCGCAACGTCCCACTCGCAAGGGCCAGAGGCGCTCTTGAGACGCGGCTCGGTTGAGCCCTGGTATGTCAATGCAGACGCGCAGCCCACCATCCTCGCCTGGATGGGGGGCCACAGCGGGTAGGCGGCGGCTGCCCCTCATGACCCTTGACTCCTGTAGCTCCTGAATGGCCTTGCTGACGAACTCCTGAGGGTACGGCTCTCCTTGCCTTGCTCCTGCTTGCGGGAAACGTGCTTCGAAGCACGCCTCCACGTGGTGCCCAAGCGCCTCCCTCGTGACCTTGGCGAGGTCGGCGGCCCTCCAGGGGAGAGCCCCCGAGCCCGGCCTGAGGAGGGCGCCGGGCGCGCTTTCCTATGCGATGGAAGGAGGCTCCCCCTAGCCCGGTACGTGCCCTGAGGGGCCTGCCTCTTGAGGAGCCGGGCCGGTCGATGTCTTCTTCTTCTTGGGCGCGGCCTCGGGAGGCCTCCTGCTGCTGTGGTCTGGGTCTTCTAGCGATGCGGCCTGAAAGGCTCGCTCGAGGAGCACTGCGCGTCTCTCTCTTCACAGGGCACCGTGATGACCCCGCCGCTTCCTGGCATCTTGAGGACGTTGTAGCCGTGGTGGGTTACGGCCATGAATTTGGCCAGCGGCGGGTACCCGAGGATGGCGTTGTACGGCAGGCGAATGTGGGCGACGTCGAAGTCGATGAGCTCGGTGTGGTAGTTGTCGCGAGCCCCGAAGGTGACAGGAAGGCGGACCTGCCCGATCGGGACCGTGGAGCCGTCGGTGACTCCGGATAAAGGCTTGGTTGGCTGAAGCTGACTGTAAGGCACTTGAAGATTGTTGAATGTTTCCACGGACAGGACGTTGAGTCCTGCCCCGCCGTCGATGAGGGTCTTGGTGACCAGCACGTTGCTGATGATTGGGGAACAAAGCATTAGGAGAACTCCGGCTATGGCCGCGCACTTGAGCTGATCCGCTGAGCTGAACGTGATGGCGCACGCCGACCACCTAAGAGGGCGCGCGGCCTCGAGCTTGGGGAGGACTGCATTCACTTCACGGGCGAACTGCTTGAAGATGCGCTGAGAGGCTGGGGCTTGAGCTCCGCCCAGGATGCAGGCGATCGCACGCGGTTCCTGGAAGCCCCCAGCCCCCTCGTCCTGATGACGGTCCTCAATTCTCCTCGGCTACGACGGAAGCGGAGGGAGGCCTGCGTTCCCCTGCGGGCGATCCTCGCGAGGCTGATCCCTCCAGCCTCCCTCGCGAGGTGGGTCTTGCCAACGGTCCTCGCGAGGTTGGTCGCGCCACCCTTGGCGTGGGCCGCGGTCTTCCCAGCGTCCTGCATTCCTTCCTCCTCCTCGGCCGTAGCCCCGGTCGCTGCGCTCGGGGCGTCTGCCGACCCTTCCTTCGCGTACGGCCCGGAGCTCTTGGCATTCATTGGTGTTGTGGGTGTGGAGGTCGTGGTACACGCAGTACCAACTACCCTTGGAGGACTCGGGCTAATCTCTGCCTCGCTTGGTGTCTGGTTCGGCCGCGAGTACGGCAGCCCCCTTGCGCTTCACGTCCTTGGCCTTGGACTTCTTTTCTTCGGGATCCGCGGCAGGCAGCTCGAGGAGGGAGAGGCGCCCCTCCTCAGCCCTGGCGCACTTGGTCGCCAAGTTGAATAGCTCCAAGGAGGTGCATAGATCTTCATGCATCGCCAGCTCCTCCTTCATCTTGACGTCGCGCACGCCGTCGGAGAAGGCAGAGATGATGGCCTCCTCCGCTACCACAGGGATCTTGAGGCGTAGCGTTGTTGAAGCGTTGGATGTACTTTTGCAGGGTTTCCCCTGCTGCTTGATTCGGCGCATGTCGCCACGGCGGGTGGCGGTCGCGAGTACCACGGAAGTTGGCGATGAAGCGGGTGCGCATCTCGCCCCGAAGAGATCGTGCTCGGGGCCGATTCAGAGCCAGTGCGGGCTCCGTCCTTGAGCGCCATGGGAAACCAGTTCGCCATGACCTTTTCATCCCCGTTGGCAGCCTCGATGCCCAGCTCGTAGAGCTGGAGGAACTCCGTAGGGTCAGCTGTGCCGTCGTAGCGAGGAGGCAGGTCTGGCTTGAACTTGGCGGGCCACGCGACGCTGCGCAGCTCGGAGGTGAAGGCGCGGCAGCCCGCCGTGGCCGCGGGGGGCCTCGGACGACAGAGAGCTTGGTCTTGCGGGCCTCCTTGCGCCGCGGCTGGGGGCAGCGCAGGGTCCTGACGTGCTGGAGCGGGGAGCGCTCGGGCAGCTTCTCGTGGGCGAGGAACTTCTTGACAGCTCAGCTCTGCTCTTGCGCGCGCGGCGCTGGCGGCGGGTTCGCCCGAGGGCAGCGCTTGGGGCTGTGGCGCCTTCTTGAGGAGGAGGCGGCCGAGGCGCCTCGAGCTTCATCGCCAGCTGGGCAGGTTCCGCGCACCCTACGGGCGCGTGTCGGGACCCGATTCCAAGTCACATCGATCTAGCCGGTAACACCTCATATCACTTTGCGGCCTCACGCACGGTATTCCCACGGTGTCGCCTTACCATGGCCCGGACCGTTTGCGTCTTTTGGCTCACGATATGATAGTGTCGCTAGCATCCATATGACAGAGAACCGGGCCGACATGGCTAGTCGTGAACCCAAAGCGGCGCTAACCTATGGGGACAGCATACATGAAACAACTCGAGCATGTCGGTCATCAACGTATGAATCGGGCTGTAGCACTGGCTAACAGGACTCGGTAACCCGGGCTGTAGCAGCTAGGCAGGACTCGGATGTCACCGCATGACATTTCCTCGAAGGGACGAACAGAACGAAGTGAAACACATGTCGTCGATCAAGTGTCCAGAGCAGTAGTCTTTGGGCTAGCAGGACTCCGTGAACGGGCTGTAGCGGACTACTATCGCTCAGGAAGCACTAGACTACATTTCCCCATATGAGAGGCTGCCAAGGATAAACAACTAGATTGTCGGATCCCACACATACCAAGCATTTCAAACATACACACAATATGCTCAATATGTGTAAATACAACATGGCATCACAACATAACTCTACGACTCAAATATTTATTCGTTAGGCTCCGAGGAGCGAGATATTACAAACATGGGTCTCATGACCCAACACTCAGAGCATACAAGTCAAAGCACAAAGGAAGCTTAACATGTCCGAGTACGACATCTACAAATGAAAAGTCCGAGAAGCCCGACTATCTACTAGATCTGCCGAGGGCACAAGATCGTAGCTGAGGTAACAAGCTAAACGTCGAAGTCCACGCGGAACTACTAGCGAGACTGAAGTCTCTCTGCAAAAACATAAAATAGGCAAACGTGAGTACAAATGTACTCAGCAAGACTTACATCAGAACTAACTACATATGCATCGGTATCAACAAAGGGGGTGGTGGAGTTTGACTGCAGCAAGCCAGCTTTGACTCGGTGGCTATCCTAAACTACGACTGCAAGTAACTCTTTTGAGGTGGCGCACACGAGTCCACATATTCACCATATCAATACACCACTATGGATCCGCCCCGTCTCCCTACGAGAACGCCATCCATAGCACTCACGCTTATCTTGCGCATTTTAGAGTATCCACTTTCACTTGTCTATGAACTATGCAAGGGTCCAAGTTTCCATATCCGAGGAATCGGCTATTCAATAGATAATGATAACCCTGCAGGGGTGTACTTCTTCACACATGCTCTCGCCACTTATCGCCCTGTACACATCATGTACCTCGGCAACCTTCAAGCGGAAGCCGGGCGAGGGAGTCGGCCATGACCTGACTAACCACACAAGTCTCTCGTCCAGGTTTATCGCCTATTCGGTTCCATCCGCAGGAGATCCGGCCGGGTGTCGCCACGGCCCCAAACGATGTGTACAGGGTTCCAAGCCCACCAAACGGGCGGCGCTTGGCATACCCGGCCACGGTGCCTAGTCTGTCCCAAGCCCACCTATACCGGGTGCCACTTGGTAGACTACTAACACTACCTACAAACACCAGAAACTAGTTGCAACTCCTGGACAGAGATCAAGTTGATTAATAAGTCGAGAGGGGTCGAGTTACCAGAACCCAATGTGTGGTAGTAACTGTTCATGGATCACAAACACAGAACTCAGTTCTTGAGGACGGCTGCAATGAGACAACCCACCATGTACTCCTGCATGGCCTCTCACCGCTACCTTTACCAAATCGTGTTCACACACTTAGCTCACACACAGTAGGACATGTTCACCACTTTCCAATTCATTCCCAATGAATCAGACCTGACACAACTCTAAGCAATAGCAGGCATGACAAACAAGCATGAATGAGTAGGCACATCAGGGCTCAAACAACTCCTACTCATGCTAGTGGGTTTCATCTATTTACTGTGGCAATGACAGGTCATGCAGAGGATAAAGGGGTTCAGCTACCGCGGCAAGTAACAGATGAATCGTTGTTGTCCTAATGCAGTAAAAGAGAGCAGGAGCGAGAGAGTGGGATCATATCGGAATGAACAAGGGGGTTTTGCTTGCCTGGCACTTCTGAAGATAGTATAGCTCTTCATTGGTGTCATCGATCACATCGTCGGTATCACGTCTATCGAGAGGGCACAAACACCGGCAAACAAGGAAGAACACAATCAATGAAATGCGACAATATGATGCATGAATGTGATATGGCAATATGATGTGGTTTGAGCTAATGCAACTAGCAGCAGGTTAAATGAAGTTGGTTTGAACCCTAGGTTCAAATTCAAACTCCACATGTAGTTATTTAAATGCCATTCATTTCATTTGTCCTAATCAGTAGTCATAAGTTGTTCTAACATGCATGAAAATGGTACAGATGGATAGATTGGATTTTTCTGATCATTTTTCATATATAATTTATCTCATTTGGAGCTACGGTTGAATTTATATGATTTTTAGAAGTTTCGGGTATTTTCTGAAATTTCCTGAATTAAATTAAATCCAGAAAAACCTATTACTGCGTCAGCATTGCGTCATGCTGACCTCAGCAGGTCAACAGACCTGGTCCAGGTCAAACCTGACGCGTGGGTCCTGCATGTCAGTGACTAACTAAACTAACCTAGTTTAATTAGCACTAACCTAGGTTAAGCTAATTTAGTTTAAACCTAAACTAGATTAGTTAGCCGGGCGGGGCCCGCATGTCATGGACCCAGGGGAGGTCAACCCCCTGGTCAACTGAGGCTAACTCGCCGGCGGCTCGACGCTGGCGACGATAGGTGCGGCGGAGGGGCTCGGGTTCGCGCTACAGGGCACCGTTTTGCTCGTGGTTTGCGGCTACAGCGAGCTGGGAGACTCGCGCATCTAGTGGTGGTGGCGGCAGCAGCTGGGATGGCCGGAGTTGACGGCGGCGAGCATTTCCGCGGCGGCCGGAGCTCGGGCAGGTCTGGCTCGGCGCTAGGGTGCACGGTAGGTTGAACTGGTGGGCGCGCCCGGCTCCTGGGAGCGTGCTGAGCACGGGGCAACGCTCGGACGCAAGTGGCAGCAGCTGTGGCCGCGGTGGCGCCATGGACGGCGGCAGCAAGCTCTCGGGCGCGGCAGCGCTAGTGCTAGAGGGCGAGTTAGACTGCGGGGAGAGAGGGAAAAGGCGTAGGAGCTCACAAGGGGTCGGGAGAGAGTCTCGGTGGGCTCGGGAAGCTTCTGCAACGGCGAATTGATGACGGCGATCTCCGGGCACCGAAGATGAGGACGACGATGCTCCGGTCGACTGGGGCCTCCTCTGGTCGCGGGCGTCGGGTGTGTAGCTCCACGGGGTCAGGGCGGAGCTCAGGGATGCATAGAGGGAGCGAGGGGGTGGCTGTGGCCGCGGTAAACGGCGTCAGCGGCGACGGACCCGCTCGGGAATGAGGGGGAGAGGACGAGGGGGAGAGCAGAGGAGGGGAGAGTGGTGTCCAGGGGTCGGGGCGGTGCCGCAGAGGCGCTTCGAGGCGTCGCGCTGGCGCGAGCGACGGTAGGCAGGCTGGGTGGTGGCGTGGCGAGCGCGGCGGCGTCGCGGTGTCCCTCCTCTGCCTACTGGTAGAGGTAGGTGATGACTGGCACAGGCCAGATGGGCCGGGCCAGTCCAGGTAAGTGGCCTAGGGCCTCTTCTCTCTCTCCTTTTTCTAATTATTTCAGTTTTCTATTATTCTGTAAACTTTGTGGCTTTACTAAAAATACTAAGATAGATCCAAAAATCATAAAACTGCTCAATGCCACTGTTTGGAATATAACAAACAGCAACCATTTTAGTTTATGATTATTTGAGCATTTAAACTATTTATTAACATTAAATGCCCAAATGCAAATACTTTATGAATTAATCCAGTGACCAAATATGTCATGAAAAATGTGCAGCAACTCTGGTTATGGTTTATAGCATTTTTCCAAAAATGATGAGCATTTTCTAAAGCCATTTGGATTCACTGAAAAATATTTTTAGTTGAACCTATTTGAATTGCTTTAGTGCTAGGGCTTGGTCATCCCCACTTCACAATTTCCTTTGAAAACAAACATGATGCATGGATGCAGATGCCACTAGTTACAACCAATTCTAGGGCTGTGACAGCGCGCCAAATGATGGATTTCGGGTTCCGGCAGACCCTTGAGGTTTGAACACTGGGGTGCGCGCGGAGATCCAACCCTCCACCGTCTCGCACCTCGCCGAATCGCTGGGACCGAAACTACTAAACGGAACAGCATAAGAGACACGAGATTTATACTGGTTCAGGCCACCATTGTGGTGTAATACCCTACTCCAGTGTGTGGTGTGGTAGATGGCCTCTTGGGCTGATGAGGAACAATACAAGGAAGAACAGCCTCGCGAGGGTCTGTTCTTGGCGGGTGCGATGAACTGCTAGGTGGGGTTCAGTCGCTCTAGCTACTGGTTTCTTAATGAGGATTCGGATCGCCCTGCCCTGGGGGTGGCTACTCCTATTTATAGGCGAAGGCCCTGGGCCTCTTCCCAAATATTGAGCGGGAAGGGCGCCAACAATTGGCTATTTTGAAGGGGAACAGCGGGTACACTTATCCTGACTAAAGTTGGTCCTCGCCTGCCAAAGGCTCTGGTGATGACGCCTGCTTGGGCTCCATGATGACTCCCTTCCAGCCGTTGGGCTGGTCTTGGTCTTGTTGCACCGAAACGAATGCCTTTGCTTGATGCTCTCTCCTGCGCTTGCTCCCTTTGCACCAAAGAGGAAAGGAGGACACTACGCGGGCTGACGCCCGACTGGCGCCCTCGGTCGTCATGGCTTGCGTCATGGGCACCTCGCGAGGTACCCTGCCTTGAACTCTCCGCCTCCTCATGAGCCATCCTGATGAGGCCGTGCCTGAGGAAGCTCCTTGTCGTCCGCCCCGCGAGGCTTGGCCCCTCGCGAGGGTCTTGAGCTTGCGTTGATGAAGATGGACCGTGCTGGGCCTCCTTCGAGCCACGCCGCAGGCCGCAGGCAAGCAAGTCTGGGGACCCCCGTTCCCAGAACGCCGACACGCGCGCCTGTCATTCGCTCTGCGTTATGCATGCAGTGAACGTGGCGCAAGGGGCGGGCGTAGTGGGATGCGTGGAGCGACGGTTCCCAAGCGAGGGCAGTAAATGGGAGGCGGCCCTGCAATCTCAAGGAGACACGCAAGCCGCCTCTTTACTGTCCACCGCGAGGTGACGCCAGCATGCTTCCGTCACGCGCGCGCGTGACCCCCACGTCGCGCGTTCAACACGGGCCGTGGAGAAGCGCAGCGGACAGAACAGTTACCGCAGTAAAATTCGCCCTGACTACCCGCACACCTTTCTGGGCCTGGCCCAACAACGTGTCGCGCTTATGTATGTCCCAGTCCCAGGGGCTCCTGTCGGTGTACAAAAGTAGGGGCTCTCCTTTTGACCCCTTTACTTGTGCACGGGCAGTCAGAGCCACCCGCCATGACCATGCTTAACAGGGTAGGAAAGGGAAGACGGAGAGAAGCCGAAGGCACAAGACAAATAAAGCAACGACAAGGACCAAGGCCACAAGGATCGGATGGGCGAAGCAGGTTTCCCCGGCAAGGACCCTTGCCAGGGCAGCTCGCCCACACCAGCCGAGCGAGCCACCCTTGAGCCCACCAACGCTCGACAAACGCATTGGAACAAGGCTCGGGAGGCACCTCCGTGGTGGCATGCAGATCTTTGGGAAGACAAAGAATAGTCAAGGTCAAGTGAGGATAGGAAGGCAATCATCCTCACCGAAGAAACCCACAAGACCCCCGGCAAGATCCTTGCCGGGGACGCCTGAGCGCCATGGCAAAACCCTTGCCGGGCCACATGGCAAGACCCTCGCCAAGAGCACTAGCAGGGCCACTGCCAGGCCCACACCAGCCAAGTCTCCGCCGCCGTTCGCATGCGGCTGCCGACCCAAGCAGCTGGGCAGGCACCTGCGTGGCAACATGCAACCCTTCGTGGAGGCTCCACCATTGCGCCACCTCAGCTGCCTGCCTGCCTACATGGCACTGCATGCATCGCTGGCCAGGGCGCATGTCGAAGCAAGGAGGAGCGGCGACGGACGGGACGGGCCTCGCTCCCGCCCCCGATAAAGCGAAGGGACACCTAAGCCTCGCATTAAATGCGCTTTATCCTGTAACACCGAGGATAAGCTCACACAACAGTAGCACTTTCCACCTCCTGTGCCCTTTGTGGAAGCCCTTTCACCTATAAAAGGAGGCCCATGGCGCACTGGAGAAGAATTCGGCTCTTTGGAACCTAGCAGCACCTAGAGCTAGTTCAAGAGCTCAAGAACACTGAATACAGCCACCAAAGCAGGATTGTAGGGTTTTACGCATCTTTGCAGCCCGAACCTAGGTAAATCCCCCTTGGGTTGCCTGCTAGTCCCGCTCTTCTCACGATCCCCGCGCCCCGCAACCGTAGAAGGGATTCCAGTGATCCCATAGGTGTCGTTTCCCAGCGACAGTCTTGGGTCATAAAATTTCTGAAAAAGGTATTGAAGTGGACCAAGCTAAGGTTGATGCAATTGAGAAAATGCCATATCCTAAGGACATCAAAGGTATTCGTAGTTTTCTAGGTCATGCTGGTTTCTGTAGGAGATTTATCAAAGACTTTTCTAATATTTCTAAGCCTCTTACTAATCTTTTGCAAAAGGATATTCCTTTTGTCTTTGATGATGATTGTCTTGAAGCCTTTGAAACACTCAAGAAAGCTTTAATTGCTGCACCTATAGTTCAACCACTGATTGGAATTTGCCTTTTGAAATTATGTGTGATGCTGGTGATTATGTTGTTGGTGTTGTTCTAGGACAAAGAGTTGATAAGAAATTGAATGTTATTCATTATTCTAGTAAAACTCTAGACAGTGATCAAAGAAATTATGCTACTACTGAAAAAGAATTCTTAGCAGTGGTGTTTGCTTGTGATAAAATTTAGACCTTATATTGTTGATTCCAAAGTAACTGTTCACACAGACCACGATGCTATTAAATATCTTATGGAAAATAAAGATGCTAAACCTAGACTTATTTGTTGGGTTATCATGTTACAAGAATTTGATTTGCATATTATTGATAGAAAAGGAGCTGATAACCCCATAGCTGATAACTTGTCTAGGCTTGAAAATGTGCTTGATGACCCACTGCCTATCGATGATATTTTTCCTGATGAGCAGTTAGCTGCAATAAATGTTGCTAATAGTACTCCTTGGTATGTTGACTATGTTAATTACATTGTTGCTAAGTATTTACCACCTAGCTTTACATACCAACAAAATAAAAAAAATTCTTCTATGATTTAAGACATTACTTTTGGGATGACCCACATCTTTATAAACAAGGAGTAGATGGTATTATCAGACGTTGTGTACCTGAGCATGAATAGGGACAAATCCTACGGAAATGTCATTCCAAACCATTTGGAGGGCATCATGCTGGAGATAGAACTGCTCACAAGGTATTGCAATCTGGATTTTATTGGCCTACTCTCTTTAAGGATGCTCGTAAGTATGTCTCGTCATGTGATGAATGCCAAAGAATAGGTAATATTGGTAAGCGTCAAGAAATGCCTATGAATTATTCACTTGCTGTTGAACCATTTGATGTTTGGGGGTTTGATTACATGGGACATTTTCCTTCCTCTAATGGGTATACACATATTTTGCTTGTTGTTGATTATGTTGCTAAATGGGTAGAAGCTATTCCAACTAGTAGTGCTAATCACAACACCTCTATTAAAATGCTTAAGGAAGTTATTTTCCAAAGGTTTGGAGTCCCTAGATATGTAATGACTAATGGTGGCTCACACTTTATTCATGGTGCTTTCCGTAAGATGCTTGCTAAGTATGATGTTAACCATAGAATTGCATCACCTTATCATCCTCAGTCTGGTGGTCAAGTTGAGCTTAGCAATAGAGAAATAAAATTAATTTTGCAAAAGAATGTTAATAGGTCCAGGAAGAATTGGTCTAATAAATTAGATGTTGCACTTTGGGCTTATAGAACAGCATATAAAAATCCTATGGGTATGTCTCCTTATAAAATGGTTTATGGAAAAGCTTGTCATTTGCCCCTTGAGTTAGAGCATAAAGCATACTGGGCAGTTAAAGAACTCAACTATGATTTCAAACTTGCTGGTGAAAAGAGGCTATTTGATATTAGCTCGCTAGATGAATGGAGAACCCAAGCTTATCAAAATGCAAAGTTATTTAAAGAAAAAGTTAAAAGATGGCATGACAAAAGAATTCAGAAACGTGAGTTTAAAGTCAGAGAATATGTTCTTTTGTACAGCTCTCGTTTTAGATTCTTTGCAGGAAAGCTCCTCTCAAAATGGGAAGGCCCATATGTCATCGAGGAGGTTTACCGGTCTGGAGCCATCAAAATAAATAACTTCGAAGGTACTAACCCGAAGGTTGTCAACGGGTAACGAATAAAGCATTATATCTTAGGTACGCCTATTAATGTTGAAAGCAATATTGTTCAAACTCTGACACCGGAAGAACACATAAAAGAGTCCTTCCGGAACACTCCAGAATCGTCTGAATAAGGAGGTATGTGATATGGTAAGTAAACGGACTCCAAAAAATCAGCAAAATAATTTTTTGTTAGTTTTGGAATATTATAGAATTTTTGAAATAAAGAAACTTTCAGGAAGCGTCCCCTGGCGGGCACAATACACCAGGGCGCGCCCAGGTGGGTTGTGCCCACCTGGGAGACCTCCCGTACTCCGTTTTTCTTCTGTATGCTTGCCTTGCAAGATAAAAATTCTATATATACTTCCCTAACCACAGTATCACGGAGAAAATCCTTTGTTCTCTTTTCTTGTTGTTTCTGGTCAGATTTACAAGCTAGGCGTCATGTCTTTCTGCTCCTCCAACCACATGGAAGAAGATGCTTGGCTGATGAAGATCGAGACGAAGCGGGAGGAGCCTACGGACACCATCAAAGGAGAATTTAGTATCGGGTATGGGCACTCCCCTTGGCTTCCGCCAAGCTTGGGGGAGGTGCCCCGGTATCGTATCATCCCACTATCTTTTTATTTTACTTATTTTAGTTCAATCTTTTGCTTTAGATGAAATAAAGTTAGTTCGATCCTTTCTTCTTTGAGAGTTTGCTTAATGATATATCATTGTCATCTTGTTGCAAATTACGTAATAAAGTTAGTTCGAGTTTTTACTTTCTTTACTCCCTTGTTGAAAATAAAGAAAATAAAAAGAGAAAGAAAGAAAATAAAAGAAAGGAAATAGAACAATAAAATCATATATTGATCTTATGGTAGGTGATAGAACCACATAAGGAAAAGTATAAGTAAGGAAATTTTATTAGATATTGACAAACATAGCATTAGTCAGTGATGCAACTCATGAAAGAATTAATAAGGGAAGGGAAGATTCACATATAAATATACCATCCTAGAAATCTTTTGTTATTGTGAGTCCTCATCAAAATATTATATGCCAAAATTGTTGATGTTCGACAAGGAAGACAACGTAATGGTTTATGTGTGTTTATATTCACATAGAAGTCATATTGTCATAGATCCTTTAACATGTGATGCTTGCCCCTGTCTTTGCTAGCCAAAAATTTCGCACTAAGTAGAGATACTACTTGTGCATCCAAAAACCCTTAAACCCAAATCTTTTTCAAGTGTCCACCATACCTACCAGGGGATTGAACAAGATCCCTCAAGTAAGTTGTCATCGGTGCAAAAAGGCAATAAAAATTGCTTCTAAATATGTGGATCTTTTAGTGTAAGAAAAAATTGAGCGTTGCACGAACATGGATGACAACGAATAAAAGTGACATACTGCATAATAAAGGTTGTCATCTTAAGGGGCCATGCAACATGACTTTCTTTTGCACTAAGGGTTTGAGCATGCAAACAAATAAGCGCATGGCAACCTCTGCTTCCTGCTACGTCTCGAGCTTGCGTTGGATTTCCCCGAAGAGGAGAGGATGATGTAGCACACTAGCGTAAGTATTTCCCTCAGTTTTTGAGAACCAAGGTATCAATCCAGTAGGAGACTACGCGCAAGTCCCTCGTACCTGCACAAAATGATAGCTACTCGCAACCAACGCTTAGGGGTTGTCAATCCCTTCAGGTCACTTACGAGGGTGAGATCTGATAGAGATAATATTTTTGGTATTTTTGGTATAAAGATGCAAAGTAAAAAGAAAAGCAAGTAAATAAAGTGATGGAGATTGATATGATGAGAATAGACCCGGGGGCCATAGGTTTCACTAGTGGCTTCTCTCAAGAGCATAGATATTCTACGGTGGGTGAACAAATTACTGTTGAGCAATTGACAGAATTGAGCATAGTTATGAGGTTATCCAGGCAATGATCATGTATATAGGCATCACGTCCGTACAAGTAGACCGAAACGATTCTGCATCTACTACTATTACTCCACTCATCGACCGCTATCCAGCATGCATCTAGAGTATTAAGTTAAAAACAGAGTAACGCTTTAAGCAAGATGACATGATGTAGAGGAATAAATTCATGCAATATGATAAATATCCCATCTTGTTATCCTCGATGGCAACAATACAATACGTGCCTTGCAACCCCTTCTGTCACTAGGTAAGGACACCGCAAGATTGAACCCAAAGCTAAGCACTTCTCCCATTGCAAGAACTACCAATCTAGTTGGCCAAACCAAACGGATAATTCGAAGAGACTTGCAAAGATAACTTAATCATACATAAAAGAATTCAGAGAAGAATCAAATATTTTCCATAGATAAGCTGGATCATAAACCCACAATTCATCGGTCTCAACAAACACACCGCAAAAAGAAGATTACATCGAATAGATCTCCATGAGAGAGGGGGAGAACATTGTATTGAGATCCAAAAAGAGAGAAGAAACCATCTAGCTACTAATTATGGACCCAAAGGTCTGAAGTAAACTACTCACACTTCATCGGAGGGGCTATGGTGTTGATATAGAAGCCCTCCGTGATGGATGCCCCCTCCGGCGGAGCTCCGGAACAGGCCCCAAGATGGGATCTCGTGGATACAGGAAGGTACGGCGGTGGAATTAGGTTTTTGGCTCATTCCCTGATCTGTTGGTGGTACGTAGGTATATATAGGAGGAAGGAGTACGTCGGTGGAGCGTCAGGGGGCCCATGAGGCAGGGGGGCGCGCCAGGGGAGGCGCGCCCTACCTCGTGACCGCCTCTGGCACTCCTTGGAGTAGGGTCCAAGTCTCCTGGATCACGTTCGGTGAGAAAATCACATTCCCAAAGGTTTCATTCCGTTTGGACTCCGTTTGATATTCCGTTTCTTCGAAACACTGAAATAGGCAAAAAGCAGCAATTCTGGGTTGGGCCTCCGGTTAATAGGTTAGTCCCAAAAATAATATAAAAATGGAAAATAAAGCCCAATATAGTCCAAAACAATAGATAAAGTAGCATGGAGCAATCAAAAATTGTAGATACGTTGGAGACGTATCAAGCATCCCCAAGCTTAATTACTGCTCGTCCTCGAGTAGGTAAATGATAAAAAAGAATTTTTGATGCGGAGTGATACTTTGGCATAATTTCAATGTAAATCTTCTTAATTGTGATATGAATATTCAGATCCGAAAGATTCAAGACAAAAGTTCATATTGACATAAAAATAATAATACTTCAAGCATACTAATCAAAATAATTATGTCATATCAAAATAACATGGCCAAAGAAAGTTCATCCCTACAAAATCATATAGTTAGGCTATGCTTCATTTTTGTCACACAAAGATGTTCCCAACTTCTATACCCCCGATGACAAACCAACCAATTGTTTCATACTTAAATAATCTCAAACTTTTTCAACCTTCACGCAATACATGAGCGTGAGCCATGGATATAGCACTATGGGTGGAACAGAATATGATGACAGGGATTGTGTGGAGAAGACAAAAAGGAGAAAGTCTCACATTGACGAGGATAATCAACGGGCTATGGAGATGCCCATCAATTGATGTCAACATGAGGAGTAGGGATTGCCATGCAACGGATGCACTAGAGCTATGAATGCTCAACAAAAGAAAACTAGTGGGTGTGCATCCAACTTGCTTGCTCATGAAGACCTAGGGCATTTGAGGAAGCCCATCGTAGGAATATACAAGCCAAGTTCTATAATGAAAAATTCCCACTAGTGTGAAAAAGACAACTTATGAGACTCACTATATGAAAAACATGGTGCTACTTTGAAGCACAATATATGATACTCACTACATGAAGAACGAGGTGCTACTTTGAAGAACAATATATGAGACTCACTACATGAAGAACATGGTGCTACTTTGAAGCACAAGTGTGGAAAAAGAGATAGTAGCATTGCCCTTTTCTTTTTTTTTTGGTCCTATCCTTCTTCTTTTTTTTTGGCCTTTCTTTTATTTGGGGCAATGCTCTAATAATGATTATCATCACACTTCTATTGATTACAACATGAGGATTACAACTCGAAACTAGAACAAGGTATGACTCTATATGAATGCCTCCGGCGGTGTACCGGGATGGTGCAATGAATCAAGAGTGACATGTATGAAAAATAATGCATGGTGGCTTTGCCACAAATACGATGTCAACTACATGATCATGCAATGGCAATATGACAAAAGTAAAGTATGTCATGATGATGATGGTGGAGTTGCATGGAAATATATCTCGGAATGGCTATGGAAATGCCATAATAGGTAGGTATGGTGGCTGTTTTGAGGAAGATATAGGGAGGTTTATGTGTGATAGAGTGTATCGTATCACGGGGTTTGGATGCACCGGCAAAGTTTGCGCCAACTCTCAATGTGAGAAAGGGCAATGCACGGTACCGAAGAGGCTAGCAAAGGCGGAAAGGTAAAAGTGCGTATAATCCATGGACTCAACATTAGTCAAAAGAACTCATATACTTATTGCAAAAATTTAGAAGTCATCAAAAATTCAATACTACACGCATGCTCCTAGGGGGATAGATTGGTAGGAAAAGACCATCGCTCGTCCCCGACCGCCACTCATAAGGATGCACAAGCCAGGTACACTTCATGTTTCAAATTTGTTACACAACTTTAACCATACGTGCATGCTACGGGACTTACAAACTTCAACACAAGCATTTCTCAAATTCACAACTACTCAACCAGCATGACTTTGATATTATTACCTCCATATCTCAAAACAATTATCAAGCATCAAACTTATCTTAGTATTCAACGCACTCAAAAGAAAGTTTCACATATCTTGAACACCAAGTATATTAACATTAAGCAAATTACCATGCTATTAACGACTCTCAAAATAATCTAAGTGAAGCATGAGAGATCAAGTTTCTTTAAAACAAATCCACCACCGTGCTCTAAAAGATCTAAGTGAAGCACTAGAGCAAAAATTATCACGCTCAAAAAGATATAAGTGAAGCATTATGAGCAAACTATCAAGCTCAAAAGATATAAGTGAAGCACATAGAGTATTCTATCATATTTCAATTCATATATGGCTCTCTCAAAAGGTGTGTACAGAAAGTATGATTGTGGTAAACTAACAAGCAAAGACTCAAATAATACAAGACGCTCCAAGCAAAACACATATCATGTTGGTGAATAAAAATATAGCTCCAAGTAAATTACCGATGGAAGTGGATTTAAAGAGGGATGCCTTCCGGGGCATCCCCAAGCTTTGACTTTTTGGTGTCCTTGGATTATCTTGGGGGTGCCATGGGCATCCCCAAGCTTAGGCTCTTGCCACTCCTTGTTCCATAATCCATCAAAAGAATTCACCCAAAACTTGAAAACTTCACAACACAAAACTCAATAGAAATCTCGTGAGCTCCGTTAGAGAAAGAAAACAAAAGACTACTTTAAGGTACTGTAATGAACTCATTCTTTATTTATATTGGTGTTAAACCTACTGTATTCCAACTTCTCTATGGACCATAAACTATTTTACTAGCCATAGATTCATCAAAATAAGCAATCAACACACACAAAACAGAATCTGTCAAAAACAGAACAGTCTGTAGTAATCTGTAACTAACGCAAACTTATGGAACCCAAAAAATTCTACCAAAATTATAAGACCTAGACAATTTGTTTATTGATCAGCAGCAATTGTAATCAGTATTTTATCACGTTCTGGTGATTTTTAACAATTCGGGCACTGAGCACAAAGATTCTGGAAATTACAGCAAGATCAAATAACTATCATCCAGAAGATCCAATAGGTCCAACTTGGCACAAACACTAATTAAAAGATAAAACCACATCTAAACAGAAGCTAGATGGATTATTTATTCCTAAACAGAACCAAAAACAAAAAACACAAAATAAAATTGGGTTGCCTCCCAACAAGCGCTATCGTTTAACGCCCCTAGCTAGGCATAAAAGCAAGGATGGATCTAGGTATTGCCCTCTTTAATTTTCATTTTTTTAGCGGAGTCATGCTCAAATCCGGGGGGTTCTTCCCTCTTCCCGTCATACTCGGAAATTTATAGATCTAAAGAATCCAACCGTTTATTGCAAAGAGTAATCAACATATTCATACGGTTAAGATTTCCGCTAATACTTTTAAGAGGCTCAAGAGACTCTTGTAAAATCTTTGTTACTTCTCAAATCTTCTCAAACACTTGGGTTTCTTCCTGGGTAGGATGAGATCCTCCCTTTTGGGGTGGTTTTCCCACTATTCCCTCTATAATCTCATGCGCGATACCGGGATCAATATTAATAAAATTTCCCTTGGCAATGCAATCCAAGAGTTGTTTATGTGTCATATTTAACCCAACATAAAAATTGCGAAGAAGAATTCTAAAGTTAACCTCTAGGGTGCACTTACGATAAGATTCCATCATCCTATACCAAGCATCTTTTAAATTTTCTCCTTGTCGTTGCTTGAAGTGAAGAACTTCAAACTCGGGAGACATAGGAGCGGATAAGGAATTCGACATAGCGACAAGCAAGCAAACTAACACACGAGCAAGCAAAAGGCAAAGGAAAAAAAGAGGAGGAGATTGGGAAAGAGAGGGCGAATAAAACAGCAAGGGTGAAGTGGGGGAGAGGAAAATGAGAGGCAAATGGCAAATAATGTAATGCGAGAGATAGGGATTGTGATGGGTACTTGGTATGTTGACTTTTGCGTAAGCCTCCCCGGCAACGGCGCCAGAAATTCTTCTTGCTATGTCTCGAGCTTGCGTTGGATTTCCCCGAAGAGGAGAGGATGATGCAGCACAGTAGCGTAAGTATTTCCCTTAGTTTTTGAGAACCAAGGTATCAATCCAGTAGGAGACTACGCGCAAGTCCCTCGTACCTGCACAAAACGATAGCTACTCGCAACCAACGCTTAGGGGTTGTCAATCCCTTCACGGTCACTTACGAGGGTGAGATCTGATAGACATAATATTGTTGGTATTTTTGGTATAAAGATGCAAAGTAAAAGCAAAGCAAGTAAATAAAGTGATGGAGATTGATATGATGAGAATAGACCCGGGGGCCATAGGTTTCACTAGTGGCTTCTCTCAAGAGCATAGATATTCTACGGTGGGTGAACAAATTACTGTTGAGCAATTGACAGAATTGAGCATAGTTATGAGGTTATCCAGGCAATGATCATGTATATAGGCATCACGTCCGTGACAAGTAGACCGAAACGATTCTGCATCTACTACTATTACTCCACTCATCGACCGCTATCCAGCATGCATCTAGAGTATTAAGTTAAAAACAGAGTAACGCTTTAAGCAAGATGACAAGATGTAGAGGAATAAATTCATGCAATATGATAAATACCCCATCTTGTTATCCTCGATGGCAACAATACAATACGTGCCTTGCAACCCCTTCTGTCACTAGGTAAGGACACCGCAAGATTGAACCCAAAGCTAAGCACTTCTCCCATTGCAAGAACTACCAATCTAGTTGGCCAAACCAAACGGATAATTCGAAGAGACTTGCAAAGATAACTTAATCATACATAAAATAATTTAGAGAAGAATCAAATATTTTCCATAGATAAGCTGGATCATAAACCCACTATTCATCAGTCTCAACAAACACACCGCAAAAAGAAGATTACATCGAATAGATCTCCACGAGAGAGGGGGAGAACATTGTATTGAGATCCAAAAAGAGAGAAGAAGCCATCTAGCTACTAACTATGGACCCAAAGGTCTGAAGTAAACTACTCACACTTCATCGGAGGGGCTATGGTGTTGATGTAGAAGCCCTCCGTGATGGATGCCCCCTCCGGCGGAGCTCCGGAACAGGCCCCAAGATGGGATCTCGTGGATACAGGAAGGTACGGCTGTGGAATTAGGTTTTTGGCTCCTTCCCCGATCTGTTGGGGGTACGTAGGTATATATAGGAGGAAGGAGTATGTCGGTGGAGCGTCAGGGGGTCCACGAGGCAGGGGGGCGCGCCCAGGGGGGAGGGGCGCGCCCCCCACCCTCGTGACCGCCTCTGGCACTCCCTGGAGTAGGGTCCAAGTCTCCTGGATCACGTTCGGTGAGAAAATCACGTTCCCAAAGGTCTCATTCCGTTTGGACTCCGTTTGATATTCCGTTTCTTCGAAACACTGAAATAGGCAAAAAGCAGCAATTCTGGGCCGGGCCTCCGGTTAATAGGTTAGTCCCAAAAATAATATAAAAGTGGAAAATAAAGCCCAATGTAGTCCAAAACAATAGATAAAGTAGCATGGAGCAATCAAAAATTATAGATACATTGGAGACGTATCACTTCCCTCTGCGAAGGGCCTATCTTTTACTTTATGTATTTACTTTTATGCAAAGAGTCAAAGTTTTCCTTCTATTCCTTTTTATTTCCTCTTTTGGCAAGCATCATGTGGTGGGGAAAGATCTAGGCATATATGTCCAGTTGAATATAGATAGCATGAGTTATTATTGTTGACATCACCCTTGAGGTGAGTATGTTGGGAGGCGAAACTATAAGCCCCTATATTTCTATGTGTCCGATTGAAACGTTTTGCTCATGGGTACAAGGTGAGTGTTAGCAATCATAGAAGACTATATGATGGTTGAGTATGTGGACTTTCTTAAGGGCTCCAACACGTGACCCTTCCTGAAAATATGATGAATTGTAGTTGCAAAGTTGACTGATAACATAGTTTGTTGGTTTCTAATAGAGTTTTTCCTTTATACTTCGATTGTGGGATGAACTATTACGTATTCATGAGAAGTGTATGATAAACGCTCTATGATAAAAGTCCTATGTTTAAATTTGTTGATGTTATAATAATCCACACGATGCTTCTATATCCGTATTTTGTTTTTATCGACGCCTCTCTCTCAAAGCATGTGGACATGTTTTTCGATTTCGGTTTTCGCTTGAGGACAAGTGAGGTCTAAGCTTGGGGGAGCTGATACGTCCATTTTGCATCATGTTTTCTTACTGCTATTTACAATGTTTTTATCCATAATAATGCTTTTTGGAGTAATTCTAATGCCTTTTCTCTCATAATTTGCAAGGAACACACCAAGAGGGAGAATTCCGGCAGCTGGAAATCTGGACCCAGAAAATCTACGTCAGGCCACCTATTCTGCACAACTCCAAATGAGCTGAAACTTCATGGAGATTTTTTATGGATTATTTAAGAAATATTGGAGCAAATAAACACCAGAGGGGGGCCACCAGGTGGGCACAACCCACATGGGCGCGCCAGGCCCCCCTGGCACGCCCTGGTGTATTGTGCCCTCCTCAGCCCACCTCCGGTGCCCATATTCTGGTATATAAGTGGTTTTGACCTAGAAAAAATAGAATAATACTTCTGGGACGGAGCGCTGCCGCCTCGAGGCGGAACTTGGGCAGGAGCACTTTTGCTCTCCGGCGGAGCGATTCTGCCGGGGGAACTTCCCTCCCGGAGGGGGAAATCATCATCATCATCATGACCAACAACTCTCCTATCTTGGGGAGGGCATTCTCCACCAACATCTTCACCAGCACCATCTCATCTCAAACCCTACTTCATCTCTTGTATTCAATTTTGTTACCAGAACTATAGATTGTTGCTAGGGGGTGACTAGTAGTGTTGATTACATCTTGTAGTTGATTACTATATGGTTTATTTGGTGCAAGATTATATGTTCAGATCCATTATGCATATTAATACCCCTCTGATCATGAGCATGTTGATTATTTGTGAGTAGTTACTTTTGTTCTTGAGGTCACGGGATAAATCATGTTGCAAGTAATCATGTGAAATTGATATGTGTTCGATATTTTGATGGTATGTATGTTGTGATTCCCTTAGTGGTGTCATGTGAACGTCGACTACATGACACTTCACCATATTTGGGCCTAAGGGAATGCATTGTGGAGTAGTAAATAGATGGTGGGTTGCGAGAGTGACAGAAACTTAAACCCCAGTTTACGCACTATTCCATAAGGGACCGATTGGATCCAAGAGTTTAATGCTATGGTTAGGATTTATCCTTAATACTTTTCTCGTAGTTGCGGAGGCTTGCGGGAGGGTTAATCATAAGTAGGAGGTTTGTTCAAGTAAAAGCAACACCTAAGCACCGGTCCACCCACATATCAAATTATCAAAGTAGTGAACACAAATCAAACCAACATGATGAAAGTGACTAGATGAAATTCCCGTGTACCCTCAAGAAGGGTTTGCTTATCATAAGAAACTGTTTTGGCCTGTCCTTTGCCTCAAAAGGATTGGGCTACCTTGCTGCATACTTATTGTTACTAAAGTTACTTGCTCGTTACAAATTATCTTGCTATCAAACTACTCGTTACTTACAGTTTCAGCACTTGCAGACATTACCTTACGGAAAACTACTTGTCATTTCCTTCTGCTCCTCGTTGGGTTCGAAACTCTTACTTATCGAAAAGAGCTATAATTGATCCCCTATACTTGTGGGTCATCATATCTATATTTTTTTTATTGTTCCATGTTGTTATATTATCATTCTTGTATGTTTTACAATCATTTTATAGCAACTTCGTATCATTTTTTGGGACTAACCTATTGACATAGTGCCCAATGCCAGTTATTGTTTTTTACTTGTTATTTACATCGCAGAATATCAGTACCAAACGGAGTCCGAACGCAGCAAAACTCTTTGGAGAATTTTGATGGACCAGAAGGAACAACATGGGCCAAAGAAGTATCAGAGGGGTGTCCCGAGGGGGGCACAACCCACCTGGGCGCCCTGGGGGCCCTGGTGCGCCCTGGTGGGTTGTGCCCACCTCGGTGGCCTCCCGCACCGCCTCTTCACCCTATAAATACCCAAATATTCTAGAAACCCTAGGGGAGTATATAATTTTTTATTATTCAGTGCTGTTATATTGTCATTCTTGGATGTTTTACAATCATTTTATACCAATATTATATCATTTTTTGGGACTAACCTATTGCCATAGTGCCTAGTGCAAGTTGATGTTTTTTTCTTGTTTTTTACATCACAGAATATCAGTACCAAACGGAGTCCAAAGGCAGCGAAACTTTTTGAAAAAAATTTATGGACCAGAAGGAAGAACACGGGCCAAAGAAGTACCAGAGGGGTGCCCCGAGGGGGCACGATCCACCTGGGCGCGCCTGGGGGCCCAGGCGCGCCCTGGTGGATTGTGCCCGAGGTGCCCAGGCGCGCCCTGGTGGGTTGTGCCCACCTCGGTGGCCTCCCGCACCACCTCTTCGCCCTATAAATACCCAATATTTCAGAAACCCTAGGGGAGTCGACGAAACACAATTACAGCCGCCGCAAGTTCCAGAACCATGAGATCCAATCTAGACACCATCACGGAGGGGTTCATCATCCTCATTGGTGCCTCTCCAATGATGCGTGACTAGTTCATTGTAGACCTACGGGTCCATAGGCAGTAGCTAGATGGCTTCCTCTCTCTCTTTTGATTCTCAATACAGTGGTCTCTTGGAGATCGATTTGATGTAACTCTTTTTTGTGGTGTGTTTGTTGGGATTCGATGAACTTTAAGTTTATGATCAGATCTATTTATCCATGAAAGTTATTTGAGTTTTGATCTCTTATATACATAATTATTTATAGCATCGTATTTCTTCTTCGAATCTTTGGTTTAGTTAGGCCGATTAGATCAATTTTTCTTGTCATGGGAAGAGGTGCTTTGTGATAGGTTCGATCGTGCGGTGTTCTTCCCCGGTGACAGAAGGGGCAGCAAGACACATATTGATCGTTGCTATTAAGGATAACAAGATGGGCTATATTCCTACATGAATAGATCTTGTCTACATCATGTCATCGTTCTTATTGCATTACTTCGTTTCTCCATGAATTTAATACACTAGATGCATACTGGATAGCGGTCGATGTGTGGAGTAATATTAGTAGATGCAGACAGGAGTCGGTCCACTAATCTTGGACGTGATGCCTATATATTGATCATTGACTGGATATCGTCATAATTATTTGAGGTTCTATCAATTGCCCAACAGTAATTTGTTTACCCACCGTGTTCTATTTCTTGAGAGAAGCCACTAGTGAAATCTGTAGCCCCCGGGTCTATTTTTTATCATATTTACTTTGAGATCTATTTTTATTTGTTTTTATTTTCAGATCTATTATTATAAAAATCCAAAAATACTTTGCTTCATTTTTTATTTGCATCTTTTATTTCACATTTATTCGAGATCTATTTATCTATCTACCATAAATTTATCAATGTTTTTGCTGGGGAGAATCAAGACAAGTCTCCTGACAACTTGTCAATTTCTGACGCCGTTATCTATAAGAGATTGACGCCATTACCTATAAAGTTGCTGTAAAATAATTGTAGAACATTTAAAAATGATAATATAACAGCATAGAATAATAAAAAATTATAGATATGTTGGAGATGTATCAATCTGCCGAGTAGGGACCTTGGCGATCTCTATCTGCCTCCGGATCATGCTGCGGCCTTCTAGGGAGGTGTTGGTGCCCTCCCAGTTGTCGTCTCCATCCCTTTGGCTAGGTGTTTTTTGCTAGGTAGGGGCATGCGTGTCTGTTCTGGTGTTTGCTGCTGGGTCAACCTTTGGAACTTATGCTGTGTTGACCTTGTGTTGGGTACGTGAATTTATTTCGTCTCTTGTCTGTGGGTGAACTCTAGTTGGTGCCGTTGGGCTTTACTTATAAAGTCGGGCTAAAACTGTTTCTCTAAAGAAGGTAGAGAGAGAGAGAGTCTGTATGGTTCAGGAGAGCATGGTGACCATGGAAAGCTTCTCGTTGTCTCTGGTGGCCGTGGGGTCAGCGGCCGCGGTGGTCTACCTGTGCGTGGCTGCGTGGATGAGCTGGCCGCGCCGCGTCAGGGAGATCTTCCGGCGGCAGGGGATCGACGGGCCGCCACCCTCGTCCTTCCTCATGGGAAACCTCACGGAGATACAGGCCCGGCGGTTGCACGCCGTCGCGTCGGCGGAGGACGGCCCGCGGGACCTCCAAAAGGACGACGGCTTCGACGACTACTGCAAGCGGATCTTCCCCTACTTCGACGAGTGGAGGAAAGCCTACGGTATGTACTCTACTGCGCCCGTCCGCCCGTCCATCTCTTCTACTAGTTGGTTTAATTAATCATAATCACGTACGCTAGCTTTGCTCGGTACTACTCCAGTTGTGTTCATGTGTGTGCTGGTATATGGACGGAATTTTTCATGCTAGCTCGATCTGTTCGTGTACAACTCGGTATTATATTCTCTCCGTCAGCCGAGCCAAGTCATGGATGGATGCATGAAACTGCACTGCTACAGGCGCATGCTTGCCCTAGCTAGCTTGCAAGTTGACTTGCTACTGCTGCAGAGTTTAAAAATGCAGCTCCATGTTGATAAGTTGCATACAACATACAAAATTGACACGACTATGTGGGAGGGAATATAGTATACGATTTATGTACTCGACAGATGAAATTAATATGGCAGGGGAGTTTGAGTTGTCAATGAAGTCACAAGTCAGCATCAGAAAATAGGGGCAAATTATTAGAAAAAATGTGGGATAGCAACTATGCCTAGGAAAAGAGAAATATCGCAGTCAACAAAGCTAGCTAGCCCTGGATCGCTCGATGGAAGCCCTGGAAGCTCAACAGAGTAGACAACTCGGCCGGAGGTACTGCCGATTTCCCTCTTCTCCCTTTCAAACGGCGTCCACTTCCTAACCTGCCGACTAAGCAAGCTTGCAT
Organism: Aegilops longissima; assembly: GCA_021605205.1. Taxonomy (NCBI): domain Eukaryota; kingdom Viridiplantae; phylum Streptophyta; class Magnoliopsida; order Poales; family Poaceae; genus Aegilops; species Aegilops longissima. Next base: position 529,748,139 of record CM038676.1, read on the forward strand.
GCCTATGTGCTGGGTGAATGAGCAAGCACGCATGCACACGCCATGTCTTTTTTGGGACCGTTTAACCCATGGTTAAGCTAGCCAGCATAATGGAACGGACTGGTCCAGCCCTCTCCATGAGCTGTAGTACGTGACAACCGTTTCTTTCCCTTTTTTGTGTCTTAGTAGTGCAATTAAGCGCAAGAACTGTAATGATCCGGTCACCTTTTGTTGTATGTTTACCCTTTAACCTTTTGGAAGGACCGAAGTATGTTAATGACAGTAGTTCATTCGTGCCAGTCAGTCAAAGCAACCAAACAATTTTTTTTTGTTCGTACATGATCGGACCGTTCATCAAACGTGTTACGTAGATGCACGATCTTTTACCATCTGGCTTGTTTGGTTGGTTGGCTGCACCAATTAGTAAAGCAACAAGGCTTAGTTCATGCAAAAAGTGAATCCGTAGCTATAGCTTAAAGGAGGAACGTGGGATTTCTCTGTTTCTGTTCATGCGTGTTGCGTTAATGACAATATATTAATTAAGCTGCGATTGGTCAGTGCATATTGGGTCCCAAAATAAAACGAAATCAAGACGGGTTTAAAATCAATGCAGTATGTTTTTTTTCTCAAACATTTCTTGCATCTATACATGCAGTCAATACCCTTGTGCACCTAGACGTACGCAACATCTCCAAAATATAAGATGTCCCGTACAACAACCAAACACCGTCTCTCTTGCATGCTGTGTCCCAAGTTCCAACTCATCCGGCTCATAGACCCTTTTGTAGCCAGGCTAGAATTACCTGTCCAACTTAACCAATTACACTCCTGGCTATGTCGCAGATCTTCATGATATAGGAGTATGTACCACCACCATCAAAAGGTGCAGCTGCTTTGGATTCGAGAATACTGGACTATTTAGTTAGAAAATAACTGTCAAATCAATACAAACAAACAATCAACATATATAATACTTTTTGCTAAAGAATTACTCCCCCTGTAAACTAATATAAGAGCGTTTAGATCACTATTTTAGTATTCTAAACGCTTTTATATTAGTTTACGGAGGGAGTATAAAAGAACCTTGCCTGAATTATGTCAAGCAAACATGCCAGCATATTCTAGCTAAGCTGGTGGTACACATATATAGTACTAGTACCTGAGACTGCCCCCCAAGTCCCCAACCATTCATGCATGCACCTAGCTTAGCTAATTGTGCCTGTCATAAACTATCCCAGATTAAATTATCTCATTGTGTCTATCATAAACTATTCTAGATTAAATTAAGTGATTGGCAGTTGACCCCTGAATAGGTAGTTAAGACACTGAGATAGTCAGCTAGGCTTTCCGAAAACGGCCATGTGCGTGGCTGTTCAGCGCACCGATCGAGCTAGCTTCCTGGAGAGAGCTCTCTATCCATGGATGCTTATCCATTTTGTAAGGAGCTTTGCAATATATTGTCAATAACTCAAACTTGGTGAATATGTATTATGGCCCTGTAATTCATCCCTAAACCAAGAGAGAGTAGGAAAAATCATAATCAAAACGAAGCTAGTTTTTCTGATGATATTGCTCCAGCTTGTTGAGTTCATGCATCTTGATAGAAACTTGGAGCAATATTTATGTCTATGCGAAGACTTCCTTGCATCTAACATGGTAGTTGATGTATAGGAATATTCTTGATTCCTTATTCTTAATGATGGAAATATTAAAAGTGATATCTTCATTTTGAATGATCATGTACGTACAACGTAGGTAGACACCGACTCGGCCATTTTATAATGTATGTAGGATATGACAACACTACTTAACCCGCAGCTAGTTTCATATTAGCATTTGTTTAGCTTGTGTGTCATCCCACAGTTTAAGTCAATGTTGTTTTAATTAACACAAACTATAATCAATATGATCTTCCATCCATTCTTCTTGGACTAGTTTTCCCCTAATACGACTTGGCTAGTGGTACTATCAATTAATTATTTTACCCCCACCCTTTCCAAAATGTAAAACCCAAACCCATTCACCGTTTACTTTTTGGTCAGTACGACCAAGCAAGTACTCCCGATGCATAAATGTAAAAATCCCACACATTTCAAAGAAAACAATGCCTTTAGTATAATTATTTTGTACGAAAATTCAGTCGAATATTTTTTAGTTTCATAAGGATATGCCCTCATCATTTTGCAATTGCACACATCCTAGCCCCCAATTCAAACATTATCGATTTCGAAATAGTTATTTTGTTTTGTGTGATAAATTACTCAGTCGCCAAATCGGTACCAAAAAATCATGCAACGAGCAACAAACCATGTTAATGATTATTCAAAAAAGGTTTACTTCAAATAATTAATTCCAGTTAGGAGCTGGCCCCGTGCCCGCCGGATCGACCCCACCCTACGTCAAAGTAGCATGTCAAGCCCACGTGGCGCCTATCTCCCCATGGACTAGCTAGGACGTTATAGTTAGGTGGAATTTCCCAACCTAGCAAGCTAGAGCTAGCTAGGGCTCGTGCAACGGATGGCAACAGAGGAGACAGGGTCGTGCATGCATGCATGTATGCTTCTGTACACTGTACTACTACTAGTACTCCAACCATTATTTATTGATTTTTTTCTTGCACCTCTCATGCTAGGATTCCACATGCATGGAGATGAGATGCACGCATGCCTACCCTAAAATTAGCGGGTAGTGGATAGCCATGCCCAGTTCTATGCATGATGCAGCTCGATCTAGTGAAAAAACAAATATGTTTTGTTTCGTTTGACAAGTCGCTTGCTGCTATATATGAGTATGTGCACATGCGCTCGAGGGATGCCATGCCGATCTTTGCATCTGCGCACCTCCCCAATGGGCATACGTACGCTCGTGGTGGTTGCTGCCTACCTGGCCAAAAGCCGCTGCCTAGCTGTGCTAGTCGCTTCTCCATCATCAATCCATCGATCGGTCGTACAGGCGTCGATTCCAGCATATGCATGACCAGCTAATGCATACTAAGCTAGCTACTAGCTGGGAAGACGTACGTTTGAGCTAATTACAAAACTTTCAAGCCAGGCTAAGGAACAGTGGTACTAGTTTAGTTTGTGGTTAAGATCAGCGAGGTTTACGTGGACCATCCACATGCATGAACCTGCAAAGTCAACTACTAACTGGCTTGTAGGGCGTGCAGATGGATGTTGTGGTCAAGAAATTAAGTAGCTGGTACGGCGCGTCGTGGACGGAACACAACTGACCGACCGGCCGCGGTGTTGTTAGAATGGCAATGGCCGGCCTGGTCAAGATTCTAATCTACTATACTTTGATTGAGTGAGGCTACTAGTGGTGGTTAGGAAGCTATACTCTGACCGACTAATCTGCCTTGATTGAAGAATCTTGGCCTTTTGGGGAGAGTGGGGGAATCTCATTGCCATGATACTACGCACGTACGTACGGGGCACTTCACTTCGATCGGACCTGTAGCTTTGACCGGAATTTTTATGAGGTGAGTCAGTTAGCTAGGTTGTCTGCCCACTATTCTGAAGATAAGCGCACCCTCACTCACATCACATGCATGCAATAGGCTCCTCCCTCCGGAAAACATATGCCATTTTTTTTGCGGGGCACTCTGTATAATAGTAATACGTTGCTCATTTACAGAAATATAAGAGTGTTTAGTGATCTAAATGTTTTTATATTTGTTTACAGAGGGAGTACTTTTTTGATGAAATTATAATACGCTACTTAAAACAACTTATTTGCATATACTTTTCTTATCGAGGTTTATTTGACTGTGGCCTTTCTAAAGGACCATGTACTGATGTAATCATCAAATGTACTCTGTATTCCCCTAAAAAAACTAATATACACAATATTTTATTGCACATGGTATGTAATGTGGAGCAATTCAGATCAACTTTGTATTTTTCATTAGACCGATAAGTCCACCAGGGAATGAGAGCCCGGTTCAACATCTGAAACACGAAAAAGGCCACAAAATGACGGCCCAGTAGGCCCAAACCGCTTCAGCATTCAGATCAACTTTGTTTTGTGCTTACTGACGATTTTGCTGTGTCGTGTCATGTGTCGTGCAGGGGACACGTATCTGTACTGGCTCCGGCAGCGGCCGGCGCTGTACGTGACAGATCCGGAGCTGATCCGGGAGATCGGCCGGTGTGTGTCGCTGGACATGGGCAAGCCGACGTACCTGCAGAAGGGCCAAGAGCCCATCTTCGGCGCCGGGGTCCTCAAGACCAACGGCGCCTGCTGGGCGCGCCAACGCAAGGTCATCGCGCCCGAGTTCTACATGGCCAAGGTCAAGGGCATGGTGGGGCTCATGGTCGCCGCGGCGCAGCCGCTACTGCGTTCGTGGGAGGACTCCGTCGACGGCGCGAAGGGTGGCGTAGCGGCGGTGGACGCCGACGCCGACATCCGGAGTTTCTCCTTCGACGTCATCTCCCGGGCCTGTTTCGGCGACGACCACTCCAGGGGGAGGGAGATCTTCCTCCGGCTCAGGGCGCTGTCCGGGTTCATGTCCGAGCCCAGCGTCATCTTCACCATCCCGTCGCTGAGGTATCTGCCGACGGCGAAGAACCGGAGGATCTGGAGGCTCACGCAGGAGATCCGATCACTTATCCTGGAGATCGCGAGGGGGCGCCGGGCGGCGACGGGGGATTCGCCGGGGCCCGACTTCCTGGGGTCCATCATCGACAACAGCGGTGACCAGCCGCGGCCGGACGACTTCGTGGTGGACAACTGCAAGAACATCTACTTCGCGGGGCACGAGACGACCGCGGTCACCGCCACCTGGTGCCTCATGCTGCTCGCCGCCCATCCGGAGTGGCAGGACCGCGCGCGCGCCGAGGTGCTCGACGTCTGCGGGGGCGCCACCGGCGCCGCGGACCCGGACTTCGACATGATCTCCAGGATGAAGACGATGGGTATGGTTGTGCAGGAGACGCTGCGGCTGTTCCCGCCGTCGTCGTTCGTGGTGCGGGAGACGTTCCGCGACATTCGGCTGGGCCAGCTGCTCGCGACCAAGGGCACCTACCTCTTTGTGCCGGTATCCACCATGCACCACGACGCCGCTTCTTGGGACCCGACGGTTGACCGGTTCGACCCGGACCGGTTCAAGAACGGGGTGGCGGCGGCGTGCAAGAACCCGCAGGCGGCGTTCATGCCGTTCGGCCTCGGCGCGCGCACCTGCCTCGGTCAGAACCTCGCGATCGTCGAGGTCAAGACGCTCCTCGCCGTCATACTCGCGCGGTTTGCCATTGCGCTCTCGCCGGACTACAGGCACTCCCCGGCGTTCCGCCTAATCATCGAGCCGGAGTTCGGGCTGCGCCTCCACATACGCCGTATTGATGGTACTGCTACTCACGATGGCTTTGTGAAGTCCAACGATCGACTAGTTAGCTAGCACATGAAAGAAAAGGAAAAAGGATGAAAAACACCGACCGGAAATCAAAATGTGGCGTGACTCTCTACTCATATGAGCTATGATAATCCCGAAGCAACATTTGTCAGCAACAACTGAATTAGTTGATGAGTTCCATTGTTACATTTTGGGAAAACATACTAGGTTTTAAAATGGGAAGGGAGACAATAGAGCGAAAATAATTCTAGAATTATCGTGGAAAAATATGCTTATTATTCAGTACTGTTGGAAATATGAGCAAATTACTACGAGATTTAATCCGAATAAATAGGAAATAGATCATGACAGCAATAGCAGAGATTAAACTAATCATGCGAACTAGCATAGCAGATGAACAGATCACATCTAGGGCACATACTAGAAACATGAATTCTACCACGATCTCGAACAGGAAGGATAGAATCACATACGGTGCAGCGGGAGCAGCACCGCCGGCGTTGACGTTGTCGCCCATGTCGTCAAGGATGAGGTTGCCGAGGTCGGGGAAGAAGTCGTCGTTCGCGAAGTCGTCGCTGCCAGCAGATCGCATGAAGTCGCGCCCCAAAACCTGATCGCCTCTCCCGCACAGGATCACGAGAGGCGGGTTCCGAGGCCTGCTGTCCCTTCTCCGTGCACGCCGAAAGGAGGGATGGAGAAGACTTGCTTGGCGCACGCAATGATCTCGGAGCGCTGGTGAGAAACCATCTGAAGCGGCAGCGGCTAGGGTAGACGTCTGCCTGACTATATAGTGCGGGCCGGGTAGGTCGTGGGAGTAAACCTCACGTCCGAGTCGTCACGATCCAAAAGAATCGGAAACGGTTCAGTAATTAACGCGTCCGTTAATTATTAATTAATGACTCATTATTTTTTCTCGAGCAGCAAAAATATAGACAACGTGCATAGCTCCGTCCTCGGCTCGGCAGCGCGTCGTGACGAGGCGAGCGAGGAGGAGGAGCGCGCGTGTAGGTCTCCTCTTCTCATGCTCATACAAGTGGTAGAAGAGCTCACCTTATAAAGAGGTGCAACTCTCTCTCAACTTATGAGGTGGGACTAAACTTTAGCCTCACTCACTCCACTCACATGTGTGCATGAATGGGCCAAGAGAATTTCGGAATTTTAGTTGGGCTTTGGGCCAAAAGCCCACTAGCTGTCACATCCCCAGTTCAGGCCTTGCTTGTTTTTGCTTTGGCATCCATGCATCATGTTTAAATTCTATGAAAATTGAAATGGGGATTGCCTCAACCCTAGCACTAAAACAACGCAAATAGGTTCAACTTCAAAATATTTTCAAAGAACCCAAATTGGTTTGCAAAAATGTTCATGATTAATGGAAAAGGGTGAAAACCATATCCAGAGATGATGGATATTTTTCCAAGACATTTTTGGATTTTTGAATAAACCATATTGTATTTGAATTGGGGCATTTAGTTGCTATAAATATTATTAAACGCTCCAACAATTCTGAAAATAGCCAGGGGCTTCTGAGATAATTCAGTTAATACCCATAACTAATTTCAGGATTTATAGAAATGATTTGGTGCTTTTACTAAATCAAAAACAAATTGCAAAAGTAGAAAACAGAAATAAATAATAAGGAAACACTTACCTGGAAACTTACCCGGCGCTCACCGAAGCCCACCTGGTCTGGCCCAGCATGGCCCAGCCCACCGCCGCTTTCTCCCCGTGTCGCCTTCCTCCTCTGCCAGGAGGATGAGCGCGTGGCCGCCAGCACAAGACGCCACCGACGGCCACCTCCTGGCTGGCTGCCTGCGTCCCCGTTGCCTGGACGCCTCCATGCGCCGCCACGCAACACTCCGGACCCCCTCGCTCTCTCCCTCTCCCTCGTTCCCTCCTCTGTCTCGTTCTCTCTCGCACCATCAACGCGCCGCCGCCGACGCGCACCACCGCTGCCACCGCCTCCCCTTGCTTCCCCAACCAGCTCAAGAGCTCCGCCGTGCCGCCCTCCCCGCCACACGCGACCGAGAAGCCGAGCGCCGCCGACGCCTTTCTCCTCCTCGGACCGCTGATCGCCGTCGCCCGATTCGTCGGCTCCGGACCGTCCCGACCTCGCCGACGACGCCATTGATCGCCTTGTGAGCTGCTGCGTCGATCCCCTCTCTCTCTGGCTCTTTTCCTCTCGCTAACGCCGCTTCCACCTCACCGAAAACTCCCGCCGCCCGGCCATGGCGCCGCCGTGCTGTGGCCACCAGCTGCGCCGAGCATGCTACCAAGTTCGCCGCCCTCGAGGGCCCGCAGCGCCTTCCGCTTCCCTCTAGTGCACCGCAGCGCCGAGCCCGAGCTTCGCCGAGCTCTCGGCCGCTTAGGTCGTCGCCGGCGCCGATTCCGCCGCCCGAGCTCAACTGACTCCACCAAGAGCTTCGGCTCGTCCCCAGCTCCACTTAGATGCCTTCCGCGATCCATTTGGTGGCCGGAACGGCAAAAACCACTCCCGCCGCCGCGTCGGGCTCGCCGGCGGCTAAACGCCGGTTGCCGACTTTGACTTTAACCACGGGTGGGCCCTGGTTGACTCTCCTGAGTCAATGACAGGTGGGGCCCAGCCCTGTTAACTATTAAGGATTAGTTTTAATTAATTTTAGTTAAGCTAATCACACTGACACGCGGGACCCACTGTCAGGTTTGTCCCGGACCGTGTCCCGTTGAACACTGACGTCACACTGACGTCAGGCTGACGCAGTAATTGGTTTTCTGGATTTAATTTAATTCAGGAAATTTCAGAAAATACTCTAAACTTCTAAAAATCATATAAATTCAACCGTAACTCCAATGGAAATAAGTTATATATGAAAAATGATCAGAAAAATATGAATAATCTGTTTATGCCATGATCATGCATGTTTGAACAAGTTAACCTCACTGAATAGGATGAATCATGATTAGGGTAATTTATGAAATAACATTTGGAGTTGGAATTTGTTCTTGTTTGAATTCCACCTCAATTAACTTGGCTAGATATTGCATTAGGTGAATTCAGTACCTTAACATGACATGTCATTCATGTGACTATGCATTGCATTGATTGAGCTCTTTCTTGTTTGCCGGTAACTGTCCCCTCTCGGTAGACGACGTACCGACGATGAATTCGATGACACCGATGAAGAACTATATTATCTTCAGAAGTGCCAGGCAAGCAAAACCCCCTTGTTCATTCCGATATAATCCCACTCTCTCGCTCCTGCTCTATTTTACTGCATTAGGACAACAACGATTCATGTGTTACTTGCTGCGGTAGTTGAACCCCTTGATCCTCTGCATGACCTGTCATTCCACAGTAATTAGATGAAACCCACTAGCATGAGTAGGAGTTGTTTGAGCCATGTTGTGCCTACTGATTCATGCTTGTTTGTCATGCCTGCTACTACTTAGAGTTGAGTCAGGTCTGATTCATCGGGAATGAATCAGAGGTGTGTGAACATGTCCTACTGTGTGTGTGAGCTAAGTGTGTGAACACGATTTGGTAAAGGTAGCGGTGAGAGGCCATGTAGGAGTACATGGTGGGTTGTCTCATTGAAACCGTCCTCAGGAACTGAGTTCTGTGTTTGTGATCCATGAAACAGTTACTACCACACATTGGGATCCTTAATTGACTCTCTCGGCTTCTTAACCACCCTTGTCCTCAGTCCGGGAGTTGCAAGTAGTTTCTGGTGTTTGTAGCATGCTGGGGGCCGCACGCAACGCTGACCTTAGGGGTGGGTTGTGTTGCGGTAGGCACGTGGCCCGGTGTACCGATTCGCCCGTTTGGTGTCTCGGGAACCCTGCACACATCGTTCGGGGCTGTATGGGAAACCTCGGCCGGACTCCCTGCGGATGGAACCCGAATAGGCGATAAACCTGGACTAGGGACTTGAGTGTTTAGGTAGGCCGTGGCCGACACCCACGTTGGGCTTCCGCTTGAAGGTTGCCGAGTACATGTCGTGTAAACGGCGGTAAGTGGTGAGAGCGTGTGAAGAAGTACACCCTGCAGGTTAATATGATCTATTGAATAGCCGTGTCCGCGAAAAGGACTTACGGGTTGCCTATATCAGTTCATAGACAAGTGAAAGTGGATACTCTAAAATACGCAAGATAAGCGTGAGTGCTATGGATGGCGTTCTCGAGGGAGACGGAGCGGGTCCATAGTGGTGTATTGATATGGTGAATATGTGGACTCGTAGCGCCACCCCAAAAGAGTTACTTGCGTTCGTAGTTCAGGATAGCCACCGAGTCAAAGCTGGCTTGCTGCGGTCAAACTCCACCACCTCCTTTTGATAATGATGCATATGTAGTTAGTTCTGATGTAAGTCTTGCTGAGTACATTTGTACTCACGCTTGCTTATTTTATGTTTTGCGAGAGACGTCGGTCTCGCTAGTAGTTCCGCTTGGACTTGACGTTTAGCTTGTTACCTCAGCTACGATCTTGTGCCCTCGGCAGATCTGGCAGATAGTCGCTTCTCAGCCTTTTTCATTTATAGTTGTGCGTACTCGGACATGTTTAGCTTCCGCTTGTGCTTTGACTTGTATGCTTTCGAGTGTTGGGTCATGAGACCCATGTTTGTAATATCTCGCTCCTCGAGCCTAATGAATAAATATTTGAGTCGAGAGTTATGTTGTGATGCCATGTTGTATTTGCACATATTGAGCATATTGTGTGTATGTTTGAAATGCTTGGTATGTGTGGGATCCGACAATCTAGTTGTTTATCCTTGGCAGCCTCTCATATGGGGAAATGTAGTCTCGTGCTTCCGAGCGATAGTAGTCCGCTACAGCCCGGTTCACCGGAGTCCTGCTAGCCCAGCACTACTGCTTGGACATTTGACTGGCCGGCATGTGTTTCACTTCGTTCCTATGTCTCCCTTCGGGAAATGTCACGCGGTGATATTCGAGTCCTGCCTAGCCTGCTACAGCCGGGATACCGAGTCCTGTTAGCCAGTGCTACAGCCCGAATTCATACGTTGATGACCGACATGCTCGATGTGATTCATGTATGCCTGTCCCCATGGGTTAGCGCCGCTTTGGGTTCACGACTAGCCATGTCGGCCCGGGTTCTCTGTCATATGGATGCTAGCGACACTGTCATATACGTGAGCCAAAAGACGCAAACGGTCCCGGGCCATGGTGAGGCGACACCCGTGGGAATACCGTGCGTGAGGCCGCAAAGTGATATGAGGTGTTACCGGCTAGATTGATGTGACGTGGAATCGGGGTCCTGACAGCGTTGGTATCAGAGCCTGACTGCCTGTAGGATTACCAAGCTAAACTGGTCGAAGTTGTGTCTAGAAATGCTTTAGTTATGTAAGGGAATTGATTGTGGAAGGGAACGTAAGGCTCTTTTTACTCCTTATACCTCATGGCCTTCTGATCTGAGTCAACCTCTTCTCTTCTACGGGGTTTAAGAACTAGGCTTCTCATCTATCTATCAGGATGACGTGTTACTAATCCATAGACCTTTAAGATTGTTGTTTTAAGCCCAGTACAGTTCCTACTATTTCTTTATGTTAATTGTTGATCTCGGAACCTTGATATTGTGATGTTGAGTGGTTATGCCACCATTTTTGCAGAATGTCTCAAATCATCTTGAGCTTTTACAGCCGTTATGCTGCCCGAGTCATCCCAGGTTTCTAAAACAATATGAAGCATTTGCAAAATCCCTTCCTCTCATTTTGATGTCCCTTGGTCAGAATAAGCACACTAACCGGTGCGTTGAGGTAATTATTGCCTTGACATATATGTTGGAACTATTATTATGACCCTAGGTGTTTAGGAAGTCACCTAGCAATTTAGCAATGCTTTTGTATCCCCAGTGTGATGATTCTGGCCATTATTCTTGAAAGCATCCCGTGATGCCATTTAGTAGTAGGTATTCTACTCCTGGGTTTCTGAACCCGAGATTCATCCTACTTCATGTTGTTAGTATTTGCTAGTGCCTTTAGGATATTAGTAACCTTTGCACTAGTCCTCGAGGTCCGTGGTATTTCCTTCTTCCAAATACTACGAACCGCTTATGGCAGAAGTTCCTTGTTGAACCAAAACATCACAATAAGAGTGCTCTTGAGGAGTACTCCATTCATATTGTGACTCTGCTACCTTCTCTGCCTGGGTTATCCGGAAGAAATGTTGAGCTTTGCTCGATATACTAATCCATGCCTCCACAACTCGAAAAATTATATGTTCCTTGAGTTGTTCCTCTTTAGTCGTATTCTGACCCCCGTCTATCAATTGATAGTCAAGGGTATGCGTGCATTCGTTTATCGATGCCTATTACTCATGTGGTCCGTCAAGCCATTCTATTCCGGAATGACTAGGAGAAACAAACTCCAGTACCTCATCCATATCCATGATTGGGTCAAAGTAGTTGTATTTCGCAGATCAAATGCCAATCCAGCTTTTGATTCTGCTCCACCTCGAGTGTTACCATCTTTATGTCAAGAATGTCATGAGAATTGCACCTTCTCTTATGAATTCTTGTCGTAGTGATACCCCGCCATCATTGTTCATTCCTCGGTGTCGTGTTGTCGCAACCGGAATGCCGACAAGTGAATTGTGGTGTGTGAAATCGATACTCCTAGCAACCTCGTTGCTTGGTAGTAAATGGAGAATACTCTCATTCTTAGCGTGTTGGTTATTGAATCATCATCCTAAGATTAATCGTGCTACCTAGTCCTTATTTCTGGTGCACACTTCGATTGATGAGTTAGCATCTCGTCAAGTCCTCACTCATTTGATCATATCGTCTTGCCCTCAAAGGCAAGATTGTTCTCGAGCTTAGTAACATACCGGTGGTTCGTGACTTTCCAAATATCTTCTTGGAAGTGTTACCGGGTTATTTCTTGATTGTTATGTTGAGCTCGTGATCAAGTTGGTTTCTTGTGAACCACCCTTTCTCCAAGAATCTGTGTTGGATATCCCTAAGCTAGTTGGTTAAGCTAGACAACAACTTGGAGAGTTGGAAGATAAAAGCTTGCCTAACTTAGTTCGTTCTGAAGGGATATTCTTGTGTAGTATGTGTTGAAGAAAGATGATATCTTCATCGATTGGTCCTCGTGATCAGTTGTTGGACCTATTGTCTTGTCAATTCTTTTGATTTGAGTATGGGCCATTGTCAAGTCAAATCAGAACCAACGATATTCGTGATGTTGTCTTACTCGTGGTTGACCCCTCGAGCATACACCATTACATCTTTTGGTCTGACCAATACTATCACCGTGTTCACGTGATGGCGGAAGTCCAGTGATATGGAAATTCCGATGAATTGTTGTTGAGCCCATCAGCAGCATTTTGTCTCCCCCATGATTCATGTTGAACATCAACCTAGTGTTGAAAAACTTGTAAGCAATGCCTTCGTGTTCCGTTCATGAAGCCTATGCTTGGATGGAAGAAGTGACTTCCTAGAATTCATGTGCTTTAGGTGTAAGTTGCCGCCATGAATTTGAGAAAGGTTTGTTTTGTTTCCTCTGGAATCGTCCCAAGTCAGTCATGCACGTGCGAAGTGCTCTATGGTTTGATAGGTTGGCCGCCTCCACTCCATATGTGTTCCTAGCATACCAAGCCACTGATTGGTTTGTTCGAGGAAAAGGAGTCGCTGTGCGAATACTAGTTCTTGCACAAGATTCCAATATCCTCGAAGATGGTTCCCCACCTGAACTCGGTAGTGTTTTGTTGTAAGACTACCATGTGGTCATGCTTGTCTGGGACAACATGTTCACATGTGTGTAGCAGAACCAGCTCATGTTTTGGAGCTTGCTATCGTAGTTCATATCCCGAGATTCTCGCAACGTCATCTCGTCGATTTGTGTTGCAACCTTTCCTTTTCGGACATGCTGAGTCTGAAGTATCCCATCACCAATCGGATCTGAATCTCAGGCAGATATGATGGTTGGAACATTCCCAACATTTGCATTTTGTTCCCAGCTTGCACCCTATTGTGCCAATTCCCCATGGGCTGCCTTTCTCGGTAGTTGCTGTCCAATATTATCTTCAAAAGTGGACTTACCATGGGTCCCATCCATTTCCGGTGATAAGCAAAATCATCCATTGTGTTGTCTTCAACAAGGTAGTCCACATCATCCATTCTAGTCCGAGTATGCCATTACCTCGAGCTCTCTCAATCAATCAATTGTAAATTGCCTTAAGCTGGTATGAAGAGTTCCAAGGATCCATGGATCAAAAGTAATTCTTTTGCCACTTAAGGGAACAGTCCAACGAGTCACTTTTCCTAAGGTGTTCCGTTATGGAATCATGGCAATCATCTCCTTGTTACTTGGAAACCATGCACCATTTTACTTAAGCGTGGAATGGTTGCCTACCAATTTGAACCTTCGTCATCCATTTCTTTACCATCATTCCTAATGTGTGTTTGGTGTCTCAACTCAAGAGTTGTTCTTACGTCTCTCCATGAACTGATCTTGAGTTGCTCGATCTTCAAGAAGATTAAATCCTGTAGGGTTTTCCCTTCTTTACGTTGTCGTGTCGGTGAAGATCTCAAAGCAAAGACGTCAAGACCAAGATGATGGAATGAATCAACATCTTCGAGAAGGGCAAATGGATCATGAAGATCGTGATAGTTTTGTGACTTCCTTTTCCTCTTACCTCACGTCTTGAATCTCGGGCGAGATTCTTGTTTAGTGGGGTGAGTTGTCACATCCCCAGTTCAGGCCTTGCTTGTTTTTGCTTTGGCATCCATGCATCATGTTTAAATTCTATGAAAATTGAAATGGGGATTGCCTAAACCCTAGCACTAAAACAACGCAAATAGGTTCAACTTCAAAATATTTTCAAAGAACCCAAATTGGTTTGCAAAATGTTCATGATTAATGGAAAAGGGTGAAAACCATATCCAGAGATGATGGATATTTTCCAAGACATTTTGGATTTTGAATAAACCATATTGTATTTGAATTGGGGCATTTAGTTGCTATAAATATTATTAAACGCTCCAACAATTCTGAAAATAGCGGGGGCTTCGAGATAATTCAGTTAATACCCATAACTAATTTCAGGATTTATAGAAATGATTTGGTGCTTTTACTAAATCAAAACAAATTGCAAAAGTAGAAAACAGAAATAAATAATAAGGAAACACTTACAGAAACTTACCCGCGCTCACCGAAGCCCACCTGTCAGCCAAAGATGGCCCAGCCCACCGCCGCCCCCCCCAGTGTCGCCTTCCTCCTCTCGCCGGGAGGATGGCGCATAACCGCCAGCCACAGACGGCCACCGACAGCCACCTCCTGCTGGCTGCTCTGCGTCCCGTTGCTGGACGCCTCCATGCGTCGCCACGCAACACTCCGGACCCCCCCTCGCTCTCTCCCTCTCCCTCGTTCCCTCCTCTGTCTCGTTCTCTCTCGCACCACCGAACGCGCCCGCCGCCGCCGACGTGCACCACCGCGGCCACCGCCTCCCCCTTGCTTCCCCAACCAGCTCAAGAGCTCCGCCGTGCCGCCCTCGCCCTCCCCGCCGTCACACGCGACCGGAGAAGCCCCGAAGCGCCGCCCCGACGCCTTTCTCCTCCTCGGACCCGCCGGTCGCCGTCGCCCGATTCGTCGGCTCCGGACCGTCCCCGACCTCGCCGACGACGCCATTGGACGCGTTGTGAGCTGCTGCGTCGATCCCCTCTCTCTCCTGGCTCTTTTCCTCTCGCTAACGCCGTTTCCACCTCACCGAAAACTCCCCGCCGCCGGCCATGGCGCCGCCGTGGCCAGGGCCACCCCAACTTGCGCCCGAGCATGCTACCAAGTTCGCCGCCCTCCCAGGGGCCCGCAGCGCCCTTCCGTTTCCCCTCTAGTGCACCGCAGCGTCGAGCCCGAGCTCGCCCGAGCTCCGGCGGCCGCCTAGGTCGTCGCCAGCGTCGATTCCGGCCGCCCCGAGCTCAACTGACTCCACCAAGAGCTTCGGCTCGTCCCCAGCTCCACTTAGATGCCTTCCGCGATCCATTTGGTGGCCGGTACGGCAAAAACCACTCCCGCCGCCGCGTCGGTCTTGCCGGCGGCTAAACGCCGGCAGCCGACTTTGACTTTAACCACGGGTGGGCCCTGGTTGACTCTCTTGAGTCAATGACAGGTGGGGCCCAGCCCTGTTAACTATTTAGGATTAGTTTTAATTAATTTTAGTTAAGCTAATCACACTGACACGCGGGACCCACTGTCAGGTTTGACCCGGACCGTGTCCCGTTGACCATCGACGTCCACATCGACGTCGGTCGACGTGAGAATTGGTTTTCTGGATTTAATTTAATTCAGGAAACTTCAGAAAATACTCTAAACTTCTAAAAATATATAAATTCAACCGTAACTCCAATGGAAATAAGTTATATATGAAAAATGATCAGAAAAATATGAATAATCTGTTTATGCCATGATCATGCATGTTTGAACAAGTTAACCTCACTGAATAGGATGAATCATGATTAGGGTAATTTATGAAATAACATTTGGAGTTGGAATTTGTTCTTGTTTGAATTCCACCTCAATTAACTTGGCTAGATATTGCATTAGGTGAATTCAGTACCTTAACATGACATGTTGAAAGTGCGTTATATCGACTAGAGGGGGGGTGAATAGGCGATTTTTATGAATTCTCCACTGAGGAATTTGCCGGTGAGGAAATTCCTTAGCGAAGAACTACTTGCAGCGGAATAAGTACTCAGAAGTAAGCATAACAGATTACAAGCATTGTCATCATGATGAAATGAAGACAATCACAGAGTACATAAATCGTAATCACAGGATAACACAAGATGAAGACAAACAGACTGAAGAAATTGAACTGAGGAAATTGAGAAAGTCTTCAGTCAAAGTCTTCAAACACAGATATGAACAAACACTCAACACAAGAATGAGGAAATGAAAGGGTTGAGGAAATAGAACCATTAGGTTGGTGAAGACAATGATTTGGTAGACCAGTTCCAATCTGCTGTCTCGGTTATGCGTCTGGTTGGAGCGGTGAGTATTTAAACTCGAGGACACACAGTCCGGACACCCGATCCTTGAGCACGCAGCTCGGGACACCAAGTCCTCACCGTATTCTCCTTGAACTAAGGTCACGCAGACCTCGTCCAATCACTCGTGGTAAGTCTTGAGCGACTTCCAAACCTTCACATACTTGGTCACTCGGCGATCCACAATTCCTCTTGGATGCTCTAGACCTTGACGCCTAACCGTCTGGAAGAAGAACAGTCTTCAAAGGTAACAAGCGTCGGATCCACGCAGGATCAATTTCTTGATGATGCTCAATCACTTTGGGTTTGTTGGGGTTTGGTTTTGGGTTTTCCTCACTTGATGATTTTCTCTCAAAGTCCTCGGAGGATGGGTTGCTCTCAAATGACAAGTGTCCAGTTCTCTCGAGCAGCCAACCAGCTAGTGGTTGTAGGGGCGGCTATTTATAGCCTAGGGAGCAGCCCGACATGATAAGACATAAATGCCCTTCAATGATATGACCGTTAGGTGGATAAGATATTTTGGACAGTGGCGCAAGAAGACAAGAACGGTCGGAAATTTGAATATCAAATTCCTCGGGGCTATCATGTTCCTCATCGTAGGCAATCCGACTGGCGAATTCCTAGCTCCTCAGTCAGAACAAATTCCTCAGCAACCAGAAGAGCTTCGTCTCTGTCACTGAAGAAATTGACTGAACTGTATGAGATTTCCAAAGGCTTCACTCGAAGGGTTTGGTAGGTGTAGGATTTTGAGTTGAGCATCAAATGGAAATTTTTCCTTAGTATTTCCTCGACCCCCTTTAACAGTACGGTGTTTCCTATGACTCAAGAAAGAGAAAATGAAACTACGAAAACAAAGTCTTCACGCTTCATGTTCCTCAAATGAATACCAAGTCTTCAGGGTCACACCAATTTCTTCACTTTCAAAGTCTTCAGAAAGTCTTCAGAATATCAAAGTCTTTAGATGAAGAACTTCATTTTTAGGGGGCGACTTTCACTGTAAATATCAAACTCCTCATAGACTTATAGACCTGTGTACACTCACAAACGCATTAGTTACTTAACCTATAAGTCTTCAATACACCAAAATCACTAAGGGGCACTAGATGCACTTACAATCTTCCCCTTTTTGGTGATTGATGACAACATAGGTTAAGTTTTCAACGGGGATAAACATATGAAGTGTAAATACTGATAATGAGGAATTTGATTGCAAGATATAGAAGAACTCCCCCTGAAGGTGTGCATAGTGAGGAATTTGCTTTTGAGGCAATGCACATTTGAAGAAATGAATCATGGAGATCTCCCCCTATATCTTGTAAATTTATACATGCATTTAACATATAATATGAGGAATTTGAAATGCATGATGAAATATGGTGCTTGATGTTATGCAATGTAACGCATCAAGAGTATCAGAGCCCAAATCGATTTGCTATGAAGATTTTCAAAGAGCTCACGAGAATCAGGGCATAACTACTATAATCAGAGCATAGAGCAAGAGCATAATGCATCAAAAGTATCAAAGCACCATCGGGTTTAAGATTACAACTCGATCCAATAAAAGGTTTCAAAAAACGAGAGTTGTAACTTAATGAAGTATTGTATATAGACAAAAAAAACTAGACCCGCTTGAAGACTAACTCAAATTTCGCCCCCTTTGTCATCAAATGACCAAAAGGATCGAAACTGAGGACTAACGCTCTTGAAGAATTTCAAGTTGAAGACGAGCGCTTGACATTGTCGGGTTGTGTGTTGAAGTAGGACCAGCCGCGGTATCTTCCAAATCTTCATTTTCATCAGTGTCGCGAGATGAAGAATAGGAGCTGGCCACCAAGGAAGGAACTTTGACCTTCTTGAATTTCTTCGGAGGAGGTGCAGACCAGTCAAATTCTTCCTTGAGACCCATTGAAGTCAGTTCTTCTTCATTATAGACATGTGAAAGAACAGCCCAGGTGCGCTTGAAGGTTTCATGAAGGTAATAGTGGTTTTTCTTCACTGCATTGTGTGTTGAGGTCATGTTGTAAAGAAGAGTACCAAACTGACGTTTGACCCACTTATGATTACGATCAACCTTCCGATGAAGGCGAGGAGTAACTCACGATCATCATCACCACAGGTGCGATAGCTTGAGGACTTTGCTTGGTCGAGGTATTTGCGGCTGAGTCATGTGTGGCGAGTCATCATTGGTGGAGTAGGATGCTGCTTTTATAAACTGTCCATCCAATGGACGAATGCCTTCATCGATCACAGCAGTGGCCTTGCCCTTGTCATCGGTGAGGTAATTGTCCGCTTGAGGACTTCAATCGGGGCAAGTAGCTGCAGTGGTTCAAAGTATCGCCTTGTAATTGAGTGAAGACCTTGACCGATGAATCTCATAATCCAAGGCGCATAAGGCTTCAGCTCAAATGGTGACATGGCTATGTTTGCCAGAGTCCTCATGAAGAAATCATGGAAGTTGATGGGAACGCCATGGATGATATTGAAAAGCATATTCTTCATGATGCCAACGACTTCTTCATCGTTCGAGTCGTGACCTTTGATTGGACTCATTGTCTTCGTCAGAATTCGATAGACTGTCCGAGGCACATATAATAATTCCTTGACGAGGAATTTGGATCTCGGTGCCTGCCTTGGCTTCAAAGGCTTCATCAGCACTTGCATATAGTGATTTGAAAGTTCTTTTTCGTCGTAGATACGACGTGCACCATCAAGCGGAGGACTGAGTGGTAGGGCACGAAGCAATTCACTTGTTGGTGCCTTGTAGTGAGTATTTTCAGTCATCCAATCTAAGACCCATGAGTTCACGTCTTCAGCGTCTCCGGTGATGTGCAGGTTGCATAGAATCAAGAATTAGCTCTTCGTTCCGATCCACAGATATCAGCAGAAATTTAGCAGATCCTGCGTCGTGAAGAACACCGAGGACTGGCTCAAAGCTCGGCAGCGACTCCATATCCACATGAGGAATATGAGCATGATCAAGATTTTGTCCTTGTTGAAGAGCACCGAGGAATAGAAGTTGGCTTGGCTGGCAGTCGTAAGCGCCTCTTCCTAATGCGAGCAGAATCATAAGGATTATATTCGATGAAGAACACGTGCTCGGCAAAGAAATCTTCAGCCTTGAACTTTTGCTTGGTTGAGAACGGATTCTTTTGCTTGGGCAGAGGGGTGTCAGTGAGTTGCATCACCACCTCAGGAACTGTAAATTCAGGTTTTTCAGGCTGAGGAATTTCTTGTTCCTCAACAGGTGCAGTCTGAGGATTAGCAGCAGCAGCAGCAGTTTCATCAGCACTAGTGGCTGGAATTTCTTCATGGATAGAACCAGTGGGTTGATTTTCTTCAGAGTCCATTTGGACTGTTTGTGCAGGGGACTGAGGAATCTGTTGGAGCGGAGTGAAGAGAGGAGTATTGGGATGCTGACTTTCCCAAAAGTCATCATTTATCACTGGAGTGGTGCATCCAATATCCACATCTTCATCTTCAATTTCCTCAACATCAGCCTGAGGAATTTCATAGTCTGATGAGGGAATAACTGGGGTTGAAGGGATTGCTTCCACTTCAATTTCTTCATCAATTTTCTCTGACGAAGCAGCAGATTGATGTTCTTCACCAGATCCGATTGGGATCTCATAGTCTTCTCCAAAAGGAACAACTTCCTTTGATGGTATGGAGGAAATTGGAACAGCATCAATTGGGTTTTCAAATGAGCTGGTCATTGGCTTCATTTTCTTCGCAGCCGAAGAATCTGACGCAGCTGATGCTTTCCTTTTCTTCACAGCAGCTCGTTTTGCAGCCTTGGTTTTCTTCACATCAGAAGCAGATGGAAGAATTGGAGTTGGAGTTGGCGCAGGAGGAGCTGAGGAATTTGGTGCAGTTTCTTCAGAGCAACTGATGCAGTTCCCCTGTCTTGAGCAATTTCTTCAGCGCACCACTAGTGGGTGCCCGGCAGTTTCTTCGGTGGCTGGTATGGGATCATCAGCCTCGAATCAGCATTTTCTTCAGCAGGCTGAACGTCATCAGCGGTCTGGCATTTTCTTCAAGAGGGCTGAGCTGAGGCTCCAGCTGAGGAATTTCATGTTGCTTTCGGGCAGCAACACTTGTGAATTTCTTCGTCAGTTGCGAATCTGGTCTTGGCTCCTTGCCAATCAGCATGGTATGAATCGAAGTTTTCTTTGAGGTCTTGAATTTCAGTTTGGACTGGAGAAGCTCCTCGGTGTCATCTTGACAACGTTTTCTTCGAGAACTTCTCCTTCCTATATTGAGCCTTTTGATTTCCCTCGCCTTCTCAAACTTCCATTTTCTTGATGATGAAGTGAGTCAACATATGACTTTGTCCGGTGTCGATGAAGGTCGCATAGGGGTATTGGGATCATTGTGCCAGAGATCAATAAAGTCGAGGACTTTCTTTGGGTCCAATAGCAGTGGCACAGATGTACCTTTGGCTCTAGCGGCCCTTACTTGACGGTCTCTGATGATTTCCGCAAGTTCTTCATCAGACGCTTCATCATCAGATGGTACATGGAATGCAACCAGTTTCTTCTTTGGGCTAGGCCGAGGACCTCGTCCAGCTGTTGCTTTGGTCTTCAGCTGAGTCGGGCCAGATGAAGAAATGGGAGCAGCTGAGGAACTTGCAGAAATGCCGAAGGCAATTGAAAAGCCAGCAGTCCTTTGACATGTAGCTAGGTGCACAGGAACTGAAGGTTTTGACGGAGCTGTTGAGGACTTTGGTGGAGCAGCAGTGTGAGGAATTTGCTTGGAAGGTGCTGCTGAGGAACTTGGCCGAGAGGGCGCAGATGATGAAGCACTTGGCTTATGAGCAGGCTTCTTTTGCATGGATTTCTTCGGTTTGACCGAGACCTCTGAGGCAGTAGCAGCGGCACAATCCTCATTGAATTTCTTCACTGCCTCCTTTGCTTGCTTTGCCAATTTTGCTTGACGTTTAGCCCATTCATCAGGAAAGTCCTCACCTCGTTTGATGCTTGTGGGATCAGCTACTTGGCAGTGCCAAAGGAGCTCTTGGGCATGGAGGGTTAAGAGCGAATTTCTTCATGTACTTAGGAGTTACATATCTGTATTCCTCCATTCCGTGCCCATCTCCGCTCAATCTTACGAATCGCACCTTGCGTTGATTTTATTTTCTTCATCCGGTGTGCAGTAATCAGCATATATTTCCTCAGGGATTTCAAATGCTGTCATAACCTCAGGTTTCTTTCCTCCCTTCTGCGGCTTCTTACCGTCTGCCATTTTCTTCAGTTGAGGAAATTGAACAATTGAGTTTTCTGAAGAAGTATGCAGTTTTTCTTCGAGGAACGCTGCAAATGAGTTAAGTTGATGAGAACCTAGGGATTCAGCAGCGGACATGTGTACCTGTGAACAGAGTATAGTTGCGAGGAATTTGGAGAGGTCATATGCGTTCTTAGAAGGTTTTTCAAAAAGAACAAGTTTTGAGGATTTTGACCAGATGAGCCTTGAAGAATTTCACTAAGCGTTCTTTGTCTTAGGTTCCAGAGTTGTATAGATCGAGGATCCACACAATTGAGGAATCTTGAAGAAAATCATTGCTTAGGGAAACGAATCAAGAGATTTGAGGTGTTCATATGTGTGAGTATTTGAAGAATAAACACCTTTGAAGAATTTGAAGAAGATTTGAGAATCAAAGCGAGTAATAAAAGTAACTTTTAATTTACTCAAGTGAAGAACACGACGAACCGAGAAGAACAGTTGGGAAGTTCGTCTGTTCAGATCTTCCACGCCCTAACTTGGCAGAGGAAATCAGCTACGGCGACGGCGGAGTGAAGATTTCAGCGGTCGGCGTAAGTACGTCGGCGACGAGGTCAAGGCGATGAAGCTTTTCCTCACCGGCGACGATGGAGAAGCGGCGGCGCTTAGGGTTTTGAGGAGCTCGGCGGAGAGAGAGGTCGAAAGAGTAAAAGAGTGAGGAAGGGGAGAGGGTATTTATAGACTTTGTGAAAAACGGATCGCCTCAAGATTTAGGACGAACATGCCTCGACTGTTTCCCTTCACGACATGTGTCACCCACGCATGTGTAGTGGAGATCGTGTATGATTGTGGGTGAATAAAGTAATGCATCGGGATGCGGAATGGTTTGAGCGGTAAAAGCGAAGGTTTGGATAAGATTAGTTTATAAAGTTCCGTTCGCAATTTCTTCAGCTGTCAGGACACAGTGAAGATTTTGAACGAGTTTCAAAGTAGAACGCACATGAAGAATTTGTGAATGGATTGGGTTGAGTATAGCATAGAGGGGGAAGGGTCCGATCACATTCACTTAGCAGAAAAAGTGACTTGAAGAAATAGCCATAAGTGAATGCTGTAGAGGACATAAATCCATATATATATATATATATATATATATATATATATATATATATATATATATATATATATATATATATATATATATATATATATATATATAGTCAATGAAGAAAGATGACGGAAACAGTGAAGATTTTGCAAAGTTGAAGAATTTGAAAAACGAAGAATTTCAAAAGCGAGGAAAAACTCAATTGAAGATTTTCAACTTTGGTGGTGGCGTGACCCATCAGATAAGAATGATGATTTCAGACACCGCGTACAATTGTCGTAGGGTTCTGAGAATCAATTTCTTCATTAATTTCTTCACACTTAGAGTGTTATTCTTCATTGATTGAAGAAAAACGTTTCTTCATGTGTTGCACATCTAAGTCATCAATTTTGCATAAGTGTTAGGATGTGTGTCCTTTTCAAAGAACATTCGAAGATTCTAAGATATTTAGCTCACACCGCAACTTGCTAAATTTCTTCTCATCCAAGGGCTTAGTGAAGATATCAGCTAGCTGTTCTTCAGTCTTCACGTGCTCGATGGAAATGTCGCCCTTCAACACATGATCACGAAGAAAATGATGACGAATTTGAATGTGCTTTGTCTTCGAGTGCTGAACTGGGTTGTGAGCAATCTTGATGGCACTCTCATTGTCACAGTAGAGAGGCACATTCTTCACGTTGATGCCGTAGTCCTTGAGGGTTTGCTTTATCCATAGCAATTGAGCACAACACGAGCCAGCAGCAATGTATTCAGCTTCCGCAGTGGACAGTGATACGCAGTTCTGTTTCTTCGAGGACCAAGAGACCAAAGATCGTCCGAGGAAATGACAGGTACCAGATGTTGACTTGCGGTCCACACGATCACCAGCATAGTCAGAGTCAGAATATCCAATGAGATCAAAAGTAGAGCCTTGGGGTACCATAATCCTAGTGTTGGTGTGTGAGCTAGATATCGAAGAATATGCTTCACAGCCTTATGGTGTGATTCCTTCGGTGTAGCTTGAAATCGGGCACACATGCAAACACTAAGCATTATATCTAGCCTAGATGCACATAAGTACAATAAAGAACCAATCATGGGCGGTATACCTTGTGATCAAGTCAATACCATTTTCATCGATTGCATAGATGGCCATTTGTGGGCATAGGAATTTTGACACCTTTGCAATCTTGCATGCGAATTTCTTGAGGACATCTTTGAGGTATTTCTCCGAGATATGAATATGCCATTGTGTTGTTGACGAATTTGAAGACCTGAGAAGAATTTCAACTCTCCCATCATAGACATTTGATATTCTTCACTCATCATATAGGCAAATTCATCACTATAACGTTGGTCAAGACAGCCAAAGATAATATCATCAACATATATTTGGCACACAAACAGTTCACCATCATAAGATTTAGTAAAAGAGTAGGATCGAGTGAACCGGTGTGAAGCCATTCTTCACAAAGAATTCCTTCAATGTATCATACCACGCCGAGGGGCTTGCTTGAGGCCATAGAGGGCCTTATTTAGTCTGAAGACTTTGTCGATTCTTTGGATCTTCAAAACACAGGGGTTGAGCAACATATACTTCTTCCTCAAGCTTACCATTGAGGAATGCACTTTTCACATCCATTTGATATAAGGTGATATTGTGATGGTTAGCATAGGCGAGTAATATGCGAATAGACTCAAGTCTAGCGACAGGTGCAAAAGTTTCATCAAAATCAATTCCTTCAACATGCGTGTAGCCTTGAGCTACTAGTCGTGCCTTATTCCTCACCACAAGACCATTTTCATCTTGCTTGTTGCGATAGATCCACTTTGTGCCAATGATATTATGCTTGCGAGGATCTGGACGTTTGACCAGTTCCCAGACATTGTTGAGCTCGAACTGATGTAATTCTTCTTGCATGGCCTGAATCCACTCCGGCTCCAGAAATGCTTCATCTACCTTAGAGGGCTCTGTGATAGAGACAAAAGCATAGTGCCCACAAAAGTTAGATAAATGTGAAGCTTTTGAGCGAGTGAGAGGACCTGGCGCTTTAATGTCATCGATGATCTTCTCTACTTGCACTTCTTTTGCAACGCGAGGATGAGCTGGTTGTCTTGAGGAATTTGATCATTTTCCTCGGCACCATTTTCTTCACAATATCTTCAGTGCATCATTTCGACGTTCTTCTCGTGAGGAATGAATTCTTCAGCAGTTTCTTGAAGAGGAATGACATCCTCGGTTGCCTTGAACTGATAGAATCCTCGGTGCTGGTTAATCTAACACAGAAGGTAGGTGCTCTCTTTGCGAGCCACTAGTTTCATCGAACCGCACATCTGATGTCAACAATCTTGTGAAGTGCGATGTTGAAGACTCAGAGGTGTGCGAGTCCTTTCCGTAACCAAGCATAAAACCTTCATGTGCTTTCGGTGCAAATTTAGAGTTGTGGTGAGGATCTCTAATCTAGCATTTAGCACCGAAGACTTTGAAATAACTTACATTAGGTTTCTTGTCTGTGAGGAGTTCATAGGCAGTCTTTTGAAGAATTTGTGAAGATATACTGTTGATGATGTGGCACGCAGTGTCAATTGCTTCAATCCAAAAACGACCAGGCGTTTTGTATTCATCAAGCATAGTGCGAGCCATCTCAACAAGAGTTCTGTTCTTGCGCTCCACGACGCCATTTTGCTGAGGAGTATAAGGAGCAGATAACTCATGAGTAATACCAAGTTCATCAAGATAGTCATCAAGACCGGAATTCTTGAACTCAGTTCCATTGTCACTCCTGATGTGCTTGATCTTCACACCAAAGTTAGTTGAAGCCCTCGAGGAAAATCGTTTGAAGATTTCCTGCACTTGATTCTTGTAAGTAACAATGTGTACCCATGTGTAACGAGAGTAATCATCAACAATAACAAAGCCATATAGTGATGCTTCATTAACGACAGCTGAATAATGATTGGGACCAAAGAGGTCCATGTGAAGCAATTCGAAGGGACGAGTAGTGGTCATGATAGTCTTCGCTGGATGTTTGGCCTTGGTCATTTTTCCAGCTTCACAGGCACCGCATAGGTGATCCTTGAGGAATTTGACATTCTCAATGCCAATGACATGCTTCTTCTTCGCAAGCGTGTGCAAATTCCTCATGCCTGCGTGACCAAGTCGTCGATGCCATAGCCAGCCTTCTGAAGCTTTTGCAAGTAGGCACACGGCTGGTTGTGGACCTGTAGAGAAGTCAACCATATACAAGTCTCCTCTCCTAAAGCCTTCGAAGACTTTGGAATTGTCAGCTTCCATAATCACAACACAACGATACTTGCCAAAGATAACAACCATATCAAGATCACAAAGCATTGAGACTGACATGAGGTTATATCCTAAAGACTCAACAAGCATGACTTTGTCCATGTGCATGTCCTTAGAGATAGCAACCTTACCAAGTCCCAATACGACTTTTGCCTTTGTCGGCAAAGATGATATGCTTCAGATGTGACGGTGATAAGGAGCATCCATCAATAGATTCTTGTCACCGGTCATGTGATTTGTACATCCACTATCGAGAACCCACTCGGTGGCTTTGGGTTGATCATCCTGCAGATGAATTAGTAAACTTACGATCTCATATACTTCATCGGTGAAGAATATGATATCAAGTTCATCGATGAATTTCATCGGTCGATTCAGATAAGCAAGATGAGGGCGTGTGAAATGAAAGTTCATTTCATCATGATTAGCCTGCGTCCTTTCGAGCAATTTTGTCGGGCCCCAACAAATTCTTGAGACGTTAAGGCATGTCGGAGACCTGACCCTGCAGAAGAGATTAGCTCTTTTCTTCACCACCCACATCTGAAGGGGTGGCAAAGAGTTCATCATTCTGCGAGCACCATCTGAGAATGGTGGCATAGAAGCCAAACCATTTCGTTTCACATAAGAGGGTTAGGGTAAGCATATGAATAAGCAGAGAAATTCTTGAGGACTTATGAACATATTGGTTTGAGGAATAATGCACATATTCATAGCCCTTAGCTCTACCTGCGAAGCAGAGTTGTTAGCACGATGATAATCATATGAGGACTTTGATCCTTTTGAGGAATTTGATCCACGTGAGGAATTTGGTCCGTATGAGGACTTGGATCCATATGAAGAATTTGGTCCATATGAAGAATTTGATCTGGAGTTCCTATTCTTCACGGTGGTGTCATGAGGACATTCACCGAAGACTTTCAAGGCACTCGCTTGGGAACCCAGATTTTCTTCATAGGGGAACCGTTCTGCGATTAGTGCCAACATATCTAGCAAATACTTCACCATTCTGATTTTTGAACAGCTTATAGTTTGAGTCAAATGACTCATCAACGAATGAGGAAATTCGCATGTGAAGCAGATAAGGTAGATGGATCAACTGGAGGTCCCTTTGCAGCAACCCATGAGGTTTTGGGATACCGCTCGGGCTTCGAGACGTTCCATCAGCATTGAGTTTCCTCTCAAAGGCAATACCCTCTTTCCTAGGGTTCTGTTGAGGATCTGCTTTTAAGCACATCACAAAGAGTCGATGCCCTTTGAGGCTTTTGTACATGCTGTCATGTACAATTCCTTCGATCTGCATCGTCGGTGATACTAGCAATGTCCTCAGGTGAGGAATTAGTGATAGCAGAGGCAGGTGAAGAATTTGTAACAATAGAAGCATTTGAACATTCAGGTGAAGAATTAGCAGATTCACGTTCAATGCACTTTAAGCATGGAGGAACAAATTCTTCTTGAGAAGCGCTGATTTGTTGAGCAAGTAATGAATCGCGCTCCTTCTGAAGATCTTCATAACTCGCTCTTAGCTTCTCAAGATCTTGCTTCCTTTGAAGAAATTCATAAGAAAGTTTCTCATGATCAGATAAGAGAGTGTTATGATGACCTTGAAGGCTGTCAAGCCTAGACTGAAGTTTCTGAAGATTTTCAGTCAGAGCTTGAGTGCGATCCATTTCTTCACCTAACATATCATCACTCTTATCTAGCATGTTTTGAACCTTTTCAAAAGCCCTTTGTTGTTTTATTGCAATCTTAGCAAGTTTAGAGTAGCTGGGCTTGAGATCCTCATCAGATTCATTTTCACTAGATTCAGAGGAGGTCAAATTGAGTACCTTGGCACCTTTTGCCATCAAGCAATAGGTGGGAGCATAGTCATCATTTTCCTCATCAGGCTTGTCGGCGGAGTCAGTTTCTTCAGTGTTGAAAATGGACTTGCTAACGAAGGCGAGCAAGAGCCGGACTAGCCACACCAGATTCGGATTCTTGGACTCCTCCTCTTCCTCATTTTCCTCGATTCAGCTTGAGTCCATTTCCTTGCCAATGAATGCTCGAGCCTTTTTGGAGCTGCTCTTCTTGTGAGAAGAAGGTTTTGAGGATTTTGATGATGAAGATTTTGATGATTTATTTTTCTTCTTCACGTCATCAGAACTGTAATCCTTGTGTTTCTTCTTTCTTAATTCCTTTTCCCACTGAGGACAATCTTGGATATAGTGACCAGGTTTCTTGCATTTGTGACAAAGTCTTCTCTTATAGTCACTAAGTTCAGATGAGGAACATTCGGTTACCTCGTGACCCTTTGCCATGAGACAGAATGCAGATGATGATGATTCTGGCTCGAAAGTCATCGTTTGGAGAGATTCCTTGAAGTCCTCAAACCAGGGATCATGACGAGTTCGATGACCTTCATAAACGTCGGAGATTCGGTCCCAGATAAGCTTCGCATTGCAAAGATGCATTATGCGCTTGAATTCATCTCTAGATAGGCAGGAACAGATGATATCCTTCGCCATGATATCAAGTCGAGTGAACTTGCGAATATCATCGGTGTTCGCCGCCTTGCATAGATCAGTAAGGCCAATTTCAGTGACGGTCCACAGCTCGCTGTCCATTGCCATGAGGCGCTTCCTCATCATGGCCTTCCACTTGGGATACTCGTGACCG
Source organism: Aegilops longissima (assembly GCA_021605205.1). Lineage (NCBI taxonomy): Eukaryota > Viridiplantae > Streptophyta > Magnoliopsida > Poales > Poaceae > Aegilops > Aegilops longissima. Next base: position 529,776,697 of record CM038676.1, read on the forward strand.
TCAAAGATAGGGCATGTCACTTTCTTCATACTGCGGTCGACATAACTAAAAATCCGGTGGTTAAACCAAAATCACACGAACAAGGGAGTACCTTGCTCGATACCAATTGAAAGTCGTTATATCGACTAGAGGGGGTGAATAGGCGATTTTATGAATTCTCCATCGAGGAATTTGCGGTGAGGAAATTCCTTAGCGAAGAACTACTTGCAGCGGAATAAGTACTCGAAGTAAGCATAACAGATTACAAGCATTGTCATCATGATGAAATGAAGACAATCACAGAGTACGAGAAAGCGTAATCATAGGATAACACAAGATGAAGACAAGCGGTGAAGAAATTGAACGAGGAAATTGAGAAAGTCTTGATCAAAGTCTTCAAACACAGATATGAACAAACACTCAACACAAGAATGAGGAAATGAAAGGGTTGAGGAAATAGAACCGATTAGGTTGGTGAAGGCAATGATTTGGTAGACCAGTTCCAACTGCTGTCTCGGTTATGCGTCTGGTTGGAGCGGCTGAGTATTTAAACTCGAGGACACACAGTCCGGACACCCGACCACCGAGCACGCAGCTCGGGACACCAAGTCCTCACCGTATTCTCCTTGAACTAAGGTCACGCAGACCTCGTCCAATCACTCGTGGTAAGTCTTCAGGCGACTTCCAAACCTTCACATACTTGGTCACTCGGCGATCCACAATTCCTCTTGGATGCTCTAGACCTTGACGCCTAACCGTCTGGAAGAAGAACAGTCTTCAAAGGTAACAAGCGTCGGATCCACGCAGGATCAATTTTTTCAGCGATGCTCAATCACTTTGGGTTTGTTGGGGTTTGGTTTTTGGGTTTTTCCTCACTTGATGATTTTCTCTCAAAGTCCTCAGAGGATGGGTTGCTCTCAAATGACAAGTGTCAAGTTCTCTCGGAGCAGCCAACCAGCTAGTGGTTGTAGGGGGCGGCTATTTATAGCCTAGGGAGCAGCCCGACATGATAAGACATAAATGCCCTTCAATGATATGACCGTTAGGTGGATAAGATATTTTGGGACAGGTGGCGCAAGAAGCATAACAACGGTCGGAAATTTGAATATCAAATTCCTCGGGGCTATCATGTTCCTCCTTGTGTAGGCAATCCGCCTTTGGCGAATTCCTAACTCCTCGGTCGAGAACAAATTCCTCGTGACGGAAGAGCTTCGTCTCATCCTTTGAAGAAATTGACTGAACTGTATGAGATTTCAAAGGCTTCACTCGAAGGGTTTGGTAGGTGTAGGATTTTGAGTTGAGCATCAAATGGAAATTTTTCCTTAGTATTTCCTCGACCCCTTTAACGAGACGGTGTTTCCTATGACTCAAGAAAGAGAAAATGAAACTACGAAAACAAAGTCTTCACGCTTCATGTTCCTCAAATGAATACCAAGTCTTGAGGTCACACCAATTTCTTCACTTTCAAAGTCTTGTAAAGTCTTGAGAATATCAAAGTCTTCAGATGAAGAACTTCATTTTTAGGGGGCGACTTTCACTGTAAATATCAAACTCCTCATAGACTTATAGACCTGTGTACACTCACAAACGCATTAGTTACTTAACCTATAAGTCTTCAATACACCAAAATCACTAAGGGGCACTAGATGCACTTACACATGTCATTCATGTGACTATGCATTGCATTGATTCTTTCTTGTTTGCCGGTAACTGTCCCCTCTCGGTAGACGACGTACCGACGATGAATTCGATGACACCGATGAAGAACTATATTATCTTCAGAAGTGCCAGGCAAGCAAAACCCCCTTGTTCATTCCGATATAATCCCACTCTCTCGCTCCTGCTCTATTTTACTGCATTAGGACAACAACGATTCATGTGTTACTTGCTGCGGTAGTTGAACCCCTTGATCCTCTGCATGACCTGTCATTCCACAGTAATTAGATGAAACCCACTAGCATGAGTAGGAGTTGTTTGAGCCATGTTGTGCCTACTCATTCATGCTTGTTTGTCATGCCTGCTACGCTTAGAGTTGAGTCAGTCGATTCATCGGGAATGAATCAGAGGTGTGTGAACATGTCCTACTGTGTGTGTGAGCTAAGTGTGTGAACACGATTTGGTAAAGGTAGCGGTGAGAGGCCATGTAGGAGTACATGGTGGGTTGTCTCATTGAAACCGTCCTCAGGAACTGAGTTCTGTGTTTGTGATCCATGAAACAGTTACTACCACACATTGGGATCCTTAATTGACTCTCTCGGCTTCTTAACCACCCTTGTCCTCAGTCCAGGAGTTGCAAGTAGTTTCTGGTGTTTGTAGCATGTTGGGGCCGCATAGCGCTGACCTTAGGGGTGGGTTGTGTTGCGGTAGGCACGTGGCCGGTGTACCGATTCGCCTGTTTGGTGTCTCGGGAACCCTGCACACATCGTTCGGGCTGTATGGGAAACCACGGCGGACTCCTGCGGATGGAACCGAATAGGCGATAAACCTGGACTAGGGACTTGAGTGTTTAGGTAGGCCGTGGCCGACACCCACGTTGGGCTTCCGCTTGAAGGTTGCGAGTACATGTCGTGTAAGCGGCGTAAGTGGTGAGCGTGTGTGAAGAAGTACACCCTGCAGGGTTAATATGATCTATTGAATAGCCGTGTCGCGGAAAAGGACTTGGGTTGCCTATATCAGTTCATAGACAAGTGAAAGTGGATACTCTAAAATACGCAAGATAAGCGTGAGTGCTATGGATGGCGTTCTCGTAGGGAGACGGGAGCGGGTCCATAGTGGTGTATTGATATGGTGAATATGTGGACTCGTGTGCGCCACCCCAAAAGAGTTACTTGCAGTCGTAGTTCAGGATAGCCACCGAGTCAAAGCTGGCTTGCTGCAGTCAAACTCCACCACCTCCTTTTGATAATGATGCATATGTAGTTAGTTCTGATGTAAGTCTTGCTGAGTACATTTGTACTCACGTTTGCTTATTTTATGTTTTGCGAGAGAGGCGTCGGTCTCGCTAGTAGTTCGCTTGGACTTGACGTTTAGCTTGTTACCTCAGCTACGATCTTGTGCCCTCGGCAGATCTGGCAGATAGTCAGGCTTCTCAGCCTTTTTCATTTATAGTTATGCGTACTCAGACATGTTTAGCTTCGCTTGTGCTTTGACTTGTATGTTTCGAGTGTTGGGTCATGAGACCCATGTTTGTAATATCTCGCTCCTCGGAGCCTAATGAATAAATATTTGAGTCGTAGAGTTATGTTGTGATGCCATGTTGTATTTGCATATATTGAGCATATTGTGTGTATGTTTGAAATGCTTGGTATGTGTGGGATCCGACAATCTAGTTGTTTATCCTTGGCAGCCTCTCATATGGGGAAATGTAGTCTCGTGCTTCCGAGCGATAGTAGTCCGCTACAGCCCGGTTCACCGGAGTCCTGCTAGCCCAGCACTACTGCTTGGACACTTGACTGGCCGGCATGTGTTTCACTTCGTTCCTATGTACATCCCTTCGGGAAATGTCACGCGGTGATATTCGAGTCCTGCCTAGCCTGCTACAGCCGGGATACCGGAGTCCTGTTAGCCCAGTGCTACAGCCCGAATTCATACGTTGATGACCGACATGCTCGATGTGATTCATGTATGCCTGTCCCCATGGGTTAGCGCCGCTTTGGGTTCACGACTAGCCATGTCGGCCCGGGTTCTCTGTCATCTGGATGCTAGTGACACTGTCATATACGTGAGCCAAAAGACGCAAACGGTCCCGGGCCATGGTGAGGCGACACCCGTGGGAATACCGTGCGTGAGGCCGCAAAGTGATATGAGGTGTTACCGGCTAGATCGATGTGACGTGGAATCGGGGTCCTGACAGCGTTCAAATTCCAACAATCCCCCACAAAGTCTCATTGGCACATTTCACCATTTATTTCCAGAACATTGTTTATATACCGGTGCTTAGTGGAGACTGTGAAGTTGAACTTCCACTTAGAGATTTATGCTACACTAGATCACAACTTGAATAGTGGACTATGCCTTGAACTACAAGTTTTCTGCGAGACTAGTTTCACACAAACTCTTGACCGATACTGGGCTGCCGCAAGGCTTCCGCTGGTGGAGCATATCGTCATACTCCGGGGCCTTTCATGAATTTATTAGAGAACACCCAATTCTCACAGATCTGCGGCGTTAACAGTCAAATTCATATAGGTGTGTTCCTCGAAGATGTTCTGCGAGGACAACATCTCTGCTTACCGAATAAGCCACTTGGAACACATTAAGATAAGTATCAACCTGCCATGCAGATCAGGAGAGTATTGCATCTTCACGGTGGGATAGTTAATATAGGGATACTCTCCTCCCGGTGACCAACAACTTGTCTCCACTTCTACTTCACGGGATCTCCGATCACATAGAGTGGAGTTACCACTATGGACAACTCATGCGGTGGGTCTCGGACCCATCTCCATCGATGCATTATCTATCACATTACGTGATAGACCCTTTGTGAAGGGATCGCCAAGTTTTTCCACGCCTGGATATAATCCAATGTAATAACTCCGGAGTTCCTCGGTTTCCTAACAGATTTTAATCTCTCTTCACATGCCTTGAGGACTTCATATTGTCCTTAGAACTGTTTATCTTGACGATCACAGTTTGATAATCACAGTTCATCGAGGATAGGGGTATTGGTTTTTCAACCATAGGCAAGTCCATCAATAGCTCACGAAGCCACTCGCTTCAACGGTGGTAGTGTCTAATCTTTGTGAGTTCTGCTTCCATAGTTGACCTCGTTAAGATAGTGCTTGCAAGACTTCCAGAAACAGCGCCACCACCAAGTGTAAAAACATAACCACTTGTGGCCTTAATCTCATCAACATCGGATATCCATTCGAGTCACTATAACCTCTAGTACCCTTGGATACCGGTGTAGTGAATCCCATAGCTCATGATGCCCTTCAAGTAGCGCATAACTCTCTCAAGCGCACGCCAATGATCATCTTCGGTTTTGACACAAACCGACTCAGCTTGCTCACAGCAAAGGAGATGTCAGCCTCGTGGCACTCGCCAAATACATAAGCGAGCCAATAATCTGAGAATACCTCGGTTGATCTCTAGCAATCCGTCGATTCTTTCAAGCAACACACTAGCATCATATGGAGTTGGAGAAGGCGTGCGATCGCTATACCCAAAACGACTCAAGACCTTTTCCACATAGTGAGACTGAAGCAGTGTGATTCCACCATTCTCATCTCTCAACAGCTTGATGTTTAAGATAACATCAGCTACTCCTAGATCCTTCATCTCAAAACAGCGAGATAAGAAATCCTTAACCTCCTTGATTAAATCAAGTTTGGTTCCAAAGATCAATATGTCGTTGACATACAGACAAAGAATAACTCCTTCGCCCCCACCATAGCGATAGTACACGCACTTGTCACCATCGTTTACTACAAAGCGGCAGCAGTTAATGTTCTTTCAAACTTCTCATGCCACTCCTTAGGAGCTTGCTTAAGGCCATATAAAGACTTTAACAACTTGCACACCTTTCCTTCGACCGGTACTACAAAACCATCTGGCTGATCCATGTAAATTTCCTCCTTCAACTCTCCATTGAGGAAAGTCGTCTTAACGTCCATTTGATGAGCGAGAAGACCATATGAGGCAACCGATGATAGTAGCACCAATTGTGATCAGTCTAGCCACGGGTGAGTAAGTATCAAAGAAGTCTTCACCTTCTTTCTGGGTATAACCCTTAGCCACAAGCCGTGCCTTGTACTTTTCAATCGTACCATCAGGTCTAAGCTTCTTCTTGAACACCCACTTACATCCTACAGGTTTGCACCCATAAGGACGGTCAGTGATCTCCCAGGTTCCGTTAGCTAAGATGGAATCCATCTCGCTACGAACAGCTTCCTTCCAGTAGTCAGCATCAGGAGATGCATAGGCTTCTGAAATAGTCTTGGGTGTGTCATCCACAAGGTACACAATGAAATCATCACCAAAGGACTTTGCAGTCCTCTGTCTCTTACTCCTTATAGGAGTTTCATTGTCACCCTCAACTGGATTCTCAACGTGTTCCATCACAATGGTGGGTTCAGGAATTACAGTGAGTTCCTCACTAGATGGAATAGGTATCTCCTAATTTGATGAACTTGACATGTCCTTCATAGGAAATATGTCCTCAAAGAAAGTTGCATCATTAGACTCCATAATCATACCAACATGCATGTCGGATACCTCAGATTTTATTATCAAAAATCTATAGCCAATGCTATGAAAAGCATAGCCCAGAAGAACACAATCCACGGTTTTTGGTCCAAGCTTGCGCTTCTTGGGAATTGGTATATTAACTTTTGCCAAACAACCCCAAGAACGTAGGTAAGAGAGTTTCGACCTTTTCCTTTCCCATTCCTCAAATGGAGTCATGGTCTTATGCTTTGTGGGAACTCGGTTTAGGACATGACACGCGGTCATTAGCGCCTCCCCCCACCATCCCTTGGAAAGACCCGATGTGTCTAACATGGCGTTAACCAAATCAGTTAGAGTTCGGTTCTTTCTTTCGGCCACCCCATTAGACTGAGGTGAGTAGGGAGGCGTCCTCTCATGGATTATACCATGTTCCGCACAAAACAGATCAAATTCATTGGAAAAATACTCTCCACCACGATCGGACCTAAGCCGTTTAATTTTCCGATCAAGTTGGTTCTCTTGTTGGGGAACGTAGTAATTTCAAAATTTTCCTACGAACACGCAAGACCATGGTGATGGCATAGCAACGAGAGGGGAGAGTGTCCGTCCACGTACCCTCGTGAGACCGAAAGCGAAGCGTTATAACAACGCGGTTGATGTAGTCGACGTCTTCACGATCCGACCGATCCAAGCACCGAACGACGGCACCTCCGAGTTCTCGCGCACATTCAGCTCGATGGCGATCCCGGACTCCGATCCAGCAAAGTGTCGGGATGAGTTCCGCCAAGACGACGGCGTGGTGGCGATGATGATGCTCCACCGGCGCAGGGCTTCGCCTAAGCTCCATGACGATATGACTTCTCCGGCGCAGGGCTTCGCCTAAGCTCTGCGACGATATGACCGAAGTGGAATATGGTGGAAGGGGGCACCGCACACGGCTAAGGAACGATCCGTAGATCAACTTGTGTGTCATGGGGTGCCCCCTGCCCCCGTATATAAAGGAGCAAGGAGGAGGTGGCGGCCAAGGAGGAGGCGCACCAGGGGGAGTCCTACTCCCACGGGAGTAGGACTCCTCCTTTCCTAGTAGGAGTAGGAGAGAAGGAGGGGGAAGGGAGGAAGAGGTGCGGCCCTCCCCTAGTCCAATTCGGACTAGGCCTTGGGGGGGCGCGCGGCCTGCCCTAGGCAGCCCCTCTCTCTTTCCCGCAGGGCCCAATAAGGCCCAATACTTCTCCCCGGCGAATTCCCGTAACTCTCCGGTACTCCGAAAAATACCCGAATCATTCGGAACCTTTCCGAACTCCGAATATAGTCGTCCAATATATCGATCTTTACGTCTCGACCATTTCGAGACTCCTCGTCATGTCCCCGATCTCATCCGGGACTCCGAACTCCTTCGGTACATCAAAACTCATAAACTCATAATATAACTGTCATCTTGCCCATAAGGCATGGTTCGCAAGCATCAAGTGATTCATAATAAAGTGATTCCAAAATCCCATCAGCATGGAGTTTCTTCATGCGCTTTACACCAATATGACCTAAACGGCAGTGCCACAAATAAGTTGCACTATCATTATTAACTTTGCATCTTTTGGCATCAATATTATGAATATGTGTATTACTACGATCGAGATCCAACAAACTATTTTTATTGGGTGTATGACCATTGAAGGTTTTATTCATTTAAACAGAACAACAATTATTCTTTGACTTTAAATGAATAACCATTCTGAAAACTATTTTCATTGGGTGTATGACCATCGAAGGTTTTATTCATTTAAACAGAACAACAATTATTCTTTGACTTTAAATGAATAACCGTTTTGCAATAAACATGATCAAATCATATTCATGCTCAACGCAAACACCAAATAACATTTATTTAGGTTTAACACTAATCCCGAAAGTATAGGGAGTGTGCGATGATGATCATATCAATCTTGGAACTACTTCCAACACTCATCGTCACTTCCCCTTCAACTAGTCTCTGTTTATACGTAACTCCTGTTTGAGTTACTAATCTCAACAACCGAACAAGTATCAAATACTAGGGGCTACTATAAACACTAGTAAGGCACACATCAATAGCCTGTATATCAAATATACTCTTGTTCAATTTGCCATCCTTCTTATCCGCCAAATACTTGGGGTAGTTCCGCTTCCAGTGACCAGTTCCATTGCAGCAAAAGCACTTAGTCTCAGGCTTAGGTCCAGACTCGGGCTTCTTCACTCGAACAACAACTTGCTTGCCGTTCTTCTTGAAGTTCCCCTTCTGCCCTTTGCCCTTTGAAACTAGTGGTCTTGTCAATCATCAACACTTGATGCTCTTTTCTTGATTTCTACCTTCGTCGATTTCAGCATCACGAAGAGCTTGGGAATTACTTTTGTCATCCCTTGCATATTATAGTTCATCACGAAGTTCTACTAACTTGGTGATGGTTACTAGAGAATTCTGTCAATCACTATCTTATCTGGAAGATTAACTCCCACTTGATTTCAAGCGATTGAAGTACCCAGACAATCTGAGCACATGCTCACTAGTTGAGCGATTCTCCTCCATCTTTTAGCTATAGAACTTGTTGGAGACTTCATATCTCTCAACTCGGGTATTTGCTTGAAATATTAACTTCAATTCCTGGAACATCTCATATGGTCCATGACGTTCAAAACGTCTTTGAAGTCCCGATTCTAAGCCGTTAAGCATGGTGCACTAAACTATCAAGTAGTCATCATATTGAGCTAGCCAAACGTTCATAACGTATGCATCTGCTCCTGCAATAGGTCTGTCACCTAGCGGTGCATTAAGGACATAATTCTTCTGTGCAGCAATGAGGATAAACCTCAGATCACGGATCCAATCCGCATCATTGCTACTAACATTTTTCAATACAATTTTCTCTAGGAACACATATAAAAACATAGGGAAGCAACAACGCGAGCTATTGATCTACAACATAATCTGCAAAATACTACCAGGACTAAGTTCATGATAAATTAAAGTTCAATTAATCATATTACTTAAGAACTCCCACTTAGACAGACATCTCTCTAGTCATCTAAGTGATCACGTGATCCAAATCAACTAAACCATAACCGATCATCACGTGAGATGGAATAGTTTTCAATGGTGAACATCACTATGTTGATCATATCTACTATATGATTCACGCTCGACCTTTCGGTCTCCGTGTTCCGAGGCCATATCTGCATATGCTAGGCTCGTCAAGTTTAACCTGAGTATTCGCGTGTGCAAAACTGGCTTGCACCCGTTGTAGATGGACGTAGAACTTATCACACCCGATCATCACGTGGTGTGCGGGTACTACTGAACTTTTAGCAACGGTGCATACTCAGGAGAACACTTCTTGATAATTTTAGTGAGAGATCATCTTATAATGCTACCGTCAATCAAAGCAAGATAAGATGCATAAAGGATAAACATCACATGCAATCAATATAAGTGATATGATATGGTCATCATCATCTTGGGCTTGTGATCTCCATCTCCGAAGCACCGTCATGATCACCATCGTCACCGGCGCGACACCTTGATCTCCATCGTAGCATCGTTGTCGTCTCGCCAACTATTGCTTCTCGACTATCGCTACTGCTTAGTGATAAAGTAAAGCAATTACATGGCTTTTGCATTTCATACAATAAGCGACAACCATATGGCTCCTGCCGATTGCCGATAACTTCGGTTACAAAACATGATCATCTCATACAATAAAATATAGCATCACGTCTTGACCACATCACATCACAACATGCCTGCAAAAACAAGTTAGGCGTCCTCTACTTTGTTGTTGCAAGTTTTACGTGGCTGCTACGGGCTGAGCAAGAACCGTTCTTACCTACGCATCAAAACCACGGCGATAGTTTGTCAAGTTGGTGCTGTTTTAACCTTCGCAAGGACCGGGCGTATACACTCGGTTCAACTAAAGTGAGAGAGCAGACACCGCCGGTCACCTTTAAGCAACTAGTGCTCAAGCGGTGAAACCAGTCTCGCGTAAGCGTCTGGCGTAATGTCGGTCCGGGCCGCTTCATCTCACAATACCGCTGAACCAAAGTATGACATTTGGTAAGCAGTATGACTTATATCGCCCACAACTTACTTGTGTTCTACTCGTGCATATGACATCAACGCATAAAACCAGGCTCGGATGCCTTTGTTGGGGAGCGTAGTAATTTCAAAATTTTCCTACGAACACGCAAGACCATGGTGATGGCATAGCAACGAGAGGGGAGAGTGTCCGTCCCACGCCTCGTGAGACCGAAAGCGAAGCGTTATAACAACGCTGTTGATGTAGTCGACGTCTTCACGATCCGACCGATCCAAGCACCGAATGTACGGCACCTCCGAGTTCTGCACACGTTCAGCTCGATGGCGATCCCGGACTCGATCCAGCAAAGTGTCGGGATGAGTTCCGTCAAGACGACGGCGTGGTGGCGATGATGATGCTCCACCGACGCAGGGCTTCGCCTAAGCTCATGACGATATGACTTCTCCGGCGCGGGCTTCGCCTAAGCTCATGACGATATGACGAAGTGGAATATGGTGGAAGGGGCACCGACACGGCTAAGGAACGATCCGTAGATCAACTTGTGTGTCATGGGGTGCCCCCTGCCCTCAGATATAAAGGAGCAAGGAGGAGGTGGCCGGCCAAGGAGGAGGCGCAGGGGGAGTCCTACTCCCACCGGAGTAGGACTCCTCCTTTCCTAGTAGGAGTAGGAGAGAAGGAAGGGAAGGGAGGAAGGTGCGGCCCTCCCCTAGTCCAATTCGGACTAGGCCTTGGGGCGCGCGGCCTGCCCTAGGCAGCCCTCTCTCTTTCCGCAGGGCCCAATAAGGCCCAATACTTCTCCCGGCGAATTCCCGTAACTCTCCGGTACTCGAAAAATACCGAATCATTGGAACCTTTCCGAACTCGAATATAGTCGTCCAATATATCGATCTTTACTTCTCGACCATTTCGAGACTCCTCGTCATGTCCCCGATCTCATCCGGGACTCGAACTCCTTCGTACATCAAAACTCATAAACTCATAATATAACATCGTCATCGAAACCTTAAGCGTGCGGACCCTACGGGTTCGAGAACTATGTAGACATGACCTAGAACTATTCTTGGTCAATAACCAATAGCGGAACCTGGATGCCCATATTGGCTCCTACATATTCTACGAAGATCTTTATCGGTCAAACCGCATAACGATACCGTTGTTCCTTTTGTCATCGGTATGTTACTTACCCGAGATTCGATCGTCGGTATCCAATACCTAGTTCAATCTCGTTACCGGTAAGTCTCTTTACTCGTTCCGTAATACATCATCTCACAACTAACTCATTAGTTGCAATGCTTGCAAGGCTTATGTGATGTGTATTACCGAGAAGGCCAGAGATACCTCTCCGACAATCGGAGTGACAAAACCTAATCTCGATTCATGCCAACTCAACATATACTTTTGGAGACACCTGAGAGTACCTTTATAATCACCCATTTACGTTGTGACGTTTGGTAGCACACAAGGTGTTCCTCCGTAAACGGAGTTGCATAATCTCATAGTTGCAGGAACTTTGTATAAGTCATGAAGAAAGCATAAGCAACATACCAAACGATCAAGTGCTAAGCTAACGAAATGGGTCATGTCAATCACATCATTCTCCTAATGATGTGATCCCATTAATCAAATGACAACACATGTCTATGCTTAGGAAACATAACCATCTTCGATTAATGAGCTAGTCTTGTAGAGGCATACTAGTGACTATCTGTTTGTCTATGTATTCACACATGTATTATGTTTCCGGTTAATACAATTCTAGCATGAATAATAAACATTTATCATGATATAAGGAAATAAATAATAACTTTATTATTGCCTCTAGGGCATATTTCCTTCATCTCTGCCTCAGCTTTATAGTTTTTGAAGAAAGTTAAAGTCTCATCTTTTGATTTCAGAAGATACACATAACAATATCTAGTGGAGTCATCAATCAACGTCATGAAATATCTCTTTCCACCTTTTGTCAACACGGCATTCATCTCACAAAGATCAGAATGTATAAGCTCTAGTGGTGCCAAGTCTCTTGCCTCTGCAGTCTTACGGGACTTGCGAGGTTGCTTAGCTTGCACACATACTTGGCACTTAGAGCCTTTGACAACAGAGATTTTCGGAATTAAATTCAGATTGGCTAGCCGCGTCATGCAACCAAAGTTAATGTGACAAAGTCGTGAATGCCAAATATCAGACTCATTGTTGTGGCAAACATTATTAATAACTTTAGTGCAAATATCTGACAAAGATAGGCGGAACAAGCCTCCGCACTCATAGCCTTTTCCAACAAATTGTCCACACTTGGAAATTACAACTTTATTGGACTCAAAACCAACTTAAAACCATCTCGACATAAGCGGGAACCGCTCTTGAGATTTTTATTGATGGACGGCACATGATGAGCGTTCTTCAGACGACGGTCTTCCCCAAGTAAACTTCAGATCGACCGTACCAACACCTCGAACGATGGCATGTGACCCGTTCCCCATCAGCACGGGAGAAGTCCACGTGGCACTGGTAAGAAGAAAACATGGAGGTCGGCACAAACATGTACATTGGCACGGTGTCAATTAACCAATCAGGGATTGAAATCTTGAAAGGATGGTAGGAAAAATACCGTACTCGATTCCTTCATATCAAGTATCACCGATGACAACATTAGCGGACTTGCCGCTCTTCTCATGTTCGCGCTCCTCAAATCGGTTAGGACACTTCGAGCCCGGTGATTAGGATCACCGCAGACATGGCAAAGTCCTTCCCTTCTTATGAGAATTCTTCTTGAAGTTGGTAGTATATGATGGCTTGTTCTTTGTATCAAACTTGCCTTTGCCCGAGTTTTGTTCTTGTTGTTTTGAAATTGTTGGGCTGGAAGTTCTTCTTACATACCATGTGGGCACTAGAAGCTCCCTTAGAAACTCGAGCACGTATGTCTTTTGCTCTCGCCTTCTCTTCAACATCAAGAGTATCAATGAGATCCGTAACGGAAAACTCCTGTCTCTTGTGTTTCAGGGAAGTAGCAAAATTGTTCCACGAAGGTGGAAGCTTGGCAATAATGCCTCAAAGCAACAAATTTGTCCGCAACACACACTTGAAGTGCTCAAGTTCTTTTGCGGCGATCGTATCTCATGAGCCTGTTGTACAACAGAGCGCTCATCATCATCTTGTAGTCATAGAATTGCTCCATGACGTACAACTCGCTCTCGACGTCCGAGGCACCAAACTTGGCCTCGGCGCAGCCCACATGTCCTTGCCATTGTCAAGCGACATATCTGAATCCACAATGGAATCATCAAGAACACCCGAAGAGCGCCTTTAAAGAGAGTATCGATCTTCTCAAAAGCTTCCAGATGTCTGGATTAAGATCGCCCTCGAGCTTGCCCTTAATGGCGTCATAGCAGCCCATGGTGCGAAACCAGAGACTCGCTCTCGTGCGCCACCTCTTATATTGCACCCCTTAAAGGCAAAGGCTTCGGATCAAGCAAAACCACTCGGAGTAAATTGCCTATAATCAGGTTTTGGGTTGTTGGAAATATGAGCAAATTACTACGAGATTTAATCCAAATAAATAGGGAATAGATCATGACAGCAATAGCAGAGATTAAACTAATCATGCGAACTAGCACAGCAGATGAATAGATCACATCTAGGGCACATACTAGAAACATGAATTCTACCACGATCTCAAACAGGAAGGATAGAATCACATACGGTGCAGCGGGAGCAACACCGCCCGGCGTTAACGTTATCGCCCATGTCGTCAAGGATGAGGTTGCCGAGGTCGGGAAGAAGTAAATCGTTCATGAAGTCGTCGCTGCCAAAGAGATCATGAAAAGCGCTCCCCAAAACCTGATCGCCTCTCCGTCACAGGATCACGAGAGGCGGGGTTCCGGAGGCCTGCTGTCCCTTCTCCCGGTGCACGCCGAAAGGAGGGATGGAGAAGACTTGCTTGGCGGCGCAATGATCTGGAGCGCTGGTGAGAAACCATACGAAGCGGCGACGGCTAGGGTAGACGTCTGCCGTTAATTATTAACGCGTCCGTTAATTATTAATTAATGACTCATTATTTTTTCCCGAGCAGCAAAAATATAGACAACGTGCATAGCTCCGTCCTCGGCTCGGCTCAATCCGCAACCCATGGCAGCGTCGTGGCGAGGCGTGGCGTGGCGTGGCGAGGCGAGGAGGAGGAGGAGCGTGTAGGTCTCCTCTTCTCATGCTCATACAAGTGGTAGAAGAGCTCACCTTATAAAGAGGTGCAACTCTCTCTCAACTTATGAGGTGGGACTAAACTTTAGCCTCACTCACTCCACTCACATGTGTGCATGAATGGGCCAAGAGAATTTCAGAATTTTAGTTGGGCTTTGGGCCAAAAGCCCACTAGCAAATTCAACAATCCCCACAAAGTCTCATTGGCACATTTCACCATTTATTTCGAACATTGTTTATATACGGTGCTTAGTGGAGACTGTGAAGTTGAACTTCCACTTAGAGATTTATGCTACACTAGATCACAACTTGAATAGTGGACTATGCCTTGAACTACAAGTTTTCAAGAGACTAGTTTCACACAAACTCTTGACCGATCTTGGGCTGCCGCAAGGCTTCCCATGGTGGATCATATCGTCATACTCCGGGGCTTTTCATGAATTTATTAGAGAACACCCAATTCTCACAGACTACGACGCTAACATCAAATTCATATAGGTGTGTTCCTCGAGAAGATGTTCGCAGGACAACATCTCTGCTTACCGAATAAGCCACTTGGAACACATTAAGATAAGTATCAACCTGCCATGCAGATCGAGAGTATTGCATCTTCACGGAGTGGGATAGTTAATATAGGGATACTCTCCTCCCGGTGACCAACAGCTTGTCTCCCACTTCTACTTCACGGGATCTCCGATCACATAGAGTGGGTTACCACTATGGACAACTCATGCGGTGGGTCTCGGACCCATCTCCATCGATGCATTATCTATCACATTACGTGATAGACCCTTTGTGAAGGATCTGCCAAGTTTTTCGACGTCTGGATATAATCCAATGTAATAACTCCGGAGTTCCTCGGTTTCGACAGATTTTAATCTCCTCTTCACATGCCTTGAGGACTTCATATTGTCCTTAGAACTGTTTATCTTGACGATCACAGTTTGATTATCACAGTTCATCGAGGATAGGGGTATTGGTTTTTCAACCATAGGCAAGTCCATCAATAGCTCACGAAGCCACTCGCTTCAACGATGGCGGTGTCTAATCTTGTGAGTTCTGCTTCCATAGTTGACCTCGTTAAGATGGTGCGCTTGCAAGACTTCAGAAACAGCGCCACCACCAAGTGTAAAAACATAACCACTTGTGGCCTTAATCTCATCAAGATCGATATCCATTCGAGTCACTATAACCCTCTAGTACCCTTGGATACCCGGTGTAGTGAATCCCATAGCTCATGATGCCCTTCAAGTAGCGCATAACTCTCTCAAGCGCCGCCAATGATCATCTTCGGTTTTGACACAAACCGACTCAGCTTGCTCACAGCAAAGGAGATGTCAGCCTCGTGGCACTCGCCAAATACATAAGCGAGCCAATAATCTGAGAATACCTCGGTTGATCTCTAGCAATCCGTCGATTCTTTCAAGCAACACACTAGCATCATATGGAGTTGGAGAAGGCGTGCGATCGCTATACCCAAAACGACTCAAGACCTTTTCCACATAGTGAGGCCAAGCGGTGTGATCCCACCATTCTCATCTCTCAACAGCTTGATGTTTAAGATAACATCAGCTACTCCTAGATCCTTCATCTCAAACAGCGAGATAAGAAATCCTTAACCTCCTTGATTAAATCAAGTTTGGTTCCAAAGATCAATATGTCGTCGACATACAGACAAAGAATAACTCCTTCGCCCCCACCATAGCGATAGTACACGCACTTGTCACCATCGTTTACTACAAAGCCGGCAGTACTTAATGTTCTTTCAAACTTCTCATGCCACTCCTTAGGAGCTTGCTTAAGGCCATATAAAGACTTTAACAACTTGCACACCTTTCCTTCCTGACCAGGTATTACAAAACCATCTGGCTGATCCATGTAAATTTCCTCCTTCAACTCTCCATTGAGGAAAGCCGTCTTAACGTCCATTTGATGAACGAGAAGACCATGTGAGGCAGCCAGTGATAGTAGCACCCGAATTGTGGTCAGTCTAGCCACGGGTGAGTAAGTATCAAAGAAGTCTTCACCTTCTTTCTGGGTATAACCCTTAGCCACAAACCGTGCCTTGTACTTTTCAATCGTACCATCGGTCTAAGCTTCTTCTTGAACACCCACTTACATCCTACAGGTTTGCACCCATAAGGACGGTCGGTGATCTCCCGAGTTCCGTTAGCTAAGATGGAATCCATCTCGCTTCTGAACAGCTTCCTTCGAAGAGTCGACATCGGAGATGCATAGGCTTGAAATAGTCTCGGTGTGTCATCCACAAGGTACACAATGAAATCATCACCAAAGGACTTTGCAGTCCTCATCTCTTACTCCTTATAGGAGTTTCATTGTCACCCTCAACTGGATTCTCAACGTGTTCCATCGCAATGGTGGGTTCAGGAATTACAGTGAGTTCCTCACTAGATGGAATAGGTATCTCCTGATTTGATGAACTTGACATGTCCTTCATAGGAAATATGTCCTCAAGGAAAGTTGCATCATTAGACTCCATAATCGTACCAACATGCATGTCGGATACCTCAGATTTTATTATCAAAAATCTATAGCCAATGCTATGAAAAGCATAGCCCAGAAGAACACAATCCACGGTTTTTGGTCCAAGCTTGCACTTCTTGGGAATTGGTATATTAACTTTTGCCAAACAACCCCAAGAACGTAGGTAAGAGAGTTTCGACCTTTTCCTTTCCCATTCCTCAAATGGAGTCATGGTCTTATGCTTTGTGGGAACTCGGTTTAGGACATGACACGCGGTCATTAGCGCCTCCCCCCACCATTCCTTGGGAAGACCCGATGTGTCTAACATGGCGTTAACCAAATCAGTTAGAGTTCGGTTCTTTCTTTCGCCACCCCATTAGACTGAGGTGAGTAGGAGGCGTCCTCTCATGGATTATACCATGTTCCGCACAAAACAGATCAAATTCATTGGAAAAATACTCTCCACCACGATCGGACCTAAGCCGTTTAATTTTCCGATCAAGTTGGTTCTCTGCCTCAGCTTTATAGTTTTTGAAGAAAGTTAAGCCTCATCTTTTGATTTCAGAAGATACACATAACAATATCTAGTGGAGTCATCAATCAACGTCATGAAATATCTCTTTCCACCTTTTGTCAACACGCCATTCATCTCACAAAGATCAAAATGTATAAGCTCTAGTGGTGCCAAGTCTCTTGCCTCTGCAGTCTTATGGGACTTGCGAGGTTGCTTAGCTTGCACACATACTTGGCACTTAGAGCCTTTGACAACAGAGATTTTTGGAATTAAATTCAGATTGGCTAGCCGCGTCATGCAACCAAAGTTAATGTGACAAAGTCGTGAATGCCAAATATCAGACTCATTGTTGTGGCAAACATTATTAATAACTTTAGTGCAAATATCTGACAAAGATAGGCGGAACAAGCCTCCGCACTCATAGCCTTTTCCAACAAATTGTCCACACTTGGAAATTACAACTTTATTGGACTCAAAAACCAACTTAAAACCATCTCGACATAAACGGGAACCGCTAACGAGATTTTTATTGATGGACGGCACATGATGAACGTTCTTCAGACGCACGGTCTTCCCAAGTAAACTTCAGATCGACCGTACCAACACCTCGAGCGATGGCATGTGACCCGTTCCCCATCAGACGGGAGAAGTCCACGTGGCCTGGTAAGAAGAAAACATGGGCGTCGGCACAAACATGTACATTGGCACGGTGTCAATTAACCAATCAGGGATTGAAATCTTGAAAGGATGGTAGGAAAAATACCGTACTCGATTCCTTCATATCGATATCACCGATGACAACATTAGCAGACTTGCCGCTCTTCTCATGTTCGCGCTCCTCAAATCGGTTAGGACACTTGAGCCCAGTGATTAGGATCACCGCAGACATGGCAAAGTCCTTCCTTTTATGAGAATTCTTCTTGAAGTTGGTAGTATATGATGGCTTGTTCTTTGTATCAAACTTGCCTTTGCCACGAGTTTTGTTCTTGTTGTTTTTGAACTTGTTGGGCTGGAAGTTCTTCTTACGTACCATGTGGGCACTATAAGCTCCCTCAGCAACTCGAGCACGTGTGTCTTTTGCTCTCGCCTTCTCTTCAACATCAAGAGTACCAATGAGATCCGAACGGAAAACTCTTGTCTCTTGTGTTTGAGGAAGTAGCAAAATTGTTCCACGAAGGTGGAAGCTTGGCAATAATGCCTCCAGCAACAAATTTGTCCGCAACACACACTTGAAGTGCTCAAGTTCTTTTATGAAGCGATTGTATCTCATGAGCCTGCTGTACAACAGCGCTCATCAGTCATCTTGTAGTCATAGAATTGCTCCATGACGTACAACTCGCTACCGGCGTCCGAGGCACCAAACTTGGCCTCGAGCGCAGCCCACATGTCCTTGCCGTTGTCAAACGACATATACGAATCCACAATGGAATCATCAAGAACACCCAGAAGAGAGCCTTTAAAGAGAGTATCGATCTTCTCAAAAGCTTCCAGCTGTGCTGGATTAAGATCGCCCTCAGGCTTGCCCTTAATGGCGTCATAGCAGCCCATGGTCTGAAACCAGTAGACTGCTCTCGTGCGCGCAGCAAAACCACTCGGAGTAAATTGCCTATAATCAGGTTTTTGGATTGTTGGAAATATGAGCAAATTACTACGAGATTTAATCCGAATAAATAGGAAATAAATCATGACAGCAATAGCAGAGATTAAACTAATCATGCGAACTAGCATAGCAGATGAACAGATCACATACTAGAAACATGAATTCCACTACGATCTCGAACAGGAAGGATAGAATCACATACGGTGCAGCGGGAGCAGCACCGCCGGCGTTGACGTTGTCGCCCATGTAAATCGAGGATGAGGTTGCCGAGGTCGGGAAGAAGTAAATCGTTAGCGAAGTCGTCGCTGCCGGCAGATCGGCTGAAAAGCGCTCCCAAAACCTGATCGCCCCTCTCCCGTACAGGATCACGAGAGCAATGATCTCCGTCCTCGGCTCGGCTCAATCCCGCAACCCGCGGCGCGGCGCGGCGCGTCGTGACGAGGCGTGGTGAGGCGAGCGAGGAGGAGGAGCGCGCGTGTAGGTCTCCTCTTCTCATGCTCATACAAGTGGTAGAAGAGCTCACCTTATAAAGAGGTGCAACTCTCTCTCAACTTATGAGGTGGGACTAAACTTTAGCCTCACTCACTCCACTCACATGTGTGCATGAATGGGCCAAGAGAATTTCAGAATTTTAGTTGGGCTTTAGGCCAAAAGCCCACTAGCAAATTCCAACAAGTACATTATGCAGATTATGCGTGTGTGTTTTCTCTAATGCTTCATTTTTCTAAGTCCATTTGTTTCCCGTTTTGTTAATTTTCCGAACCCCTTTCATTTGCATAGTTCCTGGATTAGATTCCAAATGATTTAAAAAAAAGACTATCTAAGCCTCACTTAGATGTGACATAATTATGTCACATCTAAGTGATTTTATAGGCAAATTCATTGTCTCTCTTGTCGCTGGGCTTTGTTTGTTGTTGCACAAAACAAAAGCTGTTCAGCTACTGGAGTTTGGACCACTAGTAAAAGGTTTATAGTGATAAAAAAAACTAGTAAAAGTCTTGTAAAAAGTCTGAACATATTTTTTGTAGTTGTACGTTGGTCCTTTTTGAGCTGCTCGTTGTTTTCTTTTCATAGCACATCATGGGGTTGTTAACTTGTTATCCTATAAGAGCCAGGGCTCCGCTTCCTCCTCCTCCTCAAAGAAAAGAAAGTTAGGGTTCGTGCCTCTCGCCAGCGTCGGCGCAGATCCGCCTCGTTTTGCGGTGGCCCTAGGGCCATGGAGGCGTGGTGGATCCCGGCAAGGGCCGGCGGGAGGGCTCCGTTTTTAGTGTTTTTTTTTTCAATTTTGTTAGGGTTTGTGTCCTACTTAGGAAGGCGAGACGGCGGCGGCTCCCTGAAGATGGAATAAAAGTCTCCCCGTCTAGCCCCCATTCCGGCGGTGCGTCTAGCATCGTTGGTGGGCGTGTGGAGGTCTGTCTCCGGCAGATCTATCTTTGGTGGATTTGCTCGGATCTCGTCGTTGTTCGTCTACGTTCGTGTGTCTTCGGTTTGGATCTTTCCGATCTACTTATTTTTCATGGGCGGCGGTTGCTGTTCTGGGGTGATGGTCCTATGGGGCCTTATCACGACGACTTCCCGACTGTCTACTACAACAAGTTGTGCCCGGCTCCGGCGATGGAGGGGCGATGACGGCGGCGTGCCTTCGGCTCACTATGAACCACATACTCCCTCCGTTCCTAAATACAGGTCTTTGTAGAGATTCCACTATGAACCACATACGGATGTATATAGATGCATTTTAGAGTGTAGATTCACTCACTTTGCTCCGTATGTAGTCCATAGTGAAATCTCTACAAAGACTTATATTTAGGAACGGAGGGAGTAATATTCAAGAAACTAAAAAAGGTTTTGTGAATTTAAAAATTGTTCATGCAACTAAAAATTGCTCGCTAATGTAATGCGCATCATGTATTTAAAAACTATTAATCATGACATTAAAAATTTGCTCAAGATTATCGCTAATTTAATGTGCATCATGTATTTAAAAAGTATTCATCGTGACATAAAAATTGCTCTTTAGAAAATGTGCATTGTGTATTTAAAATATTAATCTTTTATTTTCAATTCTTCACGAATATTTAAAATGACCACACACATTTACAAGTTTTAATGTTATTTAAAACATGTTTATCGCTTACTTTGAAAATTTTGAACAAGCATTTAAATTTTTTATCATTGTTAAAAAGTCATCACTTACTTAAAAATGTATTACTTGTATTAATAACTGTCAGCATGTATTAAAAATAATATTTGGCAGGCATTTAAAATATGTTCAGTGTTGTTTAATAAAAAGTTTATCGTGTATCAAAAAAAAAACAGTTGAATTGACCGCATTGTATCCCTTGCAACTATTTATTATATGTGTCGTGTTGTAGTTTTAGGGGGGGGGGGGGGGGTGCGACCCTTGTAGTTGCATGTGGAAGGGTGGACATGCAACTTGACATGGTGTTTTTTACAGAAACGCCATGAAAAAGACCTTTTTCTTGTGGCGTCATCTTAGTATGTTAATCTCTTGCGGCAAAAAAAGGACAAGGAAATGACAAACAAAAGGCACCACCGCTACCCTCCCCTCTGGGCTATCACTGTCTAACTCAAAACTCGTTTGCACACACACACACCCCCTAGTTGGGGCCGCGTCGTATCCTTTAACTGTTGAAGAATTTCGAAAAAGTGGGAAAAGGAAATCAAAATAAAGAGCAAGAGAGAAAAGGTGTTAGCTGTTAAAAATGTACTGTTGATAGTGTTTTTTTCCAACAAAAGTACCAAAAAGGTGAAATGGTGCTGGTAGTTCGCAAAAAATGTGTTAGCGTTGTCGTTCAAAACAATTTTTTTGTAGCCCCCCTCCTCAAAAATGGAAAACAAATTAATCTCAATTCCTGTCGATGGTGGGCACGCAACTGGGTCGGGGCGGGAAACATTACGTGTCGAGGCTGGACATGCAACTATGTTAGGGTGAGCGGCAAGTTTGTCAAGGATGAACATGCAATATGCACGCGGGTCTCACCCAGGTCTGACTCTGGGAAAACGAGTGATTAGGCAGTTCCCACTCAGCCTGGCCCAAAGTGCGTAGAGGTTCGTGCGAGCCAGGATTGGGGTGCAGCCCAGGCAACCAAACGGCCTTAAACTGCACCCCACGGGGCTGGCTGAGTGAAATGCAGCTAACCAAATAGGCCATAGGGTTTGCTAGGTTTCCTTTGCCAAGTTTTTTCTATTATTTTTATTATTTTTTCATATTTCTTTGTTTCCTCACTATTTTCTCCAGTTTTCTGTTTTAATTTATTTTTCACGAGATTTCTTCGTTTCTTTCTTAGTTTTCACTAGTTTTATTTTTTTCTTTCCTTTGTTTTTACCCAGTTCTTTTGTTTCTTCCTTGGTTTTCACTAGTTTTTTCTTTCATTTTTCGGGTTTTTTCATTTTTCTTTTTGTTTCTTAGTTTATTTTATATGTTTTTAGCACATGTCTACTTTTCTTTTTTCAATACACAATGTACCTTTGCAGTGTGCACGTGGAAGATTTTCATGACACAGATTAAACATTTTTCAAATACACGATATACATTTTTTCATACATGTTTTGAACATCTTTTGAATACATGTCAACATTTTTAAATACACACTTAATATTTTTGTGGTGTTAAATTGTTTTAAAGTACATGAAAATATTTTACATTTATACACTTTTTAATGCTACAGACATTTTTCAGAAATGTTAGAATATTTCTTTAAGATGTCAAGTGAACTTTTATTGGTACTAACATTTTTATACTACACAAACATTTTCTTACAATGTACAGTTTGTTTTTCAAAATAATTACATTCATTTTTATGAAACCAGAGAATATTTTTCATATCCGTAACATTTTTTACGGTATCATCATTTTTCAGTTGTGCTTAGTTTTTTGTACCATGTTAACCTTTTTCAAATTCAGAGTTTTATAGACAATTATTTCAATTGAAGTTTTAAAAATCTATTCATTCAAAAGAAAAAGAAAAAAAATGGCATGACATCATGGTGATGTCAGCATGGCCAACCCACCTCTCATGTGAATAAAATGCTGGGATGACCCATGTACGGGATCGCTTGAGACGATGCCGCTGTTTGTTTTGCGTCAAGTGAGACATAGATGTGCCCGTGTGTATCTCATTGCGTGCCTGTGTCTCGCTTATAGTGAGACATAGTGCAGCCTCGCCTGGTCGAGCTCGAGAATGGGCCAGCCCGGCGTGGGTGAGTCCACATGCCATAACCCCAAGTTTTTTTCACATATTTTTTGGTTTATTGTTTTTACTTGTGTTTATACTTCCAACTATTCGAAATATATGTATTACAAAAACACTTTACATAAAAAATTTAGAAAAATTAATGAAGTATTTAAAAAATGTTAAATGTGTATAGAAAAAATATTTTGCTTTTATACAAAATAATAAAATGTGTATGAAAAGAGTTGATCATGTATTTCAAATTGTTAAACACGTATTTTCAAGTATGAAAATTTTAATTCAATTTTTAGATGTTAAATGTGTATAAAAATATTTATCATGTATATGAAAATGTATAAAAATAAAATACAATGTGTATGCAAAAATGTTGATCATGTATTTATAAAATATTAAATATGTATCAATTTTTTATGTATACAATAAATATACAATGTGTATGCAAAAGGTAGACATCCATAAAATATATGTATTAAAAATGTTAATGATCTATTGAAAATAAATAAATTTCCGTATAAATTTTCCTGGTGTTTGCAAAATGGTAGAATGTCTATGAAATTTTTTGGAAAAAATATATTTTTCAAAGAAATCAGGTATTTTTTAAGAAAGATGTTCACATGTACAAAAAAAGGTTTCATCTACTTGAAAAAATGTTAAATGTGCATACAAATGTTGTTGTTCTGTACAAAAATAGAATGAAAAAACATAACGAAAACAAAAAGGAGAAAAGAAAGAAAATTAATGAGACCCGAGAAAGAAACAAAGGAAACGAAAGAAAAGGAATACCGGAGAAAATCGAGAAAGAAACAGAATAATCGAAGTATAGCAAAAACAAACAAAGAAAAGAAAAAATAGTGAAATTCAATAAAGAAACAAAGAAACCGAAGAAATCATAAAAATAGTAGTAAAACGTGAGAAAGAAATGAAGAAACCCGACGAAAAAGAACGAGAACAAAAAAACAAATAATATTGTGAAGAAACCAAGAAACCAAGAAACCAAAAGAAAAAACGAAAAAGAACAAGCAAAAAGAAAAAACCAAAAGAAAACCGGACTTGACCATCAATATCCTACAAGTCGAGCGAGGTGAGTGAGCGGTTGAGCCTAGCGCGAGCCTGGTAGGGAGGAGAAGAAATGGGTCAGCCCTGTTAAAACTCAAAGAGAAAACTCTTCAGGTGAGCGTACGATAGTCGCAGTGCATGTTGTTAGATATGGGCAAGCCAACGTACCTGCAGAAGGGCCAGGATCCCATTTTCGGCGCCGGAGTGCTCAAGGCCAACAATGCTTAGGGCATCTCCACCGCGCTTCAACAGGCCCCAGCCATTTTTTTGGGCGCCGGCCAAAAACGCCGATCGTGCTTCGGGGACGCCGAAAATCGCCGGTTCGGACTTTTTCCGCCCGCGGTCACAGTCGAACCCGGCGGCTGGGAGCCATTGGGGCTCCGCGCTAGGGAAAAGCACGCTGGCCCACACCGATAGGGGAAAAGTCAAGGTTTTCTTCCCCGACTCGCCTCGCACCCCAGCGCCCGCCACCACTAGCTATATCCGGCGACGGCCGCCGCCTACTCCGCTAGATAGCCATTCCCGCCGGAAAATAGCAGCGCCGCCGCGGCAGCCCTCCCGCAGCATTGGCGTTTCGGCCGCCGTTCCGGCCGCGGAGGCGGTTTAACGGCGGTACACGCCCACCGGCGCAAGGTGTTCGACGTTTGACCGTGTGTCGGCGATGGACTCGGATGAGGAGGAAGAGCTCGCGCGTTCTTTGGAGGAGGAAGCCGCGCCGACGCCCGTGAAGAAGAGCATCGATGGTGCTCGCCGCCCTCGCCACCTTTGGCGAGCAATGAAAAGCAGCGTCGAGGTGGCTCGGCGCCGGGCGGTGAAAGCAAAGAACCGCATCGCTCGCAAGGCTACTGCATGCTCTACTCGACTACTTCGCCGATGCTCCACTTCATGGCGAGAGAACATTTCGGCGCCGTTATCGATGAGCCGAAAGCTCTTCCTCAAGATTGTGAATTCCATCCGGAGTTCGACAACTACTTCAAGTGCAAGATGGATTGCCTGGCGCTCTTGGATTCACCTCCATCCGAAGTGCATGACAGCGATGAGGATGCTTGCATATGGAGCTCCCGGTGATTCACCCGACGACTATGGGCGCATGGCCGAGTCCACCAAAGATAGAGTGTTTCTACAAGTTCGCCGGGCGGTGGTGGCGTGTTTGGGCCACAATACTTGAGAACACCCAATGCGGAAGACACTTTGCCGGATCCTAGCCAGAGTGCAGCAAGAGGATTTCTGGGATGCTTGGAAGCATCGATCGCATGCATTGAAATGGAAGAACTGCCCATTTGGTTGGCGGGGATGTACAAAGGCGCCAAAGGCGGTTGCGCAGTGGTGCTTGAGGCGGTAGCCACACAGACCTCTGGATTTGGCACTCCTTCTTTGGTATGCCAGAACTCACAATGACATCAACGTCTTTGCAGTGCTCTCCTGTTTTTGCCAAGCTCGTTGAGGGCCATTCTCCTCCGGTGAACTTCGAGATCAATGGGCACCAATACAACAAAGGGTACTATCTAGTCGACGGCATCTATCCGAGATGGTCGACATTTGTGAAGACGATCTCAAACCACGTGGCAGGAGGCAAGAACGCTGGTTTGCGAAGCTTCGGGAGGCTTGCGGGAAGGATGTCGAGCGGGCATTTTGTGTGCTCCAATCTCGATTCGCTGTTGTTCGGTACCCGCTCAGACCTGGTCGAAAGATCAAATGTGGGAGATCATGACTTGCTGTGTCATCTTGCACAACATGATCATCGAGAGCGAGCAAGAAGACCCAGTGTTTGACATCGAACCATACTACTGTGCAGGGTCCTCAGCGAAGTTGATCACCAGCTACCGCAACTTGGACTGCCTATCTCAATCTGCGTCGGAGATCCGAGACCCACAGGTGCATCATCAACTGCAGAAGATCTGATTGAGCACCTATGGAGGCTCAAGGGGAGGCAGCGTGATGAAATCTGAGTTTTATTTGTTGAACTATATAATTTGTATTGAACTATTTGTTGTTGTAGTATTTTGTTGAAGTATTTCATTTTTACGTGATGAAATATGTGATAAGGAATAATTGTGTTGATAATTGAACGCCGAGACACGGCGAAACCATGCCGAATATGGGCCTATTCTCGCCCATATGGGCCGTTTATTCGCCGAAATTGGGCTGCAAAGTGGGCCAATTTCGCGCGCAAAGCGACGATCGGCAAGAAACCGCCTCAGCGCCAAGTGTATCGCCGGCTCGCCCCCAGGGGGCGATTTATATGCGTCCTGGGGGGGCCAACGGCTGGAGATGCCCTTACTAGGCACAGCAACGTAAGGCCATCACACCCGAATTTACATTGCCGAATTCAAGGGCATGATGGTGCTCATGGTCACCACGGTGCAACTGTTGTTGTGCTTGTGGGAGGCCGCCTTAGGCCTTATTTAAATACATTATAACCGAACATTTTTCCAACCCTTTCAAGTAATTAGCAATTTTGGCCGTCGGATCCCACCTCTAAGTCGTTTTTGACCGTCTGATGCACCTCTTCGCTAACGTGTGGGCCGCTACTTTGAAAACAAATTCAGAGGCCTCGTGTTAATTCAGCGATGGATGATTGTCATGGACAGTTTTTTTTCTCTATAAAAGATCAACAAAATTTGCGTTGGGCGAGGCCCACCCCCTCCATCTCCCGCAACGTACCCCATCCCCTTCCGCTAATACGCCGCCGCTGCTGCCCTCATCGGCGTCGAGAGAGCTCCTTGATTGCATCCTGGAGATAGGAGATACCGCTTCACGCTCGGCCCGAACTCGGCTTGAGGCGACGGAATCACGGAACCGGGGGTCGGCCGATCCGCCTGCAAGGTAGGGCTCCCTTTCCGTCCCTCCCTCCCTTTCCTGCGGCAGGGACGGCGACTACCCCAGTGCTCTCCGTGGTGCTGTACCTTCAACCCTGCACGCCCCCACCGTTCGCAACAGCAGGCAACACCAGGAGATGGCGACGGCAGCGGCGCCAGCTGCACTCATGCCCCTCTTCACCCATCAGACTGGCTTTCGTCCTTCGTAGGTGAGCGATGTCACTTCATCTTTCGCTCTCACGGGTAACTCATGGTGCGGCTTCTATCTTTACAATTTGCTTTTTCCATCCGATGATTACATTGTTTCCTCCCAATCTAAATTTTGTACAGTAATTATCCATACTGGGAGGTGGTCAATTGATTTGGCCTGATATTGGAGAATGATTATTGCATTTTTTTCTCGAAATTCTTCAGCTGATAATCTCTAATGGCTTCTGGACAGCTAATTACTTCGCGTGGATTGCTTTGTCTTATCGTTTCATGTTTTATCATCTACAGTATGTTTTTACAGCATACGATTGCTCACATAACATGTTTTGGTGTTATTCATAACTTGGTGCTATTTGCTGCTGTATTTGACAGGTTAATTAGAACAGTATAGTAAAATGCACAAAAAAAAAATGTAGCCGTATTGTTCTAGAAGTGGGGGTGAAGCCTCAATATGTTCTACTTCCATCCATAAATGAGCAAAGCTCAATAACCTTGCGGACATTTCTACATATGTATGCTGTGGATTTTCAAGACAGGTACAGCCTTTGAATCATTCCAAGCATCAGGTGAGTTTCATTCTAGAATAGTATTGCGAACAGAATATGAATCAAGCTGCAAGGAACTTCACTTCAAGAGATCTAAGATCCATGCCTAAAACTGAAACTTATCAGTTCTTGACAAACTAATAGTACTTATCAGATCCAAGGCTCACGTTTTTGCCGCCTTCCATGTAGAGACAGGTGCAGCTTTGTCTAACTTACATGATTGAATTTCCATCCAGATTATCACCGATGGAACCACCGGCTAATAAAATGGGGAAGAAATGCCTCGTCTATTTGTTCATACCATGCAGGAATGGATAATAAAATAAGTTATTTACTCTTCAGTTACACATAAATCTAAATAGTTCTCTTCTATTTTGTCCTTACCATGCAAGTAAGAGTAGGTATTTACTCTTCAGTTACACATAGCATCTACATAGTAGTAATTGATATCCTATAAAAACCTTAATTTGGACCCATCAACTGATAATCATGCGATCAGTTAACCTCGCTGCTCACATGTCATCCCTCTGTTTATATATTTATTAAATGTTTGTAGCTAAAAAGTAGTAACTGACGCCCTATAAATATGATTAATTTCCACCGGCCATTAACAATTCTGCAACCACAGTTAACTTCGCTGCTCACATGCCATCCCTCTATTTATATACATGTTTGTAGCTGAAAAGTAGTAACTGACATCCAATAAATATGATTAATTTCCACCGGCCATTAACAATTCTTCAACCACAGTTAACCTCGCTGTTCACATGTCATCTCTCTGTCTATATACATGTTTGTAGCTACAAAGGAGTAACTGACATCCTATAAATATGATTAATTCCCACCGGCCATTAACAATTCTGCAACCATTTAAACTGACTGCTACGTGTCATCCCTCTGTTTATATAGAACGTCTGCAGTAGATATTGGAACACTCAACAATTCCTACTCTTAGGTACCACACCTACACTCTCCTTATGTATATCTGTCTACTTTGCACTCAAACGTAGATGAATCAATCAGGGGGTGAGTTTCATCCAAGAATAGCTTAAAGCATAGAGCATGCATTAGATGATACGTTGAACCACGATGAATCTACTCTCTCCTCCTCAAAGGTACCAGCTATTGAATACTCGCTTATGCTTCGTACCTTTCACCTTTTCCTTCACAGTTTGCTGCTGCGCTTGCAGGCTTAGGTTCACTGCAAGTAGTTGACAAAAAAATGCAAGTGCACAACATAATACTTTTCTAACTTCTTAAATTTGGAAATTTTTGTAGAAACAGGATTGATAGCGGCCTTTTGGATTGTACTCTTAATAAAGCTTTAAGCTCAAGGCCTTTGATATTTGTGAAGTTCTAGAGTAAGAAGATTGACTGTAGAATCTTGGAACGCACTAATACTGAAATAAATCCTTCAATATTTGTGTCGCCTTAAGGCTACAAGTTCTGTAATTTCCCCAAATATGAAGTACTTGGCATTTTCTCTACCTAAATATGAGTGTAATGTTTCAGATCATATAGTCCCAATATTATTAAGCCATCATGTACTTGGAAGTTATTTGTGCCCTTAGAATGCTGCGTTTAGCAAATCTTTGAGCATGCTATTCCTTCAGTTATGTACTAAGTATTTGGCAGATCTGAACGTGCAATCATCTGAAAGCTTTACTCCTTTCATTTGTGTTCTCACTATAACATTCAGGGACCTTGAATCTGATTTGTCCAATGCGATCTTACATTAGAAAAAAACATGCTTCATTATAGGGAAAACAAAGTTGATTTAAGCAATAGAACATTGATAACCAAATGTCTTTAATCAATCCTCAATAGTAACTTCTTTTTTCTTTCAAGTTGACCAAAAAAGGCTATATCAGTATTGCTTATAATGTGCAAACAGATTTATCCCAGACAATAAGACACTACAACAATTGATGTGCAAAATTATTCCATATGTATTAATGGACTAGCTATTATCAGCTTCATGGGAGACACTATCACCTTGATTCAACATATTATTATACGAATAAGCTAACATAAACTCTATGTTTGTACATAAATTTCTAACACTCTCATGCAACATTCAAAATAGACGGGCGCGGCAACGCGCGCCATCGACGATCTAGTACAATATAGGTGCACTAGTTCGGCGAAGAGATGGTGACACAAGTGCAATATGGATGGTAGATATACTCCCTCCATTCCTAAATATAGGGTGTATAGTTTTTGGCACGGAAATTAAAAAACACACATGGAGGGAAAATTTCACAAGTTTTGGGCGATATTAGACCTGACTAATTGGCATGAGAAAAAAGAGGAGATTGCCTAATATAGGTATGTAATCAAATCCCTAAAAAATTGTCCAAACGAGTGATGCAACGCAATACACCTTATATTTTGGGTTTTTTCTCAAAAATCTATACACCTTATATCAAGGAACGGAGGGAGTATGTTTTTGTAATCTGAAAATATAAAAACAGCAAGGTAGCAAGTAGTAAAAGTGAGCAAAAACGGTATTGCAATGCTTCGAAACAAGGCCTAGGGTTCATACTTTCACTAGTGCAAGTTCTCTCAACAATGATAACATAATTAGATCATATGGCAATCCCTCAACATGCAACAAAGAGTCACTCCAAAGTCACTAGTAGTGGAGAACAAAGGAAGAGATTATTATAGGGTACAAAACCACCTCAAAGTTATTTTTTCTGATCGATCTATTGGGCTATTCCTATAAGTGTCACAAACATCCCTAGAGTTCATACAAAAATAACACCTTAAGATACACATCAACCAAAACCCTAATGTCACCTAGATACTCCAATGTCACCACAAGTATCTGCGGGTTTGACTATACGATATGCATCACACAATCTCAGATTCATCTATTCAAACCAACACAAAGAACTTCAAAGAGTGCCCCAAAGTTTCTACTGGAGAGTCAAGACGAAAATGTGTGCCAACCCCTATGCATAAGTTCACAAGGTCACATAACCCGCAAGTTGATCACCAAAACATACATCAAGTGGATCACGTGAATATTCCATTGTCACCACAGATAAGCACATGCAAGACATACATCAAGTGTTGTCAAATCCTTAAAGACTCAATCCAATAAGATAACTTCAAAGGGAAAACTCAATCCATTACAAGAAGGTAGAGGGTGAGAAGCATCATACGATCCAACTATAATAGCAAAGCTCGCAATACATCAAAATCATGCCAAATCAAGAACACGAGAGAGAGAGAGAGAGAGATCAAACACATAGCTACTGGTACATACCCTTAGCCCCGAGGGTGAACTACTCCCTCCTCGTCATGGAGAGCGCCAGGATGATGAAGATGGCCACCGGTGATGGTTTCCCCCTCCGGCAGGGTGCCAGAACGGGCTCCAGATTGGTTTTTCGTGGCTACAGAGGCTTGCGGCGGCGGAACTCCCCATCTAGGTTTCTTTTCGGGGGTGTCTATATTTATAGGAATTTTTGGCGTCGGTTTCACGTCAGGGGGGTCCACGAGTCAACGACAAGGATGGAGGACGCACCCGGAGGGGGGGGGGGTAGGGTGCGCTCTCCATCCTTGTGGTTGGCTTGGGACTCTTCTGGCCCAACTCTTTTGCTTCGGGGGCTACTTCTGGTCCATAGAAAATCACCGTAAATTTTCAGCCCGTTTGGACTCCTTTTGATATTCCTTTTCTGCAAAACTCAAAAATAAGGAAAAAACAGAAACTGACATTGGGCTCTAGGTTAATAGGTTAGTCCCAAAAATCATACAAAATAGCATATAAATTCATATAAAACATCCAAGATGGATAATATAATAGCATGGAACAATAAAAAATTATAGATATGTTGGAGACGTATCAAGCATCCCCAAGCTTAATTCCTGCTCGACCTCGAGTAGGTAAATGATAAAAACATAATTTTTGATGTGGAATGCTAGCAAGTGCACAAGTTTGATCAATGATGATTTCAATCACTTTTCTAGCATTATTATGTATCATAAACAATAGCTCATATCATAAAACTTCTCATGATCAAGTAGCAAGCTATTCACATGTTAAAGCCTAGATTATAAACTTTCTTGAAAACTAACAAACTATGTTCTCAGTCATCAAACAACTGCAATTCATCTTATTTTCAGGAAGGGTCTATGTAAGAGCTTTGATTTAGCAAATCCCACATACTCAACTATCATAAGTCTTCCATGATTGCTACCACTCAAATCATATTTTTAGAACAAATAGCATCTATTAAACACAGAGAAAGATAGGGGCTTAATGTTTTGCCTCCCAACTTATTTATCATATAGATAATTGTCAACAATAATAATTCATGATCAAATATATTTGAATGGCCATATATGCTTAGATCTTTCCCCATCACCTGATGCTTGCCAACTAAAGAGTAGGTTGGAATGAGAAGGAATACTACTGACTCTTGCATAAAAGTAAAAGATAGGCCCTTCGCAGAGGGAAGCAAGGATTTTCAGAGGTGCCAGAGCTCGAAGCTTTTAAAACAGAGATGAAAATAATTTTGAGAGGTATGCTTTCATTGTCAACATAACAACCAAGAGTTCCCAATATCTTCCATACTAGATACATTATAGGTGGTTCCCAAACAAAATGGTAAAGTTTTTACTCCCCCACCACCAATAAGCACATTCCACGGCTGGTCCGAAACAACGGGTACCGTCCAACTATCAACAATACTGGGGGAGTTTTGTTTAATTATTTGCGATTTCGTTTTTGATCTTTTGATCATACGACTGGGCATCCCAATTACCAGCCACTCTCGTGAATGATAAGTGAATAAACACTCATCGTGAGAATAACCCACCTAGCATGGAAGATACTGACAGCCCCTAGTCGCTACATGAGCGATTTGGTCATACAAAACAAATTATTTTTTGAAGGTTTAGAGTTTGGCAGATGCAAGGCAGGTAAATACCGCATATAGGTGGATATGGTGGACACTCATGGAAGAAACTTGGTTCAAGGATTTTGGATGCACAAGCAGTATTCCCGCTTAGTACAGAAATTTTGGCTAGCAAAGGATTCTAAATAGGAAGCACCACATGTTGGAGGATCCATAACAATATAACTTGTATACAAATATACCCAAGCATAACTCATTAAGTTGTCTTCCTTGTCCAACTTCAACTAATTTGATCAAGTTTGAAAATAATTAATGGGGCTCACAATCATAGAAGATGTCCAAGATAGTATATTTATATGTGAAATCTCTCTTCCTTCAGTATTATTTCATGAATTGTTCAAGTGACCAATACTATGTCTGCTAACTTTCAATAAATTTACCACCTCTACTTCTTATATGTTAAGTCATTACTCCCCATGGGATAAGAATATGAAACATATATAATTTCAGATTTATTACATTCAATTCATTCAACCATTTACTCATAGGATATAAGTGAAGCACACGAGTAAATGACAAACTACTCCAAAAGATACAAGTGAAGATCAATGAGTAGTTGAATAACTATGTAGCTATGTGAGGACTCTCTCTCATTTAAATATTTCAGATCTGAAGTACTTTATTCAAACAGCAAGCAAAACCTAATAAATTAAAATGAAATTGCAAGGATAGCACATATCATGTGAAGAAGTAAAAACTTAGGCTGAACCAAAACTGACCGATAGTTGTTGAAGAAGAAAGGTGGGATGTGTCGGTGTCAAAACCGGCGGATCTCAGGTAGGGGGGCCCGAACTGTGCGTCTAGGATCGATGGTAACAGGAGACGGGGGACACGATGTTTACCCAGGTTCGGGCCCTCTCTATGTAGGTAATACCCTACTTCCTGCTTGATTGATCTTGATGAATATGAGTGTTACAAGAGTTGATCTACCACGAGATCGTAATGGCTAAACCCTAGAAGTCTAGCCTATGTGAATATGGTAATGAATCTGTCCTATCCGGACTATGCTCTCCAGTTTATATAGACAGTGGAGAGATCTAGGGTTACATGAGGTCGGTTACATAGGAGGAAATCTCCATAATAGGTCGCCTAGCTTGCCTTCCACGCCAAGTAGAGTCCAATCCGGACACGGGCATAGTCTTCGGTCTTCTTGTCTTCACGGCCCATCAGTCTGGCCCATGGATAACAGGCCGGACGCCCGAGGACCCCTTAGTCCAGGACTCCCTCAGTAGCCCCTGAACCTGGCTTCAATGACGAGGAGTCCGGCGCGCAGATTGTCTTCGACATTGCAAGGCGGGTTACCCTTCTTCCAAACCTCAAGGTAGTCTTCGGATGTGATGATAGTATCCGGACATGTGTATATAATTTGCAGAAAATACAATACTCCACGAGTCCAATCTGCTGACAACTGTTTATGACATTGTATCATGCCTACCCGGTTATTGTTTCCTACCATTGGCTAGCCCGTTGCCCCACGTCTCGGGAAGCGGTTTTATTGGCACGTCTTGTCAAAGCAGAGATCGTGTCCCCTTATTTGCGGGATTTTCAATAATGCAGGTATGGGTAACCCAACCGTTCCCTGGGTACAACTCTTTGGGGATAGGTAAGTTTCAAGACCCAGGAGGGGATGCTCGATATTCTGGGCCTTCATATAGGGACCCAGACTTGTCTTTTTCTTTCGCGCTTGCTTCTTCCTCAACCCCAGCCACCCCGAGTTCTAGCCCTGGAGTTCCAATCACCACCAGCCCCAATCATGTCCGGATCCAGCCATTCAGGCCGGTGGGTGGCCTCTTCCGTCACGGAGGAGGATGTTACGAAGCTCCGCGTAGCGAGGTACCTGACCCCAGAAATCCTTCATCGGCTTCCTGCCGAGGGGCAGATTATTATTCCCACCCCCAAATCCGGCGAGAGGGTAGTATTTGTGTCCCACTTCCTCCATGGGTTAGGGTTCGCGCTTAACCCCTTCTCCCGGGGGCTCATGTTTTACTACGGGCTAGATTTTCACGATCTGGCCCCGGACTCTGTTCTTCTTATCTCAGCATTCATCGTCACGTGTGAGGCCTTCCTCCGGACTCCTCCGCACTTTGGTTTGTGGCTCAAGACTTTTGAGGTGAGGTCGTGGGTGATAGAGGGGGAGCAGGCGGAGTGCGGCAGCGTTGTAATAAACAAGCTTGCTAGCGCAGTTTGGTTTGAAGGATCCTTTGCCGAGTCTTCCGAACTATGGTAGCAGGGGTGGTTTTATGTCAACGAGCCGCGGGGCTCCAAGTGGGCAGCTACGCCCGCGTTCCGACCCGGCCCTCCGACTCAGCTTGCTTCATGGATCAACAAGGGGTTGGTGGGGGTCCGCCAATGAGGTGCAGACTCTGCAAAGTCGCATATGAAGCCTTACCGAGAAGGGCATCGAACTTGTGAACATTGTTCAAGTAATGCTAGTCCGCTGGACCCTGCCATGTCAGCGGCGGCCTCTTCGTATGTGTTAGTTTAATCCAGAAGGGCAGCGGACTCTTCAGCACTTCTTCAGCGCTACGCACGAAGGGATGTGGAGAATATATTTCGGGGACCGAGAGCAATGGTCGGACACCACTGAAGACGTTGGCCTTGACTGCAATCATCCGGACACTCCGGTAAGTATAAAATCTCCAAACACCTTTCATTCAAGCGTCTCTTGACAAGGTACTGAACGACCCGTCCTTATATAGGACTGGATAAAGAAAGCGGTGCTGATCTGGTGTCCGGCGCCCCTTCCCGAAGACCCCGCGTCCGCCCTGCTGATGCGGATGTTAACTCTGACACCGTACCAGGTGTCTATAGAGGGGGGTGAGAGCGGGGAGCCCAAAGGAGATGTCCGCCCTGAGGACGATTCAGGCGCTGTGTTCGGGGAAACCGAAACCCTTCTGCCCAGGGGCCAAGGTGTAGAGGGGGCCTTCCATAGCAAGAAGAGGGCCGCTTCTGGAGATCAGGAGGGGAAACCTTCCAAGAAAGGAAGAACGCCATCGTCGGGTGGCTTGGGTTGGGCGAGCGATGTCGATGTAGAGCTCGATGATGAGGATGAACCTCCGGCCAGACCGTGAGTGACACAGGGTACTTTAACCATACCTCATTCCTTTCTTATTACTGAAGTAATCCTCTGACATATGTACGTCCTCGCAGGTTAACTTCTGGTGTTTCTCAATCGTCCTCCTCCTCGGGAGACCTTCTGCCGGAGATGATGGAGAGTGACACGCCTTCTCCGGCCTCCTTGCCCAATAGGGCGGATGATCTTGAAGTGTCATCCCGGAGGGCTCCTCCCAACCGGCAAGTATCGCCGGAAACGAGGAAGGAGTTGCCCGAAGGTGGCACCTCTGTCACTCAGGGTTAGGGGATCAAAATTGACGGCCCAGAACTATCTGGTTTACAGCCAGAGACGATTCTGGAGGCGGGTGAGCGGATTCCTTCAAAGGAGTGTCATGCTCCGGCGGCGGTGTCCGAAGACCCAGGAGTGCCGGAGACGCTGGCGGACATGCTGCGACGAGCGTCCGTTTCAGAAGAGCACCGTGCCTTAATGGTTACGGTGGTCAAAAAAGTTCTCTCCGTGAAGAGCGGGTTGACGAGGCCTTTACGAGCCTTCTAAGAGGTTTTGAGGTTTGTGATGTAATGTTGCCAATTGAATGACATTGACAGAATGCACCTGTTGTGTATGCATTAGCCCCTGAGCCTCGGATTTCCTTCCAAGGGAAGCAATCGGAGGATCAAAAAGATATGTTCAGGTACTGATCTTGATTGAATTTGGAATGCAGGCTACCGCCTCTCCTGCCACTACTCGCAATACGGAAGTGGACGAACTGTAGCGAAAGCTGGATATTGCGGAGGATGATATTGCATTGATCAACAGGCGTCTTGACGACTCGCAAGGTATGTATTTCGAGCATTCCTTACACCAATATGCTTGTAATTTAAGCCTGACTCTGAAAAAGAGTTTTACATGAAATGTGCATGAATGCAGATGGTGCCGCTGCTGTGGAAGCCCTTCGGGCGAAGCTGGCCCGGGTCAAGGAGCAGGCCCGGTTTAGTGATGCGGCTGCAGAAAAGGCATCGGCTAAGTTAAAAGCCGAACAAGCTGCGCGGCGCCAAGACAAGGAGGCAATGTCCACCATGGCGGGCGAGTTAGAGAATGCGGCTGGCCACTATAAACTTCTTGAGAAGGAAAATGAAGCCAAAATGGCTGAACTTGACAAGGCCTTACGAGAGGCGAGGGAAGCGTGGTCTGAGTCGAGAGCAGCCCGTGAGGAGATCCGGCAAGCTGGGGAGATTGTGGCTGGCAAGCCTTTTTGCTACAGGCTAAGTTAGGCGAATCGAACTATGCTCAGCTTAACCAAGTATGGAGTTCTCCGGACAATTTTTTAGACTTGCCGAAGAGTTCTTCCGATGCGGTGCAGTTTTATCAGGCGCAAGAGGGGATGCAATGGAGAAGCTTTTCTGGTCGCAATTTGGCGCGTCGAAGCGCCCTCTGTTGCTGAATGAACAGATGTCCCAGTGGGCCGAGCTGGATAGGATATCCGGCGCTGCCATGAAGAACCTCTTAGTCCTTTTGTGGCCGTCTGAACCTGTTCCGAGTAGTTACTTCGGCCTGGTGCAGCGGCTCGCTGACGCGGTGCCGTGTATCGATGCTGTGAAGCGGTCGGCGTGCATTGAAGGTGCACGGATGGCCTTCGCCCGAGTCAAGACATTCTGGGGGAAGATGAAGGCCATCGATGTTGCGACAAAGAGTCCACCCAAAGGCAAGGACCGTCTGGAACCGGAGCATTATTTTGGAGACGTCCTAGAGGCCGCCCGCTTGATAGAGGGTCAATGCTCGAAAGACATAATATTCGAGTGATGTGTGCAAGGGTTGTAACAGACAACTTTATAATTAATCTATTTTTTGCTCGAAAGCTTGTATTCCTCCTGTGCGGCCGTTTTAATGTAATTTGAAAGTTTTCCAGTCGTCGGCTTCAGCCCCCTCGTAGGAAATATGGGGGTGTTCGGAAAAGCATTGAATCACTCTTTATCCAACGTCTTGGTCCATAAAGGAGGTGATAATGCAGCGAACCAGGCAATCGGACTATAGGGCGTTAACACTTTCACTTAGCCATATGAGTTCTATGGTGGGGCTACGACATAGCCCCTGGTATGTATGCGGCGTATCATAATATTTTGCCTTACATGTTTTGATCTGAAAAAGATCCTTCGTGTAACACGGAGAATCTCGAAAGATTCGGATAAATCGTCAAGTGGTTGAACAGCTCTCGCCACATCATGACAGTCAGTTTTCGGCTTTCTCTATTGAGTGCTCATCCGGTCAAAGCCAGGGCACAATCGCAGTAGTTCTCCTTTTACTACCCTAGCCGATAGAGTGGAACGTAGGGTAGCAAGCACAGGAGCCGGGCAACCCAACTATTGACCAAAGACAATGATTCGGAGCTGATGCGTATAAGGCCAAACTTGCGACACCAAATTACGCTATAGAGCTGTTCAGACTTTTATTGGCGACTCGTTTGTTCCCCTACCGAGCCCCTGGCAAGTTATGCCGAGGTGCGTCTTATAACACCGCCGTTACGGGCGTACTCGTTGTCGAAAGAGTATGGAAGATTAGTTCGGATGAAGTTTACTGGGAGTGGAGCAATAAGCCAATGATAAATTCATGTATATAAAAAGAAGAGAAAAACCATAACCCGGCTATTTGACATGCTCGGGGTCGGGAACGTAGGAAAAAGGCATAATACATGTCGTGGTTTTGTCATGGCAGATGTCCTCATGAAAGGACTTAGTCGTGGAGCCATCGCTGCGGGTTAGCTTAAAAGGTGTTAAAGCGAACAAGGGACGCAAGAGAGTTTTATACTAGTTCGGCCCCTTATGATGAAGGTAAAAGCCTACGTCTAGTTGTGCTGGAATTGATGGGGGTTTCGATGACCAGGGAGCGAATACGCTTTGCCTGAGTCTCGAGTTGTTGTCTCTTCTCCTGAACTGCCGCCGGGTCGTCCCCTTATATACATGGGTTGACGCCCGTTGGTTTACAGAGTCCCGAGGCCGGCTCATTAACGTGTCTGGCTCGGTCTCCGCTCTTTCTACCTTACAATGCAAGTTACATATCAATGCCGGTTTATAGCTATAGGCCTTAAACCGGTTTCTGGGCTTTGGGCCTTTACACAATGTCACCATCTGTCTTCATGGGCTTCAAACATAATGGACTATTGATGAAGTTAACCCGGCCTCTCCTGGCTGGTTTACGCCCAGTAGTAATATCCCCAACATTAGGCCCCAGATTGATTTGAACAGGTTCATGTCAATTCTTAGTAAAAACTTCGTCTTCAACGTCTTCTCATAATTTGGTAAACCGCCGTGACATCATCTTCCCGGATCGTGGTAAACCGCTGTGACATCGTCTGCTATCAAAAACTGTGTATAACCCATCTTCATTAATGGTCCTCCGATAATCGAGGCGACAGCTCTGCCTCATTTCCAAATTTCTGGCTCCTCGATTTTCACGCCTGATACTTATCCTTTGCCTTTATAAATAGGGCTGAGGGGTCATTTTCACCTTTCCCCCTCGTGCCTCTCCGCATCATCGTCTACCTCGCGCTGCTCAACCTCTGGAGGTCCGTCGCCACCGTCGACTGCCGTCTTTGCTTTGACTCCGGCTGCTGCATCACCCTGAGCGTACCAGAGAACCACGGTGCTTCTCCGCTCTCTCGTCAATACTGGTATGTTCTCTGTTCTTTCACCGTAGATCTGTTCTAGGGTTTCGGTGTTCGTAGGTGTTATTCGGTGTTCGCCAGTGTCCATTGCCTGTATAATATGGTTTTGATCCAGACCTTGATAGTTATCCTGTTCAATGATAACTGTAGCTCTTTTTTCCCATCTAATGCGCCTTGCTAAAATAGAAGATCCCATCTAAACCTTCATCCACTGTTTCGACACCACTCCTTAGGTCTGAATATATTTTCCTTTTCTGATATGCCGCAGATCCAAAATTGTAATACCAACTTGTGAAATCTGTTTTCCTTCACTTATACATCTACAGTCTTGACTCTTCAATGTTTAGACTAGGCGTTTTAACTTTTTAGAAAAATGACAACCCAGTATATAACATTAGTCCCCTTGTTGAACCGCCAATGTACTTCCACTTATAGCCTTTATTTAATAAATTTCGGTTTAGCAATATGCTTATATCCTTGAACCGCGTTTAGTTGTCTGCTGTAATTCTTAAACCGGTAACTGTCATGTTGTAGATCCTTCATTGTCATGGCCAAGCAAGTGTATGAATGCAACTGGGTCCCTTCTCGAGTAACAGAGGAACAGCTAGACAACCTTGTCAAAACGGGTGCTTTGACCCAGAAAGATATCATTCACTGGAGGGTCCCTGGCCCGGAATGTCCTCCTACACCCAAGGACGGAGAGGTTGTTGTATTTGCTGATCACTTAAGCCGGGGTTTCAACCCTCCCGGTTCAAAAATTTCTGGGACGTACTGGCCAGCTTTCAACTGCGCCCACAAGACATCGGTCCTAACTCGGTGACCAATATCTGCCACTTACAAGTTTTTTGTGAGGTTTATCTTCAAGAAGAACCCACAGTAGAACTATTCAGGGATTTCTTTCACCTAAACCGTCACACCGAGTTCAAAGATGGACCCAACACATAACTGGGTGGGATGGCGATTCAGAAAAGAAAAGAAGTCACCTTTCCTCATGCCAATCTCCAGAGTCACCCCAAAGAATGGAACCAAACCTGGTTTTATTGCAAATATACGTCTCCAGCTGACGAAAATCCCCTGCCGGGTTACCGTCCTGAGCATCTGAGCAACATACATCCTCTTCCTCAGAGGCTGACTGGTAAAGAGAGAATCAAATATGCTCCTCAACTAACAAATCTTAG
The DNA here is from genome assembly GCA_021605205.1 of Aegilops longissima. NCBI lineage: Eukaryota > Viridiplantae > Streptophyta > Magnoliopsida > Poales > Poaceae > Aegilops > Aegilops longissima. The sequence continues at coordinate 529,817,366 of CM038676.1, forward strand.
GGCTTTATGGCGAACGGTTTGACAGGAGTGGATTTTGCACGCTGCTGGATAAGCTGGAGCGTTTTGCCCTTAAGCCGGCGCCCCGGTTTGATGTGTGAGTATACTGGTAGTTTGAAGGATGCTCAATGGCACATTGATATTCAGCTTACAGAAGACAAAGTCACTGAAGCTGTAAAAAAAGATGTTGAACGAAACGGAGGCTGTCTGTGCTAAAACCGGACTACTCCCTTTCTGCGCCATCAACAAACCGCTAGCTGTAAGAATCATATCATATGCATATCTGAAATTGCTTCTGTCCCAATATGTTCTGAAAATGTGATGATTTTTTGACAGGGTGATGATCCGTTCTGGAACAAGAAACCCTCACAAGACAAACCGGTCAAGCCAACTCGTCCAAAAACCAAAGTTGTTAAAAAGCCTGCCAAGAGAAGGACCACTGCATCTTCCGATCCACCAGCCGATGATGATGTGGGTAATCTGGAACTAGAGGTAGAACTTGACTCACTTGGTTCATTTTTCATACGCCTTATTGATGATGATTTTTGCCAGGACGATGCTGAAGTCAGTCACGCCGATGGTGTAGAGGTAATCGTTCTTTCCTCCGATTCAAACCCTTTGCCATCACTAAAAACCCGTCGAGCAAACCGGAAAGTTAAATTTTCTCATCCTCTTGCTTACTTGGATCCGAACTTTCTTGTGAAGACACATCAGCACGAGGCACGCCGCACTACCCGGCATAGCGGCCAGGTAGTTACCTCCGCCTGTTTACCGAACAGTACGGTTCGGAAACGTCGATCAGAGGTCTCTTATTCCCTTGACACTTCACGCCCCAAAGCGGGGTTTTTTCGTCAACCTCTTAATCCGTCTGATTCAAATTATCAGGGCACTTCTCATTCATCTTCTGGCGAGTCGTCAGCCACCAAACTTCCACCCCTCAAGATGGTTATTGGGTAAGTTATGCACTTGCTTTATCCTTGATATGTGTTTTATACGCTATACTGACCTTCATATTTTACTTCGTCAGCGCTAAGCCCAGACCAAGCAAGAAAGCTCGCCTGAACAAACCGCGAGAGGAAGACCCAGTTGTTGAACGGAGAAAACTCCTGACCTCAAGAGGCCAACCTTGATGATATGCTGAATGACCCACCGCCTCAAGACCATGACTTCGTTGCTGAGCAGGCAGAAGTTGATACCACATGCCATGCTGACCAGCTGACCAATTCTATCCGGACTGACAAACTGGCAAGCCCAGCAAAGAATACTGACAAACCGGCGACCCCAATACGAGCTGCTGAGGAAAAGGATGATGATGTTCTGATTACTGGCGTTGGCCATACTGAACCAGGCAATCCTGTTGCTTTGTCAAAACATACCGCCAAAGAAGAACTCTCTGCGATTGGCAAAGGCAAATGGAATGCCGATTTGTCAACGTACGCCGCTCTGAATGCTCAAGACCTCCATTCTGGCTATCTAAACCGTCTGTACACCAGCCGTGACTATGAAGCCAGCCTGGTCAATATGATGAAGGAAAAATTTGAGGTAACTTCCTATATGTTTCTCTTCTTGTATTGATTTGTAGCTTATCAACTCCAATAGCCCCCAAGTGACGGTTTAAGATACCGATGTAAACCGGGACTTTAGTAAGTACTCAATGTGAGCCATAATGCATCTTAACTTCACTGAAGTAGCCCCCAAGGGCTGGTTTAACTTGATAAAGATGAACCGGGACTTTGTAAAAGAAACTCCCATGTCAGCATTTTTTGAGCAAACATCCATTAGCCCCCAAGTGCCAAGTTGAATACTTGTATTACGCTTGGGACTTTTGTAGAAAATGTATGATGAAGAGCAAATATGCATTAGCCCCCAAGTACCGAGTTGAATACTTGTATTATGCTTGGTACTTCAAATATGTACTGTTGCCTCATTATATAATTGTCTCTATACAGCCTGAGTTGATCAAGAAAGAAAGCCAAACCGCTGACCTGCAGGAGAACCTTAAATCGCAACAAGCTGAAACCTCCAAGGCGAAGGAAGAGCTGACCAGCGCTTTGGGCGCTATGGAGAAACTTAAAGAGAGCTTCTACAAAGAGCGGGCGGATTGGGAGATTGAGAAATCCGCTTTGGTGGAACGGGCTGAAAAAGCAGAAGCCGATCTTAAACCGGTGGTTGATGAGCTGACCAACGTGAAGCGGCAGGTGCATGCCATGACCGTCGCTGTATTCGGTAAGCTCTGTGACTTAGGCTTCCCATATACCCATGCAAATATTTTGCCGGTTTACTAATCCTTGTGAGGATGCAGGAACTCGTATTAGCCACTTGGGATTTGATGTTCATAATAAATTGAAGGCAGCATATACTTTGATAGAGCAGCTGTATACCGGTGCACAGCGAATCATCTACACTGCTTCACACAATAACCCGCCTCCCACCTTGATCAAGGATATTTTACAAATATTATCTATGCTTCCTGCCCGGGTTGACGAGCTAAAAAAGTCTGCTGCTAGAACGGGCGCTTTGGCCTCACTGACCCGGGCAAAAGCATGGGTTCCTGAATTTGATCCAGTTGAAGCAGCCCAAGGTTATCCCAACTTGAAGGAAGACGGAACAGAATTTGGCGAAGATGATCTTCGGATGATAAACCTGGAAGTGCGCCCATTGGCTTGTCAACTAGTTGAAGAAGCAGACCTGTCGTACTATCAAGCCAGCTATGATGACAAGAACAAACGGATTGCTGCACCAATTCCAGAAGCTCAGAATCTTATCCCGCCAATCCATAAGCACACTTATGCCCCTGACATTGAACCGTCTACGCTGATAAGTGGTGAAGCTGTATTCCAAGCCTTAACTGGGATCGACTGGGCAACTGTTGATTTCCAGCCACTGGGTAGGGAAGAAGAAGTTGAACCGGCACAAGATGATCCGCAACCGTCAGGCCAAGCTGGTGATCAATCATGAACCAGAGGCCGGTTTAGTCTTCTACATGCTGCGACATGTATTTTGAGAAAACAATGATCCTGTTGGGCACTGGAAAGCCTTGTAATAGGCTTAGTTAAAATATTTGTTCTGATATGCCTTCGCACATATTTATCTGCAATTGATACTGGCTTGATTCGTAATACGTAAGATATGATCTACATATTCATTTGTCCAAGCTGTTTCTGCAGACAAAAAGCTTAAAGCGCCCTGGCGGTTTACCGCCGGGCGGGCCATGATACCCATATATATATATAACCGAAGATGATAACCTAGGTTGTGACATATAACCAAAATGGAAATATATAATACCTGCAACCTTTATGCATGATGTTGGCTGGCCAACCTTGTAGCGGGGCTTATAACCCAAATCTTTTAGGAGAAAACCACTCCTGTTGATATAAGGCCGGTTTTTAATGTAAACCGTTCCGGGTTATGATGAACACCGGTTTACTCCATAATAAAATTTTAATTGAAAATCAGACCAGGCAAATAGTCTCCGGACTATGATTTGATCGTGTACCGTCAAGTTGTAACTGATAGTCGGACCGGGTTGTTTAACACCGGTCTAAAAAGCAACAAAAAAATATTTATCAAAGAACAGAACTCAAACAAAGTCAAATAAAAACCATTGTAGGCGAGGCTTGGAGCCGATCAAGAGGTGTGACCATGGTTCGGACACGACCAAGCCCCCAAGAGGTGTAGCTATGGTTCGGGTTCGATCAGGCCCCCAAATGATGTTGTGGCATTACACCGATCAAGAGGTGTAGCTATGGTTCGGGTTCGACCAAGCCCCAAGTGATGCTGTGGCATTGCGCCGATCAAGAGGTGTAGCTATGGTTCGGATACGACCAAGCCCCCAAGTGATGTTGTGGCATTGCGCCGATCAAGAGGTGTAGCTATGGTTCGGATACGACCAAGCCCCCAAGTGATGCTATGGCATTGCGCCTATCAAAAGGTGTAGCTATGGTTCGGATACGACCAAGCCCCCAAGTGATATAATATAAAGCCTTGGAGAAGCTAAACCAAGGGGTAAACCGGATGCCGCTTTAGAAACAGAAGCTCCATGTAACCACACATGATGTAAGAAAACAACAGATACCCCGCTTTAGCTGAGGTTCCGGTTTATTATATTGATCATAATATATACATAGGCATAATATGTACATAAGCAGAGCGTATAGCTCAAGTATAGTAAGGCCGAAGATGAGCAATATTCCACGGCCGGCTGGTCTCCTCCTCCGATTTACGTGAGTCTTTGCGCTCTCGAACATCGATTAGCTAGTACGACCCGTTGTGTAGATTCTTGCTGACCACAAAAGGTCCTTCCCAAGGGGGGATAACTTGTGCATATTCGTCTGATCATGGATGAGCCGAAGCACCAAATATCCTTCTTGAAAGGTTCTGGTTCTAACCCGGCGGCTAAGATAGCGACGCAGATCTTGCTGATAAATCGCCGAACGGGCGGCCGCTATGTCACATTCCTCATCTAACAGGTCGAGAGCTTCTTGCCGTGCCTTCTCGTTGTCAGATTTAACATATGCCGCTACACGAGGTGAGTCATGACGGATGTCACTAGGAAGAACTGCCTCCGCTCCATAAACCATGAAGAACAGTGTGTATCCTGTCAACCTGTTGGGCGTGGTGTTGATGCTCCATAACACTGAAGGTAGCTCCTCAACCCAACAACCCGGCGTCTGCTGCAAGGGAACCATAAGACGACGTTTGATGCCTCTCAAAATTTTTTGATTGGCCCTCTCCGCTTGACCATTAGACTGTGGGTGAGCCACTGATGATACATCAAGCCGTATGTGCTCACATTGACAGAACTCCTTCATGGCACCCTTTGACAGATTCGTACCATTGTCAGTGATAATGCTATGTGGAAAGCCAAACCGGAAAATCACCTTTTTGATGAATTGAACCGTCGTGGCCGCGTCACACTTGCTAACTGGTTCTGCCTCCACCCACTTTGTGAACTTGTCAACCGCCACCAAAAGGTGGGTCTTCTTGTATTTGGACCTCTTGAAAGGCCCAACCATATCCAACCCCCAAGTCGCAAACGGCCAAGTAATTGGAATCATCCTCAATTCTTGAGCCAGTACATGAGCGCGCCTTGAGAACTTCTGACAGCCATCACATCTTCTGACCAGATCCTTAGCATCAGCATGAGCTGTTAACCAATAGAAACCGTGACGAAACGCCTTAGACACCAAAGATTTTGAACCAGCGTGGTGACCACAATCTCCTTCGTGGATCTCGCGCAAAATTTCACAGCCTTCTTCAGGAGATACACATCGTTGAAACGCCCCTGTCACACTGCAATGATGCAGCTCTCCATTGATAATAGTCATAGACTTGGACCGCCGGATTATCTGCCTGGCCAATGTCTCACCCTCTGGTAACTCGCCCCTGTTCATATATGCGAGATAAGGAACCGTCCAATCCGGGAAAACATGAAGATCGGCCACCAACTGAGCTTCCGGATCAGGAATAGCCAAATCCTCTTCACCAGGGAGCTTGACAGACGGGTTATGAAGAACATCCAAGAAGACATTAGGCGGAACCGGTTTACGTTGAGAACCCAGGCGGCTTAAAGCGTCCGCCGCTTCGTTCTTCCGCCGGTCCACATGATCCACCTGATAACCTTTAAAGTGACCTGCAAAAATGTCCACCTCACGATGATATGCTGCCATGAGTGGGACCTTGGAATCCCAAGTGCCAGACACCTGTTGAGCCGCCAGGTCCGAGTCACCCAAGCACTTAACTCAGCTTAGGTTCATCTCCTTAGCCATCCGAAGACCATGGAGTAAAGCTTCATACTCAGCTGCATTGTTAGTGCGAGGGAACATTAAACGGAGAACATAACAAAACTTATCACCTCATGGGGAAGTTAATACGACTCCAGCCCCCGAGCCCTCCAATTGCCTGGACCCATCAAAGTGAATAGTCCAATAAGTGTGATCCGGCTTCTCTTCAGGCGCTTGTAGTTCTGTCCAGTCGTTGATGAAATCCACAAGTGCTTGAGATTTGATCGCCGTTCGGGGTATATACTTCAACCCGTGAGGCCCGAGCTCTATGGCCCACTTGGCAATCCGCCAATTGCTTCCCCTGCTCGGATTATATCTCCCGTAAGAGCGAGCTGACCAACGTGATGGGATGACCTTGGCAATACTGCTTGAGCTTCCGGCTTGCCATGAAAACCCCATATACCAGCTTCTGCCAGTGTGGGTACCTCTGCTTGGACTCAATAAGTACCTCGCTGATATAATAAACCGGACGCTGAACCGGATACTCCTTTCCTGCCTCCTTGCGCTCCACCACAATAGCCACACTGACAGCCCAAGCATTAGCTGCCACATATAGCAACAATGGCTCCTTGTCAACCGGGGAAGCAAGAACCGGCGGGTTAAATAGCTGCCGCTTTAAATCCTCAAATGCTTCATTCGCGGCGTCACTCCAGACGAAGTTATCCGTTTTCTTCAGCATCTGATACAAAGGAATGGCCTTCTCACCAAGGCGGCTGATAAACCGGCTCAACGCGGCAATCTGGCCTGCCAAGCGTTGGACGTCATTGATACACTTCGGTTTAGCCAAGGAGGTGATGGCCTTGATCTTTTCCGGATTAGCCTCAATGCCCCTGTTAGACACCAGAAAGGCCAAGAGCTTGCCTGCTGGTACACCAAAAATGCACTTAGCTGGATTAAGCATCATCTTGTAAACCCACAGGTTATCAAAGGTTTCCTTTAAGTCATCAATCAACGTCTCCTTCTTCCTTGACTTGACCACAATATCATCTACATAGGCGTGAACATTGCGGCCGATTTGTTTGTGGAGGCAATTCTGCACACACCGTTGATAAGTCGCCTGGGCACTCTTGAGCCCAAAGGGCATGGACACATAGCAGAAGGCTCCAAAAGGGGGTTATGAAGGCCGTCTTCTCCTGGTCCTTAACTGCCATCTTGATTTGAGGATAACCAGAATATGCATCCAAAAAGCTCAAACGCTCGCAACCCGTCGTAGCATCAATAATTTGATCAATACGGGGGAGAGCAAAAGGATCTGCTGGACAAGCTTTGTTGAGATCTGTGTAGTCCACACACATACGCCAAGTGTCGTTCTTCTTAAGGACCAACACCGGATTAGCCAACCATTCAGGATGGAAAACTTCAACGATTAATCCATCCGCTAAGAGCCTGGCCACTTCTTCTCCAATAGCTTTGCGTCTTTCTTCATTGAACCAGCGGAGAAATTGCTTGGCCGGTTTATACTTAGGATCAACATTAAGTGTGTGCTCAGCGAGTTCTCTCGGTACACCTGGAATGTCAGAAGGCTTCCACGCAAAGATGTCCCGATTCTCACGGATGAACTCGGTGAGTGCGCTTTCCTATTTCGGATCCAAGTTAGCGCTGATGCTGAACTGCTTGGACGAATCGTCAGGTACGAAGTCAACAAGCTTAGTCTCATCAGCCGATTTAAACTTCAGCGTCGGATCATGCTCTGTAGTTGGCTTCTTCAATGAAGTCATATCTACCGGATCAATGTTATCTTTGTAAAACTTTAACTCTTCTGTGGCACAAACCGACTCGGCGTAAGACGCATCACCTTCTTCACACTACAGAGCAATCTTGCGGCTCCCATGGACGGTTATAGTTCCCTTGTGACCCGACATCTTGAGCTGAAGATAGACATAGCAAGGCCGTGCCATAAACTTAGCATAAGCCTGCCATCCAAACAGGACGTGATACGGACTTCTGATTTTCACCACTTCAAAGGTCAAAGTTTCTGATCTCGAGTCATGCTCGTCCCCAAAAGCCACCTCCAGAGCTATCTTACCAATAGGATACGCCGATTTACCAGGCACCATACCATGGAACACCGTATTGGACGGTTTAAGATTTTTATCTGTCAACCCCATGAGATGGAAAGTTTCATAATACAGGATATTGATACTGCTCCCTCCGTCCATGAGTACCTTTGTGAACTTATAACCTCCTACCTGAGGTGCCACCACCAATGCCAGATGACCCGGATTGTCAACCCGGGGTGGATGATCTTCTCTGCTCCACACAATCGGCTGCTCAGACCAGCGTAGGTAACGGGGCACCGCCGGTTCAACGGAGCTTACTGCCCTCTTATGAAGCTTTTGGTCACGCTTGTCCAAGCTAGTGGTGAAGACATGATATTGCCCACTATTCAACTGCTTCGGATTGCTCTGGTAACCCGACTGCTGCTGCTGCTGCTGCTGCTAATTGCCCTGATTATTGTAGCCACCCTGGTTGCCCTGATTACCTTGATGGTTATGTCCGCCCTGATTACCATGGAAGCCTGAACCGGAATTTCCTCCACCATAACCCGGCCCATGAGACCCAGGGCCTGAGCCGCCACCCGGTCCGTGATCATACCGAAAATCACTATAATTTTTTAACTCTTGCATGATGTAGCAGTCCTTCTAGAGGTGTGTGGCCGGCATCTCCTTCGTCCCATGTTTCGGGCAGGGCTGGTTCAATAGGTAAGACAGGCGGTCCGGGTTGCGGTTTACCCTTGCACCGTTGGCCCTTGTCCTGTGTGCTAGTATTGGCCACAAAGTCCATGCTGTGATCCGCTTTACGTTTGTCGCCGTTTCCCTGACCCGCCGGGTTGTGGTGCTGCCCCTTGGTGTTGCCGCTCTTCTTTCCCTTCCCTGTCTTATCATCATCAGACTCGAGATCCTTGGTACTATCAGAGTCAGCATACTTTACTAAAGCGGCCATGAGGGTTCCTATGTCATTGCAATGGCGTTTCAGCCGTCGCAACTTCAACTTCAGAGGCTTAAACCGACAATTGCCTTCCAAAGTTAGAACTGCGGTGTCAGCGTTGATGCGGTCAGACGAATGCAAAATTTCCGAGACCCGGCGCACCCACCGGGTTGTTGATTCTCCTTCCTCCTGTACACAGGCAGCTAAGTCCATAATCGACATGGGCTGCTTGCATGTATCCTTAAAATTCTGGATAAACCGGGCTCTCAACTCGGCCCATGACCTGATAGAATTCGCCGGTAAACTCTTTAGCCAAGTACGGGCCGTCCCTTCCAACATCATGGTAAAATACTTTGCACATGCCGCATCACCCACGTCCAGCATCTCCATGGCCATCTCATAACTTTCAACCCATGTCTCAGGGGATAAATCGGCAGTGTAATTCGACACCTTGCGCGGGCCTTTGAAATCCTTGGGCAGGCGCACATTGCGCAACACTGGTACGAGACACGGCACCCCCAAGGAACTAGAGGTGACTCCTGGCTCTATCGACGTGGTTGGACGAACCGGAGTAAGCTGACGGGCTTCATCCTGCGCTGCTAACTCGACCTCCCTGCGTGGACGAGCCCGGTCCACCACCTCCTGAGCATCACCAGCGCCCCCTGCCGGGTTGTGGCCACGGGGCGGTTCGCGGTTCTGCTCATTGCTTGACATGGCCAGTTCATCCACATGTCTGCTGTAACTCCGGCTTGGACGGGGGGTGGAATGAATCCAATCACGATTGTATGAATAAGCCTCCTGTTGCACAAGGCTGTCCGAAGAAGCTCTTTAACCCGACGCGTCTCGACCGCCGCCGGAGAATCGCCTTCAATTGGGATAGCCTCCAGCCGTGAAGCGGCAGTAACAAGATTGTCCATGGGAGTAGAGTAATGACCCGGTGGTGTTGGGACAGGCTGCGTCACAATGTTGTTCTGACGAGGCAGATCCATCAAACGGGGCTGAACCGGTGCCCCCACTCCAGGTGCCTCCGCCCGGTTTGCTACCGGCGGGTTACTGGTCCCCGCACCTGGGGTGTTAAAGAGGTTCCTAGCATCATAAACCGGAGGCAGGCGAGACCGGTGCCTTCTCTTTAGGACTTCGTGTGATGCATTCTGATCCAGCATAATCCGGTAAGCCTGCGCATCCAAAGCGGCCCGCTCCATGGCCATCCTGGTATCCTCAGCTGCCAAATCGGCCTTGGCCTGAGTAATCTGATCCTTTACTTTCACGATTTCCGCATTGTGTGCATCCTGATCCGCTGGGTTAGCCTCCGCCATCAGTGTTGCCAACGCATCAAATAGATCAGATAAAACCTGAGCCGGCGGCCGCACAGGGCCTCCTGCCCCGGCTGTCGTCGCCGCTACTGATCCGGAGATCATTGCTGCTGTGGTCGAAGAGTGGAGCGCCGTCTGTGTAACGGCCATGAAGATTCCAACCCGGTTTGGCAGATCAGAGGGGTCCAGAATACTGTCGCCATCAAAACAGCCTCCAATCCGGCCATCTTGTCGCTGATATAATGACTCGGTCTCTCCGGTCGATGACTCGTCGCCGGAATAAACGACGGTCTCACCATCAGATTCCAATCTGTCCTCATATTCCCCTCCATGGATGACTCCCACGAAGGCACGCTTCATGGCAGGCTTGACCCGGGCAGATTGCGCACGCTGAGCCGTTTCAACGAGGTCGGTGCAGATGTCCGGCTCAGGGCCCGGCTCACCGATCTTGCCAATGAAAACGTGTATGCCACCAAAGGGGACCTGGTACCCGTACTTGATTGAGCCGGCCTCGGGGCCCCACCCTGCATCGTCGATGTAGAGCTTGCCGCGACGAATTTTGGTCATCCGCCCCACAGCATAACCCTTGAGTCCTTCGAAGCTTCCCTCCAAGAACTTGAAACCATCGTGCGATAGCCCCACGGTGGGCGCCAACTGTCGTGGTTTTGTCATGGCAGATGTCCTCATGAAAGGACTTAGTCATGGAGCCATCGCTGCGGGTTAGCTTAAAAGGGGTTAAAGCGGACAAGGGATGCAAGAGAGTTTTATACTAGTTCGGCCCCTTACGATGAAGGTAAAAGCCTACGTCTAGTTGTGCTGGAATTGATGGGGGTTTCGATGACCAGGGAGCGAATACGCTTTGCCTGAGTCTCGAGTTGTTATCTCTTCTCCTGAACCGCCGCCGGGTCATCCCCTTATACACATGGTTTGACGCCCCTCGGTTTACAGAGTCCCGAGGCCGGCTCATAAACGTGTCCGGCTCGGTCTCCGCTCTTTCTACCTTACAATGCAAGTTACATATCAATGCCGGTTTATAGCTACAGGCCTTAAACCGGTTTCTAGGCTCTGGGCCTTTACACAATGTCACCGTCTGTCTTCATGGGCTTCAAACATAATGGACTACTGATGAAGTTAACCCGGCCTCTCCTGGCCGGTTTACGCCCAGTAGTAATATCCCCAACAGTACAGGCTCAAAATAAAGAGTGTGTTCTACAAAAAAAGCTGTTTTGGACCTCCTGTCGCACGTCTGCGCCGCCCATCCTCGGGGAGGGGAGTCCTTAACGGAAGTGGCCCCTTAGGTGAGTGTACGGATCCGAACTCCAAAGAGTCCGATTAGATGCTGTCCTGATGGTCACCTGTTTTTAAGAGATAATAAAGAAAAATATGGAAAACAGATAAAAAGCGTTACGGGGATGTTTGCAGGGTTGCCCGTATTGTGCTTCCGCCGGTGCCCATGGTATCTTGAGTGCATAGTAATGTATGCATGGTGTGAATCTTGCCAGTATAGCGGGTGGGTGGCAGAAGCCGAACTGCAATTTCTGTTCCAGGAGTGGTCGAGCTTCGGAGGGAAACTGTTTCTGGCCCCTGGTGTTCGGCTTGCAAGCCGCTCCGTCGTCTTTATCGCCTGGTGGCCTGCTCCCATTGTGTTTGGCGTTAAGCTTGCCTGCCTGCTTAAAGACCCAACAGTTTCTGTTGGTGTGATTAGCTGGCTTATCAGGGTGACCATGAATCTGACAAGGTCGGTCAAATATCCTATCGAGGGTGGATGGTCCATCCTGGTTTTCCTTGAATGGCTTCTTCCGTTGACCGGTTTTCGGATTGTGAAATCCGGTGTTGACCGCTGTGTCGTGTAATCTTTCATTATTGCTGCGACTGTTGTCTTCGTTTAGTCGTGGCTTGCCGTTGCCGTCTTGGATTTCGGAAGTGCCTGGGTCGCTGGCGTTGTTGTTTTTATGAGCGAGCCAGTTGTCTTCTCCCGCACAAAAGCGAGTCATTAGAGCGGTAAGGGCTGTCATGGATTTAGGTCCTTCCTGGCCGAGGTGACGTGCTAGCCATTCGTCCCAGACGCTATATTTGAAGGCCGCAAGGGCTTCCGCGTCCGGACAGTCGACAATTTGGTTCTTTTTGACTAAGAACCTAGTCCAGAGTTCCCTGGCTGATTCGTCGGGCTGTTGGACAATATGACTTAAGTCATCAGCATCTGACCAGACATATGTTCCTTGGAAGTTGTCACGAAAGGCGTCTTCCAAATCTTCCCAGCTGCCAATAGAATTTTTTGGCAAACTGTTTAGACAGTACCATGCTGGCCCCTTAAGCTTGAGAGGTAGGTATTTAATGGCATGAATGTCGTCTCCGTGAGACAGGTGGATATGGAGGAGATAGTCCTCAATCCATACCGCGGGATCTGTTGTTCCATCGTATGATGCGATGTTTATGGGTTTAAACCCGTCTGGAAATTCGTGCTCCATTACCTTGTTGGTGAAGCAAAGAGGGTGTGCGGCTCCTCTATGTTGGGCCACACTGTGAAGCACCTCTGGCGGACTCCGCTTACGGTTTTCGGACCGAGCGTGCTCGGGTCTGTAGTGTCCGAATAGATAACCGTTATTACTGGCCGGGGCATGTCTCCGCGATCTGTGTGTCGATTTTGTGTGTCCTGTTCTACCCTCCAGGTCTTGTTGGATGTCGCGAGTGTTCCCCCGAGCTTCTTTATTCTTGCTTGGATGGCCGGATGGGTTGGTATGGTGCTCTGCTTGGGCTGCTGCTTTGTCCGGACCGAACTGTGGTCGGCCTACCGGCTTATTCAATGGTGATGTGGGCTCCAACGCCTTGCCATCATACTGAGGGAGCCACCTGCAGTTGTGGTGGCTTTTGTCTGGGCCGCTAAGGTCGTATTATTCGGCGGCCAGGACCTCGGTCCATTTATCATTGAGCAGATCTTGGCTTGCTTGAAGCTGCAGCTGCTTATTCTTAGATTCCTTGCCGTGGCTATTAGCCGGTGTTTGAAGCGCTCCTGCTCGAGAGGTTCCTCAGGCAGGATGAATTCCTTGTTGCCGAGGCTCTCCTCTTCCTCGGAGAGTAGGAGATAATTACTATCCTCCGAGTCTCCGAATGTGACTTGTTCATCAGGTCTATCTTGCCTGTTTTCCTGGTCCTCCTGTTCGGATCCTGTCTCAACAGGGCCATCGTTGTCCGAAGTGTTATCGCCTCCGGTGCTAGTATTGTTTTCTCTTGAGTGACGTGACTTAGAGTGCCGCCGGGGGCGCAGGTGTTCGGACTGTGTACTAGGAGGCTTATTCTCGACTGGATCTTCCTTGTCATCGTCGAGATCGTCGTTGGGTGTGTCTACCATGCACACGTCATACCAGGAAGTGGGCGCCCCGCATCTAGCGGATAGTAAGCTCTAGCCTTGCCCCTCATCATCATCCAGACCGTTGATGTCTTCGGAGAAGAGGCCCGGCGTGCTGGTTGGGTCTTCGACGGTGGCTATGAAGTGGGTAGCAGGTGGGAAGCAAAATTCTCCATCATCCGTCGTAAGGTCGAACCGAACATAGTTCGGCGACGAGCCGTCTGCCAGGGATATGTTTTTAGTAAGTTTAGTAGGTCACCCATGGGCGAGCGTTGGAATACATCTGCGGAGCTGAACTTGAATATCGATAAACAATCGAGTTCGGTATTCGCGAACTCGCAGGGTTCGGAACTCGATATCGGAGACGAGTACGGGGTTCCATTGATGCAGGTATCGTATGAAGTGGGATCTGTGCGCGGCTCCAACGCCGTAGACTCGGTAGCCCCCGTGATGGGGTCGAGTCTCCCATCTTCGGACGACTTGATCTGTTCCGGATCTAAAGCCAGAGTTGTGATAGGAGCTATCTCCTGGATGCGGCCCGATGACAGGTTTAAGCCATGTTCATCAGGGCGAAGGGGAGCGGTTGCAGCGGTCTCGAATCCGTCGGAGATCAAGTCTCCATGGATGTCCGCGACGTAGTTCAGGCTCCCGAATCTGACCTGATGGCCAGGGGCGTAGCTATCGATCTGCTCCAAATGGCCGAGCGAGTTGGACCGCAGTACGAGGGCCGCCAAATACAAAGATCTGTCCGGGGAGGAAGGTTTCCCCTTGATGACCCACAAGTATAGGGGATCTATCATAGTCCATTCGATAAGTAAGAGTGTCGAACCCAACGAGGAGCAGAAGAAAATGATAAGCGGTTTTCAGCAAGGTATTCTCTGCAAGTACTGAAATAAGTGGTAACAGATAGTTTTGTGATAAGGTAAATTGTAACGAGCAACAAGTAACAAGAGTAAATAAAGTGCAGCAAGGTGGCCCAATCCTTTTTGTAGCAAAGGACAAGCCTGGACAAACTCTTATAATAGGAAAAGAGCTCCCGAGGACACATGGGAATTATCGTCAAGCTAGTTTTCATCACGCTCATATGATTCACGTTCGGTACTTTGATAATTTGATATGTGGCTGGACCGGTGCTTGGGTGTTGTTCTTACTTGAACAAGCATCCCACTTATGATTAACCTCTATTGCAAGCATCCACAACTACAAAAAAAGTATTAAGGTAAACCTAACCATAGCATGAAACATATGGATCCAAATCAGCCCTTACGAAGCAACGCATAAACTAGGGTTTAAGCTTCATCACTCTAGCAACCCATCATCTACTTATTACTTCCCAATGCCTTCCTCTAGGCCCAAATAATGGTGAAGTGTTATGTAGTCGACGTTCACATAACACCACTAGAGGCTAGACAACGTACATCTCATCAAAATATCGAACGAATACCAAATTCACATGACTACTAATAGCAAGACTTCTCCCTTGTCCTCAGGAACAAACGTAACTACTAACAAAGCATATTCATGTTCATAGTTAGAGGGTTAATAGTATGCATAAAGGATCAGAACATATGATCTTCCACCAAATAAACCAATTAATATCAACTACAAGGAGTAATCAACATTACTAGCAACCTACTAGCACCAATCCCTGACTTGGAGACAAGAATTGGATACAAGAGATGAACTAGGGTTTGGAGATGAGATGGTGCTGGTGAATATGTTGATGGATATTGCCCTCTCCCGATGAGAGGAGTGTTGGTGATGATTTCCCCCTCCCGGAGGGAAGTATCCCCGGCAGAACAGCTCTGCCGGAGCCCTAGATTGGTTCCGCCAAGGTTCCGCCTCGTGGCGGCGGAGTCTCGTCCCGAAAGGTTGCTTAATGTTTTTTTGTTGACGAAAAACTTCATATAGGAGAAGATGGGCGTCGGAGAGCCACCAGGGGGCCCACGAGGTAGGGGGACGTGCCCTAGGGGGGGGGGGGCGCCCCCCCATCCTCGTGAGCAGGGTGTGGGCCCCCTGGCCTTCATCTTTGGTGGCGATTTTCTTTATTTATTTTAAGATATTCCGTGGAGTTTCAGGACTTTTGGAGTTGTGCAGAATAGGTCTCCAATATTTTCTCCTTTTCCAGCCCAGAATTCCAGCTGCCGGCATTCTCCTCTTCATGTAAACCTTGTAAAATAAAAGAGAATAGCCATAAGTATTGTGACATAATGTGTAATAACAGCCCATAATGCAATAAATATTGATATAAAAGCATGATGCAAAATGGACGTATCAACTCCCCCAAGCTTAGACCTCGCTTGTCCTCAAGCGAAAAGCCGATAACAATAAACATGTCCTCATGTTTAGAGGTAGAGGCGTCGATAAAAATAAAATACGGACATGAAGGCATCATGATTGTTCTCATAACAGCAACACATATAGATTTTGTCATATGATTACTTATGTTCAAGTGATGATCTTTTCACAATGCAAAAGTATGAATCAGAGACCTTATTGAGCACCAACAAATTATAACCTCAGTCATTGAAGCAATTGCAATTTATCATAACATCGGAAAGAGTCTATGTCGAGCTTAAAAGCAAGTCCACATACTCAACTATCATTTAGTCCTTCATAATTGCTAACACTCACGCAATACTTGTGGTTACGGAGTTTTAATCGGACACAGAGAAAGATAGGGCTTATAGTTTTGCCCCACAACCTTTTACTCAAGGGTAATGTCAACAATAATAATTCATGCTCCCTACATCCAATATATATATATATATATATATATATATATATATATATATATATATATATATATATATATATATATCATGTTCTTTCCAACATGCTGGGCTTGCCAAAGGATAAAATGAAAAAGGAAAGGTGAAGATCACCGTGACTCTTGTATAAGGTAGAGGATAATAATAAAAGATAGGCCCTTCGCAGAGGGAAGCAGAGGTTGCCATGCGCTTTTAGGGTTGGATGCACAAAATCTCAATGCGAAAGAACGTCACTTTGTATTGCCCCTTGTGATATGAACCTTTATTATGCAGTCCGTCGCTTTTATTACTTCCACATCACAAGAATGTATAAAGCTTATTTCTCCCACACCAATCAATCATACGTGTTTAGAGCAATTTTTATTGCTTTGCACCGATGACAACTTACTTGAAGGATCTTACTCAATCCATAGGTAGATATGGTGGACTCTCATGGCTAAACTGGTTTAAGGGTATTTGGAAGCACAAGTAGTATCTCTACTTGGTGCTGAGAATTTGGCTAGC
This sequence comes from Aegilops longissima, assembly GCA_021605205.1. Taxonomy (NCBI): domain Eukaryota; kingdom Viridiplantae; phylum Streptophyta; class Magnoliopsida; order Poales; family Poaceae; genus Aegilops; species Aegilops longissima. The sequence continues at coordinate 529,834,011 of CM038676.1, forward strand.
ATGAGGGGGAAAGGCAAGCTCAACATGTTAGAGGATCCATGACAACATACTTTATCTCAGATATAAGAAAACATAACTCATCACGTTGTCTTCCTTGTCCAACATCAACTCTTTAGCATGTTATATTTTAATGAGTGCTCCCAATAATAAAAGAGGTCAATGATAATATATCTATATGTGAAACCTCTCTTTCCTTACTACTTCCTATTAATTGCAACGATGACCAAAGCTATATTTGCCAACTCCCAACAACTTTTAATCATCATACTCTTTCTATGTGAAGTCATTACTCTCAATAAGATCAATATGAACTCTTTGTTTCTTTTTATTCTTTTATTCACCCAAGATCATGGCAAAATAATCAAGCCCTTGACTCAACACTAAACTTTATTATATATATAGCTCACAGACTCGATTACATAGAGAGATCATAAAGCAAAACTCAAAACTAGATCATGCCATGACTTTATTCTACTAAATCAAGATACTACTAAAAGGATCGAACTAAGAGAACAGTAAATATAGGAGTTGTGATGGTGATACGATACCGAGGCACCTCCCCCAAGCTTGGCAGTTGCCAAGGGGGAGTGCCCATACCCATGTGATTATGTCTCCTTCTTTGTTGTTGGTGTAATATTCTTGGCGATGATTCCTCTCAAGATACGGTTCTCCTCCTCGAGCTTATTGACTTGCTGCTTGAGGTCCATTATTTCCTTGCGAAGCTTTCCTGTAACGGCTAAAGCTCCTTACACCCAAGGGTGTTGCATAGATGCGGGAGAACAAGAGACACTCCTTCTTATATTTTCATAAGAAAGAAATCTAACATTGGAAGGGATAACCGAGTTTGGAATAGCTGAGCTCTTTAGTTCCCCCACCGTAAACCCATCTCGGAGGCGAGAGGTGACTTCTTGATCCTCCATGGCATCTACCCTCATCAAGTCGGCCTCCATCTCTTCCTGCGTTGCTGGCCCAAAGTGGTCAGCATCGCTTTTTGCCCTTGGTTCCGGTGCCGGATTAGATACTCGGCTCTCCCCGACTGACTCTTGAGAAGACATCTTGCTCTAATCTGCAGCAGCAACAGCTCAAAACAAAAACAGAGGAGATTTGCGTGATACGGAGTCAAAACCTTCGGAGAATATATAATGATTTTTACCGACCAAAATACGTATCGTGCAAGAAAACGGAGTCCGGAGGGCACACGGGGTGCTCACGAGGTAGGGGGGCGCGCCCAGGGGGGTAGGGCGCGCCCACCACCCTCTTGGGGCCCTCGTGTCCTTCCCGGACTGCTACTTATTTTTCCATTTTTTCTAAATATTCCAAAACGGAGAAATATTGCCTTAAAAATTGTTTTGGAGTCAGTTTACTTACCGTACCACATACCTATTCCTTTTCGGAGCATGAAACTGTCTGGAAAGTGTCCCTTATGTATTCCTCCGGGGTTACGGTTTCAATAATATTGGTTTCAACATTTATGGGATTACCTGAGATATAATGTTTGATTCTTTGACCGTTTACCACCTTCGGATTTGTGCCTTCGAAGTTGTTGATTTTTATGGCACCGGAACGATAGACCTCCTCGATAACGTAGGGACCTTCCCATTTAGAGAGAAGTTTTCCTGCAAAAAATCTTAAACGAGAGTTGTATAGCAATACATAATCACCTACATTAAACTCACGCTTTTGTATCCTTTTGTCATGCCATCTTTTAACTTTTTCTTTAAACAACTTAGCATTTTCATAAGCTTGGGTTCTCCATTCATCAAGTGAGCTAATATCAAATAACCTCTTCTCACCGGCAAGTTTGAAATCATAGTTGAGCTCTTTAATAGCCTAATATGCCTTATATTCTAATTCGAGAGGTAAGTGACATGCTTTTCCATAAACCATTTTATACGGAGACATACCCATGGGATTCTTATATGCAGTTCTATAGGCCCATAATGCATCATCAAGTTTCTTGGACCAATTCTTTCTAGACCTATTAACAGTTTTTTGCAGAATTAATTTGAGCTCTCTATTGCTCAATTCTACTTGACCACTAGACTGTGGGTGATAAGGAGATGCAATTCTATGATTAACATCATATTTAGCAAGCATTTTATGGAAAGCACCATGAATAAAATGTGAACCACCATCAGCCATTAAATATCTAGGGACTCCAAACCTCGGAAAAATAACTTCCTTAAGCATTTTAATAGAAGTGTTATGATCAGCACTACTAGTTGGAATAGCTTCTACCCACTTAGTAACGTAATCAACAACAACCAAAATATGTGTATATCCATTAGAGGCAGGAAAAGGTCCCATATAATCAAAGCCCCAAACATCAAATGGTTCAATAACAAGTGAATAATTCATAGGCATTTCTTGATGTCTACTAATATTACCAATTCTTTGACATTCATCGCAAGACAAAACAAACTTACAGGCATCCTTGAAGAGAGCGAGCCAATAAAAACCGGATTGCAATACCTTATGTACAGTCCTATCTCCAGCGTGGTGTCCTCCATAAGCTTCCGAGTGACACTTACGTAGGATCTGTTCTTGTTCATGCTCAGGTACACAACGTCTAATAACGCCATCTACTCCTTCTTTATAAAGATGTGGGTCATCCCAAAAGTAATGTCGCAAATCATAGAAAAACTTCTTCTTTTGTTGGTATGTGAAGCGGTGGTATAAATTTAGCAACAATATAATTAGCATAATCAGCATACATGGAGTGCTACAAGAAGTGCTTATGACATTTAATTGTTCATCAGGAAAGCTATCATCAATAGGTAGTGGGTCATCAAGAACATTCTCTAACCTAGATAAGTTATCTACAACGGGGTTCTCAGCTCCTTTTCTATCAACAATATGCAAATCAAATTCTTGCAGCAAGAGAACCCATCTAATAAGTCTAGGTTTTGCATCTTTCTTTTCCATAAGATATTTAATAGCAGCATGATCAGTGTGAATAGTTACTTTAGAATCAACAATATAGGGTCTGAATTTATCACAAGCAAATACAACCGCTAAAAGTTCCTTTTCGGTAGTAGCATAATTTCTTTGAGCATTGTCTAGAGTCTTACTAGCATAATGGATAACATTTAGTTTCTTATCAACTCTTTTCCCTAGAACAACACCTACAGCATAATCACTAGCATCACACATAATTTCAAAGGGTAAATTCCAATCAGGTGGCTGAACAACAGGTGTAGAGACTAATACTTTCTTAAGTATTTCAAATGCTTCTACACAATCATCATCAAAGACAAACGGTACATCTTTTTGTAATAAATTAGTCAGAGGCCGAGAAATTTTTTGAGAAGTCCTTAATGAACCTCCTATAAAATCCGGCGTGACCAAGGAAACTTCTTATACCTTTGATGTCCTTGGGACATGACATCTTTTCAATAGCATCAACCTTGGCTCTATCGACTTCAATACCTCTTTCAGAAACCTTGTGCCCCAAGACAATACCTTCATTAACCATAAAGTGGCACTTTTCCCAATTCAAGACAAGATTAGTTTCTTCACATCTCTGCAAAACTCTATCAAGATTGCTCAAGCAATCATCAAAAGAGGAAACATAGATGGAAAAATCGTCCATGAAAACCTCACAAATTTTTTCACAAAAATCAGAGAATATAGCCATCATGCATCTTTGAAAGGTAGCAGGTGCATTACATAAACCAAAAGGCATACGTCTATAAGCAAAAGTACCAAAAGGGCAAGTAAAAGTAGTCTTTGATTGATCTTTAGCCGACACATGTATTTGAGAGAAACCAGAATAACCATCTAGAAAGCAATAATGTGTATGTTTGCATAATCTTTCTAGCATTTGATCAATAAAAGGTAAGGGGTAATGATCTTTCTTAGTAGCTTTATTTAATTTGCGGAAATCAATTACCATCCTATAACCTGTGATAATTCTTTGCGGGATCAATTCATCTCTATCATTAGGGACAACAGTAATACCTCCCTTCTTAGGGACACAATGGACAGGACTTACCCACTGACTATCAGCAATGGGATAAATTATACCTGCCTCCAGAAGCTTTAATATTTCCTTTCTTACCACTTCTTTCATTTTAGGATTTAGACGTCGTTGAGGGTCACGAACTGGTTTGGCATCTGCTTCCAAATTTATTTTATGTTGACATAAAGTGGGACTAATGCCCTTAAGATCACCAGGAGTATATCCAATAGCGGCACAGTGCTTCTTCAGAGTTTTCAATAATCTTTCTTCTTCATGCTCTGAAAGGTTAGCACTAATAATAACATGATATATTTTCTTTTCATCAAGATAAGCATATTTAAGATTATCAGGCAACGGTTTAAGCTCAAACACGGGATCTCCCTTGGGTGGAGGAGGATCCCCTAGGATTTCAACAGGAAAATTGTGTTGCAGAATAGGTTCCTGTTTAAAGAATACTTCATCTATTTCCCTTCTTTCATTCATGAACATATCATTTTCATGGTCTAGCAAATAGTGTTCTAAAGGATCACTAGGAGAATGCGACAATAGAAGCAAGACCAATAATTTCATCCTTACTAGGCAGTTCTTCCTCACGATGTTGTTTACTAAATTTAGAGAAATTAAACTCATGAATCATATCATCCAAGCCAATAGTAACAACATTATTTTCGCAGTCTATCTTAGCATTAAAAGTGTTCAAGAAGGGTCTACCGAATATAATGGGACAAAAACTATCTTGTGGGGAACTGAGAACAAGAAAATCAGCAGGATATTTAGTTTTCCCACACAAGACTTCAACATCTCTAATAATTCCCATTGCAGATATAGTATCTCTATTAGCAAGTTTAATTGTGACATCAATATCTTCTAACTCAGCAGGTGCAATTTCATGCTTAATTTCTTTATATAAATCATAAGGTATAGCACTAGCACTAGCACTAGCACCCATATCACATAAGCCATGATAACAATGATCTCCTATTTTAACAGAAATAACAGGCACGCCTACCACAGGTCTATGTTTATCTTTAACACAAGGTTTAGCAATTCTAGCAGATTCACCATAGAATTGAATAACATGCCCATCAATATTATCAGACAAGAGATCTTTAACAATAGCAATATTAGGTTCTACTTTGATTTGCTCAGGAGGTGTATAAGTTCTAATATTGCTTTTACGAACCACAACTGAAGCTTTAGCATGATCCTTTATTTTAACAGGGAAAGGTGGTTTCTCAACATAAGAGGTAGGAACAATAGGATCATTATAAGTGACAGTCTTTTCTTCAACTTTAATAGGTGCAGCTACTTTTACTTCTATGGGAGGATGATATTTAAATCACTTCTCCTTGGGGAGATCAACATAAGTAGCAAAAGATTCACGTAAAGAAGCTACTATCTCAGAGTCAAGTCCATATTTAGTGCTAAACTTACGGAAAATATCGGTATCCATAAAAGATTTAACACAATCAAACTTAGGTGTCATACCTGACTCCTTACCTTCGTCGAGGTCCCAATCTTCAGAGTTGCGTTTAATTCTATCCAATAAATTCCATCTGAATTCAATAGTCTTCATCATAAAAGAGCCAGTACAAGAAGTATCGAGCATGGTGCGATTGTTATCAGAAAGCCGAGCATAAAAACTTTGAATAATTATTTCTCTGGGGAGATCATGATTGGGGCATGAATATAACATTGATTTAAGCCTCCCCCAAGCTTGAGCGATGCTTTCTCCTTCGGGAGGCCAAAAATTATATATATAATTGCGATCACGATGAACAAGATGCATAGGGTAATACTTTTGATGAAATTCCAATTTCAATCTTTTATAGTTCCATGATCTCGTATAATCACATATCCTATACCATGTCAATGCGTCTCCCTTCAAAGATAAAGGGAAGACCTTCTTCTTAACAACATCATCGGGTATACTTGCAAGCTTAAATAGTCCACAAACTTCATCCACATAGAGTAGATGTTCATCAGGATGCTTTGTTCCATCTCCTCTAAAAGTATTAGCTAGCAGTTTTTCCATCATACCCGAAGGAAATTCAAAAGGAGTTTCAGTTTCAATAGGTTCAGTAGGTTGAGGAGCAACTCTTTGTTTCATCGGACGGGTGAAGATACCCGAACAAGCCCCTCAGAGAATTACTTTCCATAGTAACAAGTGACAGTAAATTTCAGCACACTACATAAATTTTTCCTTAACAAATTCCACCTACCAAAGGCGCTACACTCCCCGGCAACGACGCCAGAAAAGAGTCTTGATGACCGATAAGTATAGGGGATCTATCGTAGTCCTTTCGATAAGTAAGAGTGTCGAACCCAACGAGGAGCAGAAGGAAATGATAAGCGGTTTTCAGCAAGGTATTCTCTGCAAGTACTGAAATAAGTGGTAACAAATAGTTTTGTGATAAGGTAAATTGTAACGAGCAACAAGTAACAAGAGTAAATAAAGTGCAGCAAGGTGGCCCAATCCTTTTTGTAGCAAAGGACAAGCCTGGACAAACTCTTATAATAGGAAAAGCGCTCCCGAGGACACATGGGAATTATCGTCAAGCTAGTTTTCATCACGCTCATATGATTCGCGTTCGGTACTTTGATAATTTGATATGTGGGTGGATCGGTGCTTGGGTGCTGTTCTTACTTTAACAAGCATCCCACTTATGATTAACCTCTATTGCAAGCATCCGCAACTACAACAAAAGTATTATATAGCATGAAACATATCGATCCAAATCAGCCCCTTACGAAGCAACACATAAACTAGGGTTTAAGCTTCTGTCACTCTAGCAACCCATCATCTACTTATTACTTCCCAGTGCCTTCCTCTAGGCCCTAATAATGGTGAAGTGTTATGTAGTCGACGTTCACATAACACCACTAGAGGCTAGACAACATACATCTCATCAAAATGTCGAACGAATTCCAAATTCACATGACTACTAATAGCAAGACTTCTCCCTTGTCCTCAGGAACAAACGTAACTACTCACAAAGCATATTCATGTTCGTAATCAGAGGGGTAATAATATGCATAAAGGATCTGAACATATGATCTTCCACCAAATAAACCAATTAGTATCAACTACAAGGAGTAATCAACACTACTAGCAACCTACTAGCACCAATCCCAGACTTGGAGACAAGAATTGGATACAAGAGATGAACTAGGGTTTGGAGATGAGATGGTGCTGGTAAAGATGTTGATGGAGATTGCCCTCTCCTGATGAGAGGAGCGTTGGTGATGATTTCCCCCTTCCGGAGGGAAGTGTCCCCGGCAGAACAGCTCTGCCGGAGCCCTAGATTGGTTCCGCCAAGGTTCCGCCTCGTGGCGGCGGAGTCTCGTCCCGAAAGGTTGCTTAATGTTTTTTTCTTGACGAAAGACTTCATATAGGAGAAGATGGGCGTCGGAGAGCCACTAGGGGGCCCACGAGGTAGGGGGGACGCGCCCTAGGGGGGGGGGGCGCCCCCCACCCTCATGAGCAGGGTGTGGGCCCCCTGGCCTTCATCTTTGGTGAAGATTTTTCTTTATTTATTTTAAGATAGTCCGTGGAGTTTCAGGACTTTTGGAGTTGCGCAGAATAGGTCTCCAATATTTGCTCCTTTTCCAGCCCAGAACTCCAACTGCCGGCATTCTCCCTCTTCATGTAAACCTTGTAAAATAAAAGAGAACAACCATAAGTATTGTGACATAATGTGTAATAACAGCCCATAATGCAATAAATATCGATATAAAAGCATGATGCAAAATTGACGTATCACCCCTTGGACCACGTCATTACTTACGATTGAAGGGGCCATCTAACCTTTCATCGACGGCACAGTGGAACTCTCAAGGGAAGCACCAATGTCGTTGTCAAAACCGGCGGATCTCAGGTAGGGGGTCCCGAACTGTGCGTCTAGGATCGATGGTAACAGGAGACGGGGGACACGATGTTTACCCAGGTTCGGGCCCTCTCTATGGAGGTAATACCCTACTTCCTGCTTGATTGATCTTGATGAATGTGAGTGTTACAAGAGTTGATCTACCACGAGATCGTAATGGCTAAACCCTAGAAGTCTAGCCTATGTGAATATGGTAATGAATTTGTCCTATCCGGACTATGCCCTCCGGTTTATATGGACACCGGAGAGATCTAGGGTTACATGAGGTCGGTTACATAGGAGGAAATCTCCATAATAGGTCGCCTAGCTTGCCTTCCATGCCAAGTAGTGTCCAATCTAGACACGGGCATAGTCTTTGGTCTTCATGTCTTCACGGCCCATCAGTCCGGCCCATGGATAACACGCCGGACGCCCGAGGACCCCTTAGTCCAGGACTCCCTCAGGATGCCAACCGGGGCATCCCCAAGCTTAGATGATTGAGAATTCTTGAAATATTAATTAGGGATGCCTTGGGCATCCCCAAGCTTGAGCTTTTGTGTCTACTTAATTCCTCTCATATCACAGTTTCCCTAGATCTTAAAAACTTCATCCACATAAAACTCAACAAGAACTCATGAGATAAGTTAGTATAAATCAATGCAAAACCTTATCATTCTGTACTGTAGCAAATCACTAAAATTATTATTTGATATTGCCTACTAAATGCCTCTACATATTTAATACTCCTATTCTCAAATAGAATCATTAAACAGGCAAACATATGCAAACAATGCAAACATAAAAGCAATCTATCTAAACAGAACAGTCTGTAAAGAATGCAAGAGGAATCATACTTCCCTAACTCCAAAAATTCTTAAAAATTACCACACTGTAAAAAATTTGTTGTACCTTACTGTGTAAAAATTTCAAGATTTTATCATGTTCTGACTATTCACCAATATTCAAAACATAACAACAAACTTTCTGTTTTCAAACAGCAACATAAAGACTTGTAAAATAAGCATGGTAAAGGCTATACTTGACATTTTTATTGAACTAAAAGATAGAAAACATGTCTATGAATAACGACAAGCAAATATAAACAAACGAAAATGACGCTCCAGGATAAACACATATCATGTGGTGAATAAAAATATAGCCTCAAGTAAGGTTACCGATGAACGAAGACGAAAGAGGGGATGCCATTCGGGGCCTTGGGAATCCCCAAGCTTAGGCTCTTGCCACTCCTTATTCCGTAATCCATTGAAACTTCACCCAAAACTTGAAAACTTCACAACACAAAAACTCAACATAAAATCTTATGAGATCCGTTAGTATAAGAAAATAAATCACCACTTAGGTACTGTTGTGAACTCATACTAAATTCATATTGGTGTTATATCTACTATATTCCAACTTATCTATGGTTCATACCCTCCGATACTACTCATAGATTCATCAAAATAGGCAAACGACACATAGAAAACAGAATTTGTTTAAAACAGAATAGACTACAGTAATCTGGAAACTTTCCATACCTATGTAGCTCCAAAATTTCTGAAAAAGTAGGACAATCTAGGCAATTTGTATGTCAATATTGCGTAAAAAATTCAGATCAAAAGCACGTTCCAGTGAATTTAAAAAATTCCTGGACTAGGAGCAAAAGTTTCTGTTTTTGCATAGAATCAAGTCAACTATCATCAAAACTATCCCAAAGGCTTTACTTGTCACTTTATTGAAACAAAAACTATAAAACATGATTACTACAGTAGCATAATCATGTGAACACAAAAAAACAGTAGGGGTAAATATTGGGTTGTCTCCCAACAAGCGCATTTCTTTAATGCCTTTCTAGCTAGGCATGATGATTTCAATGATGCTCACATGAAAGATAAGAATTGAAACACAAAGAGAGCATCATGAAGCATATGACTAGCACATTTAAGTCTAACCCACTTCCTATGCATAGGTATTTTGTGAGCAAACAAATCATGGGAACAAGAATCAACTAGTATAGGAAGGCAAAACGAGCATAACTTCAAGATTTTCAACACATAGAGAGGAAAGTTGATATTATTGTAACTCCTACAAGCATATATTCCTCCCTCATAATAATTTTCAGTAGAATCATGAATGAATTTAAAAATATAACCATCACATAAAGCATTCTTTCCATGATCTACAAGCATAGAAATTTTACTACTCTCCACATAAGCAAAATTCTTCTCACTCATAGTAGTGGGCACAAACTGAACAAAATAACTATCATGTGAGGCATAAGCCAATTGAAAATTAAAATCATGATGACAAGTTTCATGGTTATCATTATTCTTTATAGCATACATTTCATCAGAATAATCATCATAGATAGCAACTTTGTTCTCATAATCAATTGGAAACTCTTCCGAAATAGTGGATTCATCACTAAATAAAGTCATGAACTCTCCCAATCCACTTTTATCAATATTGTGAAAAGATTCAACACCATCCAAAATAGTGGGATCATTATCTAGAGTTGACACTCTTCCAAACCTACATTCATCAACATAATCATTATAAACAGGAGGCATGCTATCGTCATAATAAATTTTCTCATCAAAACTTGGGGGACAAAAAATATCATCTTCATCAAACATATCATCCCCAAGCTTGTGGCCTTGCATATCATTAGCATCATGGATATTCAAGGAATCCATACTAACAACATTGCAATCATGCTCATCATACAAACATTTTATGCCAAACATTTTATAGACTTCTTCTTCTAACACTTGAGCATAATTTTCCTTTCCATCATTTTCACGAAAGACATTGAAAGATGAAGCATAAGAGGCAACCTCAATTCCATTTTTTTAGTTTTATTTTATAGACTAAACTAGTGATAAAACAAGAAACTAAAAGATTCGATTGCAAGATCTAAAGATACACTGATACGTCTCCAATGTATCTATAATTTATGAAGTATTCATGCTGTTATTTTATCATTCTTGGGTGTTTTACAATAATTTTATAGCAACTTTATATCATTTTTGGGACTAACCTATTAACCCAGTGCCCAGTGCCACTTGCTGTTTTTTTGCTTGTTTTTTACATCGCAGGAAATCAATATCAAACGGAGTCCAAACGCTACGAAACTTTACGGAGATTTATTTGGACCAGAAGGAACCCAATGGGCCAGAGCTGCACCCAGGTGGGTTGTGCCCACCTCGGTGGCCTCCCGCACCCCCTCTTTGCCCTATAAATTCATAAATATTCCGTAACCCTTCCAAGTTAACCTAGATCAGAAGTTTCGCCACCGCAAGCCTCTGTAGCCACCGAAAACCAATCGGGAGCCTGTTCCGACACCTTGCCGGAGGGGGGAATCTTCTCTGGTGGCCATCTTCATCATCCCGGCGGCCACCATGATGAGGAGGGAGTAGTCCACCCTCGGGGTTGAGGGTTTGTACCAGTAGCTATGTGTTTAATCTCTCTCTCTCTCTCTCTCTCTCTCTCTCTCTCGTGTTCTTGAGATGTCACGATCTTGATGTATCGCGAGCTTTGTTAATGTAGTCGGATCATATGGTGTTTTCCCCTCTCTATCTTGTGATGAATTGAGTTTTCCCTTTGATATTTCGTTGTTATCAGATCGAATACTTTTATGGATTTGAGAACACTTGATATATGTCTTGCAATTGAATACTCGTAGTGACAATGGGGTATCGTATTGATTCACTTGATATATGTTTTGGTACTCAACTCGCGGATTCCTGAGGTGACATTGGGGTAATATATGCATAGGGGTTGATGCACGTTCTTGTCTTTGTTTCTCCGCTAGAAATCTTGAGGCACTCTTTGAAGTTCTTTGTGTTGGATTGAGTATTATGAATATGAATTTGCTTTGGTGTTATTTTAGTATGAACTCTAGGATGGATCGAAAAGAAAGAATAGCTTTGTGTTATTTTAGTACGAACTCTTGAATAGATCGAATGGAAAGAATAGCTTTGAGGTGGTTTCGTACCCTACAAACAATTCCGTCTTATGTTCTCCGCTAGATAGGAACTTTGGAGTGATTCTTCATCACACTTTGAGGGATGGTTATATGATCCAATTATATTATCATTGTTGAGAGATTGCACTAGCGAAAGTACGGACCCTAGGCCTTGTTTTCAAGCATTGCAATACCGTTTTTGTGCCCGTTTACTATTTGCTACCTTGCTATTTTATTTATTCAGATTATAAAAATATATTTCTACCATCAATATTACACTTTTATCACCATCTCTTCGCCAAACTAGTGCACCTATACAATTTGCCATTGTATTGGGTGTGTTGGGGACACAAGAGATTTCTTGTATTTGGTTGCAGGGTTGTTCAAGAGAGACCATCTTCATCTTCATCCTACACCTCCCACGGATTGATAAACCTTAGATCATCCACTTGAGGGAAAATTGCTACTGTCCTACAAAACTCTGCACTTGGAGGCCCAACACGAGTCTACAAGAATAAAGTTGCATATTAGACATCAAGCTCTTTTCTAGCGCCGTTGCCGGGGAGGTGAGTGCATGAAGGTATATCTTTAGATCTTGCAATTGAATCTTTTAGTTTCTTGTTTTATCACTAGTTTGGTTTATAAAAGAAAACTACATAAAAATGGAACTGAGGTTGCATCATATTATTGATCATCTTTATAATATCTTTCTTGAAAATGATGGATCGGAAAATTGTGCTCAATTGTTAGAAGAAGAAGTCAATAAAATGTTTGGCACAAAATATTTGAATGATGAGCATGATTGCAATGTTGTTGGTACGAACTCTTTGAATATCCATGATGCTAACGATATGCAAAGCCCTACGCTTGGGGATGCTATGTTTGATGATTATGATATTTTTTGTCCCCCAAGTTTTGATGAGAAAAATCATTATGATTATAGCATGCCTCCTATTTATGATGATTATATTGATGAAAGTGGATTTGGAGAGGTCATGACTTTATTTAGTGATGAATCCACTATTTCGGAAGAGATTTCAATTGACTATGAGAACAAAGTTGCTATATATGATGATCATGGTGATGACATGTATGCTATATTGAATAATGGTAACCATGAAACTTGTCATCATGATTTTAATTTTCAATCACATGATAGTTATTTTGTTGAATTCGCTCCCACTACTATTGATGAGAATAAATTTGCTTATGTGGAGAGTAATAAATTTTCTATGCTTGTGGATCATGAAAAGAATGCTTTATATGATAGTTAGATTGTTGAATTCATTCATGATGCTACTGAAAATTATTATGAGGGAGGAACTTATGCTTGTAGCAATTGCAATAATATCAAGTTTCCTCTCTATGTGTTGAATATCTTGAAGTTTTTCTTGTTCTGCCTTCCTATGCTAGTTGATTCTTGTTCCCATAAATTGTTTGCTCACAAAATCCCTACGCATAGGAAGTGGGTTAGACCTAAATGTGCTAGTCATATGCTTCATGATGCTCCCTTTATGTTTCAATTCTTATCTTTTATGCGAGCATCATTGAAATCATCATGCCTAACTTAAAAGGCAATAAAGAAAAGCGCTTGTTGGGAGACAACGCAACACTTTTACCTACTTTTTTTGTGTGTTCACATGATTATGCTACCGTAGTGATCATGTTTTATAGCTTTTGTTTAAATAAAGTGCCAAGTAAAGCCTTTGTGATCATGTTGGGTGATAGTAGATTTGATCTTGCTGAAAAACAAAAAACTTTTGCGTTCACGAAAATAAGTCTCATTTTTTACAGAAGAGTTATTTTGAGTTGATTATTTTTGAAGAAGTTTAATATACAAATTTCTCACGTGGTCCTATTTTTTCAGAATTTTTGGAGTAGCAGAAGTATTGTTGGAGTACAGATTACTACAGACTATTCTGTTTTTGACAGATTCTGTTTTCGATGCATAGTTTGCTTGTTTCCTAGTTTCTATGGCTTATATTACGCAATATAAATTGTGGAAATGATATGCTACAGTAGGAATTGTGCGGAAACAATTATGAATCTTGTCTTTGACAGTACCAAAGTGAAATGGTTTGCTCTTTTTCATACTAACCTATCTCACGAAGTTCCGCTAAGTTTTGTGTGATCGAAGTTTTCAAATTTTGGGTGAGATGTCGATACGATGAGAATAAGAAGTGACAAGACCCAAGCAACTAAGCTTGGGATGCCCCGAAAGGCATCCCCTCTTTCGTCTCCAACATTATCAGTAACCTCACTTGGAGCTATGTTTTCATTCGTCACATGACATGTGTTTTGCATGGAGCATCATTTTCTCTTGCTAGGATCTGCATGGAGCTTGAATGTTTAATGGGCTTTACTATGCACTTTTATATTATTTTTGGGACTAACCTATTAACCCAAAGCCCAGTGCCAGTTTCTGTTTTTTTCCTTGTTTCAGTGTTTCGCAGAAAAGGAATATCAAACAGAGTCCAAACGGAATGAAACCTTCGGGTGCGTGATTTTTGGAACGAACATGATCCAGGAAACTTGGAGTTGAAGTCAGGGAAGCTTCGAGGTGGCCACGAGGCAGGGAGGCGCGCCTGCCCCCTGGGCGCGCCCCACCCTCGTGGGCCCCTCGTGGCTCCCCTTACCGACTTCTTTCGCCTATATATATATATCCATATACCCTAAAAACATCGGAAAGTTCAATAGATCAGGAGTTTCGCCGCTGCAAGCCTCTCTATCCACCAGAAACCAATCGGGACCCTGTTCCGGCACCCTGCCGGAGGGGGGGATCCCTCACCAGTGGCCATCTTCATCATACCAGCGCTCTCCATGACGAGGAGGGAGTAGTTCACCCTCGGGGCTGAGGGTATGTACCAGTAGCTATGTGTTTGATCTCTCTCTCTCTCGTGTTCTTGAGGTGGTACGATCTTGATATATCGCGAGCTTTGCTATTATAGTTGGATCTTATGATGTTTCTTCCCGTCTACTCTCTTGTGATGAATTGAGTTTTCCTCTTGAAGTTGTCTTGTCGGATTGAGTCTTTAAGGATTTGAGAACACTTGATGTATGTCTTGCCATGCTTATCTGTGGTGACAATGGGATATTCACGTGAAACTCTTGATGTATGTTTTGGTGATCAACTTGCGGGTTCAATGAACTTATGCATAGGGGTTGGCACACGTTTTCGTCTTGAATCTCCGGTAGAAACTTTGGGGAACTCTTTGAAGTTCTTTGTGTTGGTTGAATAGATGAATCTGAGATTGTGTGATGCATATCGTATAATCATACCCACAGATACTTGAGGTGACATTGGAGTATCTAGGTGACATTAGGGTTTTGGTTGATTTGTGTCTTAAGGTGTTATTCTAGTACGAACTCAAGGATGATAGATCGAACGGAAAGAATAGTTCGTGTTATTTTACTACGGACTCTTGAATAGATCGATCAGAAAGAATAACTTTGAGGTGGTTTCGTACCCTACAATAATCTCTTCGTTTGTTCTCCGCTATTAGTGACTTTGGAGTGACTCTTTGTTGCATGTTGAGGGATAGTTATACAATCCAATTATGTTATTATTGTTGAGAGAACTTGCACTAGTGAAATTATGAACCCTAGGCCTTGTTTCAACGCATTGCAATACCGTTTGTGCTCAATTTTATCACTAGTTACCTTGCTGTTTTTATATTTTCATATTACAAATACTCATATCTATCATACATATTGCACTTGTATCACCATCTCTTCGCCGAACAAGTGCACCTATACAATTTACTATTGAATTGGGTGTGTTGGGGATACAAGAGACTCTTTGTTATTTGGTTGCAGGGTTGTTTGAGAGAGACCATCTTCATCCTACGCCTCCCACAGATTGATAAACCTTAGGTCACCCACTTGAGGGAAATTTGCTACTGTCCTACAAATCTCTACACTTGGAGGCGCAACAACGTCTACAAGAAGAAGGTTGTGTAGTAGACATCAAGCTCTTTTCTGGCGCTGTTGCCGAGGAGGTGAGTGCTTGAAGGTATATCTTTAGATCTTGCAATCGAATCTTTTTGTTTCTTGTTTTATCACAAGTTTAGTCTATAAAAGAAAACTACAGAAAAATGGAATTGAGTTTTCCTCATACGCTTCATCTTTTTAATATCTTCCGTGAGAATGATGGAAAGGAAAATTGTGCTCAAGTGCTAGAAGAAGAATGCATTAGAATGTTTGGCACTAAATCTTCGTATGATGAGAATGATTGCAATGTTATTAGTATGAATTCCTTGAATACCCATGATGCTAATTATATGAAAGCCACAAGCTTGGGGATGCTATGTTTGATGAAGATGATATGTTTAGTCCCCCAAGTTTTTATGAGCAAATTTATTATGATGAAAGCATGCCTCCTATTTATGATGATTATTGTGATGACACGTATGCTATAAAGAATAATGATAACCATGAAACTTGTCATCACGATTTTAATTTTCAATTGGATTATGCCTCACATGATAGTTATTTTGTTGAGTTTGCTCCCATTACTATTCATGAGAAGAAATTTGCTTATGTGGAGAGTAGTAAATTTTCTATGCAAGTAGATCATGAAAATAATGCTTTATGTGCTGGTTATATTGTTGAATTAATTCATGATGCTACTGAAAATTATTATGAGGGAGGAATATATGCTTGTAGGAGTTGCAATAATATCAAGTTTCCTCTCTATGTGTTGAAAATCTTGAAGTTATGCTTGCTCTGCCTTCCTATGCTAGTTGATTATTGTTACCATAAGTTGTTTGCTCAAAAAATCCCTATGCATAGGAAGTGGGTTAGACTTAAATGTGCTATTCATATTCTTCATGATGCTCTCTTTGTTTCAATTCTTATCTTTTATGTGAGCATCATTGAAATCATCATGCCTAGCTAGGGGCGTTAAACGTTAGCGCTTGTTGGGAGGCAACCCAATTTTATTTTTGTTCCTTGTTTTTGCTCCTGTTTAGTAATAAATAATTCATCTAGCCTCTGGTTAGTTGTGGTTTTATGTTTTAATTAGTGTTTGTGCCAAGTAAGACCTATAGGATCTTCTTGGATGATAATTATTTGATCTTGCTGAAAAAGACAGAAACTTTCTGCTCACGAAAACAATTGTTAAAAATCACCAGAAAGTGATAAAATACTTATTCCAATTGTAGTAGATCAATAATCAAATTATCTAGGTCGTCCTATTTTGGCAGTTTTTTCTGAATTCCAGAAGTTTGCGTTTGATGCAGATTACTACAGACTGTTCTGTTTTTGACAGATTCTTTTTTCTATGTGTTGTTTGCTTATTTTGATGAATCTATGAGTAGTATCGGAGGGTATGAACAATAGAGAAGTTGTAATACAGTAGATATTACACCAATAAGAATTTAGAATGAGTTCACAACAGTAACTAAGTGGTGATTTATTTTCTTACACTAACGGAGCTTACGAGTTTTCTGTTAAGTTTTGTGTGGTGAAGTTTTCAAGTTTGGGGTAAAGATTCGATGCACTATGGAATAAGGAGTGGCAATAGCCTAAGCTTGGGGATGCCCAAGGAAGCCCAAGGTAATATCCAAGTACAACCAAGAGCCTAAGCTTGGGGATGCCCCGGATGGCATCCCTCTTTCGTCTTCGTTCATCGGTAACTTTACTTGGAGCTATATTTTTATTCACCACATGATATGTGTTTTGCTTGGAGCGTCATTTTATTTTGTGAGTATTTTCTTGCTGTTATTTAGAATAATGTTTTGCATCTCTATTTTCAATAAAAATGTCAAGGATAGCCTTTACCATGCTTATTTTGCAAGTATACATGTTGCTGTTTCAAAACATAAAGTTTACCGTTGTTGCAAAAATTCCCTAGAAAAGTCAGAATGTGATAAAATGTTGAAACATTTTGCATAATAAGCTCTGATAAATTTACTACAGTGGGAATTTTCTTTCACAATTTTTGGAGCTAGGGAAGTATGTATCTTGCTGCATTCTTTACAGACTGTCCTGTTTAGGCAGATTGCTGTTATGTTTGCATTGTTTGCATATATTTTCTTGTTTAATGATTTTATTTGAGGATACGACTATTAAATATGCAGAGGCATTTAGTATGAAATGTTGAATAATAATTTTAGTGTTTTGCTACAGTAGAGTATGATAAGGTTTTTGCATTGGTTTATACTAACTTATCTCACGAGTTCTTGTTGAGTTTGGTGTGGATGAAGCTTTTGAGATTTAGGAAACCGTGATATGAGAGGAATTAAGGAGACACAAAAGCTCAAGCTTGGGGATGCCCAAGGCACCCCAAGATAATGTTTCAAGAAGTCTCAAGCATCTAAGCTTAGGGATGCCCTGGTAGGCATCCCACCTTTCTTCTTCAACAATTATCGGTTAGTATCGGTTGAGCCTAAGCTTTTGCTTCTTCACATGATGAGTGATATCCTTGAAATGTCGTTTTATTTTCTTTTGCTTGCTGTTTGAATAGTATCCCAAGATCTGAAATTCTTAAATGAGAGAGAGAGTCTTCACATAGCTACATAATTATTTAACTATTCATTGACCTTCGCTTATATCTTTTTGGAGTAGTTAGTCATTTACTCGTGTGCTTCACTTATATCCTATGAGTAAATGGTTGAATGATTTGAATGTCATAAATATGAAATTATATATGTTTCATATGCCTTTCCCATCGGGAGTAATGCCTTCACATATAAGAAGTAGAGGTGGTAAATTTTTTGAAGGTTAGCAAACATTGTATTGGTCACTTGAACAATTCATGAAAGAATATTGAAGGAAGAGAGATTTCACATATAAATATACTATCTTGGACATCTTCTATGATTGTGATCCCCATTAATTATTTTCAAACATGAGCAAATTAGTTGAAGTTGGATAAGGAAGACAACATAATGAGTTATGCTTGGGTATATTTGTATAGAAGTTATATTGTTATGGATCCTCTAACATGTGGTGCTTGCTATTTAGAATCCTTTGCTAGCCAAAATATCTGTACTAAGCGGGAATACTGCTTGTGCATCCAAATTCCTTGAACCAAGTCTATTCCATGAGTGTCCACCATATCTACCTATATGCGGTATTTACCTGCCGTTCCAAGTAAATTTGCATGTGCCAAACTCTAAACCTTCAAATAATAATCTGTTTTGTATGCCCGAATCGCTCACGTAGCGATTAGGGGCTGTCAGTATCTTCCATGCTAGGTGGGTTATTCTCACGATGAGTGGACTCCGCTCATCATTCACGAGAAAATGGCTGGTAACTGGGATGCCCAGTCCTATGATCAAAAGATCAAAAACAAATTCGCAAATAATTTAAACAAAAGTCCCCCAGGAATGTTGATAGTTGGACGGCACCCGTTGTTTCGGACAAGCCGTGGAGTGTGATTGTTGGTGGAGGGGGAGTAAAAACTTTACCTTTCTGCGTGGAAACCGCCTATAATGTATCTAGTATGGAAGATATTGGGAACTCTTGGTCGTTATGTTGACAATGAAAGCATACCTCTCAAAATTATTTTCATCTCTGTTTTAGCTTCAAGCTCTGGCACCTCTGCAAATCCCTGCTTCCCTCTGCGAAGGGCCTATCTTTTACTTTTATGCAAGCGTCAGTAGTATTCCTTCTCATTCCAACCTACTCTTTAGTTGGCAAGCATCATGTGATGGAAAGATCTAAGCATATGAATTATTACTATTGACATTACCCTTGAGGTAAAAGGTTGGGAGGCGAAACATTAAGCCCCTATCTTTCTCTGTGTTCGATGAATACTATTTGTTTTAAAAATATGCTTTGAGTGGTAGCAATCATGGAAGACTAAATGATAGTTGAGTATGTGAAGTTTGCTGAATCAAAGCTCTGACATAGACTCTTCCTGAAAATAAGATGAATTGTAATTGTTTGATGACTAATAACACGGTTTGTTATTTTTCAAGAAAGTTTATGATCTATACTTTAACATGTGAATAGTTTGTTACTTGATCATGCAAAGTTTTATGAGTTGAGCTACTGTTATGTCATATGTGTTGGGTTCTACGGTAGGGTGCGTCGACTGCAAATTAAAATTTTCCTACGCGCAGAACATCTAGGAACATGCTACGAGAGATGGATCACAATTCGTTACCACTAGACGCGCAGTGCCGTGCAGCGGAAGAAGAGTTGGGGCAGCGCGTCCGCGTGGATCGTCTCCTCCTTATCCGATCTCCCTCGAACAGCCGGTCGTCTGATTCCACGTACAAGTTCGCCGGAGCGGCGCAAGCGCACCGCCTCTAACGGTATCCGCGCGTGCAGGAGGAACACCGTGCGGCGGACTGCTAGGTCCGATCACACAGTCGGCGGCGAGTGGAGGTGGCTATTCGCAACACATGCAAACCCTAGTCGCAGCCGAAGCAATCCATCGCATGAGTGTGCCGCACCTCCACTTTATATAGGAGTTCGTCGCAGGCTCAACACTTGGGCCTTGCACGGACCCTAAAGCCCAAAGTCTACCCAGTCACGTTCCTAGTCCAGTTCGGATCACATCTGACCAGTGTCCTACGAACCGACCTCGTAGGTTCCTTCCCTTGCCGCGCGACCCCTTAGGTTCAAGTCGGCTTGGTCACAGTTCGGATCACCTCCGACCTGCACGGTTGGTAGCAGCCTCTAGCAAGGCGTGCCGACCACCAAGTAGACTATGAAGCTGGTTAGGCGAACCTGTACAACGTGTCACACTTCTTTTCCCTTTGCCACACGATATATGTTGTCGGGCTCAAGGCGAGACTGTCATCCTTGTGCTAGCCCGACCTCTTTCTCGTTCCAGTGATGCCGACCACAATCCGGATTATCTCATAATCCTTGTCGCATGGCCATGCTGTTCCTGGTCGGATCACATGAGGGGCCCAGTATATCTCTCCGATCGAGAGGGCAATCCCATCTTGCTCGACCATGTCTCGCAGCATGGGACTGGACAAACCCGAAACCTACCTTTGTAACTACCCAGTCACGGAGTAGTGTTTGGTCGTCCCAAAGCAAGTCTGTCACCATCCCGAGTACATGCGCCAACTCAGGTCTTAGGACATAGAACGTATGTTGTACTAGAGACTCACATATGACAAATCGCTACGTCTCATAGTTGGGTCTGTCCGACTCGGACCTTATCTCGACTCGGATCCGACTACGTCGAATCCGACCAGACCTTTCCAAGTCCATATTATCCGGTTAGCATCCAATGCTCCATGGCTAGTGAGACCAAGCCATCGACCGTGTCATATGCTAGTCTAGTCGGTTGCGCGTCCACACCGCCCTTTCGACTAGGGACCTTTTAGGACAGTCATCATACAATGCATAGTCCCACAAACAAGTCACGTACATGCTGATACACATCATTGATAATGTCCAAGGACTATCTTTATTCATAAACACATAGGAAATATCATCATACATGATTGCCTCTAGGGCATATCTCCAACAATATGATGATGCTAGAAAAGGTGATTGAAATTATCATTGATCAAACTTGTGCACCTGCTAGCATTCACACTTCATAAATTATTTCTTTTATCATTTACCTACTCGAGGACGAGCAAGAATTAAGCGTGGGGATGCTGATACGTCTCCAACGTATCTATAATTTATGAAGTATTCATGCTATTATATTATCCATCTTGGATGTTTAATGGGGTTTACTATGCACTTTTATATTATTTTTGGGACTAACCTATTAACCCAGAGCCCAGTGCCAGTTTCTGTTTTCTCCCTTGTTTCAGTGTTTCGCAGAAAAGGAATATCAAACGGAGTCCAAACGGAATGAAACCTTCGGGAGCGTGATTTTTGGAACGAACGTGATCCAGGAGACTTGGAGTTGAAGTCAGGGAAGCTTCGAGGTGGCCACGAGGCAGGGAGGTACGCCTGCCCCCTGGGCGCGCCCCCACCCTCGTCGGCCCCTCGTGGCTCCCCTTACCGACTTCTTTTGCCTATATATATCCATATACCCTAAAAACATAGGAGAGCACAATAGATCGAGAGTTCCGCTGCCGCAAGCCTCTGTAGCCACCAAAAACCAATTAAGACCATGTTCCGGCACCTTGCCAGAGGAGGGGATCCCTCACCGGTGGCCATCTTCATCATCCCGGTGCTCTCCATGACGAGGAGGGAGTAGTTCACCCTGGGGGCTGAGGGTATGTACCAGTAGCTATGTGTTTGATCTCTCTCTCTCTCTCTCTCTCTCTCTCTCTCTCTATCGTGTTCTTGAGGTGGTACGATCTTGATGTATCGCGAGCTTTGCTATTATAGTTGGATCTTATGATGTTTCTTCCCCTCTACTCTCTTGTGATGAATTGAGCTTTCCCCTTGAAGTTGTCTTGTCGGATTGAGTCTTTAAGGATTTGAGAACACTTGATGTATGTCTTGCCGTGCTTATCTGTGGTGACAATGGGATATTCACGTGATCTACTTGATGTATTTTTTGGTGATCAACTTGTGGGTTCAATGAACTTACGCATAGGGGTTGGCACACATTTTCATCTTGACTCTCTGGTAGAAAATTTGGGGAACTCTTTGAAGTTCTTTGTGTTGGTTGAATAGATGAATCTGAGATTGTGTGATGCATATCATATAATCATACCCACAGATACATGAGGTGACATTGGAGTATCTAGGTGACATTAGGGTTTTGGTTGATTTGTGTCTTAAGGTGTTATTCTAGTATGAACTCTAGGATAGATCGAACGGAGCGAATAGCTTCGTGTTATTTTACTACGGACTCTTGAATAGATCGATCAGAAAGAATAACTTTGAGGTGGTTTCGTACCCTACAATAATCTCTCCGTTTGTTCTCCGCTATTAGTGACTTTGGAGTGACTCTTTGTTGCATGTTGAGGGATAGTTATACGATCCAATTATGTTATTATTGTTGAGAGAACTTGCACTAGTGAAAGTATGAACCCTAGGCCTTGTTTCAACGCATTGCAATATCATTTGTGCCCACTTTTATCATTAGTTACCTTGCTGTTTTTATATTTTCAGATTACAAATACTCATATCTATCATCCATATCGCACTTGTATCACCATCTCTTCGCCGAACTGGTGCACCTATACAATTTACTATTGTATTGGGTGTGTTGGGGACACAAGAGACTCTTTGTTATTTGGTTGCAGGGTTGTTTGAGAGATACCATCTTCATCCTATGCCTCCCACGGATTGATAAACCTTAGGTCATCCACTTAAGGGAAATTTGCTACTGTCCTACAAACCTCTGCACTTGGAGGCCCAACAACGTCTACAAGAAGAAGGTTGTGTAGTGGACATCAATAGCCTTTACCATGCTTATTTTGGAAGTCTACATGTTGCTGTTTCAAAACAGAAAGTTTATCGCTGTTGCAAAAATTCCTCAGAAAAGCCAGATGTGATAAAATGATGAAACTTTTTGCAAAATAAGATCTGATAAATTTTCTACAGTTTGGTAATTTTTCAATTTTTTTTGAAGTTGAATAAGTATGGATACTCTTGCATTCTTTACAGACTGTACTGTTTTGGCAGATTGCTATTATGTTTGCATTGCTTGCATATGTTTGCTTGTTTAATGATTCTATTTGAGGATAGGAGTATTAAATATGCAGAGGCATTTAGTATGAAATGTTGAATAATAATTTTTGTTATTTGCTAGAGTAGAGAATGATAAGGTTTTTGCATTGATTTATACTAACTTATCTCATGAGTTCTTGTTGAGTTTTGTGTGGATGAAGTTTTTGAGATTTAGGGAAACTGTGAAATGAGAGGAATTAAGGAGACACAAAAGCTCAAGCTTGGGGATGCCCAAGGCACCCCAAGCTAATATTCCAAGAAGTCTCAAGCATCTAAGCTTGGGGATGCCCCGGCAAGCATCCCACCTTTCTTCTTCAACGATTATCGGTTAGTATCGGTTGAACCTAAGTTTTTGCTTCTTCACATGATGTGTTCTATTCTTGGAATGTCATTTTATTTTGTTTTTGCTTGCTGTTTTAGTAAAATAATTAGATCTGAAAGTTTTTGAATAAGAGAGTCCTCAAATAGCTACCTATTTACTTAACTACTCGCATGATCTTCACTTATATCTTTTTGGAGTAGTTTGTCATTTACTCTTGTGCTTCACTTATATCCTATGACTAAATAGTTGAATAAATTGAACGTCATGGAGTTGAAATCATATCATGCCTAGCAGTAGCTTCACATTGGGTTAAGAAAGTGAAATCTTTTGAGGCTTGACAATCACAATATTGGTCATACAAGCAATTCACAAATAATTAGTATAAGGAAGAGAACTTTCACATGCAAATACACTATCATGGAATTTTTTTGTGATTGTGAGCCCCCATCAAAATATTATATGCCAAAATTGTTGACGTTGGACAAGGAAGACAACGTAATGATTTATGTTTGCTCATATTCACATAGAAGTTATATTGTCATAGATCCTTCAACATGTGGTGCTTGCCCCCCATCTTTGCTAGCCTAAAATTCCGCACTAAGTAGAGATACTACTTGTGCATCCAAAAACCCTTGAACCCAAATCCTATCTTCAAGAGTCCACCATACCTACCGTCGTGGTTTTGTCACGGAAGATGTCCTAAGGAAAGGACTTAGCCGTGGAGCCATCGCGCGGGTTAGCTTAAAGGGGTTAAAGCGGACAAGGGACGCAGAGAGTTTATACTGGTTCGGCCCCTTGCGGTGAAGGTAAAAGCCTAATCCAGTTGTTTTGGAATTGCTAGGGTGTCGATGAGCAGGGAGCGAATACACTTTTCCTGAGTCTCGAGTTGTTGTCTGTTGTCCTAAACCGCCGCCGGGTCGTCCCCTTATATACATGGGTTGACACCCGTTAGTTTACAGAATCCCGAGGCCGGCTCATAAAGTGTCCGGATCGGTCTTTGCTCTTTTCTCTCTTACAACACAAGTCTACATATCAATGCCGGTTTATGTCTATAGGCCTTAAACCGGCCTTGGGCCCTGGGCCTTCTCAAAGCGTAACCGTCTTTGTCTTCACGGGCTTCAGATACAGTGAACCATCATGGGGTTAACCCGGCCTCTCCTAGCCGGTTTACGCCCAGTAGTAATATCCCCAACATTAGGCCCCAGATTGATTTGAACTGGTTCATGTCAATCCTCAACGCATCACCATTTTCATAGAAATTTTTTAAACCGCCATGACGTCACCTTCCAGGACCATGATAAATCTCCATGACGTCATCTGTTATTAAAAACTGCGCATAACCCATCTTCATTAATGGGCCTCTAACAATCGAGGCAACAAAGCTGTCACATATCCCATTTTTTGGCTCCTTGATTCTCATGCCTGCTTTTTATCCATTCACCTTATAAATAGGCCGAGGGGTCCCTTTCACTTTTCCCCCTCGTGCCTCTTCGCGTCATCTTCTTCCTCGCGCCGACCGACCTTCAAGCTCTGCCGCCGCCATCGTCCTTCGCTTCTGCCTCAACAACGGCTGCTGCACCAACCTGACCGTACCAGAGATACGTGACGATCCTCCGCTGCTTCCTCAGCACCAGTAAGTTCCTCTTCTCCTTATTCCAGATCCGCCATTAGGGTTCAGTGTTCTTCGTAGTTCTTCGAAGCTCTTGGAGCTGTTCTTCCTTGTTCCTCCCATTAGCACAAACGACTAGCTGGATCTGATACTTTTTATGCGGCCATAGCCATAGTCCTCTTTTTCCTTATTAGATCTTCTCCTTTACATAGAACTCATCTGAACTTGCCAGATTGTTTATGCACTTGAAATTAGGTCTGAATTTTTTCTAGTTTTCTGTCATACCGCAGATCTGAAATTTATCACATCAATCTGCGAAACTTATTTTCCCCTCACTTAAGTACTTTAGATATGTACCTTATATTCCAGAACTGGCGGTTTAACCTCATAGAAAAAATGATAATCCGGGAGGTACCATTAGTCCCCTGTTGAACCGGCAAGCCGCTTTATCTTTGTATTGTCTCCATTGTCAGACTCCAGTTTACCAGTAACAAACCCCGGTTTAACAATATGCATACATCCTTGTATCACTTTATAGTTGTCCGCTGTGAATCTTAAACGAGCAATAATCATATTTCAGCTTCTCATTGCAATGGCCAAGCAAGTCTATGAATGCAACTGGGCTCCTTCCCGGGTCACGGAAGATAAGCTAAACATATGCGTCACAATGGGCGCTTTAGCCAAGAAAGATGTCATCCACTGGAGGGCCCCTGGCCCGAAAAATCCTCCTACACCCAAGGACGAAGAGGTAGTTGTTTTTGTTGACCATCTGGGTCGAGGCTTTAGCCCTCCTGGTTCAAAATTCTTCCGAGATGTGCTGGCTAGTTTTGAACTTCACCCTCAAGACATCGGTCCGAATTCTGTGACCAACATCTGCCACTTCCAAGTCTTATGTGAGGCTTACCTGCAAGAGGAACCTACAGTTGAACTATTTAGGGATTTCTTTCACTTAAACCGGCGCACAGAGTTCACGGATGGACCCAATACTGAGTTGGGCGGAATGGCGGTTCAGAAAAGGAAGGAAGTCACTTTCCCTCATGCCAAGCTTCACAGTCACCCTAAAGAGTGGAACCAGACTTGGTTTTATCGCAAGGATACATCTCCAACTGATGAAAACCCCCTGCCGGGTTACCGCCCCCACCGCCTTAGCAATACACATCCTTTTCCTCATAGGTTAACTGCAAAGGAGAGAGCCATCTATGCCCCACAACTGTCGAAACTTAGAGCCTTTATGGCCAACGGTTTAACCGGTGTTGATTTTGCTCGTTGCTGGATCGGCTGGAGTATCCTACCCTTAAGCCGGCGCCCTGGTTTGATGTGTGAATACACAGGGAGTCTGTTCGACCCTCAACGGCATGTTAACATTCAACTAACAGAGGCTGAAGTTACTGAGGCGGTCAAGAAAATGTTGAATGAACCGGAGGCCGTCTGTGGCCAGACCGGACTAAGTCCTTTCTGCACCTTCAACAAACCGCCATCTATAAGAATTATATAACCTCCTTGTCATAAGTTGCTTATTTCAAAATATTCTCTGAAAGTTTGTCTGATTTTGACAGGGTGATGATCCGTTCTGGAATAAAAAACCACAAGATAAACCGGCAAAACTGCAAGACAAACCGGCCAAGCCAGTTCGCCCAAAGACCAAGGTTGTTAAAAAACCTACCAAGGAACAGACCACTGCGTCTTCCGAGCCAAATGCTGATGACGATATGGCTAATCCGGACTCAGAGGTAGAACTTGACTCTCTTGGTTAATTTTTCATACACCTCATTGACAATGATTATTATCTGGACGAGGTTGAAGGCAGCCAAGCTGGTGACGTAGAGGTAATCATTCTCTCCTCCGATTCAGATCCTCTGCCAACATCGAAAATCCGTTGACCAAACCGGAAAGTAAAATTTTCTCACCCTCTTGCTTACTTGGACACAAACTTTCTTTTGAAGATGCAGCAACACGAGGCTCGCCGCACAACCCGGCACAGCGGCCAGGTAGTTAGCTCCGCCGGTTTACCGAACACTCCGGTTCGGAAACACCGATCAGAGGTCTCTTATACCCTTGACACTTCATGCCCCAAAGCGGGTTGTTTCCGTCAGCCTCTTAACCCGTCTAATTAAAATTATCAGGGTACTTCCCACTCGAGTCATCAGCCACAAAACTTCCACCCCTCAAGACAGTTCCTGGGTGAGTCATACCTTTAAACTTTATTTAAAAATGCCATATGTTTGACATAACATCTTGACCTTTTATATTTGTTCTTCTCAGTGCCAAGCCAAGACCCAGCAAAAAGGCTCGGTTAAATAAACCGGCTGATGATAATGTGGCTGTTGAACCGGAAAAAACTCCATATCCGTAAGAGACCAACACTGATGCCATGCTTAATGATACGCCGCCTCAAGACCATGACTTCTCTGCTGAACAAGTGGAGGTTGATACCACAAGCCATGCTGACCAGCCAACCAGCCCTGTTCGAACTGATGACAAACCGGTCAGTCCAGTTAAGGATACTGACAAACCGCCAACTCCAGTAAAGGCTGCTGATGATAAAAATGATGATATTATGATTAGTGGCATTGGCCACACCACTCTTGGCAATCCTGTCGCTTTGTCAAAGCATACTGCCAAGGACGAGCTCTCTGCTATCGGCAAAGGCAAATGGAATGCCGATTTATCAAGCTACGCCCATCTCAATGCTCAAGACATTCACTCTGGCTTCTTGAACCGTCTGTATACCAGCCGTGACTATGAAGCTGGTTTGGTAAACTCAATGAAGGAGCGATATGAGGTAACTACATAACTGTTTATCTCTTATGTCCAATTGCAATTTATCAACTCTAGTAGCCCCCAAGTGACGGTTTATGATACCAATCTGAACTGGGACTTAGTAATAACTTTATGTTTGCAAGACTGCATCTTTTTTCACTGGTGTAGCCCCCAAGGGCCGGTTTAACTTTATAAAGATGAACCGGGACTTTTAAAAGATTGCCCAGATCAGTACTTGGACCAAACATACATTAGCCCCAAGTGCCAAGAGTAATAGTATTATTCTTGGGACTTGTAGAAATTTCCGAGAACAAGCAAATATGCATTAGCCCCCAAGTATCAAGTGCATAACTTGTTATGTGCTTGGTACTTCAATCATGTAGCATCAACTCATTATACTTCTGTCTGTTATAGGCTGAACTGAGCAAAAAGGAAGCTCAAACCGCTGATCTGCAAGAGAACATCAAATCCCAGCAAGCTGAAACCTCCAAGGAAAAGGATGAACTGACTAGCGCTTTAGCCGCTATAGAAAAGCTAAAGGATGATTTCAACAAAGAGCGTGTGGATTGGAACACAGAAAAATCCGCTTTGCAGAAAAGAGCCGAGGACGCAGAAGCAGCTCTTAAACCGGTGGTAGATGAACTAACTGGTGTAAAGCAGCAGATACATGCCATGACTGCTACTGTGTTCGGTAAGCATCCTTGCTTTATACTTTCAACATATCTTCCCATGCGTTGCTGGTTTACTGACATTTGCAATGATGCAGGAACTCGCATTAGTCATCTGGGCTCTAATGTACAGAAGAAGCTGAAGGCTGCTTACACGCTGATAGATCACTTGTATACCGGTGCTCAACGAATTATCTGCACCGCTTCTCACATAAGCCACCACCAACGTTAATCAAGGATACTTTAAACAGGCTATCTATGCTGCCTGCCCGGGTTGAGGAGCTAAAGAGATCTGCTGCAAGGGCTGGCGCTCTGACTGCACTAACCCGAGCAAAAGCATGGGTACCTGATCTTGGTCCGGCGGATGTGGCTAAAGGCTACCCAAGCTTAAAAGAGGACGGATCAGAATTTGTCAATGAAGATCTCCGCGCCATAAACCGGGAAGTACGTCAAATGGCTTGTCAACTCGCTGAAGAGGCTGATCTTTCATTTTACCAGGCGAGTTATGACACCAACAACAAACGGGTTGCTGCACCGACTCCTGAGGCTCAAAACCTGATCCCTCCAATCCGTAAGCACACTTATGCCCCTGACATTGAA
This sequence comes from Aegilops longissima, assembly GCA_021605205.1. Lineage (NCBI taxonomy): Eukaryota > Viridiplantae > Streptophyta > Magnoliopsida > Poales > Poaceae > Aegilops > Aegilops longissima. The sequence continues at coordinate 529,863,317 of CM038676.1, forward strand.
CCGTCCACCCTTATAAGCGACGAAGCTGTGTTCCAAGCGTTAACTGGGATCGACTGGACAACTGTTGACTTCCAGCCGCTGGGTAGAGACGAAAAGGATGAACCGGTGCAAGATGATCCGCAGCCGTCAGATCAAGCTGGTGACCAACCATAATCCGGAGGCCGGTTTAGTCTTCCATGTGCTGCAACACGCATTTGAGAAAACAATTATCCTTTTGGGCACTGAAACGCCTTGTAATAGGCTAGTTGAAACACTTGGTCTGTTATGCCTTCTTGCATATTTTATCTGCCACTGATGCTTGCTAATCCGCCATGCTTAAGATATGATGTTCATAATCCATAGCAATTTACTCAAGCTATCCCTGCAGATAAAAATCTTAAAGTGCCCTGGCGGTCTACCACCGGGCGGGTCATAATGCCCAAATATATATATAACCAAGGTTTATAACTAAAGTTATAAAAAGATAACCAAATATGGAAATACTGATACCTGTGACCTTGAGTCATAATGTTGGCTAACCAACTTTGTAGTGAGGGTAACAACCCTAATCCAGAGCATTAGTAACTTCTGTTATATGATGCCGGTTTACAATAAAACCGTTCCGGGTTGTGATAAACACCGGTTTATTCAATACTGGTGACTTTGAGTCGAAAATCAGACCGGGCTGATAGTCTCCGGATGTAACTTTCCATATTTGTAACTCCAACTCTTGCCATTTTCGGCATTGTGATATGATATTCCCTCCGTGGTTGGGTTTTTCTTCATTTTTGCATTTTGTCCATGTCATGCGTTTCATATCATGTCATCATGTGCATCGCATTTGCATACGTGTTCGTCTCGTGATTCCGAGCATTTTCCCCGTTGTCCGTTTTGCAATCCGGCACTCCTATGTTCCCCGGCGTCCCCTTTTACATTTTTCCGTGAGCGGGTACTAAACTTTCTCGGAATGGACCGAGGTTTGTCAAGTGGCCTTGGTACACCACCGTAGACCACCTGTCAAGTTTCGTGCCATTTGGAGCTCGTTTGGTACTCCAACGTTAACCGCACTCTCGCAAAGGCCTCTTTTAAGTTGCAGCCCAACACCCTCCAAAACAGCCCAATAACCCATCTAAGTCACTTCCATGCTCTCCGTCGTCGGATCACGAACGTGTGGGTAAAACCGCACCTCATTTGGAGCTTCCTAGCTCCTTCTACCTATAAAAACACCCCCTCCCCAGAAATCCCGGATCAATTCCACCCCTAACCCTAGCCCCGCTCCTCTACGCGCCACCGGACACGTCCGGACGAAGCCGGTCACGTCCGCCGCCAGGCGCCGGCGAATCGGGAGCCGCCACGTGTCGGCCGCGCCCACTTCGCCGCCGACCCAGCTGGGCTCATGAGGTCTGCAGGGCCCTCCCCTCCCGCGCCGCCCGCCCCCAGCCGCCGCCGCCGCGCGCCATGGGTCCTCGCTCGACCGCCGCCAAGGCGCCAGCGCGCCGCCCCTCGACGCTGGCGCGCCCGCCGCGCCAGCGCTCGATCGCCGTCCCGGCCTCTCCTTCCTCCATCTCCGGCGAGCCGCCGCCGGCCGCCTCGATTCGCGCGCCCCGGATCCAGATCCGGTCTCGGTTGACTTCTCCTCTCCCCCGTATTTTCCTCTTAAGTCATTTTCTGTTAGTAAATTGTTGCATGTTCATCGCATCATAACTTTGCACCCGTGGCTCCGTTTTGGGCGTGTAGCATACCGAATTGTTCGTCTCGACGAGTACATCATTTCATCTCATTGCATCATTTTCATTTGAGCTCATCGTGATGCCCGAAATGCTGGTAGAAGAGGGCTATGTGATGTTAGTTTCAGATTCTTATCAGAACATGCACTTTTGTCATTTTTTGCCATGATTGATGTGTGCATCCTATGATCTTGAGTCCTACATGTGTTTTGTAATATGCCATGCCATCTTTACAGGGGTGTATGCCATGTATTTTTGTGATCTCTGTGGTGACTAGCACAAGCATGCAAACTAGGCTTCATGATGTTGCTGATTTCAGCCCCTGTTTTGCTGATATTTTTATGCCATGTTAATTTGTTGCTACAGAGAGTTCCATGCATATTTTGAGATACTTCAGTAAGGATGTTTTGAACATATGGTTATGCTCTATCCATCCATGCCCTTGTTTGCAATTATGGAGTGCCATAGATTGAGTCAATCGAGATCTACTTTTGCTATAAAATGTTTCCTGGCAGATTGTTTACATGTTATTCAATTTTGCCAAGGTTGTTGTAGTTGATCCGTGTATGCTATGATGTTGTTCTTGCCATTTATAGCTTCTATGCCATGTCTTCTTTATTTATGTATGCTTAGTTTATCTTGAAATGCTCTGTAGTGAGTGCATCGAGCTCGCGAAGGTGCCTACATAATCCTGTCAATGTCATGCCCTGTTTGCTGAATCTGTTAACGGAACTTGCTATATTGGCGTGGGTGCCATCATATCTTCTGATCCTTTTTGGCTCATGGTCATTAAGGGACTTTTGTTCTATTCTTTGAGTAGATTCATTGCATGCCTTGTTTTTCTATTATAAGTTCCTTTAGCATGTCATTTGCTTGCTCTGAACATTGCTTCCTGATGCTGTTTCTGCCATGTTCAGTATTTTCACTAAGTCTGTGAAGCTGATATATTTTGCACTTTTGCCATGCTTGTTTGGACCTGTTATGATGTGATTTAGCCGTAGCTCAGTGTTCATCTTTTGTCAAGCATCTTGAGTATATCACTACCATATGCTTTGTTGGTACGTTTGGGTGCAGTAGCTTAATTCCTTGTTGCTTTCTATGTGGCATCATGCTGTTGATGGCAGATTTGTGCCATTCTTGTTTTGCTTGTCATTTGCAAACCGTGCATCCGATTCCGGTGATCTTTATATCGATTTCAACCGAAATTATCTCACCTTTCCAGCGGCATACTTGGTTTGCCAAGTTGATGCCTGGTTCATCATTTTTCCTTCCGGACCACGCATACGCATTGCATATCACATCTCGCATATCATGCCATATATTGCATCATGTTGCTTGTGCATTGCACCGTGATTTATTGTGGTTCCATTGTTTGTGTTCTTGCTTTGGGTAGAGCCGGGAGACGAGTACGTGAACGAGGAACCTGTTGAGAACGCTTACGAGGATCAAGCTTTCGACAACTCTGAGAACTTTGCAGGCAAGATGACCATACCCTCGAAATCACTTCTATCTTTGCTTGCTAGATGCTCGCTCTTTTGCTATGCCTATGCTATGATGCCTATCACTTGCTATATCATGCCACCCATATTGCCATGTCAAACCTCTAACCATCCTTTCCTAGCAAACCGTTGATTGGCTATGTTACCGCTTTGCTCAGCCCCTCTTATAGCGTTGCTAGTTGCAGGTGAAGATGAAGTTTGTTCCTTGTTGGAGCATGGAGATGTTGTTCCTTGTTGGAACATGTTTACTTGTTGGGATATCACAATATCTATTGTTTAATTAATGCATCTATATACTTGGTAAAGGGTGGAAGACTCGGCCTTATGCCCGGTGTTTTGTTCCACTCTTGCCGCCTTAGTTTCCGTCATACCGGTGTTATGTTCCTTGATTTCGCTCTCCTTACGGTTGGGTGATTTATGGGACCCCCTTGACAGTTCGCTTTGAATAAGACTCCTCCAGCAAGGCCCAACTTTGGTTTTACCATTTGCCACCTAAGCCTTTTTCCCCCGGGTTTTCGCGAGCCCGAGGGTCATCTTTATTTACACCCCCCCGGGCCAGTGCTCCTTCGAGTGTTGGTCCGAACTGAGCTGCCTGCGGGGCCACCTCGGGGAAACTTCAGGGTTGGTTTTACTCGTAGCTAGTCTCATCCGGATGTGCCCTGAGAACGAGATATGTGCAGCTCCTATCGGGATTTGTCGGCACAATCGGGCGGCTTTGCTGGTCTTGTTTTATTGCTGTCGAAATGTCTTGTAGTCCGGATTCGAGATCGATCGGGTCTTCCGTAGAAGGAATATCCTTCGTTGACCGTGAGAGCTTATAATGGGCTGTTGGGACACCCCGCAGGTATTATCTTTCAAAGCCGTGCCATGTTATGAGGCAGATGGGAATTTGTTAATGTCCGGTTGTAGAAAACCGAAGTTGACCTTAATTAAAACACATCAACGCGTGTGTAACCGTGATGGTCTCTTCTCGGCGGAGTCCGGGAAGTGAACACGGTGTTGGAGTTATGTTTGACGTAAGTAGTTCAGGATCACTTCTTGATCGCTACTAGCTTTACGACCGTGCCTTGCTTCTCTTCTCGCTCTCCTTTGCGAATGTAGCCACCATATATGCTAGCCACTTGCTGCAGCTCCACCTCACAACTCTGTCCTTCCTATAAGCTTAAATAGTCTTGATCTCGCGGGTGTGAGATTGCTGAGTCCCCGTGACTCACAGATTCTACCAAAACAGTTGCAGGTGCCGACGATGCCAGTGCAGAGGACGCAACCGAGATCAAGTGGGAGTTCGACGAGGAACGTGGTCGTTACTATGTGTCGCTTTCTCGATGATCGTAGTGGAGCCCAGTTAGCGATCGGGATCTGTTTAGCATTTGGGGTAGTCTTCTTTTATTTTGGTTCCGTAGTCGGACCTTGAGTGTAATCTGGATGATGGATGTTTATTTATGTATTGTGTGAAGTGGCGACTGTAAGCCAACTATGCATCTCTTTCCCTTATGTATTACATGGGCTGTGTGAAGATTACCTCACTTGCGACATTGCTTTCAATGCGGTTATGCCTCTAAGTCGTGCTTCGACACGTGGGAGATATAGCCGCATCGAGGGCGTTACACCGGATTATAATTGATCATGTACTGACAACTTGGAGTTGACAGCCGAACCTGGTTGATGAACACCGGTTTAAAAACATCACAAATCTTGTCAAAAAAGAGAAAAACTTAGCAAAAAGCAAATAAAAACCATGTAGTCGAGGCTTTTCACGGGCTGCCAGACCCCAAATTCGAGGCTTTTCATGGGATGCCAGGCCACTGAGTTAAACCATTTTTGCAAAGCCTTTTAAGTTGGTCCTCAATCCTTAACCAAACATCATTTTAACTTGACAAGTTCAGGGTCTTATTAGAGTAACTTGTCAAAGTTCGAGGGGTCATACCAGGTTTACCTGGGCGGAGTAACTTACTTAAAGAGGCAGGCTAACCCGGGGTTTTATGTGTATACACCAAGCTTCCAAGCATTGGCTTGATAGCCTATTATAAGTGTAGATTCTTTGTTCATTTCGACAGCAAATAATCCCCAAGTAACATTTTGAGCTATGCTTAGTGGGTGCCTATGTTTGAGTTGTTGTTTTATAACACTCTCTTTGGCCCCGGATTGATTTGGCTTTGAGCCGATCAAGAGGTGTGACTATGGTTCGTATACGACCAAGCCTCCAAGTGATGTTGTGGCATTGCACCGATCAAGAGGTGTAGCTATGGTTCGGATACGACCAAGCCCCCAAGTGATATTGTATAAAGCTTTGATAAGCTGAATCAAGGGGTAAACCGGACACCGCTTTATAAACAGAAGCTCCATGTAACCACACATGATGTAAGAAAAACAACAGATACCCCGCTTTAGCTGAGGTTCCGGTTTATTATATTGATCATAATATATACATTGTCATAGATATGTACATAAGCAGAGCCTATGGCTCAAGTATAGTAGGGTCGAAGATGAGCTATATTCCACGGCCGGTGGGTCTCCTCCTCCGATTTACGTGAGTCTTTGCACTCTCGAACATCGATTAGGTAGTATGACCCATTGTGCAGATTCTTGCTGACCACAAAGGGTCCTTCCCAAGGGGGGATAACTTGTGCATATCCGTCTGATCCTGGATGAGTCGGAGCACCAGACCGCCTTCTTGAAAGGTTCTGGTTCTAACCCGGCGGCTGTGATAATGACGCAGATCTTGCTGATAAATTGCCAAATGGGTTGCTGCCATGTCACGCTCCTCATCTAACAGGTCAAGAGCTTCCTGCCGTGCCTTCTCATTGTCAGCTTCGACATATGCCGCTACACGGGGCGAGTCATGACGGATGTCATTAGGAAGAACCGCTTCCGCTCCATAAACCATGAAGAACGGTGTGTACCCCGTCGATCTGTTGGGTGTGGTATTGATGCTCCATAACACAGAAGGTAACTCCTCAACCCAACAACCCAGCGTCCGTTGCAAAGGAACCATAAGCCGGGGTTTTATGCCTCTCAAGATCTCTTGGTTGGCCCTCTCCGCTTGACCATTGGACTGGAGGTGAGCCACTGATGACACATCAAGCCGGATGTGCTGACGTTGACAGAGCTCCTTCATGGCACCCTTTGATAGATTGGTACCATTATTTGTTATAATGTTGTGTGGTAAGCCAAACCGGAAGATCACCTTTTTGATGAATTGAACCGTTGTAGCTGCATCACACTTACTGACTGGCTCTGCCTCTACCCACTTAGTGAACTTATCAACCGCCACCAGAAGGTGGGTCTTTTTATCCTTGGATCTCTTAAAGGGTCCAACCATATCGAGCCCCCAAGTCACAAACGGCCAAGTAATTGGAATCATCCTCAACTCTTGAGCCGGTACATGAACCTGTCGTGAGAACTTTTGACATCCATCACACCTTTTGACCAAGTCCTCGGCATCAGCATGAGCCGTCAGCTAATAAAAACCGTGACGAAACGCCTTGGCAACCAATGATTTTGAACCGGCATGGTGACCATAGTCTCCTTCGTGGATCTCACGCAAAATTTCACAGCCTTCTTCAGGGGATACACAACATTGAAACGCCCCAGTCACACTACAATGATGTAACTCTCCATTGATAATAGTCATGGACTTGGACCGCCGGATTATCTGCCTGGGCAAAGTTTCGTCTTTTGGTAACTCGCCCCGGTTCATATACGCTAAATATGGAACCGTCCAATCCGGAATAACATGGAGAGCCTCCACCAACTGAGCCTCCGAATCAGGAACAGCCAAATCCTCTTCACCAGGGAGCTTGACAGACGGATTATGCAGCACATCCAGGAAGACATTAGGTGGAACCGGTATACGTTGGGGACCCAAACGGCTTAAGGCGTCCACCGGTCCACATGATCCACCTGATAACCTTTGAAGTGACCTGCAACAATATCCACCTCACGACGATATGCTGCCATGAGTGGGTCCTTGGAGTCCCAAGTGCCGGACACTTGTTGAGCCACCAGGTCCGAATCACCAAAGCACTTTACTCGGCTGAGATTCATCTCTTTAGCCATCCGAAGACCATGGAGTAAAGCCTCATATTCAGCTGCATTGTTAGTACAAGGGAATGTTAAACGGAGAACATAACAAAACTTATCACCTCGTGGGGAAGTTAACACAACTCCAGCCCCCGAGCCCTCCAATTGCCTGGACCCATCAAAATGAATAGTCTAATAAGTATGATCCGGCTTCTCGTCTGGGGCCTGTAATTCTGTCCAATCATTAATGAAATCCACAAGTGCCTGAGATTTGATCGCCGTCCTGGGCATATATTTTAACCCGTGAGGCCCAACCTCAATAGCCCACTTCGCAATCCGGCCGGTTGCTTCCCTGTTCTGGATTATATCCCCCAAAGGAGCAGAACTGACCACAGTGATGTGATGACCTTGGAAATATTGCTTAAGTTTCCGGCTTGCCATGAAAACTCCATACACCAGCTTCTGCCAATGTGGGTACCTTTGCTTGGACTCAATAAGTACCTCACTGATATAATAAACCGGCCGTTGAACCGGATACTCTTTGCCGACCTCCTTGCGCTCCACCACAATAGCCACGCTAACAGCCCCGGCGTTAGCTGCCACATATAGCAACAATGGCTCTTTGTCAACCGGAGCAGCGAGAACCGACGGATTAGCCAGCTGCCGCTTTAAGTCCTCAAATGCTTCATTAGCGGCGCTACTCCTGCACGGTTATCCGTTTTCTTCAAAGATCGATACAAAGGATGGCCTTCTCGCCAAGGCGATCGATAAACCGCTCAACGCGGCAATCCGGCCTGCCAGGCGTTGAACATCATTGATACACTTCGGTTTGGCCAAAGAAGTGATGGCTTTGATCTTTTCTGGATTAGCTTCAATGCCCCTGTTAGACACCAAAAAGCCCAAGAGCTTGCCTGTCAGTACACCAAAAACACACTTGGCCGGATTAAGCATCATTTTATAAACCCGGAGGTTATCAAAGGTCTCCTTCAAGTCATCAATCAATGTCTCCTCCTTCCTTGATTTCACCACAATATCATTCACATATGCATGAACATTGCGGCACAATTCTGCACACATCACTGATAAGTCGCCTGGGCACTCTTGAGCCCAAAGGGCATAGATACATAGCAGAAGGCTCCAAAGTGAGTTATGAAGGTTGTCTTCTCCTGGTCCTTAACTGCCATTTTGATCTGATGGTAGCCAGAATACGCATCTAGAAAGCTCAAACGCTCGCAACCCGCCGTAGCATCAATGATTTGATCAATATGAGGGAGGGCAAAAGGATCTGCTGGACAAGCTTTGTTGAGATCTGTGTACTCCACACACATACGCCAAGTGCCGTTCTTCTTGAGCACTAGCACCGGATTAGCCAACCACTCAGGATGAAACACTTCGATGATAAACCTAGCCGCCAAGAGCCTAGCAACTTCTTCTCCAATAGCTTTGCGTCTTTCTTCATTGAACCGGCAAAGAAATTGCTTGACCGGTTTATACTTGGGATCAACATTGAGAGTGTGCTCAGCAAGTTCTCTCGGTACACCTAGCATGTCAGAAGGCTTCCATGCAAAGATGTCCCAATTCTCACGGATGAACTCGATGAGCGCGCTTTCCTATTTCGGATCCAAGTTAGTGCTGATGCTAAACTGCTTGGACGAATCGCCAGGAACGAAGTCGACAAGCTTAGTCTCATCAGCCGATTTAAACTTCAGGGCCGGATCATGCTTTGTAGTTGGTTTCTTCAATGAAGTCATATCTACCGGATCAACATTGTCTTTGTAAAACTTCAACTCTTCTGTTGCACAAACCGACTCAGCATAAGCCGCATCCGTTCTTCACACTACAAAGCGATCTTGCGGCTCCAATGCACCGTTATAGTTCCCTTGTGACCCGGCATCTTGAGCTGCAGATACACATAACAAGGCCTGGCCATAAACTTAGCATAAGCTGGCCGTCCAAACAGGGCATGATACGAGCTTTTGATTTTCACCACTTCAAAGGTCAATGTTTCTGATCTCGAGTCATGCTCGTCTCCGAAGGCCACTTCCAGAGCTATTTTACCAACAGGATATGCCGATTTACCAGGCACCACACCATGGAACACCGTATTGGACGGTTTAAGATTTTTATCTGTTAATCCCATGCGACGGAAAGTTTCGTAATAAAGGATATTGATACTACTCCCCCCATCCATGAGTACTTTAGTGAACTTATAACCTCCCACCTGAGGTGCCACCACCAATGCCAGATGACCCGGATTGTCAACCCGGGGTGGATGATCCTCTCTACTCCACACGATCGGCTGCTCAGACCAGCGTAAGTAACGGGGCACCGCCGGTTCAACGGAGTTCACTACCCTCTTATGAAGCTTCTGATCGCGCTTGCACAAGCTAGTGGTGAAGACATGATAGTGCCCACTATTCAACTGCTTTGGGTTGCTCTGATAACCCAACTGCTGCTGTTGCTGCTGATTGCCCTGATGATTCTAACCACCTTGGTTGCCCTGATTGCCTTCATTGTTATGTCCACCCTGATTACAGTGGAAGCCTGAACCGGAATTGCCTCCACCATAACACGACCCATGAGATCCGAGGCCTGAACCGCCACCCGGTCCATGATCATACCAAAAGAGATCAGAATTTTTGAACTCCTGCATGATATAACAATCCTTCCAGAGGTGCGTGGACGGTGTCTCCTTCATTCCGTGTTTTGGGCAAGGCTGGTTCAACAGATAAGACAGGCGGTCCGGGTTAGGACTTGGCCCTCCACCACGCTAGGGCGGTTTACCCTTACGCCACTGACCCTTGTCCTGTGCGTTGGTATTAGCCACAAAATCCAGGCTGGCATCCGCTTTACGCTTACCATTATTTCCATGACCCGCCGGGTTATGCTGCTGCCCCTTGGTATTGCCGCTCTTCTTTCCCTTCCCTGTCTTGTCATCATCAGACTCGGGATCCTTGGTACTATCAGAGTCGGCATACTTCACCAGAGCAGCCATGAGAGTCCCCATGTCATTGCAGTGACGCTTGAGCCGTCCCAATTTCAACTTCAGTGGTGTAAACCGGCAATTTCCTTCCAACGTCAAAACTATTGTATCAGCGTTGATGCGGTCTGATGAATGCAAGATTTGTGAAATCCGACGCACCCAATGGGTTGTTGATTCTCCTTCCTCCTGTACACAGGCAGCTAAGTCCACAATCGACATAGGCTGCTTGCATGTGTCTTTGAAATTTTGAATAAAAGCGGGCTCTCAGCTCGGCCCATGACCCAATGGAGTTAGCTGGCAAGTTTTTCAACCAAGTGCGAGCCGTTCCTTCCAACATCATGGTAAAGTATTTAGCACACGCCGCATCATCAACATCAAGCATCTCCATTTCCATCTCATAGATGTCAACCCATGACTCGGGGGATAAATCGGCGGTGTAATTCGGCACTTCTCGTGGGCCTTTGAAATCCTTGGGCAGGCGCACGTTGCGCAATGCTGGGACGAGACACGGTACTCCCAAAGAGCTGGAAGTAACTCCTGGTTCCACCGATGTGGTTGGACAAACCGAAGTAAGTTGACGGGCCTCGTGATGTGCTGCTAACTCGGCCTCTCGACGAGCTCGAGCGCGATCCACCACATCCTGAGCATCACCTCCACCACCCGCCGGTTTATGGCCACGGGGCGGATAATGGTTTCACGCATTGCTTGACACGGCCGATTCATCCATACGCCTGATGTAGCTCCGGCTTGGGCGGGGAGTAGAATGGATCCTCTCACGACTATATGAATAAGCCTCCTGCTGAACCAAAGCTGTTTGAAGAAGCTCCCTAACCCGTCACGTCTCGACTGCCACCGGAGACTCGCATTTGATCGGGATGGCCGCCAGTCGTGAAGCGGCAGCGACAATGTTGTCCATCAGGTTATAGTAATGACCCGGTGGTGTTGGGACATGCTGTGTCACAATGTTGTTCCGGTGAGGCGGATCCACCAAACGTGGCTGAACCGGCGCCCCCGCTCCAGGTGCCTCCGCCCGGTTTACCACCAGCGGATTACTGGTCCCTGCTCCTGGGGTATTAAATAGGTTCCTAGCTTCATAAACCGGCGGTAGGCGAGATCGGTACCTCCTCTTCAGGACATCGTTCGACGCACTCTGATCCATCATAAGCTGGTAAGCCTGTGCATCCAATGCGGCCCGTTCCGCAGCCATCCTGGTATCCTCAGCTGCTAAGTCGGCTTTGGCCTGGGTGATCTGATCTTTCACTTTCGTGATTTCCGCATTATGTGCATCTTGATTCGCCGGATTAACCTCCGCCATCAGGATTGCCAAAGCGTCAAATAAATCAGATAGAACCTGAGCCGGCGGTCGCACAGGGCTTCCTGCCCCGGCCGCTGTCGCTGCTGCTGATCCGGAAATCATCGCCACTATGGTCGAAGAGTGGAGCACTGGTTGTGTACCGGCCATGAAGATCACAACCCGGTTCGGCGGATCAAAGGGGTCCAGAATACTGTTGCCATCGGAACAACCCCCAATCCGGCCATCTTGCAACTGATATAACAACTCGGTCTCTCCGGTCGATGACTCGTCACCGTAATAAACGACGGTTTCACCACCAGATTCTGATCTATCCTCAGATTCCCCTCCGTGGATGACTCCCACGAAGGCACGCTTCATGACAGGCTTAACCCGGGTAGATCTCGCACGCTGAGCCGTTTCGATGAGGTCGGTGCAGATGTCCGGCTCATGGCCTGGTTCGCCGATCTTGCCAATGAAAACGTGTATGCCGCCGAAGGGGACCCGGTACCCGTACTCGATTGAGCCGGCCTCGGGGCCCCAGCCTGCATCGTCGATGTAGAGCTTGCCGCGACGACTCTTGGTCATCCGGCCCACAGCGTAGCCCTTGAGTCCTTCGAAGCTGCCCTCTAAGAACTCGAAACCATCATGCGATAGCCCCACGGTGGGAGCCAACTGTCGTGGTTTTGTCACGGCAGATGTCCTAAGGAAAGGACCTAGTCATGGAGCCATCGCGTGGGTTAGCTTAAAGGGGTTAAAGCGGACAAGGGACGCGGAGAGTTTATACTGGTTCGGCCCCTTGCGGTGAAGGTAAAAGCCTAATCCAGTTGTTGTGGAATTGCTAGGGTTTCGATGACCAGGGAGCGAATACGCTTTTCCTGAGTCTCGAGTTGTTGTCTGTTGTCCTAAACGGCCACCGGGTTGTCCCCTTATATATATGGGTTGACACCCATCGGTTTAAAGAATCCCGAGGCCGGCTCATAAACATGTCCGGCTCGGTCTCTTCTCTTTTCTATCTTACAACACAAGTCTACATATCAATGCCGGTTTATGTCTATAGGCCTTAAACCGGCCTTGGGCCCTGTGCCTTCTCAAAGCGTCACCGTCTTTGTCTTCACGGGCTTCAGATACAGTGAACCATCATGGGGTTAACCCGGCCTCTCCTGGCCGATTTACGCCCAGTAGTAATATCCCCAACACCTACCTAAGGATTGAGCAAGATCCTTCAAGTAAGTTGTCATAGGTGCAATAAGGCAATAAAAATTGCTTCTAAAAGTGTTAGATAATTTAGTGTAAGAGAAAATTGAGTGTTGTACGAACTTATGATGGCAAAGCAATAAAAGTGACGGACTGCATAATAAAGGTTGCTATCATAAGGGGCAATATAACGTGATGTTCTTTTGCACTAAGGGATTGAGCATACAAACAAATAAGCACATGGTAACCTCTGTTTCCCTCTGCGAATGACCTATCTTTTACTTTTATGTATTTACTTTTATGCAAGATTCAAAGTTTTCTCTCTATTCCTCTTTATTTTCCTCCTTTGGCAAGCATCATGTGGTGAGGAAAGATCTAGGCACATATGTCCAGTTGAATATGGGTAGCATGAGTTATTATTGTTGACATCACCCTTGAGGTGAATACGTTGGGTGGCGAAACTATAAGACCCTATCTTTCTATGTGTCCGGTTGAAACGTTTTGCTCATGTGTATGCGGTGAGTGTTAGCAATCATAGAAGACTATATGATGGTTGAGTATGTGGAGCTCTTACTTAAACTCTGTTGAATAAGTTGAATTGCAATTGCTTGGTGACCGAGAACATAGGTTGTTGAGTTTCAAGAGAGTTCATTGTTTGAACCTTAACATGTGAATTGGTTGCCACTATAACATGAGAAATTTTATAAGAGAGAATCGATGTTATGACGCTAGAAAAAGTGATTGAAATTATCATTGATCAAACTTATGCACTTTGCTAGCATTCACACTTCATAAATTATTTCTTTTATCATTTACCTACTCGAGGACGAGTAGGAATTAAGCTTGGGGATGCTAATACGTCTGCAACGTATCTATAATTTATGAAGTATTCATGCTGTTATTTTATCATTCTTGGGTGTTTTACAATCATTTTATAGCAACTTTATACTCCCTCCATTTCACAATGTAATGCCTATAGATTCTTGTGAAAGTCAAACTTTGCCAACTTTGACCAAGTGTATAGAGAAAATTGTCTATATCTACAACACCAAGCATGTACATTTTGAAAATATAACTCACGATGTATCCAATGATGTGTATTTGGTATTCTAGATGTACCTACTTGTCTCTATAAACATGGTCAAAGTTTGTAATGTTTGACTTTTGTAAAAATCTATAGGCACTACATTATGGAACAGAGGAGTATCATTTTTTGGGACTAACCTATTAACCTAGTGCCCAGTGCCAGTTGCTCTTTTTTGCTTGTTTTTTACATCACAGTAAATCAATATCAAACAGAGTCCAAACGCAACGAAACTTACGGAGATTTTTTTGACCAGAAGCAACCCAATGGGCCAGAGCTGCACCCAGGTGGGTTGTGCCCACCTCGGTGGCCTCCCGCACCCCCTATTTTCCCTATAAATTCACAAATATTACTTAACCCTTCGAGGTTAACCTAGATCGGAAGTTTCGCCACTGCAAGCCTCTGTAGCCACCGAAAACCAATCAGGAGTCTGTTCCGGCACCCTACCGGAGGGGGGAATCATCTCCGGTGGCCATCTTCATCATCCCGGCGGCCACCATGATGAGGAGGGAGTAGTCCACCCTCGGGGCTGAGGGTTTGTACCAGTAGCTATGTGTTTAATCTCTCTCTCTCTCTCTCTCTCTCTCTCTCTCTCGTGTTCTTGAGATGTCACGATCTTGATGTATCGCGGGCTTTGTTAATATAGTCGGATCATATGGTGTTTTCCCCTCTCTATCTTGTGATGATGAGTTTTCCCTTTGAGAATTCGTTGTTATCGGATCGAATACTTTTGTGGATTTGAGAACACTTGATATATGTCTTGCAATTGAATACTCGTGGTGACAATGGGGTATCATATTGATTCACTTGATATATGTTTTGGCACTCAACTCACGGATTCCCGAGGTAAAATTGGGGTAATCTAAGCATAGGGGTTGATGCATGTTCTTGTCTTTGTTTCTCGGATTTCGGGTTCTGGCAGACCCTTGAGGTTCGAACACTGGGGTGCGCGCAGAATCTCGCCCTCTACCTACCTGCACCCCGCCGCCTCTCTAGGATCTAAACTACGAAAGGAACAGCACAAGAGACACAGGGTTTATACTAGTTCGGGCCACCATTGTGGTGTAATACCCTACTCTAGTTTGTGGTGTGGTGGATTGCCTCTTGGGCTGATGGTGATGAACAATACAAGGAAGAACAGCCTCACGAGAGTCTGTTCTTGGCTGGTGCGATGAACTGCTTAGGGGGAGTTCAGTCGCTTCTCTCTATCTCTCTCGTTTGTTCTCTTGCTACTTTTCTTCCTCTCTCTCTGATTCCAGATCTCCCCTTACTATGGTGGCTAGTTCTACTTATAGGCGGAGGCCCTGGGCCTCTTCCCAAATATTGAGCGGGAAGGGCGCCAACAATTGGCCATTTGAAGGGAACACCTGGTACACTTATCTGACTAAAGTTGGTACTACTTTGTCAAAGGCTCACGGTGGTGACGCCGGCTTGGGCTCCACAATGACTTCCTTCTGCCGTTGGACTGGTCTTGGTCTTGTTGCACGAAATGGGCGCCTTTGCTTGATGCTCGCGCTGCGCTTGCTCCCTTTGCACCAAAGAGGAAAGGAGGACACTGCTGGCGGGCTGGCACCCTTTGGCGCTTGGTCGTCATGGCTTGCGTCATGGGCACCTCGCGAGGTACCCCCTTGATCTCTCCGCCTCCTCACGAGCCAGCTGATGAGGCCGTGCTCGAGGAAGCTCCTGTCATCCGCCCATGAGGCTGGCCCCTCGCGAGGGTCTTGAGCTTGTGTTGATGAAGATGGACCGTGATGGGCCCCTTTGAGCCACGCCCAGGCAGGCCGCAGCAAGCAAGTCTGGGACCCCGTTCCCGAGCGCCGTGATAGCCCAGGCCAAAAGCGCGCCGGACTTGGCCGAGCAGAGAGGCGAAGGGCAAGGTGCGGCGCGCATGGCCCCTAACATCCTGCGGCCTTGGGCGCCGCATGGCGGTTGATTGGACGTGGGTGCCTTAGCAACTGCGCGAGTCGATAAAGGAGCGGCGTCTGCCTAGGCTTTGCTTCCCTTGCTTTCTCTGGTTACTGCTCAGATCCCCTTTCTTGCGCCTCTCCTTCCTGCTTCCAAAATCTTCAGATCTACTTCGACTTCACGCCTTAGCAAGGCATGGCGCCTCGCCAGACCCCAGCCGGGGCTTGGTACGCGCCTGCCCTGGACTCACTGAACGTGTCGGAGGCGAGCCTTGCCCGGGTGCGCCAGATGGCGACGGCGCAGGGTTTCGACGGGGCGAAGGTGTTCAAGGCCGGCTCCGCCCTCCCGAAGGGCCAAGGGAGCATCTTCTATCCGCTCTTTGTAAGTGCCATTGTTGCCGGTCTGATGCCTCCCTTTTCCGAGTTCTTCTTCTCCGTCCTCCGCCATTACAAGCTACAAGCTCTGCACCTCCACCCCAACTCCGTTCTCCTCCTGGCGATCTTTGCCTACTACTTTGAGGCTCACATTGGGGTGCAGCCCTCGGTGGCCCTGCTGCGCCACTATTTCTCCCTCCGGACCTCTCGTGGTTCCTCCTCTGCGTGTGCGAGCTTCGTCGCATACGGTAGCTCCATCGCCATTTCGAACCCCGGGAAGAGGATTGAGGGCTTCAGGAGCAAGTGGGTCTTGGTGGATGTTGGGCGCATCCACCCTCGGCTAATCTTGCCCACGGAGCACCCCATACACTCCGACGACTGGTCTCGAGTGGAGCTCGTGGATCCCCGCGCAAGGCCGGTGTTGGAGAGGATGGACATGGATCTGAGGCCGGCCAGCATGGCGGGCGGCTGACTGAGCAGCGTCGCCTTTGGGAATTCTGGAGCACCAGTGGCTCCGCCGTCGATACCCGCTCCCAATGTGGAGGCCCCACCCGAGCCCTGCGGTCTTGGCCGACGAGCACCTGGCTGCGGTTCTCCAATCTTTGGTTGGGGGCGACATGGCGAGGTTGGAGGGCGCTCCTACGCCTCTGTTCCTCCGCGACGACTGGGAGCAGGTTGTGCAGTCCATGCCTGTCTTCAACGGGGACGGGCCCGTGCCCGCGGAGGCTCCCGAGGAAACGGTGGGCGTGTCCTCCGGCGACTCCAGCAAGGAGAAGGGAGAAGGGAGGCGGGAAGGAGGGCCCGACTCGAGGCGACCGGCGGAGAGTCGAGGCTCCCTCCTCGGTGCAAGTCCGCATCCTCCGCCTCTCACCGAGCGACGACGACGAGGATGATGATGAGCAGGGCCGCGGGAGCTTGCCCCCGATCCCGAAGAAGGACAGGACCGGGCTGGTCCCCCACGGGTCTGCCCGGCATCGAGGCGATCCGCAGGCGCGCCTCCTGCTCCCGAGCTCCTTGAGGCTGATCCTAGTAGCCGGCTCTCGGGCTTCAAGTATGGCCGGAGGTTGCTCGGGCTCGCGAGCGACGACCAGTAAGTGCTCGATTGCTGTCATATTTCTTGTTTTGTCGCTGAGGCTTGACGTCTGTATCTCTTGGTTAGGCTAGCGCCCGCGGCAAAGAAGCTGAAGGGATCTCCCGAGGCTCCGTCTGGGGCAGCGCCTCCGCCCTTGAAAGAAGGTGGCCGTGATGCACTGGCCTCTCCTGCCCGGTCATCCTCGCGAGGCCTGGTGGGGCTGGCTGGGGTGAGCTCAGCCCCCATGGCCCAAGCGACTCCTGAGGTGTCCCTGCCTGATGCCACCGCCACAGCTGTTGGGGCGCAGCAGGTCCCGCCTCAGGACACCGTGGTTACACTGCCGTCCTCTCCTCCTACTCCACCAACTGCTGTCTCTCCGACTCCTCCTACCGTTCTGGATCGTGCTGCTGCCGAACTGGACGTTTCTGGCAGAGATCTTCGGCGCCGACCCTCGTCTCAGTGGCAGGCGCTGGAGCTGGCTTCCAGCTGGATTCGCTCTGACGCTTCAATCCGGGCGGCGTTGGTCCAGGCCTCGACGGCTTGCGACGAGGAGAAGCAAGCTGTCCTTGGGGCGAAAGCTGCTCGCGACGCTGCCTTGGGGGAGGTAGCCGAGGTCCGAGGTCGCTGCAAGGCGCTGGAGAGCGAGCTGCAGGGCCTGCGGGACCAGCTCACCAAGGAGGCCCGCCTTCGCGAAGAGCAGGAGGAAGGCATGAAGGCTTGCGAGGTGGCCGTCAAGGATCGGGATGCCAAGCTCAAGAAGCACCGTGAACGCCTAGGCGTGCTGGAGCAAGAGTTGGAGGCGAGGAAGGTCGAGCTGGACGGCAAGGCACGGGTCCTTTCCGAGGATCGCGTGGCCTTCACAGATATGGAGGTGAAGGCTCGCACCTTGCTGAGGGAGCTTTATGATAAAGGCCTGGAGAGCCCACTGGCTGGTGCAGAGGACGGCCCCGCCAAGCTGCTTCCTTTCTTGGTGCGCGCTCTTGAAGATGTTGCCCTTGGCCTGGGCCCTACGGCTGAGGCCGAGGCGCGTGTCTTGTCTTCTGCAGCGCTGACGCGGGTCCTCACCCACGTCTACCTTCGCGATCCCAACGTCGACCTCGACAGCCAGCTGGAGCCAGCAAGCGGCGAGCTTGCCGCTGCCACTGCTGAGGCCGTGAAGGGTCGCACGGAGGCTCTGCTGGGGAAGTTCCGGACCTTCAGCACCAAGCCGAAGCGGGGCGCTACCAACCCTGCGGCTCCACAAGGTGAACCCGCTCCACGCAGCTCCACCGCCGACAAGTGACTCCATTGTGGCTCCTGTTCTGCTTTTAATTCCTGCACATGTATCATGCCTCGGGGAGGCGTTTAAACTTGCATTTGGCATTGTGATAATAGTTATGGACTGTAATATTTGCTTTTGAATTCCTTGAAACTTGCGCTTCCTACTTGCTTATGTTCTACGCCGGCAGAGCCCGGCCCCGCGCATACCTCAGCCGCCGTTAGCCCCGACCGGAAACCAGGACGGGACCAAGGAGTGAGGGGCTACGTGACAAGTTAGGCTCCTGAGTCGCGATGCTCAGGAGTCCCCCTTGGCGCACGAACAACAAGTAGGGAGGTGAGATGTGGGTGGATCTACCGTTCTACATCTGCAGAGCCCGGCCCCGCGCATACCTCAACCGCCATTAGCCTTTCGGAACTAAGGAGTGAGGGGCTACGTGACCAGTTAGGCTCCTGAGTCGCGATGCTCAGGAGTCCCCCTTGACGCTCAAACAACCTTCGTACCTTGGCTCCGCTCGGGGAGGGACACGCGACGAACCAGGCCCGAGGGGCCTGGCTGGGTGGCGTGCGCCTGGGCGTGACCCAGGCGCAGCCCCCGTGCCCAGCCCCCTCGCGCGGCACTCCCGAGGGGAGGCGTTGCAATGAGGCCAGACACTGAGCTCTGGGCTCCCTGAGGTTGATGCAGCCCGGGGCCACCCTCAGTTGTTTATCACCAGCGCGGAGCATAGAGCTTCCGTATGTGTACGGGCATAGCCGCTCCTCGGCAGTGTCGTCAGCCAGCGCGGAGCATGGTGCTTCCACTGGTTCGTGGGAGGGGGCTCCCCTCTGGGAGGAGCCCCCGGGGCATGAACAGCCCCGCCCTGACACGTGGCTGGCACGGTAGGGCCTGACGAGGTGTATCTGGGCACCCGTGAGCTAGCGCGGGACTCACGGGGCCCTACCTCAAGGCGGGCTGCGCCTGGCACTGGGCCTTATCTTGTGATGTGTTCCTGCAGATTTGGTTAGATGCCGCGCGCTCGTCCTCGGGTCCCGGCCCTCGAGCTGGTCTCGGCCGCCGTTGGTATGCTGGTCGCGATGCGTGGACAAGGCGGAGGGTGAGGATGGAGAGCAGTAGGAGCCACGAGTCGTGATGCTCGGTACCCCCTCTTTAGCGTGCAAGCGGTCGACATGAACAAAGAGAAGGTGCCATGGATTGGCATCAAATAACAAGCATGATGGGTGAACGCATGACCGAAATAAGCATAAGAGGGATACATGCCGCGGGCCTGGCCCAAGCGACTTGGGGATGATGCAGCCGAAGGCGCCCCAACAAGGTAAGCTAGGAACAGGAAGTAAAAGGGATACACGCCGCAGGGACGGACCCACGCGGCCTGGGAATAATGCAGCCCTGGGGGGCGCTCCCAGCTGGAAATGAAACTTGAAAGATGTCACCTGGTAGCGTTGAAGACGAAAGGGTGTTGGTGCAGCAGACTCGGTGGGCTGCGGGAGCCGATCCTCACGAGCCCCCAGGCCCGGGGGCCTCGGGAGGCTCCGGAGGCGCTGGTGGCTCCTCGTGGACCATCTCCATCTCCGCCAGGGCTGCGGAGCGCCTGGCCTCTTGAGCTTCCAGGATGCTCCTCATGAGGTGCTGGTACGTGGCAGCCACGTTCGGCAAGCCGTAAGGCATGCGAACGTAGCTGTGGGGTGGACCTTCGCAGCGCTCCACGCGAGAGGGCCAGAGGTGCTCCTGAGAGGCGGCTCGGTTGAGCCCTGGTATGTCGATGCAGACGCGCAGCCCACCATCCTCGCCTGGATGGGGAGCCACGGCAGGTAGGCGACGGCTGCCACTCATGACTCTTGACTCCTGCAGCTCCTGAACGATCTTGCTGACGAACTCCTGAGGGTTTGTCCTTCCTTGCCTTGCTCCTTCTTGAGGGAAACGTGCTTCGAAACACGCCTCCAAGTGGTGCGCAAGCGCCTCCCTCGTGACCTTAGCAAGGTCGGTGGCCCTCAGGGGAGCCCCGAGCCTCGCCGAGGAGGCGCAGGCGCGCTTTCCTATGTGATAGAAGGAGGTTCCTCCTGAGCAGGCGCGGACCCTGAGGGGCCTGCCTCCTGAGGGGCCGGGGCGGACAACGTCTTCTTCTTCTTGGGAGCGGTCTTGGGAAGTTTCCTGCTTCCGCGATCCGGGTCTCTCGGTGATGCGGCTGAAAGGCTCGCTCCGAGGAGCACACCGCGTCTTTCTCTTGGCGAGAACCTTTGTGATGACCCCGCCGCTTCCTGGCATCTTGAGGAAGTTGTAGCCGTGATGGGTTACGGCCATGAACTTGGCGAGCACTGGGTACCCGAGGATGGCGGCAGGCGAATG
Source organism: Aegilops longissima (assembly GCA_021605205.1). NCBI lineage: Eukaryota > Viridiplantae > Streptophyta > Magnoliopsida > Poales > Poaceae > Aegilops > Aegilops longissima. Next base: position 529,884,052 of record CM038676.1, read on the forward strand.
TGTGCGACGTCGAAGTCGATGAGCTCGGTGCGGTAGTTGTCGCGTGCGCTGAAGGTGACAGGGAGGCGAACCTGCCCGATCGGGACCGTGGAGCCGTCAGTGACCCCAGAGAAAGGCTTGGTTGGCTGGAGCTGATTGTAAGGCACTTGGAGATTTTTGAACGTTTCTACGGACAGGACGTTGAGCCCTGCCCCGCCATCGATGAGGGTCTTGGTGACTAGCACATTCTTGATGATTGGGGAACGAGCATCGGGAGGACTCGGCTGTGGCCGCACACTTGAGCTGATCCGCTGAGCTGAGCGTGATGGTGCACGCCACCGACCGACGAGGCGTGTGGCTTCGAGCTTGGGGAGGACTGCATTCACTTCACGGGCGAACTGCTTGAAGATGCGTTGAGAGGCTGGGGCTTGAGCTCCGCCCATGATGCAAGCGATTGCGCGCGGCTCCTGGAAGCCCCCAACCCCCTCATCCTGATGATGGTCTTCATTTCTCCTTGGCTGCGGTGGCAGAGGAGGAGGCCTGTGTTGCCTTGTGGGCGATCCTCGTGAGGCTGATCCCTCCAGCCTCCCTCGCGAGGCGGGTCTTGCCAGCGATCCTCGCGAGGTTGGTCGCGCCATCCTTGGCGAGGGCCGCGGTCTTCCCAGCGTCCGGCGTGCCTTCCTCCTCCTCGGCCGTAGTCCCGATCATTGCGGTCGGGACATCGGCCGATCCTCCCTTCTCGCACGGCTCGGAGTTCTTGACATTCGCTGGTGTTGTGGGTGTGGAGGTCGTGGTACACGCAGTACCGGCCGCCCTTGGAAGACTCGGGCTGATCTCTGCCCCTCTTGGTGTCCGGTTCTGCCGCGAGCACGGCAGCCCCCTTGCGCTTCACGTCCTTGGCCTTGGATTTCTTCTCTTCTGGGTCTGCGGCAGGCAGCTCGAGGAGGGAGAGACGCCCTTCCTCGGCCCTGGCACACTTGGTCGCCAAGTTGAACAACTCCAAGGAAGCGCACAAGTCTTCATGCATCGCTAGCTCCTCCTTCATCTTGACGTCGCGCACACAGTCGGAGAAGGCGGAGATGATGGCCTCCTCGGTCACCTTGGGAATCTTGAGGCGTGCGTTGTTGAAGCGCTGGATGTACTTCTGCAGGGTCTCCCCTGGCTGCTGCTTGATGCGGCGCATGTCGCTCACGGCGGGTGGTCGGTCACGAGTACCTTGGAAGTTGGCGATGAAGCGGGTACGCATCTCGTCCCAGGAGGAGATCGTGCCCGGGGCCAGGTTCAGGAGCCAGGTGTGGGCCCCGTCTTTGAGCGCCATGGGAAACCAGTTCGCCATGACCTTCTCGTCTCCGTTGGCGGCTTTGATGCCCACCTCGTAGAGCTGGAGGAACTCTGCAGGGTCGGCCGTACCGTCGTAGCGAGGAGGCAGGTCTGGCTTGAACTTGCCGGGACACGCGACGCTGCGCAGGTCGGGGGTGAAGGCACGGCATCCAGCTGTGGCCACGGGAGGCCTTGGATGACGAAGAGCTTGGTCTTGCGGGTCCCCATGCGCTGCAGCTGGGAGCAGCGCGGGGTCTTGACGTGCCGGGGCAGGAGCGTGGTCGCGACGAGCTGGAGCAGGGAGCACTCGGGCAGCTTCTTGCGGGCGAGGGACCTCCTGACAGCTCTGCTCTTGCGCGCTAGCGCTGGATGGAGCGGGTTCCGCCCAGGGACCATGCGCCTTGGGGCCAGGGCGCCATCTTGAGGGGGAGGCGGCCGAGGCGCCCCCGGAGCTTCGTCGCCCACGCATGACGGGGTTCGGTGCAGCGTGACAGATGGCGCGGGGAGCCCTGTCGGTGTCAAAACCGGCGGATCTCGGGTAGGGGGTCCCGAACTGTGCGTCTAGGCGGATGGTAACAGGAGACAAGGGACACGATGTTTTACCCAGGTTCGGGCCCTCTTGATGGAGGTAAAACCCTACGTCCTGCTTGATTAATATTGATGATGTGTGTTACAAGAGTGGATCTACCACGAGATCAAAGAGGCTAAACCCTAGAAGCTAGCCTATGGTATGATTGTTGTTTGTCCTATGGACTAAAACCCTCCGGTTTATATAGACACCGGATAGGTTAGGGTTACACAGAGTCGGTTACAATGGTAGGAGATCTACATATCCGTATCGCCAAGCTTGCCTTCCACGCCAAGGAAAGTCCCATCCGGACACGGGACGAAGTCTTCAATCTTGTATCTTCACAGTCTTGGGGTCCGGCCGATGATGATAGTTCGGCTATCCGGACACCCCCTAGTCCGGAACTCGCTCAGTAGCCCCTGAACCAGGCTTCAATGACGATGAGTCCGGTGCGCATGTTGTCTTCGGCATTGCAAGGCGGGTTCTTCCTCCGAATAATTTATAGAAGATTGTGAATACCAGGATAGTGTCCGGCTCTGCAAAACAAGTTCCACATAACACCGTAGAGAGAATAATTTTTGCATAGATCTGCTGACGTATTCCGCGGCGTGACATCACACCACGGCCAGGCCTTTATATGAATCGTTTTTTTATTGTTCCACCTCAGCGTGTTTAGCGAGGCGGTTTCCTTGGCACGTCTTATCAAAGTGTAGATCGTGCCCCCTTATCCCGGGATTCTCATCAATGCGGACGTGGGTAACCCAACAGTGCCCGTCGGCCTGCCTTCTCTATCAAAGGCGGGTCCTAATCGACCACGGGGCGGGCTCTTGGTATTCAACCTCTTTATAGTGAGACCAAGGCCCTCTTCTTTTCACACCCTCCATCGAGTTCGCCTTGTGCTTCGAGTTCCAACACCCAAAGCTTCAGATTCAGGCGCTTCGGACTTTCGACGATGTCCGGCTCCGACCAGCACGGCCGATGGATGTCTTCCTCCGTCACAGAAGAAGATGTGATAAAGCTGCGAGACGCCAGGTATCTGACTGGCGAGATCTCGGATAGGCTGCCTGCTCCAGGGCAGGTTACTCCCACTCCTGAGCCCGGCGAGAACGTGGTGTTCGTGTCCCACTTCCTGCGGGGTTTAGGCTTCCCGTCGGACCCCTTTGTGCGGGGGCTCATGTTTTATTATGGGCTTGATTTCCATGACTTGAATCCGGAGTCCATCCTCCATATCTCGTCATTCATTGTCGTATGTGAGGCCTTCCTCCATATTACCCCCCACTTTGGATTGTGGCTCAAGACCTTCAAGGTGGAGCCAAAGATGATCCAGGGGCAGCAAGCGGAGTGTGGAGGGGCGGTCATAAGCAAATGTGCTGATGCTCCATGGCCCGAGGGCTCTTTTCAAGAGGAGCTTGGTTTGTGGCAACGGGAGTGGTTTGTATCACCGCTCCCAGGGGCACCAAATGGGCGGCGCTCCCTGCCTTCCGCTCAGGTCCACCACAGTGGCTGGCATCATGGGTCAACAAGGGGCTTGACTGGGGGCCGTCCAAGGACGTTCCCCTGCTGCAGGGCCGCATTCGAGATCTCCAGGAAAGAGGGATCAATCTGGTTGCAGTGGCGCAGGTTATGGTGATCCGGCGCCTTCAGCCCTGCAAACGTCGCCCCCTCCGCCTGTGGAAATTCAATCCAGAGGGACCACGAGCTCTCCAAAATTTTATGGGCACGACGCCCGTGGAGATGTATAAACTGTTCTTCGGATCACAAGAGAAGTGTCCGGACTTGACCGAGGACGCAGGACTAAGCTGCAACCGCCCAGATACTCAAGTAAGTAGTCCTCTAACCGGACAAGCTATTCATTCATTTATTTTATATATATGCCCTTTAAAGGATCCGTTTCTTGAACAGGAGTGGATAGCCAAGGCAAAGTTAATAAGGTGTCCGGCTCCCCTCCCAGAGACCACGCCGGATCACATGTTGACCAAGATGTTGAAGGTCGCGCCTTTTGAAGAAGGCGAAGGGGGGAGCGGGGAAGCAACCGCCTCTGTGAAGGAGGATATCAAGGAAGGAGGGATTAAGAGTCCCACCTTCCGAGGAGAGAAGAGGACCCCTTCGGAAGATCCGGAGGTCAAGGCCTCAAAGAGGGGGAAGGAATCTTCGGCAGAGAGTCCGGCGCTGGGAAGTAACCCAGCCGCATTATTTCCCCTAGGGGATCAGCCCTCCAGCCAGCCGTAAGTAAAAAGAAGGGGTCTTTGTAAATAAGGAACATCCCTGTATTTATTTATGAAGATAACCGAAATTGTACCTTGTAGTTCGGACCTCAGCCCTTCTCAGCAGAGCTCGTCTTCGGGGGATCTTCGTCCGGAGATGATGGAGAGCGAAACGCCTCCACCTGTCGCACCCTCATGTGAAGCGGACGACCGGAGGTGTCGCCGCGGAGGGTTCCCCAAGTCCGGCGGGGCCGGAAGGTCCGGCGCCAAGTGGCGTGCGGTCGGAGGAGCTGAAGGATCTGCTCGGGCGAGCGGCTATTTCAGAGGATCACCATGCTCTAATGGGTACGGTGATTGAAAGAATTGCATCCGCGGAGAGCGGATTGCATGAAGCCGTCAGAAGCTTACTGACGGGGTTTGAGGTACGCAAAAATGATGTACCTTCTGACAGTTATGCATATAAAATGCGCCCTGTATAGATAGTAGCCCCTGAGACTCGGTATGTTGTCAAAATTGACAACGTGCCGAGGATCAAATTCTCAGTTTTAACATATCGCCGCTTCTAAACAGGTGGCGGGGCGTCCGGAGGCCAGCCGGACTGATGAATATGCCGAACTAAAGCGGCAACTTGACGAGGCGGATGCGGACATCGCGCTGGTCAATAAACGGTTTGACGAGTCACAAGGTATGTGACTTCTATGCGGACACCTGGTAAGGGAGTTTGACGCCCATGTCTTACTGTTTGTATGCTTAATGCAGATGGTGCCGCTGCCATTGAGGAGTTGCGGGCAGAACTCGCCCGAGTGAAAGAGCAAGCCAGGAGTAGTAATGCGGCCGCTTTAAAGGCGGCCGAAGAGCTAGAAGCTGAACGGGCTGCTCACTGCCGAAGCAAAGAGGAGATGGCCGATATGGCCAAAAAGTTAAGGAGTACTACCAAGCGCTGCGCGGTTCTTGAAAAGGAACGTCAAGCGGAACAAGAGGGCCTAAAGAAGGCCGCCGCCGAATCCAAGAATGCCCAATCTGCTTTGGGAGCTGCCAAGGAGGAGCTGAGTCAGGCCGGGGCGATTGCAGCTGGAAAACCGTTTCTGCTGCGGAGAAAATATACAGATCCAAAGTATGCTCAGTTGGATAAATTGTGGAGTTCAGAGGATGCTTATCTAGACTTGGCGGCGAAGCGTGGGACGCGGTTGAGCACTTCGGGGCCGAAGGGGCACATAAGGGAAGAGCTATATTGGTCGCAATTCCATAGTCCGGGCGTCCTCTGCCGCTGACCGATCGGTTGGCGAATGGGCGAGCTGAATCGATTGTCCGGACTTGCCATGAAGCATGTCTTGACTCACTTGTGGCGGACGGACCCACACCAAGAGCTATTTTGGTTTAGTGCAGCAGTTTCTTGGTGCGGTGCAGCAGTCGGCGCAATGAAGCGATCGGCGTGCATTGAGGGAGCGGATGGCTCTTGCCCGTGTCAAGACATCTTGGGCAGAGATGAAGGCCACCGACGTTGCATCCCGGATTGGACAGAGGTCGAGTACCTGCCGAGCACTACTTTGAAGAAGTCCTGCCGGGCGCTCGTTTAATTGAGACGCAGTGCTCGAAGGATATTATGTTTAAATGACATGTATGATTTGTGAAAACAATGTTTCAATGTAATATAAGTGCTTTTTATACTTGTGCGTTCAAGTAGTAAACTACTCCTCAGGCGGCCGTTTATGTATATGTGTATATAGCACGAAAGATGGCAGTCCTTGGCTTCAGCCCCATGCACATAGTGCGGGGGTGTTTGCAAAAAGCGCTTTTTCACACTTAATCCAACGTCTTGGTCCTGTTAAGGAGGTGATAGCGTAGCAAACCAGGCAACCGGACTATAATGCTTTATCACTTTCACTTAGCCATAGGAGTTCGAGGGTGGGGCTACTATATAGCCCCTGGGGGCACCGCACTCTCCCGAATTCGGGGTGCGTATGTGCCTGACCGAAAACCGGTCCTTCGTTAATGCGGAGGAATCCTAAACATTCCTGTTAGTCATCAGTGGTTGACCAGTCTCGCTATATCATGACAGTCAGTTTTGGCTTTCTCTCTTGAGGTGCTCGCCCGGCGAACCGGGCACAATCGCGAGAGTTCTCACGGTGCTGCGTTAGCCGTGAAAGCGGGCGTAAGGCAGCAAAACACAGGAGCCGGGCAACCCAACATTTGACCAAAGACATGATTCGGAGCTGATGCATATAAGGCCTAACTCGAGACGCAGAATACTCCCTAAGGTATTTGGTCTTTATGAAAATGGGCAGAATAATGCCCTAAGCCCTTTGTGTCCAGGTACGCGCAAAAATTCTGGTGCGGCCAATGCCAAAGCACCAGCCTCCTCCTCAGTTATATTTAAGGAACTGGGGGAATGTATATCAACAAGAGACAGTGAAAAAAGGTTTACGCAGGGTCTTAATCTGAAAAGAATCCTTGCAACGGGTCCCTGCTGCACGTCTGCGCCTGTGTCTCCGTTGTGCCGTATCCTGGACGGGTGTAGCACGTTGTTCATCTGTAAAAGGGAGGGACTTAGTTTGAAATAAAAAAGGATCGTGCGAAAGGTGTACTTAATATTAAATGAACAGAGTACGGTTCGAAGAAGTGAATAAAATTGAGCTTTATTGTCTCTTGTTATACATGCATGCGGCCCCTCGTATGGGGGTATGCCGCTAGTAGGCGCCGGACTCGTCTAGCCGTGTCCGGTGTTTGAATGACCAATTCAGGTTCTTTTCCTAGCAGAGCCGGATAGCTGTGGAGCTGTCAAGGCAGTCTCTCATTCTCCCGTGCTCGAGTAACACTTAATACTTCCTTTTAACGAGATGATGCCGCGTGGACCGGCCATTTTAAGTGTTAGAGATGCATAATGCGGTATTGCGTTAAAGCGGGCGAAAGCTTCGCGTCCCAATAGTGCTTGATGGCTACTTTTAAACGGGGCGACATGGAAGAGTAACTTTTCGCGATGGAAGTTGTCAGATGAACCAAACACAACTTCTAGCAGTATGGAGCCCGTGCAGAGGGCGTATGGGCCGGGCAGTACTCCTTTAAAGGAGGTGGTGCTGCGGCGAATTTTGGTTGGGTTTATCCCCATCCTGCGGATTGTGTCCGATATATCAGGTTTATGTCATCGCCGCCATCCATGAGGACATGTAAATTGGAATCATCGATTATAGGATCCAATATCAAGGCAGTCCATCTTGCGCTCCGGATATTATCGGAATAGTCCCGATGGTCGAAGGTGATTGGTTTTGACAACCATGTGCGGCGCGCCTTTTAGGGGCGCCGCTTTTTTCCTTTTGATCACGTGAAGTGAGTTTACTGTTTTGACCTCCTGTGGGAAAGTTTTTTGTTTTACGGGGTTCGCTTGTGGTGCTCGTCGTCATCTTTACTTGGTGTATCGAGCCCCTTGTGTTCGACGTTCGGTCTGCGGACTGTTTGAAGACCCAACAATCTCGTGGGTATGGTTTGCGAGCTTCCGGAGGTACCATGTATTTGACACGATCTATCCGAGAATCTTGTTTAGGTTGGATAGCTCGTCCACCGTTATCCTTTAGGGGCAGTGTTTTGTTGTTCGCCGAGAGCTTTTGAATCCGGCGTTGACGCCGTACTATTTGGGCCATTTTCTTTATTCCGCGCTGATCTCTTCTACGTCGTGATTTCCCATTTCCATCCCTGGTTTGGATGTACTCGGGTTCTTTGGTATCGCATCTAGCCAGCCAGCTTTCCTCTCCCGCAAAAGCGGGTCATGAGGCTTGTTAATGCGGCCATTGTTCTTGGCTTTTCTTGGCGAGGTTTCTGGCGAGCCATTAAGTCTCGGACGTTGTGTTTGAAAGCTGCTAAGGCTTCGGCGTCCGGACAGTCGACTATTTGGTTCTTTTTAGTAAGGAACCTGTTCCAGAATTTCGGGCTGACTCTCCGGGCTGTTGAGTTATGTGACTTAGATCGTCTGCATCCGGAGGGCGGACATAAGTCCCCTGAAAATTTGCCCGGAATGCGTCCTCGAGCTCTCCCCAGCTTCCAATGGTGTTTTCGGGGAGGCTTTTAAGCCAATGTCGAGCTGGCCCTTTGAGTTTAAGGGGTAAGTATTTTATGGCGTGGAGATCGTCTCCTCTGGCCATGTGTATGTGGAGGATGTAATCCTCGATCCAGACTCCCGGGTCTGTTGTTCCGTCGTATGCCTCTATGTTTACGGGTTTGAATCCCGCTGGAAATTCATGATCCAACACCTCATCAGTGAAACATAGGGGGTGTGCGGCGCCCCTATATTTGGGTGTGCCATGATCTTCGAAATTTTGGCGCATTGCATTGCTTTGACGAGCCTTCTTTCTTGGCCCATAGATGGACCTAACTGGGCCATCCTCTTGATGTGAATCCTTATGCGGATCGCATATTGGCTTGTGTCTTGGCGCCATTCACCGCTCTCTTTTTGCCGTGGGGTCGCCCATCCGACCGGTGGCCTTCTTACTTTTTAATTGTGGGGCTCTAAGGCCTCCTCGTCAATTCGGCAGTAGCTTTTTTGGGTACCTCTTTGTTCGGCGACTGTCGCCGTACTTATATGCGGTGCTGAATACTTTGCTCCATCTAATCCTGAGTGCATCTTCCGCTGTTTTGAGCTTCCGCTTCTGCTTTTTCAGGCTACGCGCCGTGGCGACGAGCTTTTTCTGGAGGTCATTTCGCTCCAATGGTTTGTCCGGCGTGAGGTCATCCGGACTGTTGTCTTCGCCGGGAACAGATTGTTTATCCAAGTTGTCTTGTTCGGACGATTGCTCGATAGCTTGTTCGTTGTCCACCGGTTCGCCCTGCTCTATGGCTGGGTCTTTGTTGAGGCAGGACTTTGTTCGGCGTTTACATTGCCGTTTTGACTGCTTGTCGAGGGATTTATCCTTCGTAGCGTCCCGTTGCTCCTCGTCTTCATTTCCTTTGGGCGTATCCACCATGTATACATCATGGGATGAGGTTGTCCAGCATCCTATAGGTGCTGGTTCATTGTTGTCTCCTACATCGCCGCCCATACCGTCGATGTCTTGAGTCGAAATCGAGCACGCCGTGTAAGCTTTCGGCGAGTGGCTATGAAGTGGGTGGTGGGTGGGCATTGAATTTCTTCGTCGTCCGTATCCCAACCTTCCGACCGTAGTCCAGCCAGGCTCTCCGGATAAAGAGAGAGACTTTAGTGAATTCAGGATGTCGCCAAAGGGCGAGTCTTTGAAAGATGTCCATGCCGTGAACTCCATAACGGGCGCCCAATCGGATTCGATTGGCAAGGGCGCGGAGGGTTCGAGTCCGGAGAGGAGTCCGCTTCCGGAGCCAAGGTCTTCGCAAAGGACAAGGATGGAGTTCGCTCGATCGCCGAGAGATTGTAGCCCCGAGGCGGTGTCCAACCACTCGCCCTCGATCGGGGATCCGCCCGGATTAAGGGTCGGAGAGGATCTTGGTGCGGCCTTCGTGGCTTTGCTCGCTGCGAGCTAGATCATGCCCATCGAGACAAGGCGGCGCTTGGCTGCGGCTCAAATCCGTCAAGATCAAGTCTCCGCGGATATCGGCCGTATAGTTTAAACTTCCAACTCTGACCTGACGGCCAGGGGTGTAGCTTTCGATCTGCTCCAGATGGCCAAGCAAATTGGCCCGCAGTGCAAAGCCGCCGAACGCGAAGATCCGTCCGGGGAGAAAAGTTTCACCCTGGACCGCGTCGTTGTTGATGATCGGAGGAGCCATCGGGCCTATCGGTGACGACACAGAGGAACTCTCAATGAAAGCACCAATGCCGGTGTCAAAACCGCGGATCTCAGTAGGGGTCCCCAATCGTGCGTCTAGGCGGATGGTAACAGGAGACAAGGGACACGATGTTTTACCCAGGTTCGGGCCCTCTTGATGGAGGTAAAACCCTACGTCCTGCTTGATTAATATTGATGATATGTGTTACAAGAGTGGATCTACCACGAGATCAAAGAGGCTAAACCCTAGAAGCTAGCCTATGGTATGATTGTTGTTCGTCCTATGGACTAAAACCCTCCGGTTTATATAGACACCAGATAGGTTAGGGTTACACAGAGTCGGTTACAATGGTAGGAGATCTACATATCCGTATCGCCAAGCTTGCCTTCCACGCCAAGGAAAGTCCCATCCGGACACGGGACGAAGTCTTGAATCTTGTATCTTCATAGTCTTGGAGTCCGGCCGATGATGATAGTTCGGCTATCCGGACACCCCCTAGTCCGGAACTCCCTCAAGCCCCGTGCGGCGCGGACGAGCTCGGTGACGCGGTCGAGCCACTCTTTGTAGACGTTGTCGACGGGACGGTAGCGCAGGAGCTCGTTTGCCGCTATGAGCGCAGCTCGAGCCTCCATGGGCGCGCGGAACGTGCGAGATGAAGAACCAGCCCGGGCGAGCGAGGGGGTAGCAATGCGGCCGTCTTGCCTCACGGAGGGATGCTGGGACGATGCTTGCTGCTCGTTCCCCGCCGGGCCGGTGGCGGCGTTGATGGCAGGCGACGGGGAACGACGAGGGCGCCCGCCGACGGGAGCCGTCTGGGCGACGCGGGAAGCGAGAGCGGCTCGGCGCTCGGCGCGGGCCCGACGAGCGTCAGACATGGATGCGGGGTCAACGGAGAACAGGGCGGTGGAAGACGAATTCTGGCGTACCCCTACCTGGCGTGCCAAATGTCGGATTTCGGGTTCCGGCAGACCGTTGAGGTTCGAACACTGGGGTGCGTGCAGAATCTCACCCTCTACCTACCTGCACCCCGCCGCCTCGCTAGGATCTAAACTACGAAAGGAACAGCACAAGAGACACAGGGTTTATACTAGTTCAGGCCACCATTGTGGTGTAATACCCTACTCTAGTTTGTGGTGTGGTGGATTGCCTCTTGGGCTGATGGTGATGAACAATACAAGGAAGAACAGACTTGCGAGAGTCTGTTCTTGGCTGGTGCTATGAACTGCTTAGGGGGAGTTCAGTCGCTTCTCTCTATCTCTCTCGTTTGTTCTCTTGCTAATTTTCTTCCTCTCTCTCTCTGATTCCAGATCTCCCCTTACTATGGTGGCTAGCTCTACTTATAGGCAGAGGCCCTGGGCCTCCTCCCAAATATTGAGCGGGAAGGGCGCCAACAATTGGCCATTTTGAAGGGGAACACCTGGTACACTTATCCTGACTAAAGTTGGTACTCGCCTGTCAAAGGCTCTGGTGGTGACACCGCCTTGGTCTCCACAATGACTTCGTTCCTGCCGTTGGACTGGTCTTGGTCTTGTTGCACCGAAATGGGCGCCTTTGCTTGATGCTCTCGCCTGCGCTTGCTCCCTTTGCACCAAAGAGGAAAGGAGGACATTGCGCGGGCTGGCGCCCGCCTAGCGCCCTTGGTCGTCATGGCTTGCGTCATGGGCACCTCGCGAGGTACCCCGCCTTGATCTCTTCACCTCCTCGCGAGCCAGCCTGATGAGGCCGTGCCTGAGGAAGCTCCCTATCGTCCGCCCCGCGAGGCTTGGCCCCTCGCGAGGGTCTTGAGCTTGTGTTGATGAAGATGGACCGTGATGGGCCCTCCTTTGAGCCACGCCGCAGGCCGCAGGCAGGCAAGTCTGGGGACCCCCGTTCCCAGAACGCCGACATTGTTTCTCCGGTAGAAATCTTGGGGCACTCATTGAAGTTCTTTGTGTTGAATTGAGTATTATGAATATGAATTTGCTTTGGTGTTATTTTAGTACGAACTCTAGGATAGATCGAATGGAAAGAATAGCTTTGTGTTATTTTAGTATGAACTCTTGAATAGATCGAACGGAAAGAACAACTTTGAGGTGGTTTCGTACCCTACAAACAATTCCGTCTTATGTTCTGCGCTAGATAGGAATTTTGGAGTGATTCTTCATCACACTTTGAGGGATGGTTATACGATCCAATTATATCAGCATTGTTGAGAGATTGCACTAGCGAAAGTACGGATCCTAGGCCTTGTTTTCAAGCATTGCAATACCGTTTTTGTGCCTGTTTACTATTTGCTACCTTGCTATTTTTATTTATTCAGATTATAAAAATATATTTCTACCGTCAATATTTCACTTTTATCACCATCTCTTCGCCGAACTAGCCATTGTATTGGGTGTGTTGGGGACACAAGAGATTTCTTGTATTTGGTTGCAGGGTTGTTCGAGAGAGACCATCTTCATCCTACACCTTCCACGGATTGATAAACCTTAGGTCATCCACTTGAGGGAAAATTGCTACTGTCCTACAAAACTCTGTGCTTGGAGGCCCAACACGAGTCTACAAGAATAAAGTTGCGTAGTAGACATCATCCACCTTCAAGCACTCACCTCCCCGGCAACGGCGCCAGAAAAGAGCTTGATGTCCACTACGCAACCTTCTTCTTGTAGACTTGTGTTGGGCCTCCAAGCGCAGAGTTTTGTAGGACAGTAGCAAATTTCCCTCAAGTGAATGACCTAAGGTTTATCAATCCGTGGGAGGCGTAGGATGAAGATGGTCTCTCTCAGACAACCCTGCAACCAAATAACAAAAAGTCTCTTGTGTCCCCAACACACCCAATACAATGGTAAATTTTATAGGTGCACTAGTTCGGCGAAGAGATGGTGATACAAGTGCAATATGGATGGTAGATATATGTTTTTGTAATAAGAAAATATAAAAACAACAAGGTAGCAAGTGAGCAAAGACGGCATTGCAATGTTTCGAAACAAGGCCTAGGGTTCATACTTTTAGTAGTGCAAGTTCTCTCAACAATGATAACATGATTAGATCATATGGCAATCCCTCAACGTGCAACAAAGAGGCACTCCAAAGTCACTAATAGCGGAGAACAAATGAAGAGATTATTGTAGGGTACGAAACCATCTCAAATTTTTTTTTGATCGATCTATTGGGCTATTCCTATAAGTGTCACAAACAGCCCTAGAGTTCGTATTAAAATACCACCTTAAGATACACATCAACCAAAACCCTAATGTCACCTAGATACTCCAATGTCACCACAAGTATCCGCGGGTTTGATTATACGATATGCATCACACAATCTCAGATTCATCTATTCAAACCAACACAAAGAACTTCAAAGAGTGCTCCAAAGTTTCTACCGAAGAGTCAGGACAAAAACGTGTACCAACCCCTATGCATAAGTTCACAAGGTCACAAAACCCGCAAGTTGATCACCAAAATATACATCAAGTGGATCACGTGAATATCCCATTGTCACCACAGATAAGCACATGCAATACATACATCAAGTGTTCTCAAATCCTTAAATACTCAATCTGATAAGATAACTTCAAAGGAAAAACTCAATCCATTACAAGAAGGTAGAGGGGGAGAAGCATCATAAGATCCAACATAATAGCAAAACTAGCGATACATCAGGATCGTGCCAAATCAAGAACACGAGAGAGAGAGAGAGAGAGAGAGAGAGAGAGAGAGAGAGAGAGAGAGAGAGAGAGAGAGATCAAACACATAGCTACTGGTACATACCCTCGGCCCCGAGGGTGAACTACTCCCTCCTCGTCATGGAGAGCGCCGTGATGATGAAGATGGCCACTGGTGATGGTTTCCCCCTCCGGCAGGGTGCCGGAACGGGCTCCCGATTGGTTTTTCGTGGCTACAGAGGCTTGCGGTGGCGGAACTCCCGATCTAGGTTTCTTTTCGGGGGTTTCTGTAGTTATAATAATTTTTGGTGTCGGTTTCACGTCAGGGGGGGGGGGGGTCCACGAGTCAACGACAAGGACGGAGGACGCACCTGGGGGGTGGGGGGGGGTAGGGCACGCCTTCCAACCTTGTGCGTGGCTCGGGACTCTTCTGGCCCAACTCTTTTACTTCGGGGGCTTCTTCTAGTCCATAAAATTCACCGTAAATTTTCAGCTCGTTTGACTCCGATTGATATTCCTTTTCCCCGAAACTCAAAAACAAGGAAAAAACAGAAACTGGCATTGGGTTCTAGGTTAATAGGTTAGTCCCAAAAATCATATAAATAGCATATAAAACATCCAAGATGGATAATATAATAGCATGGAACAACCAAAAATTATAGATACATTGGAGACGTATCAGTGCCATCCGAGCCTAGCATCATCTTCACTATCCCGTCGCTGAGTTATCTGCCGACGGCGAAGAACCAGAATATCTGTAGGATCACGCAGGAGATGCAGTCGCTGAGATTGCGAGGCGGCGTCGGGCAGCGATGGGCATTCGTTAGGGTCCGACTTCCCGGGGTCCATCATCTATGACAGTGGCTAAATAGGTAAATAGATGCAATGTGGTGAAGTGGGGGCGGTAGTGTTGACGCTATGTTTTGCATATCACAATTTTGTAATTTGTTTAGGTATGCAAATTTATTGCGCCCTCATTTAATATGGGTGCTAAGCCACCGCACCTATTGCCATGGCCTAGGGCAGGCCCTAAGGGGACGCTACGGTTATTCTGGTCGTCGCCGTTCGCGGTGCGGGAGACATTCTGTGACATTCATCTGGGCGGGCTGCTCGCGCCCAAGGGCACCTACCTCTTTGTGCTAGTGTCCACCATGCACCACGACGTCGCTTCTTGGGGCCTGTCGATGAGCCGGTTTGACACAGGCCGGTTCAAGAACAGTGTGGCGGCGGCGTGCAAGAATGTGCAGGCGGTGTCCATGTCGTTCCGCCTCGTCCCGCTCTCCTGCCTTGGCCAGAACCTCGCGATCTTCAAGCTATGTTAAGACGTTCCTTGCCGACATCCTCACGCAGCTGCGCTCTCCTCGGACTACATGCATTACCCGACGTTTCGTCTCATCGTCGAGCCGGAGTTGGGGTTGCACCTCCTTTTAAACTGTGTCGATGGTACTACTCAGGACGACTACTATCGATACATGCATCTTCATGAACATCCGGACCGAATTGGGATTTGTTAAGTCCAAGGACCCCAATATTGGCCCTGTTTGGATCCATGGGTTAGAGTTAGTTTGAGGTAGTTTGGGCTCAAATAGCCCTAAAGTATCCAAACACGAGGGCTAGTTTGAGCTAGTTCCATCAAACCCACCCAAAAAAACTATCCCACCCAAGAGGTGCTAATTGGAGCTAGTTCTCCTAGTGCATTTATTATCAATCTAATCATGTCATCCAATCAATTCTTTGGCTAGAGTTAGTTTAGGGTTAGTCATAAGCTAGAAACTAACTCTAACCTCTAGCTAAGTTGGAGTATCCAAATAGGGCCATTGACCGAACCTCTGACTGGGATGGAACCCGTATTGAACAAAAGGTTCTCTATGCCAGTTTCCCTCAAGCGAATGTTTTCGTTCGATGCGTTTGCCCAACAGTGCGAACCCTGATGTAGGCGAGTCCCTTTCTAGGCCTCCCGGGCCAACACAATTCCCTTTGCACAAAAAATTAAATAAGTGAAAAAAGTGTCCAAAACTACTATGTGTACAGAAATAGAAAATTACAATTGACATGCCGTAAAGTATTTGCCATGGAGTGTGCAATATATTTTCCATCATATATACAAAAGTAATTTGCGGGCATCTAGTACAATACGAAAAAAAGTCATTCATGATAAAAAAAATGCCCATGGGAATAGTAGAGAGACAAAACTTTAGTTTTGGGTTAATAAACATGATGGCAATATAGAGAAAAAAGATACTACACGTAGACATGGCAAATGCTTGGAGTTTGGCATGTAAGAGCATGCCAATGTTTTAGGAAAAGGAAAATTTCAAAGATCAATGCAAGGTTAGAAAAAAATGTTGAACTGTATGGAGCTGTCGAGAGAGGATAAGGAAGGTAGCTAGCTTGTCATTGCGTCGCGCTGAGCCGTTCATGGAGGGAGAAAGTCAAAACTTGAGGTGGCAACCCCTGTGCGCCAAGATTAGGTTGATCTAACAGCCAGTGACGGGTTCGCTCTGGGCTCCCAGAAAACTAACTTCAGTTTTTTAACGTTTTGGAAAAATAATTCTAGGAATATCATGGAAAATGTGCATATTTTTAGCACATTATGTGTGTGTTTTCTCGAGGGCCGGCCCTGTGTTTCGGGAGGCCCTAGGCGAATCGACGACATGGGCCCCTATGTCCTAAGTCCTAAGACAATATATATGTATGCATGTGTTATATATACTAGTTGACCCGTTGCGCCAAATGGCGCAGAGACCTGCTGAAGACATGTTGTCGATGAAAATAGTTTCATGCTGCAAGAACCTTCAACTAAAGCCACGTTCGCGATGAAAATAGCTTCCTTTACTAAAGACAGGCCATGTATATATAGTCGGTTTAGTTCTGGTCTGCTAAATCCATATGCGCCTTGAAAAAAGACATGGTTTTATTTGCACAGCCTCACGTGTTTAAAGTATGAATAAGAACTACAAACTCTTTTTGTGCGATTCAAACACATTTTTAGAGTTTTTATTTCTTAGTACATGTTGTCTAAAGTAACATTTTCCCAGAGAGAGAGAAGCATACCCTTCTCTTATTATGATTACTGGCCCGTTGCGCCAAAATGGCGCAGAGGCACGCTAAAGCCATGCCCGCAATGAAAAAATTCATGGCTTAATCCCCTCTAATAGAAAACACTCTAATAGAAAACACGATATATAGAGTTCTATTTAAAACAAAATATATGCATAAGCAAGCACGTACGAATAGACCCATTTGAAATGATGTGCGCGATTCAAAATATTTACATTTTTCAATAACTCTATGTTTGGGCAAGCGTGTCAAACCCGAAGTTTTTAAAAATATTTGACTTCGTTAGTAGAAGTAGGTTTTAGCAACCATTTGGGGTACTAATTCAAACCCATTAAGATGAAAAAAGAAGGATAATTTATCTTTAAAAATATATGCTTAAGCATGCATATTTTTATCTTATTCGGTAACATAGAGCCAAATGGCGAGGGTCCAAATTCAAACCCCGAGTGTTTTGAAACAGTTGGGGTTTCATTAACATCTTTTAAGTTTTAGAAATCATTTAGGTGGGTAAGAATCAGCTAAAATGCAACATACCATTTTAACTATTTATGCATATGATTGTTACATAGACAAATAAAAGAGGTCACTACCATAGTTAGAATGTACACCTACGATAAGAAAAATTCAAGTTTCCGCCTTACTATGCAACTGTACACTTGGTGAAGATAACAAAGTCGATATTGCTAACAACCAAAAAATTTGAAAGATTGAAGCAAGCAAAAAAATAATGGAAACTCAGATAACAAAGAGGTTGACAAAAATCTGAAGTTAACATACATACAGGACATGTCACATGCAAAATTGAGATATACTGCAGATAACACATTACATGCATGAGTGGCAATCATATGGGTTCTGCTTTGAATCACACGATTCAGACAGTTGTGAACATTGATGATTATGATTGTGTGGTAACTGTATATACCGATTACGAACCAGGAAAAGAAACTAAGGGTAGCTCATAGTTCTTTCAGAAAAACATAAAGGTACTAACTGGCAGTTATATTTCCACCATCACTCCTAGTTGTGACTTCCTACAAGAAATGAGAACGAAAATGATATTACAGCCTCATGTCCCTTCCTTGTTTGGCCGTTATATTCGACATGTTCCTTCCCTGAACAAAAGATATCAATAGTGAGCATTAAAGACCCTGAAAACTCAATACTCCCTCCGTCTCAGTTTACAAGTCCTACGCGTATACCTAGGTTGTCAATTTTATCACTCTAATATAAACTATATAACAAAAAAATTATACCTTTAGAAAATAGAACATCTGTAGTTTATTTTGGTATATTTTTTGTAATATATAACTTATATTAGGTTGGTCAAATTGACGACCTAGGGGTACGCGCACGCCCTGTAAACTGGGAGAGAGGGAGTAGGATATACGCCATGGCAGTATCTGCCCCGTTTTCATATTCATTCAATGCACATTACCAAAATCTAATAGTAATCAAACTTGAATTAAAATGGTACATAAAGTTTTTGTAGTTAGAGATAGGACCAAGTTGGAATAGTATAGAGAAAATCAAACTTTATCCTAGCATTACACGGAAGAAACGTGACCCACTTATCATATGAACAAAAACAGACCGAGAAATTTATTTACCATCAGATGTCGATCTCTATATTTCCGCTTTGCAAATGATCCCAATTTAAAGCTTGATATCCCTTGGAATTTTCACATTACACTGCAACCTACAAAGCTTAAATAAGGCCACTAATGTTCAGAGCATAGCTTAAAGAATTGTGCAATTAGCTCATGAAAGCCCCCTGATGTAACATTTTTACCTGGTTGGTGATGCATGGTGATCTACTATGCGCAATAAAATACAACAAGTAAACCAGATAATCATCATATTAAGTACTACATCATCAATAGGCTGATCTTGTTTGCACTGCCAATTACTACGGACTTACACACGCTCCCTTCAAATTTCAAGGACTGCTTAGCCAACAATTCCAAGTTCAAGCATGAAGTAGTCAAAATGAAATAACTCAAAATATTTTTAGAATCTCAACATAGAAGGATACCCTTGAGGACTATGTGAACCTAGAAGACCAGGAAAGAAAATATTTCAACTTCGCAGTGATATAAGGGCATCTCCATCGCTGGGCGCTTAGCCCCCGCGCCAGGTTCGTAATCCCAGCAGATTAGCGGTTGCCAGCTGTAATCCTGGTGTCAACCCTGGCGTCAACGCCAAATCGCGCACCCGGCGCTTGGCCATTTTTCTTCCAGCACTTAACATCTACGTTGTTTAGTTAATTAGCGTCTAGCGTTCAGGGATGAGGCGCTTAGGTGTTCTTCAGATTTTATTATTTTCTTCGTAAGCGCCTATGTAAGCTCCTAGCATTGTAGCTGCCCAAAGGGGAACTTGTTAAATAATAGCAGTTGTGAATGGGCATATAAGTATATATCACCAGCTTTAGTCCACGACAACATGTAAATTGTCTACTTAATAGTAAACGGTGTATCTAGAGATAATGCTAACCAATTCTGCATACAAAACGCTTTCGAGATGGCAAATTATAATTTACTCCTAATGTTCCTTGTAGATTGTGGTTGCTCAAAGTCAAATAGCTGCAATACATGAAAACTTTTATATCAATTAAAACTACTTCAGTAGTACATACGCACATGATCAAGGATAAAATGAATACTACTACACACAAATGGTTAAGTAGACAAAACACCATATGTTCAATCACACAAGCGGCAAGCATGAGCCAAAATAGAACAAAACTCTGTGCCAAATCCTGAATATAAACACAATCTAAACTAATATCCATGTCAACACATAGGAAAGAAAAGAATGCAGTAGCTAAATAGAAAAGGAAGTGAGCAAAACCACTGGCAGAACAAGCAAGCAGCAACATGCAGAGATCTTACAGCCTGCGACATAAAAGGGGAGGAACTCATCAGGCAGAAGCATTAATCCAAAAGAATCGTCAGCAACCTTCCCTCCCCTGCAGCTCCACCCCACCATGAAGACCCAGCCACTCATGCTCTCCACGACGACGAGGTGCGCCCGATCCAGAATCACGGAACATCACACTGCAAACTAAATACTGGAGCATCAGATTAGCAGCTATATATTCCAAGCATGCATTTTTAACTGTAAAAGAGCTAATAAAGTGTTTACTTCAAGAAAATACAGCAGGCCAAGCAAAAAATGTCTATCTAAAGGTGAACAAAAAATGAAATATCAATCGTAATAATTAGGGTGTGCAGGACCAAATAATTAATATGCCACTTTGGAAAGAAAACTTCAAAATGTACCAACGATTGTGTTCACAATGTACAATTGGTCGGCATGTCATATTCTTCTCATCATCAGTTTATTACACGAAAAAGGACTGCCATAGCCTCACATATGTGCTCGGGATGCTGCGACAAGCAACAAACTACCAACAAAAAGACAAATTTGCATATGTACCTATTGAGAAACAACATATAAATTTTCTGGATGATAATTTGAATGTTGTACAAAATTCAAGAGAAACTTTCCACTACCATATAGTGCTCACCGCATTACTTCATTGCACATATACTCTGTACTTGAACTATTGACTGTAGGAAAAATATGTAGTGCACACATTTACCAACATATATGTGGGAAAGACACATGCCTAAAAGAGGGCAGATTCAAAAGTGGCAACTTGTACGACATAATAAGCAGTAAACACATAAACAAAGCACACATTTAAGCACACTTATTCACACCATGCCTGATTGAGTGCTATACCGGTTGTCATGAAAGAATTCAAACTGACACGATGACCCTATGCACTGCATCTATCATTAAGTAGAGGAGAAGATCATAAAGAAACAAAATAAAGGCATTCACCTGCATCATATCCCACCTTGTATTGATATGAATATGAAAGCCTCCAATAATTAAAGAATTCATAGTTGAGGGCATCTGGTATTAAGTTCGCTAGTTCTTGTGTGTCCCCATATCCATCACCATCTATACACATTGAAGGTTCCTCTGGTAGTCATCATGGTAAAGGGATTGAGAAAGCATTGGAATAAATTTCTCATGTAGCAAGACGTTGAACCTTAGCAAAGCAGCAGTAGTCAACGGCTCAAGCAAGCACCAGATCAACTTGACAACTTTACATGCAGCCACACCTTGCAACAAAGAGAATACAAACATTAAAAACAGGAGAAGAAGTTATGAAGAAAACCTCACAAGGCTGCCAATAACGCACTCCTAATATGATCATTTAGTTACTATCATCTTATATATGAAAATGAGATATTATGACACAGTGGCAGGAGCAAGTGATAGTGGTTCAAGCCTCCGAGTTCAGGCACTAACATTGCAATAATTTGGCTTCCTCCTTTTAATTGTGATTAAACATACTTAAGGGAGTGTCTGTTGTAAAACCAATGAACAAGCCTAAACATGAATGGTTCCAGTAGACTTGATAACCCATTCAAGCTTAATTGACCTTGAAGCGCTGCTCTCTGGAGCCATGATCGCGACACCAAGAACTCGCACGAGACATGGAGGAGCACGTCACCACAACGCCCTCACACCAATGCCTCCAACCTGCATATGAGGCTTTTCTGATTAGGAACTATATGGTAAAGAAACAACATTTATCTGTTCTAACTGAGTCTCAAAAGTGATCAAATTGGACCATATTCAAAATCCATAAATAACCAAACTGGAACATGCCCAAAAACTATAGCTCTAATAAAAGGATTCCTTTAACCACAATAGCCAAGAAAGTAAACAAATTCTGGTGGATTAACTTGGTGACTTAGACAAACATGAGATCTGGAAACAATACACTGGAATAAAGTGGTCATTCTGACAATGTCCATGGAACTGAAACCACCATGAGTACCATTGTTGAAATTATGACAAATCTCATTATTCCAAAGTAGAGTCAGTGCACTTCTTCTTAGAAAAAGTTAAATAGTTCTAAATAATTAGTAATATAATACACCATATGTTGAGTGAAATCTGTCTTTTGGATTGAGTAATTAAATAACTACAAAGATCTTGCAAAATCACAACATAACAAGAATCTGAAGCTTTGTTGAGTCCTTTTTTTCTATAAAACATAAAGCTTGATGCCAATAACCTTACGGTCCTTACCTACGCCCAATCAAAAATCGAATGGTCATTTCCTTCTCCTTTTCCATTTTCTCGAGTGACATTGACCAACTCAGTTATCCCAAAAAGTTCCTACAATTGTGACCCTGCTGCTGCTGCCTCACACGGACCTCTCCTCAGCCCTACAATGTGTGTGCCGCCCAAAGCTCAGACATTGTTGCTCCATCCCCCTACCGCTAGCCTACAGACCATCCCTGCTCCTCCACCCAGCCCTGAAGTCTAGGAATTAGCAGCAGGAAGAACAAACTGAAAAATAGAGCTCGTTATGACAGAAGTATTTCACTGAATAGCATACAGGAAAATATGGGAAGAGTCATTTCACCTTAGCGTTGAAGGCAAGAATCTAACAAGAATCACAATCTACAATCAGAGATGAGTCGGGGGAAGGGAGAGCTCACCGTTGCAACTGGCCGGCCGGAGAGGTGGAGGATGGGGGCGGAGGAGGGGATCCACCCCGGCGAGCCGTCACGCTGCCGCATCCATGGAGACGCTGCTGCTGACGTCCATGGAGACGCTGTTGCTGCGGATCGAGAAAGCAAAGAAATTAGGTGAAGGATGTGAGAGGGAAGGAAGGAGAGGAGAGGTCAGGGAGAGCCCCGGTGTTCTACCCCTACCGTGGCATCTCTGCTTCAGGGAGAAGGGAGGGGGCCGGCGGCACGGGGAGGAGAGGAGGCCGTCGAGGCGAGCGGGGAGGGGGCGGCGGCGTGGGAGAGGATGGAGCGAGGAGGACATGAGGCGAACGGGGCCTGGGGCTCGGGACGATAGGACGAGGCGAAGTCCGTGTCGGGTGGAAGAGGCGGGCTCGGGGTGGAGCATGTGAAGACGGAGGAGGAAGAGCTCGGGGCAGACATAGACAGAGGAGGAAGAGCTCGTACCAGGGATGGAGGACGGATGCAGGTGGGGCGGCGGCTAGGGTTCGTGCGGCTGAGACGAGTGAGGGAGGAAGGAGAGTACTCGAGGAAGGAGGTGGGGGCGTGCGGCTGTGGGGTTTGGGCGACCAATGGGCTTTTCGGGATGAATGACCAATCGTACCGTTTCACCCCGCACCCAGCCAACACATCGCGACCCCATCGACGAAGCGGCCCACTCGTCATACACGCGTGAAAGAAACAGCAAGGTAAAACACGCAGTGAATATCTAACGGATGAGGAGAGCCGAGGTGGGATTTTTACCCCGATCTGACAGCCACGAATGGCCCAATCGGGGGAGCCTTGTGGAGGTGAGTTGGCTAGCTTCATTATAGTTTTAAATAACTTATTAAAAGTAACTTTCAATCACACATCTTTAGTTTAAAATATGATAATAATTCAAATGACTCCATCGAGAACAATAATAACCAAATTCGAACCGACTCCATAAAAAACAATGGTACTAAAAAGATCGCAAAATGAAACTAACATGACATGATTACCTCAAATAAGAACGAAATTAGACTGACTCCATCGACAACAATAATACTTCAGTGCTTTAAAAAAACTAATAAATAAACTACTGAGATTGTCAAATTGAGGTTTGGGATGAAAAGCAACATGGATGCGTACTTCTTGACTTCCAGTCGGATGCGCACCTGTATAGGTATTGCCGTATTCGCCTACGCGTATCCATCAGCGATCGCTTAGCCTACGCGTATCCATCAGCGATCGCTAGCTAGCTATATCTGGCCCGCCTAGCCCATCCTATTTCTTTTCTTTAATTCTTTTGTAATTTTCTACTTGCTTTTTGCTAGGCTATAGTATATGTATATACTCCATCATGTGCCCCCCCCCCCTCGCCTGGGCCCTGGGCCGTCGCCCCGTCGCCCATGCCCCAGGGTCGGCCCTGGTTTTCTCTAATATTCTCGTTTAAAAAATATACACATGCCTCCCCCTTTTGTTAAAATTTCTGAACCTATTTCACTTGCATGGTTCGTAGATTTGCAAGTAATAATTTATTAGAAAGCATTAAATTTGTAATTTTTCTTATTTAGAGGGTGTGTCATGATTTCCGATAGGTTTTTCAAATTTATTAAAAAGTACTATATTTGTCTTATTTTATTTTATTGTGCACCAACAGGTTGCCACGTGTGTGAAACCATCACCGTGTCATTGGTCAAATAGAGTCTCTGACAGACCAAATCCAAATGGTTTCAAAAGTTAATGGTCAAGTTTACACCGTGGTTTAGAGTTTAGAAACCAGAGCTATTTGGCCGATAGATGATGCATAGACTAAAAGCAGACCTTTTTCAATTAGAGCACGACCAGATTAAGTTTCAGAAACTGTAGTAGAGAGTGATGGTTTTGTAAGAGAGCATTCGCACACGAGCATGAGTCACGGTGTCGTGAATTCCTATTACGAGGGAGTATCTCGCGCGCGCGCGCTGCAACGCGCGAATTCCGACAGACCACACTTGCCGTCGTGGCTGGGCTGCATGTATAGATACTGAAACACAGTGCGAGGAAACGAGATCGCTCGTTGTGACGCTCGCTCGCGAAGGAGCGTTTCCGTCCTATTACTATCATCGTGTGCTATAGCCTATAGGCCTTTGGTTGAGTGAATGAACCCTACAACAGGGACGACGGCGCACCGGCTCCCCTCATTCCAGCTTTCTCGCACTAATAAAACACCTCCGGTTGGCTTGTTAAATCACCAAAGCGGATTCTAGGAGATCGGAAGGAACCTCTTACAAGTCAGTCCGAGCAGCACATTGCCTGTTTTTTTTTTTCAATGAGAACATCTTGGACGATCCCTATTTCTGTCATAAAGCAGGGCTCTCACAGCTGGGCCCATAACACACTCTCACCAACACCGCGCGCGCGCCCGCGAGCAGCAGAGCCTGAGAGGCATGTCGGGATCCGGCGAGATGGCGCCGGCAGCCCGCCAGAGCCGCCACCGGCGCGTCATCATCTGTGCCAGCTTCGCCGTGCTCGTCCTGCTCCTCCTGGCGGCCGTGGCCGCCATCGTCCTGCTGGCAGTCCTCCGCCCGCGGGACCCGACTACGGAGCTCCTGTCCGCGAACGCCACCGGCGCCGCCCCGCGCGTGACGTTTCCCACCGTCTCCGTCCAGCTCAACGTCACCTTCCTCCTCGTGGTGCGCGTGCGCAATCCGAACCCGGCCTCGTTCCGGTACGGCGAGGCCGCCACGACGCTCCTCTACCGGGGCGCACCCGTGGGCAGCGCCGTCGTCCCGGCCGGCACCGTGCCGAGCCGCGGCGCGACGACCATGCGGCTGGGCATGACGGTGCAGGCCGACAAGGTGGTGGAGGCGGCCGGGATCGGGGGCCTGCTAGGCGACGTGCTCGCCGGGGAGATGGAGTTCGAGGCGAGGACGGACGTGAAGGGCAGGGTGACTTTCCTCGGGTTCGTGAAGCGGAACGCCCAGGGGAGGTCGGCGTGCCGCATCGCCATCGGCGTCCCCGACGTCAAGGTCCGGCGGCAGGAGTGCCACAACGAGGCTAGGCTGTGAGCGCAGCGCGGTTCGTACGAGCGTACGCGTGCCGTATAATACGCGCGTCATGTAGTTGTACTCGTGTGGAGTGGAGGCGTCTGGTGCAACCCGTGTGCTTCCGTGCGAGTGACTCCCGATTTGTAGATACACGACATTCGCGTGGTCTGTATGGGCTTGTGTTTATATAGTACTCCATACGATTCTGCATATTCTGAAGGCATTTTGTTTCGCTTTTTATAGGACTCGAACTTTAAATCTGATGTCAGATTTATAACCATGACAAATCATACAATTTTTTATGGCAATTTATATTTGCAAAGAATAGCAAGTTTAGTTGGCATGGCAAGCATGACAAATCTACTTCAATTTATTTTATGTCAGAAAATTGCCGCGTTCACACCAACATAAATGGATAACGTTTTGCATCTACATGCCGGCCGAACGCTTCAGTTGGTCGTTTTCTCGCACGTGCTCGTATTCATCTCTTTCCCCGATCTCGCGCAGGTGTCGCCAAAGGACACAAGGCGGAGCTTGCCGCAGTCGGCCTCTATCCCAAGCGCCAGCTCCTCGCAGTCCTCAGCCACGGCCATAAGCGGCTGCTCCATCCCCTGCCGCGCGGCCATCACGGCTGCCGCTGCCACACATTTGCTCGGAGCTTGTGCCGGTCATCCTAGTAGCTGTGGAGCGACCACGGTGGCGCCTTGCATGCTGTTTTTTTGCTACGAGCGAGTGTCGTTTGGGTTTGGGGAGTGCACGACGATGCTGCGGTGCTAGCACCCGTGGGCGCCGTATCCCGGCGAACCTGCAGGCGAGGCATTGCAGAACCCGCCGCATACCCCCATGTGCTGCAACTGCTATAAAAAAGCTTCAAACTCTAGATGAAAAGCTTCAACCGGATATACAAAAAGCTGCAAGCGTTTAGTGCCATCAAGGAAAGCTACAACCGTCTACTGAAAATGCTACAACTTTTGATGAAAAAAGCTTCAACTGAATGATTGTCGAGGGTTTGAAGCGACATATGCCAAAGGATGGCTTATCATGGTGGGAGCTAGTAAGACGTAGCCGGTGCCTGAAAATGGGATAAGGCGTAGACACGAACCCCGACGCACTTTACCCAGGTTCGGGGCTCTCCTAGGAGATAACACCCCTAGTCCTGCTCTGCGGGGTCTCCGCATGATCACTAACTCAACCAGTGACTACAAGTGCTCCTTGAGCTGTTTGGATAGAGGAGGAAGAAGGGCAGGGCTGGCTCTACTCCTCTCTCTACGTGGTGTGTTGTATCTCAGGGGCTGAACCCTTTGCACGGTTGCCCTGGGGGGTTTATATAGGCCCACCCCCAGGGGTACAATGGTAATCTGGCCGGGTGGTAGGACCCGGCTGTCAGCGTCTCTAGTCGCCGGCTTCTCCGCCGGCAGCTAGGGCCCGCCGCCTGGTGGGTCCCGCCGGCTGTCTCGTACTCGGCCGACAGGCCGCTCCCGCCGTTGGCGGGTCTTGCCGGCTACTTAGTACTGTAGCCGTGCCGCTGATGACGTGTGCTTTGTTGGGGGGGCTACAGTCCCACCGCCTGGTGGGCATTCACTGTAGCCACTCCCCGTCTCTTCTGATTAATGGCGCACGGACTCCAAGGGAGGGGGAGGGCCGCCTGGTCAGGAGTCGGCCTCCCCAGAAGCCGACTGATCAGGGCTTGCCGTCTTCTGGCTTCTCACGGATAGGTGGGACCCGTCGCCTGTAGGCCGTACCGACAGTCCGTCGTGGGAGCATGGCCTTCTCTGCCATGGATAATGTCATGGGCTACGCGACAACAGTGCGGCGCCGGGCGAGGGGTGTCCGCCCAGTACGCTGCACTATGGCCACGCTCCACCCTGGATTCAGGGGTGGCAGACTGCACTGTAGCCACGCCCCGTCTCGTCGTGTTTATGTGTGTGCTAACTTCAAGGGCACGAGGGGCCACCTGCTAGGAGTCGGCCCACTCGACGGTCGTCTTCTGAGCTTTGCCGCCTCCTGGCAGCCGGCCATTTGGACCAGCCGGCCCCAGGAAGGCGGCCTTCTGCCTTTGATTGTTGAGGGGCGCAGCCGGCCCCGATGTCTTGAAATACCATGGGAGGCTGATGAGGCTACTCGTGGTCATTTACTCCGACAGTAGTCCCCGAAGCTGGTGGGGCGCCGCGGCTGAAAGAGGCGAGGAGCCTCAGCGGCTTCCTACTCCGAGTGGTCTGGCTAATCTTGCTTCGTCCGTCTTCCGGAGTGCCGAATGTCAGGAGTCGGCCGTGACCAGGCCGGCTGCCTGGTGATTTTGAAGTGTCGTGGCGGGAGCCTGGTGGCACGCCAGCCGGGCGCCAAGCTTGCGTACCCGCGTGCCACCCGGCGCCATCCAGCCGGGCCAGCCTGCCAGCCCACGCGCGTGACGGGACGTTGCTGCAGGCTGGGGCCCACCACTACCGTGCCTCGGCGAACGCGCGGATCCGCTACGGCCGAGGCGGACGGTTAGGACTCCGTGGCGCAGTAACTACACGCCGTTATTGTGCGGTAATTGCGGGGTCGTGGGGTCGTGGGCGCGGTTAATCCCACGACCTCCCACGTTCTCGCCCCCTCGTCTCCGCCGCTTGGGCAATAAGTAGGGGGAGAATGGGGGGTGGCAGACGCACACGCACCCTCCTCTCCCTTCTCATTTCTCCTCTTTGCTGTTGCCGCCGTACTCCCGCATCTTGCCGAAGTGCTGCCGCAGCCCATCATCGCCGGGCCCGTATTCCCCGCAGCGTCCCCGCTCCGCCGCGGTCTTGCGTGTTCATCACCGCGTCGTGCCTCCATCGGCTCGAGCTCTTATGGCGCGCGAGCGGGCCGGCGACTGGGACGGCTCGAATGGCCACGAAGACCACCTCTCCTTCCTCCGCCAAACGCGGCGGCTGCCCTGCGCGCTATGTAGAGGTACGCGCCCCATCGGAGAAGGAGATCATGCCGGCACCGGAAGACGGCAAATGCGTCGTCTTCTGGTCGCATTTCCTTTGTGGCTTCGGCCTGCAGGCTAGCGGCTTCTTCCATTCCTTCTTCCAATTCTATGGCCTCCAGCCGCACCACCTCACACCGAACACGGTGGTGCTGCTGTCTGCCCATGTTACCCTCTGCGAGGGTTACCTTGGCGTTCTCCCCACCCTCGAGCTCTGGGGGGAGTTATTCTACACCAAGCTCGGCACCGCCGTCAAGGGGGAGGCGACCCAGTGCGGAGCCTTCATTGCGGTTCGACGTCCGAGCTCTGGGAACAGCTTCCCATCCATCAGCTTTACACAGTCGGTCAAGCTGTGGCAAAAATCTTACTTCTATGTCAAGAATGTCCACCCGACGGCCGACTTCGTGAACCTGCCGGCTTATACAGCCGGCCCGCTGGCGGAACCCCGCACCAACTGGACTTTCAAGCCGAGGACGCTGTCGACCACCTCCACCGCCGCTATCCTCAGCTCAAGGAGATGACGGAGTCAGAGGGCCTCAAGGGATCGGACCTACTGACCGCCTTCGTGGTGAGCCGGGTGCTCCCTCTTCAAGGCCGGCCTCATCTGATCAGCCGGATGAGCGGTCATCGAGACCCGTTCCAGATGTGCACCAAGGAGATGTCGGACACGGAAGTAGCCCGGCTGGTGAACTATATCTCGAACTGCAAGCTCTCGGAGGTAGAGTGGCAGTTCAGCAAGCGACCATACTCCCGTGCAGACCCGCCGCCCGTGGTGAGTCCTCAACTCTTTTCTCTTTATTTGTCGGGTTCTGCTTTGCCGGCCGATCAGTCAGTCACGACGCCCTGGAACAGGGTCAGGAGTACCTGCCGGACCGGTCAGTGAGTGACGTGGACGACCCCGACTTGGGGGCGGCCGCCCTGGAAGAAGACGACGCCATAGGTGGTGGTGGCGGAGCAGGCGGCTCCGGAGGAGGCGGCGTCGAGGACTGGCCCGACGACTACGAGGGGGAGGCCGAACCACGCCGCCCGCAGGGTGTCGATAGGATGTGCGCGAGCTCCTCAGCGGCGCCGACCGCACCAGGCGGCGCTGAGGGAGTCCTAGATTAGGGGGTCCTCGGACAGCTGGACTATATACTTTGGCCGGACTGTTGGACTATGAAGATACAAGATTGAAGACTTCGTCCCGTGTCCGGGTGGGACTCCCCTTTGCGTGGAAGGCAAGCTTGGCAATTCAGATATGTAGATCTCCTCCCTTGTAACCGACTCTGGGTAACCCTAGCCCCCTTCGGTGTCTATATAAACCGGAGGGTTTAGTCCGTAGGACAACAATCACAATCATAATCATAGGCTAGCTTCTAGGGTTTAGCCTCTACGATCTCGTGGTAGATCAACTCTTGTAATACTCATATCATCAAGATCAATCAAGCAGGAAGTAGGGTATTACCTCCATCGAGAGGGCCCGAACCTGGGTAAACATTGTGTCCCCCTCCTCCTGTTACCATTAGCCTTAGACACACAGTTCGGGACCCCCTACCCGAGATCCGCCGGTTGTGACACCGACATTGGGGCTTTCATTGAGAGTTCCACCATGCCGTCACAGTAAGGCTTAATGGCTCGTCTTGTTGTCAAGGACAAGATTACCTCTGGGGGAGCCCTGGTTGTAGGCCAAAATCTCCGACTAGGCGGCTTCATCATGACCGCCCGTTCGCCCGTCGCGCCGACGATGACTTCTCAGGTCATCAAAAACAGCCTCCACGTCGGCTCGGGATTCACCGAGCAGATGGATCCAATGGAGCTCTCTTCCTTGAACGAGCTCTTGGATCGCATCGCCGCCCTGGGAGTCGCTACGGACTATGATCAGATCGGGCTTAAACCCGACCAAAGGGAAATTAACTCTCCGCCGATCACCCATCCGATAGCGGTGGTGGAGGAGCAATGCAGCGATTCTTCCTCTATTTTGAGGACAAACTATGTCCGTATTCCCGAGGTCTCCGAGCCGGATACCCGTCTATAGGAGGACATGGCCCAAGCTTCGGACCTAGAATCGGACAGCGGGCCAGAAGAATTGGGCAACATCCCGGAGCCCGAACTGCCAAACTCGGAAACTCCTCTGCCCCTGGGTCTCAGACCGGGTCAGGGTTTGGACCTAAATCTACCCACCCACCCAGACATAAGTGATCTTTCCCATATTAGACAAGATCCCCTAGAGACAGTACATCACTATTGGGCCAGATTCCTCCTTATAATGAGCAAGGTCAAGGACTGTCGTGAGGAAGACACAATTTCATTCTTTTGCAAAAATTGCACGGACAAGGGAATCCTCAACGCCATAAGTCGCCGTGACATAGCACACTTTGCCGACTTGGCGGCCCTAGTACAGAAGTAGCGTGCGATGGAAAGCGCTTGGAAAAGCCAAACAAAATTCTGGGATCCTCGGCCTCACTAAACCCCCGTCCGAGCTAAAAGGGTGTACTCGTAAGTCACCCGTCCAATTACAAAGAAACCAAAGCCCACTACATGTATGGAACCAGATCGAGGGATGGCTCAATGGGCCATGAAAAATTCACAGTACAGCGGATACCATGCCAACCCACAACCTTAAAGCATGTTGGATACTCCGGCAGGTGGCCAAGAGCGGCGAGGATCTCCTCATCGACAATACCACAGAGCACCATCCCGTGGAAAATAACAATACAGTATTGACAGTCTTTGAGACTTTCGCCTCAAATAATAGGCGCAAGCGAGCACTCCGCAGCCTCGCTGAAGTCTGCCATGTTGCAGCAATAAATCCATGGAACGATACAGCCATAACCTTCAATGCCAGTGACAAACCTCAATTCCGAACAGCCTGAGCACCAGCCGCTCTGGTCCTTAGTCCAATTGTGGACGGCTTCCGGCTTACTAAAGTGCTCATGGACGGTGGCAGCGGATTAAACCTCATCTACGAGGAGACTCTTAGCAAAATGGAAATAGACAAGAGCCGCATTGAGCAAAGCAGCACGACCTTCAGAGGAATCATCCAGAGTCGGAGGCACGACAAAGGGAAAAATCACACTAGGTGTGGTATTCGGCACGCCGGAGAATTATAGGTCCGAAGAAATCACATTCCAAGTGGCCCTGTCCAATAGAGGATACCACGCCCTTTTAGGGCGGGAGGCATTCACGATCTTCCAAGCTATACCCCATTACGGGTACATGAAGCTCAAGATGCCCGGGCCCAATTGAATCATCACTCTAGCTAGTGATCCGACATGGCACGCCACCAAAATAAACCGCCACACTAGCCCTCGAGGCGTTATCCAAGCCCTCGCGTCAAGAACTAATCGCAAGCACTCCACAGTGGACAGGGATGACGTGATACTTGACAAAAGACCCAAATCCACCTCTTTTAAACCAGCGGATGAAATAGTCAAATTCCAGGTCCACCCAACGGACCCTACAAAGACAGCATCCATCGGAGCACAGCAGAACCCCACAACAGACACCGCACTGCGGGAGTTCTTGCACGAGAATTGGGACATCTTCGCCTGGCATCCTTCAGACATGCCAGGAATCCCACTCAGGCTGCCCGAGCATAGCCTAAACATTCTAAAGGGATACAAGTCGGTCAAGCAGACTCTTCGGTGTTTCTCAGAGCCTAAACGACAAGCCATGGGAGAGGAGCTAGCCAAGTTACTCGAGGCCGGATTCATCAGAGAAATAAAACATCCGGACTGGCTAGCAAACCTGGTAATGGTACCAAAGAAGGACAAATCCTGGCGCCTATGTGTCGATTTCAAGGACCTTAACAAGGCTTGCCCCAAGGATCCCTTTCCCCTCCCCCGCATCGATCAAATCATCAATGCTACCGCAGGACACGACTCATTGTGTTTCCTCGACGCATACTCCAGATACCATCAAATCAAGATGGCGGATTCTGATCAAGACGCAACGGCATTCATCACTCCATAAGGCCCCTTCTGTTTTAACACCATGCCTTTCGGGCTCAAAAGCGCCGGTGCAACCTATCAACGCATGATTCAGACATGCCTGGAAACACAAATCGGCAAAACAGTGGATTCATACGTAGACGACGTGGTCATCAAAACCAGACACGTCGAATCTTTAATAGACGACTTGAGGCTTATGTTCGACAATCTTCGAACATATGACATCAAGCTCAATCCAGAAAAATGCGTTTTCGGCGTGCCCGCCGGAAAGCTCTTGGGCTTCATCGTTTCCAATAGAGGAATTGAAGCAAATCCGGCTAAAATCCGAGCTCTGTCACAGTTGGCTATCCCAACAGACCTCAAGCAAATCCAAAAATTAACTGGATGTGTGGCTGCCTTAAGCCGCTTTATCTCCCGATTGGGAGAAAAGGCACTACCTCTTTATCGCCTTCTTCGACGCACCAAACACTTCGAGTGGACGGATGCTGCCACGGCCGGATTGGAAGAAATAAAAGCCCTCTTGGCCGGCAACCCAATCTTGGCCGCACCAAATATCGGCGAACCAATGTTGTTATATATAGAGACAACTCACCAGGTTGTAAGCGCAGTGCTCGTCGTCGAACGAGAGACGGACGGACATAAGTTCCCGCTTCAAAAGCCGGTGTACTACGTATCACTGTCCTCACCCCATGCAAATCACGGTACCCACATAATAAAAAGATAGCATATGCGGTCTTCATGGCATCCCGGAAACTACGACACTACTTTCAAGAGTGTTCAATTACGGTGGCCTCTGAAGTACCACTCAACGACATACTAAATAACCGCGATGCCACGGGCCGGATTGCTAAATGGGCTACCGAGCTCCTCCCGTTCGACATAACAAACAAACCATGGCGATCCATTAAGTCACAAGTACTGGCAGATTTTGTCGCTGAATGGACAGAAGCCGAACTCCCTAAAGAGGACGGCGCGTACTCCAATTGGATCATGCACTTTGACAGCTCTAAGATGCTGGCTGGTCTGGGGGCAGGCGTCGTCCTGACATCCCCCACCGGAGATACAGTCCAATACGTACTCCAAATATTATACACAGACTCCAACAATGCAGCAGAATATGAGGCCCTGTTGCATGGTCTCCGGATGGCAGTCTCCATGGGCATTCAAGCCTAGAGGTGCGTGGGGATTCGAACCTTGCAATATCTCAAATAAATGGAGACTTTGATGCCAAGGATCCAAAAATGGCGGCTTACCGCAATCCCGTCCTCAAAATGTCAGCTCGGTTCGAGGGACTCGAATTCCACCATGTAGCCCGAGAAAACAATCAAGCGGCGGATATCCTTGCCCGCATCGGCACTAAGCGCGACCCTGTCCCACCTAATATCCTCTTGGAAAGGCTGTTCAAGCCATCCGTGGTGTGGGAAGGGGAGACCGGCAACAACAGTCCGGTTCTGGCCACAACACCAGATCCCGAACACTCTGATGTAATCGGAGGCTCCGCCACCGAAATAACACCTTCGGCCCACGTGATTATGGCTGTCATTGCCCCGTGGACAGAACCCTTCTTGGCTTACCTAAATAGGCAAGAACTCCTTGAGGACCCAAACGAGGCACGTTGCATTGTGCGGTGGTCTAAAGCCTACAAGGTCCACGAGGGAGAGCTTTATAAGAAAAGCGCTACCGGAGTACTTCAAAGGTGCATCTCCGAAGAGGAAGGACGACAACTCTTGGCAGAAATTCATGCTGGACTCGGCGGCCATCACGCCGCAGCTCGGGCCCTTGTAAGCAAGGCCTCCCGTACAGGTTTCTACTGGCCGAAAGCCCGGGCAGACGCACAGGACCGCGTCCAACATTGCGTCAGTTGCCAGCTTTTTGCAAATCAAAGCCATATGCCACCTACCGCTCTCCAGACAATCCCCATGACTTGGCCCTTTGCGGTCTGGGGGATTGATATGGTCGGACCCCTTAAAGGAGGAAGCCATAAGAAAAAATACCTATTGGTCATGGTGGATAAATTCACCAAATGGATAGAAGCCAGACCAGTTACAATGGCCGAGTCCGGACTAGTGATAGACTTCATATCCGAGGTTGTACACCGTTATGGTGTCCCCCACAGCATCATCACCGATAACGGCTCGAACTTCACAGCTGACGAGGTAAAAACTTGGTGCGGCAACATGGGCATTAAGCTCGATTATGCCTCCGTCTATCGCCCCCAAACAAACGGTCAAGTCGAACGAGCAAATGGTCTTATTATGAGCGGCATTAAACCCAGATTAGTGCGATCCTTGAAGGAATCAGATACGCACTGGGTTGAGGAGCTCGACTCCGTACTATGGGGGCTGCGGACCACGTCGAATCGCACTACCGGATACACACCATTTTTATGGTGTACGACGCAGAGGCGGTACTGCCCCGCAACATAATTCATGACTCACCTCGAGTGCGCATGTACGAAGAGAAAGAAGCCGAGCTTGATCGACAGGACAGTTTAGACGCCCTGAAGGAGGAGCGTGACGTTGCAAAAGCCCGCTCCGCATTCTATATGCAACAGGCTCGACGGTATCAAAGAAGAGAAGTACGGGCCAAAACTTATAACGTTGGCGAACTCGTTCTACGCCTACCAGAGAAGAAAAAGGTCAAGCTCAAGCCCAAATGGGAAGGTCCCTTCATCATCGTGAAGCATCTGACAATCGACTCGAGAAGTACGGGCTCAAACCGATGGAGCGTACCGTCTGCGTGATGCATCTGACAATCGACTCGAGCCATACCCATGGAACGCGGCCAGACTCCAAAGGTTCTACGCCTAGTGCCGGACTCTATGTTCATCTCCTTACCTCCGCCTTTTTTATATATATCATCTATCTATCTGTCTTTCTTTTTTCTTTCTTCCTTTTTTTCTTCATGGCCTTAAAAGCTTAAAAAGTGTCTTGACTACACAATCTTGACACGCCGGGCGTGCTCATTATACCTGGGGGCTTCTTATACATAAGCTTAATATAATTATATTCCGGGCTTCATGCCCCCTGCACATGTGTTACGTTTTCACATGTACCTTTTCTTCGCCATTATATGCATCGATATGACTTAAGTTTTGGCCAAGCTGGGTTGCCTGGCTCTTGTGTTTATGCCCTACGTTCCTGTTAATTCGGCTAGGGCATAAGGGGAGCACCTCTGTGATTGTTACCACCAGGTCAGTCGGATGTGTACCTCAGACTGGGTGAAGCCAAAAGCTAGCGTTCTTAAGGGAATATTCGGTCGGTGAACAAAAGATGACTTTTATTTATTGCAATACATGCCCCCAGATGTTTATATCCTGCGTCTCTTTTTGCAGTTCGGACATGCACATTAATGCACGCGTACCCAGGGAAAGGAACCCTTAACGGAACTATTCTCCCTGGAAGATGTTTCTTACTATCCATGTAATATAACATAGCTAGTTGGGTACTTGTCTGTTCAAGCACTTATGACCCCTACGCCTAGTTTCCACGCGTACCCTGGTTTTTACATAACTAAGAGGGTATTCGGATACACTCCGGACTGTCGGGTCCGGAGGTCGAAGCGAAAAGGTCCGCCATGAAAAATGATTTATAATCTGGCTAGGGACAACATATGTCCTTTGAAGTACATAGTCACTTCGACTGACTAAATTCTTCTTCTATACCATCCAACAGGCTGTCTAGCCTACAATCCTGTTGGGAATACTTTGCGGCTAATTTTACCTGGTCATATACCAGACTAACGGGGATCTCTTTCCCATCAGACCCTATAGGACCGACCTCGGCCATGTGATTTGGGTCAGCCTTGGTATATCGCGTCTTCACCATGGCCCAAGCTTCCCTTGGACCTTGTCGGAAGGCTGATATCTTCCATAATCGAAAGCGTCGCCGCGCTCCCTTGAGCATCTCTACGAGCTCCCCCATGCCTCCTAGCAGGGAGGCGGCTGGCCACAAGGCCTGGGCAATGCCCTGCATCACCTGCCGAACTTGTTCGTGCAGTTGTGAGAGCTCTTGCAGAAGATTGCCCGCAGATCCGGGCATCTCCTCTTCGGGACGACCCGTCAGCATACCTACAGATATAACTCTGTTAGTCGGTTTCTTCGCCGAACTCTATAAAAGTTCGTTCAAGCACTTACTAAAGATGCCGCGTAGAATCCTCTTATTCTCCTTTACGAAGTCAGCAAGCTGGGCCCGAACATCTTTCAGTTCAACGCCCAGCCGGGTATTGGCATCTTGGAGATCGTTTTTCTCCCGCCTAACCCGGGTAAGCACATGCTCGCCAGCCTCTAGCTATCGTTGAGCATGTTTCTCATCCCCTCTCACGATCTCCGGATTCACTTCAGGATTATCTGCAGAATCTATTGTTAGATTTGCATGCATGCCGAATACTAACTGGTACATGTCGTTTCATTCTTTTCGATCAAGACAAGTATTACCAGATGGGGCCTTCTTGGAATCCTCCATTCCGGCAACTGCGGCCCGTAGCTAGAATTTGCATTCCTCCAGCTCTAGAGACAATCGGGTATTCTTCTCCATAAGAACCACGATATATTGATCTTAAATCAGTTGTGCCAACTGTTTCAAGTCTCGAGGCTACTTGATATACATAATTATCAGATTTTCTTACCCGATATCCTTTACATACTGGTCCATCGCCCGCAAGGCCATTTTGAGTAGCTTCGGATGTACGCGCTCCACGAGTTGAAGGCGTCAAACGCCTCGGAGAAGCTAGTGTCGCGGAGTACGGCCCGGCGACGTCTGTGATTCATGGCGCTCTCCACTTCGGAAGTCGTAGCGGACAGCCTATCTGCATCCTCTGTAGGAGGAACATCCGGTGTTGTCCCCACGTTAGAATCTGCCCCTAAGCCCGCTCTAGAGTCCGACTGGTGGAGGCGTGGCTGGCAGGCCCTCCGGATACGGTCCGGCGAGCGTTTTTTCTGCCAGGAACCATGGACGTTATTATATTTTAAAGACGAAAACCACGGAGCAGGTTTTTTTTCATACCTCTGCGACGGTGTCTCAGTCCTGACCGCCTTCCTTTTAAGCCTACCCGGCTTTGGTGCCCCTTGTTGATGGGTCACCGCGGGTTCGCCATGGCATCCCGAAGACCTTCCCTGTAAGACGCAATACGTGTGCGGTGGGTAAAGTGCAAATAAGGGATCCTTTTCGGAAGTTGGGACTCCAGTTTTACTTACATGCGATGCCGGGAGCAGGCCATGATAATCGGCTATGATGGCCACCAAGGCACTGTCGCAGCTTAACTAATAGAATGTCCTGTCAACGAGCTCCACAAATATGTCCGGATCTTCTTCGAGTCCGGGGTCGAGGGCCCGGTCAGGGTCCTCTGGCTGTGTAGACGGGCTGTGGACCTCCCTCACAGCTTTTCGCAGTTCCTGCTATGAAATAGCAAGGTAAATATTTATGATAAAGAATGCGGGAAGGTCTGGAGTAAAAGGTAGCAGCTCACCCAGTTTGGGGGGTTGTACATGGAGAATCCATCCCGCGGCTTAATGCGGATGAACTCCTCTTCCTCTCCTTTGTACAAATCGGACAGTATTTTTGCTAGAGCAATGGCGGAGTCCGGACCTTTACGGCCGCAGCGGGTGGCATCGTCTTCTCCATTGAAGTGCCACATGGGTTTCCCCCGATATTGAAGTGGCTGCACCACCCCCGCATTATACATATTGACATAACTCGACATCGCTACCCCGACTTGGCCAGCATTTTATCCTGCCCATCAGGAAAAGGACCTCTCTGTTATCTTCCTCCTGGGGGCTCCGAGGGCACCAGCTGTGGCATTTCTTCAAAGGGGCATTATCAAACTCAGGGAGGCCCATCCGAATAGGGTCCGGAAGAGGGACGTCCTCCATATAAAACCACTCCGAAGGCCAGTCTTCGGATGTCTTCTTGGGAGTACCAGACAGGTATCCGTCCCGCGATGCGCCATATTTCGCCCGCCCACTTGATATATTGACCCCTCCTGTGTACGGGGTAGGAGGCAGAATAGCCTCTTCCATAGCTCGAAATGAGCTTCACAGCCCAGAAACAGCTCACAAAAGGCGATGTAGCCGGCGATGTGTAATATGGAGGCGGGAGTAAAATTATGCAGCAGGAGGCCATAGAACTCCAGGAGCCCGTGGAAGAACGGATGGATTGGAAATCCGAGTCCCCTCAATAAGTAAGGGACAAGGCATACCCGCTCCCCTTGGATGGGTTGGAAAAGCTCTCCGCTTGCTCCCCGCCACTATAAGTGGCTAGTCCGGCTCGGACTGGGACCATATATGCAGGAGGGAGAAACCCCTGGGTCTGCAACTCTACTAATTGGCTGTGGGGGATGGAACACTTCTCCTAGTTGCCTGGCTTAGTAATATGGGAGCGCGAGAAGGAGCTGCGATGGCCGGCCATGATGGGATGGTCTTTTTCGGGCACGCTCTGAGGGATACTCGCTGTGGGAGGATTGTGTGATCTGGATATGAGGATCCCCGTCCCTTTAAATAGGCGACTTACTTACATGGTTAGGGTGGAAAATGTAAAAATGCCCCGACTTCTCGCATTCGCTCGACACGTGGAGATAGCCATTATTAAAGCACAGAAGCCGAGGAGTGCAACATTCATGGGAAGCCGGACACTACTGCTACGACAGTGTACTGGATTTGAGAAGAACCCGCCTTGCAATGCCGAAGACAATCTGCGCGCTGGATCATCGTCATTGAAGCCTGGTTCAGGGGCTACTGAGGGAGTCCTGGATTAGGGGGTCCTCGGACAGCCGGACTATATACTTTGGCCAGACTGTTGGACTATGAAGATACAAGATTGAAGACTTCGTCTCGTGTCCGGGTGGGACTCTCCTTTGTGTGGAAGGCAAGCTTGGCAATTCGGATATGTAGATCTCCTCCCTTGTAACCGACTCTATGTAACCCTAGCCCCCTCCGGTGTCTATATAAACTGGAGGGTTTAGTCCGTAGGACAACAATCACAATCATAATCATAGGCTAGCTTCTAGGGTTTAGCCTGTACAATCTCGTGGTACATCAACTCTTGTAATACTCACATCATCAAGATCAATCAAGTAGGAAGTAGGGTATTACCTCCATCGAGAGGGCCCGACGTAAACATTGTGTCCCCCGCCTCATGTTATCATTAGCCTTAGACACACAGTTGAGGGACCCCTACTCGAGATCCGCCGGTTTTGACACCGACAGGCGCGTCAAAGTGCCGAGCCGGCCCGCCGCTGTTCGGCAGCCGGCCAAAAAAACCCCAGAACAAGGCCGCCGCGACCAGGCGGCAGGAGGCCGCCGCCAAGGCGGCCTAGTTCCAGAAGGCCCGAAAGTAGCCGCCCATGGTGTCTTCGTAAGTGTTCGCTATCTCTTGTGCTTTTTCTTTTTTTTTTCTTTCTTGCAAACTCCTTCTGAGTTTCTTATTTTCCTTGTTTGAATAGGGCCCCGTGAGGGAGTCCTGGATTTGGGGGTCCTCGGACAGCCGGACTCTTGGACTATGAAGATACAAGATTGAAGACTTCGTCCCGTGTCTAGGTGGGACTCTTCTTTGCGTGGAAGGCAAGCTTGGCAATTCAGATATGTAGATCTCCTCCATTGTAACCGTCTCTGTGTAAACCTAGCCCCCTCCAGTGTCCATATAAACTGGAGGGTTTAGTCCGTAGGCCAACAATCACAATCATAATCATAAGCTAGCTTCTAGGGTTTAGCCTCTACGATCTCGTGGCAGATTAACTCTTGTAATACTCATATCATCAAGATCAATCAAGCAAGAAGTAGGGTATTACCTCCATCGAGAGGGCCCGAACCTAGGTAAACATTGTGTCCCCCGCCTCCTGTTACCATTAGCCTTAGACGCACAGTTCGGGACCCCCTACCCGAGATCCACCGGTTTTGACACCGACATTGGTTCTTTCATTGAGAGTTCCACTGTGCCGTCACGGTATGGCTTAATGGCTCCTTCGATCATCGGTAACGATGCGATCCAGGGTGAGGTTTTTCTCCCTGCACAAATCTTTGTATTCGGCGGCTTCGTACTGCGGGCCAACTCGCTTGGCCATCTGGAGCAGATCGATAGCTACGCCCCAGGCCATCACGTCAGGTTTGGAAGCTTGAACTATACTTCCGACATCTGCGAAGACTTGATCTTCGACGGATTCGAGCCCATGTCAGGTGCGCCGCACAGTCACGACGAGCGTGACTTTGCTCTGCCGTCGGACGGTGTTCGGGAGATCACACCCGTGGTTACTCCGGCCCTCAATTCGGAGCAGATCGTGCCATCCGAGGACGGGTGGATTGACCCCGCCACGGAGGCCGCACACTTAGCGGCGATAGAGCCGAATACTGACTTCACCTCATATGAGACCTGTGTCACCGGACCCTTGGATTCGTCGCCGGCCACAGGCTCTGAACCGCTTGCGTCCGTTCCTATCGAATCTGATTGGGCACCAATCATGGAGTTTACCTCCGCGGATATCTTCCAACACTCGCCCTTGGGCGACGTGCTAAACTCATTAAGGTCCCTCTCCTTGTCAGGAGATCCTTGGTCGAACTATGTCCGGCTTGAGTGGGAAGCGGACGACGAAGAAATTCGTTCCCCACCCACCACCCACTTAATAGCCACTGTCGACGACTTAACCGACATGCTTGATTTCGACTCCAAAGATATCGATGGTATGGACGACGATGCAGAAGAGGAACAGGAACCACCGCCCACAGGGCGCTGGACAACCACTTCATCATATGATATATACATGGTGGATACACCCAAACAAAACAACGACGAGGAATGGAAGGATGCATCGAAGGGTAATTCCCTCGAAAAGCAACCAAAGCGACGATGTAGGCACCGCTCCAAATCCCGCCTCAGCAAAAACAGCGATAATAGCGCAAGAAATAATAATACCCCGGTCAACTCCGAAGGAAACGACGACCACATGGACCCAGCAATGGAGCAGGATGAGCCAGCAGACGGCGAACATAGTACGAAGCCGCTGTCCGA
The DNA here is from genome assembly GCA_021605205.1 of Aegilops longissima. NCBI lineage: Eukaryota > Viridiplantae > Streptophyta > Magnoliopsida > Poales > Poaceae > Aegilops > Aegilops longissima. The sequence continues at coordinate 529,924,980 of CM038676.1, forward strand.
TCACGACGACGCCGAGGGGTAAAACTCATAAACCTGTCTCCGGAGAGGAGAATAGTCTGGACGACGATGCACACATCATCCCGGAAAGGCACTTGGAACAAGAGAACCTCCATAGAAGGCTTATTGCCACCGCGAGGAGCCTGAAGAAGCAGAAGCAAAGGCTTAAGGCCGCACAGAATACGCTCAACAGCAGATGGAACAAGGTGCTTGACACCGAAGAAAAATACGGTGGCAATCGCCACACAAAGAGCTATCCAAAGCACAAACTGCTAACTGAATTCGACGACGAGGCTTTAGAGCCCATTCAGCCAAAAAATAAAATGGCCGATCAGCCGGACCGACCACCCCGTGGCCGCGACAGGGCGGCTAACGATGTCGCACACAAGTCCGTGCACGATTTACGTGAGGACCTGCATAAAAAATCCGTTATGGCCAGGTCCATCTACGGATCTCGGAAGTGCGCTCCGGCACATAATCATGGCCGCCCAAATGACTATACTGACCGAATAACAGCTCGGAATCAAAACCGAACACCACAACTGTCCGAAGAATGCCATGACACATCCAAATACAGGGGTGCCGCGCACCCCCTATGCTTCACCGATGAGGTGTTGGATCATGAATTTCCAGAGGGATTCAAACCCGTGAACATAGAGGCATACGACAGAACGACAGACCCTGGGGTTTGGATTGAGGACTTTATCCTTCACATCCACATTGCTCGCGGAGATGATCTCCACGCCATCAAATACCTGCCCCTCAAGTTGAAAGGACCAGCTCGGCATTGGCTGAAAAGCCTCCCCAAAAACTTAATTGGAAGTTGGGAAGAGCTTGAGGATGCTTTTAGGGCTAATTTTTAGGGGACCTATGTCCGACCTCCGGATGCAGACGGTTTAAGCCACATAATTCAACAGCACGGAGAGTCAGCCCGAAAGCTTTGGAAGGGATTTCTCACGAAGAAGAATCAAATCATCGACTGCCCGGAGACCGAAGCCTTAGCGGCTTTCGAACACAGTGTCCGGGACAAATGGCTTGCCAGACACCTCGGCCAGGAAAAACCGAGGACAATGGTAGCCCTAACAAGCCTTATGACCCACTTCTGCGCGGGCGAAGACAGTTGGCTGGCCCTTAGCGGCACCAGCGACCCAGGCACATCCGAAGTCAGGGATGGCAACGGGAAACCGCGACGCAACAAAAGCAAGCGTCAAAACAATGGAGACAACCCGGACAACACGGAGGTAAATGCCGGATTCTGGGGCTCTCGACTCGATCAACGGAAAAAGCCATTTAAAGGCAGCAGAGATGGACCGTCCAGCCTAAACAAGATTCTAGACAGATTATGTCATATTCATGGCACCTCCGACAAACCTGCAAATCACACCAACAGAGAATGCTGGGTCTTCAAGCAGGCCGGCAAGCTAAACGCCGAACACAAGGGGAGGGAGACACCAAGTGAAGACGAGGACAAGCCTCGCCAGCCGAACACGGGGGGACAGAAAAAATTCCCACCAGAGGTCAAAACAGTGAACATGATTTACACAATTCACATACCGAAGAGGAGGCGCCAACGCGTACTCTGAGACGTATAAGCCGTGGAGCTCGTCACCCCCAAGTTCAACCCTTGGTCGGCCTGCCCGATCAATTTTGATCGCAGGGATCACCCGACTAGTATCCGGCACGGAGGATCGGCTGCCTTGGTGCTAGACCCAATAATTGACGGATACCATCTCACCCGAGTCCTTATGGACGGCGGCAGTAGTCTTAATCTGATATATCAGGACACCGTACGCAACAAAATGGGGATAGACCTGACAAGAATCAGCCAAAGCAATAATACCTTTAAAGGAGTAATACCAGGCCCAGAGGCCCGCTGCACGGGCTCTCTAGTGCTAGAGGTTGTATTCGGTTCTTCTGACAACTTTCGACGTGAAGAATTAACCTTCGACATCGCTCCATTCCGATGTGGCTTTCACGCACTACTCGGAAGAATGGCCTTCGCTCGTTTCAATGCAGAACCGCATTACGTTATCTTAAGCTTAAGATGCCCGGTCCACGTGGCATCATCACAATTAGTGGAAACACAGAGCGTTCCCTACGTGTGGAGGAATATGTGGCGGCTCTAGCAGCCGAACACTGAACGGCCTCTCCAACCAGAATGAATGATCGGTCGTCAAGACCGCGGACATGCTTAGACGAGTCCAGCGCACCACTAGCTATAGCAGCTCAGATAAACCTGAGATTGGGTCGAGGGATATACCCCCATAGGTGGTGCTAGGGGCTTCCCGCATGTAAAAAAAGCTACAATTCGGCTTGAACCTATCAATACACTAATAGATCGCATTTTAATGGTTCATCAAGAATAACCAATTTTTCGCACGAAAACTTTCACCTGGGTTTTCTCTTTTTTACAGATGATTATCGTGCTACACCCTTCCAGGATACGGCACAATGGAGACATAGGCGCAGACGTGCAGCAGGGCCCCGCTCAAAGGTTTCTTTTTAGATTAAGACCCTGCGTAAACTTTTTTGACTGTCTCTTGTTGCTTCACACCCTCCGGATACTCAACATAACTGAGAGGGATGCTGGCGTTATGGGAATTTTGTCACGTCAGACTAATGCACGCACTCGAAATTGTGGCTCATTATCGAGGGCGCATTTCAGCCCAAGATATGTTGTAAAGTCCGAATACCTTAGGGAGTGTTCGCGTCATGAAGTTTGGCCTTATATGCATCAGCTCAATCATGTCTTTGGTCAATAGTTGGGTTTGCCCTGCCCCGTGTTTTGCTACCTTACGCTCCACTCTATCGGCTAAGGTGGCACCAGGAGAACTACTGCGATTGTGCCCTGGTTCATCTGGATGAGCACCTCAGTAGAGAAAGCCGAAAACTGACTGTCATGATAAAGCGCGAGGCTGGTCAACCACTTGATGACTCAGTGGAATCCTCGCGATTCCTCCACATTAACGAAGGACCGGTTTCCCGGTCATGTATGTACGTGCACCGTATTCGGATGAGCGCGAAAGTACCACGGGCTATATAGTAGCCCCACCGTCAAACTTCTATGGCTAAGTTAAAGTGTTAAAGCTATATAGTCCGATTGCCTTGTTCGCCGCGCCATCACCTCCTTAATGGACCAAGACGTTGGATCATGTGTGAATACGCGCTTTTCTGAACACCCCTGCATTATATGCGTGGGGGTTGAAGCTGACGACTGCTAACTTTCAGGTTATATACATACATAAACGGCCGCACAGGGAGCATCATAATACTTTCAGGAAAAAGTATAAACACAACCTTTATAATCCAAATAGCATTGTTTTTACAATTGGGATACATGTCACTCGAACATGATACTCTTCGAGCACTGAGCCTCTATTAAACGAGCGCCTTCTAAGACTTCTTCAAAATAGTACTCGGCCAGGACCTGGCCTATTGCCGGACCCCGGGTTACAATAGCTGTGGCCTCCATCTCTGTCTAGTATGTCTTAGCACGGGCAAGAGCCATCCGTGCACCCTCTATGCACGCCGACCTCTTTACAGCGTCTATATGCGGCACAGCACCAAGGAATCATTGCACTAAACCAAAATAATTATTCGGCCTTGGTCCCTTCGGCCAAAGATGATCCACGACAGACCTCACGGCAAGTTCGGACAACCTATGGAGCTCGGCCCACTCGACCATTTGTTCAGTTAACAGCAGCGGACGCGTGAGAGCACTAAACTGCGACCAGAACAACCTTTCCACTTCATGATCTTCCTGATCTTTGAAAAGCTCAGCCGCATCAGCAGCACTCTTTGCCAAGTCCAAGTACGCGTCTGCAGCACTCCATAATTGATGCAGAGGGGCATTCTTCGGATCTCCAAACTTCGTCCGCAACAAGAAGGGTTTCCCAGCCGTGATATCTCCGGCTTGACGGAGCTCCTCCTTCGCTGCTCTGATTTTAGAGCGAGTTTCCTTGGCTGCCTCCATGGCTTTCTTCAGGTCAGCCGCCTTCGCTTGGCTCTCCTTTTCAAGAAGCTCAAATCGCCCGGTGGCATCTTTCAGCTCAACAACCATCTTGGCTATTTTCTCTTCGCTCTGGCGATGAGCAGCCTGTTCGGCTCTTAACTCTTCGGCCGCCTTTAGGGCGGCCGCATCACTTCTCCTGGCTTTTACCTTGGCTCGGGCAAGTTCCGCCCAAAGGGTCTCCACGGCGGCAGCTTTATCTGCAGTCACATCATATTATAGATACTAGCATCATGCTCCTATTAATATTTATTGACCAATCGAATATACATACCCTGTGCCTCATCAAGCCGCTTGTTCACAAGCGCGATATCAGAATCTGCCGCGTCAAGTTGCCGCCACAGTTTGGTAAACTCAGCAGTCCGCCAGCCATCGACCTCATTACCGCACATGAAAGCAGCGCGTCATTACCTGGGACTATGATCCTCTGTTTGCCGCCTCTGGACGGCAACCAGAGTCTCAGGGGCTACTATCTGTATAGAGCACACCTAGCGTGTGCTGTACCATCAAAATATATATATTACTTATGCATTTCAAAGCCTCTTAGCAGTGCTCGTAAAGCTTCATGCAACCCACTTTTGGCGGATTTAAATCCTCTCAACCATCGTATCCATTAGCACGATGCGCCTATGAGATAGCCGCTGCTCGTAAGACCCATCAAGCGTCGGTTGGGCACCAGACAGCCCCGGACTCTTTTTATTGCTCTCCTTAGGAGCCGAATACTCCGGACTTCGGGTGGCTGAAGGGTTACTTTCTGGCCTTGGCGGATCAGGAGAAATCCTCCGTGACGACACCTCAGGGTCGTCCGCCCCATGAGGCGGGGAGGCAGGGGGAGGCGTTTCGCTCTCCATCATCTCCGGAAGAAGATCCCCCGAAGACGAACTCTGTTGAGAAGGGCTACGAGCCGGGCTGCAAGAAATATGTCTCGGTTATTGTCCTCGGAGATAAAGCAAGATATATTTACCAAAGTACTCTTGCTCGCTTACAGCTCGGTGTAGGGTTGGCCCCCTTGGGGCGCTGTGCGGTAAGGAAGCCCTTCGGGGCAGGGCCCCCTGGCGAAGGTTTCTTCGCTCGTTTGGAAACCTTCGTTTCCAAGTCTTCACAGGCGGTCCTTTTCCTTCCTCGGGGAGATGGGATTCTAGATTCTTCTCCCCGATTATCCTCCTTCACGGAGACACTAATTCCCCCGGTTTGGATGTGTAATGTGTGAAGCCCGCTTTCAGCTTCTTCATTCCTCCCTTTATCTTCCCCTGATGGCACTTGATAAGGTGCGTGCTCAAGCATCCTGGCCAGTACAGGATCCGGTGAGCCTTCGGGAAGGGGGGCGAACACTCGATCCTCTCCGCCTTTCTTATCCAGTCCTGGCCGAGAGCAATTTTTTCAGAATGATGTTGTGACAAATAAAAAGACAGCATGTTCGGCCGCAGGATTACTTACATGGGTATCTAGACGGTTGCGGTTGAGACCCGCATCCTCGGTGGTGTCTGGACACTTCATTCGTGATCCGAAGAACAATCCATACATCTCTTCGAGCGTCACGCCGAAGAATTGCTGAATGGTTCGCGGTCCTTCCAGGTTGAACTCCCACATACGGAGAGATCGACGTTGGCATGGAAGGACCCGACGAACTAGCATAACTTGTATTACCTTGACAAGACTGACATTCCTCTTGAGGAGATCTCGGATGCGACTTTGCAATGTCAGCACGTCATTAACTGGCCCCCAATCCAACCCCTTGTTGACCCATGACGCCAGTTGCGGCGGAGGGCCCGAGCGGAAGGCGAGGGCAGCCGCCCACTTTGTACCTCGGGGAGCTGTGATGTAGAACCACTCCCGTTGCCATAAGTCGGACACCTCTGGGAAGGAACCCTTTGGCCATAGAGCATCGGCGCCTTTGCTTATTACGGCATCTCCGCATTCTGCGTGTCGCCCATCGTTTATCTTCGGCTTCACATTGAAGGTCTTGAGCCATAAGCCGAAGTATGGGGTGATGCGGAGGAAGGCCTCACACACGACGATAAACGACGAGATGTGAAGGATGGAATCTGGATCTAGATCATGGAAATCGAGCCCGTAATAGAACATAAGCCCTCTCACAAAGGGATCAAGATTAAAGCCTAGTCCTTGGAGGAAGTGGGAAACAAATACGACACTCTCGATGGGTTCGGGAGTGGGGATGACCTGCCCTTGAGCAGGCAGCCTGTACGGGATTTCGCGTCGACACAGCTTCCCTTAGCTTCTTGATGTCCTCCTCTGTGACAGAGGAGGCCATCCACCGACCTTGAAGGTTGGATCCGGACATGGTTGAAGGCCCGAAGCGCTTAGCCCGAGCCTTGGGTGTTGGAACTCGAGGTGGGGGAAGACAAGGATCGAGCATGGGAAGAAAAGGGCAGGCCTTGGCCCCCTTTATAAAGAGGGTGAATGTCAAGCGTCCTCCGCGTGGCCGTTTGGAACTCGCCTAAAATCGAGGAGTCATACTAACAAGTACGATTGGGTTATCCACACCCATATTGATTCGAATCCCGTGATAAGGGGAACACGATCTCTGCTTCGACATGACATGCCAATAAAACCGCCTCGTAACATGTGCAGTGGTAGGCTGGGAAAAACGGTTCGTAATGACTGGACCACGGCGGGATGTCACGTTATGAAAACTTGTCGGCAGATTAGATTTGTGGAATATTGTACTCTCTACGGTGGTATGTGGAATTCTTTTGCAGAGCCGGACACGATCCTTGTGTTCAAAATCTTCTATGGAGTATTCGGAGAGGGAACCCGCCTTGTAGTGCCGAAGACAATCTGCGTGCCGGACTCATCATCATTGAAGCCTGGTTCAGGGGCTACTGAGGGAGTCCTGGATTAGGGTGTCCTCGGATAGCCGGACTATGTACTTTGGCCAGACTTTTGGACTATGAAGATACAAGATTGAAGACTTCATCCCGTGTCCGGGTGGGACTCTCCTTTGAGTGGATGGAAATCTTGGCAATTCGGATATGTAGATCTCCTCCCTTGTAACCGACTCTGTGTAACCCTAGCCCCCTCCGGTGTCTATATAAACTGGAGGGTTTAGTCGGTAGGCCAACAATCACAATCATAATCATAGGCTAGCTTCTAGGGTTTAGCCTCTATGATCTCGTGGTAGATCAACTCTTGTAATACTCATATCATCAAGATCAATCACTACAAAAAAAATACACTTCCGTGATGATACGTGTTTGTCACAGTAGGTCGCATTTTCTGTCATGCATGTACATCCATGACGATTTTATGACAGGATCAAGATAGTCATACTTGTGCTGTCGTAGAAGTGTTCCATGACATTACCAAAATTATCATCACGGAAGTGTCCACTTCCATGACGATAAACCGCGCATCACATAAGTGCTTTCGTCAAGGGTGACCGACACGTGGCATCCACCATAACGGAACGCCGTTAAGCTATCGGGTCGGGTTTTGGATACGATAACCCGTTAACAACCCCGACAAATTGGGATTTTCCACGTGTAAAATCATCATTGGCTGGAGGAAACACGTGTCGGCTCATCGCTGGGATAGATGTCATCCACTCATTGGACAGAAGGCGCCTATGATACGTCGACACGTGGCACGGCCCAACAGAGGCCCATTCCTGTGAAAAGGCCGACCCATTTGACTTGGTCAAAAGGTGGTGGGTCGGCCCATGGAAAGCCTGTTAATGGCCTGTTCGCATATAGCCCATTTACAACCCGCTAACCCAAGGCCCATTACGCCCTATTCGAATTAGGCCGAGTAGCGTCATCTGGGCCATCCAATATGATTGAAGCCCGTTTTCACTTCTGGTCCATGTATGGCCCATGACGTCTTTTGGCCCATATGAGGCCCTATGTAACTCTTGGCCTTTTAATGGCCCGTGGTGAAATTGTCCCGTAATGAACAGTGTATCACTATACACTCATTAACGGCCCATGGTGAAACTGGCCCGTCAAGAACAGTGTATCACTTTATACCCATTAAAGGCCCATTATTCCGTTGGGCCGTTTCCAGCCCATGTTATCTTTCGGCCTTCTCAGAGCCCATTTATTATTGGGCTCATTTCGGCGATTCGTTTACTTACGATTCACATCGTCATTTTCGCTTGGGCCAAATTCAGCCCGTGGTTCTGATCGCACGTTGGTGGTCTAATATGTTGGGCTGTTTTCATAGCGTCATCAAATACGGCCTATTAACGACGGCCCGTTATGGTCGGTCCATGAACAGATGATTCCAACTCTAGCCCGTTTACGGCCAGAATGCGGTCTGTTTGGCCCATGTTTGGCCAATCAATCATACGACCCGTATAAGGCCCATTGATGATACTGCCCGTAGAAGGCCCATTGTTTCTACGGCCCGTAGAAGGCCCATTGTTTCTACGGCCCATAGAAGGCCCACTGTTTCTACGGCCCGTAGAAGAACCACTGTTTATACGGCCCGTAGGAGGCCCAGTGTCACTACAGTAAATATTAGCCCATGGTTATTGTGGCCTAGTTTAAAAAATAGGTTATTGCAGCCACTAGCAAACCGCAGAAAAAGAACTGCACTGACTACAAGAAAACAAATAAACAAGAAAACAAGGAAATAAATAAGCAAGCAACTTACACTAGGCTATCACGGCTATTACACATATTACATCCACTGGGCATCAAAGTTCGCCACCAGGCAAATATAGGGAACACAACAAAGCATATAAACGCGCATGAGCAAAACAAGTCCGAGCTGAAACCACTTCAAGAGCTCAAGAAACAATATCCTGGTACCCATAATGCTAGCAAGATGCTTAGCAAGCTTATTAACTTTCCCTTGTTTGGCGCTTAAGTCCTCCAGTAACTTGTGTTGCACCGTAAAGTATGCATCTGAATTCTGCGTAGGACTTCCTCAATCCTTGGCTTCTGTCGATAACATCGATCGATGTCTTTCAACTTGAAGTTGAGACTCAAGAAGCCAAACTGATTCAGCAACGAGTTCGAAGAGCTGGTGCCAGCAGTGGTAGCCAGTAACTCGAACACTACATCAAGACAAGACTTTGGGGTTGTCTCAGTGTCTTCAATATAGTTTTTATCAGCTTTCTTGGAGGCCAACAGGGATGTCTCACGATCTTGAACCTTATCTGCATTATTTCCTTTACCATTGCATAACAGGGTACTCTTCTCCAATATTTTATCCGCGTTCTAAAAGAGAAACAAACAAACACATCTCAGGTTTACAATGTATTATATGAAACTCATTTTGGTAAACCAGTTCAGTAGCAAGGTGGACAGGATAACAACATGAAACAAACATATATCTATGTAGTATGGTCACTGTATGGTCTATATCATTCTAGTTTATGTTGCCAAATCAAGATAGATACAGTTCGAATCATATCTATTTAAGACAAAGCGGCATAGACAGAATATAAGTGTGGGAAACTACACAGCAATAACAACACTTCTAATGTGCATGGCATGAGAACATAACTGTTTATTCAATTGAAACTGAAATCAACATAGAGCAAGTTACAACAGCAAACAGCAAAACACATTGAAGAAACAGGTTTAAAACATACCTGTTGCGCCATTGGAGTTTCAATTGCATCCTTCAAATTTGAAATTAGTTGGTATCAGTAAATACAGTGATGCAAGAGCAAAGTAGTATGAACCATAGCTACAGAACCTGACCTGAGAACAATTCTTCTTCTGCTTTAAGCGTTGACTTCGGGTTCGGAATGGTGGTCCTCGTGATTTGGGCACTGCAGTTTCCTTACTAACTGCTCGTGTTTGGGTACTCTATGGTGGAGACGGTGCTGTGTCAATGGGAACTGGGTGTCTATCTGCTGGGGTTGGGGTTAGAAGGGGTGTAGCTGGTTCTCTGTCCAACTGGGTAGGGGTACAATCTGCATGAGTGTGGGTTATGTGTGGTGGGGCCGGTTCATGGGAAAGTACAACCGTGGTTCTATCTGCATCGACAGGTAGCACGATCTTTTCTGAAGACCGTGTTTTTACTCCCCGCAGACACTGCCATCACTCCCTCGAATTGAAATGGCTGATAAACAAGAAAAGTAATTGAATGTACAGACATTGTAAGATAGACATGTGCAATGGATAGTAGGGAAGAAAACAGGGCATGAAATAATTCAAATTTATGTTGTCTAAGCAAACAGAATAGCATGACATAATTTCACATATATGATGGCTAATTAAACAGGATAGCATGACACAATTTCACATGTATGATGGCTAACTAAACAGGATAGAATGACATACTTCAAAATATGATGACTATGTAAACAGGATGACATGATATAACTATACGATGTGTCTATTAAAGTGGTTGGCATGCCATAAATCACAAACATGCCGTCGATGGAAACATGATGGCATGATATAATTCACGGATAGAATGACATAATTTAAAATATGATGACAATGTAAACATGATGAGATGATATAAGTATATTATGTCTTTAGAAAATGGGTTGGCATGCCATAATTCAGATACATGCTGTCTATGTAAACATCATGGCATGACATAATTCAAATATATGATTTATATACTAAGGAAGTGAGCAGAGGGCAATCGCATATATGATGTGTCAACTAAGGAGATGGCATTCAATATTGTGTATATGATGTAAAAACTAAGCATTGCAATACAACATATGCATTATATGAGTAATACAACCCTGCCAAGTTTGAGCATACACCTCGTGGGGATAATAGGACTGGTCATCCATACTCAATCCTCCTCTGAAGAGCTATCTCAGTAACCAGCAAGATATCTGCTTCAGAGGTAGCATTGTCTGCTCTGAAGACCTTGTTTTCACTCCAGATTTCTCCATCGCCAATTCAAATGGCTGATGCACAGGAAGAGCAGTTGAATATACAAACATTATCGACAAAAGCAATGAGAAATACAAAAAAAAGGACGGCATGATATAATTCACATATATGACGCTTGCCTAAACAACATGGCATTGCATAATTCACATACATAATGCCTTGCAACAAGATACCATTGCACAATTCACATATATAATATCTTGCAACAAGATGGCATTGCATAATTCACATATATGGTAATTAGACACTAAACAAGTGGCATTCACACAAAGCATGTCTAAACTAAGCAAATGACATAGCAATGCAAGATACCATACGCATGATATGAGCAACATAACCCTGCCAAGTTAGGGCATGCACCTCGGGGAATATGATTGGTCATCTGTCTCTGAATCCTCCTCTGAGGAGCTATCAGTAACCAGCAAGACATGCGCTTCGTCAGATAGCATTGTATGCTCTGAAGACCTTGTTTCCACTCCAGATTTTCCCATGACCGTGCCGAATGGTTGATGCATAGGAAGAGTAATTGAATGTACTAAAATTGTTGACAAATTTAACACGTAATAAAAAAATGATGGCATGATATAATTCACATATAAGATGGTGGCTAACTGTGGTGGCATTGCAAAATTCACATATATGATGCATGGCTAGACAAGATGGCATTGCATGATTCACATATACGATAAAGAAACTAAGCAGATAGCATTGACACAAAGCATGTCTAAACTAAGCGGATGACATCTTTAATGTATACTGAGAAGCAATGCAAGGCACCATATGCATGATATTACCAACATCGGCATGCCAAGTTAGAGCGAAGACCTCATGGGGTAAATAGAAGTGGTCTTCTCCTACGAATCCCCTCGAACAGTTATCTTCCTCTTGATTACGATCCGAAATGGGTGGAGGGGGCTGCCTTTGCGCCCACCATGGAGCGATGTCGCATGAAATTTTATTGCCACGCAAGGCTCGTCTCTTTTGCTCTACATGATCAGTTCCATTGTGTACAATAACCGGCATGCATAGGAATAAAACATAGTGAGATTATGTAAGGAGTGCATGCACAAATCCAGAGTGATGGTAGCAAACTGTGGATAGACCCAAAACCAATGATAGCAGGCAGATAATAGCTTTAGTTAAAAAATACAGATAATGGCTCCTTTAATGTTTGCTTGCACCCAACATGAAACTCATAGTAGACAACGGAGATTAACCAGATAGTAGACAGATAGTACTGATTGCTGCCCCAATATGTACCCCACAACCATTTAAAAACTCAAGTTTCAGCATTAGTTTGGACCTGACTCGGAGTCTAATAGGTGAACACGACGATAATGTAGCATGTCATCATATTAAGCGACACATAACGTAAGCAGACACGAAAGAGTGCGACCTCTCTTGCGGACCCGTGTAGTGCCCAAGGTCATCTGCTTAGTTGATGATGGTAATGCAGTTGTCGTGGCTGCCGGCGGCGGGGAAGAAGATCTGAGGCGGCGAAAGATAGTCTGGAGAGCGGATCCCTGCTGTGGTGAACCCTTCCGTCATTGGAGCAGCTGAGCTGGGGTGGAACACAGCGCCGCAGGAGCAGGACAAACGACACAAGGTTTTCTTTGACACATATCTGTAACAGAAGTAATTGAGTAAGGGCTTGTTTGAATTTGAGTATTCTAACAATGCAGGGATGGGAAATAGACAGGAATAGGATATGAATGCATGTGCAAAACAGATAATTCAAAAACAAAGGATTTCTGCCAATCTGGATGTTTGATTCACAACAATTGGAAGATCACAGGATGCAAAAAAGCATGGTGATATTAAGTCAAACCACAAGAAAATGTATGGTTGTAATGCTATTATGCTACTATCTCTTAGTCTTGTGCTTGACGAATAGGAATATGAAAAGGAGGAGAAGTGGAAATTAGAATTCCTACGGTATTTCTTTCAAGGAGACACTAAAGGAACAAATCCTACAGTTTTCCTTTGCTCCATTCCTTTGCACCAAATTCATGAAAAGTAGTACGATAGGAAACTTTCCAATTCCGGTGTTTTTCATTCACTTTTCCTTTCAAGCACTGGCGATTCTAGTAGGCAGGCTTGAGCAAGGAAAATCCTACACTAAAAAAATGTTTTTGTGCTACTTCTATTACTTTGGACCCAGGCCACTACCATACTAGCTCAACTCCCAGGCCCATCGACAAATGCACAGCTCAAACGCGCAGAGATAAAAAATGATGGCGTTCAAGAGAGTCCATCACGGATAGCTAAGTTGCCTGGTACCTCACTGCTTGTCATATAGTAGGAAAAAATAATCTTATTTCCCATTACTACGAGTGCTCAGTGGACAATATATACAACATGTAGAGTAAAAAAGAGATGCAACAAGTATACAACCTCTTTGGCGAAGCCATGTCGATCTCAGCGTGATTGGGTTGGCCGGTGAGGATGCTCCGGCTGACTTGGCTTTCGGAGGAGGGGAAGAAGATCTTAGGCGTCTGGAGATGGAGCGTGAGGCACTGCTCCGCTGTGATGGAGGGTTTCGTCGTTGGAGCAGCTCGGGTGAGTTGTACGACGCCGAGGCTGAAGCAGGACAAGAGAGACAACGTACAACGTTAACCTATGTGGAATTCTAATAGCATCTCCAATACATGACGTAAAATACATAACCGCAAAGTGCTAGATGGAAAATACATCAGCCGCTCATCTCTGAACTTAATTGTCGAAACTAAATTTAACTGTCGAAACTGAACTTAACTGTCGAAACTGAACTTAACTGTCGAAACTGAACTTAACTGTCGAAACTGAATTCTGCCGTCGAAACTGAACGCACTAGCAAGGTGAGGCTACACGTCGGTTGACTGACTTTTTCATCTCTGGTCAGTCGATTTTGCAACCGCTGGATACGAAATCGAGGGCCTGTGGTTCATCTTCAACCTCCACCCCCCTGAGCCGCCAGCCACCACCGGCCAAACAGCAGCCCCCCGCCGCCCGTGGCCGGCGGTGCGCCGCCTCGCCCGCCCTGAAAACAGTCCCCACCGCCGGTCCGCCGCCGCCCCGTCCATCCCTCTAGGCCCCCCGGTCCGAGCTTTTTCTCCGGCGAACCCCACGCCACCGCCCCGCCACCGCCGGCCACCACCGCCCCCATCTTGAACCGTAAGATAGATAGTGGGGTACCTCTCTGGCGAGCCCCCCTCCCCGCTGCGGCTGGTTCTTCCTTCACCCCGGCGAGCCCCCCTGTCGGTGTCAAAACCGGCGGATCTCGGGTAGGGGGTCCCGAACTGTGCGTCTAGGCGGATGGTAACAGGAGACAAGGGACACGATGTTTTTACCCAGGTTCGGGCCCTCTCGATGGAGGTAAAACCCTACTCCTGCTTGATTAATATTGATGATATGGGTAATACAAGAGTGGATCTACCACGAGATCAGAGAGGCTAAACCCTAGAAGCTAGCCTATGGTATGATTGTTTTTCGTCCTACGGAATAAAACCCTCCGGTTTATATAGACACCAGATAGGGTTAGGGTTACACAGAGTCGGTTACAATGGTAGGAGATCTACATATCCGTATCGCCAAGCTTGCCTTCCACGCCAAGGAAAGTCCCATCCGGACACGGGATGAAGTCTTAAATCTTGTATCTTCGTAGTCCAGGAGTCCGGCCAACGGTGATAGTTCGGCTATCTGGACACCCCCTAATCTAGGACTCCCTCAGTAGCCCCTGAACCAGGCTTCAATGACGACGAATCCGGCGCGCATATTGTCTTTGGCATTGCAAGGCGGGTTCTTCCTCCGAATACTTCATAGAAGATTTTGAACACAAGGATAGTGTCCGGCTCTGCAAAACAAGTTCCACATACTACCGTAGAGAGAATAACCTTTGCACAGATCCGCTGACGTATTCCACGGCGTGACATCACACCACGGCCAGGCCTTTATACGAATCGTTTTTACTGTCCCACCTCGGTAGCGTTTAGCGAGGCGGTTTCTTCGACACGTCTTATCAGAGCGGAGATCGTGCCCCCTTTATTCTGGGATCCTCATCAATACGGGCGTGGGTAACCCAGTCGTGCCCGTTGGCACGCCTCCTCCATCAAAGGCGAGTCCCGAACGGTCACGGGGAGGGCTCTTGATATTCAACCTCTTTATAACGAGACCAAGCCCCGCTCCTTTCTTTCAATCTCAATCGAATCCGCCCCCCGCCTCGAGTTCCAACACCCAAAGCTCCAGATTTAGGCGCTTCAGACCTTCAACAATGTCCGGCTCCGACCTGCACGGCCGGTGGATGTCTTCCTCCGTCACGGAAGAATATGTGCTAAAAGCGAGAGATGCGGTATCTAACGGCGAAATTTCGCATAGGCTGCCTGCCCAAGGACAGGTTATTCCACTCCGAGCCTGGTGAGGCGTGGTATTCCTTTCTCACTTCCTTCGGGTTTAGGCTTCCGACGGACCCCTTTGTGAGGGGCTCATGTTTTATTATGGGCTGGAATTCCATGACTTGGATCCGGAGTCCATCCTCCACATCTCGTCGTTCATTATCGTATGTGAAGCCTTCCTCCGCATTACCCCTCACTTCGGATTGTGGCTCAAGACCTTCAAAGTGGAGCCAAGATGATCAAGGGCATCGAGCAGAGTCGGAGGGCTGTTATAAGCAAGAATGCGGATGCTCCATGGCCCGAGGGCTCTTTTCAAGAGGAGCTCAATCTATGGCAACATGAGTGGTTTTATATCACCGCTCCCAGCGGCACCAAATGGGTGGCGCCACCTGCTTTCCGCTCGGGTCCTCCACTGTGGCGGGCGTCATGGGTCAATAAAGGGCTCGACTTGGGACCGTCCAAGGACGTACCTCTGTTGCAGGCCGTATTCGAGACCTTCGAGAGAGAGAGAGAGAGATCAATCTGGTCGTAGTAGCGCAAGTCATGCTGATTCGTCGCACCTTACCCTGCAAACGTCGCCCCCTCCGCCTGTGGGAGTTTAATCTGGAGGGACCACGAGCTCTCCAACATTTTATGGGCGTAACGCCCGTGGAGATGTACCAACTCTTCTTCGGATCACAAGCAATGTGTCCGGACTTAACCGAGGACGCAGGTCTGAGCTGCAATCGCCGGATACTCAAGTAAGTAGTCCTGTGCCGGACATGCTATCCGTGATATTTATCATACACTTGCCCTTAAAAGAGCTATCCTTTAAGCAGGAGTGGATAGCAAAAGCAAAACTGCTTTCAGTGTCGGCCCCCTCCCGAGACCACGCCGGATCCTGTATTAACCAAGATGCTAGAGGCTGTGCCTTTTGAAGAAAGCGAAGGGGAACAAGGAACTACTCGTCCGTGAAGGAGGCTATCAAGAAAGGGGGGATCGAGAATCCCTCCCTCCAAGGGGAGAAGAGGACCGCTTCTGAAGTCCGGAGACCAAAGCCTCGAAGCGGGGGAAGAAATCTTCACCAGAGGGTCCTGCGGTGGGAGATGCCCCGGCCGCACTATTTCCCCAAGGAGATCAGCCCTCCAGCGAGCTGTAAGTAAAGGGGGGCATTTTTTTTTAAAAGAGAGACATCCCGGTTTTATTTCTGAAGGTAACACTACTAGGAAAAGGCCTACTAATGGCGCACCAGTTTTGCCTACTAATGGCGCATCACTGGTGCGCCATTACTAGCACGCCATTAGTAATTTTTACTAATGGCGCACCACTGATGTGCCATTAGTATCTGGTATACTAATGGCGCACCACCTCGCGCCATTAGTATAAACCTGATGCGCCATTAGTATAGGCCTTTGGTGCGCCATTAGTATAAACAGCAGTGCGCCATTAGTATTTTTGAATTTTGAAGGCGGGAAAATAGTAGTGGCGCACCGTCTAACCCCCACCGTGGCGCCATTGCTATTTTTGAATTTTGAATTTGGATCTAGATCGTGATTTTTTTGCCCATTTTTTGCTAGTTTTTTTTGCTCGTTTTTTGGCATGATATTATTTCAAATTTTGTTCCTGTTTTGGATCTTGCACGTTCTTTTGCCGTGTTCTTTTGCCGGAGAGGAGTTCGCGGAGAGGAGGAGGAGGAGGTCACGGAGGCGCTCTCCTACATCGCGGAGAGGAGGAGGAGGTCGCGGAGAGGAGTTCACCAAGCATCGGAGAGGAGGAAGGAGAAACCATGAGGAATGGGAGGAGAGGAGGGAGGAGGAGCTCACGGAGAGGAGGGAGGAGAAACCGTGAGGGGAGGGGAGGGAGAGAGGAGGGAGGAGGAGGTTCCGGAGAGGAGGAGGTCGCGGAGAGGAGGAGGAGGTCGCGGAGAGGAGGAGGAGGTCGCCGGAGAGGGAGAAGGAGGTCGTCAGAGAGGAGGAGGAGGTCGCCGGAGAGGGAGAAGGAGGTCGCCGGAGAGGAGGAGGAGGTCGCCGGAGAGGAGAAGGAGGTCGCTGGAGAGGAGGAGAAGGAGTGGAGGAGAGGAGAGGAGGAGATGGAGTGGAGGAGAGGTGGAGTGGAGGAGGTGCGCCCAGCCATATATACGACATACTAATGGCGCACCATGGGCCGGTGCGCCATTAGTAACTTTTTTTTTATTTTTTTGACTTATTTTGAATTTGGAAGGCGGGAAGATACTAATGGCGCACCATGGGCCGGTGCGCCATTAGTAATTTTTTTTAATTTTTTGACTTATTTTGAATTTTGAAGGCGGGAAGATACTAATGGAGCACCATGGGCAGGTGCGCCATTAGTAACTATTTTTTTATTTTTTGACTTATTTTAAATTTTGAAGGCGGGAAGATACTAATGGCGCACCATGGGCAGGTCGCCATTAGTGAGTTTGAATTTTTGAATTTTTTGCCTCTCCGGATCTTAAAAGCCCGTATCTTTTTTTCTGTTAGGTTTTGAGGATTTTGAAAATGTTTAACGGGTTCCCGGTTAAATTCGGATGTAACTTTTCGAGTAGATGATTTTTCATATAAAAACTTTTTCATCCGAGTTAGTATGCAAAAGTTATGCCCATTTTACAAATTCTCGAGAGATTTTGCAAATGAAGTCGAAATTCATATTTGCAAATTTTCCCAACAACTAGACCACATATCACATGGGAAACTTATTTTCTTTTATTTTTTTGACATTTTCATCATTTTCTTTTATTTTTTTTAAAACTGAAAAGGCGATCCACGGGGAGGGGGGGGGGGGTGGGGGTGCATTCGGTGGAAGTGGTGGCCAAGTTACTAATGGCGCACCGTGGGGTGGTGCTCCATTACTAGTTAAAACTAGTAATGGCGCACGACGGATGTGGTGCGCCATTACTATGTCAATTAGTAATGGCGCACTATGCATCGGTGCGCCATTAGTAACAAAATTTTTTTTATGTTTTTTTGAAACTACTAATGGCGCACCACACACCAGTGCGCCATTAGTAATATATTACTAATGGCGCACCGAGACATGGTGCGCCATTAGAATAGTAATGGCGCACCACATCACAATGCGCCATTAGTAGCCATTCCATCTATAGCCCTTTTTGTAGTAGTGTAACCGAAAGTTTACCTTGTAGTTCGGATCACAGCCCTTCACAGCCGAGCTCGTCTTCAGGGGATGTTGGTCCGGAGATGATGGAGAGCGAAACGCCTCCGCCTGCCGTACCGTTATGCGAGGTGGGCGACCACGAGGTGTCGCCGCGGAGGGCTTCTCCGAATCCGGCGGGGCCAGAAGGCAGCCGTATGTCCCCTCAAAGCCCTCCGTGTCCGTCCTTCGAAAAAGGCCACCAGACGAGTACGTCACCAACGGGTGTATGGTCGGAGGAGCTGAAGGATCTGCTCGGGCGAGCGTCTATCTCGGAAGATCACCGTACGTTAATGGGTACGGTGATTGAAAGGATTTCATCCGCTGAGAGCGGATTGCATGAAGCCATCGTAAGTTTACTGATGGGTTTTGAGGTACGCAAAATGATGTACCTTCTGACAGTTTTGCATATAAAATGCGCCCTGTATAGATAGTAGCCCTTGAGACTTGGTGCAGTGTCAAAAATGATGGCGCGCCGAGGATCATAACCCCATGTATAATATGCGCTCTTCCTATGTAGGTGGCGAAGCGTCGGTGGCTAGCGGGCTGATGAATTTGCCGAACGAAGAGGCAACTTGACGTGGCGGATCACGGACATCACGCTTGTTAATAAGCGGCAGCGAGTCACAAGTTATGCAACTTATCCGCGGACACCTGGTAAGGGAGCTTGGCGCCCATGCCTTACAACATGTATGCTTAATGCAGATGGTGCGCTGCTATGGAGAGCCTTGGCGGAGCTCGCCCGAGCCAAGGAGCAAGCGGAAAAAGTGATGCGGCTGCCTTAAAGGCGGCCGCAGAGCTAAAAGCCAAACATGCTGCTCACTGCCGAAGCAAGAAAGACATGGCCGAGATGGCCGTGAAATTGAAGAATGGTACTGACCGTTGCAAGCTTCTTGAAAAAGAAGATATAGAGAAACAAGAGGACCTGAAAAAGGCCGCCACCGAGGCCAAGGATACTCGCTCTGTGATGAGAGCTATGAAGGAGGAGCTACGTCAGGCCGGAGATATTGCGGCTGGAAAGCCCTTTCTGATGCGGAGGAAATTCACGGATCCTAAGTACGCTCAATTGGACCGGCTGTTGTGTGTGGAGGATGCTTACCTGGACTTGGCGGCGAGTGCCGCAGACGCGGCCGAACCCTTCCAGGTCAAAAGGATCAAGGAATGGAAGAGCTTTTTTGGTCGCAGTTCCATAGTCCGGAGCGTCCACTTTCATTAACCGATCATTTGGCCGAATGGGCTTAGCTGAATAGGTTGTCCGGAATTGCCATGAAGGCTGTCGTGACTCATTTGTGGCTGAAAAGGCCCGAGCCGAAGAGTTATTTTGGCTTGGTGCAACAGTTCCTTGGTGCGGTGCCGCATATCGATGCAATGAAGCGGTCAGCATGCATAGAGGGTGCGGATGGCTCTTGCCCATGTCAAGACATACTGGGCGGAGATGAAGGCCACCGACGTTGCATCCCAAGATTCGAACAAAAGCCGAGTACCTGCCGAGCACTATTTTGAAGAAGTCCTGCAGGGTGCTCGTTTAATAGAGACGCAGTGCTTGAAGGATATTATGTTTTAATGACATGTATGATTTGTGAAAACAATGTTTCAATATAATATATGAGCTTTTTATACTTGTGCGTTCAAGTATTAAAACACCTCCTGTGCGGCCGTTGATGTATATGTGTATATAACCTGAAAGATGGCAGTCTTCAGCTTCAGCCCCCACGCACATAGTGCGGGGGTCTTTGCAAAAAGGCGCATTTTCACACTTAATCCAACGTCTTGGTCCTGTAAAGGAGGTGATAGCGTAGCAAACTAGGCAACCGGACTATAATGCTTTATCACTTTCACTTAGCCATAGGAGTTCGATGGTGGGGCTACTATATAGCCCCTAGGAGCACCGTGCTCTCCCGAATTCGGGGCGCGTATGTGCCTGACCGGGAAACGGTCCCTTGTTAATGCGGGGGAATTCTAAACATTCTGGTGGGTCATCGAGTGGTTGACCAGTCTCACGCTATATCATGACAGTCAGTTTTCAGCTTTCTCTATTGAGGTGCTCACCTGGCCGAACTGGGGCACAATCACAGTAGTTCTCCTGTTGCCGCGTTAGCCGATAGAGCGGAACGTAAGGCAGCAAAACACAGGAGACGGGCAAACCCAACATTTGACCAAAGACATGATTCAGAGCTGATGTATATAAGGCCTAACTCGAGACGCCGAACACTCCCTAAGGTATTCGGTCTTTATGAAAACGGGCAGAATAATGCCCTAAACCCCGTGTCCAGTGCACGCATAAAAATTCTGGTGCGGCCGATGCCAAAACGCCAGCCTCCTCCTCGGTTATAGCAAGAAACCGGGGGATGTGTATCAACAAGAGACAGTAAAAAAGGTTTATGCAGGGTCTTAATCTGAAAAGAATCCTTGCAACGGGTCCCTACTGCACGTCTGCGCCTGTGTCTCCGTTGTGCCGTATCCTGGACGGGTGTAGCACGGTGTTCATCTGTAAAAGAGAAGAACTTAGTTGAAAAGAAAAGAAAAGATCGTGCGAAAAAAGTACTTTATATTAAATAAACAGAGTACGGTTCGAAAAGTGAATAAAATTGAGCTTTATTGTCTCTTGTTGTACATGCGTGCAGCCCCTTGTACGGGGGTATGCCGCTAGTAGGCGTTTATATATTTACGCAGGACTCGTCTAGCCATGTCCGGGGTTCGAATGACCTATTCAGGTGCTTTGATTAGGAGAGCCAGATTAGTGTGGGGCTGTCAAGGCAGTCTCACGTTCTTCCGTGCTGGAGTAAGACTTGATACTCCCTTTTAATGAGATGATGCCGCGTGGACCGGGCATTTTAAGTGTAAGAGATGCATAATGCGGTATTGCGTTAAAGCGGGCGAAAGCTTCACGTCCCAGTAGTGCTTGATAGCTACTTTCGAATGGGGCGATGTGGAAGGTTAACTTTTCGCGACGGAAGTTGTCGGATGACCCGAACACAACTTCTAGCAGTAGGGAGTCCGGAATAGTCCTGATGATCGAAGGTGATTGGTTTTGACAACCATCGTTGGGATTCTGCTGGGATAGACCGTGCGGCGCGTGTTCCTATGGGCGTCGCTCTGTTTTTCCCTTTTGTCACTTGAAGTGAGTTCACTGTTTTGACTTTTTGTGGGAAATTATTTTGTTTTCCGGTGCTCTGCTTGTGGGGTTCGTCATCGTCCTCGCTTGGTGTGTCGAGCCCCTTGTGTTCGGCATTGAGTTTGCCGGACTGCTTGAAGACCCAACAATCTCTGTGGGTATGGTTTGCAGGCTTCCCGGGATTACTGTGGATTTGGCATATTTTGTCCAAGATTTTGTTTAGGTTGGATAGCTCGTCGCTGTTGTCCTTGAGGGGCAGTTTTTTTATGATTCTGCAGGGAGCTTCTGAATCCGGTGTTGACTGCCGTGCTCTTCGGGCTGTTTCCCTTTTTCCGGCGCTGGTCCTTGCTGCGTCGTAGTTTTCCATTTCCATCCCTGACTTCGGATGTACTTGGGTTGCTGGTACTGCATCTTGCCAGCAAACTATCCTCTCCCGCGCAAAAGCGGGTCATGAGGCTTGTTAATGCAGCCATTGTTCTCGGCTTCTCTGGCGAGGTGTTTGTGACCATTCGTCTCGGACGTTGTGTTTGAAAGCTGCTAAGGCTTCGGCGTCCGGACAGTCGACTATTTGGTTCTTTTTGATGAGGAAGCTGTTCCAGAATTTGTGGGCCGACTCTCCGGGTTGTTGAGTTATGTGACTTAAATCATTTGCATCCGGAGGACAGACATAAGTCCCTTGAAAATTTGCCCAAAAAGCATCCTCGAGCTCTTCCCAACTTCCAATGGTATTTTCAGGGAGGCTTTTGAGCCAATGCCGGGCTGGACCTTTGAGCTTGAGGGGTAAGTATTTTATGGCGTGGAGATCATCTCCTCTAGCCATGTGTATGTGGAGGATGTAATCCTCAATCCAGACTCCAGGGTTTGTTGTTCCTCGTATGCTCTATGTTTACGGGTTTGAATCCCGCTGGGAATTCGTGATCCAGCACCTCATCGGTGAGACACAGGGGGTGTGTGGCACCCCTATATTTGGGTGTGTCGTGATGTTCAGATATTTGGCGTGTTGCATTGCTTGGAAGAGCTTGCTTTCTCGGACCATAGATGGACCTAACTGGGCCATCCTTTTGATGTGAATCCTTATGCGGATCGCGGGCCGGCTTGTGTGCGGCGCCGCTTGCCGCTCCATGTTTTCCATGTGGTCGTCTATCCGACCGGGAGGCCTCTTTGTTCTTTGATTGCGGGGGCTCTACGGCCTCCTCATCGAATTCGGGCAGTAATTTGCGCTTCGAGTAGCTCTTTGTTTGGCGACTATCGCTGTATTTCTCTGCGGTGTTGAGTACTTTGCTCCATCTGATTCTGAGTGCATCTTCCGCTGTTTTGAGCTTCCGTTTCTGCTTTTTCAGGCTACGCGTAGTGGCGACGAGCCTTTTGTGGAGGTTCTTCTGCTCCAACAATTTGTCCGGCGTGAGATCGTCCGGACTGTTATCTTCGCCGGGGAAGGGTTGTTTATCCAAGTTGTCCTGTTCGGACGGTTGCTCGATAGCATGTTTGTCGTCCACCGGTTCGCCCTGCTCTATGGCTGGGTCTATGTGGCTGGCGTCTTTGTGGAGGCGGGACTTGGTGCGGCGTTTATGTTGCCGTTTTAACTGCTTTTCGAGGGATTTATCCTTCGTAGTGTCCCGTTGTTCCTCGTCGTCACTTCCTTTAGGTGTATCCACCATGTATACATCGTGGGATGAGGTGGCTGTCCAGTATCCTATAGGTGCTGGTTCATGGTTGTCTCCTACATCGTCGTCCATACCGTCGATGTCTTCGGAGTCGAAATCGAGCACGTCGTTTAAGCTTTCAACAGTGGCTACAAAGTGGGCGGTCGGTGGCCGTTGAATTTCTTCGTCGTCCGCATCCCAACCTTCCTGACCGTAGTCTGGCCAGGGCTCTCCTGATAAAGAGAGAGACTTTAGTGAATTCAGGATGTCGCCAAAGGGCGAGTGCTGAAAGATGTCCGCGGTAGTGAACTCCATAACCGACACCCAATTGGATTCGATTAACAGGGGTGCGGAGGGCTCGGAGTCCGGAGAGGAGTCCAGCACCTTGGAGGCACGGTCTTCGCAAAGGACAGGGATGGAGTTCGGCTGAATTGCCGTAGAGATCGTAGCCCCCGAGGCGGTGTCCAACCACTCGTCCTCGATCGGCTGGTGCGGCCTCCAGGGCACTGTTCAGCGGCAGAGCTAGATCGTGCCCATCGAGGCAGTGCGGCGCGCTTGGCTGTGGCTCGAATCCGTCAAAGATCAAGTCTCCGCGGATGTCGGCCGTGTAGTTGAAACTCCCAAATCTGACCTGATGGCCAGGGGCGTATCTTCGATCTGCCCCGGATGGCCAAGTGAATTGCCCGCATGCAAAGCCGCCGAATCGAAGATCTGTCCGGGAGAAAAGTCTCACCTGGACCGCGTCGTTGTTGATGATCGGAAGGAGCCATCGGGCCTAAGGATGACGACACAGAGGAACTCTCAATGAAAGCACCAATGTCGGTGTCAAAACCGGCGGATCTCGGGTAGGGGGTCCCGAACTGTGCGTCTAGGCGGATGGTAACAAGAGACAAGGGACATCCATGTTTTTACCCAGGTTCGGGCCCTCTTGATGGAGGTAAAACCCTACTCCTACTTGATTAATATTGATGATATGGGTAGTACAAGAGTGGATCTACCACGAGATCAGAGAGGCTAAACTCTAGAAGCTAGCCTATGGTATGATTGTTTTTCATCCTACGGACTAAAACCCTCCGGTTTATATAGACACCAGATAGGGTTAGGGTTACACAGAGTCGGTTACAATGGTAGGAGATCTACATATCCGTATCGCTAAGCTTGCCTTCCACGCCAAGGAAAGTCCCATCTGGACACGGGACGAAGTCTTCAATCTTGTATCTTCATAGTCCAGGAGTCCGGCCAACGGTGATAGTTCGGCTATCTGGACACCCCCTAATCTAGGACTCCCTCACTCCCCACCCCCTGAAAATCGACTGACCCAAAAGTCGATTCAGTCGACTGAAGTGTAGCTAAATCGGAGCAGCATCGCAAGCAAGAGCAAGAGCGAGAGCAGCAGCGCGAGCAAGAGCAATAGCAAGAGCAGACCAGGCAGGGGACCGAGAGCAAGAGCAGAGCAGCAGCGCGAGCGAGAGCTAAAGGAGCAATTGCTCCTACTGATGTGGATGTCGCCACCGAGGGAGCGACGCCGTGGAGGAAGTGGCCGGCGACGCCGCCGTGGATGGAGCCGCGCCGTGTCGGCTCGGGACCGAGCGCCGGCAGCACCGTGAGATCGAATCAAGAAGAAAATGCGGCGATTAGAGTACAACCTCTTTGGTGGCGCCGATTAGGCCGCAGCTTCATCCGAGAAGCGGTGATGATGATGCTCTTCCGTGGTGCAGGTGAATACTGGCGGTGTGGGAATGGAGGTGGCGCGAAAACGGGGAGCGTCGGGGCAGCTCTTTGGAGGTGGAGGGCGGGGTGGCTGAACCGGCGGGACGATGAGATCGACGACGGATCCTCATCCGCACGGTGGATGAGGGCGTCGAGGTGTTCTTGTGGACGATGTCGTGGGGAAGAGGCTCGGCGGGTGGCGGACGGAGCAGGTGTGGGGTTTCATCGCGGGTTTCGTGGCCTCGGTGTGCGAATGGGTGGGCGGATGGGATGGCGGTGGGGAACCATGGCTTAGAGACGCGCTTTTCGAAATGTGGAGTAAGTTACGAAAGTACACCCACCGATTTGAGCAGTTCTTTCGGTTCGGGGTACCATGGGCATTTAAGCGTGTCGGGATTTCACGGGGAGGTGGGAGTTTTCGCGTTGTAATGTCGGAATAGCAAAGCGCGGGTTGAGATGGAGGAATTATCGAACTGTGAGACAAATATATATCTTAAATATTTCGGGCTAACAAGGCGCGGGTTGAAGAGGCGGGAGTTTCAAGCCACGATGAAGACAGAGGCAGCTAGCTTGAATTTTCGGCATAACAAGGCGTGGCTTGAAATTTCGGAAGAACAAGCTTAACGTGTACCAAAAAGAAGACAATTTGCACCTCAACACGCACAACACACACACAGACACCATTTAGACTAGAGTAAGGTACACATGCATTGCACACATGAGATATGGCAACCAAATTATGAATAAATACCACATTATAGCATGCAAGCTTTGAGTCATATATGCATGATGTAGATGTTCGTTTAATTCTTATAGTTCATTTCATTCAAAATCATCTAGTTTTTATAAGAAAGCTAATCTATTTTAAGATTCATGGAATTGTGCGTTGTAAGACATAAAGTAAAAACAAATAATGGCAAATCATGTAGAAAAACATTTGGGCAATTCTGATACGGAAGATTGTAGAACAAATAAGAAGGGCTTGTGTTTTGATGTTTGTGCATTATGCTTAAGTTCTGTGGCACCCCGGCTCAGAGAAAACCGGAACGCCCCGTATTCCAGCTCAGAGATCGAGGAGAAGTCTTCTGGAATACGGAACTGCTTAGCATAGAACAAACCAGCTCTTTATTACAATCTATTTGGGTACAATGGTTACATCGGCACGGCGACACTACGCCTGCCACTGTTGCTCTATGCAAGCAGCAGAGCAACACGATGCAGCGGAAGAACTCTAGCAGCGGAACAACGGTGACGGTGGTAAACTGCACTCCGCAGGGACTCTGGCTAGAACACTTATGCTAGCTCACACGAACGGAAACCACGACAAGCAAGCAATCAAATCCGGAATGACCTGCAAACTGGCATGACACGCTAGGTCAGTACATTGAATGTACTTGCAACCTCACAAATAACCAGAAGCATTCAAGACAAACAACAGCATGGCAATTACAGGTTAAACAGTAATTAACATGAGATCATCAGAACAACATGGCACGACCAACATAAACATGATACAACTATCTCAACATGAACATATTAATCCAACAATACTAGCATGCAACTTGATGACACCATATGTACCACTTAACCTGCTCGGTTACCTC
The DNA here is from genome assembly GCA_021605205.1 of Aegilops longissima. Taxonomy (NCBI): domain Eukaryota; kingdom Viridiplantae; phylum Streptophyta; class Magnoliopsida; order Poales; family Poaceae; genus Aegilops; species Aegilops longissima. The sequence goes on from CM038676.1 coordinate 529,951,408, forward strand.
ATAACCAACACGTGCATCACTTACCAACCTCGGACATCACACGATCATCTCAGGATCAAATAGAGCTTGGTATAAACAATACTATAGCGATCAGTAAATGAACACAAGGAGCTTGATCTTTACCCATGATTCTTGTACAACATCACGAATATACAACAACTCGGTATCCTCGATACCACTGTGATCCTTACGACGATCACCACACGACCAACACTTGGTCCCAAACCGTGATCCTTACGGCGATCACAACCCGACCACTAAATGGCCCGTGATCCTTACGGCGTTCACAACCCGACAGAAACTTTGAAAATTCACTGAGGAATATTGGCTAGGCAAATAAATTTGAACTTGTGCATGGGGCAATTATTTGGACATAAAAACATGCCCAAAAAGGTTGGGAGTCAATAGGAGAAATATAAATGACACTTCCTTCACAAAGTGCCATTTAGGGCAGAATAGGAAAAGAAATATTGGGAATTATTGTTGAACATGGCAATGAAAGGTTTTGCCATATTTGATCAAGATATGACCCAAAAAAATTATGGGAATTATTTGGGAATTTTAGGAGTGAGGGAAATATAGGTTGCTTCACAACCTAGGGCAATTGGAGTTATTCCTTTAATAGAAAAGGAAATATTCCCAATAAAGAGAATATTAGGATTTGGGCTAGGATGGAAATGACAGGGTTTAGGGAAAGATTTGGGAATGACAAGCCACTCTGGAAGCAAAGATGAGGTCATCTTCTTCAGTTTCCAGACCATAAAGCCACGGAAAAAGAAAACTCAGGCAAAAACCTCGGAAAAACAAAAGAAAAAGAAAGGGCCAAAAATCAAGCTGTCACAAACCTTACCCACTTAAAGAAATCTCATCCTCGAGATTTGGTTGCTTAGGGAACAAGTATGAATACTTTGACTTAAGGAAACCGTTTCCAACTCGGGTATCCTTTTTCCTTTATTGTTGTTCCCATTAAATTTTTATCTGACTAGCCCTGGGGTGGTTTGATTCACTGTATCCTCATTCTGACAGTTCTTACCTGGCTTGATCATTCTTATATAGGCTCCAATTTCTTTTTACATTTGCTGACTAGCTGAGTGTGATTTAATTATCGCGACTGAAATATATGTCCGTCTCACAAATCCAAAAGTGATTTCCGTTGGGTGTGCCACCTGGTACTGACAACCTTTCATGTAATGATGATCCGAATTTCTGATGAAAACTCAAGCTCTGACTCATTTCTTTGGGTTTCTCCACTAAATGCAAGTCCTTTGGGTTCCAAACAGTGAGTTAAAACATAAACGTTTCCTGACAGATTTTGACTCATCGCAGAAGTTTCTGAATCATCTTAACTGGTTCCACTGCCGTGAGTATCGGATTCGTGCCAAATATTTGATTGTCTCCTGTCGCGGCCATCATAAAGGGTTTGTCCTACTTGATAATATCTGCAGACTTGACTGAAAATTTTTGTTCGCGACAGGCTATTCATGATGATTCATATAAGTGGGGACTCAGGCTTCCAGACTGTTATTCCTCATGCCGATCACTCATGTTGTAGGCATATCCATGTAGATCAATACTGACTTAGACTGTCCGGGGGATCTGCACCACTGGGGGAACGTGCAAAAATTTTCATACCTGCATCACTGGTCTTGGTCCTTCATTATTGTTTTCTTGGTCTGGATCCTTGGCTGAAATAGCTGGGCCATATTGCTTCTTTGTATGAGCACAGGTACTGTCGGCGCAATTTTTCGGCAATCGTAGCTTATCCTCATTTTTCTGACAGGGTAACCCATTAAATGGCAGGTTCAACACTTCTCAAGTTCTGATCGTTGGGAAATGATCATCCGAAACCCTTGCAAGAAATCGGAAAATAAATCAGTAGCCACCAGAATGGTCTTTACAACTCAGATCTGGGACATTACTAAAATAACTCAACCACGGCTCAGGACGGCCGAAAAGCAGCTCAGAGCATGAGGTCGGGTCGATAAGAAGAAGGTGACAACTCCCTAAAATAGCCAAGAAGCAGCTATAGGGCTACTGTCTCAAAGAGAAACCCAACAGCTGTACGAGACGACCGAAAAGCAGCTCAGACTTGTGACAGTTGTTGAAGAGAGAAACAAAAATAGGCATCCACCCCGGATAGCTAGAAACAGCTCAGATCATAGGCGTGGTGCCGTCATTGGAGAAAAAGGGGACAAGGGCTCATCCGGATCATTTTCCAGGTTCACGGGTACTTGTACTGAGCTCATTGATGTCATCAATCCTCATAATCCTTTGTCACACTGCGGTGTATACTGGCTTTCTTCTATTAACCATCCTCACGTGGTTGTCAGATCCTCACCTGAGTGACTTGTAAGATCTTGGTAGTATGCTCACATATATATATATATATATATATATATATATATATATATATATATATATATATATATATATATACACATCTAGGCTATTACATTACGTGTAACAGAATATTATTCTATTACCCTACTTGAACCGATGAATTCAAGCGGTTGAGCTGATGAAATTGACGGTTAAAGCGATGCTTTCATTGCTATTAAAAATCGTCTTCTTTAGTTCAATTTTTTTTGCAATTTTTTTGGTCGAAATGGGGCGTGTAATATATCGTTGGAAAGCTCTTGACATCCACATTGCAATCTTATAATTTGTTTTTGCAAAAAAATTATGATTTAAGAGCAGTTTTGAAAAAACCCTTTTTTTCAAAACCGAAAACGTGAATCGTATTTTCGACTTAATTTTCAAATGGTTTGTTGGAACTGAGCAAATGAGATGGCGTTGGAAAGCTCGTGAAAATCCGCATCTTCCATATATCTACTATTTTTCTAAACTCTATCTGATTTAAAAGTAATTTAAGAAATGATGAAATTCTGGGCGAAATGTTTTTTTAACTGTTTTTTGCAAACGGTTTGTCAGATTGATGCAAATGATATGGCATTGGAAAGCTATGGAAAATGTGCAACTTTTGCGTATAGAAAGTTTTTTCTAGTTCCTTACGGTTTAAATACGAATTCAAATACGGTTAAAATTGGTTTTGAACACGTTTTTTTTAAAAAATTTGTCGAAATGGGGCAAATAATATATAAGTTGGATAGCTATCGAAAATGCGAAACATAGTCATGTTGGACGTTTTCTCTACTTCGCAACCGTTTAAGAGTAATTTGAAATACGGCAAGACGGATCCTGCTGTATTCCCGTCTGAAAAACAGAGTACTCGTATTGATATACGTGTGTGTTTGTACTGAGCTATTTTTTGTAGAGTAATTTTGAATTATTCTGAAAAAAGAGTACTTGTACTGATTTATGTCTATGTTTGTACTGAGGTATTTTTTACATAATAGTTTTGAATGGTTTCAAAAAAATTGTATTTTGAACGGATGTCTTTATGATTTTGTACTGAGGGTGTTTTCATAGACTAGACTTTTACTCTGTTTTTTCGGTATGATTTTCCTTGTAACGTTTCAGTGGTACACGATATCATAGTCACCGAACTTGCATTGTTAATATGTTGAACTGAATCATATTTTTCTGAAAAGAAAATTTTCATGTGTTTATTTTTTTAACTCAACTTTTTTTGCGACGATGTGTTGGACTATGTTTGTACTGATTTATGTGTGTGTTTGTACTGATATATTTTTCATAAAGTAGTTTTGAATGGTTTCCAAAAAATAGTACTTGAACTGATGCCCATATAAATTTGTACTGAGCGTGTTTTCACATACTAGATTTTACTGTTTATATTTGATATGGTTTTCCTCGGTTTACGGTATCATAGTCCTCGAACTTGCATGGTATATACTATTGAACTGCATGATATTTTCTCATAAACAAAAGAGAAAAAAAGTCATGTGTTTCTTTTTGCAACGATGTTTTGGACTTCTCTCGTCTCAACTACTATTTTCCATTAACATAGGTTTACCATTTGATAAAAAAAGTTCTTACTAAACAAAATGTTTCGAAAATTTTCACCGACAACACATGAACTTCTGAGTTCTCCTGATCATACAATATAATACATAGAATAGATCATAATAACATTTATCACAAAAAAAGTGTTGAGCGGTCACTGCTCCATGTATCATCTTCAACTAATGGAACTATGTCGTGGAGTACACGATTTCATGAAGATAGTGTGTCCATTGCCCAATGCTTCACTGATCCTTTTGTAAAATCAACATCTTCATCAACCTGTCACACAACATAATAAATAGTGTGAGCACAAAATAATACAAGTGAATAGATTATTTCGACTTATATGACTAGATTATTTGAACTACCTCGGGGGTTGATCATGAACTTATAGAAGTAAAAAATTTGTAATTTTAAATGTGTTTTCTCATCCAAATTGACGGTGTCATCATCACTGAACTTGCATAGTTTATATAGTTTCACTGACTGAATTTCTTCCCGAGAAAAGTTTGTGTTTTGAACTTATATGCTAATGACACATTTTTAGTAATGATGGAAGAGCTTGAACAATCCATAGATAGGAGAATCAATTTTTGAAAAGAATTTTGTTATGATGTATTTAACTAAAACCATATCAACTTTTCCAGCCAACGACGGTGGTCAAATAATTTTGTAGACCATAGGAACTAGAAAAATGAACCACTGGTTTTCTAACTAGAGAACTGTAGGAATTAGAAAAATTGAACTATCCTATTATAAAGAAATGAAGAGAGTTAGAAAAAACGCTAACAAGTACTCCCTCCATCCCAAAAAAAGTGTCTCAACCTTAGTACAACTTTGTACTAACTCTAGTATAAAGTTGAGACACTTATTTTTGGGACGGAGGGAGTAGTACTAAATAGGACTATCACAAAAAACTGCTTACAACACCTCAACTTGCCTTAGGGACAGAGGCATCCCTCAACTTGGTCGTCCATGACAACATACCTGAACTCGTCGTAGACTGGTAGTTGAACTTGGTACACATCCACACTAGCACCAGCAGCACAAGTCGCGGTGGGTACCAAGGGTGTCAGTTTGGTGCTTGACATGTAAGATGATCTGCAAACACACACAAAGGTGAAACTGACAATTTTGGTTTTTATGTATAACAATACAAAAACATCTATGGATTTCACTCTTCAAAATGGGTCCAAACACCACTTCTAAGCAATATATCCGAGCTAGCGTCCATTCATCCAGCCCTCTCTGTTTCATCACTTGACACGAGCAAGCACGTACCTCGGCATGGACATCTTGTAAAGGTGAATGGACAGTGGGTGGTGGCTGTGAACAGCCAGGTCGCTCCGGCGGCGGAGCCCCACCGGGAGGAGATGGCGCGGTGGTGTGGGAGCCAGGGGAGATGGGGCGCTGCGGCTGCCAGGGCCAGTGCTCTGAACTGAAATTCAGTTCTTTTTCAAGAAGTGTATGAGTGCATGCTGTTCTGAACCAGGAGCAGGTTCTCATATGTACTCTTTTGTTAGAGGATTAATATCAATGATGCATCACTTTTGATGCTTCTTTATGCACGGAAGCCAACTAAAAATTCTACAATATTTTTAATGGAAGAACAATAGAGGAGGAGATGACCTGGAGCAGAGCTTGTAGGGGACGATCTAGTTCATCCATGAAGACTCTGTCCCATGGTGAGAGGTGAATCTGCAGGGTGTTCCGGCAAGCCATCACCGTGAGATGGTAGGGCCTCGCCACCCTCTCACCTGAGGAGGTGCTCGACAGCCTGGCCTGTGTGCGCGGCAAGGGGGAGGAGAGACTCCGATGCTAGATGTGGGAAGATGATGGACGACTCACGCAGGCTAATAAACTCTTGAACTTGCTCCACAACAATCTTTGAACCTCCTACAAGAAAAGAATATATGTCATACATCATTTTTTATTTATATCTTGTTCAATCATGCACCCGAAAAATTTAAACACAACAAAATATCAGCCTTTTGGCTCCCAAACCTCCTGCATATACATTTTGAACTGATGTTCTTTTTGCCATTGCACTGTTGTTGATATATATTCGGATGAATTATCAAATGCAATACATATTTTTCTTTCTTTCTGGAATAATAACAAACACCCACGAAGCACAGAATGCAAGCCATCTACATTAGATGCTGATGAAACAAGTTGAACTATCTATTCTAAGACATTTGAACTTATCTAGGGATCCAGGGGAAGGGTGGAGGGGGAGACAGCTACCTGGATTCCTAGACCCAACGACGCTGCTGCTTCCTCCTTCATTACTATACAAGTCCGAATTTTCGTTGAACTTCTCCCATTGTCTCCTCTGAATTTTTGCAATTGTTCGACTCGAAATTCTGCAATTTTTCAGCACACACATTTATCTCTTGTTGACTTAAACCACCAAAATACAGAAGTGCAGCACAACTGTTCATTCAGTCCACATACGGAAGATGATTTTCTCATGCACATTACATCAGACAACTTGCATATGCCAAATAGGAACACTGAGGACAACTACCTTTGTCAAATATCCATCAGGCAGCAAGGAACCTCATCTCCTTGAGCGACCGGCCACAAAACAAGAAGTTGTACTATTGAGCAGGAGAACTTTCTACAAAAATCCCACAACATTATAAAATAATCCTAGAGAACTTTTCTACAAAATTGATTAACTAAGTAACAACATGGTGCACATGCTCAAGCAGAACCACATGCACTTGTTTGTGCTATATGAAGAAGATGAAAACACAAAGGAAATCGGACTCACCACTGGGAAGTAGATGAATTGAAAAGCATACAAAATATGAACTTGTGCATCTTATTTTTGTTGCAACCTACAAAATAGGAACAAATATGAGAGATGAGGTTTTGTCCAGCAGAACTTATCGAGGTCTAGCATTCGAACTTTTAAATGTTTGTGCTACCAGAATAACTAGAAGGACAGAGCGGGTTTCAACGGGCGCCGGGCGTGATGGCGGACAGTGGCAGCCAGTCGCACGTGGGATGTCGCATGCCTCAACCAGACTGGCAACTTCCTCGGCTCCGCTGGCGTCCGCTCATACACCACCAGGGTAACACGCACGCACGCACATGCACGAGCGCGCGGGCCCACACACACACACATAGCTAAAGATGCTCCAAACAGATTTCTGTTCATGCATACAACCCTCTTTGAACTTGCCATACGAAACTTTTTACACTTGCACAATCCGGCAGTGGCCGCAAGCAGCAACCAGAAGCATACAATTGTTTTACGACAATCAAAAGTGCACAAAGATCACATCAACAAGTGCAGCGGTGGGCCGATGAAGGCATCCATCCATGGTTGCTTGACTGTTCCGTGGATGGATTCTAGTACTCCCGTATACTAGTATAAGTGAAGCAACAAGAAGAACTAGCCTTCTTTTATAGAAAATAAAAATGGACAGTACTGAATCTTGCACTTACTAGTAAGAATTTGTGGAATTCATCTTCTTGTGGAGTTGAGAGTAAATACACACATGGCAGCACATTCAGTTGAAAATAGAAGAGAGCAGAACACAGCTGTAGAAGATGCTCCAAACTCCGGCAACAAGCGAGACCGGGGTGCTCTTCGTCGAGCTCCGCTGGCCGAGCGGCCGAAAGACCCAAAGTTGAACGGCCAGAGCAGATCAGCAGGACGGACTCCCTGCACTGAGAGCCAGGTGGAGGGAGGCGTGCGGCAGCCAAGGGTCGGAGGCGCTCGACGGGCGGGGCTGGAGGGGCGCGAGGGCCGGGATAGGAGGCGCGCAATGTACGGGATTGGGAGGCGCGCGACGGCTAGAGGAGGGAGGCGCGCAATGGCCAGAGGAGGGAGGCGCACGGCAGCCGGAGGTCGGAGGCGCGTGGCGGCCGGAGGTGGGGCGCCTGGCCGCCGGGGGGGGAGGCGGCGGCCGGGGGGGGGGCAGGCGGCGGAAGTGGGAGCCAGCGCACGGGTTGGGAGGCCTTGCGGCCGGAGGTGAGAGGCGCCTTGAGGAGGTTGGAGGCGGGTCGTGGGGATGCGGTCGGGTGGCGGGGATGACGATGAGCTGGGGAGTTGGGCTGCCTCTCTTTTTCTTCGATCGCTGCTATATAGGACAAGGTGTAACAGAATAATATTTTGTTACCGGTAACAAAGTAGTCCTGTCCTATATATATATATATATATTCCGAGACAGACGTGTATTCTGACTGATTCTTGATTCTGACCAAAATATTGCGGATCTGGTTCTTGGGATTCACTGCCATATGCTGTCAATTCACAGCGTACTACCTTGTACCAATGTCTTACTGAGGAATATTTTTTTGGCTTGCTGAAAAAGACTGAATATCGTGCTTCATAAGCTTACCCCCTTAAAGACTTTGCTGGGGAAAGACTCTGTACCTTATGCTGGAAGCTTTTGCGGTTGCTTACTGAAGAAGGCAGAGTACCTTGCACGGGATTTCATCCATGTATCGTACGGAGGAAGATAGATGAATCTTGCCTTGGAAGCCTCTCTGGTATCTTGCGAGGGAAAATTGGGTTGCTTACACCAGAAGCTTCTTATTGAGATATGCGGACCGACTTCCACATATACATACCATCTTAATATTTCTGATGTTGATTTCTTGTATGAAACAGGGTTTTACTGGACTATCCTCCTTCCTGAGTACATGCCATATTTTTGCTTGCTTCCAGGTACATCGAGTTCCAAAATCATCCTCAACGAAAAATTAAACTTGTATCTGAGCCATACCTTTGACTGATAATATTCTGTCAACCTTGCACACAATTTATCTTCTTGCTGATTTAATCATTTTGTTGTGATGAGTGCACGCTAATGCAAACTTGATACTGACGGTCCATCTAGGATTTCTTTCACATCCAGACGAGATATTCCAATTTTCATTGCAGTCAGCTAATAATCCCATTCTGTTGAGCTGAGTTTCCAAATATCTGCATTGCTTGCTGACTCTTCGGGTCCGGTGTCGGTTGACGAGCAACTTTAATAGGGGAAAAATTTGTAACACCGAAGGCCCAAAGAAAGGAACAACAGAAACGACTAAAACAAAAGCACACAAGCATTCCACTAATATAATTAATCAAGCAATCATCACATATTACTGCTACACACACAATAATATGCACGCACACCTAAGCACACAAATTTCGCGGAAACTCCGGTATTGCGGTCTAATATGCTGTGACGATGTGCACGAGGATGAATAAATGTGTGGAAGAATTGGTGTAATCAGCGCTACACCAAGTGCTAGCTTAGCCAGATAGCAGTCTGAACTAGCTCGGAGGCTAGGACGTACTCGGTAATCATGTAGTGGGACACGAAGGTCGCAACCACATTATTATCAAGCGGACGGAAAAAGATCCGTACTCGTCCAAGAAATAGGATAGCAGGAAAAAAACTGAGGCTGCTGACATTGCCCTTTCTTGATAAGTAAGATCATTAAGGGTTGCCAACACGACAAAATAAAAGAACGATCCGGGATAGAAGCATGTCCATCACTGAAATGATAGACGGGACTGAAGGAAAGACATTGGTGCGATACCTGAGCACCATTTTTGCAAACAGTGTCGGGATCACATGGCATCACTTTGCTGGGACAGAAATGACACCAAACACCGAAAGAAAAAAGGACTGGGAAATGCAAAGGTTGAGCTGTAGTGGATCCGAACCGATGCCAGCTACACTCAGCAGATAAACCGTTAGTACAAATACTAAGGCTATATGCATGCTATGCGACAAACAAATGCAGCAATCAAGTGCAACAAACCAACTGGGGTCTATACTACCGCTTTCTAACGTTCGCGCGGTCTAGGGCGTCCTACAGCCAGACCTTCTCTGATACCAAGCCTCTGGCACCCCGGCTCAGAGAAAACCTGAATGCCCCGTATTCCAGCCCAGAGATCGAGGAGAAGTCTTCTGGAATATGGCACTGCTTAGCATAGAATAAACCATCTCTTTATTACAATCTATTTGGGTACAATGGTTACATCGGCACGGCGACACTACGCCTGCCACTGTTGCTCTATGCAAGCAGCAGAACAACACGATGCAGCGGAAGAACTCTAGCAGCGGAACAACGACGACGGTGGTAAACTCCACTCCGTAGGGACTCTGGCTGGAACGCTTATCCTAGCTCGCACGAACGGAAACCACGACAAGCAAGCAATCAAATCCGGAATGACCTGCAAACTGGCATGACACGCCAGGTTAGTACATTGAATGTACTTGCAAGCTCACAAATAACCAGAAGCATTCAAGACAGACATAAGCATGGCAATTACAGGTTAAACAGGAATTAACATGAGATCATCAGAACAACATGGCACGACCAACATAAACATGATACAACTATCTCAACATGAACATATTAATCCAACAATACTAGCATGCAACATGATGACACCATATGTACCACTTATTCTACTCGGTTACCTCGTAACCAACACATGCATCACTTACCAACCTCGGACATCACACGATCATCTCGGGATCAAATCAAGCTTGGTATAAACAATACCGTAGCGATCAGTAAATGAACACAAAGAGCTTGATCTTTACCCACGATTCTCGTACAACATCATGATATACAACAACTCGGTATCCTCGATACCCCTGTGATCCTTACGGCGATCACCACCCGACCAACACTTGGTCCCAAACCGTGATCTTTATGGCGATCACAACCCGACCACTAAATGGCCCGTGATCATGAAGGCGATCACAACCCGACCACTAAATGGTCCGTGATCCTTATGGCGACCACAACCAACTTATCTCACTGTTATTAAGCACATTATTTTTATTACCGTTGACTCATGGTGTGACCTTCTCTCGACCTGGGCCCTTATCCGCGGGCGCGGCTATCGATAGATTAATATACACTCTGCAGAGGTTAGTACACTGTACCCACACTACGGAACCCATGGCCTCACTCTCCCATTCGGGTGGACCAACGGCGTTCAGACAAAACCGATCTATTGTCATGACACTCTCCCGGCCCTTCCGACTCAGACCCCACCGGGCTAGTCCTGGGTGGCCCCGTGTCTACCTCCAGACACCTCGACCACCGTCGTGGCCACGATCCACACTGGGATCAGGTACCAAAATTAACTTAACAACGGGCTCACAAGGTTATGCTCCGCCAACCTGATCAGGGTAGCACGCGCCCATAACCTTCCCTAAATTGAGGTACCGACCAAAGGCACGAGAATAGACCCAGTTAGGACCGTCCCATACCGGTAAGCATGGTTGCACTGGTCAGCATCGATTCAGCGGCACCATGACTCAGCCAACAGGTGTTCAAGTTCAATTTAATCCGGTTAAACTTGAATGCAAATATGCTGAGCCATGATAAAATAACATGATGCCAACTATAATACATGAACATGATATCAACATCAGCATGAGAGCATCACATAACTTTCCACCATATCAACAGTAAATCATATCCATTGAGGATCACATACCGACTAGCATGACCATCTCCAACATCAACATGTACTACTAACCAGCGTAAACATATGAAAAGTAATACTAGAAGGTATAACATGATCATAGAGTACAAATCAACATAGCACAAAAGTGAACATGCAAATCTAAACATCACCAAAACAACGATAACCATATTTTCAACAAGCAAACATTTATTAAATATTCAAGTTGAAAACCATGGCTACTGCATGAATATCATGCAAGTGGGTATTGTGGCTTGCCTGGGGATGAAGAAGGCACCGGGGAGAAGTGCGGTGAAGCCGCGGAAAGATTCATCGAAAAACGTTCTCTCTCGGAGGGGGCTGAATAAGGGCAAGGGCATAAAGGTCATTTTCACAGTGTCAAACCATAGTGAAAGCATGACCAACAGGACGGTCTCGATGAAACAAAGAAGTGGGCGTTGGATTCACCTCAAACGGGTTACGGTTAAAAAGATATAAGGGTTTTACTGCCAGGGACCTATCTATAATGAAAAGATTTTCTAGCAGGGGCCTGAACAGAAAAAGTGAAAACGTACTCAGAGAAATGCGCTTTCACCTTATCCGTTAGAACAGTGGTGGGGGCTGACGCGTGTGGGTTCCATGGGTGGGGCCCATCATTTATCCATGCAGGCCCGCGGGGTCAACGCCCAGCCACTAACTGGCGGGGCCCGCGGCCAGCTGGGTCGTCGTCTTCTTCTTCTCGCGCCATGAGGAGAGAGGAGCCGCCCGACGTCGGCGGCGATTGCAGCGCCCTGAGAGGGCCTCCGCGACGCTCCGACTATGGATAGATTCAGCGCTCAACAGCGCATCCAACGAGGGCTTTGCGCATGCCGAGGAGGAAGGGGTCGGGCAGGGCATGGACTCCGGCGGAGATAGCTCTGGGAGGAGTTGGGGCTCATGACCACGGTGGTTCCGCGAGGGGAAAGAGCATGGGTAGGGTCGCCAGAGTGAGTGGATCTCACTTGGAGGTGGGAGGGCGAGGAGGGCTCGGGCTCGACCGAATCGAGGAGAGGCAGAGGCGGCCACCATGGCGGCGATGGCGGACAAGGAGTGCTCCAGAGCTCGGGGAAGAAGCTAGGCGGGGCTAGAGGAGGCGGGAGGCTCTTTGGCGAGCTCGGGAGGGCTTGGGGATGGCTTAAATAGCCATGGGCGAGGGAGGCCGAGCTGGCACCACCGGCGGCGTGTCCGGCGCCAGCAGACGCGTGTGCTCGTGCATGGACTCGAGGCAAGCGACGGAGAGGGCACAGGGGAAGCTCTCACAGGCGGAGGAGGCCAAAGGCGCAAGGGGAAGGCACGGCGACGAGCGGATCCAAAGCTCCACTGTGCTCTCGTGGGCGTGCGGCGCTTTGTGTCGGTGAGGATGCTGCCGGAGGGGGAGAGGGGTCCATCAGAGCGGCAACGACGAGAGCTACCTACTGGACATCATCACGGGTGCGAAGCCGACGAGAGGGAGCGATGCCAAAGCACAAACAGTGCTCTGGACACGCCACAGTGCATAGAGCGCGTGCACAGGCATGCCAGCTGCGTGGTCACCACACGACATGGCACATTAAACTCTCTACAGCACCCAAAACGTTGTCTAGCTAATAGTCCTTCCAAGATAGGTTTGGACTGCGGTGGTAACTTGGTTAAAGGCACTCTGGTTAAATGGGAGTTAACACCTGAAGTTTACTGCAGTAAACTTGATCGTGTACTGCTGCTCAACAGGGATGTTATTGGGTCAAATGGAGTTGTCTGGGAGGTTGAGGTAAAAAAGTACTTACATCCTGGTAACTATAGATGGGTTTGTATCAAGATTTACTGCGGTTGCTTCACAACTACATACTTGGTCCAGAAATGAAGATTATCAAGATGCACTCACATGGAGTGTCCACTTGAGCTCAAATTGGTCAAGGCTTGATCATTAGGTCATATGAAGATGATGTAAAAATCTCATGCCAAATGGACAAGCCAAAATAGCACTTGCTTCACAAACATCTTCTCTGGACAGAAACTTGGAATAATTATGGTGATCAAATGGATCAATGAAATGATGCCAAATTGGGTGGAGAGATGTTTTATGGGTACAAGAATGCTCTGGTAATTTATCAGGATTTTTGAAGAAATATAAAATATACTTGCTTCACAACCTGAAAATATAGCCAGAAACAAAGATTTGCTCCTGTGCTCACACAGATGATTGGATTGGGCTGCAAATGGGTGGAAGGGGTTAATATGAGCACATTAAGGAGTGTGCAAAAGTTCAACTCAGTTGGATACTCCTAGCTAGTACTTCCTTCACAAAGCCTTCTGTTTGACAGAAACTTTGAAAATTCACTGAGGAAGATTGGATAGGCAAATAAGTTTGAACTTGTGCATGGGGCAATTATTTGGACATAAAAACATGCCCAAAAAGGTTGGGAGTCAATATGAGAAATATAAATGACACTTCCTTCACAAAGTGCCATTTAGGGCAGAATAGGAAAAGGAATATTGGGGAATTTTTGTTGAACATGGCAATGAAAGGTTTTGCCATATTTGATCAAGATATGACCCAAAACATTTATGAGAATTATTTGGGAATTTTAGGAGTGAGGGAAATATAGGTTGCTTCACAACCTAGGGCAATTGGAGTTATTTCTTTAATAGAAAAGGAAATATTCCCAATAAAGAGAATATTGGGATTTGGGCTAGGATGGAAATGACAGGGTCTAGGGAAAGATTTGGGAATGACAAGCCACTCTGGAAGCAAAGAAGAGGTCATCTTCTTCAGTTTTCAGACCACAAAGCCACGGAAAAAGAAAACTCAGGCAAAAACCTCGGAAAAACAAAAGAAAAAGAAAGGGCCAAAAATCAGGCTGTCACAAGTTCAACCATGGAGTCTTCTAGATTATACATGTGGCAAAATCTGGTGGAATCTAGATGATATCCAACGGCCAGTAGTGCTCAAATTTGCCATCTTTGGACAATCGGATTCGCCTCATCCAACGACCATCTTTCAAAGTTAAAGTTACCCGCACACAATAAAAAATATATAATATATATAATATATATAGGGGTATAGGTTGATAGATATAGATATGTGATGCGAAAGCCGCCCATCATCTCCGATTAGAATAGTGTGTCCATGCACGGATGCGACGTGGCCAAATGATGTCTGCCATCGGTATCTCAAATTCAAATCAGTCTGACCTTATTCAATGTGTATACATTACAACGTGCTCGTTTCCAAACCACACCGCGTAGATCTCCGTTATATTCATGCATGCATGGGTTTCAAACATCAGGATCCCTTATTCAAATATTTGAATTCAACTTTACATTGATTATGACCTCATCTATTCTTTTACACCCACACAGTAGTCTTCTCTTTATAATTGTACCACTAACTTTCTCTCGTGCATGCATGCACACACACTACGAGTCGGCATTATCCATCGCACGCATGCAATCTTTTTTCTTCAGGTCGGTCTCCCATGAAGGCACACACCCACACACATCCCCCTCTCCATCATATCGGGCATTCTTTATCTCTCACGCGTGCATGCGCAACGATTGATGTTCCTCTATGTATGTGTATATATAGCTAGGTCTTTCATAGTTTTCCACACAAACCGATCAATCGATATATCCAGTGAGGTCTCACCCTCTTTCCCACGTCCACATCGATCAATCTATACCTCTCTATATAGGATTAACATATATAGCTAATACACCCACATTAATTATATATCCAACGCCCCCTCTCATCATCCATGCCTTCCGCTTCATCTCTCGAGACAGCGTGCACAATGGCGAAGGCAGGCGAAGAGGCCCTGCCCCCTAACATCACTATATATCGAGGCTAATATGTGATCATTAGACAATTGCTGCTAAAAATGGTTTAAGTTCATGAATTGACCCTCCTCGTAAAGGATTAGCAATGCTTGGCCCCTAGCTCATTTATTTTTCATGGCTCCGCCCACTGCGCAACAACAAGCATGCGTGTTCGCCCCCTCTCTCTAAATATCAATCTCGCACTTGTGCATTCCTTCATAGTCTCCCTCCACTCGGCCCCTCGCACCATCTTCTACCTCCCACCGGATTTTGCCACATGTATAATCTAGCAGACTCCATGGTTGAACTTAAGCATAATGCACAAACCTCAAAACAACAGTGGTTCTCTTTTGTTCTAGAATCTTCCGTATCATAACTGCCCAAACATTTTTTCTAGTTGAATTTCCATTATTTGTTTTTTACTTTATGCTTTACAATGCACAATTCCGTGAATCATAAAATATATTAAGGGCTTCTTTGATTCAAAGGATTCTCAAAGGAATTTTGGAGGATTCTAATCATTAGGAATTTTTCTTATCTTGGTTGTTTGATTAGTAGGATTGTAAACCATAGGAATTTTTCCATATGATTCATTTGTACTAGATTTTATAGGAAACATCCCGTCCACTCAAATCTCTTTGAAAGAATTCTGCGTTTTTTCTATGCACAATCAAACACTCACACAATCCTGTAGGATTCAAGACGACATTCCACTATAATCCCATGTTTTTCCTATTCCCTTGTTCTTAGCTTTTTTATAAAAACTAATTGATTTTGAATGAGATGAACTGTAGGATCTAAAGGAAGGGCTACATCAGGCATATATGACTCAGAGCTTACATGCTATAGTGTGGTATTTATTCATAATTTGGTTGCAAAATCTGATGCATGCAATGCACATGTACCTTACTAGTACTTCGAGTATGTGCAAAACACGTAAATTAGAATACCAATGGCACGCTACACAGTGTCTCTCTTACAGCTCATGAAGCCACGTGGCACATGTGGAGGCGTTGTCGCGACTCCTTGCATGGATTGATCACAGTGACGTGCTGCTGGTTCCAGAAGAATGTACTCGTGCTCCCTGAGCCATACTGGTGGTACATGCACGAAGCGAAGATGTGCACGCACGCCACACACGCACTCATTCCCTCGCACACACACGCAGGTACACGGGCGGACACAATTTTGTACCAAGATCCACCCCATGTGATAATTTGACGCGTGTAAAGTCGTTCACTTCATTGATGATCAATTAATACAGCGCATGCAAATTGAGTGGACGTGAGGGCGGAAGAAAGACATTATTACTCCACTGCGCACATGCGAGTAGTTAAATCGTGGGTTGCTAGTAGTACTTCCATTGGTCTCCTTCGTATTTTGTGCCAATTTTTGACAGTAACATAATATTTACGCATTTGAGCAGTGTAGTACTTGAAATTTATGTTCCGCTAAACTCATCGGGAGACGTTTCGGGCCTCGAAACCAAAACCATCAATTAATCTTTACCTTGTTCCCATCACATTCGAAAGCCTGCTCACACCTACTAGTACGTACCAAACCTGAATGTGTTCCCACTATGCAGGTATTAGTACTAGTGCTAGTACTTAGGTTATAAAAAGGGGATCTACCTAACCAAAAATTAATCTATCTTTCCTCCTCATAAGTGCTTCT
This sequence comes from Aegilops longissima, assembly GCA_021605205.1. NCBI lineage: Eukaryota > Viridiplantae > Streptophyta > Magnoliopsida > Poales > Poaceae > Aegilops > Aegilops longissima. Next base: position 529,968,284 of record CM038676.1, read on the forward strand.
TCTTCGTCCGTCGTTGCCATGGCCGGTGAGCAGAGCTCTAGGTCGAGAACTACTCGTAACAAGGGAGCGGCAACCAAGGCTGCGAAAAAAAGAGGGCTCGTCGCCACGAAGAGACCTCGAAAGATCTCTCACATGCAGGCGATGGCTCCCAGGAGCGCCCTAGCCGTGGAGGCGAACATGCCGAGCCGGCGGAGCTGGAGTCGTTATCCCTCGACGGCATGCCCGATTAGCTCAATAAGCACCTCAATAAGTAGAAGGAGTTCATCCAAGGCTTGATGGAGTTGCTGAAGGAGAGCCTCGACGACATGCCCGCTGAGCTTAATCAGCAGGGGGAGTTGACCGCCGGCTTGGTGATGCTGCTGAAGAAGAGCATTGCCTCGGAGAAGAAGGCGACCGGTGAAATCCTGCGACTTCAGGAGGACAAGGTGAAGCTCTGCCACGAGATCGACCTGTTGAAGGAGAAGAACGCCGGCTGGAAGAAGCTGCATGAGAATAGTAGTTCCTCGATGAAGATGCTGCAGGCCCTCGTCATGGATCAGAAGGAGGAGTTGGCGAAGCTCCGCATCGAGCACCCGGCTGCTGTCAAGGTACATAATGCGGCCGTGGAACAAACGATGAAGGCTCGCGTCAAGAAATCCCGCGTCATGGACAGAATGAAGAAGATGGCAGAGGAGACGCGCAAGGATATGGAGGTTGTGGAGGCGATGAAGAAGCAGTTACGACTCCGCGGCGAATTAGATCATTTGGGGTGATAATCTACCTTCTTCTTTTGCTCCTGTGTTTCATCTTTTGCTTCGGGTGTTTCGCCGCATGTGTCACGTTCTCTGTGAGGCATGAATAGAACAATGTTTATTTTAGAGTTAGTTTTGGTTAGTTGGGGCTCAAATAACCCGAAAGTATCCAAACATGATGAGTTAGTTTGGGTTAGTTGGATCTAACCCACCCCAAAAAACTAGCCCACACTAGAGGAGCTTATTTGGGTTAGTTCTCTTGGGCCCACTAAAAAAGTTAGTAAAAAAAAGTTACCCCTCCCATCCAAACATGGTCTAAAGTAGTCAAATGATTGAGAAAGAATATTTATTGTCAATCTAACCCTAACATCCAAACAGATTTTCGGTTAGAGTTAGTTTAGGGTTGGTTCAGGGTTAGAATCTAACTCTAACCTCTAACTAATTTAGAGTATCCAAACAGGGCCAATGAATAGAACAATGCTAACAATGAGATGACTAGCAAATTATATCATTTTTATCGCCATATGGCACTGGGCTGCCGTGTTTCGTTCTCCTCCGTCGCAGTACTACTCCAGCGGAAAACTTGAGTATAATGCACGGTTCTTTGCTCCTCCTCGATTAGGTCGTCGGCGCATTTATATGAGCAGTCAAATCACAAGGCCCCGCCTTCCAACAGTAATGAGCCGTCAAATCACAAAGGCCCTCGCCTCTCGTGAGACCGACCAAGCTAGACTGCCCCGCCCTCTAGCCTTTTAAAAAATGTATAATTTTGTATAGCAGTAGTATCGATGGATTGCGCCATGGAGAAAAACTTGAAATTAAAAAAAGGTGGTACATATAGAGAGCGCTCGTCGCCAAATTATGCATATAGTACCATTAAAAAGGCTAGTCACAATAATGGTGTCCAGCACAACCCACCCCTCAAATAAAACTAAGCATCCTGGAATTCTTTGACAAAACTAAGCACCTTGAAATTCTTTGACAACTAAACTGCTGGCTATATGATGTTGGCCATATATATATTGTACGTATATAATGTGAAGAAACGAGTGGTATTACTATACCAACTAAAAGATGAAATGTAAGAAATACTAGTATGTACGTACTGAAGAGTTAAAGTAACGAGAAGAAACATAACATAGTTCTGCTGGGGGCTTAGCACAACACACCCCTCAAATTAAATTAAGCACACCTGAAATTGAGCTTTGCAACTATTTCAGCAGACACGGCATTAGAACCACCATGAGCAACGACACTGCCACCTTACTCGGAGTCCTCATCCATGTCCTTGACTTCGTCCTTGTCCCTCTTCCTCTTGGCCGATACTTCTTTGCTTGAACCTCACACTTGGCTCTTGCTCTTCATCCAACCCTTGTAGATATTGAAGCAAAGGTAGCCATCCATTGCAGCGTAGTGGATGTGGTCTATATCTAGTACATTCCGCTGCTATGCATGACGCTGAAACGTGTATGGATGTTTCTTTAGTTCACCGTACAAAGGATGAACCTTGGCTCCTGCCAGGGTCAACATTTAAGGCTGACGAGAGGACACCAACCGATTCTTCTGGAGGTCGAAGGTGTTGCCTACAACGAGGCCTATCCGACGCAGGACTTCTTTGTCGTTACCAAAGTCTACAGTAACGAATTTGACTAGGTTGCTCTCGAGGAAGTCCTTAAAATCCTGGCACTCAACATCGCCATGGCATATGTGGTAGACCAAGCATAAGTCATGCACGCAAACCTGGATCACGGCGGCCTTCTTCCTCTCTTCGTCCTTTAGATCCTTCTCTCGTCCCAGGACTGTGGTGTACTCAACATCTAGCCCAGCGACCCACTCATCATCGAGTCTTGAACATGCGTGCGAAGCGAAAGGCATCCTTTCACCGTCGTGGAAGAACGGGTGTAGATGACGTCGAACTCATCACCGGTGATGGTTCTAACCTTGTACTCGCCGCCGATCGGGGAGATTTGGATCGCCATGGATTTGGAGGAGGGTTAGGATTAGTGGAACTGCCGTAATGTGAATGGACGGGACGACTAGGAGCGAACCGCCGTAGTATTGAAGGACGTGCGGGGACGAGTAGGAGCGAACTGCCAGTGTGCGAACGGCAGGGTAGTGGCTTTCCATTCTCCCATGATACGGGCTTCCGAGAGCACTTAGATCTGAGATTGAACGGTTGCATGGCGTGATTCTAGACCTATGGGTGAATATCCTATCCTGGAGGGTTATTCTGCAAATTTTTAGCAACTTAGCATGCGGCCGTTTGATCTCTGATCGAAGGGCTTCCAGCAGCCCGTATCATGGTCGCTCCTACCACGACCGTCGCATCGCTCGTGCGGCCGCGCCCTTGGAGATTTAACACGGTGCGTTAGGCTATCTGATGTTGGCAAGTCATACATAGTCATCACTTAGTCACTCATACTACAATAAGGTTTTGGCCATAAGGTTGGCTACAAGTGTATTTTTTTACTTCTCTCTATCTCTTTCTTCGTACTCCCTCCGTCCCATAATATAAGAACGTTTTTGACACTAGTGTAGTGCCAAAACGTTCTTATATTATGGAACACATGTGGAGTACTAGTATTATTGCATTTGCCAAGGAGTGACCTCTTCCAATGAAATGGTGTTGCTAAGTTTGCTTCATTTAATTAGCTATAGACTCAAAATTGTCTTTTCACCTAGGTACACGCGCTTAGAACCATTTCTTCCTTGGGTCATGTCGTTGTCAAAACCGGCGGATCTCGGGTAGGGGGTCCCGAACTGTGCGTCTAGGCGGATGGTAACAGGAGACAAGGGACACGATGTTTTTACCCAGGTTCGGGCCCTCTCGATGGAGGTAAAACCCTACTCCTGCTTGATTAATATTGATGATATGGGTAGTACAAGAGTAGATCCACCACGAGATTAGAGAGGCTAAACCCTAGACGCTAGCCTATGGTATGATTGTTGTTCGTCCTATGGAGTAAAACACTCTGGTTTATATAGACACCGGAGAGGGTTTAGGGTTACATAGAGTCGGTTACATTGGGAGGAGATTTACATATCCGTATCGCCAAGCTGGCCTTCCACGCTAAGGAAAGTCCCATCCGGACACGGGACGAAGTCTTCAATCTTGTATCTTCATAGTCCCGGAGTCCGGCCAAAGGTCATAGTCCGGCCATCCGGACACCCCCTAATCCAGGACTCCCTCAGTAGCCCCTGAACCAGGCTTCAATGACGACGAGTCCGACGCGCAGATTGTCTTCGACATTGCAAGGCGGGTTCCTCCTCCGAATACTTCATAGAAGATTTTGAACACAAGGATAGTGTACGGCTCTGCAAAATAATTTCCACATACCACCGTAGAGAGAATAATATTTACACAAATCCAATCTGCTGACGTATTTCGCAGCGTGACATTACACCACGGCCAAGCCTTTATTCGAATCGTTTTTACTGTCCCACCTCAGCTCACTTAGCGAGGCGGTTTCCTTGGCACGTCTTGTTGAAGCAGAGATCGTGTCCCCTTATTCCGGGATTCTCATCAATACGGGCGTGGGTAACCCAACCGTGCCATTAATTTACGGTCCTTGGGAGATAAGCGAGTTTTACTAGGCTGGTGGGGGCACATAGTTTCATCCGCCCATATAAGGGGATAAGGATCCACCTTTTCCATCTACGCCTTCTTCCTCCTCTGCTTATCCATTTTGCGCTTTTCGAGCTCCAGCGCCCAAGTCCGCACATCCGCCTCAACCTTCTCCGGTCATGTCCGGAGCGGGAGGCAAGTGGATGGCCTCCTCCGCCACGGAGGGCACATTAAAAAGCTGAGGAAGACCGGATACTTGTCCAATGACGCCAGCGCACGGCTTCCCGACAAGGGCAGCTCATCCCACCCCAGGCCCCATGAGAGGGTGGTGTTCCTCACCCACTTCCTCCGCGGACTAGGTTTCAGACTTCACCCATTTGTCCAGGGACTCATGTTCTACTACGGCCTCGATTTCCACGATCTGGCCCCGAACTTCATCCTCAATATCTCGACTTTCATCATCGTGTGCGAGGCCTTCCTCTGCATCCAGCCCCACTTCGGCTTCTGGCTGAAGACCTTCAATGTCAAACCGAAGGTAGTGGGCGGCCGCCAAGCAGTCTTGGGCGCCATGGTGGGCAAGATGCCCAATGTTACATGGCTCGAGGGCTCCTTCGTGGAGACCATAAAGGGGTGGCAATCGGGGTGGTTCTACATCACCGAGCCGCGTGACCCTGAATGGGCAGCGGCCCCCGAATTCCGATCTGGCTTCCCTACACGGCTCACCTCCTGGAAAGAGACGGGCTTGTCGTGGGGTAATTCAGAAGAGCTGTCCGGACTCCAAACCTGCGTCCAAAACCTGGTGAGCAAGAAGCTCAAACTCGTCAACGTAGTCCAGGTCATGCTCATCCGCTGGATCCTCCCGTGCCAACAACGGGCTTTCAGCTTGTGTGAGTTTGATCCGGCAGAGCACCAAACCCTGAGCAGGCTCTTCGACACTACATACGAAGATGCCTGGAAGAGGGCGCCGAGGCTCCTGCATCCGCTACCGAGGATCGTGGATTCAGCGCGTAGCATCAAGCCAACGCGGTAAGATATTTTTCCCTTTACGGGACACTTGTTTTTCATAGTTTGACTCTATGCGGGATCTAAACTCCCTTACCTTTGACAGGATTGGCAGAGGACGTCCGGGAAGATTGACTGTCCGGCTCCCTTGCCAGAAGATCCAGCAGATGCCCGCTTGACGAGGCTGCTGGCTCCAGCACCTTACGTGGTGCCAGAGAAGAAGGCCAAGAAGAAGGCCACGGGAACTCGAAGGAGTTCCCGGAGCCAGGTGGTGTCGGACTCATCGTCCGATGACTCCAAGGAGGACTCCTCCCGTGAAGACGAGGAGGAGGAAAGAGAGGCATCTCCCGGTGAAGGAGAGAATAAAGGAAGGCCGCCCTAAGCTGGGGGGGGCGAAGGTCAGAAGGAAGGACCCTTCCTCCGGACTACTCCACCAACGCCGACGACAGCGAAGAAGAGTGGTCACCCAGGGCCAAGCCCCTGGCGAGATCATAAGTATCCGGATACCAGAGTAACTCATCGCGCTCCTTCATTGCACAGTACCTTCTAACGCCTAATATAATCATGTAGTCCGCCCAAGGCCGGGCTCGACGCTTCAACGAGCGGCTCCCTGGGTTCGTCGGATGTGAATACACTTCACTTCCGGCCGCCTCCTCTCCTCGCGCTGCGGATGATGCCGAGGTGGAGTCCCAAAAGGGGACATGCCAGGAGGAGGTGGTCTTGGAGGCGCTGCTAGGCAACCTCCCGGACTCCAGGCGAAAAGGGGATAAAACCCCAAAGGGCTCTAAGTCCGGCCCTGGGCCGGACTCCGCACCGGAACCTTCAGTGGTTCCGGAGTCCGGCAGGCAGCCCCCACGTAAGAAGGGCAAGCCTACAACGCCGGTGACCTCCGTCCAACCGGAGGCACCGGATAATTTGCTGGAGGTGCTTAATGGCGCCTCCATCGACGAGGAGCACCACACTACTTTGAGTGTGGTGATCCATAAGGTTTAGTCCGCCAAGAGCGGGCTGACCGAAGCCTGTGCCAGCATTCTAACAGGCTTTGAGGTATGTATTTAAGATATGTAAAAATATTACCGCATAGACAGTAGCCCACGATGCTCAGTTTGGTGTTCGGAAAGAAAAGCTGAACTGAGGATCAAAAAGATATACGCAGGAGTCTAACATAAGTATGTCAATATGGGAATGCAGGTTGTGCTGCTGACCTCTGGCGCACTGACTGCGGAGGTTGATGCATTGAAGCAGAGCCTCGAGCGTTACGAGATCGAGCTCGCCCTTGCCAAGAAGCAGCTCGAGGACAAGGAAGGTAGTAATACCTTATGTATGTATCTAAAAAAGATGTGGTTGCAAAAAATGATAGGACCAACGTGGGTATTACAGGGGCCACAACCCAGGTGGCAACCCTGAAGGAAGCGCTGTCCAAGGCCGAAGAAAATGCGGCCGTGGAGCCTACCCAGCGAGAGAAGCAGGAGGCGCAGGTGGCGGAGGTGCAGCAAGAGCTCCAGGCTCTCGTGGAAAAACACGAGAGTTTGGAGCTTGAATCAAAGACTCGAGAGTCCGAGCTTGCCTCGGCGCTTGAGAGAGCCAAATCTGCCAAGGCCGAAGCCCAAAAAGCCCTCCAGGAAATTGAGGCGATGAAGAAGATAGCGGCGGGTAAGGCATTATTTATGCAAAGCAAGCACGTGAAAGTGAATTACTTGTTACTTACCCGAGTCCGGAGCTCTCCAGGAGCATTCGCAGATCTTCCCCGGTGTGTCCGCGCGCTGCATTCTACCGAGCGAAGAGGGAGCTCGGCGGAGAAGGTGTTCTGGTCTCGATATCTTTGAGGCGGACACCAGTGCCCTTGGCGACCAGATGAAGCAGCTGGTCGAGCTCCATAAGGTGGCGAACAGGCCATGAAGGTCTCATAGTCCGGCTATGGCACAGGGAAGCCATGCAGGAAGCTACTTGGTGGTGAGGCGGCTGGTGGATGCTGTCCATGGCTTGAAGTCATCAAGCGCTCCGTATGCATCGAAGGTGCTGTGGGGCCCTTGCCCGTGCTAAATTACCTTTGGGCAAGATGGACGCTGAAGCTTGTGACAGACGGACCACCACCGGGCAAGGAGCATCGCAAGCCGAGATGTATTATGAGGCGTCTGAAGGGTGCCCGCCTTATAGCGGATGAGTGCTCCAAAGATGTAATTTTTTAGTAAACTCGCATTTTGTGATCCTGTACGCTGAAAACTTGTTCATATGTGCTAAGCAACGCTTTTGAATTTAAAATATTACCTTATGTGCGGTCGTTTGTTAAAATAGAGAGATGGCGAGTCGTCGGCTTCTGCCCCCATGCCGCGAGTGCTGGGGTGTTCGGGATAAACTTTAGCGCTCTTTTTTTCCCATTATTGGGTCCTTCGAGGGAGGCGCTCAACACAACGAACAAGGCAATCGGACTATAATGCTTGAACACTCTCACTTAGCCATAGAATTCTATAATTTTAAATTTCTGCGAAGTCCCTAGTATTTGGAAGACCGAGTGAGGGAGTCCTGGCTTAGGGGGTGTCCGGATAGCCGAACTATCACCGTTGGCCGGACTCCTGGACTATGAAGATACAAGATTGAAGACTTAGTCACGTGTCCGGATGGGACTTTCCTTGGCGTGGAAGGCAAGCTTGGCGTCTGGATATGTAGATCTCCTACCATTGTAACCGACTCTGTGTAACCCTAACCCTATCTGGTGTCTATACAAACCGGAGGGTTTTAGTCCGTGGGGCGAACAACAATCATACCATAGGCTAGCTTCTAGGGTTTAGCCTCTCGATCTCGTGGTAGATCCAATCTTGTACTACCCATATCATCAATATTAATCAAGAAGGAGTAGGGTTTTACCTCCATCGAGAGGGCCGAACCTGGGTAAAAATATCGTGTCCTTGTCTCCTGTTACCATCCGCCTAGGCGCATAGTTCGGGACCCCCTACTCGAGATCCGCGGTTTGACACCGACATTGGTGCTTTCATTGAGAGTTCCTCTGTGTCATCATCCTTAGGCCCGATGGCTCCTTCGATCATCAACAACGACGCGGTCCAGGGTGAGACTTTTCTCCCCGGGCAGATCATCGTATTCGGCGGCTTTGCACTGCGGGCCAATTCACTTGGCCATCTGGAGCAGATCGAAAGCTACGCCCCTGGCCATGAGGTCAGATTTGGTAGTTTGAACTACACGGCCGACATCCGCGGAGACTTGATCTTCGACGGATTCGAGCCACAGCCAAGTGTGCCGCACTGTCTCGATGGGCACGATCTAGCTCTGCCGCCGAACAATGCCCTGGAGGTCGCACCAGCGTCCGCTCCGACCCTTAGCTTGGAGCCGACTCCGTCGATCGAGGACAAGTGGTTGGACACCGCCTCAGGGGCTACGATCTCTACGGCGATTGAGCCGAACTCCATCCCTGTCCTTTGCGGAGACCGTGACTCCAAGGTGCCGGACTCCTCTCCGGACTCCGAACCCTCCGCGCCCTTGCCAATAGAATCCAATTGGGCGCTGGTTATGGAGTTCACTGCCGCGGACATCTTTCAGCACTCGCCCTTTGGCGACATCCTGAATTCACTAAAGTCTCTCTCTTTATCAGGAGAGCCCTGGCCGGACTACGGTCAGGAAGGTTGGGATGCGTACGACGAAGAAATTCAACGCCCACCCACCGCCCACTTTGTAGCCACTGTCGAAAGCTTAAACGACGTGCTCGATTTCGACTCCGAAGACATCGACGGTATGGACAACGTGTAGGAGACAACCATAAACCAGCACCTATAGGATACTGGACAGCCACCTCATCCCACGATGTATACATGGTGGATACACCTAAAGGAAGTGACGATGAGGAACAACGGGACACTACGAAGGATAAATCCCTCGAAAAGCAGTCAAAACGGCAACCACACAGACCAAGCCATAGAGCAGGGCGAACCGGTGGACAACGAACATGCTATCGAGCAACCGTCCGAACAGGACAACTTGGATAAACAACCTGTCCCCGACGAAGATAACAGTCCGGACGATCTCATGCCGGACAAATTGTTGGAGCAGAAGAACCTCCACAAAAGGCTCGTCACCACTGCGCGTAGCCTGAAAAAGCAGAAGAGGAAGCTCAAAACAGCGGAAGATGCACTCAGAATCAGATGGAGCAAAGTACTCAACACCGCAGAGAAATACGGCGACAGTCGCCAAACAAAGAGCTACTCGAAGCGCAAATTACTGCCCGAATTCGATGAGGAGGCCGTAGAGCCCCCGCAATCAAAGAACAAAGAGGCCGCCCGGTCGGATAGACGACCACATGGCAAACATGGAGCGGCAAGCGGCGCCGCACACAAGCCGCACGCGATCCGCATAAGGATTCGCATCAAAAGGATGGCCCGATTAGGTCCATCTATGGGCGAAAGCAAGCTCTTCCAAGCAATGCAACACGCCAAATATCCGAACATCACGGCACACCCAAATATAGGGGTGCCGCACACCCCCGTGTTTCACCGATGAGGTCTTTGGATCACGAATTCCCAGCGGGATTCAAACCCGTAAACATAGAGGCATACGACGGAACAACAGACCCTGGAGTCTGGATTAAGGATTATATCCTCCACATACACATGGCTAGAGCAGATGATCTCCACGCCATAAAATACTTACCCATCAAGCTCAAAGGACCAGCCCGGCATTGGCTCAAAAGCCTCCCTGAAATACCATTGGAAGTTGGGAAGAGCTCGAGGATGCTTTTTGGGCAAATTTTCAAGGGACTTATGTCCGTCCTCCGGATGCACACGATTTAAGTCACATAACTCAACAACCCGGAGAGTCAGCCCGCAAATTCTGGAACATGTTCCTCATCAAAAAGAACCAAATAGTCGACTGTCCGGACGCCGAAGCCTTAGCAGCTTTCAAACACAACGTCCGAGACGAATGGCTCGCTAGACACCTCGGCCAGGAGAAGCCGAGAACAATGGCTGCATTAACAAGCCTCATGACCCGCTTTTGCGCGGGAGAGGATAGTTGGGTGGCAAGATGCAGTACCAGCGACCCAAGTACATCCGAAGTCAGGGTGGAAATGGAAAACCATGACGCAGCAAGGACCAGCGCCGGACAAAGGGAAACAGCCCAAAGAGCACGACAGTCAACGCCGGATTCAGAAGCTCCCGGCAGAATAATAAAAAACTGCCCCTCAAGGACAACAGCGACGAGCTATCCAACCTAAACAAAATCTTGGACAAAATATGCCAAATCCACAGTACTCCTGGGAAGCCTGCAAACCATACCCATAGAGATTGTTGGGTCTTCAAGCAGTCCGGCAAACTCAATGCCGAACATAAGGGGCTCGACACACCAAGCGAGGACGATGACGAACCCCACAAGCAGAGTACCGGGAAACAAAATAATTTCCCACAAAAAGTCAAAATAGCGAACTCACTTCAAGTGACAAAAGGGAAAAACAGAGCGGCTCCCATAGAAACACGCGCCGCACGGTCTATCCCAGTAGAGTCTCAACGATGGTTGTCAAAACCAATCACCTTCGATCATCAGGACTATTCCGGAAGTATCCGGAACGTAGGATGGACTGCCTTGAGATTAGATCCTATAATCGACGGACTCCAATTTACACAAGTCCTAATGGACGGAGGTAGCGATCTAAACCTGCTATATCAGGACACAATCTGCAAAATGGGGATAGACCCAACCAAAATTCGCCATAGCAACACCTCCTTCAAAGGGGTAATGCCAGGCCTATATGCCCATTGTACGGGCTCCCTACTGCTAGAAGTTGTGTTCGGTCATCCGACAACTTCCACCGCGAAAAGTTAACCTTCCACATCGCCCCATTCGAAAGTAGCTATCAAGCACTCTTGGGGCCTTGAAGCTTTACCGCTTTAACGCAATACCGCATTATGCATCTCTTACACTTAAAATGCAGGACCACGCGGCATCATCTCATTAAAAGGGAGTATCAAGTGTTACTCGAGCACGGAAGAACGTGAGACTGCCTTGACAGCCCCACACTAATCCGCTCCGCTAATCAAAGCACTGAATAGGTCATTGAACCCGGACATGGCTAGGCGAGTCCGCGTAAACATATAACGCCTACTAGCGGCATACCCCGTACAAGGGCTGCGCATGTACAACAAGAGATAATAAAGCTCAATTTTATTCACTTTTGAACCGTACTCTGTTTATTTAATATAAAGTACATTTTTCATACGATCTTTTTTTCTTTTCAACTAAGTTCTTCTCTTTGTGAGATGAACACCGTGCTACACCCGTCCGAGGATACGGCACAACGGAGACACATGCGCAGAGCGTGCGAGAGGGACCCGTTGCAAAGATTCTTTTCAGATTAAGACCCTGCATAAACCTTTTTTACTATCTCTTGTTGATACACATCCCCCGGTTTCTTGCTATAACAGAGGAGGAGGCTGGCATTTTGGCATCGGCCGCACCAGAATTTTTATGCGTGCACGGACACGGGGCTTAGGGCATTATTCTGCCCGTTTTCATAAAGACCGAATACCTTAGGGAGTGTTCGGCGTCTCGAGTTAGGCCTTATATGCATCAGCCCCGAATCATGTCTTTGGTCAAATGTTGGGTTTGCCCGGCTCCTGTGTTTTGCTGCCTTACGTTCCGTTCTATCGGCTAACGCGACACCAGGAGAAGTACTGCGATTGTGCCCCGGTTCGGCCAGGTGAGCACCTCGATGAAAGCGAAAACTGACTGTCATGATATAGCGTGAGACTGGTCAACCACTCGATGACCCACCGGAATGTTTAGAATTCCCCCGCATTAACGAAGGACCGTTTCTCGGCCAGGCACATACGCTCCCCGAATTCGGGAGAGCGCGGTGCCCCTAGGGGCTATATAGTAGCCCCACCGTCGAACTCATATGGCTAAGTGAAAGTGATAAAGCATTATAGTCCAGTTGCCTAGTTTGCTACGCTATCACCTCCTTTACAGGACCAAGGCGTTGGATTAAGTGTGAAAATCGCCTTTTGCAAACACCCCGCACTATGTGCGTGGGGGAACCGTGAAGCCGAAAGACTGCCATCTTTCAGAGTTATATACACATATTCATCAGCGGCGCAGACGGGAGGTGTTTTAATACTTGAGCGCACAAGTATAAAAAGCTCTTATATTATATTGAAACATTGTTCTCACAAATCATACATGTCATTAAAACATAATATCCTTCGAGCACTGCGTCTCTATTAAACGAGCGCCCTGCCGGACTTCCTCAAAATAGTGCTCGACAGGGACTCGGCTTCTGTCCGAATCTTGGGATGCAACGTCGGTGGCCTTCTTCTCCGCCCAGTATGTCTTGACACGGGTGAGAGCCATCCGCGCACCCTCTATGCATGCTGACCGCTTCATTGCATCGATATGCGGCACCGCACCAAGGAACTGTTGCACCATGCCAAAATAACTCTTCGGCTCGGGCCTTTTCGGCCACAAATGAGTCACGACAGCCTTCATGGCAAGTTCGGACAACCTATTCAGCTCAGCCCATTCGGCCAAACGATCGGTTAATGAAAGTGGACGCTCCGGACTATGGAACTGTGACCAAAAAAGCTCTTCCATTCCGTGATCCTTTTGACCTCGGAAGTGTTGGCGCGTCTGTGGCTTTTCGCCGCAAAGTCCAGATAAGCATCCTCCGCACCCCACAGCCGGTCCAATTGAGCGTACTTCAGATCCGTGAATTTCCTCCGCATCAGAAAGGGCTTTCTAGCCGCAATATCTCCGGCCTGACGTAGATCCTCCTTCATAGCTCTCATTGCAGAGCGAGTATCCTTGGCCTCGGTGGCGGCCTTTTTCAGGTCCTCTTGTTTCGCTCGATCTTCTTTTTAAAGAAGCTCCCAACGGTCAGTAGCATCCTTCAATTTCACAACCATCTCGGCCATTTCTTTCTTGCTTCGGCAGTGAGCAGCCTGTTAGGCTTTTAGCTCTGCGGCCGCCTTTAAGGCAGCCGCATCACTTTTTCTGGCTTGCTCCTTGGCTCGGGCGAGCTCCGCCCGAAGGCTCTCCATAGCGGCAGCACCATCTGCATTAAGCATACATGTTGTAAGGCATGAGCGTCAAGCTCCCTTACCCGGTGTCCGCGGAGAAGTTGCATACCTTGTGACTCGTCAAGCCGCTTATTAACAAGCGTGATGTCCGCATCCGCCACGTCAAGTTGCCGCTTCAGTTCAGCAAATTCATCAGCCCGGCTAGCCACCGGACGCTTCGCCACCTCGTCCGGTGGCCTTTTTCGAAGGCCGGACACGGAGGACTTTGAGGGGACATACGCCTACCTTCTGGCCCCGACGGATTCGGAGAAGCCCTCCGCGACGACACCTCAGCGTCGTCCACCTCGCATAACGGTACGGTAGGCGGAGGCGTTTCGCTCTCCATCAGAAATAAAACGGGGATGTCTCTCTTTAAAAAAAAACGCCCCCCTTTACGTACAGCTCGCTGGAGGGCTGATCTCCTTGGGGAAATAGTGCGGCCGAGGCATCTCCCACCGCAGGACCCTCTGGTGAAGATTTCTTCCCCCGCTTCGAGGCTTTGGTCTCCGGATCTTCAGAAGCGGTCCTCTTCTCCCCTTGGAGGGAGGGATTCTCGATCCCCCCTTTCTTGATAGCCTCCTTCACGGAGGTAGTAGTTCCCTTGTTCCCCCTTCGCCTTCTTCAAAAGGCACAACCTCTAGCATCTTGGTTAATACAGGATCCGGCGTGGTCTCAGGGAGGGGGGCCGGGCACCTGAGCAGTTTTGCTTTTGCTATCCACTCCTGTTTAAAGGATAACTCTTTTAAGGGCAAGTGTATGATAAATATGCGGATAGAATGTCCGGGTACGGGACTAATTACTTGAGTATCCGGGCGATTGCAGCTCAGACCTGCGTCCTCGGTTAAGTCCGGACACATTGCTTGTGATCCGAAGAATAGTTGGTACATCTCCGCAGGCGTTACGCCCATTAAATGTTGGAGAGCTCGTGGTCCCTCCGGATTAAACTCCCACAGGCGGAGGGGGCGACGTTTGCAGGGCAAGGTGCGACGAATCAGCATGACATGCGCTACTATGACCAGATTGATCTCTCTCTCTCGGAGGTCTCGAATCGGCCCCTGCAATGAGGTGCGTCCTTGGGCGGTCCCAGTCGAGACCTTTGTTGACCCATAGCGCCCGCCATAGTGCAGGACCCGGCGGAAGGCAGGTGGCGCCGCCCATTTGGTGCCCACAGGGGCGGTGATATAAAACCACTCTGTTGCCATAAATTGAGCTCCTCTTGAAAAGAGCCCTCGGGCCATGGAGCATCCGCATTCTTGCTTATAACAGCCCCTCCGCACTCTGCTGATGCCCCTTGATCATCTTGGCTCCACTTTGAAGGTCTTGAGCCACAATCCAAGTGAGGGTAATCCGGAGGAAGGCTTCACATCGACAATGAGCGAGCGAGATGTGGAGGATGGACTCGAATCAAGTCATGGAATTCCAGCCCATAATAAAACATGAGCCCCCTCACAAAGGGGTCCGTCGGGAAGCCTAAACCCCGAAGGAAGTGAGACACGAATACCACGCTCTCACCAGGCTCGGGAGTGGGAATAACCTGCCCTTGGGTAGGCAGCCTATGCGAAATTTCGCGGTTAGATACCTGGCGTCTCTCAGCTTTAGCACATCTTCTTCCGTGACGGAGGAAGACATCCACCGCCGTGCAGGTCGGAGCGGACATCGTTGAAGGTCAGGCGCCTAAATCTGGAGCTTTGGGTGTTGGAACTCGTGGTGGGGCGGATTCGATTGAGATTGAAAGAAAGGGCGGGCCTTGGTCTCGTTATAAAGAGGTTGAATACCAAGAGCCCTCCCGTGACCGTTCGGGACTCGCCGATGGAGGCGTGCCAATGGGCACACGGGTGGGTTACTGCGCTGTATTGATGAGGATCCCAGAATAAAGGGGGCACGATCTCCGCTCTGATACGACGTGCCGAAGAAACCGCCTCGCTAAACGCGCTGAGGTGGGACAGCAAAAACGATTTGTATAAAGGCCTGGCCGTGGTGTGATGTCACGCCGCGGAATACGTCAGAGGATCTGTGCAAAGGTTATTCTCTCTACGGTAGTATGTGGAACTTGTTTTGCAGAGCCGGACACTATCCTTGTGTTCAAAATCTTCTATGAGTTATTCGGAGGAGGAACCCGCCTTGCAATGCCGAAGACAATATGCGCGCCGGATTCATCGTCATTGAAGCCTGGTTCAGGGGCTCTTGAGGAGTCTGGATTAGGGGTGTCCGGATAGCGAACTATCACCGTTGGCGGACTCTGGACTATGAAAATACAAGATTGAAGACTTCGTCCCGTGTCCGGATGGGACTTTCCTTGGCGTGGAAGGCAAGCTTGGCGTCTGGATATGTAGATCTCCTACCATTGTAACCGACTCTGTGTAACCCTAACCCTATCTGGTGTCTATATAAACCGGAGGGTTTTAGTCCGTAGGACGAACAACAATCATACCATAGGCTAGCTTCTAGGGTTTAGCCTCTCTGATCTCGTGGTAAATCCACTCTTGTACTACCCATATCATCAATATTAATCAAGCAGGAGTAGGTTTTTACCTCCATCGAGAGGGCCCAAACCTGGGTAAAAACATCGTGTCCCTTGTCTCCTGTTACCATCCGCCTAGACGCACAGTTCGGGACCCCCTACCCAAGATCCGCCAGTTTTGACACCGACGCCGAGTTCGGGGCGATATCCACGCCTAGGCCGGACAAAGCCGACTCCTCTCTCTAAGCGGCATAAGTCTTTAGGGACTCGAAAACCTCTCGAACAGCGACCATCTCTCGCCCTATCATGACGGTCAGTTTTAGCTTTCTCCACTGAGGTGTTTAGCCCAGCTCACCGGGGCACAATCGCAGTGGTTCTCCCAGTGCTACTTTAGCTGATATAACGGAACATAAGGTACCAAAACATGGGAGCCGGGCAAACCCAACTATAGACCCAAGACATGATTCGGAGCCGATGCATATAATGCTATAAGTTCGGGGTGCCGCACTCATGAGAGTGTTCGGACTTCTCACACCATATTCTGGGGTACATAAGCCCCTGGTGTATTGGCCGTACCAAATTGTACGGTTGCATAATGTCATAACTGAACATATTTTTATAAAAAAGGAATGCAATAATAGACAAAAGCTATGCATTGTTTATTCGGACAATCTGCGGGAAAAGCAGAACGATACAAATAGTGCGATGAGCAAGAGGTGGGACTATTTGACATGTCCCCCTCCAGGGGCGAGCTGCGGGATGATATGTGAAACAAGTATACTACTCATTATAGAGACGACCTGGACACTCGACGTAGCTTTTCTGCTTCCCTGGCTGCTGCATCGTGTGTTAGGTGAGTCCTGAAAGTAAGAAAAAAAAGAATGACGAAATCGGGAGCCCCTAGTGCGGTTGAGCCGCATTTTGGGCATGCCGTGGTCGTGCCCCTCCCCATATGCCCATGGTATTTCCAGAGCGTAATTATGTACGCGTAGTACTGGTTTCACAATTTCGCGAGGGCTGGGGTTAGGGGCGCATTGCTACGCGTGCTCGGAACGTGCCAGGCGGTCTTGTTGCAGGTTACTCCGGCGGCAGCGGTGTCGGTCGTTTAATAGCGGACTTGAGAATTGCCTTGAGAGGCTGCTTTGTACTTCCGCCATGAGTGCGCCGTATGCTCCTTCGTTCGGAGAGGCGTTCGGTGTTTCCATTGACCGTAATGACTCCTCGAGGCCTGGCATCTTGAGCTTGAGGTATGCATAGTGCAGCACCGCATTGAACTTTACCGTGCGGTTCGTCCGAAGCGAGGCGTGATAGCCGCTGCGGAGCGGGACTATGTTGAAGATTAACTCCTCACTTCGGAAATTATCCGGGGATCCGAAGACCACCTCAAGTGTAACTGAGCCTGTACAGTTGGCCTCTACACCTGGTATGACGCCTTTAAAGGTCGTCTTTGTGGGTTTAATCATTGAGGGATCTATGCCCATTTTTCACACTTTATCCTGATAAAGCAGGTTCAGGCTGCTGCCGCCGTCCATAAGGACTCTAGTGAGGTGAAATCCGTCAATGATTGGGTCTAGAACCAATGCGGCGAATCCGCCATGGGGGATGCTAGTGGGGTGGTCCCTTCGATCAAAAGTGATCGGGCAGGAGGACCATGGGTTGAACTTTGGGGCGACTGGCTCCAACGCATATACGTCCCTGAGTGCTCGCTTCCACTCCCTTTTGGGTATGTGGGTTGCGTATATCATGTTCACCGTCCGCACTTGTGGGGGGAAGCCCTTTTGTCCCTTATTGTTCGGCGGCCGGGGCTCCTCCTCGTCATCGCTATGCAGCCCCTTGTCATTGTTTTCGGCGTTTAACTTGCCTGCCTGCTTGAACACCCAACAATCCCTTTTGGTGTGGTTGGCAGGTTTTTCGGGGGTGCCGTGTATCTATCATGAGCGATCGAGTACTCGGTCCAAATTGGACGGGCCCGGAGTATTTCTTTTGAATGGATTTTTCCGCTGACCGGGTCTAGAGCCTTTGAATCCGGCATTAATTGCCGTATCATCAGCATTATCGCCGTTAATGCGGCGCTTTTGCTTGTTGCGACGCAACCTGCCAATGTTATCCTTGGTATCTGAATTACCAGGGCTCTTGGTCATGTTATTACTACGAGCTAGCTAGCTGTCTTCTCCCGCGCAAAAGCGGGTCATGAGTGTTGTGAGGGCTGCCATGGATTTCGGCTTTTCCTGTCCTAGGTGCCGGGCAAGCCACTCGTCACATATGTTATGCTTGAAGGCTTCAAGGGCCTCTGCATCCGGACAGTCGACTATATTATTTTTCTTGGTTAGGAATCGTGTCCAGAATTGTCTGACCGATTCCTCTGGCTGCTGAATTATGTGGCTTAGGTCATCGGCGTCTGGTGGTCGCACATAGGTGCCCTGGAAGTTGTCGAGGAATGCGGCTTCCAGGTCCTCCCAACAACCAATTGATTCTGTTGGCAAGCTGTTAAGCCAATGCCGAGCTGGTCCTTTAAGCTTGAGTGGGAGGTATTTGATGGCGTGTAGATCATCGCCGCGGGCCATGTGGATATGGAGATAATCCTCGATCCATACCGCCGGGTCTGTTGTGCCATCGTATGATTCGATGTTTATGGGTTTGAAACCCTCGGGGATTTGATGATCCATTACTTCATCTGTGAAGCATAGTGGGTGTGCGGCGCCTCTGTATTGGGCTATATCACGACGTAGCTCAAATGAGCTTTGTCTACTTTGTTCGGCCCGGCCGGATTTACCATATCCGGCATGATGGTTATCGTCACGTGTCGTGGGGCGCCCACACGATCCATAGATCGATCTTGTTTGCCTTGCCCTATCCTCCAATATATCTTGCAGGTCTGGCGCATTACCCCGTGCCTTGGTATTCTTTGAGCGACGCCGGGGTGCGGCTTGAGTGGAGGGCCTAGAGGCCTCTCTGTCGCGGCCACGAGGTGGCCGCTCGGCAGCATCATGCGCTGGTGATGTAGGTCTAGGTGCTTCCTCCTCTAATCGGGGTAGCAGCCTGCGTTTTGGGTAGCTCTTGGAGGGGCGTTCGAGTTCGTACTCTTCAGCTGCAAGGACATCAGTCCATCTGTCGGCTAGCAAGTCTTGGTCAGCTCTAAGCTGTTGCTGTTTTTCTTGGGGCTGCTCGCCGTGGCCATAAGCCTGCGTTTGAAACGCTCTTGTTCGACAGGATCCTCAGGCATGACAAATTCGTCGTCTTCGAGGCATGCCTCGTCTTCGGAGGGAGGCATGTAATTATCATCCTCTACCTCTCTGTCTGCCGCTCTCTCATGAGGGCTGGCTTCTCTATCCTCCTGTGCTGAATTCTGCTGGAGGGGGTTGTCTTCGGCACTATCCGGGGTGTTGTTGTCTCCCGTGCCGGAATCGTCGTTTTTGCTTTGGCGAGATTTAGAGCGGCACCGCTGACGCCTGCGCTTTAGGCTTCTTCTTGGAGGGGTCATCCTCCATTGTTCCATCGCCGTTCCCTTCTTTTGGGGTGTCCACCAGGTATATGTCATACGATGGGGTGGCCTTCCAGTTCCCTGTAGGCGCTGGTTCTTGGTCGTCTCCTGCATCGACGTCCATACCGTCGATGTCATCGGAGTCGAAGTCGAGCATGTCGGTTAAATTATCGACAGCGGCTATGAAGTGGGTGGTGGGTGGGCTTTGAATTTCTTCGTCGTCTGCATCCCAACCTTGCTGACCATAGTCCGGCCAGGGCTCTCCTGATAAAGAGAGAGATTTTAGTGAATTCAGAATGCCGCCGAAGGGCGAGTGCTGAAAGATGTCCGCGGCGGTGAATTCCATGATCGGCGCCCAATCGGGTTCGATTGGCAGGGGCGCGGAAGGTTCGGAGTCCGGAGAGGAGTCCGACACCTTGGAGTCACGAGCTTCGCAAAGGACAGGTATGGTGTTCGGCTCGATCACCGTAGAGATTGCAGCCCCCGAGGCTGTGTCCAGCCACCCGTCCTCGATTGGCACAGTCGGCTCCGAGCTAAGGGTCGGAGCAGACACTAGTGCGGCCTCGAGGGCACTGTTCGGCGGCAGAGCTAGATCATGCCCATCGTGACAGTGCAGCACGCTTGGCCGTGGCTCGAACCCGTCGAAGATCAAGTCTCCGCAGACGTCGGCCGTGTAGTTCAAACTTCCAAATCTGACCAGATGGCCAGGGGCGT
This sequence comes from Aegilops longissima, assembly GCA_021605205.1. Taxonomy (NCBI): domain Eukaryota; kingdom Viridiplantae; phylum Streptophyta; class Magnoliopsida; order Poales; family Poaceae; genus Aegilops; species Aegilops longissima. Next base: position 529,988,289 of record CM038676.1, read on the forward strand.
AGCTTTCGATCTGCTCCAGATGGCCTGCGAATTGGCCCAGATGCAAAGCCGCGAATCTGAAGATCTGTCCGGGGAGAAATGTCTCGCCCTAGACCGCATCGTTGTTGATGATAGGAGGAGCAATCGGGCCTAAAGATGACGACACATAGGAATTCTCAATGAAAGCACCAATGTCGGTGTCAAAACCGGCGGATCTCGGGTAGGGGGTCCCGAACTGTGCGTCTAGGCGGATGGTAACATGAGACAAGGGACACGATGTTTTTACCCAGGTTCGGGCCCTCTCGATGGAGGTAAAACCCTACTCCTGCTTGATTAATATTGATGATATGGGTAGTACAAGACTAGATCTACCATGAGATCAGAGAGGCTAAACCCTAGAAGCTAGCCTATGGTATGATTGTTGTTCGTCCTACGGACTAAAACCCTTCGGCTTATATAGACACCGGAGAGGGTTTAGGGTTACATAGAGTCGGTTACATTGGGAGGAGATCTACATATCCGTATCGCCAAGCTTGCCTTCCACACCAAGGAAAGTCCCATCCATACACGGGACGAAGTCTTCAATCTTGTATCCTCATAGTCCAGGAGTCCGGCCAAAGGTCATAGTCCGGCCATCCGGACACCCCCTAATCCAGGACTCCCTCAGGTCACCAAACTAGTCTCTCTCTTCTTGATTAACTTGCCACATCAGACTTTATGCCTATGTGGCAAGCTTAAGCACCTGTAGGAGAAAGTAAAAGTAAGTACAATAGTGCGCTTTACGTGGCATTTTTGCATATGTGGAGGAAAGGGAGGCAAGGAAAAAGTGGAGAAGTGGGCTCTCATGCAAGAGCTAGCCTGTACTACATGGTGGAGCATTGGGAGAGGCACCTGTATGGAGGTGGTCAGGAATCGGGAGACTCACGCCGGTTACGACCCGCCGCTATTAAAATGATAATGGCAAGTCAAATCACGGGGCCCCACCTGTCCAGCAGTAACTCGCTGTCAAATCACACAGCCTACATTTGCAGCAGCCTACTCCATCGTCTTCTCGCGTCTCTATCAAACCGACTAGGCCCCGCCTACCGCGTAGGAAAAGCCCCGTCCTCGACTTTTAAATAGTATATAGTATACTAATTTTGTATCCATGGAGCGTCTAGAAAACGGCGGTACACATGTACAGAGTATATAGCACGCTCGTCGCGTTCGCGTCGCACCCCAGACGGTCGGTCGGTCTGGCATGCTGCTCTCCGAATGGAACGCGCATCATATTGCGTTTGCACACACATGTGGGACGACAATTGAGAACCGACCATAGGCACACTCCCCGGCCCCGCATGTCGGGTGACTTAATAGAAGAGGGAGACGAGCGATAGTACTAGAGAAGTGTCGTACTACGTTGGTGCCTGGACGATCCCTGCAAGACACGGAAGATCAGTTCGTCCATGCATGTGACCGGACTCCGGCGAGACATGCACTGGATTGGCTATCGTCTACATATCGTGCAGGCTGTGTTGTACATGGATGTAGTTGTGGTGAGAAATCTAAAAAAAGGTTTCTTGTCATCTCGCAAAATTAGGTGTCATGTGCTTTGGATCACGGCGAGGGTTAAACAGCGACAACTGAGATGGGCTAGTCATTGGGGGCACATGCACGAACAGTGACTACTCGGCTGCCATCTAGGTCAAACCGACTATGTTAATTAGGACATCTATCGACGAACCCCTTTTCTACGAGTTTATCTTTAATTTGAGCTTTGTTCCTCGTCTAGTTTGTCCGTCGTGATTCATGTTGTCTCCTTTGGGCAGTGAGGTTATGATTTCTTGTCATGTGGCATTTTTTCGTGTTATATGTTATAATCCGGCGCTTCAGATCAAAATGACAACAACTGCGCCTCCGGACCCGCGTGCATGAAGACTTCTCGACAGTCATTGACGAGGTCAAGCCGGCTCCGGTAGACAAAAGAAAACTAGTACTACTCCACTATATAGGCAGGAGCCTCCGTGCTTGCTTGCTAGTGTTGCTCTCTTCACACTTTCTCGGCCTCTCCAGATCTAAACACGACAGCGGTGGCCACACTCTCTCTCTCTCTCTCTCTGCTCACCGCTGGTCACAGATCCAGCCGGATCCTCTCTGCCGGGGAAGGTGAGAAGGTGTAATGTTCACGCGGTCGTCCTCGGTGACGGCTCTTACCCACTATTGGGCGTGTCCAGATCAGCCTGCCTTGCCGTTCTCTCCCAAGCACCGCTAGCGAGGGAGGGCCTCCGACCCCTTCTTCCTTGCTGCCGTAGTGTGGGCAGATCCGGCCTCCCGCCGCCCACCTAGCGACATCCCGGCGACCATCAGGTATAACTTCATTTGAAACCGGCCTTGCTCTACTTCTCGAGCTCCTGACATCGCTGCATTTGTATCTTTTACTATTTCTCAGCCCCCCTCGTAGATAGGATCGATCGGCTGTTCGAAAACCACCTAATATTTTTATTTTTAAGAGGTAAAACTAGTTCATGCACTCGAATCTAGTACTACTTGGTTCAAACAAGGAAGAATGGGGGTGGGGTGGGGGATGATTTGTTACCTGAATCTAGGACTTGGTCGAAAGAGGAAATAATGGGGGCGAAAAGTAGCAGAGACTGACTATCCAACTGGTCTCTAGGTCTAATAGGGAAATAAAGGGAAACGCAGTACAAACTCAATATAAACCCGATCTATTGGTTGAAAAAAGAAAGAAAGTGGGGACTGGGGGACAAGTCAACAGAGTAAGTCCAGCACTAGATTTGCTAGCCTCACACAGTATAAGGTGGCTATACCGAACAAAAATGGGACCAACCGGATATCACATTACGATGTTTGTTGCCCCGAGCCACTCTTATGTAATGCCCTTTGGTAAAATGTAGCGATCGCCTTTGTTAAAAGTAAGGACACGTTAAACCAATGTTGTTTTCAATGTAATGCCTCGATAATATGAATCAATGGCACTTCTTTACATGTCCTGCTAAAATTTCCCATTAAGATAAGTTGGTTCTTTTCGTTAGAAATGCAACTATCCTGGTCCGCCTACTCTCCCGTGCCCAAAGTAATGTCGTATTTAACGGTTGTCATAGTTAATCCTAATGCCCACACTAATATCTAGCAATGCCACTGCTTTAGAAATTGCTACTGTCCTTGTAGGATTGCCATTCAGATAAGGAACATGCTTCTTTTCATTTGATGCATGTTTCATCACTTGTTAGTCACCCTCCTTTCCACCTTTTTTGTGCAAACAGAGATATACATTTCACGCTCGATCTTAGTTGAACTGCACAAATGATATCCAAATTATAGTTGAGCATTCCAGGAGCTTCACAACCAACCTTGATGTTGCTCAATTTTATTGCAACTAATGAAGAAGAAGCTCTGTGGGTTTCGTTTTCGATGGAAATGGAACCGGGCTGGAACCCTTTTCTTTAAAAAATTGAAGAAGAAGCTGCTAGCTCACGGGACATTGCTTCATTTTAGGTGAACTGCATCAAAAGGTCCCATGAATTGAATCATCCATGTTGGTGACTGAAAGAGCCAACTTCAAACATCGATCTAAGCACCCCGGCCTCCATCCTTGCGGACTTACGGTACACCTCGTTTGCCACCTGCTCGACCCTAGTGTCACTGATAAAATGAAGTAATAATACAGTTAAAATAGAGCGAGTGTCATCTCTATCATTTCATTTCCAATGTAGATAAAGAAAGTGCTTCTCTTTGTTAATGTATGTTTCATCAACTAGTCCCATTGTTAATGTTTAAGCGTTTCTGCAAACTAGGGTGCTTAATTTTAGTTGATATGTACAAAAATAGAGATTTGAATGTCTCAAGGCGCCTCCTTGTACTACCGCTGTACACTGATGTTCATCACTGGCAGAAGGTGTATCTGGGAGACTTGGGACGATGTCCAGTATGAGGCGTACCGTATGAGGCGTCGCAGGGCCCATCTCGCCCTCGTAGCATGGCATACTATGATACTATCGCAATATTTTCTTCTATTTATTTTGTGTGTTTCATCAACTAGTGCCACTATAATGTAATCACGCTTTTTCATTATCTGTGCAAACAGGGTTATTCAGCTGCATTTTGGTGGAACTGCACAAATGTACGTATGGAACCGGCATATATGCAGAGTGCGAGGTGTGCCAAGTAAAAATTACCGACACCAACCATGCTGCATGCACGCATTGGCATCCACCACCACCGAGTGGGATGTGTGGCGCTCTCGTGGACGGATCTTTCTCGGCAGCAAATCCTCTAACCAAATACTAGTAGCTTATATTGGCAGTTTTCTAGGAGTACTCTTTTAGAAAGAAGCACCAATCTATTTTTCTTTATTTGTACATTGTGTCACAACTTTGACCCAAAGGTCCAGAGCTATTTTAGGGTGATTGGCGTAGTACTCGGAGACTGATTGTAAGCATGATTTCCATTAGCTGTCACACTGATTGTAAGCATGAGCAGGTGGAAGATTAGGTTAGTGCGAAGCTTACCTTAAACAATACCAACGCCATTGAAACGAGGTGAGCGCTGAGGGAACCGTGGAGAACGGCGGGGAAGCGACGTCGCGACATCCGGTCTCCTCTTGCGGTGGGAGAACGAATATTCCTGTGGCTCCGGCTGGCTCTGCACCCTCATGAACGGCATACCATACTCGATCGATTCGTTATCCTCTGGGTGCTCGACCTTCGACCTGTACGCCCACCACCTCTGCCTGACTGTCGCCTCGGGCGAATCAGTCTGCTCCATCGCCCAGAGGAGATACTCAATGAAATCGGAGGACTACGGCGTGACTGCCGCCGAGGAGTACATGTACATCGCCGCCCTCATCGCCGCCGTCTCGCTATTTCGCATGCATTGCCACATGGCCCGCACCGTCCTGAAATCTCCCACTCATTGTCAAACCAACTAAGGATCTCCTTCAACCTGGCTAACTTTGCTGGCGCCGCCCGGCGATCCGCCTGATTCTTTGTTGCATCCTCTCCATAGATGTCCTTCCGAGTGGTCGGTGCTAGCTTTGGAAGATGGGAGGAGGCGATGGTCTTGCAATAGAGAAGAGGGAGAGGCGAGGCGGTGGTTTTGGAATGGAGATGATGGAGAGGAGAGGAGGTGGTTTTGCAATGGAGAAGATCAGAAGAGGGAGAGGCGAGACGGTGGTTTTGGAATGGAGATGATGGAGAGGAGAGGAGGTGGTTTTGCAATGGAGAAGAGGGAGAGGCGAGACTGTGGTTTTGGAATGGAGATGATGGAGAGGAGAGGAGGTGGTTTTGCAATGGAGAAGAGGGAGAGGAGGCGTCTGGCAGCGATTTAGGATTGGACGAGAGGGCAAGCGCTGTGGATTGGATCAAAATCAAAATCAATTTACCCTTCAATTAAGAAAGCGACCCCACATTAACTAGTCTCCCTTTTATTCTGGGTCATAATTGACCATGATTTTCGCACATAAAATATAGTTTGAAAGTACATTCAGATACAAACCAAACGATACAATTTTTGGTGACATGCAGTCACATTTTGCTTGTCAAATACAGTACGTGGTCAAACTTTGACCCAAAATACACAAAACAACAAAAAAAATACTTCCAAGACCAGCGCCGCTCTTCCGCTCTTCTCCTCTTAAACCACCGCCACTCCTCTCCTGTTCCAATCTAAATCCAGCGTTGCTCCTCTCCTCTTCCATTTCAAAACCACCGCCCCTCCTCTCTTGTTCCAGTCCAAAACCAGCGTTGCTCCTCTCCCGTTTTAATCCAAAACCAGCGCTGCTCCTCTCCTCTTCCATTCAAAAACTACCACCGGCGAGTGAAGGTGTTGTGGAGAAGTAGATCGATGGAGGAGTACAACCGATACGTGAGGATCGCAGACGGCGACCCTGTGAAGCTAGCCAGGATGTTGGAGATACAGTCTTGGTTTGACAACAAGGACCAACTAGCGTCGACGGCGACATCCATGGCCAAATATCTACAACAGAGCGAATAGGTGGCGATACTCCGGAGGAGTCGCGTCGAGTACATAGAGCTGCTCCTCCGGGCCATGGAGCAAACAGATTCACGAATCCGATCGTGAGGGAGCGGTGGTGGGAGTATCGATCCAGATGGAGCATCCACCGAGATTGAAGGATCGAGCATCTCTGAGGTGCCGTTTGTGAGGTGTCCTGCCAGAGCGAGCCGGTGGAGTCTTCGTCGACCGAACCCAACTGCAAGAGGAGGAAAGTAGTTGGCCCGACGACGCTTCCCCGCCATCGTCTCCCTCACCGTTCACATCGTCTCACGGGGCGGCTGTCTGCCGCCGAGGAATAGGAGGTGGCTGCCCCCCAGCCCAATAGTCGGGCAAGTTGTGAATTGTCAGGAGGAGCTTAGGGTTGTCAGTATTTGCAGGTTGTGAATTGTGTTTTGTGTTGTGTATTTTGAGAGTACTTTCAGATATGAATGTCTTTTGAATTTCAGATTTGCTGTATTGAGCATATGAAGTATTTTATGAATTCTAGAGATCTATTTTTAGCACTTAAAAAATGTAGTTTCATAGGAGTATAAAAGTAAAGACAATGTGATTCTCAGAGAAGAAACTGTAAGTTTCAGTTTCAGATAAGAAACTGCAAGTTCAGTTTCAGATAAGAAATTGCAACTTTCAGAGGTAGAGCATTTATATTAACACGGCCTTTTCAAAAAGGCTTAACATCATGTTGGAAGTTTCATTCATGGTCAAAAATGGAACCACCAGCCAGTTAACATCATGCTGATCAACATTCATGCATAGCACATCTTCATATGATGCACGGTCAAAATGCCCACACAATGTCGAGTGTGCGAAACACATAGAAAACGAGGGACGAAGTTTTGGCAAGTGTTGGACGTGGTTTTGGGCTGCCCGTCTAGGCTTTCATTTTTAACATCGCAGCCCACGACCTCGGATTGGAGGTCCATAGGCCTGTTTGTATTTTCTTAGGGCCGTCATGTATCGACCGCCTATGGACCTCCCATCCGAGGTTTTATTTTGGCAGCCCAATTTATGTTATTTTTTGAAGAAAACGCAGAGGTCTGTTCTATTTTATATATAAGAATAGGAGCATGAGGTCCAACTTATGTTTCCTTCTAACTATATTATATATATTTAAATTATTTTATATGTTATTATATATTATTTTATTGTCATCATATATTTATGAGATACTTACATATGTAAGAAAACAATATCCCACATCTTATTAACATATAAAAATAATTTCTTAACAAATAAAATCATGGATTGTTTTGGCACGAAAATCCTAGTGATTGTGTACAAAAGCTTGGTAAGATTTAAGGACGAATGTAATAATATCACTTATTATTTAAATATTATTTATAACAAAATGCTCAGCCCCTTTTTATTTTTTGATAACATTGCTGGCCCAACCCAACATTATAATTAGAATCAGCCCAACAAAATCGTGTATTTCGAGAAAGTGCAAATGGCCAGTAATTTTTTAGGAAATAAAATAAATGGGCGCATGGATGCTACATTATTTGTTCACCCAGCCCAGCTAATGGTTGTAATTCAAAAAAGATCAAATTTTTGTAAATTCTACCGCACAAAAAAAGATGTAAATTCTGAAAAATGGGTTGAATATGTGCCACATTTTTGGAGGCTGAAATGTGGGCCAATAGGTGAAAGCCAGCGCAAGTCATTGTCAATTTAGTCAACAAATGATTTCGACATGTTAGCCGCTGGATTTACATCCAACGACCGCATCCATCTTCAATTTCGTCTTCTTCCTCCGGCGCCTTGGACCACCTCCGCCTCCTGCTGCTAGCAGCTCTACTTAGCACGCTTCGCTATGAAGCACTACTCCACCGTTGGCCAGGCCATCCCTCCACCCCTCCACACCTCCTGTTCTTCTCCACTGACTGCCGAACCACACCGCACTAGAACCAGTTAACCCTCGTACACCTCTCCGTCTGTGACACTACTCCCGTGTCTTCCCATCTCCGCCTCGTTGCTGTCCGGGGCCTCGCCGTCGTCCACCACCTTGGATGCGCTCTGTTTGGCGTGGTCCACGTGGTCAATGAACGACACCATCGGAAGTAGACTGTGCGTGGAGAGGCTGGTAGCTGGGTCCACGGCCGCACACAAGGAAATGCCTCCTTATTACGCGCAAAATAATGATTCATCCACCTGACATCTGGGACCCACCAGAAGGGCCTCTATATTTCGTGAAAAGACGTGCCACCCGCTGACATGTCGGACCCACCAGCTATCTTTGCACGCAAGGAAGTGCCTCCTTATTACTCACAAAAAAATGAATACTCCCCCTGCCAGCTGGAACCCAGCATAGTGGGAGGCTAACTTGTGGGCCTACCAAATTGACGGGGACAGAGGGCTTTGTCAACTTAGTCAATATGAACGATTCTAGCTCCTATTACCGTACGATGTTCATCCAACGGCCGTAGTGCTTCTTCAACCTCTGGTCTTCTTGCTCCAGCCGCACAAACCAGCGCCGGTCGTGCTGCGTGCTCCTGCCTCCCGTGGCCGACAGTGATGCCGCGGGGGCCTCACCACCCCCTACTACTCACACTGCTAGCCAGGCCATCCCTCTACTTACCCACACCGCCTGTTATTCTGCGGCAACTGCAGCCTCGCACCGCAGCCGAACCAGTGAACCCTCGTACTCCTCTTCGCGTGGGCATCCACTGCCGCGTCTTCCCCGGCTCTGAGTCGTCCCCTTCCTAGTCCTCGCCGTCATCCACCGCCGTGGTGCTCTCGGCGCGGCGTGGTCAACATGGTCAAGGAACGACTTCCATCGGACGTGGACTGTACGCGGAGAGGCTGACAGCTGGGTCCACGGCCGCAGCAAGGAAGTGCCTCCTTATTACGCGCAAAATAATGATTCCTCCACCTGACAATGGGGACCCACCGGACGGGCCACCGTATTTCACGAAAAAACGTTTCCCCCTGACTGCTGGGACCCACCAGCTACATCTTCGCACGCAAGGAAGTGCGTCTGAAAAAAAAGATTCGCCCCGCTGATTGCTGGGACCCACCAGCTACATCTTCGCACGCAAGGAAGTGCGTCCGGGCAAAAAAAATGATTCGCCGCCCTGACTGCTGGGACTCACCAGCTACACCTTCGCATGCAAGGAAGTGCGTCCGGGCAAAAAAAAACGATTCGCCCTCCTGACTGCTGGGACCCACCAGCTACATCTTCGCACGCAAGGAAGTGCCTGACAGTTGGGACCCACCTGGTCGAAGTATACGTAGCGTTGTCATTCTGGTCGCGAACATGTACGTACATATATACTGGTCGATGAAGAGGTGCGCATGTGTCGTAGTAGAGGCGCGCATCTAGCATGTACACGTACGTACAACGGCCAGGACGCAAGAAAGAAAATACGGCCACATATGTGTACATACGGGCGGGGTCTCGAACGCCTACTCGCGCATACGTACGGCGAGGGCTCGTGTACATGGCTGGGTTGGAACGGAAAAACAGCGTCGTCGTCGTGTTCATGGGGAGGCAACGAAATGCGTCGTGTTCATGGGGAGGCAACGGAATGCGTCGTGTTCATCGGGAGGCAACAGAACGCGTGGGAGCCAACCGGCTGGGTCGGAACGGAATGCGTCGTTGTGTTCATCGGGAGGGCTTGGACGGAACAGGCGATGGAAACGAGGCCTGGCGTACCGTACAACGGAGGAAACGTACCTCCTATGTTCGGAACGGGGTCCTGTTGATTGGAGGGGTGTGGCGTACTGCAAAACGGAGGAAACGGACCTCCTAAGGTCGAAACGGGGGTCCTGTTGATCGGAAGGGGTGTGGCGTACCGCAAAATGGACGAAACGGACCTCCTACGGTCGAAACGGGGCTCCTGTTGATCGGTAGGGGTGTGGTGTACCGCAAAACGGACGAAACAGACCTCCCTACGGTCGAAATGGGGTCTGTTCGCCGGGAGGTGTGTGGCGTACCGCAAAACGGACGAAACGGACTTGTGTTGGAGCGCTACGGTTGAAACGGGGGTCCTGTTCATCGGTAGGGGTGTGGCATACCACAAAAGGGGACTCCACGGGATACTGTTCATCTCCACCGTCGACCACCTCCAGCCTCCACGGGCTACCATTTACCTCCTCCAACCTCCATGGGCTCCTGTTCATCCAGCCTCCACCGCGCGCTACTCCACCGTCTACAGTTCAACCACCCCTCCATCGTCTACTGTTCATCCAGCCCTCCACACCACGGGGTCCTGTTCAATCACCCCTCCACCGTCTACTATCCATCCAGCCCTCCACCACACCACGGGGTCCTGTTCATCCAGCGGCAGCGCCACCGCCTTATTCATCAACCCCCCATAGCGCTCATTGTTCATCCAGAGGCAGCATCGATCGGCTTGATTAGTAGTAGTAGCGAAGAATCACTCGATCGGGTTGATTAACAGCCATCGATCGAGCGCTCGGGTTCGATAACACGTAACTGCGGTGCAATCGCTCGGGTTCGATTAGAGCCCAACGCCTAGCTCGGGTTCAGTTAGAGCCAACGCCTCGCACACACGCGCGTACATGTACTAGAGAAACGCGCATCACTCGGCCCCCGACTTCCCACTGTAACCGGGAACTCCCCGAAATTTTCCTCCCTCTCGCTTCTACCACGGTTTTTCCCGTCATGGACGACCCAAAGAATGTCATGCAGCTGCGTCTCCGGCCCGCCCAGGACGAAAATCCCATTTTCTGTCATGATTTTTTGTCAGAGAAGTAGGAGCCCACCACATCTATGATGATACCGGGTTTTGTCACAATTATCGTCATAGAAGTGTCATATGTATGACAGAAAATTTTTCGTTCGGCCCAAAATGTCACAGATGTGTCTTTTTTTGTAGTGAATCAAGCAGGAAGTAGGGTATCGAGAGGGCCCGTGTTGGTGCCAAAACCGGCGGATCTCGGGTAGGGGGTCCCGAACTGTGCGTCTAAGGCGGATGGTAACAGGAGGTGGGGGACACGATGTTTACCCAGGTTCGGGCCCTCTTGGTGGAGGTAATACCCTACTTCCTGCTTGATTGATCTTGATGAATATGAGTATTACAAGACTTGATCTACCACGAGATCGTAAAGGCTAAACCCTAGAAGCTAGCCTATGGTATGATTGTTGTTGTCCTACGGACTAAACCCTCCGGTTTATATAGACACCGGAGGGGGCTAGTGTAACAACCCAAAAATTTTAGCCTTGTTTTATTAATTAAATTTTTTCCAGGAAACTTAACTTTGGTTTTATGGATTTTCTTTTGATTTCAGAACCTTTCTTCCCTTTATTTTTATGGAGTTTTTACCTCAAGTGAAAAACTTCCCAATTTTATTGGACTCTTTTACCCTCTCAAATAAAACAATTCTTTTATCAGTAGGATTATTTATATAATTATTTTCCCCTGAGCTTTATTTCTCTAATTTAGTTTTTCATAAGTTTAGGGTCCCATTTTCACTGCAACCCTTTTATAAATTCATTCAAAAATTCCACCAAAATTTGGAGATGTCATGTGATATTTCTAAACCACTTTTATGCAAAAATATATTTCATTCATTGAATATTTTGAGTTCTACACCAAGTTTTCAAATCTGGTCAAATCTCACTTTTGCACTACAACCTATTTAAATACTTCTTTAAAACTTCTACCAAAATTTTGGGATGTAAGTAGGAGCATATTATTCAACTTTATGCAAAAACCCAGCTATGTTCTTTGAAAAATTTGAGTGAATCAACCTCATTTCCATTCTGGTCCAAATTGATGATTTGTACTACAACTATATTTTAACTTGCTCCTTTTGCTGTGATTCCTATTCCTACTTATAACCCATCCTACAAAACCCTTAAGCCCAAGAGGTTGGACTCATTGGAGCAATTCTAGTACTTGCAATCATTCCCTGTTCTTTCTGTCCAAAATGCACCTCTGGGAAAACTAACTTGTCCACTAAGCCTCTAGATGACTTTGACCTAGGTCTGTAAAACCCCAACCTCACCCGAGACCTCTAGCATGCCCTGGCATTTTGTCGAGCACGTCCCGTGCATGCTCAAGGCGCCCAGAGCCAGCAGCGTTTTGCATGTCTACTTGTGACCGAGCCGCCACGTCTACACAAGACTGTTTCAGCCCTTGGCCAACCGCAGCCAGCATGCTACGTCTCCTTCTGCACCCCAAACCACCCCGACCACCCCTGGCACCCCACAGCGACACCGTCAGGTCGGCCGTGGCGGCTAGCTGACGGCCGCATGCAGGGCCCCGCCGTGTCGGCGCCCGAGCCACTCCCGCCGCCACCGCCCTGGAGCAGCTCAGACTCATCCTGGCCGTCCTCTAGCTCGTCACCGCCACGTCGCCCGGCCGCTTCTGAGCGGCGGTTCGCGGCGACCTTATCCTCGGTCGCGGAACCGCCATGGATGCGCTATAAATAGGACCCCCCCTCGAGCTCGTCCAAGCCTCAAGCAACCTCTCTCACTCCCTCACCGATCCGCTCGTAGCAGTAGGAAGACCAGAGAGGTCGTCTTCCTCATCTCTGGCAATCACAGCCGCCGCCACTGTCACGATCACTCCGGCGCCACCAGGGCCTCCCAATCTCCACTTTCTTCACCAGGAACTCCCTCTCCCTCTCGTGAGTCCATCCCCTACGCAATTTTGATCAGAACTCACCGCAGGAGAAAACCCACTCTGCCCGACAGCCACCGTCCGCTGCGGAGCTCGCCGCCGGTAGCTCCGTCCACCCCGGGGATCGTAACGACCACCGGAGGGACCGCTTCGACTCCCTGAGCCCGCGGGTGACCTCTGTTTCCCGAACGGTGCCACCGTTCGCCGGCGAGCATCGCCGGAGTCCCGCCTCCGCTCGGGCAGAGGAAGAGGAGGAAGGAGAGACTAGTCAAACCTGTCTAGTGGGTCCCCCGGGCCCACTGTCAATGACCCACCGCACCGGTCCACGTGGGTTAAGTGAAGGCGTAAAGGGCAAAGTATGTATTCGACGTATACCTGATCGAAACATTTTTCTTTTTTGATTTATTTTTAAAAAACATATTTTGACCACAACTTTGACTGCCTATAACTTTTTCATTATAACTCCGAATGAATTGATTCTTTTTTCTACCTCTCTAAAATATTGTCTAGTTTATTTTAAGATTTATTTCAAAAAAAATTAAGACAACTTTTTGGTACTGTTTTTGAAACGATATATTGATTCAAAATTTTTTTAATAGGATTTTTGGAGAGAGGAGAAAGCTTTCAAAAGTTTTTGAGTGCACCCTGCCTCTCCACAACTTGAAGGCAAGCATTCTGAACCCTGGCATAATATTTTGCATGCATTGTTTGACACGACTATGACACCACCTCAATACGTAGAACTCGTTATTTTATGTGGTGATGTGATCATTTGCATGAATGCTTATTGGAAATTTCCTTGCTGTTTGAAATGGACATGCTTGTGATAATGATCATCCTCGTATGCCTTTCGTGCCTACCGGAAGGAAAACGGGAAAGTCTCTGTCTTGGGTAGACCCGAGCTTGTCCCTAGTTCCTCGTCGAGACGAGTGTATCCGGCATGGCATGAGGGGTATGATGAGTGGTGATTACATGCATTGGATGAAATATATTTGTTATGCTAATCATGCAGGGAATACTTAAACCTCCTGAGTCGACCATAGATCGAGTCTTGTTCCAGTAACCCCCATACTTGTTTCGTACTACCACTTGTCCCTACAACAAGTAGGGTACGGTTCAGTAAGACGTCAACCCCTTTCTAGCACACACCGTACAGAGAGGCCATGGTGGAAGATACCGGTTGTAGCTCGTAGGCAGGCCACCTGGTCCGGGGGCATGGGTTTTTCCGGTTGAGACCGAGAGGGGAGGCCACCCCTTAGAGCGCGCGATATAAATTTGATCCCATGCTACTCGAGGTTGTAGCCTCCCCACTTAGAGTTTTGCTTGACGGGCGTCGTGGGTGATTCCACACACCGGTAAGTTAAGCTGGTGTGTGCAAGTTAGGTGTGTTTTCAACTAAAAGGCCGTAGATGGAATTAGTCCCGATGGACTAAAGGAATCCGTTACTTGTGGTTAAAGAGTACACCCTCTGCAGAGATTAAACCTATTCAAATAGCCGTGTCCATGGTTAAGGATTACAGTCTGGGATGGGTCAAGTGTTGGTCTTAGTGTCGGTTTTCGGAGGAGAAACTGCTAAACCAGAAATTGGATTCCGACTTGTGACTTGTGAGGACCATGATTATTATTTTATTATGGACTAACCCGTTATATTTTTTGCATTATCGAGTATCCCTGGGATGATTCTACCTCCTGGATATTCACTGTGATTATTTATAAGCCCTTTATGTGGTGTATTTGAGGCCTTGGTAATGGCATGCTTGTTATTTATTTTATTTATAAGCCCTTTATGTGGTGTCGCTGAGACGCCCGACTGTGGCATGCTTGTTATTCATTTACTTTATAATCCCTTTATGTGGTGTCATTTGGGGCCTGACGTGGCATGCTTGTTATTTTTTTATTTATAGGCCCTTTATGTGGTGTCATTTGAGGCCTCGACTATGGCATGCTTGTTATTCATTTACTTTATAAGCCCTTTATGTGGTGTCGCTGAGACGCCCGACTGTGGCATGCTTGTTATTTATTTTACTTTATAAGCCCTTTATGTGGTGTCGCTCATACGCCCGACTGAGGTATGCTCGTTATTTACCATCAATTCGAGACGTCGCTTCTGACATCCGAATGGTGCATTTTATTCCTACTCTGTCATTACATATTCATTTTTACATATTAATAACCTGCTTGCATGCATCAAGGATTTTATTTTTATGACTGACGTTGTGATCATAGAATATTTTCAGAGCATGATTATAAGTTGTTATATTATACATGTGTTCATAATGTTTGCGAGTACATTCAAAGTACTCACTGGCTTGTCCCTGGCTATTGTCTTGGCCAGATTTCTTGCGTGGAGAGGAGCATTGCGATGACATCCCCGGAACCTACGCAATGGTGATAGCAGCCTCGCGAAGATAGGAGTTAACCTGGTCAGCTGTTCCTGTGGAAAATGGAGTCCCATAGACGCTGATGATCCACAAACCGTTTCCGCCATCAACCACTAGAAACCAATTGTTGTACTCACAGGCCAGAATGGTCTTGTACAACATATTTTGTATTTTTGCTTGGAATTTCTGTATCAAGTTGGTGCCTCATCAGCTAACAGTAATCCTGGGGCTGATGAGCACAACTGCCATTTTTTGGAATTTAGTACCCGGAAAACCGATCGCGACAAACTTGGTATCAGAGCCAGGCTGACCATTGGCTAATCCTATCTTAGCCAGGTCGAAAGACCTAGGTAAGCCAAACCACCAGACCTTAACCTAAACCTAGCCAAGCTTCTCGTGCAAGATAGCCACACAGTGACCCCGACACTTTTGGCAGTCGGTGCCCAACCTATCAACCTAGCCTATCGATCACGCGCCAGTGACCGATGCCTATAATGTCTCATTCACAAGCGTGCGAAGGAAGACTTCCTCCCCTTTTTCTATAAAAAGGGCACGCTCGCCTCAACCCAACGCAGCACAACCTCTACCTCAAACCGAGCCAGAATGCCTGGCCCCGTAGTGCACAATGAAACCAAAACAACCAACCTTGGAAGTTTTGTGACCATACTCGCAAACCTCACCCGTCGTGCCTATGCGTTAGAAGAGCCCCCAGAATAAGTTGTGTACCAAGGATCCATGAGCGGTGAGAGCCGTCAATTCTGGGCCACTGTGCACATCTACGGTGAGGGGTGCATCGCGAAACGCCCTATAGGTTCACCTGAAGGACAACTTCCTTCGAGCCACAAGCCATCCAGCTAGCTGCTCGAGAGGCTATAGTGCAACTCCAGCAGTTGTCGCCCAGATTTAACTGTCGCTCGTTCTACTACTACCAAAGACGTGAAGGGTATGGTAGACCACCCTAGGTTGCCAACGGAGATCACGAGACGGATCCTGCGTTGTTGCACCTAGTGCGATATGTAGGTGCACTAGAGGAACTGTTTGATCAAATCACCATTGATCTGATCGCAGCTCGTGGAGAGCTGGTTCGTCAAGCCCGGGCGAGAGGAGAGGACGAGCCCGACGCCGACAACCCAGTCGTGCTGTTCGGACACCCGATCGAGACCTTGAGGTCACCCCCAGCCATCAACCAAGGTGCTTTGATGACCCCAGAAGTGCTTCGTCGTCTTTTGGGAGCAAACTCCAACGGGATTGTGGCCAAAAATCCCCGCGATAGTCATCATCGCCACCCCGACCCTTCAGCCCCTCAACCACCTCCAGCTAATCCCGACGATGAGACCCGTGGAGAAGTCTCGACATCCACAAGGCAAGCCCGCTTGGATATAAACGAGGTAGACTAAGTCACCAAGTAGTGCCGAGTCTCAGTGTATCCTCGCTTTGCAATCATGTGACCTCGTAAATTAACGCAGCATGTTGATGTGCCTCTGTTTTAGATAGTAACCTTGCATAATTATGTCAGCACGCAGTTGCATATTTTTCTGGGCACAGCTACCAAAACCACCCCGACGACACCCACAGTAACACGTCACCTTAGTGAGATATGTATCTGTGGCTTTGACCCCGACCCTTGGAGCTGAGCTGGCAAATTAATTACCTTTCACCACGGTAAAATGACCCAGCTCCAGTGCTATAAAAAGGCCACCTCGTGACCTTGCCAAGCACCCCTCGCCTTGTGCACCATCCTCGTGCACCATCTCTTGCCATGCCGAGCCCTAGTATTTATCTGAGAACCCCAGATGCAACCCCGGGTAGTTTTGTCAAAATATTGTGGGATTTTACCTACAGTACCATGGGTTCTACCCAGCCACCCCAGTACGAGCTGTTCAAATCGAGAATCACCCCATCCACCTCGAAATATTGGGCAGTAGTACACATCCCTCCCGTAAATCCAAACCAAGACCCAACGGAAGTTTCCTTCGTGGGGAAATCTATGCCAGCTCCACTAATGGCCATAGAAACGGCTGCACACGAAGCACTTGCTCGCCTTTGATTCGCGGTACCCTATGTCAGCGAAAGAGGATATTATTACTTTCCGAGCCGTGCATCACCCAGGGGAGTAACATCTTTTCCCGATGGACGGATTGAGAGAGACCCAGTACTGGCCAACCTGGTCCAGTATGTCATCGCTCAAGAACGTTTGACCCAGCGAGTAATGGGTTATCTCCAGAGTCTCGCAGATTTAAATTCTCAGATCGCCATCGGCAGACCACTGAGGCCCGACCAGGAGAGATACATTCATCGGCTGGTCAGTCCGCTTCCCCCGATAGAAGAGGAGTGCATCCCAGTACCAGAGACATTTTCTCGGGACCCCGTCCAGTTAATGTTTGCATTATAGACGTCGCTGCAGTGTTTATTATGGCAACATTTACTTATTTATAAGCCCTTTATGTGGTGTCGCTGAGACGCCCGACTGTGGCATGCTTGTTATTCATTTACTTTATAAGCCCTTTATGTGGTGTCACTGAGACGCCCGACTGTGGCATGCTTGTTATTTTTTTATTTATAAGCCCTTTATGTGGTGTCACTGAGACGCCCGACTGTGACATGCTTGTTATTCATTTACTTTATAAGCCCTTTATGTGGTGTCGCTGAGACGCCCGACTGTGGCATGCTTGTTATTTATTTTACTTTATAATCCCTTTATGTGGTGTCGCTCAGACACCCGACTGAGGTATGCTCGTTATTTACCACCAATTCGAGACGTCGCTTCAGACATCCGAATGGTGCATTTTATTCCTAATCTGTCATTACATATTCATTTTTACATATTAATAACCTGCTTGCACGCATCAAGGATTTTATTTTTATGACTGACGTTGTGATCATAGAATATTTTCAGAGCATGATTATCGGTTGTTATAATATACTTGTGTTCATAATATTTGCGAGTACATTCAAAGTACTCACTGGCTTGTCCCTGGCTATTGTCTTGGCTAGATTTCTTGCGTGGAGAGGAGCATTGCGATGACAGCCCCGGAACCTACGCAATTGTGATAGCAGCCTCGCGAAGATAGGAGTTAACCTGGTCAGCTGTTCCTGTGGAAAATGGAGTCCCATAGACGCTGATGATCCACAAATCGCTTCCGCCATCAACCACTAGAAACCAATTGTTGTACTCACAGGCCAGAATGGTCTTGTCCCACATATTTTGTATTTTTGGTTGGAATTTCTGTATCAAGTTGGTGCCTCATCAGCTAACAGTAATCCTGGGGCTGGTGACCACAACGGCCATTTTCTGGAATTTAGTACCCGGAAAACCGGTCGCGACAGCTAGGGTTACACAGAATCGGTTACAAGGGAGGAGATCTACATATCCGTATCGCCAAGCTTGCCTTCCACGCCAAGGAGAGTCCCATCCGGACACGGGACGAAGTCTTCAATCTTGTATCTTCATAGTCCAACAGTCCGGCCAAAGGATACAGTCCGGCTGTCTGGAGAACCCCCTAATCCAGGACTCCCTCAGTAGCCCCTGAACCAGGCTTCAATGATGATGAGTCCGGCGCGCAGATTGTCTTCGACATTGCAAGGCGGGTTCCTCCTCCAAATACTCCACAGAAGATCTTGAACATCAGGATAGTGTCCGGCTCTGCAAAACAAGTTCCACATAACACCGTAGAGAGAATAATATTTCCACAAATCTAATCTGCTGACGCATTTTGCCGCATGACATAACGCCACGTCCCGGTCTTTATTAACCATTTTCACCATCAGCCACCGCACATATCGCGAGGCGGTTTCCTTGGCACGTCTTGTCGAAGCAGTGATCGTGTCCCCTTATCACGGGATTCTCATCAATACGGGTGTGGGTAACCCATCCGCGCCATCAATTACGGCGCTTGGGGAGTAAGCGATTTTACCAGGCGAATGGGGAGGCGCATCGCCTCTACCGCCCTTATAAAGGGACAATGATTCACCCATTTTACCCACGCCTTCTTCCTTCTTGCTCATCTATTCTTGCGCACTCGAGCTCCAGCGCCCAAGTTCGCGTCTTTCTCCTCAAGCCACTCCAAGCATGTCCGGAGCGGGAGGCAAGTGGATGGTCTCCTCCGTTACGAAAGAGAACATCACAAAGTTATAGGAAGCCGGATACCTGGCTGCGGATATCATGCACCGGCTCCCAGATGCGGGGCAGATCATCCCTACGCCAGAGTCCCATGAGAGGGTGGTTTTCCTCACCCACTTCGTCCGCGGACTGGGATTTCCCCTCCACCCATTTGTGCGCGGGCTCATGTTCTACTACGGGCTGGATTTTCATGATCTGGCCCCCAATTTCAACCTCAACGTCTCGGTGTTTATCGTCGTGTGCGAGGCTTTCCTCCACATCAGGCCCCACTTCGGCCTGTGGCTAAAGACCTTCCATGTTAAACCAAAGGTGGTGGTCGGCCAGCAAGCAGAGTGCGGAGGCGCCATGGTGGGGAAAATGCCTAACGTCACCTGGCTCAAAGGCTCCTATGTGGAGACCATAAAGGGGTGGCAATCGGGGTGGTTCTACATCACCGAGCCGTGCGACACCAACTAGGTGGCGGCCCCCAAAATTCAATCCGGAATCCCCACGCGGCTCACCACTTGGAAAGAGAAGGGCCTGTCCTGGGGTTCCTCGGTAGAGCTGACCGGACTCCAGACCTGCAGCAAGAACATGATAACCAAGAAAATCAAGCTCTTCAACGTGGTCCAGGTCATGCTCTTCCGCCGATCCTCCCGTGTCAACGACGGGTATTCAATTTGTGGTAGTTCGACCCGGCCAAGCACCAGACGTTGCGATAGCTCTATGACACGACGCACAAGGATGTATGGAGGGTGCTGTTCAAGGGCGCCGAGGTACCACTTCCCCTTACCGAGGACCGCGGACTCAGCGCAAAGCGCCCTGCGAATCCTGTAAGTCCTTTATATCTTTATGAGATGTTCATTTTCCCCAGTTCGAGCATGCGTGGGATCTAAGCCCCGATGCTATTTTGCAGGACTGGGTCGAGACAGCGGGGCAGATCAATTGTCTAGCCCCCTGCCCGAAGATCCAGCAGATGCCCTCCTAACAGAGATGTTGGTTCCGGTACCTTATGAGGTGCCGGAGAAGAATGCCAAGAAGAAGGCCGCAGGGACCCGAAAGGGTCTCCGGCGCAGGGTGATATCGGACTCATCGCCCGAAAACTCCAAAGCGCAATCCTCTCATGAAGACGAGGAGGAGGAAGAGGAAAGTTCTCCCCCATCCGGGGGGACAAGAAAGGAAGGCCGCCCCAACCGGGGAGGCCGAAGGATCCAATAAGGGAAAGACCCTCCTTCCGGACTACTCCACAACGGCCGCCGACAGCGACAACAAGTGGTTGCCCAGGGACAAGCCCCTGGCGAAATCGTAAGTGTCCGGATCCCATAGTAATTCATGGTATGTTTAATCGCACTGCTTCCCCTTACGCCGGATATGATTATGCAGTCCGTCCAGAGCCCGTATCGACGTATCTTCGTCGGATGGTTCTTTGGACCCGTCGGATATGAATAGTGATTCACTTCTGACCGCCTCCTCCCCTCGCCCTACGGACAACATCGAGGTGTTGTCTCAGAGGGCACCGAGACGAGGGGAGGTAGTCCTGGAGGCGCCTAAAGGCGACATTCTGGACCCTGGGTGCAAAGGGAGCAAGACTCCCATGGGCTCCAAGTCCGGCCCCCAGCCGAACACTGCACCGGAGCCTCCGGTGATTCTGGACTCCGGCAAGCGATCCCCTATTAAGAGGGGCAAGCCGCCCGTGCCGGTGGCCTCTGTACATCCAGAGGCACCGGACAACTTGTTGGAAGTGCTTCAAGGCGCTTCCATCGACAAAGAGCACCGCACTATCATGGGTACGGTGATCGAGAAGGTTCAGTCCGCCAAAATTGGACTAACTGAAGCTTGCGCCAGCCTCTTAACAGGCTTTCAGGTAAGTAATCAAAATGTAGGAAAATATTACCGCGTAGACAGTAGCCCCTGATGCTTTGTTTGGCGTTCACGAAGAAAAGCCGAATAGAGGATCAAATAATGACCCAGGAGTCTAATTGAATATGTCTATATCATATCAGAGCTTCATCGCTGCTGGCGCTGCGCAGCGCGTCTGCGGAGGTCGCTGCATTGAAGCAGAACCTTGAGCAGTCCAAGGAAGAGCTCAGTCTTGCCAAGAGGTAGCTCGAGGAGAGAAAAGGTAAGGAATACCTTGTCTATATGTTAAAAGGAAATTGGTTGTGAACATAATAGGATCATCATGAATGTGCCAGGGGCCACGACCGAAGTGGCAACCCTGAAGAAGGCGCTATCCAAGGCAAAAAAACGAAGCGACCAAGGAGCGCACTGAGCGAAAAAAGCAAGAAGCCCGGGTAGGCGAGGTGCAGCAAGAGCTCCAGGCTCTTGTTAAAAAACACGAGTCCTTGGAGCTTGACTCTAAGACGCGAGAGTCCGAGCTTGCGAAAGCCCTCGAAAACGCACAACATGCCAAGGCCGAAGCCCAAAAGGCCCTCTGGGAAATTGAGGCGGTTAAGAAGATAGCGTCGGGTAAGGCATTCATTATGCAAAGCAAGCATGTGAAGGAAAATTTCTTTTTACTTACCCGAGTTCGGAGCTCTCCAGGAGCGTTTGCAGATCTACCCCATAGTGTGTCAGATGCCGCGGAATTCTATCGGGCCGAGGAGGGGAGCTCGACAGAGAAATTGTTCTGGTCTCAGTATACTGGGACCGGACACCCCATGCCCTTGGGCGACCAGTTGAAGCAACTGGTCGAGCTTCACAAGGCGGCCGAACAGGTCATGAAGGGTCTTATAGTCCGGATGTGGCCTGGCGATCCCTTTCCTAACAGCTACTTCGGTCTGGTGAGGCGGCTTGTGGATGCCTGCCCACGACTTGAAGTCATAAGGCGGTCCGTCTGCATTGAGGGTGCCCGCAGGGCTTTTGCCCGGGCAAAGGTGCACTGGGCGAAGATGGACGCCGTGCAGCTGGTGAAGGAGGGGCCACCGGAGGGCAAAGAGCATCGCCGCCCTGAGATGTACTATGACAGAGTCCTGCAGGGTTCCCGCCTTGTGGCAGAGGAATGTGCTAAATATGTAATTTTTGAATGAACGTGCTCATGTGATCCTGTAATGTGAAACTAGTTCATTTGTGCTATGCAACGCTTTTTGCATTTAAAATATTACCTTCTGTGCGGCCGTTTATAAAATCTCAAAGTTGGCCAGTCGTCGGCTTTTGCCCCCATGTAACAAGTACTGGGGTGTTCGAGATAAATCGAAACACTCTTCACCCAAATTTGTGGTACTTTAAGGAGGTGTTTAGTGCGGCGAACAAGGCAACCGGACTATACGGCTTTATCACTTTCACTTAGCCATAGAAGTCTATAATTTTAAATTTTGGCAAAGCCCCTAGTATTCGAAAAGACAAACACAGGGCGCTATACACGCCTAAATCAGACAAGGCCGATTCCTCTCCCAAAGCGTAAAAAATCATTCGCGCTATGCAACACTTTTTGCATTTTAAATATTACCTTCTCTGCGGCCGTTTATAAAATCTGAGAGTTGGCCAGTCATCGGCTTCTGCCCCCATGTAACTAGTACTGAGGTGTTCGGGATAAATCTGAGCACTCTTTATCCCAATTTTGGGTACTTCGAGGGAGGTGTTCAGCACAACGAACCAGGCAATCGGACTATAAGTCTTTAACACTCCCACTTAGCCATAGAAGCCTACAATTTTAAATGTTGGTGAAGCCCCTGATACTCGGAAGGCCGAATTTGGGGCGCTATATACGCCTAAGTCGGGCAAGGCCGACTCCTCGCCTGAAGCGGAAAAAGTCTTTAAGGACTTGGGACCTCTCGAACAGCGACCAGATCTCGCCTTATCATGACAATCAGTTTTCGGCTTTCTCTACTGAGGTGCTCGTCCAGAAGAACCGGGACACAATCGCAGTAGTTCTCCCAGCGCTACCTTAGCCGATATAGTGGAACGTAAGCTACCAAAATATGGGAGCCGGGCAATCCCAACTATTGACCCAAGACATGATTCGGAGCTGATGCATATAATGCTATAAGTTCGGGGTGCCGCACTATCGAAAGTGTTCGAACTTCTAACGTCGTATTATGGGGTATGCAGAAAGCCCCTGGCGTACTAGCCGTACCATAATGTACGGGTGCGAATTGTCATAAATAAACATATAAGAAAAAAGGATGTAAAATGCAATAATAGACTAATGATATGCATTGTTATAATACGTCGAAGCGTACTGATACAAGTAGTGCAATAAGCAAAAAATAGGACTATTTGACATGTCCTATCCAAGGGCAGGCTGCTACTGGAATTAAAAAGCGGGTATATCGATTGTTATTAGATACTGTCTGGGGGTTCCCTTGTACAACTTAGCTTCTTGCCTCCTTGGTTGTTCCTTCCCGTAATGTGTCCGGCAATCATACTGCCGGAAAGGTCTTCCAGAGAGTAAGGTCCTGAAAGAGAGAAGATAATGAAGGTATGCAGCCCCTAAGGTGGTTGAACCACATTGCTGGACGTGCCCTGATCATGCCCCCGCCTGTGCCCGTGGTATTTTTAGTGCGTAGTTATGTATGCGCGACACGGGTTTCGTTGCTTGACTAGGACTAGGGCGGGGGCCAAATTGCTAGGCGAGCTCTGAACGTGCCAGGCGATCCTGCTGGAGGTTACTTCGGACTCGCTTGACGGTGTCCGAGGGCTGTATCGCCGAATTGGCGGTTTGCCTTAAAAAGCTGCTTTGTGCTTCTGCTGCGAGGGCTACAGTGTGCTCCTCCGTGCAGAGTGAGCGCTCTGTGTTTCCATTGACTGTTATGACTCCCCTAGGTCCTGGCATCTTGAGTTTGAGGTATGCGTAATGCAGTTCGCCCGAGCAATGCATGATAGCCACTGCGGAACGGGATGATATTGAAGATTAACTCCTCGCTTTGGAAGTTATCTGGAGATCCGAAGACCACTTCTAGTGTGATTGAGCCCGTGCAATGGGCCTCTACACATGGGATGACACCCTTGAAGGTGGTTTTGGTGGGTTTGATCCTTGAAGGGTCTATACCAATTTTACGCATTGTATCCCTATAGAGCAGGTTCAGGCTGCTACCGCCGTCCATGAGGACTCGAGTGAGGTGAAATCCATCAATGATGGGGTCTAGGACCAATGCGGCTGATCCTCCATGACGGATACTAGTGGGGTGGTCCCTGCGATCGAAGGTGATCGGGCAAGAGGACTATCGGTTGAACTTTGGGGCGACGGGCTCCGTCGCATATACGTCCCTTAGTGCACGCTTCCGTCCCTCTTGGGAATGTGGGTTGCGTATATCATGTTCACCGTCTTCACTTGTGGGGGGAACCTCTTTTTTCCTCCCGTGTTTGGTGGACGGGGCTCTTCCTCGTCATCGCTATGCAGCCCCTTTTCCTTGTGTTCGGCGTTTACCTTGCCGGCCTGTTTGAACACCCAGCATTCTCGGTTGGTGTGGTTGGCTGGTTTGTCGAGGTGCCGTGAATTTGACACGAGCTGTCGAGTATGTGGTCCATACTGGACGGGCCTGGATTGTTTCTTTTAAATGGCTTCTTCCGCTGACCGGAATTAGGGCCAGTGAATCCGGCATTGACTGTCGTGTCTTTGGCGTTGTCGCCATTGTTGCGACGCTTGTGTCTGCTGCGTCGTGGCTTGCCGTTGCTGTCTCTGGCATCTGAATTGCCAGGATTTCCTGATGTATTATTGCTACGAGCCAGCCGGCTGTCCTTGCCCGCACAAAAGCGGGTCATGAGTGTCGTGAGGGCTGTCATAGACTTCGGCTTCTCTTGGCCGAGATGTCGGGCAAGCCACTCGTCACGAATGTTATGCTTAAAGGCCGCTAAGGCTTCGACATCCGGACAGTCGACAATTTGGTTCTTTTCAGTTAGGAACCGAGTCCAGAATTTCCTGGCTGACTCTCCGGGCTGTTGGGTTATGTGACTTAAGTCATCAACATCCAGTGGTCGCACGTAAGTGCCTTGGAAGTTGTCAAGGAACGCGTCTTCCAAGTTCTCCCAACTGCCGATGGAGTTTGCCGGTAGGCTATTCAGCCAATGTCGAGCCGGTCCATTGAGTTTTAGAGGGAGGTACTTGATGGCATGTAGATCATCGCCGCGGGCCATGTGAATGTGGAGGAGGAAATCTTCGATCCATACCGCGGGGTCTGTTGTACCATCATAGGATTCGATGTTCACGGGTTTAAACCCTTCTGGGAACTCATGATCCATTACTTCATCAGTGAAGCCTAGGGGTGTCTTGGCGCCTGCGTGCGGGCTATATCACGGCGCAGTTCATAAGAGTCTTATCTGCTGTGTTCGCCCGGCCGGATTTGCTTTTAGTGTATCCGCGTGGCGATCGTAAATCCGCAGCGTTGGGGCGCGACCCCGTGATCCGTAGATCGATCTTGCATGTTTTGCTTTGTTTTCCAATACGTCTCGCAGCTCCTGCGTGTTGCCCCGGGCCTTGGTATTTTTGTTTGAGTGGCGACGGGGTGCGGGCTGGTCTTCAGACTGAAACGCCTCTCTGTCTTGGCCATGAGGTGGCCGGTCATCCGCGTCGTACACTGGTGATGTAGGTTTCAATGCTTCCTCCTCTAGTTGGGGTAGCAACCTGCTCTTTGGATAACTCTTGGTCGGGCGTCCGAGTTCGTATTCCTCGGCCGCAAGGACTTCGGTCCGTCTGTCTGCTAGCAAATCTTGATCATCTTGAAGTTGTTGTTGCTTTTTCCTCAGGCTATTTGTTGTAGCTATAAGCCGGTGCTTGAAGCGCTCCTGTTCAACGGGATCCTCAGGCACGATAAATTCTTCATCGCCGAGGCTCACTTCGTCTTCAAAGAGAGGCATGTAATTGTCATCCTCTATTTCTCCATCTGCTGCCTATTCTGGAGGGCTAGCTTATTCATCCTCCTGCTCTAAATCATGCTGGAGGGGATTGTTGTCATCTTCGGCACTATCTGGAGTGTTATTATCTCTTGTGCCGGTATCACTATTTTTGCTGTGGCGGGACTTAGAGCGGTGCCGCTGACGTCGGTGCTTGGGTTGCTTCTTGGAGGGGTCATCGTCCGCTGTCTCGTTGCCATTGCCTTCTTTGGGGGTATCCACCATATATATATCATATGATGAGGTGGTTGTCCAGCACCCCGTGGGCGGTGGTTCTTGTTCGTCTCCTGCGTCGTCGTCCATTCCGTCGATGTCTTCGGAGTCGAAGTCGAGCATGTCGGTTAAATCATCGACAGTGGCTACTAAGTGGGTGGTGGGTGGGCAGTGAATTTCTTCGTCGTCCGCATCCCATTCTAGCCGGACTTAGTTCGGCCAAGGTTCTCCTGACAAGGAGAGGGGCCTTAATGAATCTAGCACATCACCGAAAGGCGAGTGTTGAAAAATATCCGCGGAGGTAAACTCCATGATCGGCGCCCAATCTGATTCGATAGGCACGGGCGCAGGCGGCTCGGAGTCCGTGGCCGGGGACGAATCCAGTAGTTCGGCAACATAGCTCTCGTAGGTGAAGTCAGTATCCTGCTCTATCGCCACTTAGAGTGCGGCCTCCATGGCGGGGTCTATCCGCCCGTCCTCGGATGGCGCGATTTGCTCCAGATTGAAGGCCGAAGTAGTTGTAGGCGCGATCTCCCTAACACTGTCTGACGGCAGAGCTAAATCATGCTCGTCGCGACCGTGCGGCGCACCTGGCGTGGGTCCGAATCCATTGAAGATCAAGTCTCCGCGGACGTCGGCAGTGTAGTTCAAGTTTCCAAACCTGACTTGGTGTCCAGGGGCGTAGCTCTCGATCTGCTCCAGATGGCCAAGCGAGTTGGCCAAGCGAATTGACAAGCTCTCTGTTTACTATAGTGTAGGCTCCAGCTCGGCGCTGCACTTGTCGGGCTGAGACCTCATCAGCCGACAGCTCTCTGTTTACCAGGAAATTGAGGATGGGCTGCGCCCATGATGGTGCTGCGACTTCTTTCACCGTCGGTATGGCCACTACAACTAGGGTTGTTGGGTTGGGAGGCGGTGGGGTGGAGTCGGCCGCCGCTTGCTGCGTTGTTGAAGTCCCCGGGCCGCCTGCTGCAGCCCCTGAGTCGGATCCGACTGTTCTGGGAGCAGCCGACACGAAGATGGATTCTTATTCCGGCGAAGGCTTGATGGATGGCTTGAGGAGGCACTGAAGGGAGACGTCGGTTGGTATGGCTTGCCGGGTGGAGCCGATCCGTGCCAGGGCATTTGCTTGCTCGTTCTCATTCCATGGCACATGAAGGAACTCGCACCCCTCAAAATATCCGTTGAGCTGCTGGAGGAGGAAGCGGTAGTTCGCCATATTTGCGTCCTTAGCGTCCCAGTCGCCAGATGACTGTTGGACCACCAAGTCCGAGTCGCCGTAGCACAGGATCCGACGTATGCCGAGTTCTTTGGCCAGCCGGAGCCCGTGTACGAGCGCCTCATATTCGGCGTTTTTGGAGGCGGCGAAGTGGATTTGCAACGCATATCTGAGCTTGTCGCCTTTGGGAGAGGTAAGGACGATGCCGGTTCCCAAACCGGTGCGCATCTTTGAGCCGTCGAAGTGCATCCGCCAATGGGTGGAGTCGGGTGCTGGCGGCAAGTACTGGGTCTTGGCCCAGTCGATGAGGAAGTCGGCCAGTGCTTGGGACATGGATGCATGCGAGGCTGGTAGAAGATGTTGTAGGGGGCCAACTCAATGTTCCAACTGGCCACTCGACCCAATGCATCTCGGCAAGTGGAGCGGTGCAGACGACCGTGATGGGGTGCTCTTGAAAGTATGGCTTTAGCTTCTTGGCGGCAAAGTGCACGCCGTAGCACATCTTCTGGTAATGGGGGTAGTTCTGCTTGGAGGCTGACAGCACCTCGCTTAAGTAATACATAGGCCTCTGGACTGGCAATGATTTGTCATCTTCTTTGCGTTCTACCACCACGACTGTGCTGACCACCCGGCTGGTGGCAGCGATATAGAGGACAATGGGCTCCTTAGCAGCCGGAGTAGCTAAAACAGGCGGTGTGGTCAACATCTTCTTGAGTTGGAGAAAAGCTTCATCCGCCTTGTCGTTCCACTCAAAGTGAGTGGTCTTCTTCATGAGCTGGTACAGGGGAATAGCCTTCTCACCCAGCCGACTAATGAACCGGCTGATGGATGCCAAGTAGCCGGTAAACTTCTGGACGTCTCGCAGTCGGGTGGGCCTCTCCATCCTCTCGATGGCCTTGATCTTGACAGGGTTGCACTCAATGCCGCGCTCTAAGACCAGGAAGCCAAGGAGCTGGCTGGCTGGTACTCCAAAGACACATTTTTCTGGGTTGAGCTTGATTTGAAACCGACGCAGATCTTCCAAGAGGGTACCGCGCTTCTCCGTCTTCACCACAATGTCGTCTACATAGACATGGGCATTTATGCCGAGTTGTTTGAGGAGGCACTTCTGCATGCAACGCTGAAAGGTGGCACCGGCATTTCTCAAGCCAAATGTCATGGTCAGGTAACAGAAGGCTTTGAATGGTGTTATGAAGGCGGTCTTCAAGCGGTCGGCCGGGTTCAACTTGGTCTAGTGGTATCCTGAGCAGGCATCCAAAAAACTCAACAACTCGCATCTGGCCGTGGAGTCTATCACTTGGTCAATCCCAAGGCAAGGCAAACGGATCTTTGGGGCAAGCTTTGTTGAGGCTGGTATAATCAATACACATGCGCCATTTATTGTTCTTCTTCAGTACAGGGATTGGGTTGGCAAGCCACTCTGGAAAGAATACCTCCATAATGAAGCCGGCTGCCAGAAGCCGGGCTATCTCTTCACCAACAATTCCTCTCTTCTCCTCAGACAGGCGGCGGAGGGGTTGTTTGAATGGTTTGGCATCTGCTCGGACATGTAGCTTGTGCTCGACGAAATCCGTCGAAACACCCGGAAGTCTTTGGGAGACCATGCGAAGATGTCCCAATTCTCACGGAGGAAATCGACGAGCTCGCTTTCCTATTTGCTATCGAGGTTGGTTCCCACGATAGCGTGCCTCTCTGGATGGTTCGGGTCCAAGGAATCTTCTTGGTCTCTTTGGCTGGCTAGAAGGAGCCCTGAGGTTCTGACTCCTTAGGGTCTGGTGACATGTCCGGTTGCTTGCTGGACATGGCCACCACCCAGTCAAGGAGCTTCCTCTCAGCTGCAATCACAAGGGGCTCGGCCAGCCGGCTGCCGGCTGTAGCACAGGCGGCCAACTTCTTGTAATCTCCAGACATGGTGATAATACCCTTGGTTCCCGGCATCTTCTTCTTGAGGTAGGCGTAGTGCGGTACAGCCATGAACTTGGCCAGAGCGGGTCTGCCAAGCAAGGCATGATAAGGGCTCTCCAGGTCAACTACCTCAAACCAAATTGCTTTGCGGCGGAAGTGATCTTTGTCTCCGAAGAGGATGTCTATCTTGATCTTGCCGATTGGTGAGCAGGAAAGGCCAGGCACAATACCGTGGAAGACAATCCGACTGGGCTGGAGATGCTTCTCTTTGATGCACAACTTCTCCATAGTGTCGCGGTAGAGGATATTGATGCTGCTACCGCCATCTATCAGAACTCGGGAGAAGCGAGCGGCTCGCCTCTCTGTTGCAAAGGTGGCATCCAACACCAGGGCATAAGAACCCGGAGAAGGCATCACCTACGGGTGGTCATCTTGGCTCCAACTGATGGGCTTCTCGGACTAGTGCATGAAGTCAGGACCTTCTGAAGCGACAGCGTTCACCTCTCGGTGTTGCTGGCGTCGGCTATGCTTGTCGTCGGCCACACTGGTGAAGACAACGTAGGCTCCGTGCTCTTCAGAGAATTCATCTTGGATGGCGTCGACTGTCGGACGGGCTGCCAGCTGCTGAGGAGGCGGCAGCGGCGGGCCGACAGGTAGAGGAGGCAACAGTCCCTCGCCCTTGGAGATTCGGGTGAGCCAGTGGCACTTCCGGGTGGTGTGGTTGGACGGCTTCGCACCGTTGTGGAACTTGCAGGGAGCATCGAAGGTTTGCTCATAGGAGAAGGCGGGCAACCAAGCCTGCTTGCCGCCCTTCTGATGCTTGGGTAAGGGTTGTCCCTCCAGCTGCTGATCCTCAACTGTCGCTACCTGCCGGCTGGTGGAAGCCGACTGTGGGGCCTTGCGCTTGTTGTCATTCTGTTATTGGCGCCGGTTGTTTTGTCTCCAGCCGGCGCTCTAGGAGCCGGAGGGAGCACTTTTCCGGAAGCATCCACTCGGAGCTCCGACTTCATGGAGGAATCGGCAGTGGCGTACTTGTCTGAGGTGATCAGCAGCTCGTCGAGGGTGGTCTGCTCGTCGCAGAGGAGTCGGTGCTTAAGTAACGTGCCCTCTCGGCACCCAGCGATGAAGTACTCTATGGCTTGCACTTCATGCACCCCTTCGCAAGAGTTGCGCAGGTCATCCCACCATGTCAAGTAGTCGCGGGTGGATTCGTCCGGGCCTTGAACACACAGCGAGAGTTGACGAGGCTTGGGCGGCCGCTTGTAGGTGCTAGTGAAGTTGCGGGTGA
Source organism: Aegilops longissima (assembly GCA_021605205.1). Taxonomy (NCBI): domain Eukaryota; kingdom Viridiplantae; phylum Streptophyta; class Magnoliopsida; order Poales; family Poaceae; genus Aegilops; species Aegilops longissima. Next base: position 530,018,806 of record CM038676.1, read on the forward strand.
ACACTTCGGTGAAATCTACCCAGCTGTTGACGCTGTAGGGCTTCAGGCTGTTCAGCCATGTCTGGGCCGTGCCCTGGAGCATGAGCGAAACATACTTTACAGCAACGCGCTTGTTTCCATTCGCTATGTTGACGGCCGTGGAGTAGTCGACCAGCCAATCTTCCGGCTTCACGGAACAGTTGTACTTGGGCGTGTCTCGTGGGAGCGAGAATCCTTTGGGGAAGGGCTCGTCACGAATGCGAGGGTCGAAACAAGGCGGGCCCATCGCGACTTCTTCTTCTAACGCCAGGGATCGAGCGAGGCGGTCGATCCGGTGGCGGGCATCATTCTCTCCGACTCATTCACGGTGGCCCAGCCGGTCGCCAAGAGTCGGGTGCTCAACAGGTTGTGGGGAGGCACGCCTCTCCCTGTGAGGGGGAGGAGGAGGCGGGCGATCGCCCCGTCGTTCCACTGCTCGTGGGCGGCCGTTTTGGTCGCGCTCGATGGTGATACGCGTCCGGCTGCGGCTAGCAGTCAGCTCTTGGTCTCTCTGGTCGTGGGCGCCGCCTGTCGGCATCCGGCAGGTCGCGCCTTGATCTCGGCAAGGGGGAGGATTCTCATCATGCACGCCGGGCTTTGGCACGCGGCAGCCAACTTCTTGCTGCGTAGCAGCCGCGTCGATGAGCTGCTGAACGCGCTCTGTCATGCAGCGACACTCGTCCCCTTCCATGTTGTCCAGCTCGTCAGCCGCCGCTTGGGCAGCACGTATGTTTTCCGTGGGCGTGGCGTAGACTGGGCGGTCCACCCCAAACATGCTGGCGATGGCGCCCCCACGTTGCCGGATCGTGCCCACGCGGCTGGGTTCTCCAGCAGCCGGGGTGCCGCCGATGGCGCGGTCGACATCGCGCTGATAGGCCTCAGAGAGGCGTCTCATGGCAGCCAACTTCTTGGCGCTTTCGACGAGCGCGATGCTTTGAGATTCCAAGGTCTCGGCGTCAGTGTCTGCCGCGATGGGTGCGGACAGGTCTCGCAGTGCCGCTTGCAGCGGGTCCTGAGCAGCTTCGCCAGAGGCCCCGTCGTGGCTGATGACGAGCACCTCCGTGACGGTGCTGCTGCTGCTATCTGCGCGAGGGAGTGGGTCGTCGATGACCACCACATTGGTGGGGAAGGCGTCGAGGGATGTCGTGTCGGAGTCGACAAGCATCGGGTCGGTGGAGCCGACCGACTCTAGGTCGAAGAAGGGCGCGTTGGCGATGTGGAGCTTGCCAAGGAGGTTGATGAGGCAGCTCTCGGAGCTGGCTGCTCCCGCGTCGGGCGCAGGCTCTTTGGAGAGTCGGATCTCACCGACAAGATCGGCGAGGCAGCTCACCGTGCAGGCAACTTCCGCGCCATGCAGCACGTCAATGCAGACGCCATCGGGCGTGCTGGGCTAGCTATGGTCGCCAGGAAGGAACAAGGTTCCCGTCCAGAACAGATCTCTGGACGGTAGTGCACCTAGCCCCACTGTGGGCGCCAAATGTCGGGGGTTTGGGGCGACATACGCCAAAGGATGGCTTATCATGGTGGGAGTGAGTAAGACGTCACCGGTGCCTCGAAACGGGATAAGGCGTAGACACGAACGCCGGCGCACTTTACCTAGGTTCGGGGCTCTCCTAGGAGATAACACCCCTAGTCCTGCTCTGCGGGGTCTCTGTCGGTGTCAAAACTGGCGGATCTTGGGTAGGGGGTCCCGATCTGTGCGTCAAGGCTGATGGTAACAGGAAGCGAGGGACACAGATGTTTACCCAGGTTCGGGCCCTCTCGATGGAGGTAAAACCCTACTTCCAGCTTGATTAATATTGATGATATGGGTAGTACAAGAGTAGATATACCACGAGATCATAGAGGCTAAACCCTAAGAGCTAGCCTATGATGGTATGATTGTAATTGTGATCGGCCTTCTAAGGACCAACCTCTCCAGTTTATATAGACACCGGAGAGTGCTAGGGTTTACATGGAGTCGGCGGTTACAAGGAAGGAAATATAATATCCGGATCGCCAAGCTTGCCTTCCACGCCAAGGAAAGTCCCATCCGGACACGGGCCAAAGTCTTGAGTCTTGTATCTTCACGCTTCAATAGTCCGGACGTTGTACACAGTCCGGCTGTCCGGATACCCCCTAATCCAGGACTCCCTCAGTAGCCCCTGAACTAGGTTTCAATGACGATGAGAGTAGTCTTGTCTTCGGCATTGCAGGGCGGGTTCCTCCTCCGAATACTCCAAGGTGATTATTGAGCATTCAAACCGTGTCCGGATCCACAATATGATCTTCGCATGCCACCGTAGAGAGAACGACGCTTCACAAATGCAATCTGTTGACAACTTTTAGACAATGCGACATGTCATTATGGTCGAGTCATTATTCGAACCGTCTTCCCATAGCCAGCCACAGCGCATTTTGCGAGGCATTTTCCTTGACACGTCTGGTCAAAGCAGAGATCGTGTCCCCTTATCACGGGATTCTCATCAATACGGGCATGGGTAATCCAACCGCACCGCTAATCGCGGCGGGCGGGAGGCAAATGGGCTCAACTAGGCCGGTGGGGAGGCACAAAAAGTATTTACCGCCCCTATAAAGAGACAAGGCCTCTTTCTCTTTACCCGCGCCTTTCTCCTTCCGCTTTCTCATTCCCCTCTTTTCGAGCCCTAACGCCCAAGCACTCTTCCTTTCCACCAAAGAGAGGCTTTCCAAAGATGTCCGGATTCGGAGCAGGAGGCAGATGGATGGCTTCTACTGTCCGGGAGAAGGATATTAAGAAGCTCTGGGACGCCGGGTATCTGGCTTAGAAGATCTGCCACCATCTCCCTCCGGCGAGACAGGTCGTCCCCACTCCGGAACCTCACGAGAGAGTTGTGTTCCTTCCCCATTTTGTTCGTGGGCTCGGGTTTCCCTTGCACCCATTTGTTCGTGGAGTCATGTATTACTACGGGATCGATTTTCATGATCTTTCCCCCAACTCCTTCCTCAATATCTCGACATTCATCGTCGTGTGTGAGGCTTTTCTTCGGATCTCACCGCACTTTGGCTTGTGGCTGAAGATTTTTAATGTAAAGCCCAAGGTGGTGAGCGGCGAACACGCCGAAGTCTTGGCGGTGCCAGGGGTGAGCAAGATGCCCAAGGCCGTTTGGCAAGGGCGCTTTCAACGACTCCGTCAAGGAGTGGCAGCAGCAGTGGTTCTATATCACCGAACCACGCGGCAAAAAGTGGGCGGCGGCTCCAGAGTTCAGATCCGAAGCTCCACTGCGGCTCACGTCCTGGCCCAAGAAGGGCCCGAACTGGTGATCGTCCAATGAGTTGTCACTGCTACAGACGCCTTCAAGGTGTGGTCGATAGGGACGTCAAACCTGTGGATGTAGTCCAGGTGATGCTAGTTCGCCTGGTTCTCCCCTGTCAGCGCCGAGCTTGTACTCTGTGGGAGTTCGACCCAGCCAAGCACCACACCCTTCGGGAGCTTTATGATTCCTCCCACAAGGATATCTGGAAGGTGCTCTTTAAGCCCGGCAAATCGTGGCCGGGCCCCACCGAGGACCGTGGGTATCAGTCATCCCATTCTCCAAGCTCGGTAAGTCACAGTCAAGCTCTGTCTATTCATGCTTCAGTTGGCATGTCGTGAGGGAGACATCCTAATCGTGTTTCATCGTGACCGCAGGGATGGATAAAGAAAGTGGCACGGATACATTGTTCGGCACCGTTGCCGGAGGAACCGGCCGGACCTCTTCTGACGAAGATGCTGGTCCCCGCGCCATACGAGACGCCAAAGAAGGAGGCCTCCGAGAAGGTCAAGAAGACCCGGAGTGGCCTCCGTCACTGCAAGGCTTCGGACGCAAATTCGGAAGACTCAAGCAATGCTCCTTCTTCGGAAGACGAAGAGGAAGAAGCAGAGGAGGACGAGCCTCACTCTGAAGGTGCGAAGAAGCGTGTAGCTCCCTCGTCCCTGGAGGCCGAATTGCCCAAGAGGAGAAAAGGTCCCCTCCCAGAGGCATCCACCACGGCTGCCGATAGCAGCTCGGAGTGGGATCCTAGGGCCCAGCCCCTGGAGAAGTCGTAAGTGTACAGAACCCGAACACGCGTACGCGTCCGGGATTGTTTTCGGGTATAGTAATTTCAACTGCTGCTATGTTTTGCACAGTCCGGCGAGGTCTCGCGCCAGCCAGTCCTCATCCGAGGATTCACTGAGCTCGGACGCCTTGGCGAGCGAGACGCCTCCAGAGGCCCCTTCCCCAAAGTCTCGGCGCAACACTGAGGTGTCGTCTCAACGGGGCTCGGACCAGGGGGGAATATCACTGGAGCCGGACACACGGGAGCGATGGCCCCGGAGTGTGCCGTCAGCGGGGGCGATCTTGAGTTCGGCCAACAACCGGACCAGGTCAGGGAGACCTCTAAGGCTCCCGGATTAGGCGAGCTGCCACTTTCAACGGTGGGCGGCCTGCCTATTCCGCCGGCAACCTCTGTTCGAGCAGAGCTACCAGGCAGTCTATCGACAGCGCTAAAGAACTTTTCTATCATCGATGAACATCGGACCCTTGTGGGTGCTGTGGTTGAAAAGATTCAGCCTGCAGAGAGCGGGCTGAACGAGTCGTGCCTTGGCCTTATAAAGGCCTTTGAGGTATGTTTCCTGAGAAACCTTTTAGTAATCGTCATAGTATGAGTAGTAGCCCCTGATACACTGTCCGGCGAAAGAGAGGGAGCCGGGCAGGGGATCAAATCCTTATTTGTCGTGGGAACTTACGTTAATGACGTATACCTCTTTGTTTGAACACAGGTGTCTGTGAAGAAGACGGCCGCTCATAATGCGGAGGTGTCCGAACTGAAGTGGAGCCTGGAACGGGCCGAGGAAGAACTTGGCCGCGTGAGGAAGCAATTAGAAGAGAAACAAGGTATGATAAAACATTGACTTGCATTAGGTACAAATAAGTAATTGTGCTTATTGAAAAGTATTTTTGCCCTAGGAGCGAGTGCTGAATATGAGGCACTGGAAAGGCTGTGGATGATGCCAACAAGAAACCTGACGCCGAACAGGCACTTCGTGAAAAACACGAGGCCAGGGTTGTCGCGGCTGAGCGGGAGCTCCATGAGGCTGTGAAGAAAAGCGAGGGCTTGGAGCAGAGTCTTAGAGGGAAAGAATCCGAACTTGCCCAAGCGCTCCAAGCCGCGGAAGATGCTCAGGAAGAAGCCCGAGGTGCTGTACAGGACATTCAGGATGCCCGGAAAGTTGCGGCTGGTAAGGCCTTCTGTATTCTTAGCCATTTGTTCATGATAATGGGAAGAATTCTAAATGGCAAGCTGAATTCTTATTTTTCCAGGGGCGTTTGCGGATCTTCCTGGCAGCATATCAGACGCCACCCAATTCTACCGATCCGAGGAAAAGAAGTCTGCGGAGAGGGATTTCTGGTCGCAGTATTTGGCACCAAATTATCCGGTGCCCTTTATCGATCAGCTGAAGCAGCTGGTCGAACTGCATCAGGCGGCCGAACTAGCCATGAAGGACATGATTGTCCGCTGTGGCCGGCGGAGCCAATTCCGAGCAGTTACTTCGGGCTCGTGAAGCGGATTGTGGGCGCTTGTCCTCGGCTTGATGCTATTAAGCGATCGGTCTGCATAGAGGGTGCACGTATGTCATTCGCCCGTGCAAAAGTGCATTGGGGGAAGGTTGACGCGGAGAAGCTGATGAGTGAGGGGCCGCCAGAGGGTAAGGAGCATCGCAAGCCTGAACTGTACTATGAAGGTGTACTAAGGGGAGCCCGCCTTGCGGTGGATAAATGTACCAAAAACATTATGTTTCCCTAAGGGCATTCGTGCCGCTTTTTGTAATATGGGATAGTGGCATTTTTATTATATATTGCCTGTTTTGTTTGAACATATGTTCTTCCTGTGCGGCTGTTTATGTTATGTGAATCCTGAGAGTTGGCCAGTCGTCGGCTTCTGCCCTCACGCAGAAAGAATACGGGGGTGTTCGGGATATATCTGTACGCTCTTTATCCCATAGTTGGGTCCTTTTGCGGAGGCGTTTCTCTCCACGAACCAGGCAATCGGACTATAAGGCTTTATTTCTCTTACTTAGCCATAGGAATTCGAGTATGGTCAGCGCAACCCCTAGTGTCCGGAAGGCCAAACTAGGGGCTCTATTGGCGCCTGATCGGAAGAACAATCCATCGCACTTTGCATTTATAATGGCGTTGTGTGGAATAAATCTTTAAGGATTTTACAACCTCTCGAACAGCTGACCAGCTCTCGCTATATCATGACAGTCGGTTTTCGGCTTTCTCTACTGAGGTGCTCGTCCGGCAGATCCGGGACACAATCGCTGTAGTTCTCCCTGCGCTACCTTAGCCGATATAACGGAACGTAAGGTACCAAAACAACGAAGCCGGGCAAACCCAACCAATGACCCAAGACATTATTCGGAGCTGATGCATATAGTGCTATAAGTTCGGGGTGCCGGACGACCGAGAAGGTGGTCGGACTTTATTGCCGTATTATGAAGCCCCTGGCCTAGTCGGGCGTAACACGAGGTGTCGATGAAAAGCGACGGCCGGTAAATGTTATGTAGGTCTACGCATTGTAGTAAAATGATATGTCTAGGCATACAAGTACGATGTATGATTATGAAAAGAGGTGTTTTTTGGTGGAAACTGTGATGGCCGGACTGGAGGGAGTTGTCAGTGGATCGAGGGTGAATCCGAGCTGCCTTCATTTAGGGGGGGGGGGTCCTTGTGTGTCCGGGCCGATTCCACGTCACCAATCCTGTTAAAGTTAGTTTGTAATGCAAATACTCGGGGGTAGCCGAGCGTCTTGTTGTGGTTGGTCCGAGGGCTCCTGATCGGTCCCTGGTAAACCCAGCCGTTATACCGTTGGGTAGCACGGACTCCTCAATTGGTTTCCGAATAGTTGACTGTCATATCAAAATTTTGATAGGGCATGCGCGACTCGCTACTCCGGTAGCTGTATGATTTCTGCCCTAAGGGCGGGGTTCGGCCCTGTGATTGTATCACATGGTGTTGGCCTGAGTGATTGACCGTGTGGGATCTAGTCCACGTGGTTCGTCCCGTTAACATACGGTAAATTACTGCATGGTGGGAAGTTGCCGAAGATTTATTCTTTGGCAAAGTATTGTTTGGTGATCCGAAGACAGCCGTTTAGAATGATGGGCCAGAAGAATTCGGCCTTTGCCACTAGCATCTTTTAGGAGATGTTGTTTGCGGTTTCACACCTACGGGGATATTATGTGTTATGGAGCCCCCGGTTTGCTATGTCTGGAGGTACTGCAATTGAGTTGCTTTGGTTAATGCGGTCGGGGGCGATCGGCTGTACTCTTATGCTATGGGGGGGGGGGGGGCTCTTGAACAGATGCCTCCCTTCATTTTTCCCGGCAGGCGACCAACCGCTTTGTTTTGAGGATCCGACATTCTCTATTGGTATGCTTTGCCATCCTTCTAGGAGTACCATGGATTTCACGTGGCTGATCGAGTGTGTGGCTTGGGCCGGATAGGTCTAAGCTGTTCTTTGTCCGCTGACCGGACTGGGAGTTGCTGGAATTAACACTAGCCTTCTTGTTTCGACGCTTATGACAATTGCGCCGAGGCTTGAGGATGCTTTTTATTTTGTCCTTCGTATTGTTTTGGACAGTAGCGGTGTGTTGACGTCGCGGCGTGTGCCTTGAGTTCTCCTGCTTAGGTTGGGGCGGCCGGTTGTGCCCTTTGTCCGGGCGGTCGGGTCCGTATCTTTTAGTGGCCATGACCTTGGTCCATCTGTCCACCAGCGAGTCTTGGTCAGCTTTAAGTTGCTGTTGTTTCCTTTGCAGGCTCTTTGCCGTGGCCATGAGCCGTCTCTCGAAGCGACCCTGTTCCACTGGATCATCAAGCACGCCAAATTCGTCATTGCTGAGGCTTGCCTCGTCCTTGGAGGGGGGCGTATAGTTATCCCTCTCCAAGTATCCCACAGTGACTAGTTCGGCCTTCTGAAAGGCAAGCCGACTGGGGTTATATTCATCTTCGGCGCGATCCGGATTGTTTTCGACTTCTGGGCCGGCATTGGTGTGGCGGGGCTGGGAGTGGCGCCGGCGACGCCCATTCTTTGCTTTTTTCCCTGAGGTTTTATCCTCCGTTGCCTCATCGCCATTTCTTTCCTTCGAAGTGTCCACCATATATATATATCATAAGAAGAGGTGGCTGTCCACCGCTCAGTGAGCGGTGGTTCATGTTCTTCTCCTACATCGTCGTCCATACAATCGATGTCTTCGGAGTCGAAGTTCAGTCCTCGGTTAAGTCATCGACCGTGGCAATGAAGTGGGTGGTGGGTGGGCAACAAATTCTTTCCTCGCCTGCCTCCCACTCAAGCCGGACATAGTTCGGCGAAGAGCCTCCTGACAAAGAGAGAGACTTTAATGAGTCCAGCATGTCGCCAAAGGGCGAGTGCTGGAAGATATCCGCAGCGGTGAACTCCATTATCGGAGCCCATCCTGGCCCGACGTGCTCGGGAGTGTGCGGACTGGAACCAACGTCCGGATACGAATCTGGAGGTTCGGAGTCACAGGCCACCGCAGAGGTAAGGCCCGTGTTTGGCTCCACCGCCGATGAGTGTGCGACCTAGGGGCGGGGTCCATCCCTCCGTCCTTAGGCAGCGCGACCTGCTCCGGATCTAGGTCCGGAGATAATGCGGGGGCGATACCCCGAGCTTCGTCCGACGGCAGGTCTAGTCCATGCTCGTCGTGACTGTCCGGTGCTCCTGGCATAGGCCCAAATCCATCGAAGATCAAGTCTCCGCGGATGTCCGCCGTCTAGTTCAAGTTTCCGAACCTGACCTGGTGGCTAGGGGCATAGCTGTCGATATGCTCCAGATGGCCAAGCGAGTTGGCCCGCAGTGCGAAGCTGCCGAACACGAAGATCTGTCCGGGGAGGAAAGTCTCGCCCTGGACAGCGTCGTTGATGACGATTGGAGGAGCCATCGAGCCTGACAGCGATGACACAGAGGAACTCTCAATGAAAGCACCAATGTCGGTGTCAAAACCGGCGGATCTAGGGTAGGGGGTCCCGATCTGTGCATCAAGGATGATGGTAATAGGAAGCGAGGGACACAGATGTTTACCCAGGTTCGGGCCCTCTCGATGGAGGTAAAACCCTACTTCCTGCTTGATTAATGTTGATGATATGGGTAGTACAAGAGTAGATCTACCCCGAGATCGTAGAGGCTAAACCCTAAGAGCTAGCCTATGATGGTATGATTGTAATTGTGATCGGCCTTCTAAGGACCAACCTCTCCGGTTTATATAGACACCGGAGAGGGCTAGGGTTTACATGGAGTCGGTTACAAGGAAGGAAATATAATATCCGGATCGCCAAGCTTGCCTTCCACGCCCAGGAAATTCCCATCCGGACACGGGCCTAAGTCTTGAGTATTGTATCTTCACGCTTCAATAGTCCGGACGTAGTACACAGTCCGGCTGTCCGGATACCCCCTAATCCAGGACTCCCTCAGTCTCCGCATGATCACTAACTCAACAAGTGACTACAAGTGCTCCTTGAGCTGTTTGGCTAGAGGATGAAGAAGGGCAGGGCTGGCTCTACTCCTCTCTCTACGTGGTGTGTGTTGTATCTCAAGGGCTGAACCCTTTGCATGGGTGTCCTGGGGGGGGTGTTTATATAAGCCCACCCCCCAGGGGTACAATGGTAATCTAGCTGGCCGGTAGGGCCCGGCTGTCAGCGTCTCTAGTCGCCGGCTTCTCCGCCGGCAGCTGGGGCCTTTCGCCTGGTGGGTCCTGCCGGTTGTCTCGTACTCAGCCGACAGGCAGCTCCCGCCTCTGGCGGGTTTTGCCGGCTGCTTAGTACTTAGCCGTGCCGCTGATGACGTGTGCTTTGTCGGGGGGAGCGTGGCTAAAGTCCCGCCGCCTGGTGGGCCTTCACTGTAGCCACTCCTCGTTTCTTCTAATTAATGGTGCACGGACTCCAAGGGAGGGGGGAGCCGCCTGGTCAGGAGTCGGCCTCCCCACAAGCCGGCTGATCAGGGCTTGCCATCTTCTAGCTTCTCACGGATAGGTGGGACCCGCCGCCTGTAGGCCGTACTGACAGTCCGTCGTGGGAGCATGGCCTTCTCTGCCATGGATGATGTCATTGGCCGCGCGGCAACAGTGTCGCGCCGGGCGAGGGGTGTCCGCCAAGTATGCTGCATTGTGGCCACGCTCCACCCTGGATTCCGGGGTGGCAGACTGAACTATAGCCACGCCCTGTTTCATCGTGTTTATGTGGGTGCTAACTTCAAGGGCGTGAGGGGCCGCCTGCTAGGAGCCGGCCTCTCTAGAGGCACCTGCTAGGAGTCAGCCCTCTCGGCGGTCGTCTTCTGAGCTTTGGCGCCTCCTGGCAGCCGGCCGTTTGGACCAGCCGGTCCCAGGAAGGAGGCCTTCTACCTTTGGTTCTTGAGGGGCGCAGCCGGCCCCGATGTCTTGAAATACCATGGGAGGCTGATGAGGCTACCCATGGTCATTTACTCCGACAATGATAGAGGAAACTTTCACCCAGGCACTGCTCAAAACGAAAAAAGTGTCAATCATTTACAGAAAAGCTTCTACCGTAGAGGGAAAAAGCTACAACCTATGAGAGAGAAAGCAACAACCTGACTCTGCAGAATCATAAAAGTTGCAACAGTTTTGATAGAGAAAGCTTGAATCGTATGTGCGAAAAGCTTCAACCGGTACTTTGTTTTTGCTTCTACAGGTGGACAATTTTACTGCTACCGGCGGCAACCTGAGGAGAGATGCATCTTTTTTGTGAGATTGTCATCGGTGCGCTGTGTCCGGCAAACCGTCGCCACCAGAGCGTGGCCGTCGTGCACTGGAGTTGCGAGCGGTGCCACCGGAGCTATAAGGCTGCAACCATGGGCGCACGCTGCTGCATCCACGAAGGTGAGAAACGCACGAAGGCGACATAGGTGAGAGCGGCGACCGGCGGCGACCGGCGATGAGGGAAGACGAGGAGGCGAAGCGAGGCGGTCGGCGCGTGTGGGGTGGTCCTCTCCCTTTCCCATGCGGGAGGTTGAAGATGGGAGGTTGGGGATGATAGAGAAAGGGATCTGACGGCTTGGGGATGCCAGAACTGACGGGCAGGGTGTGACCGGCCCAAATTTGGGCCGACGCGCCGACGCATATCAATGCCCAACATATATTGCTATTAAAAACATTCGATTTGCCATGGTTAAATATGTGACATCAGATATAACACTGCTTCGGTGATGTTGTTTGATTGCATTTTTTGTGTTCATGGATTAGTGCTCGTCACCCGTTTGCCATGCTCTTCAGTAACAATGTGGAAAGATCACCACTGATTTTCCACTATCGGACAATCCTACCTGCACATCATGCACTTCTCAAAGCCGAGTGATGTCGTAGCTATCTTCTTTCTACCGCAACAACCAATCGGATGTTACTAAAGCTTAGTTCCTGAGTTTTTATCTGCTCCTTTACATATTACAGACCAATGATTATTTGTTTTCTTCATTTATTAAAACTTCTTTGTTCAAATGTTTCACCCATCATTATTAGTTACATCTACAGAAACAATATGTTCATATCCACTCATTTCGTTTTGGTAATCTTTCTTTATAGATGCATCAAGGAAACTCCGGTTACTGCATCCCAAATGCTGGTTCTTTGTTCGGAGCCGAATCCAAAGATATGCAGTCCTCTTGTCAAACTTAATATATATGTGATGCTATTGGATAACAATTATGACATACAACCACTCATTTCAGACTATCAAACTATCCTACTTGCAAATGATCCACTTATCAAAGTCACCTTCGTAAACGCTATTTTGATCCTTCCATTTCGTGCCCTTTGCGAGAGCTCCCATTAGACTCCTCCCATCTGGAAGGGGATTTGCTTGGTTTAGAACAGGAGCGCGTGCCGCATTCGATCGAACTTGTTCCCGGCAAGTTATCCAAGGACTCTACCCTTTCCTCTTGTCGACGAGCACGGAGGTTGCATCCTGCAGTAGCAGCAGCAAAAACAACGACACCGCCGGCCGAAGGTGGGGGGCGAAGGGGGCGGATGAGGAGCTGAAGGCTGACGGCAACCATGGGAGGAGGTCGGGGCGGCTGAAGAATAAGGCGAGGGCAACCCCATCGAGATGGCTCGAGCAGATTTTGATGATGCAGCGAGATCATTTCCCTGCTGTGCATCTGTTGGACCAACCGCCCGGTCACCTCCAAGGTATGCATATGTATTATTTTGTTTTCAACTCAAGTGGCGAGTCTGTGATGGGTTTCAAACTTCCAATTTCATATATGGGAGGGCCTGCAGAAGAAGAGCATGGAGAAAATTTCTCTTCATATCAAGGTTTTCTCCAACGCCGATCCTCAAACAACGCGCATACGTCCGGACGCGTTTTGCCATCCAACGCGGGCTTGTATCAATCTGCCGAGTAGTCAAGATGTATGTTTTTGCAAACCCGAGACAAACACGAGGGGCTTTGCGGGAGTCCGGATAGCAGTCACGAAGGACTCCGACACCCCCGACCCATCCAAAACCCTTTCCGAAATCCGCGCCTCCATTCTTCCCATTTTTTCTCCTTCCTTCTTTCTCTCTTGCCTTCGCCGCCGCCCCACTACACCGGCCGCCACGACACACCATGCCGAAGCTCTACGTCTCCGACCTCCAGCGTTGCAGCCTCGCTTCTGCCCACTTCTCCATCGTCGCCATTCAACCCGTCTCCTCCGACCGCCCGGCCAGGTACCATCCGCTACTCCTATACTCACCAGACCCGACAACTATTTAATGAATTGCCGGAGCTAAAAAGTTTGTCCCTTCTTCTTTCAAGTTATGGATTCTGATTTGGAGTACATATATGAGCACTATGTCAGGTCGTCCGGCGGCTCTTCCGATGAGAAGGACTACGAGAATGCGACGGCGATGATGTAGGCAGTCCTTGAAGATGCGAAGCGTAGTGAGGAGCATGTTCTCAATTTCAAAGGATCAATTAAGGGTCATCGAGTACTCAATCGCAACAGGGCATGTGGCCATTTGACACCAATGGACGAATACTTTGCCCCCGATGCACTCTTCGCTACCATTTTTCTGGTGTTTTCAGATGCGCAAGAGTGTATTTTATCGTTTGTACCATGGCGTCCAGTCCTATGATGACTACTTCATCTTGAAGAAGGACGTCATGGGAAGGGTTGAGTTCTCTGGTTACCAAAAGTGCATAGCTGCACTCCGGATGTTTGCATATGGCACGACCGCTGATTCGTGGGACGGGTATCTACGGATGTTTGAAAGCACATGCGGAGATGCCATGTGTAAGGACCGAGAGTATATCAACACGGGGGCGAATGGGAGATTCAAATTTTCTTGCAAAACTTTGAGCGAGACCCAAACTCAGCAGCGGAATTGTAACACCCTGCATTTTGTAACATTTCATTTTGCATTAATAAAGCATGAAAATTTGGACCAACAAAAACTTTTGCATTATTTGGCTTTTATTTGGAGTTGGTTTTTCTCTCTGTGTTTTCAAGTGTTCTTTAAAGTCAACACAACTCCACCTTATATACTTCATCTCCTTGCCCCAAACTTCTGCCCAATGATCATGCCATGTGTATAGTGCAATATATTATTTGCTTACAAAATTAATTTGGCCAAATAGTGTATTCAAAAAATTAGTTTTCCAAAAACCCCTGAATTGAGGTTTGCATTGCAAGTACCTGATTTGGGGTATGTAAAATAATTAAAAGAGTATATTTGAAACCTATTAGATATGGGACTTCCATAAACCACAAAAATATAATTTTGAAAGTTATTTTCCTATTTTATTTAAAGGCTTTTTCTTAAGGCCAGAAATGGTCTTTAATAGGTTAAAATTATTTTTAAAGCTTTAAAAATATTTGAGGAAAATTAGGAGACTCAATGGACATATATTTACCATATATATGAGTTTCAACGCATGGTTATGATCAAAATATTGGACAAAACCTCCCAAAACCATTTCTGCTCATTTCAAGGATTTGAAATATTTCTACAGAAATATTCTCCAAAAATTCCAAGAAAATTCTAGCATGTCACATATGACATGTTTTGATGATCTTAGCAAGTATCATGCCATGGAGAATAATATAACCCCATGAAATTCCCCAAAACCCCTCCGCCGAATCAAATTTGAACTACTTTGTACTACCAACTTTCTATCCTTGATCCCAACTTTTGTGAGCATGATCACATGACCAAATCAGGCCACCACACCAAGTGGTGCATCAAGGAGAAGTGATTTACTCAACTAGATCTGCACAAGTCCATTCCTGCCAGTTTCTAGGGTTTACAAAAGTTGCATTGGCAACTTAGCCCAAATAAGCTCCAAATTGGTGGAAGGCCCTAATTATATGTGACACTTCACCCTGTGGAGTCTCATGACAAGTGGAAGTCATCTACTTGCCCAAACCATCATCAAACACCTTTTGGCAGAATTTTAAAATGCAAATTCCGGCCTCTTCCACTAATCTCCTTGAGCCCTGCTTTTTACCACAACCCATCCTAGTTCCCCTCTACCACCTGGATGCTTCCCTGCCCGAGGAAGCAATGATGAAGGAAGGGGGAACCCCATTTTCTTCTCTGGACAGCAGACGTCCCTCTCTCTCTCTCAGCCTCCTTCTCTCCCCTCAGGTTTCCATAGCATCCAAGGCCCTCTCCAGCTTTTGCCCATACCCCCTGCAGCCTCCAGACGCAAGTGGACGCGTGCGGACGCGGGAAAGCAGCGGATGCCAGCCAAAGTCGCGCTCTAGAGCGCCTGGCAGGGCACCCGACCATTGACGCCGCGTCTCCCGGCCACCTTGATCCTCCCCCGCGCGGCCGATGCCCTCGACGACGCTTCCACGCCAAAGAGCCACCCACTTGCTCCCGCGCCCTCCTCTCTCTCCTGCAGCTCGCGCCAGAGTGCCGCCCCGCTCGGCCAATGCTCGCGCCACTCCTGTGGCCCGCGTGCAGCTCGCCCCGCTCCTCCTCTCTCTCCCTGGCACCCTACACAACTCCCACGAACACCCCCGAGCCATCCATTTCCTCTCTAACGGCCACCCGAGCTGATCCCGCGGGAACCCGTAAGCCGCACCCACGGTGGACCTCGGCCCGCCTATAAAAGGCGACCCCGAGCCTCCCTCTCACCTCCCGTCGCTCCCCCACGGTCCTAATCCACCTCCCGCACCAACCAGTTGCCTCCAGAGCCGCCCGAGCTCGAGATCGAGCTCGAGCTCCGCCGCCTCGGGTCGTCGACATCCACGCGGTACAGACCTCCTCCGCCCTTGTTCTCTCTCGATCTGGAACCGCAAGGCGTCACTGACCCTTTCCCCTCTCTTTCCCACTCTTTTTGCAGCCGGGAACGGCCGGAACCATCGACGCCCGAAGCACCTCCGTCGCGTGACCTCGTCGCCGGCGAACCAGGCTGCTCCGGCGACCATCTCCACCACCACCCGAGCGGCAACGTCCTCCCGAGTCCAACGGTACCACCCACGCACCCTCCCGTGCCCTGTATCGCCGCCGGCGAGCTCGCCATTGCCTCTGGACGGAGGTAGACGACGACGGCCGTGGGCCCTGCCCGTCGACCTCACGCATACGACGGGTGGGATCCACCGTCGAGTTCAAACGCGACGCTGCACAAGGCCGTTCGCCATCGGCTGAAGGCGCCAGCCTTTACGCCTCGGGACGTGGCGACCTCGCTGGCTGATTTCCCCCTCTGGGCCTGTTGCCACGTGGCCTCTCCGCCCAAAGGGCACAAAGGCCGCTTTTTTCCTTTTCTGCCTGCTTTACAAAAATTCCACAATACAGAATATTTATCCAAATGAAATAATTCCAACTCCTAAAATCTCAGAATAATCCCACCTATTTATTGATGTAACTTTCATGCACATCTGTTGGTGTCAAAACCTGCGGATCTCGGGTAGGGGGTCCCGAACTGTGCGTCTAGGTGGATGGTAACAGGAGACGAGGGACACGATGTTTTACCCAGGTTCGGGCCCTCTTGATGGAGGTTAAACCCTACGTCCTGCTTGATTGATATTGATATTGTGGATGTTTACAAGAGTGGATCTACCACGAGATCAAGGAGGCTAAACCCTAGAAGCTAGTCTATGGTATGATTGTAAGGGTTGTTGTTCTGTCCTACGGACTAGAGCCATCCGGTTTATATAGACACCGGAGAGGGCTAGGGTTACATTGAGTCGGTTACAATGGTAGGAGATCTACATATCCGTATCGCCAAGCTTGCCTTCCACGCCAAGGAAAGTCCCATCCGGACACGGGGCGAAGTCTTCTATCTTGTATCTTCATAGTCTTGGAGTCCGGTCGATGATGATAGTCCAGCTGATGATAGTTCGGCTGACGATGGTAGTCCGGCTATCCGGACACCGCCTAATCAGACTCCTCAAGAGCCCTGAACCAGGCTTCAATGACGATAAGTCCGCGCAGATATTGCTTGGCATTGCAAGGCGGGTTCCTCCTCCGAATGATAGAAGATTGTGAACACCAGGATAGTGTCCGGCTCTGCAAAATAAATTCCACATTCCTCCGTAGAGAGAATAATATATACACAAGTTCAATCTGCTGACGTTTTCTGCGGCATGACATCACGCCGCTACCAAGCCATTATTTAAATCGTTTTTCATTCTACCACCTCAGCGCATTTAGCGAAGCGGTTTCCTTGGCACGTCTTGTCGAAGCAGAGATCGTGTTTCCCCTTAATCCGGGATTCTCATCAATACGGACGTGGGTAACTCAACAGCGCCATTGATGGTGGCGCTTGGGGGATAAGCGAGTTTTACCAGGCCGGTGGGGGACGCGTAGACTTCGCCCGCCCATATAAGGGATAAGGATTCACCTTCTCACCTACGCCTTCTTCCTCCTTTGCTTATCCATCTCCACAAGACTCGAGCTCCAGCGCCCAAGTTCGCAAGATCTCGTCTCAACCTTCTCCGACCATGTCCGGAGCGGGAGGTAAATGGTTGGCCTCCACCGCTAAGGAGGAGCACATCGCCAAACCGCGCGGGCGCCAGATACCTCTCCGACGACATCGCAGACCGGCTGCCTGACGAGGGCAGCTCATCCCCACCCCAGTGCCTCATGAGAGGGTCGTTTTCCTTCCCACTTCCTCCATGGACTGGGCTTTCCACTTCACCCCTTTGTCCGGGGCTCATGTTCTACTACGGCCTGGATTTCCATGATCTAGCGCCAACTTCATCCTCAACATCTCGGCGTTTATCGTCGTGTGCGAGGCCTTCCTCTGCATCCAGCCCCACTTCGCTTGTGGCTCAAGACCTTCAATGTCAAGTCAAGGTAGTGAAGGGCACTCTGCCGGAGTGCGGAGGCGCCATGTTGGGCAAGATGCCCAACGTCCTTGGTTCGAAGGTGCCTTCGTGGAATCCGTCAAAGGGTGGCAATCGGGGTGGTTCTATATCACCGATCCGCGTGACCCTGCATGGGCGGCGGCCCCCGAGTTCAGATCTGGTATCCCCACGCAGCTCACCTCCTGGAAAGAGAAGGGCTTGCTATGGGGTAGTTCGGAGGAGCTGACAGGACTCCAAGCCTGTATCCAGAAGCTGGTGAAGAAGCTCAGGCTGGTTAACGTGGTCCAAGTTATGCTCGTCCGCCGGATTCTCCCATGCCAAGAGCGGCATTCAATCTGTGGAGTTCGATCCGAACAGCACCAGCGCTGAGCAAGCGCTTCGACACGACGCACTGAAGGCGCTGGAGGGTGCTGTTCAAGGCGCCGGTTTCGCATCCGCGATCAAGATCGCGGATTTCGCCGCAGCGCCAAGCCAACGAGGTAAGTGATTCTACCCCTTTACGGGACACTTGCTTTTCATAGTTTGACTCTATGCGGTTTTAATTTCCCTTTTCCTTTGACAGACTGGATGAGGAAGGCGGAACAGATTATCTGTCCGGCTCCTATGCCGAAAATCCGAGAGACGCCTGTCTAGCGGGGCTGCTGGTTCCGCACCGCACGTGGTGCCGGAGAAGAAGGCCAAGAAGGAGGCCACGGTGCTCGAAGAGTTCCTGTTTTCAGGTGTCCGACGACTCGGGCGGACTCCTCCCCCGAAAACGAGGAGGAGAAAGAGGACTCTCTCCCAGAGGAGGGAGAGAGGAAGAGGAAGGCTTCCCCAACAGGGGAGGCCGAAGGGTCCAAGAGGGGAAGGACTGTTCCCCCGGACAGCTCCGCCAACATCAACGTTGGTGAGGAAGAATGGCCTTCAAGGGCCAGGCCTCCAGCGAGATCATAAGTATCCAGATTCCTGAATGATTTATAATTTCTTTTTCTGCGTCACATAGTGTCATTCTGATGCCGCATGCTGCCTGTAGTCCGGCCAGTGATGATCTCCCCGCTTCATCGAGCGGGTCGTTGGCTCCGTCGGATGTAGACTCCATCCCGACCGCCTCCACCCCTCGCGACACCGAGGACGCCGAGGTGGGATCCCAAGAAGGTACCCATCAGTGGGAGGCTCCGGAGGCGCCGCAAGGCGTCCTCCCGGACTTTGCACCGGACTCCAAATCAGAACCCGCAGTGGTTCCGGAGTTCGGCCGGCGGCCCCTTCGAACGAAGGGCAAGACCGTGATGCCGGCGGCTTCCGTCCAACCGGAGGCGCCGGGTAATTTGTTGGAGGCGCTGCAGAGCGCTTCCATCGAGAAGAACACCGCACTATTATGAGTGCGGTGATTCAAGGTGCAGCTTCGCCAAGAGCGGGCTGACCGAAGCTCGCAGAGCCTTCTATCGTGCTTTGAGGTAAGAAGTTAAAAATATGCAATGTAATATCGCATAGACAGTAGCCCCGATGCTCGGTTCGGTGTTGGGAAGAAAAGCGGATGAGGATCTGAAAAAAGATATACGCAGGGTTGCTAAAAATTATGTCAATATGGGTTGCAGGCTGCGCTGCTGACCTCTGCCGCACTAACTGCGGAGGTCGGTGCTTTGAAGCAGGAGCTTGAGCGGTCCAAGCAAGAGCTCGGCCGCGCCAGGAAGCAGCTCCAGGACAAAGAAGGTGAGTAACACCACTTTGAACTTGTAACTTACAGAAAAGGATTTAGGTTGCCACAAAAAATAACAAGGATAAAATGGGTGCTGCGGGGGCCACGAACGAGGTGGCGACCACGAAGGAGGCCGTGTCCGCGAGCAAATCAATGCGCCACAGAACGGGCAGAGCGAGAAAGCAGGAGGCGCGGGTGGCGGTGGTTCAGCAAGAGCTCCGTGCTCTCATGGAAAAGCATGAGAGTTTGGAGCGTGACTCAAAGACTCGAGAGTCCGAGCTTGCCTCGCTCTCGAAAGTGCCAAACTGCCAAGGCCGATGCCCATAAGTCCCTTCAGAGATTGAGTTGATGAGGAAGATAGCGGCGGGTAAGGCATTTTTCATGCAAAGCAAGCATGTGAATGTAAATTACGTGTTACTTACCCGAATTCGGAGCTCTCCAGGGGCGTTTGCAGATCTACCTCGCAGCATGTCTGATGCCGCCGCATCCTACCGAGCCGAGGAGGGGAGCTCAACGGAGAAGGTCTTCTGGTCGTAGTATGCTGAGGCCGGCCATCCGGTGCCCCCTAGCGACCAGCTGAAGCAGCTGGTCGAGCTCCACAAGGCGGCTGAGCAGGCCATGAAGGGCCTCGTAGTCCGGCTGTGGCCTGGAGAGGCCATGCCTGGGAGCTACTCCGGCCTCGTCGACGGTTGGTGGATGCGTGCCCACAGGTGGAGGTTATCAAGCGCCCGCTTTGTATTGAAGGTGCTCGTCGGGCCCTTGCCCGCAAAAGGTGCATTGGGGCAAGCTGGATGCGGAGAAGCTAATCATCGACGCGCCACCGGCGGGCAAGGAATATCGACGCCAAATGTACTATAAGACTGTCTGAAGGGTGCCCGCAAGATTGCGGATGAGTGCCCTGAGGATGTAATTATTGAGTAAATTCGCAATGTGTTATCCATGCGCTGAAAACTTTGTTCATATCGCTAAGCAACGCTTGTTAATTTAAAATATTACCTTCATGCGGCCGCTTATTAAATCTGAGAGATGGCAAGTCGTCGGCTTCAGCCCCCATGCCACGAAGTGCTAGGGTGTTCGGGATAAACTTGAGCACTCTTGTTCCCATTTTGGGTCCATCTAGGAGGCGCTCAACACAACGAACAAGGCAACCGGACTTATAGTGCTTGAACACTCTCACTTAGCCATAGAATTCTATAATTTTAAATTTCGTGAAGCCCCTAGTATTCAGAGGACCGAATTGGGGCGCTATCCACGCCTTAATCGGACATTATCCGAACTTCGCTCAAGCGGCGAGGTCTTTAAGGACCCGAAGGACCTCTCAAACAGCGACCAGTCTCTCGCCTTATCATGACAGTCAGTTTTAGCTTTCTCCATCGAGGCGTTAACCTGCTCAACCGGGCGCAATCGCAGTGGTTCTCCAGTGCTACCTTAGCCAATAGAACGGAACGTAAGGTGCCAAACATGGGAGCCGGGCAAACCCAACTATTGACCCAAGACATGATTCGAGCCGATTCATATAATGCTATAAGTTCGGGTGCGCGACTTGTGAAAGTGTTCGGACTTTATCACACCATAATGCGGAGAACATAAGCCCTAGTGTATTTGGCCGTACCAAAATGTAAGGTGCAACATGTCGTAAATGAACATATATATATATATATATATATATATATATATATATATATATATATATATATATATATATATATATATATATATATATATATATATATATATATAAGGTAATGCAATTATGGGCAAAAGTGCTGCATTTTATTCGAGAAAATATGCTATGAATGCGGATGATACAAATAGTGCGGAAAGCAAGGGATTGGGCGAATTAAAGGCGTCTCCCTCCGAGGGTAGGCAGGAATGTTGTATTTAACAAATTTAATGCTCGTGATGGAGACCACCTGAGTGTTAAATCGCGCCTTTGTCCTTCCCTGGCTGTTGCATCATGAGTTCGGCAGGTTCGCCACGGACAGAGTTCTGTATAAAAAGAGAGAAATAAAAGAAAAAGAGCGACACACTTGGGAGCCCCTGGTGTGGTCGAACCGCACTCTGGGTCTGCTGTGGTTGTGCCTTTCCCCCTATGCCCATGGTATCTCCAGGGCGTAATTATGTACGCGGAGAGTTTGTCTTACAATTATGCGAGGGCTGGGGTTGAGGCCGCATTGCTACACGTGCTCGGGACGTGCCAGGTGGTCTTGGTTGATGTTGCTCCGGGCGCGTTTGGCCGTGTCCGGTCATTTAACGGCCGGACTCGAAAATTGCCTTAAAAGGCTGCTCTGTACTTCTGCCGCGAGAGCCGCTCTATGTTCCTCCGCTCGAGGAGCGTTCCGTGTTTCCATTGACCGTGATGACTCCACGAGGGCCTGGCATCTTGAGCTTAAGGTATGCATAATGCGACACGCGTTGAATTTTGCGAGCGCGTTCGTCCGAGCAGGGCGTGATAGCCGTGGAACGGAACTATGTCAAGATTAACTCCTCGCTTCGAAATTATCCGGGATCCAAGACCACTTCGGTGTAAGCGAGCTGCATACAATTGGCCTCGACACCTGGTATGACGCCTTTGAAGGTTGTCTTTGTAGGTTTAATCCTTGAAGGGTCTATGCCCATCTTGCACATCGTATCCCGATAAAGCAGGTTCAGCTCTGCCGCCGTCCATCGGGACTCTCGTGATGGTGAAATCCATCGACGATTGGGTCTAAAACCAATGCGGCGAATCCGCCATGGCGGATACTGGTCGGATGGTCTCTTCGATCAAAAGTGATCGGGCAAGAGGACCATGGGTTGAATTTTGGTGCGACTGGCTCCATCGCGTATACCTCCCTTAGTGCACGCTTCCGCTCCCTCTTGGGGATATGCGTTGCGTATATCATGTTTACCGTCCGAACTTGAGGGGGAATCCCTTTTGTCCTCTGTTGTTCAGCGGCGGGTCTCTTCCTCGTCATCGCTGTGTAGCCCTTGTCACTGTTTTGGTGATTAATTTGCTGCTGCTTGAATACCCAACAATCTCTGTTGGTGTGGTTAGCTGGCTTTTCGGGGTTCCATGTATTTGACAGAGCGGTCGAGTATTCGGTCCAAATTGGGACGGGCCCGGAGTGGTTCTTGTGAATGGCTTCTTCCGTTGACGGGTTTGAGCCTCGGAATCCGCGTTGACTGCCGATCCTCATTGTTGTCGCTGTTAACGCGGCGTTTGTTTTTGTTTCGACGCAACCTGCCATTGCGGTCCTTGGTATCCGGACTGCCAGCGCTTTTGCTGAGGTTGTTGCTGCGAGCTAGCCAGCTATCCTCTCCCGCATGAAGTGGGTCATGAGTGATGTGAGGGCTGCCATGGATTTCGCTTCTCTGTCCTAGGTGCCGGGCCAGCCACTCGTCACGGATGTTATGTTTGAAGGCAGAGAGTGCCTCGCATCCGGACGGTCGACGATTTGATTTTTCTTTGTTAAGAACCGTGTCCAGAATTGCCCGGCCGATTAAATGCGGCTGCTGGATTATGTGGCTTAGGTCATCGTGTCCGGTGGTCGCATATACGTGCCACGGAAGTTGTCGAGGAATGCGGCTTCCTGTGTCCTCCCAAAGATCCAATTGACTCTGCGGGCAGGCTGTTAAGCCAATGCCGGGCTGGTCCTTTGAGCTTGAGCGGGAGATATTTGATGGCGTGAAGATCGTCGCCGCGGGCCATATGTATATGGAGGAGATAATCCTCAATCCAAACCGTGGGGTCTGTTGTGCCATCGTAGGATTCGATATTAACGGGTTTAAACCCTTCAGGGATTTGATGATCCATTACTTCGTTAGTGAAGCATAGTGGGTGTGCGGCACCTCTGTATTGAGCAATATCGCGACGTAGCTCAAAAGAGCGTTGTCTGCTGTGTTCGGCCCGGCCGGAGTAGCTATATCCGGCGCGACGGTATTCGTCGTGGGTCTTGGGGCGCTCGCATGATCCATAGATAGATCTGGATTGTCTTGCCTTGTCCTCCAATATATCTCGCAAGTCCGGAGCGTTCCCCCGTGGTTTCATGCTTTTTGAGCGATGCCGGGGTACAGTTTTGGTGGAGGGCTTGCACGCCTCTCTGTCGCGGCCACGAGGTGGTCGGTCAGCCGTATTGTGCACTGGTGATGCAGGTTTGTACGCTTCCTCCTCTAGTCAGGGGAGCAACTTGCGTTTTGGGTAATTTTTGGAGGGGCGTTCGAGTTCATACTCTTCGGCCGCGAGGACCTCGGTCCATCTGTCGGCCAGTAGGTCTTGATCAGCTTGAAGCTGTTGCTGCTTTTTCTTTAGGCTGTTTGCCATGGCCATTAGCCTGCGATGTAAACGCTCTTGTTCGACGGGATCCTCAGCACGACGAATTAAATCGTCGCCGAGGCTTGCCTCGTCTCCGGAGGGAGGTAAGTAATTGTCATCCTCGACCTCTTTGTCCGCCGCCTCTCGTGAGGGCTTGCTTCGCCTCCTCCTGCGCTGGATCGTCTTTGGAGGGAGTTGTCTTCGGCACTTTCGGGGTGTTATTATCTCGTGCGGAATCTCCATTCTTGCCGTGGCGGATTTAGAGCGGCGCCCGACGCCGGCGCTTGGGCTGTTTCTTTAAGGAATCAGCCTCCGTTGCTTCCTTGCCGTCCCCATCTTTTGGGGTGTCCACCATGTATATGTCGTATGACGAGGTGGTCTTCCAGTGTCCTGTAGGCACTGGTTCTTGGTAGTCTCCGGCATCGTCGTCCATACCATCGATGTCTTCGGAGTCGTAGTCGAGCACGTCGGTTAAATCGTCGACGGTGGCTACGAAGTGGGTGGTGGGTGGGCTCTGAATTTCTTCGTCGTCTGCGTCCCAACCATCCTGGCCGTAGTTCGGCCAGGGCTCTCCGGATAGCGAGAGATGCTTCAGTGAATTTATGATATCGCCGAAGGGCGAGTGCTGAAAGATGTCCGCAGCGGTGAATTCCATGATCGGCGCCCAATCGGATTCGACTGGCGGGGGCGCAGGAGGTTCGGAGTCCGGCAGAGAGTCCGGCACCTCGGAGTCATGAGCTTTATGCGGGACAAGGTAAGTGTTCGGCTCCATCGCCGTAGAAGTTGCAGCTCCCGAGGCGGTGTCCAGCCATCCGTCCTCGATCCGAGCGATTGGCTCCGGACTATGGGTCGGAGCGGATTCGTGTGCGGCCTCCAAGGTGCTGTCCGGCGGCAGAGTTAGGTCATGCCCATCGTGACAGCGCGGCACGCTCGGCTGTGGCTCAGATCCATCAAAGATCAAGTCTCCGCGGATATCGGCCGTGAAGTTTTGGCTTCCAAACCTGACCTGACAGCCAGGGGCGTAGCTCTCGATCTGCTCCAGATGGCCAAGTGAGTTGGCCCGCGATGCGGCGGCCGCCCGAATCTGAAGATCTGTCCGGGAGAAAAGTCTCACCCAGGACTGCGTCGTTATCGATTGAAGAGGCCATCATGCCTATCGGTGACGACACAGAGGAACTCTCAATGAAAGCACCAATGTCGGTGTCAAAACCGGCGGATCTCGGGTAGGGGGTCCCGAACTGTGCGTCTAGGCGGATGGTAACAGGAGACGAGGGACACGATGTTTTACCCGGTTCGGTCCCTCTTGATGGAGGTAAAACCCTACGTCCTGCTTGATTGATATTGATATTGTGGATGTTTACAAGAGTGGATCTACCACGAGATGAAGGAGGCTAAACCCTAGAAGCTAGCCTATGGTATGATTGTAAGGGTTGTTGTTCTTTCCTACGGACTAGAGCCATCCGGTTTATATAGACACCGGAGAGGGCTAGGGTTACATAGGGTCGGTTACAATGGTAGGAGATCTACATATCCGTATCGCCAAGCTTGCCTTCCACGCCAAGGAAAGTCCCATCCGGACACGGGGCAAAGTCTTCAATCTTGTATCTTCATAGTCTTGGAGTCCGGTCGATGATGATAGTCCGGCTGATGATAGTTCGGCTGATGATGGTAGTCCGGCTATCCGGACACCCAGTAATCCAGGACTCCCTCAACATCCATTACACTTTCCTGCTCTGTTCAAATTTAAATTCAAATTTGAACAATATAACCACTGTTTGAAAATCCACAACTCTGTTTCCCTAGCTCCAAATCCAAAACCAAGAAGTTTCCCCTTCCTAGTTTTCCTCCTAGTATTTTACAAAAATAAGTTGACATTTTTCTGAGCACTTTGACTTTTCTGTTCTTATTATTGTCTCATTTATCCGTTGTTTCCTTGCAACGATTAGATCCCGTGTTTGACGAAGTAGTTGGAGAAGAAGGAGAGGAAGGGCCTGAAGACTTTGAAGACCAAGCCAACCAAGGCAAGCAGCCCTTTGACCATGCCCATGAAACCCTTTTTATGCATGTCTTATAGCACTTATTATTGTTGCATCGGAATCATGATGAGATGGTAAACCACGTTGGTTGGTTGCCTCTGTTACTTCCTCTTTGATACTCGCATTGTGCATGACCCTACCTTCCTATGAGGGTTATGCCGGTGGGAGTAGATAGGATGCTAAAGTAGATGCTACGCAAAAAGGGACGGGTATATGCATGGTGAAGGAGTCAAAGCATTTTTTTTGAAAACCCCGTCGGGTGCCACTTATGCCCGAGGGAGATGATGAGATGGGTAACCACTTGATGACGAAGTGGTGTACCGAGGCAAGTAGGTGTTGTTTTCGAAAACGGATTAGATTTAAGATTTGTCGACTATCCCAACCTTACATGCGCAAACACTCTACCCTTACATGGGAAAGGGCATTATTTATTACCTAGGACGATACTAGCTTGGAGCCCACATTACTAGTGACGGGGAAGAGTTGGTGCTCTCTCTCGGGACGGGGTCGTGCCGGGTAGGGCGGCCATGACTGTTTTCACAGGGCACCGGATACACGTTGTGTCCCCTCTCGGATGTTACGATCTCGAGTGAGTCCCGTATGGTGTACATCGTGAGGATTCGGAACAACGAGTGGACTCCTTGTTAGTGTCGTCTAGGGAAAGGTAGTGATCGGGTGCTTACCCCGGGTACTTGAGGTACCGCGGGTCGTGGATGACACGGAAGTTCCCCGGATCTTGTGGGTAAAGTGTGCAACCTCTGCAGAGTGTAAAACTATTCGAATAGCCGTGTCCATGGTCAAGGACAGTTGGGCGGTGCTGCTTATACTATGTCCACACGTTTACAAACCAGTGTGTGTGTTTGGATAAGTGGGAAGTTCTACATGGGTCAAGTCCAAGGACTTGACATGATTGAGTTGGGTTGGTGCCCACTCTATTTATGTTGATATCTGTAACCTGTCCTCGTGGTTACTTGAATTCTTTGATGCATGTCTTGCAAGTTGTTGAACATGTCATTGCACTCAAAACTAGCTTTCGCAAAAGTTACCTATATCATGCATTGTTATATCGGAACCAAAACATGGGTTGCTTGTGAGTACATTCAAAGTACTCATTGGCTTGCCAACGTTATTTAATTGGCAGGAATGGAAGAACCGGAGTTCAAGAAGAGTTCTATGGAGACGAACATGTGAACTAGGACGTTTCCCAGTCAGAATGCCTGTAGGGTTAAGTCAGATGGCATGGGTTCTACCTATCAACGAAGATTTCCGCTGCTTGTGTTTCATTTGATGTTCAGCCCTTAAGGCTTTATCAATGTAAGACTTGACCATAATGGTCATAATTTGTGTCAGACGGTATGTATGGATGTAAGACTCTTGTTATTCAGCTTCTGTGTGTTCAGTGAACATTGATCTCTGGGATCACTGTACACGTGCATTCGGTGATCACGACTTATGAGTCGGGGTACCCACAGAGCTGGTATCAGAGCCATCCTGACTGTAGGAAGCCTTAGTTAGCATGGACGTTAGCTAGAGTGAGACTATCTATGAAGATTACCTATATACCTACGTTTTCTAGAAATATCCTAAACATAGGTCACATTTCCTCTATTGACCCTTTCCCTTCCACTTTTGTAGAAGGCCGTTGTACCCGAGGACCTCCTGACCACCGGGTTTCCCGTACTTCTCGAGGACAGCCTCAAGAAGTGTCAGTTTACTCGAGCCCCCTCCTTCTGCTACCATGAGCACTGGATCAACAGTACTGAGAAGGAGTATCACGTGGAGGTAGTCGTTAGGGAGAACGACGCCCCGACGAGCTGGTTCTTTGAGGGACCCCAGATGGCGACCCTACTTATCGCCGTTGAGACTGCTGCCCTCAAGGCGCTGACTCGCCTTCGGGATCTTTTGCCCGAGATGGCGAGTGAGCCAGCCACTCGTTACCTGCCTTATCGTAAGGAAGGAGATGACGAGATCAGCGCACCAGCCCCACCCATGGACGAAGGACTTTCTCTCTGCTTCCAGACCTACTTCAGCCTGTGTGCCGACAGCCTGGCTCAGCACCTGGCCTCGGAGTCGATGGAGCTTCAGAAGGAAATCCACGAGACCAAGGAACTCCTCCGCCTAGCTCAGACAAAGGCGGATAGGATCAAGAAGGATGGCGCACCCCCTGGACAGCCCGTTGTAGCCTATCGAAGCGGGCAACCCCCACAGGACACGCATTCCAAGGGAACACGCAGCAGCCAGATGATGATGGCGAAGGAGTATCGCAACCTCTTCATGGTGCCACCGGCGAAGCAGCGTCGTGTTCAGCTCCTCCACTCCCCCACTCCCTCAAGTGACGAAGATACTGAGACAGATGAAGGTGAGGAGGAAGACCCAGAGGAGCCGGAATACGCGACCGAGCATTCCACCACTTAGACACCGTTCAGGACTAGGGTAGGCCGGTCTGTAACCCTTAAGGTAGGATAGGTCGTGTACCCCTTATGCGAAGTCGAGTCCGTGTAATGGTTCAAATGAAACCATGTTATCTTGTGCTTGCTTTAAACTTGCTTTGATGAAGTCGTACTTTCCCTTCGGGAACTTGTAAACGACTACATCCCCCATTTGGTTTTAATGCATGAGTTTGGCCCTTCTGGCCCTTGTTTAACTTAAAATTGTGTCACGCCCACCCCCTTACTAGGCACCCCACCTGTATTGCTTTCCCTCATGAGCCCTTGACCGCTCCAACAGGATGCCTATTGTAACACGTACTGGTACTTCTACCCAGCAGCAAGAAGCCGGAGCAGGAGCCACTCAGGACCAAGCCCAAGGACAAGCTCCACCACCGCCACCACCTCCAAACATGGACATGACTCAGCTCCTCCAAGCCTTCCGAGAGGAACGCCAAGCGAACATAGCAGCCCTCCAGATGATTGCTCAGGCTGTCAA
Organism: Aegilops longissima; assembly: GCA_021605205.1. Taxonomy (NCBI): domain Eukaryota; kingdom Viridiplantae; phylum Streptophyta; class Magnoliopsida; order Poales; family Poaceae; genus Aegilops; species Aegilops longissima. The sequence goes on from CM038676.1 coordinate 530,047,058, forward strand.
CCGCCAACCGGCGGGGAACGGCAATGGACGTACCACGTTGGCAGAGTTCAAGAAGCATGCACCACCCACCTTCATCGAGACTGTTGAACCCCTCGATGCAGACGACTGGGTCCGCACCATTGAGGACCTGTTGGAACTAGTCGGCTGCACTGAGGACCGTGAGAGGGTAGCATATGCTGCCCACTGTCTCGGGGTTACCTCCAGAGCTTGGTGGGATGGATTCAAGGTCATGCGCGCTGGGCAAGACATCACTTGGAATGACTTCAAGGCAGAATTTCGCAAGGCCCACATTCCTTCTGGGATTATGGCCATCAAGAAGCGTGAGTTCCGGGCCCTGAAGCAAGGTAGTAGCACTGTCAAGGAGTACATGCAGAAGTTCAGTGTTCTGTCAAGGTATGCTCCTGAGGATGTCAAGACCGATCTGCCAAAGGAGCGCTTCATGGAAGGCCTTAACCAGACTCTACAAGATGCTAAACTGTTGTGTGTGACTGCCCAACCTTTCCTGATCTGGTGAACAAGGCACTCATGCTTGAAGACAAGCGACGTGCTTTGGATGATACCCGTAAGCGCAAGATGATCAGCAAGGGTGGCTCCAGCAACCAGAAGCCTCGCCAATGGCAGCCAGCCCCGATCAAGCCAACCTATTAGCAGCCAAGAGCTCCTGCACCCCACACCAACTATCCACCTCAGCAGTACGCCAACCCCAGGCCAGCTTACAACAACCCCAATAACAATGCCGGCAAGAGCATCAACCCCAACCAAGTTACTTGCTTTGGATGTGGTCAGCCAGGACACTACTCCAACAATTGCCCCAGCAAGAAGCCCGACGCCCTGCGCTCCAATGCGCAGAACCCAAGACAAGGCCGTGGAATGCCACCAAGGAACCAAGCTCCCCGCAACCCGCCCAACAATGGCAGGGGTCGTGTGAACCATGTCACTGCAGAAGAAGCCCAGGAAGGCCCGGACGTTGTGCTGGGTACGTTCCTTGTCAACTCAGCACCCGCAACTGTTTTGTTTGATTCGGGAGCCACGCATTCATTTGTCACCCAAAAGTTTGCATTAAAAAGTGGCATGACCCCTACACCCCTAAATAACCCTATGGTGGTACAAACCCCCGGAGCAGAGATGAGAGCCAAGATAGGATGTAAAGGAGTCGGAATTGTCATTAATGGGGTAGACTTCCCAGCAAACCTTATCATCTTAAGATCGCAAGGCTTGGATGTGATCTTAGGAATGGATTGGCTCATCAAGCACCAAGGCTTGATAGATTGTGCCAACCAGACTGTCACTATGACCAATGACCAAGGAGTCGAAGTTAAATTTGCCTCCAACCCCTCCTCTGCTCGAGCCAACCAAGTCAACTGTCTGACTGAAGTTGGATTGGAGCAAGTGCCGGTAGTATGCGAATACCCCGATGTTTTTCCTGATGAGCTACCAGGGATGCCTCCTGACCGAGACATTGAATTCATCATCGAGCTCGTGCCCGGAGCAGGACCCATCTATAAGAAGCCTTATAGAATGGGATCGGAAGAGTTAGCAGAATTGAAGAAGCAACTGGAAGAGCAGTTGAGGAAGGGATTTATCCGCCCTAGTGCCTCCCCTTGGGGATCACCTGTTCTGTTTGTGGCAAAGAAGGACGGTACCATCCGCTTGTGCATTGATTACCGCTCCCTCAATGAGGTTACAATCAAGAACAAGTACCCACTCCCCAAGATTGAAGATCTGTTTGATCAACTCAATGGGGCCAAGGTGTTCTCCAAGATCGACCTTCGATCTGGATATTATCAGCTGAAAATCAGGCCCCAAGATATTCCGAAGACGGCATTTGTAACCAGATATGGCCTGTATGAGTGCACGGTCATGTCCTTTGGATTGACCAATGCCCCAGCTTACTTCATGTATCTCATGAATAAGTTCTTCATGGAATATTTGGACAAGTTTGTCATTGTCTTCATTGATGACATTCTTGTCTTCTCGAAGACGGAAGAAGAGCACGAGCAACACTTGAGGATGGTCCTAGACAAGCTTCGAGAACACCAACTGTATGCCAAGTTCAGCAAGTGCGAATTTTGGCTGCGTGAAGTTGGATTCTTGGGTCATGTATTGAATGCCGAAGGGTTGTTAGTGGACCCCACCAAGATTCAAGTCGTGACTGAATGGCAAACTCCGAGCAATGTGAAGGAAGTCAGAAGCTTCCTCGGACTCGCGGGATATTACCGCAAGTTCGTTGAAGGATTCTCAAGCATTGCCCGACCTATGACCCTGCTCTTGAAGAAGGACAAGAAGTTTGAATGGATGCCGAAGTGCGAAGAGAGCTTCCAGGAGCTGAAGAAGAGGCTGACCACTGCACCAGTTCTGGCCACACCAGATATACACAAGGAATTTGTGATATATTGTGATGCGTCAAGAACCGTACTGGGAGGTGTTCTGATGCAAGAAGGCAGAGTCGTAGCTTACCTTTCAAGGCAACTACGGCCGCATGAAGAGAACTATGCTACTCATGATCTCGAGTTAGCAGCAGTGGTTCATGCCCTGAAGACATGGCGACATTACCTCCTAGGGAAGCGGTGTGAGATATACACAGATCACAAAAGTCTTAAGTATATTTTCACTCAGAAGGAATTAAACATGAGGCAGAGAAGGTGGCTAGAGTTGATCAAGGATTATGACCTCAGTGTTCAGTACCACCCTGGGAAGGCTAATGTGGTAGCAGATGCATTAAGCAGAAAGGCTTGTTCCTTGAATGCTATGCTTAAGGTCAGGCTACCCGCCCTATATGACGAACTTCAAATCTTCGAGTTGGAACTGGTTGCACCAGGATTCTTAGCCAACCTTGAAGTCAAGCCTACCCTGATGGATGATGTTAAAGAAGCTCAGAAGGGACACGAGAGTATTGAAGGCATCAAGAGGAAGATCAAGGCGGGCAAAGCCCCAAGTTTCTCAGAAGATGAGCAAGGAGTTGTGTGGTTTGGGAATCGCTTTTGTGTACCCAACAAGATTGAGCTCAAGAATCTGATCTTGCAAGAAGCTCATGACACCCCGTATTCCATCCATCCTGGAGG